>CM056780.1:11250000-12500000 GCA_029852875.1 Mythimna loreyi | reverse complement strand
GAAGTTCATTCAAAAGTTAAGTAGGCGGATAGTGTTATTTTTCAAAACCATAATATAAAGTCATTGGAACTAGAAAATGTTGAGACTGCAATTAATCTTTCGAGAGAAGACAACATATTTCATTATAATAGTGAATAGAATCTTGTTTTAAATATGTGCCAATGTCAGCTATTTAAATAGAAGAAAAAATATATTGTGCATAACTATGGTTTGAGGTATATATCATAATCATTGTAAAGAATTTATGAAAATAGAATTGGTATAAAAGAGACAAATCATATTGCAGAAAAGTTTTTGAATGTAAGTTTACAACAACAAAATTAGGTCAAAAGGCATGATATATTAACGATTAAGACAAACTCTTACTGATTTAACAACTTACCCCATTCCTTCGTTGTAAAAATATATCAGGGCCAGAGCCTTCCTTCCAGACGTGAACCCTTGGCCTCAGTTGGCTTCGACCCTTCTGCAGGGTCTCTACGGTGGGCCACTTATGCGTTATGATTTTGTTCTTGATTCTTGATCTAGTATAATGCTTATGCCTCCTTAAATTTCAGATTCCCTGAACAACAGCCCTTCACATAACTTTCTATGAATATTATAACGGCATCTTGAAACAGACTGTAAATCTGTCTTTTATGACCTATGCCATTATGTTTTAGCGAATGAGCACCACATGAAAGTCGGTGAAACTTTGTAGTTCATATCATAATTGTGTAGGGGAATAAAATTAATCCGGATTGAGATCTGACGCGAGTGTTTTGACTATTTTGTGTATTGATGTGTGTGTGCATTGCCTTGATGTTGGGATGAAGTATCTTTAAAATATAATTATGTCTTTATTAAAATTATAATTCACAGTCTGGAAAATGTGTATAAAAATAACTAAGAGAAAATACAAACTATCTTGTGTAGTTCATTAATTCCACGAATTGTTACTTAGTCTTCGTTCTCTCTTCTAACTTTGCTGTGCCCCACAGGATCCATATTTATATTGATAATATTTATACCACCTATATGTATACATAGAATGCAATAAAGTTTTCCAGTATTGGTCGTGTTGAAATAAATAAAATCAGTTTGACAACGTTATTCGTAATTAGCTGCATTAGAAATGACGTTGTCTGATTTTAGTTTGACAAATTCTTGGTAAGGCACTTAAATATTAGGAAAAAGGTCAAAGATTAAGCATTGCCATACAACGTGCCAATGTCGCCAGCTTTTTGGTTACACTTCTGTCGACAGCAATGCGGAGGAGTTTTATGACGCTATATTCAGCTAGGAGTAATTGCCTTTATGTATATCTAGATAATTTTAATTACTCGAGTGTTTTCATTTTTCTTATTTTAAATGATAAATGGATTTGATGGAAATTAGCTACATGGGTTGACCATGTCCTTAAATAAGACTATCTCAAAAGCAGGTTCCTTTTTGAAAGTTTCCTATTTTCACATAGATGAAGCCTCAGGCTGAATTTGATAAATTATAAAATTTTCAATTTTTGATGATTTGTGTACAATATAGTAGATGTTCTGATAAACTGTAAACAGTTTGATAAAGTCATTCCTAATGCACCCATTAACAGTTTCATAGCCAAAGATATAAAATATTGGAAAAAATCTATTTGAGACAAGTAATATATTTATTTGCAATGTCTGAGCAAGAACATTTTGAGCTATTAATTTAAAAGCTGGTGATCATTAATAAACTTGTGATTGATGTTAGAAAAATAAAATAAATTAATCGTTGAAATTATTTAATTAACACTGATAACCACATTAATTATAACATCACTTTAAATTTAGAGCAAGGTCTTTGTGTTATAGTTTATTTTATTTTATTATTATTGGGAAAACTTACAGCTAATAACATGGTAACAAAAACATTTTAAACAGAAGAAGGCCAATTACAAGTTTCCACTTATAAAGTTAGAATATATATAGTTTTTAAGGAAACAAATACACAGTGAAAATGATTATAGTAGGTAACTAGAATTTTAATAATAAAAGTTTTGACAAAATGCGCTATTTGATCAATTTATTGTTAGCTTGATCTATAGTTAATATCGTTAATAAGGAAGAAGATATTAAATAGACGTTTTAATGTAATTTTAAAAGAAATACCAACTATTTTTAACTATGGGTGAGCAAACTTTACAACTGGTTTGTTAGTCTAATGGTTAGTGGCCCTGACTACTATGCCAGAGGTCGGGTTCGATTCTCACCCAGGACAAATATTTGTGTGAAGAGGTACCTCATCAATTCTTTGACTGGGCGTAATTTATCTATAATATTTATGTATTTAGAAGTATATAAGTATGTTTATCAGTCGTCTAGTATCCATAACACAAGCTCTGTTTAAATTGGGACGAGGTTGTGTGACAGTTGTGGAATATAAAATATAAATTAAACCAAAGATTTAAAATGTGGCCCTTAATCAAATTACTGTATAAAGAAATATGGTACAATACATTTATGTGATAGCTTTTAGAGTAGCAATCAATAAGAAGATACAATATTGTAGAGTAGAATCTCCAAAAAGGTGTTGGAAGGCCTATAAGACGGACCCTAGATAGTGAGTTGAGAGTTCCCTAGATACGATATGTCGCATGTTATTACGGTACTTAAAGTAAGTGTATGTCCAGCTGTGGACATCTTGAGACTGAAATTATGATAAACTCAACAAAAAACGATGCCTTCAGGAAATTATGAAAGCCAACCCGTCCACTTACATCAAGCCTGATCTAATGACAGAATTAAAGTAAAAATCATTACGACAGTCGTATGTAACATTCGCCACGCTCTAATAGACGACTCTAAGACCCAGAACATTATCAGATTCCGTCACACTTTAGGTAATTTCGTTTTGACCCCCTAATGAGTCAAAGTAACGCAATGAACTATGTACGTTGTAGTTATTTCGTTGAATTGGTCTTTTCATGATTTGACCAGATTTTACAAAAAGTTTGCATATGTGTAGGTACTTGCACGTTTGTTACACTTTCACGGTCAAACGACGATGAATGTGTTTGGGTGATATCTCATCAGCAGATAAACAGTCACTTATTATATATATGGACAAGGGTTTGTCAAATTTTTATTGACTAAAACTCACCCGAGTTCTTACTTAATTCTTTATTTTACACGAAACTTAACATGATTACAATGATTGACAATTCTTGTATAAAGGCGAAGTTAACTCAACAATGAATAGACTTTCTGTAAAGGCCCACAGTAACACTTCCAAATAATTCCGTGGAATACCAAGTTTTACCTTTCGATCTTGTAATTACAGACACAATTAAAAAAGATAGGTATATGAACGCCGGCGTTCACTTTGGGTTTAATTAATTAAAAAGATTAAATGGTAATATATTTTGTAAATAGGTTTTTAAAAACACTTGTATATGTCAATTTTGTATTCAATTTAAACTAGATGAGTGTGGTGTTTCCCAGCTTTATATTACAACATTACCCAGCCATTTCATGAAATTACCAATACAACAGTCTACCTGCGACATTTATAAAGAATGAACCCAACACTCGCATTAGAGTGGTCATTACGAGCATTGGCGTTTATAAAAGTAATTACAATAGAAAGTGTATTCGTTTTTGTGACGAAATTATTACAGCTAATGACTTTTTTTAGTTATTACCTGTTTCTATTATTTATAAAGATTATTAATTTTTATTATAGTTTCAGGTGGTATTATGAGTAATTACAATTGTTTTAGGGAAGTAAAAGTAATTTACTAATTACGATTAATGTAACAGGAAAATAAAAATGCTTTAAGTAATTATTATAAACCACGCAGTCTTAGGGACCATTTCGATTCCTCATACTACAATATAATATATATACATATAGTTAATTAGTGACCGAGTCATGATAAAGAACAACTTTTACTATGGGACCAAACCTGATATCGCGAAAATAAATTAGCAAGTTCAGTACATTTTTTTATTGCAATTTAATGTTTTGTTAAGTGTTAAATTACTTATTTAATCGTAACACTAAATAACTTATTTTCTGGGAAGAGAACTGTCCTGACATACAGGCTCGGCTTAGCTCAGGAGCAGTTGCAAATTTATATTTCTTATGCATTTATAATAAGTCACCCTACTTGCTTAAAGTTTGTAAATGTACAATATTATGGAGAAATAAAATTATTATTATTATTTTGACCAGCAAGACGGACATAAATAAAACAATTTTCTGAATTTGAAATTCCACCCAATAAACAAAATGCAAAAAAAAACTATTTCATTTTATTCTGAACCAGTCACTCCGTGGTACTTAACTTTGACTCCAAGCCAAAAACATCTATTGAAATTATGGAGAAATAAAATTATTATTATTATCTTGACCAGCAAGACGGACATAAATAAAACAATGTTCTGAATTTGAAATCCCACCCAATGAAAAAATTACAAGAAAAAATCAATTTCTTTTTATTCTGAACCAGTCACTCCGTGGTACTTAACTTTGACTCCAAGCCAAAAACATCTACTGAAGCCTATCTATCAACAGCCCAAAACAACAAGCCTATCAGAGTTAATGACCCATCAGCAACTAGACCGGGAAGAACTTAACAAACTTCATCATATACAAATCACTATACATTTATCTTGTATCCCTATCCTAAGATAAAGCTTGCCATTCATTAAGCAACATAGTAATGTCTTCTACACGTCTCCACAATAACTCTCTGGTAGCGATAATTTATTAATTTCTCCTTGTTTGTTTGTCTATGAACCTTTCCTCTATATGTGATGATATACATATGGTATTATGCGGCAAATAAGTTGAACTCGTTACTATATGGTTACGAGCAGCTTCTTCTTCGATTGAGTCTCAAAAATTGGTTACTATGCATTTAAGGTCAACCGCCATGTTGGTTCTATTTGTGTGACAAGGATTCGCGAAATTCGACAATTATTGTCGATTTTCTGGGCTCAATTAAAGAATGAGGATTTGCATGTGTGTGTGATCGGTGTGTGCTGAGCATTATATCAGCTGTTCTGTAGCTTGTTCTGTTGTAGTTCTGTTGAAGCAAGAGAGCTTGTTCGAGTTTTACTGACTAAAATTAACCGTGTTCTTTTCGGTTGCTTTTTGCGTTTCAGAGTTTTAGTAAGTCTGACAAAAAACCTTGAAACTCTTTGCTAACAATCTGTTCAAAGATTGTGTTGGTATAAGTTTGATGTAAACTCTTACATTACCAAAAGCTTAACCAACCTTTACAAAGTTCCTATTGCGGGGAATGGACGCCTAAGTGGCCTCTTTTCTAAAGGAAGACATGGCAATGCTCAGTCCATGTTGTGATATCAGTGCGGGTTGGTGGATGTCCGATGTCTTCGAATTTTTGGTTCGGTTAAGGGCCGGTTTTCTCTCGATATTTTCCTTCACCTATTTGCGAGCAGCAGTGATGCAAGAAATTATATAAAAACCACGACCTACACCTCATAACTCAAGGTTATTTCCACTAAAACACCACAAGAATAGTATTACAAATTGAAAATCATTCGTGAATAATGAAACATTCATCACAATAAATTAGCGTCCTTTTTTTCTTTAAAACCTAATTTATTACCAGAACCAGTGACAGAAATATATGTCTTTAATAACATTGAAGACTGCATCTATCACTGAACTCCAGCAATAAGTCTTGGAACTACGACCACGCATTTCCTTAGACAAATCTAATTTTCCCACAAAAACAAACAATTCTCTGTTTTTCTGCAAGTTCTGTTTAGCTTTTTTTTATGGTGGGAAAAATCATCAAATGACCAATCCCACTCTTGGGCGGAGCGGGAGACTGTGTCAGACTTCTACTGACTAAACGACCCACCTTTCCTTCCTGCCTTAGTTCCAGGGCCCCGGTGTTCCGCTTTCGCATCAATCCTTGGCCCCAGAACGTTTCAACCCTGCCGGGCCCCTAAAGTTGCTGACAAATCTTTGAGGCGCGCGGAAACAAGTTCTGTTTAGCTGCTAATTTATTAATTTCGCTACACAATATTTGTTCCTCCCCTTAACACAAATGATAAGACTTTTGTGTTCGTGATTACACTTTCTTAATCATACTTCCTTAATTAAGGGAAAAGTTGCGAGCTAATTTGGGACGATCGTACGATAAGGTATAGGTTCGATGTTTGGCTGTGCTAATGAGTTCGTAATCTCGATGTTACATTATAAGTTATTTAAAGATTTCCATTAAAAGTTTGCGTGTAAGTTCTGCGTCGTTACAGAACCTATTAAGTATTTAACCGTAATAATGTGAAGGAGCTAATGTAATCTTATGATAAAACAAGTCTTTAGTATTATTGTAGGAATTTGTTGAATCTTCTTTCTTTGGAAAATTATATAAATTTATACTAATATTCGTCTTCATCCTCGTCCATTCATCCTTCGTCAACTATATCCTCACTTACCGTCAGCAGAGTTACTACAAACTCTTAATGCGAGTCATTTTACGTTCTTAACTGAACTGTTAATGGGATGGAACAATTTCCTTGCTGCAGTCTTCCCATCCGATTAAAATTTGGGGGTCTTCCTCACCAACAACAATTGCATCACTGCTTACCATCAGGTGATATCGCAGTCAAGCATTAGTTTATAGGAAATAAATAAAAAAGATACATGGGGTGTACAGGTCCATGTATCTTTCTCAATCGCACAATTTATAATTAAAAAGTCATGCTAAGTCCCCAGGCAGATACTGGTCAACGGCGAATCTATCTATAGTAAAAAAGGTAAAATTTTAAGTTTCTATGTAGGGGATAATCTCTGAAACATATTTCATCATTTTAATTTATCACTGATTGATACAACATATTATATATTTCTTCTATTGTTATGTTATTTATTGTATTAATAAAAAAATATTGTCACTATATTTTTAATTTGCATGACAGAGATAACAATATATTGTTATCTATAATTTGATAACAATATTTTGTTAACTCTATAACGCCTCCTAAAGTGTGGTACTATATGGTGTTTGATGAAAAACGCCCCATGTATTTCCAATATCATGCTACTTTAGTCTTTAAAGGATTTATACACCGAACTTACAACTTTATGCCGAAGTCATTGCAATTACGAATTAAAAAAAAGCCATAATCAAACGACCAGGAACTTTCTATTTGCTCGAGCAATGAACCAATGAACTTTCCTAGAACCCCACGTAAACACAGTTCGCGCGTATTTTTAATGAATTCATGCAACAACAGTGTACAAGGGCTTGTGTTTCACAATGCCGTCCAAATCCCGCCTAGCCGTAGGGCTATTCTCCTATCAATCTCGGAGATGATAGGCCGCTATCGCTGGCTCGGGAACTGGCGATGCATAATGCTTGCCTCAGATAGCTGTCTCGTGCACGAAGCCTCCAAGCTTCGCAATTTATTGTTTCACGATCTCAAGCTAGCTCATTATTAAAACGGTTTGATACGTTCCGAGGTGTTGCTGACGCCCGAGGCTCGCCCGCGCCAATTACTCCGAGAGAGCCGAGCCCGACGTACCTACTTGTTTGACTTAAACAACGTTACACTTGACTTTTAACAGCCCTTTGTCTTCTAACTCATCGATATATGTCTTTACTCACGATATGTTAATATCCAACCACCAATTTATTATTTACTTAGCCGTGACTATTAAAGTCACTCCAAGATATAAATCTAAACACAATTTATTATTAAACAAACGTAAATGATCCTAACACTTTTTAATGTCACCGATAAAAGGATAAATTATTGTTTTCTAATAAACAATAAGGGGCTCTGAGGTCAATTCTAATGACCGAGAATCCACTAGGAGCATAAAACGACGTCGATTAAACGTCGAACTAAAACAATTTTCTTCAACTTCAACAAACAAAATCGATTGGGCTTAATTGCCGTCTGATCAATAACTAATTGTGTTCACCACACGTTCGACGATAAAGAATAATTACTGGCTGCCGGCCAAATAAATCGATCGACATCAAAACGCGAGGTTAATCCATCATTTAGATATTACGGCCCGATTGAAGCTTACCGTTTTTAATTTCCAAAATTACACCGTTCGTAAGTCGGGTGAAGGCGGCTAAACACGTATACATAATTACCATGTCGTAAATTGTCGAACATGAGTGGGGGTAGGGGGTGATCGGAGTTACCCGCTTGCCCGCACTATCGGCGACCTGTCGTGTTATTTCAGTAATCACTTTCATTTCGTAAAACGCGACATTAATTAAAATTTAGTTTCAGGCCATTAGTCGCCATCGCGTTTCTTCAAGTTTCATTTTTTCCCGCCTGTAATTATAGAGCGCGGGTGCGAGGCTAAATGGGCATGGTAATGATAAATAACATTGTATTGAAGGTAGTCATGAATTTTGTATTCAAATTAGTGCGACTAATAGGTGCGAGGTGTGGATTTAAATGTGGCTTTGGTGCATTGCGCTTTTATTAATGACGGATAATTATGCGGCATAATTAAGTTGAATAAATTTTAGTAAGATTAGAAAACGTGCGTCCGAAACTGAGAACTGGTTTGGCTCAGTTTAGACTCGTGACTTGTGAGATTTTACTGGTAATAAGGCTGTTTATACACTGTGCGCCGAGTTATTAATTAACAGGTCGACAGCAAACAGTCCGCGGCTACCGGACTGCGCTGCGCACACAAAGCTATTTGCTTGGTGAGACTTCGTCGGAGCGGCGTGTAGAATCTCATTACCGACATTCTCAGAAAATTGGAAGTGAGAAACGAGCTTAAAAAGATAAAATGCTAGTGTATCGTAGTGGCGCTCTTTTTTCAATAATTATCACGACATGAGAGCTTTGACATTAGTATATTTGTTCGAAATATAAATATTTGTACATCACATTTTATACAAAACTATTTCGGTTATTGATTTTGGTATATGACTATTGTCGGTTAAATTTATAAGAAATTAGACTTGTACTGTGAGATTTTTAGAGAGAAAGCGTTTTTTTTTTGTAGCATTTCCGGCAATGTTGCGTGCATGTACTTTTGGTCTTTCGAGCCGGATACACTTGATTGTAACATAGCAAACAAACGTAAAATTTAACAATTCAAAGATGAAAAGATATACAACTATTTGCATATTTCTATATCTGAAATGGTCACAGTGCTAAACACCAAATGGATCAATACATGCATTTTTATTACGTGTTGTTCTTATTGGTTGTATCCTAAGCTTAACTTTTAAAATCATCTAAGGAAAATGATTAATGTTAACTGATTTTCCTGTATCAGTGCATGTTCAGGCCAGTTAATGGATAATGCAGTACTCGCGCCAGTAACTATCCCGCTGTACAATAGACGGAGTGTTGGCAAAGTTCGTTATCCGGTATTTATTATTAATATGACGTCTGATATGAGCCATGCAGCAGATGTAATTCATAGCGGACTTAGTGGGTAACGTAAATAATTGTGTACCTATGTAATTCAAGGTTTCTCGTTATGGTTTAAATGGTGACTAATATTAGTACTCTGGCAATAAGATGTAATTATGTTTCACGCTCGCCTCAAAGAGATATCAGCAAAAGGCTTTGGAATTATTTGAGAAAGAGTCACTGTAATCCTTATTCTGTGGTTTTTTTTTTTTGTTTGGGGCAAATATCATATAATAATATCTTCCGCCCATTGGCGGACCTGGAGATAGTGTCAGATTTTTACTGACAAAAAACCGACCCCATACCTTCGTTGCCGTGCAGGTTACCTTTAAGGACCCTGGTAAAACCTTTCAAATTAATCTGTAGCCACAGGAAGGTTCGTCCCTTCTCCCTACAGTTTGCTGACAACTCCTTGAGGCGCGCCGGAACAGTACCAACCATAAAAAACCAAATATTAGATCCGTTTACTCTTTCTATTTTGACTCTAATTTAAAAATCTAACCTGAACCCCAAAATACAGACTTATTCTCTAGTACGAAACTTGTGTTTACCTTATTACCTGCTTATAGCAACAGATAATAAGGTAAACAAGTTTCGTACTACTACACATTTAACTACATATTTATATTTTCTAATTCCTTATGCAATCATTGCTATACGGTCTTCACTCTTCCTATATTTGTAACCCAGACTCCCTTGAGACTGTGTTTCTGTGAAATGTTGACAATTCCGTTTTTGTAGTCCCAAGAGAGTTATGAAAGATTTAATGTTTGAAATGAAACTAATTTGAAATTAGTCACAGTAGTCGAAAGAATGCTAGGCCCTGTTCTCATTTTAAATCAAACATAATACTGTTTGAGGCGTGATTCTATGTTCTCATTTCTTCTCTATGTTCCTACTCGTACCGTTGATGATAAAGCGTGCAGTTTTATTTCCATCTGCTATTAAATTCCCGATATAGGTACAGAAAAGTGATTGTGATTCGATGAATTTGTATAGAATCACAATTAATTTTCTGTACTTAAAATGAACTGATGGATTTAAAAAAAATCAATTCATGTATCGTGAGGAAACCGGCATGTCCTAGAAACAAAAATTCGAAGACATGTGACATCTACCAATCCGCACTGGGCCCGCTTGGTGGATTATGACCCATTCCATCTCCTAGACAGGAGGCCTGTGTCCTAGCAGTGGGGACGTTAAAAAGGCTGATGATGATGAATTTATAAAATGCTCTACTTTCAACTCAACTATAAGGTTATACAGTGATATTTTCCTGTGCATAAGACCATTAGCCTTATGATGATGTCACGCCTAAGACTCAGGCCTCTTCCCTTGGAGAGAAAATGTGCCTTAGGGTCAAAGCAATGGAACGTATGAAATGTTAATTAGAATGTAGGTATCTTCAAGGTAGGCTGTGTGCTAACAAATGAGGAGGCCTAGCAAAGGAGGAGGCTGACTACATACCTAAGGTAGCAGCGCTCACGCCCTAGACGCCGCCGGGATCGCGATCCTGCCACGTAGGCGCGGGCTTGCGGATGGCGAGCAATGGGTAGCTCGCAGTCTGGTCTAATAATCGTCGACGACGGCGCACACTGTTCCCGCGCGCCTCAAGGACTTGTCAGCGAACCGTAGGGACCCAGCAGAAGGGTCGAAGCTGGGGCCAAAGGTTCGTGTCTGAAAGGAAGGCTCTGGCACAGGTTTATATGGCGATGTAGGAACGGAGTAGGTTGTTTAGTCAATTAGATACTGACACTGTTTCTCGCTCCACTCAAGGGCGATATTCGTCTTTACATGATTTTTACTTAACATAAAAAAGGTTATCTGTGCGGCACACAGTGAAGAGGTTTTTGAAGAAGTTTCATCACCTTTCTTCAAGAACCTTGTAGTTCAAGTCCGAACATAAATTTGTAAAAAAACAAACAAGAGGTAATACCTCTTTTTGTTTTTTGATTGTGACTTTGTACGAAAAGTCTATTATTTTTTTTTTACTATTTTGAAGAACAGGTTGAAACTCAGCCAGTCAGAACTGTCTAATTTATGTCAACACTACCGCTCTCAAAACGATAAAGGAAAATATCTTGGGGAAAACTGGCATATCCTGAGATCAAAAATGCAAAGATATAACACCCGCCCCATATGTACTAGGCCCACGTGGTTGACTACCTTTCCCTCTTCTGGAAGAGGCGTCCTAGCAGTTGGAATATTATAAGGTTGATTACGTTTATGTTATTTTAAGTATTCTTTCATCACTCTGCCCTTACTCTGCCTATTAAAGTCTTGGGTTCCAGGTGAACGCCGGCGTTCACATACTTATTGTATTTCTGTTATGTCTCTAATTACGGTATTCGAAAGGTTAAATAACAAGAACCAATCCTAATAAAAATAATTTGATTCGTTACGTTGTATATAATGGGAAGAAAAAAATCTGCCTATAATTTTATTCACTTGCATGATAAAATCCACAGTTGAAAAGTAAAACGTAGTTAGGTAATTATTATTGAAATACTTATTTCTATTAATACACTTTATTAACTAATTGCCTAGAAGGCGTTGTACTTTTCCTTAATAACGAAAGATACAATTTTGTACGCAATTATGGAATGTTTGCTACATATTAATTATTCCAAACTATTAGACAGTAGTATTTATTTTACAACTACCTTCCATTAACGGCATTGCTCGCTTCGAAGTAGAAAATTATCCTGAGGTAATAGTTCTGAGATATATATAAATGTCTTACCAAGGTATACCAAGGAAAAGTTTACAAGTAGCACACGTGTAAACTTTGTGTTTGTAAAGTTTCATTTCAGTAATCAAATCCATTCAGCTGTTTGTGCTTTGCGAAGTGACACATACACCTTCATACAAACTTTAATCCTTGTGATATTAGTGTGATTGCTACATAGTATTTACGCACATATAAAATACTTAAATTAAAAATTTGTACAAAAAAAAAAACACTTAACTAAATAAAAATACAAAAAGATTGCATCGATAAACTCCTCCACAACATTGCTGATTGGTAATGCGTCAAAGTAAAAAGCCAAAACACACCGTACAAACTATAACTGCATCCATTCTTGAGATACACTTAACAAATAAAGTAAAAGCTGTTACAAAACTTAAACTAACTACTAGAGAAGACTTTCCTCAGAATAATGACAAAGTAATTAGAAAACAAACTACTACAACTTAATTAGTAACACGTACCTCAATTTCGTCGACGCTAGCACGAAAAAAAAACTAAAACTTCAAAATGCCGTGTCTCACTTATTGACAGCACAAACATTTGTCGAGAGGCTGGCTCCACACTTACTCAATGTTTGCTTATACACTTTTGTTTTCAAAGAGAAGAAATATCAATTACACAGTCACAACACAGCCTTATGTTTTGGTCATGCTAGTCCCATATTTGTTTCTGCAGCTCTCAAATTTGGTCTTGTCACTTTTGAATTTGGTCCTGTCACTTTTGAATTTGGTCCTGTCACTTTCAAATTTGGATCCTGCACTATCAAATTCAAGCCTTTTAAGGATTCAAAGTAGAGTTTATAAGGTCGTGAATGAAAGTCGTTTCGCGTGTTTTCGTGTTCGCGTTAGGGCGGGCGGCGTCGAGGCGTGCGCGGGCGCCGACAGCGGAACTGTATTGGCGCGAGCGCCGCCTGAATACTCGTAAAGTTAATGTAATATTGTAAGTTTGTTGCAGTTTCAAAGGGCGCGTTAATCTTTCAGTGATTTGTTACGTTATTTGCCTAGATAAGTCTGTTGAAATTATCGTTCAGTGTTTTTCCCTTTGATTTCAGTTGAGGAATCGATTTTCAGGTGAGATAAGTATGCCAAGAAAAGGAATTAGTCAGATAGACATCATAAAATGTACTATGGCTAGAGTATCTAGAAACCAGCTTCAGCAGAAAAAAAAATCGTAAAAAATCTTAATCAAATACCAGAAGAATTTAAACAACCGTCTAAAATTCTAAAGCTGTTTGATCATTTAATTTATTTGTACAAAAAGCTCTTCCCACAGACATTCTAATTTAAACTATGAATGAGGACAAAATATATAGTAATGAATTAACATTTTTAATTACCACATTAACAGAAGAAATAATATGGAACAACTGTTACTTATAATTGTCACTCAGTAATTTAAATGTTCTTATTTCACTCATGTAGGTGGCATTGGAACAGTTCTACCATCACACTATTTTTACTTGCTATAATAATACTACTTCTATTTCCATCAAAATGCTAAAAATATAACTACCTATATGTCCCGTTATAAAAACCAACTTAAAACAAGCAGCTTAAGAATGGTTTTTCATTAACCTTGAAACTACAATTAGGTCACTTAGCTTCTAAGGCAGATCAGCTGTTTTTGAATGGACGTAAACAGGTCATCTATGGAAGATGAGCTCAATATGTCATTAAAAACACGGTATTCTTAAAAACCACTACATCTTGGGAGCCCGATCATATGACGTCACAATGTGGTAACGAACCACATTGTGACGTCATATGATCGGTCCAAAATAGAAACGATAGTTTATAAATAGACGAAAGCACCATTAACGGTGTCTTTCGACATCGTAAGCATTTGATGCTTAACATGGATTTGTTTCTGCTTTAAACTATCTCTTGTTAACTTTGCTTTATCCTTTCTTACTAGAAAGGGAAGTTGCTTAATGATTACCGTATTAAAAGTACAGAGATACTTTCATTTGTTTTGTCAAGATCCTTTGTCTTGGGAACGCGTAGAGGTATTGAATATAGAACCCCTTGATCCCCAAGCGAACGCTATCATCATCATCATCATCGGCCTTTTAATGTTCCCACTGCAGGGACACAGGCCTCCTTTCTCTAGAAGAGGGAATGGTCCATAATCCATCACGCTGGCCCAGTGCGGATTGGTGGATGTCACATGTCTTCGAATATTTGGTTCTAGGAACGCGAACGCTAGCGTTAAAATAATTTTAAATATCGAAAATTAGCAAGCTTTTCCGTTAATACCAGCGCGAACGTCGGCGTAAAACCATGTAAAAGTCTGCATTCTCTTGAAATTGTGAAAAATCAAACTTCCATTAAGTTAAAGAAAAAGATAAAGCCGTTTTTTTTTTTAGGGCAGAAATCGTCATCATCAAGCCTTTTATGTTGCAAAAACGTATATTTCGACACTTAAAGGAATCAAAACTTTTTTGGTACTTGCGGTTGACACAGAATCCTGAAATTTGGCTCAAAGCAAGGTCATTACAGGTACGTACGAGTAATAAATCTGAAAAACAGTAAATTTATATTTCGGTATATTGATTTATATATTTACACAGTTAAGTTTCTACAGAACCCTTAGTGCGCGAGTCCGACTCGCAATGACCCAGTTTTTTTTTTTATTATAGATAGGCTGGCGTTTGAATTCACGCCATGAATAAACTCGTCTAAATTCACGCTCACGCCTGTTACGCAGCTTCACGGCACTAATCTTTAGCCGCTATTAGTTCATTACGGTGCAAAGGCCGTTGCCCATTCTCTTCCGGGCCTATTTAGACGTCGACTTTAATTCGATCTATAATTTATGTACAGAATCTATTTCTCCAAATATTTCCTGTCCCAATCTGAAAATATCGTTGGCTCAATACTGGAATGTATAGGAATACTTAAGATGAAAACACAGATCATCATCAATCAGCATTAAGATGATTTTGATTCTACTTGTGGTAATGCAGATTGGGTTTAAAGGATACGTTTAGACTGGCTGCTTACACACACACACAGACAAACTTCAAGAGAAATTATCCGTAATACTGAGTGGACACGGACAAATTTTGATGCAAAACAGTCGTTTTATGTTTAGTGAGGATTGATGTTGAGATGTGTGTTTCCGCCTTTAGTTTCCACAGAGTATTGCTGCAATAGTTGGCAGTAGGACCGATTTTTTTTTCTGTAGAGACAGGTAAATGAGTCAGCTGTGAAAATTGTCAAGCATTTTCTTTTAGAAACTTTTTTTTAATAATGATAAATTGGAATCGGTTTGTCATAAAAAAAAATGTTCTGTGTTGTGATTTGATTGTTTTTTTTTGAGGTGCGATGTCAGGGATTAAGTTCTCCCATTCTGTATGGAGCTGGAGGAATAGTTTGACTTTCCTTTTTAATGTTTATAGGTTCGCTCTTGACCGCTATCTCACCTGATGGAAAGCAACGATACAGTCGACGATGGAGCGCGCTTGTCTAGAAGTAACCTACTCACTCTTGACTTAAAGGTTACCGGATTGTTTTATTGATAAACGACTCTCCTGTGTTCCTTTAATTGACCATTGCATTACAGGGTCATGGTAGGTAATTCTTAAAAGTAATCCCGCAGTCCTACCAGGCGTCAGTCCTGGTGGGCTCCGTCCATTATACTGTCATAACTTTGAGTCACGCGTGGAATACGAAGCGCTGTTGACTTTAGCTTTATTCTTACAGGACAGTCGAACGGTGACCTACCTATTGCTCGCCATCCTTCAACCCGCGGCAGTGGTAATACTTAGTAAGCCAAAAGAGGTGCGTGTAGATTTTTTTATGGTGATTGAATTATTATGTAATATTAAAATCAAAATTAGTTCCGTATTTGTGTAAACATAAATTTATAAATAAGTACATAGTTGAAACTTAACCATTGATTTGAAAGTAAAAAAAAATCCCGAAGAAACTGGCGCCCCCGAAGAACACCTACAAACTCGGATATTACGTAAATTGTCCTGTTATTCACATTATTTACGGCGACCTACATTCAATTAGTGAGGCGCGAACGCAGACGCGGAACACGCGCATCACTACAGATACACACAAACACATCACTACTCTAAATCACTCAATCGTTCATATAAAAAGACCAATACAAAATCTTAAGTCACTTGTACACACACTATTCCGCATAATTGTAACAGATGACTCCATACTATGCGTTCGAAATATATTCTTGTTCAATAAAAAATAAATACAATGCGTTCCAAATGAATATAGGATCGATTGACAGAATGTGACATCACGCCGTACTGTCAAATCGAAGATATTTTTGTAAAGTTGAAGAACTCAGGGATGAGTAAAATTGAAAAACCACCCTAAGGTCGACTGGTAGAAAATTCCTATGGCATTAAGTCCGCCTTTGTACTTATTATGTGCATAAAGTTTTTATAAATAAATAAATAAAAACCGGATTCTGATTAAACTTTTTACGACTACCCTAATAATACACACAAATAAAGAACAATAGGAGTGTGAACGCCGACGTTCTTAAGAGTTGTAGTAAGTATTAAATAAACTGGATTTAAAAAAAAATATCTTGCCTCGATTTGACAGATAATCGTGACGTCACAACATGGCAACCGATCCTTTTTACATTTGGAACGCATTGTATTTATTTTTTATTGAACGAGAAAACTTATAATGAGTTAGCATCTATTTCGGAAACACTTCGTTCAAGAATAATTTTCAAAAAAAGAACGACCTTGGTATTTTAATCGAAAGTGTTGACATGAACCAATTGATTTATGTATTTCATAAAATTCGATTTTGAACGACGTAAAATCAAATATTAGTATAGTATTTAATGGGTAACGTGGGTTATCTTTGTTTTATTGGTCTGAAAATAAACAGTTATGCGTTTTCGACGTGAGAAATGAATTCTAAGTATCTTCGCGTACGAATGAATGACGTAGTGGTATGAATACCTGGTTTAATAGGTCTTGTCAATTTGTTTGTTTTTGCATACCTACGTTCGGATTTCAGTGGAACACTTTTCGTGTTTTAATATAAATTGCTATCACATTTTTTACATAGGCACGTGTGTTTTCTATAAAGATTTTCGTAGTTTTGATAAATTGGTGACGTAAAATAAATAGGAACCTCTTTGTTTTGTTTTGATTGTGGTTAAGAGTAGTGCCGTAATTCGGTTGGTGCTCCGCGGAGAATTTCTGAAAAGGAAACCCGTAGTCCTAGAACCCAAAGGGCTCCTGAAGAACAGGTTTGGTTTTAGTCAGTAAAGTCTGGCACGCTTTCTCGCTCCGCTCAGAGTCGTAGCAGTTATTAGATGATTTCCATCATTAAAGAAAAAAAAATGGTCTGTACGATCAGTCAGTGAGATAGGTAGGTAGGCCTTTGGAGTGGCGCAAAAATGTTATATATCTGGAACTGGTTTGTATTGTACTTTATTTATAAGAGACGCAGTTATAGAAGCTCGCCGAAGCTCGTCGAAAAGTCTGATTACGGCACTGGTTAAAATCAGAACTGTATATTTTTAAAGTAAAACATTTTATTTTTTTTTGTTTTGATTTTTAAAGTCAGACACTAAAGGGTTACAAAAATTTCTTGTCATGCCCTTTTTTGAGCTGGGGTATCATCTAATGATTTCTCTCGTAAGTGAAAGAGCGTGTCAGACTTTTACTGACTAAAACTTATCTGCCTTATTCAATGGCGGTGACTTTTTCGAACAACCAATCAAGCCATAAATTGTTAATTTTATGGCATAGCATAATCAGCTTTTCAATGTTCCCACTGTTGGGACTAAGGCTTGCAGCGGACTTCAATATTAACTTTTTAGTATTTAGACAAATAGTTTATATGTTAAGCTAACCTATCATTAGGATATAAGTCGATGATACCGGTAATGAATAAAGTTTACAACAATCAGTCTAATCGCAATCGAATCGATTCGATTTTACATCTGACAATCGAGTAGACTCACCTTCAACTGGAATCGAGTTAATTAGAACATTGGCTAATAAAGCTGATCGGTATTATTAACCTAATTACGACAAGTGTCACGAGGGGTCGTCGGCATTAATTAGGACAATTCTTGGTACGCCAAATCTGATGAGGACTAATTAGTTCAATATCGGAACCCACCCATCTTGATTGCGTCATAATTGCGACAGTAATTTGTTTTTAAATTTGCATAGTATATTCTGTTTGGCTATATTTTTCATTATAAACTTTTTTTTTTAATAGCCCTAACTGTCCCACTGCTGGGCAAAGGCCTCCCCCAAGTTCTTCCAAACCTTCTTCTCCCGCATTATAAACTTAATGTCATTAATATTTTAGTAGTGGTGTAGTGGTAACGGCCTCGAATGTGAGTTGTGAGTTCAAACTCAGTCAGGTGTAATACTTGGTATAATTTATTTAATCATCACTGCCGTCAAAACGGTGAAGGAAAACATCGCGGGAACCGGTTGTGTTCAAGAAACAAAAATTCGAAGCCATGTGACATCAACCGACCGGCACTGGGGCCGCGTGGATTACGCTCTTCTAGATAGAGCTTGAGTCCCAGCAGTGGGAACATTATAAAGCTGGTGCTATATTTTTCATCGTTAGGTAAGTCAGTGAACCTATGTAGTGAATATTAAATCGTGAATCGAACGATATTTTTTTTCAGATATTGATTAAGTTTGATAACTTAAAAAGTGGTCTTCTCAAAATAAGTAAGCATATTTACTTCTTTGGCCTAGTTTTGTGCTTATTAGATCTACTTAAGTGGAAATGTGCCTTGACCATTGCCACATGTTTGGTGTTCCTTTGCGCTATGTCGGCAACCTTTGTTCTCTTGCGGATATCAGAGATTTTTGACTTGATTTTGTCTAGCAAGTAGGAACCTTTATTTTTAATAAGTACACATTCTGAGACAACTAATTTATGAACAAATATGACATAAAGATGGACAACAGAGACTGAGTAATTCTAATAACTCTATAAACTACAAAAGGATTAAAGTCAAAAATCCTTTCAACAAAATTCCTTTACACCACGAATTCGTTTCCTCTATCCAAACAGCATTAATAGCAAGACAAAGGCAGTCAATTGTGATTTACTACGGGTCAATTAGAGTTTTAATCACGACAATAATGTGCGATACAACGCGTTAAGTACTGACAATCGCGTCAATGGACCACAGACTTAGGAATCACATACAGGTCACTGGAGAAACAAACCAGTTTTCAATGTTTTTTTTTCCATAGCAAGCTTTTATAGGCTACCCAACTTAAATGGGATTAGGCAGGGCAGGTCTACTGCATGTCTAGCGCACTGTGAGCCCGTAAAACACAGAATTGGTGCCCGAACACAGCGAGCCGGGCCGCGGCAGACGACGGAGATGGCGGGACAACCTGGATGTCTTCCTTGAGAATTGTAACGATAACGCAAGTAATCAAGATAACTGTAAAGAATGGAGGGAGGCCTTTGACAGGCAATGGGACAGCACAGGCTATATATAATAATAATAATTAATAATAATCTTTTATAGTGCGGTGTATACCTATATAATTAAAAGTCGTAAAAAGGAATCACACGAGTTGAGACTTGATGAGGTTGAGTCGATTAATTACAGTTTCTATAGGCACCGGTTCTATCATTAGATCAACTCCACGACATAATAATTTTGCATTGTCATCTGATTGCCATAAGCATGCAAAATTTCAGCTCAATCCGTAACTGGGAAGTTGATTAAATGTTATTTACAAGATTTGATCACAAACATCGGGGCAGGTGAAACTAAATAAAAGCTTGTAAAATAATATGTAATTATAATTTTGTAATACGCACTACGTACTGTCATTTAGGCGATCTGCAAGCGATAGAAAGAAAGAAAGGAAACATGTTTATTTCGCACTCCATGAAACATGCACAATAAAATAAATAATTACAAACTTAAGTTAAACATACAAAAAAAAAACAAAAAATATATATACACCTTTACATTGATGACATTTCTGCAGTTTTGACATTCATGCAGTGTGAGAAAGTGTGTAAGTTTTAAAAGTTTTGTTAGACTTCACGCTTCTGCCGTTCATTGGCATTATATCAATGCCAATGAAGCGCTTGAACTTTTCAGTATTTTCACAAATATATTATTATAAAAACATGCTTGTCTATCGCTAGGATGTAAGGCGATGGTATGAAATTCACACACAAACTCGGGGGCTGTAGTAGGACATGGTGGGAAGACCTGGCCCTCCCGCAAGCTCTCACACAATCCATTTGCCTACCTAAGCTTTTCTTTAGGGCACCCTCTAAAGTAGTGAAATGAGGGTCCAAATTTTGAAAATCTTCTCTATGTGCTCACATATGTCATAAAGAAAACCTTGTGCAAAATTATACGTTCCCAATCCCAGTAGTTTTAGCTGTTGTATTTGTGGTCTCTTTTTGTTTATCTATTTTTTTTTTAATTTGACTGAAATAAAAAATGCCTAATGCATTAAGTCCACCTTTCTACAGTGTAATGTGCATAAAGTTTTCATAAATGAATGTCAGTCTGTCAGTTTCTCCTTTCATAAATATAGATTTTGTAGGTACCACGTCTGTTTTCAGCAATGTGCAGTCAAAAAATGAATACATTCAATGAAGGTCATTGAAAGTTAGTAATTAGATTGACGTTAATGTAGATCCAGACATAAAATACAACAGTTAAACAAACAAACAGCAGCATCATTGTAATGTATATCTCTGTGACGTAAACGTTAAAAAGTAATGACACCGTTACGTCTGTCTTAATGTATTTCTAAATAAAATTAGTGTTCTTGGATTACCCACTTATTCTTAAAATAGCTGTTAACTTTTTTTTTGTTAGAAATTCCGTAGGTATTTTTGTCGTTTTGTATATTTCTGTCCACGAAATAATGAAAAAAAGTTATATTTTTTGTTCGTAGTCCTGCTGCTGACGAGAGGCTTTCCAGCACTCTGTTGTGTTTTGTTTGCTATCGGTAACTGTAAACTAGTGGATATGGTTATTGCTGTTTGACGTCTAAACTGTTTAGTCCTTTCCCGTTCTCATGTCACTCTTTCTTGGGGGGTGATTTGAATGCACAACAAGTCACATGTTAGTAGATTTGCGTGACGTCTCAGTCGCTCCAGGTAGACGCTTATCCTGACTTCCAGCTCTTTTAACATTTAATCTGTCAGAGTAATGTACCAAGAACGTCGTACCAGCGATTGCAGGCCTGTCTCGGGAACAGTGCGCGTTTTCTAGTACCTCCTTTGCAATGATTCTGGTCTATCTGTCCTCATGGATCTTTTAAGTCAGTCATAAGTCTCACATCTGCCAACACAAATATTAGGAACAATAGAAATATTGGCCCTGTGCGACACACATCTATTGGTTAACCCCGACCTTCGCCAAGTTATCGTTTTACCATATGGAGGCCTTCCAACACTGCGTCTTTCGGTACGTGGTCACCACTCAAGAAAAATTCTGCCTTATCGACCACGTTTTGCTAGCAATATTGCAGTGCCTTGCCCGCTGCCGCTTAAGTTAGGCGATTCTTTGGGTTACATCGGTAAATATTATGAAATTATTAAATGCCTATCAACGGACCCTTTATTTGCCCTATCTACACATTCCTAACCCTACAAATCTTTGAAAATGCGGGCGTCGTCCACCTAATTGCTGTGAATTAATTGTTACATCCATTTAAAAACCACGCGAGCATTGTTCAGTTCACAATTGTCGTTTCCTCACGGATTGGAGCAGTCATTTCTCTCATTGAATGGCCCAATGCTGTTAATTGGTCATTCCGATTAT
This sequence comes from Mythimna loreyi, assembly GCA_029852875.1. NCBI lineage: Eukaryota > Metazoa > Arthropoda > Insecta > Lepidoptera > Noctuidae > Mythimna > Mythimna loreyi. The sequence goes on along the minus strand of CM056780.1, from coordinate 12,478,067 downwards.
ATGGGCTCGAGTCCCAGTTTCTCTTGGTCTGTTAAATGTTTGTGAATTTCTGATTGATGGGCAAAGTTGATGACTTTTAGGTTTATGTCTCCGTTTACTACTTCAGTTTGTCCTATTTGTTGTTGTGTTTGGATAATAAATCATTTATTATCAGGTGTCTTGGTCTATAGATATCCTTTTAACAGCCTACGGTTCTCTTGCGTTTATTCAGCTAGGGTAACATATCCATTACCTAAGACTATGTCTACAGCTCTTCTGTCACCTAAGGGCTTTTGTAGAGCTAAACTAGATGGAGCTCCTAGTCGTAAAAACGTGACCCTGGCGAATAAGACGCGAAAACACATGTCAAATTAATCTCATAGTACCCTAGTATCCGGTAGTCCTTATAGACTAACATAAGCGGTTCAAAAGTGGTGCCATCATCATTATCATTTCACCCGAAAGACATCCACTGCTGGACATAGACCTCCCCCAAGCGCCGTCACAAAGACCGGTCCTATGCAGCCATCGGATTCCAACAACCCTGACCAGGTCATCGGTTCACCTTGTAGAAGGTCTCCCAACGCTGCATTTTCGTGTCGCGTACGCGGTCGCCGCTCCAGAACCTATCGGCCCCAGCGGCCATCTGTTCTGCGTGCAATGTGTGAAGAGTGTGTAGAGTGGTGCCAGGTTTCACACATTGCACTGAATCGTGGTCGCATACCTTGGGCGTCATCAGCATAAAATCACACAAGAGGCGTTGGAACGACTATCTTTGGAGTTTGGTTATGCCAAAAGGTGGATTAATGATCTGGTGAAGGTCGTTTGCTGAGGCGATACTTGTTCAATGCTGTTTATGTTTTTCGTCTGGAAAGATGATAAGGATAAAATTTAACTTTTTGTTAGTAAAGCTTAGGACTAATGCTTTATCCCCTGAAGTATGATTGCATCTTGATTAATTCATCGCTGTATATTTTTAAGCAAGCATTCATTTTATTTTCTATTTCACAAAAGTTATTCTTTACATGAAATGGCTTGTTTACTCTTTCAATGGTGAGCAAGAAAAATAATCAAATGCATGTTTAATGTTCGTGTTTTCAAACGTTATAGGCCCTTCTGTCCGAAACGAAATCACAAAATCGTCATTCATTAATCCCTTTCATATAAAACTGTTCAAACGCCATTTTTTCACGCTCACCCCATTAAAATAACGACGTATTTTAGCATGATCCTATCGAAAATAGAATATACGAATAAATGAGTGTAATCAACATCAAAAGAATATATATTCTGGTGAACTATTAACGTGTATTAAAGTGAATAACTCATAAATAAGATTTAGAGACATCTTACGTCCTCAATTTGCGTCGGAATCAGCAATCGTTACATTTTTCAATCCTCGTTTATCATTAAAACGTTAACATCGACCTCGCAATTTCCACCTTAAAGAAAATAACTATTTCGTGTGATTATTAATATTAATAATTTCTAGGGAAAATTTTGTGTTCACGTGGTTGGGCCTCCCACTGTTCTAATTTTTCTGTCAATAACTGCTTCTAATTTAGGTATCTGGAGCAAGAATTAAAATTACTACTAGCCTAATAAATAGCTACATACTTCGTTCAAGTTACTGTGCATTTAAAATCAAACATGGTATGGCATGGTTTTTATCTGGTATGAAAGAAATTGGCTGGATGTTAATAAAAAAAACCTGGTTGTTCAAAAAACTTGCTCAGCTGTTTAAAGGAATTGTCTTGGTGTTTAGAGAATTTGACTGAATGTTTAGAGAAATTGACTGAAAGCTTAGAGAAATTGACTGAAAGTTAAGAGACATTGACTGAAAGCTTACAGAAATCGACTGAAAGCTTAGAGAAATTGACTGAAAACTTAGAGACATTGACTGAAAGTTAAGAGACATTGATTGAATGTTTAGAGAAATTGACTGAAAACTTAGAGAAATTGACTGAAAGCTTAGAGAAATTGACTGAAAGCTTAGAAAAATTGACTGAAAGTTAAGAGACATTGACTGAAAGCTTACAGAAATTGACTGAAAGCTTAGAGAAATTGACTGAAAACTTAGAGACATTGACTGAAAACTTACAGAAATTGACTGAAAACTTACAGAAATTGACTGAAAACTTACAGAAATTGACTGAAAGCTTAGAGAAATTGACTGAAAGCTTAGAAAAATTGACTGAAAGTTAAGAGACAGTGACTGAAAGCTTACAGAAATTGACTGAAAGCTTAGAGAAATTGACTGAAAGTTAAGAGACATTGACTGCAAGTTTAGAGAAATTGACTGAAAGCTTAGAGAAATTGACTGAAAGCTTAGAGAAATTGACTGAAAGCTTAGAGAAATTATTAAAAACCTAAGAATTTCCATCAGGTGTTTTTTTTTCTCTAATAAAAAAAAACTGACTTCAGCAAGGAATTCAAATCCTTGAGTAGCATGTATAAAGATTGAGTAGTGTAATGTAGTTACTGACCATCACCGTCTTCAGCTCTACTTCATCCGTTTCTGCGAATAAAGTTCTATTTTCTGATTTTGATACTCACGCTCCAGTGCCAACCTTATCCAGGTGCGTCCATGGGTGGCCCGTTATGAAGGAACATAATATATCATTTCAGTTAGTAAAAGTCTGACATAGCCACCTTATCCGCCTTTCAGCAATCATTGGGTGATTCTCCAAGTTAAAAAAATCTAGCACATTATCTAGGAATTGCAACAACTCGTGTAGTATCGTGATACCTGAACATAAAAACATGATTTGTTACTAATAAAGAAGATCTCACGCAGTTTTTCAAATATGTTTACCATCTATTTTTATTTCAAATTATGCTGTTATTTCTTTTAATCCCGTATCAACGTAGAAGCTAATAAATAATCGTTTTTATGAAAATGTATATTTATCATACTTTATTTTTGAAAACTAAAGACAATATGAATGATCAAAATGGCCGGCTAGTATTATAAATTGAAACGAGTGTATTTTTTAATACTTTATTCAAATAGAATAGAATTTTCTTGTATGTGATTTCGTTACTGATCTAATTGTTTTTCACATGTTTATCAAGTCCCCGTATTTATAAGACTCTGACCAAAATCGATAATTGCTGAAATAAATATTGAAACTTGAGTTAAAACTTAAAAGTACTGATGATTGAATAGGACCGTTTTTTTAAGGTAGGCAAAAATCATCGAATGACGAATCCCGCTCTTGAGCGGAGCGGGAAACAGTGTCAGACTCTTACGTCTAAACAACCTACCCCGTTCTTCCTCGTTAATCTCCGTAAATCGTTTGCCTACTTCAAATATTTGATAAAAAGTTTTATAAGTGTTTGGATATTTGTGATTTTTGTTTCGTGTGTGGAGTACTGCAGCCACATATGGGCTGGTGCTGCAAAATGCCACCTTGCGGCTTTGGATTCAGTGGAAAGGCGTGCAAAGAGGCTGATTGGTGATCCAGATTTGGTTGGGTCCAATCTTCAAAGTCTCGAGCACAGGCGCAGAGTAGCCAGCCTTGCGGTTTTCTACAGGATGCATTTTGGAGAGTGTGCGCAGGAATTGCACGATTTGATTCCGCCATCCCAATTTTATCTTCGGACATCCCGGCGTACGGCAAATATCCACACTTACGTTGTTGAGACACCTGCGGCCCGTACTAAGCGGTTTACCTCGTCGTTTATACCGCGTACATCGAGGGACTTTATAATTTAGGTGTCTTCAAGGCTAGAGTGAATGTGTTTATGTCATGAAGATAGATTATCATTAAGAATATTATGCGTATGGCATCAGGTACCTGTCGTTAAATTTACTCATATATTTTTTTTAAGGTTCTGGAGTGGCAACTGCGTACCGAAAGACGCAGCGTTGGAAGGCCTCCCACAAGGTGGACCGATGACCTGGTCAGGGTTTTTGGAAGCTGATGGATGCGAGACGCACAGGACCGGTCTTTGTGGCGGTGCTTGGTGGAAGCCTATGTCCAGCAGTGGACGTCTTTCGGCTAAAATGATGATGATGATTTTTTTTCACCACAGCATCGATTATGTTGTAAAACAAATTTCGATATATTTTATAAATTTATTTCATTAAGCCCCAAGAGGACCCCAGTGTCCGCACACCTATTGTCTTTTGTTTCTGTAATTACGGAAGTCGAAAGGGTAAAGTTCTACTGTTAGTATATCATTAACAGATTAAAATATCTTCTTGTTTATAAAGAGTTAGTACTAACAGCTGGTACTAGACTTTAAATCCTCAGAAATCTATTTGATCCCTAGAAAATTAAGCCCCAGCACCTGTTCTAACAAAATATCCTCTTTCCTAAAATACAAATCCGCCATTACAGAATCACGAAAAAAACACGTGATTATTCCAACAAAATATTTACACACAAATTACTCATTAAGCCTCTTTAATTGCCGTTGTTCTATTCGAGACACTCATAATTAAACATGGATAGTACATCAAGGAGGATTTTCTGTTTCACACGTGCTCATACTTATGGCACAGGGTAGAAAGTAACAGTAGGCTTACTCAATACAAGTATACGTGCGTCACTCTGGGTTGCCAACTTGCAACTGAAATCCAGCGCAGTACGCAGAGCGTGCCCAAACCCTTTCGGTTTGGGCACGCTCAGCGTACTGTTCATTTTTGTTATTTTTTACCGTTGTTTCTTGTAACCGTTGTGCTGTGTCTGTCTTAAATTGTACTGTGCTGTGTATTTCCATTCTATTCTGTTTTATTTAATACAAATAACTGAAGAAGACGTACACGTATGTCAGTGGTTTTGCCCTCTCCCCCGCTTCACGAATCAAGTTATATGGATTTTTTTGAATAATAAAAAAGTTTTTCTTTTGTGATGTAAATAAGACTACAGTTTTCAGATCCTTTCTTATTTTTGTGCTAGAAGACTTTGTTTCATACAAAATTTCAAGATTCTAGGTCAACGGGAAGTAGGTACCCTATGAATTTTAATACCTACCCTTGTCAGTGTTGAAATGCACGTTTTTTGCGACATAAACGACCACATCTTTCCTTTTTCACAGCTTTCAGGGACCGCAAACTTTCGAGTGCGTTATCAGTAGTTGTTTGGACCTAACCTTTTGTAACAATTTATCTGGTACTGTGTCATGCGACGCCACGACGAGTGTGAAAACGCGAAATAAAAGCAATTCTTTCTAATTAACTCTCGAGTCGTGTGTCTCGAAATAGACACACAAACGAACGCACTGATTTACACGCCGCGACTGTTTCTCAACCATACAGAATAATTAACGCTGCGTGTTCTTCGATTGTTTTGATTCGAAACGATTGATGGCGCGCCAATGGAATGTTCCATAACTCGACCATCACTACGTTTTTAAGGCATTAAAATGCAAATTAATGTACGAGCTTGACGCTTCTTTTGTGTTAACCTAATTTATAACCGCTTAGATAACCGGTTTTATTTTTCCATCATAAGTAGTTTACATAAGCTTAAGAAATAAATTATTAAAATTCGTAATCGATTGATATGTTTTAGCCCACCTTTGGGAAGACAATAATAATATTTTAATTTCGAAATTTCAAGTTTTCTCTTTTGAATTTCTATTCTGAAATCATCATGCCTTATGAATAGAATATTAAATATAAACTCAAATAATGTATGCTTTAAAATTGCACTAATATTACGAAAGCTAAATTTTGTATGTATGTGTGTATGTTGACTACTCTATCACGCTAACAAAAACGGATTTGATTCAAATTTGGAACACGGGTAGACTTTGTTTTGGAATAGCATAAAGGATAAGTTTTTATACCGGTAATTGTTTTTTTAATGTTATAAACTAGTGATTGTGCTATCTCACCTGACCCAATCGTTAATGGTAAAGCGCGTAAGAGTCTATTTCCCTACTCTAGCTTGGAAGACACCCAAATTATAATCGAACGGGAAGACTATAGCAGGCAAATTGTTTCAGACCTTCGATGTATGTGGTACAAACGACTAAGTTTTCTTGGAACAATGTTCTACTCTCAAAGCAAAACCGTTGCCTAAAGCTAGTGGTTTGTAAAGTATCAAATATGGTCGCGTCGCGTCGAGTCGCAGCACACTATCCACTAAAGGCAAAGCGAGCAAAAAGCTACTTATAGCAAGCGTAACTAATGAAAGATCGCGGGTTGATTAAGCTGGGGCTGTCATCGATGCTCCGGTCTCGCATTCACTGTACCAATCGCTGCCAACATCATTAATTGCCCGTTTCATTGCATTTATGTTTCATTAATATTCGAAACTATATTGAGAACTGATTGATTTTTATTTTATTTTATTATTATATTGAGCAGTGGTGAGTGTCGAGAGCAGTGGTGGCCAAGTGGTAACGGCCCCGACTTACGAGTCGTAGGTTGCGGGTTCGAACCCAGCCAGGCGCATTATTTTGTGTAATTTATTTCATCACCACTGCTCTCAAAACGGTGAAGGAAAACATCGTGAGGAAACCGGCATGTCCTAGAACCAAAAATTCGAAGACATGTGACATCCACCAACCCGCACTGGGCCCGCGTTGTGGATTATGGCCCATTCCCTCTCTTAGAGAGGAGGCCTGTGTCCCTGCAGTGGGAACATTAAAAAAAAAAAGGCTGATGATGATGATTATTATTATATTCGCGCTCTTTTGCTTGTAAAGCGTCAGTAGACGGTGCTATTAACATTAATTGTGGAGTCACGAGTTCTGCAGTACTTTGGAAAAGTTCACAAATAGTGCATCTGTAATGGTAGGTTATTGACCTGGTTACGAGGTCTAGAACAATGTTTGTTCCGGTAGCATCTTACAATGTTGCACTGTGATGTATAGTTATGTCATCTATCCATCATCTAATAATATAGTAATTATATCAAATGTCATCTTTCTCTGACTCATTAAAACTTTTCTCGAGACCCAGATATGTGTATTGTTATCTTACGTGTTTGGATTACGGTCTGTAGTTCCTTTTTCCTTGTAGTGGTCTAGCAGGGCGCAACCTTCTGGGGAAAAGCGTTGACTTTTCAAAGGAAAATTCGGATTCCTGGAAGACAAGGCAAGAGGAAATATAGGTGTGGTTTTAGTCACAAAAAGTTTGAGTGTTTCTCTCTCAGAAGAATAGCGTGAGAAGTTATAGACAGATTTTCTACATAAAAAAAAGTTTAGTTTTACTATTTCATGATCATCAGCTTTTTAATGTTCCCACTGCTAGAACACAGGCCTCCTCTCTAGGAGAGGGTATGAGCCATGATACACCTCGCGGGCCCAATGCGGATTGGTAGAGATTTTTTACTATTTATCTTATTTATTCAAATACTAACTATATTACAGGAAAATAAAATAATAATAGTAAAAACCGTACGCCTACTAGGCCCAACTAAAATCAGACTAAAATATGGCGTCAAATACTCTTCCACATCGCTGCGTCAGTGTTCACAACATACCTATCGATAGTTCCTAACCTGACAAAGATTTAACAATGTCTCACTGTATTTTGTTACTGTACCTAACATTTATATTTTTTTGAGTAACAGATATATAAAATCGGTCGCAAGCAAAGCCACGAGCAGAAACTAGTTAATGTATAAAAAAATGTCGCTGCTTATAAATCACTAGTCCAAAACGGTCAAATATGAAATATTATTTCTAATATCAACATCACAAATCATAAAAATCTCCATTTAGTTGCAGAGTGAGCCCATCATAATTTTTCGTATAAATATAAAACAGATCCAATATCAAATGTCACACTTTAATTATATTTTTATTAATTTGACACTTCGCAGCCGTTATTTTGTCAAGAATCCTAACAAAAAATCTTAGATGAATCAATATATAAAAATCAATGCCACTTTTCGTTGTAATTTTATAACTCAAACCAATTGTTTAGGCTTTGTTTAGACTATTTAGTAGGTGGTTTATGTGAAGTTTGCAAAAATCGGTCGAGCGGTTCTTCATTTATCACATTTTTCTGTTGCTGGAAGCGAAGCCACAGGAAAAACCTAGAAATATTTAAAAATCATTGCCACCTTCGTTGTAATTTTATAACTCAAGAACGGGCTCATTTATTTAAACCAAATGTTTAGGCTTTGTCTAGACTATTTAGTAGATGGTGTATGTGAAGTTTGCAAAAATTGGTCGAGCGGTTCTTCATTTATCACATTTTTCTGTTGCCGGGAGCAAAGACGCGGGAAAACGCTAGAAATATTTAAAAATCAATGTGCTACTTTTCGTTGTAATTTTATAACTCAAGGACGGGCTCACCTATCTAAACCAAATGTTTAGGCTTTGTTTAGACTATTTAGTAGATGGTTTGTGTGAAGTTTGCACAAAATTGGTCGAGTCGTTTTTCATTTATCACATTTTTCTCTTGCCGGGAGCGAAGACGCGAGCAAAACCTAGTAATATTTAAAAATCAATGTAACTTTTCGTTGTAATTTTATAATTCAAGAACAGGCTCACCTATCCAAACCAAATGATTAGGCTTTAGTAGATGGTTTATTTGAAATTTGTACAAAATCGGTCAAGCGGTTCGTCATTTATAACATTTTTCTGTTGCCGAGAGCGAAGTCGCGGGCAAAAGCTAGTATACTATAAAATTAGCATGATAATGACGAGCAATGCTCCAAATTCGTTTAACATTAATTTCTATATAAATAATTGGTGACGTTCTTTGACATACAACTAACATATTTATTTCTATTTGATATAATTTATTATAATGACGTATACTCAGTATGTGAATTTTTATTAGTAATATTAATTTCGTAGGTGGATCGCTATAATATAAGAACCGAAATACGAAAGTAAACTTATATTAATTTTTTTATTGAATACTTTTAAAAATACATTGATCATTCGACTAGACAGAAAATAATTCCAAAAATAATTTGATAAGTTTTTAAATACTGTGTCATCTATATTTGGTAAAAAATTAAGTGGCTATTTATTAAATGAATTGACTCCATAACAATGTAAGTAGGAGGAGTCTTAAAAGATTTCTAGTTGTAAAAAAGACATTAGAAAAAACATAAATAGATATAGTAGCAGTTCTTCTTTAGGGGTTTACGGCGATGGAGGGAGACGGTCTGATCATGTCTGTGACGTAAACTTGACCAAAGCTTACCCAAGACAGAGTCCTTGCGTGATCTCTGGGTTCTGGCTTCCTAAACTAGTTGTTAAGGCTAAAGGGGGAGACTGGCCCATCAGTGGGATAAAGTATGATATAAAGTATAAGAGAAAATTTTAATATTGACCTGGATTAAAAAAATGTATAATCTTAGAATATGATGCATGCTGATGGTAATAAAGATAAAAAAAAACGCTGATTGTACGGTCTGTCCTAAAAAATATTGTTTTAAACTTAAATTTAAATTCTATTCTAAAGCATATTCAAAAAAAAGTATATTTGTCATTGAAGGCTGTCTTCCATGCGATTTTCTACTATATTATTAAAATATTTGCGATGCAATAGGTACTCGTAATATCTATGTAAAGTAATTGATGTCCTAATCCTAGTAGAATATGTGAGGATGATGACCTGGTCAGGGTTGCTGGAAGCCGATGGATGCAAGACGCACAGGACCGGTCTTTGTGGCGGCACTTGGGGGAGGCCTATGTCCAGCAGTGGACGTCTTTCAGCTGAAATGATGATGTGAGGATAATTTATATCCATAGACGAATTTAGCAGAATAAAACGCTCGAACATCTTCAATTCTTCATGCACTCCTTTTGAGAATTAAGACGTCATCTGCCTAAAACACAAAATTGAACGAAAGCATTAATATCTGCAAGATAACAAAGAAATGTTTAATGCGTTTTAAAATATAAATAACATTATATATCCCAATATTTTACAGTTCCATTAGCTTTTAGTAGAGATGGCTCTCGTCACTGCCTACGCCGTTACCATTCATTTGTCGACAGACTAAATCTAGGTGAGTCTAGGTAGGTTGGTATTTATCTAGAAAAGTGCTGGAAAATTATTAAAATTGGTGCGAAGATGAATGTATCGTTGTTTTTACAATTGAGAGCAATGTCATTTAGAATCTATGAGTATTTGTTAAGCTGTTGTGGCAGAAAAATGTAAATGAAAAAGTTCGGCCAAGAGCGTGTCGGGCCACGCTCAGTGTAGGGTTTTGTAGTTTCCCATCCGTCACAAATTTTTCACAATGTAACAGAACTCAGTAGTCCACATATAAATTAATAACCCCATTTCCCCAGAGATGGCGATGTACCCGGTGGTAATTTTGGATTGCGTGAACCGATTTTAATCTTTTTGTATTTTTATTTGAAAGATTCAGGAGGATTCAGGGTAATAAAATCTGTAAAAACGGTGTTTAAATTACAATATTAAGTTAGAAATTATTATTTTTTTATTTTCAAAAGCAGTTCAACGTATCAAGTTTGAAATAAAATTATTTTCCTAGAAATCTTGATAAAGTTCTACTTTTGAGACTATTTTCATATTTTTTAAACTTATGGCTCAAAAGGACGTATTCTTTTTAAGGGACCATTAATTGATTTTGTTTTTCACTTATATGTCAGGATTATATTCTAAGTTTTATTCAACTTGACATTAAATTAGCTTTCATTCATCCATCCCACGCTATAACCATTAAAACTCATTCAAAACAAATATAACTAAATTGTCACTATCTCGTATTAGATTCCATGATACTTGATCGACATTAGCAAGGAGTTTCAAAGTTAAGTTTCTACAAACAACAATAAATGACACAGCATTATACTTTTTTCACACCTTCTGTTAAGTATCGATTTCATATCGAACTAGTACTTCCATTACCGACACAACGACACCTCGTTTACTAGACAAATATCCCCCATCAGCGACACTTTCGAATTTTATCTCAAATCTTAAAAACCCTTTATGTTGTACAACTCTAAATTCTGTCACATCTCAAATTGCTAATCGAATACTAATAGCCTTATAACATCGGTTCATATTACTGTTAGAATCTTTTTGTCGTGTGTGGCTGCTATAAAAGAATCGATTTGCATATATCTTACATCTAATTTTGTATCGTAAGTAACATATTAATCAAATAGCTTTTTCATCCTCGCGTCTTTGTCCATCTCTTGACATTGAGTGTTTTATGGTACAACGGAGCGACAGTTGTGCGATCAACACGATGCTCCGTTTGTTTAGTTTTATGATTTATGCGGTCGATATTGGAATGTTAATCCTTTTAGCATAAGTGAGAATTCGCTAAATATAGCTATGATTAAAATGTAAGACTCATTTTTATTTGCAACAAAAACGTATGATATAGTGAAGAAACCTTAAAACTACGTATATACATAGATTAAAAAAAAGAACCCTTATGAACTAACTAAAAGAACCTAATCTAATAAGGTGTCAAAAGACTCTTCTGCGTCGCTGTCGATTGGTAAAGTACTCAAATGGCTGGCAGCATTGCTACGCTATATGGCAATGCTTATGCTCTGCCCAAGGTAAAAGCCAGCCCTTGGGCCACGCGAAGTATCAACAAGTTATCAAAAAGTCGTTTAGAAAGCTCATTAAACAACTTGTGGCAAAAAAAGACTAAAATTCTATATTTTTTTTATGTTTTCTGCCTCTGGAGCTCTAACCATAGGTACCTCGAACATTGCTTCCGACAAAGGCAGACTATAAATGAAATATAATAATCGTTTATTAAGAACAAAAATTTATAACTGTTCAGTTATCAAGCAGATTAGTCTTAAGATACCTACAGGTTATCCTAATTTAAGAGGCAGGTCTCAAAAGTATATATACAGATGTATAGGTACCGACATTAGGAACGTATAAAAAAAAAATGTTTATTATTAACAACAACAGAACTAAGACAGGACTAGATCGCTATCGCCACGCAGCTAGTCGCAGTCGCAAGTTACAAACTAGCAACCAAATAAAACGTAATATAAAAATTCAACATTCATTCGAATCGATTTGCATAGAATCGTAATTAAAAGTGTGTCAGGTATCGATTGCTTTCAAAATTCTATCGATTTAATTATGGCCGGCTCGAAATGATTTTATTGACAGCACAAGTCGTTGATTTACCTAATTGTCTATTCGTTATCTTTATTATGGTGACCAACGCCCAAAATCTTAAATGTTTTTCTCTCATCTCAACTAATTAACATAAAATTTGTAATCTTAAGACATCTATTGTATTTTTGTATTTTGGATTTTTAATTTTATGTAGCCTTAGTTAAGTAAGATTAGGTGTAGTTTTGGTTGTATAGTAACAATTTATCAAATTATATTATGTTCTTTAGCCAAATTAATATTTTATTGGTATTTTGAGGTTTTTGATTTTAATTGTTGCTGGATTTCTTGTTATTATACTGCTGCCAACAGCAGTGTTCGCTTCTTGATGTCGATACTGGTCAATGCTGAAAACCAGCGCTGTGAGTTCATCGCATTGTGCATGAGACTACAGGATTATGCTGAGCGTTCGGCCGTTTTGTTCGTTCCCTCTCCTAGAGGAGATAGGACTGTGTCCCAGCAGTGGGAACATTGAAAAGGCTGATGATAATGATGATGACGCATTCTTTCCTATAAAATATAATGATTGTGTTTGACTAGTTTTAAGGTTGCATCATTTTGCGTAAACAAACCGTTTTTTTCTTTCTTTGCTTTGATCACGTGAAATTAGAAATTTATCCTAAAAGAACATATTCCCGGTGTACTATCCAAGACATGATCTAAGTTTGTGTCAAATTTCTTCAGAAATCGCTACAGCATTTTTAACGTACAAACTTATTAATGAACTAATAGTTCTTCAATAAGAAATAATTAAATTAATAATACTAATACTAATTTTGAACTACTATTTATTTTCTTTTATATCCTCTTTTATTATGCTGAGACCTCTTTTATTTATCCTCTTTTTCAAGAGTGAGATATCATTAAATACATTCCCCTGCTTTGGGATGAGCGAAAAACGTACCTTTAGTGTTTTTTTTTTTAGAAAAACACTAAAGGCAAGTTTATACAAGTACAATTTATACGGTATACTCAGTGTATATATCGCAGTCATCTGGTTAAATAAGCCATCCAATTGAATGCTTAGGGCGTTCGTTAAACGCTGGCATTCAATCGAATGGCTGAAGCAATGTTTAACTAGATGGCTGAACGTTGTGTAGTCATTTAGTTTAATAGGGTTTGTAAATACTTGTGTTTTTTTCAGTAACCCTTTACTTACGTCGCCTTAAGTAAATCTATTGAATTAAGAACAATGTTAAGCCTGGCAAACAGTTCTAATTTAAATCTAACTGATGCGGGATGTATCAATCCACTTATGCACAAAAGCTTTCCATCTCTTTAGGTCCAGCCAACATAACACAGCCAAAAAAACTTACCGAAAATCACGTTATCAACAATTTTAAACGTGTTTAACAGCGTGATAACCGTGACAAGTTGCGCCACCTATCACGTCGATAATGAACAACGTGTCTTGGACACATTAAGCGCTCAGCACTTAGCGTGTTTACTGAGATAACTGTCACTGATGCAATTAACAATCTTTTTAATGGTGACGAAGTAAAGATACTTAATGACTGATAAAAAGTGGTAGTGTCTTTAAGGTGGGTCTTCCTCACTCGCCTATCTTTTGTCGCGTATGGTTAAAAAGCTTATTGCTTCAATTAACGCAATATCACACCAGATTATGCAAAAGTAATGCGAAATAAGAGACATAACACCTGAAAACTCTGTTGGCATTCGGTAATTCTACAATTTATTTGAATGTTTCACAAAATTTGTTCTAGATAATACCAATTTTCATTAAGCTCATTGCTGATTAAAAAAAAAAAAATTTTTTTAGAATCAAATCAAATTAGAATCTCGATGCTTACATAGACCACCGATCCTGTGCGTCTTGCATGCATCGTATTCCAGCAACTCTGACCAGGTCATCGGTCCACCTTGTGGGAGGCTTTTAACGCTGCATCTTCCGGTACGCAGTCGCTACTCCAAAACCTTTCAGCCCCAGCGGCCATTCGTTCTGCGTGCAATGTGTCCTGTCCATTGCCACTTAAGTTTGGCGATTCTTTTCGCTAAGTCGGCAACCTTGGTTCTCTTGCTTGGTTGGTTTGTCTTCATTTCTGATTCGATCACGTAAGGATTCTCTGAGTATAGGCCTTTTCATTGCCCCTTATGTGAGTGAGTCGGAGCCATATGTCATCACTGGCACACACTGACCTTGACCGTGTCTCTGTCTTTCGTCTTGAGACACTGTGGTATATTAGACGAGAAGACACCTCATAGCTTCTCACCAGTATGCTCAAACGCTAACAATTGCTACATATCTAAGAGCAGGTATACAAATCCAAAACCATAACTATGAATAATTAACATTGATATAAACATAATAGTTGATTAGGTTCTAAGAACACGCAACTCGAAAACAAACGAGCCCTCACTTTTGACTGAACAATAGACGTTTCTACTCGTAATTAGAGAGTCGTACATTCCGAGCGATCTTTTGGATCGATTACGGTTGAATAAACAATTCCTTCTTTTTTTTTTAATTCAAATAATGTTATAAATCAAATACGCGCCGTTAACGTCCCGGAGGAGAGGTCATTTATCAGAGCGACGCGGGCGCAAGTCGTACTACTTGCGCCCCGTACGAGAGACGCCATTGTACCATACACTAATGTTTCCTTAATTGTTATTTTATCGGATTCCAATATGGCCGACACGCGCCCGTAATTAGTCTCTGTACGGTTTGAATGATTTTAGCTGTTCGATTTTTTAAATAATTAATGATATGGGCATCTAAAGATTTCTGTGGAGTAATCAATAACGTCCAAGGTACGATGAAGGTGCATTTTGAGTTTTGCGTGTGACGAACACAATCATATCCTCTGATTAAAATTCTTGTTTTTTTTTTAAGGAAAACAATATTTATATTTAATTTATATTTTAAACCAATTGTCATGAAAACTTGAGCTTTCATTCAAGAAATGTATCAAAATGGCTACAATCCGGAAATCTTTAAGTCAAGAGTGAATTGGTTTCTTCTAGGTAAGCGTGCTCCATTGTCGACCGCATCGTCGCTTTCCATCAGATGAGATAGCGGTCAAGCGCGAACCTATAAACAATTAAAAAAAAAACGATATTACTTTTCTAAAACAGCGAAATTACCTACATTTGCTGAAAACGTTATTGTAACTTGATATAAGATAATTTGTATCTGCTAATTAATATTTAAAGTAATTCAAATAATCTATTAATATTCGAATAAAGTTAAAGGTATTTTAATATTAACTATTCAAGTATGTTTGTGAAGACATTATAGCAACACCTACTGTTTTATTACTTTCCGAAGACAGTAATACAAAATAAACGCGTCTTCTAAATGTTGACCGTATAATTAATAGAATGTTAATCAGTAACGGCTTTCTCTCAGTAGGGTATCCCATAACCAATAACTATGAATCTCGAATTATGTTAGTGATTTTCTAAACATCCGGGATTTCGCTAAGATCCTAGTGATTTTCTAAATATCCCGGATTTCGCTAAGATCCTAGTGATTTTCTAAATATCCCGGATTTTGCTAAGATCCTAGTGATTTGACAAAACAAACGGGATAGACTATTTTACTGTACCTATCTACTTATGACTATAACTAGCTTTCTGGTACGCAAAATACGTGCTTTAGACCTGGAGTTGCGGATACCAGCCCGATGTACTATACTATACTAACTAGCTTTCTGCTAGCGGCTTCGCCCGCGTGATAGAGATTTTAGCACAAACTTTGGGCACGCGTTTCATCTCTTTAGGGGTGAATTTTGGAGAATCCTTTCTTAGTGTTCGCCTACGTCATAAAAGCAAGCCTTGTACAAAATTTCGCTCGCTCCTAGTCCCAGTAGTTTCGGCTGTGCGTTGATATGTCAGTCAATTAGTTTCTTCTTTTATATATACTAACCTTCTACCAGCGGCTTCGCCCGCGTGAAAGTAGGGTTCCCCAAACAATCTTTAGTCCCCCATTATATCCCGTTAGGAGCTAAATTTTGAAAAACCCTTTCTTTGTGTTCGCTACGTCATAAAAGGAACCCTTGTGCAAAATTTTACGCTCCTAGGCTTAGTAGTTTTAGCTGTGCGTTGATATGGCAGTCAGTCAGTTTCTTTTTTAAATAAAATAAAGATTAGATAGTGCAAAATCATGCTCAAAACTAAAAACCAATAAACAAGTCAAACGCTAATTGAAATAATTAACATAACTAATCAATTCAATACTTATCTTCTATCTACAAGAAGAAACCCTACACTTCAGTTGACACCTTCAAACCGCGTGGGATGACTAAGTTTTTCTCACACATTAGAAAGACACCAAATGTTGTCTATCCCGTTATAAGTCTCTTTAATCATCAATTTTCTATTTTGATATAATACAAAACTTAATATTCAAAGTCTTTCAAAGTAAAAGTTATAAGTCCTCAAAGTTTTAAATCCAGCAATCCTGTGACAACATTTTAAAAGGGGTACCGAGCTTGAGTTTATGACCGGCATAAATGCCACATAAAAAAGGATAACACTTTTTAATTTCCCTCCTCTTAAATGAGCCGGTGTTAATTTTAACTCTCGTATAGGAATTATGTATATGGCATACACTAATTCTTTGTCATTATAAGGTATTTTATGTTTTTTTTTTGCTGTCCATAGCTCTCGACCGTAAATAATGTCCAGTTATGTTTGTTGGTTTTGTCGTAACGTCTTTCATTTAGATTAAATTCTAATTTATTTTATGGAATCTTTGAATTTTTGGAGCGGAGATCATAATTTTGTTTCGATGCAGTGTGGGGTCAAGGTGTTTCATATTTATTGTATTAGTTTGTTATATTGAAGCTTTTATTTTTCTTGTATAATAATTTCTGGAGCGAAAGATGAATTTAGTATTTATGTAAAATGGATGTTTATTTTATCTTTAAAACAACGGAGTGTGGTTTTCAAATGAAGCCATTAACACTTTTTATGTTTCTTGGAATTTAACGTACCTAAGTTTTAGAACTTTTTGATATTAAAGGATAATTTTAAGTACCTAATAGTATAAGGTTAAAGTCAGAGTTTATGAAGCCTTTCATCAACAATCGATTTCAAACTTTATACCCAAAAACAAAAGGTTTATATTGCAATGATTAGAGGCAGAAATATTTGTCACACTTCAAAGTGATATACAAGAACATTATCTCAATGTTTACGAAATAAATGCCTTAATAAAGATAAAGGCCCAAACCTTAATTAGTGACAAATTGGTTGCTTTTAAGAAAAATATACGAAATGAAATGCATTAAGAATAAAGTTACAGGTACGTATACAAACAAAGTTGATAAAAAACTATTTTTTATCGATTAATAAAGGGAGGAGGTTTATCATCTTCTGACCCTAGTGTCATGTTTATTGGGGTCACCCAAACACCTATTATCTTCTATTCTGTCTTGTAACCCGTCCCGTTGGTACTAACTACACACACTCGTTTTCCACGTCACTCTTCACACAATCCATCAGTCTTTTCTTTGGCATACCTCTCCTCCTGTCTTTTTTACACCCATTAGAATATAATCAGAAAATTAATTCTGATCCAATACAATAAGACAGGTCTTATCAAGGACTTGTAGATTTTACAACATGATTTTGAACCCTTGGATCACAAATTGTTTCAGTGTCCTGTTGCCAGTTTAGCCTATAAAAGGATCATTTAATACTCAACTATCACACAACGTCGTCTAGTCTGAAGCTAAGTCGAGCTTTTGTTATGAGTACTAGACAACTGATAAACATACTTACATATTTCTAAATACATACACATTAAAGATAAATTACACCAAGACACAGAACAAAATAATGATTGAGCTTATCACACAAACCTTTGTCCTGGGTGGGTATCGAACCCACGACCTCCAGCATACCAGTCAGCGTCACTAACCACTAGAACAACAGGCCAGTCCAAACCCTAGACAAGCTACTCATAGTACCGAAAGTCGGGCGTATATTCGTTAATATACACGACCATATAATATTAAACAATTTAATTGTGATTTCTAGTGCGTACGGGAAGACGGAGCGTTGCAAGGACCGATTACCTGGTAAAGGTTGCGGGAATCCGATGAATGCGAGACGCACAGGACCGTACACTGTGGCGAAATTTGGGTAACAACTATGTCCAACAGTAGACGTCTTTTGTCTAAAACGATGATGATGATGTCTCAAAATCCAGTGAGGGCCTGGGGTACACTGAAAATATCCCAGGTTCAAAAATTACAACAGCCCATGATTTAGCGTAATATAAAAAGTGTAAATCTGAATTGTTTGCGCGTCAAATATACAGCAGTATGAGGTTGAAATATTAGGTGGTCCGTTCATAAAGTAACCATGCTTCTAAGGTTAAAATTAGTATGTACCTACTTGAGTTAATTTCATTTTATAGCCCACCGAGAGACTTCATCTATTTCCATCACTCAAACGAGGTATTTCTCACATATATATAAATTATAGATTTTATAGTTAATGGTGTTAAAATTTGCATAACAATTAACACAGATCGTGAGTTAATGGGTAGCTAAATCTGTTTTTAGTGCTATAATCTGGTTAATACCTAATTCTGTGATTTAGGGTTCCGGGGAGTTGGAAATAAACACAACTATGGTGACAAAAATCCTGTCAAGCATTGATAATATCTTAACTGACTCATTTTAAAGTAAAATATACTTTCCTTTTTTAGGTTTTGTACCTCAAATGGAAAAAAAACGGAACCCTTATAGAATCACTTTGTTGTCTGTCGGTCTGTCAAGACCTTTTTTTCTCTGGAACTTTACTGTTTGTTTCTATAGTAAGTTTGTACGGAACCATCAGTGTGTGAGTCTGATTCTCACTTCCCCAGTTTTTTAAAAGAAGGTAATCATAGTAATCATAAAATAGCTTTTCTCGTTCTATCGTTACTAAAATCTAGCTGTGTTGCTTCAATTTCCCTTCGCGTTTTAGACCCTTAATTTTCTAAGGCATAGAGAAATTTTGGTGGTTTGAATCAAATGATTACCCATCCATAGTCCAACCTTGGCAAGTATTGTTTAACCATGAAGATCGACCCAGGACGATGTTATTACTTAGCCACGAGGAGAGCCTCGTAGTTCAGTAAGAAACCATACACAGCGTAGCATCCAATTACTCAACCATTGTACCAACCAACACCAAAAATGTACCACATACAAACATTAAGTTTAAAAAAGCTCTTGCATAAGACTCGGTAACAAAATTAAACAAACAAGAAAATAAAATAAGATATGAAACGGAACCCCTAATCTTAATCTTGTTCACACCCGCCCACTTGTCATTCCTTAACGCCCACGCCACACATACTTAATCTAAATTATTTAAATTGCATATTTAAACAATTCACATATTTTTTTTATGCTTTTTAAGGATATTTTTGTCATAACACTTAATTTCTCTGGTCCAGTTTCCTTTATTATGTCTTCTCTTTTTTCTTGGCACGTGTATGCATCATAATATGACGCTATTTTTTTATGGTTTTTAAAATCGTCTAATGACGAATACCGCACTTGGATGGAGCGGGAGACAGTGCCAGACTCTTACTGACTAAACGACCCACCCCACTCCTTTTTAGCCTTCATACTGGGTCGGCCTTCTTCTCAGAAACCGGGCCTGGGGCCCCAGTAGGCTTCAGCCCTGCAGTTGGGCCATTATATTTACTGACAACTCCCTGAGTCGCGCGAGAATAGAGCGCGCCGTCGATGACTTGGTTTGGACCGGACTGTTACCAGACAACCCATTGCTCATCAAGATGTGGTGGCCGGAATCCCGGCCGCCTCCGGGGCGTGAGCGCTGTTGCCTTATGCGGTCAGTCTCTTCCTTTGCTAGCATTACTGCTTCGCAAAAGGAGGTGACCGCCTGCCTGCGAACCCTAGGCCCCAGTAGGCTTCGACCCTTCTCACTAGGATGCTGAGGATTATACATACTCATAATATGACACTATTATCAATGCTCTTTTTAGCGATAAACCTCAGCCGATATTACCACAACGATTACAGTACCCACCTGACTCGTAACCAAATAAAAGATAAAAAAGTTCTCAATTGGATCGAAAAGCATTTACTAATTTCGACAATTTATTCATTCACTCCGCTCGTCTTGGGTACATAAAATACCGTTTATTACATATACTTGTACAAGTATTTGTATGGGCGTCAAGTAAATATTCGTTCCTTTGTGTAAACTTTCACCCTTAATGAGCACGGTTGAGGTGTCACTAAAGTCATCTGATGTCTCGTGCTATTACGTATGGGTTCAAGGATACATGATGGGAATTGATTGTTATTGATATTACGACTAGTTATGTTTTGTAAGCTTGGAGGAAAGGAGGTTGCCTTTTTTTTCTTAAACGAGTAAATGTGGTACATCTTCTATTAATTATGACACAGTGGGATAGAACGTCACATCTTGCAATGTAAGGAAGTGTGATTGAATACAGAAATGGCATCATTTGCTATTTTGTTTTCTTATATTCTTTAGGAATTTTGAGGATAGCATTGTTTAAAAGTTTAAAAAGTGATCTTCCTAATACTTTATGTTTAACTCATTGACCTTGGTAATCAAATACACAATTAAAGAACATTAAACGTAGAGTATTAGGTAGATCAATAAGACAAACTAATATTTTAAAAGCGTAAAATGGTTAACGTTGGTTGTTGGTGTGCCTGTGTTTTTTTTTTGTTACGTCTTCACGCTGAAATGGCTGAGCAATGTTGGGTAAAATTTCGCTCACAGATAAACGATGTCCTGGAAAAATATGTTTTATCTCGAGGGTATGTTCCCTTGGGATAATATTCCATTGTCACGTATCTGAAGTCATTTGAAGAAGGCAATTTAAAATTCCAATTTCAATGCAAATAAAACATTGATTATTTTAAAATAATCTGTTCGTTTTTATTAATCATACAAAAAAGAAAAAACTTATCCCCAACCAAGAATTAACAATCCAATCCGTAACAACAACACATGACTCAAGAGCAAGACCGAAACAGACATTCCTAATTAATACCACAGACTAACAAAAAAAAAAGGTCGCAACAGCATAGCAATCGTACACGTAACAAGAGCCGACCGACCCGACCAGGCTGCGGCTGTGCCCATATATTTACTTTATCGTGTTCAATACACTTAAATACAAATTAATACAACCAAAGGACCGGACCTTAATGGCAAACTCGACTGTTTATTTAACACCTCACGATGGCCCATGCCAGTTTTATTTTTAATTTTTTTTTTATTGGTCACACTTTTGACTTTTGGCTTTTAGCGCCTTTAGAAGGTACTAGGCTTTTTCGAAGAACTGTTTGTTCATAGATTTTTGGGTTCGGTTTGAGATAGTTTTAGTTTGCTTTTGCGTCTTTAAAAATTATGTTTTTAAAAGTGGGAATTCTTGGAGTTAAACTTAATTTGTTAGGCTCATTTAGGTTTTTATGTTAAGGGAATTAATTAGCAATTGTATTTAATTACAATAAAGTGAACTTTAAAGATACGTACAAAAAAGTTTTTGTTTATAAGTCGATGACTCATAAGAGTCAATACGATGGACCAAAGTGGGTAAAAGGTGTCTCAAAAGCCACGATACTTACCATTATCGAAAGAATTTAAATTTTAACTGCACAAAAAAATGTTATTAATACAACACATTACAGAATAAAACCACAATTTTATTCCTTGAATATCGTAGTCAAACTTATCGACATACGAAGGCAAGCATACATATTCATTTGTTTTCAATATCCATCTATTCTTATCTCGACTAAAAATACAACAACACTATGTAATATTGAGCTAAAATTGCAAATACATGCAACTCAATTAGTTTAAATGCATATCTGAGACTTCGAAGCCGTTATTTAGATATACCTATTGGTTACAGATACGATATCGACATTAATATTCGAAAAATATTGTCAAAGCTCCTCACTGGTCGATAAAAATGTCGGGCCACACGCAGCAGGTCATTAGACACCTCCCGGAGGAAAATAAATTAAAGAAAACGAGAAATCTCGACCGTCAACCTTATTCACAACGAGGAGCCTTCAATTTACACACAATCTCGCTTCTGACATCATCCATTGCTGTTTAACAAGGCACGTAAAAATCCTCTTTCTACATATAAAAAGCAATGGAAGATTTGTTTACGATTCGAACGTGTCTTGGGTTTATGAATAGGGATATAAGCCCGGGATCAATTAAATGCCATAAGATACAAGCACTATAAGTCAGTTCGAAGCGAAATCCAAGAAGTAATGACTAAAAGTCTAGTTTATGGTGTAAAAAAGTTCAGGTTTCGTTTTAACTTCATCCAATCTCCTTAACAGTGGTTTAATTTGCTCAGACTTGTTCGATGTAATTAAATGGTTTTTAACTGGTTCCAAACTGTCACTCGTTGTTAGAATCTTATTAAGTGAAGTAACTACTTGGAATTAATTTGATTGTTGTTTTAAATTGGTACAAACTCGCCAAGTTCGTTTCTTTGAATGTCGATTACGTCCTATTTGTCGATTGAGTTTGTAGTCAATCGACAAACACAACACTTCTTTTACTAGATTGAGCATAATTTCACTTTGATTCATGCACACTATGTAAAAAACCAAGTCTTTCGGAGTGAGGAGGAGTGGAAGGCGGTCGTCTCCTTCTGTGGAGCAGTAATGCTAGCAAAAGAGGAGGCCGCCCGCATCAGGCAAAGGCAACGGCGTTCACGCAGCAGTCGTCGCCACCGTGACCCCGATTCCGATTTCTGGGCACCCTAGGCGTAGACTTTCGGACGGCGAACAATTGCGAGCTACCCGCACGCAATTCGCTCATCCGGTAACCGTCCGGACCGAGCACAAGTCGTCGACGGCGCGCACTGGTCCCGCGCGCCACAAGTAGCTGTCAGCAACTGTAGCAGTGTCGAAGCCCAGCAGTATCGAAGCCTTCTGGGGCCAAGAGTTGATGCGAAAACGGAACACAAAGGCCCTGAAGTTGAAGCAGGAAGGAACGGAGTGGGTCGTTTGGTCAGTAGAAGTGTAACACTTTATCTTGTCCCATCCAAGGGCGGCAAAAACTACTAATCAGATTTTCTTTCAATTTTCATCAGTAGACCAATTGATTCATGAGGATAGTAACGAAATTATAGTAGAAAAAAGCCAAGAAATGGGTAATGGGGAATTGGGTAAGTTTCTAGCGAAGATCATCAGGCTGCATGTAAAAAAAAAATCAGTGGCTGTTTAGCCAAATTTTATATAGCCAAATATTTACGCTAATGTTTCAAAATTCCTCAAGTTAGTTTTATTTTCAAATAATAAGTAAAATACCTACCATCATCCTATAATTACTTTAACCTTTCGAGTACCGTAATTAGAGATAAAATATAAAAACAATATGTATGCAGTATACGTTCGCTCGGGGCTCAAGACTTTACATTGAATAGTAATTTTTTGCTTTTTTTTAGTTTGACGTAGAACGAAAAACGACTCCATCAGAATGTATTGTTCCTACTGATTAGTTGACGATTGAAAAGAATATTGAAATCCTTCAACCATAAAATGAATGATAAAAAAATATTCAATATGTTTAGACCAGTGAATAGTAAGTCAGAAGTGTTGATTGAAAATATCACAGCAAAACAACAGTCTGCCAATTAATATGAACCCCGTGCAATTCCTAAATTATTCTTTTGTCTTTAAAACAAAGCTAGCAAGCGGATCAGTTAACAAGTTACTATTTTACAACCATCACGAAGTTTCCAAGAATACCAATATCCTTTCGTTATTCCTCACTGGCTTGAAACAATTAAAAAATCTATTCTATATGCGTGAAGAGTCCTCTCTATCCGCTTACTTCAGCTTTTGTTGCCAATAAAAACTGTTTATTGTAATAAACTTACTATTTCCATGCAAGTCAGATGGGTAAAAAATATAAAAGAGTCCATCTGGTAATTGTTGGACACTAAAATAAGGCGTTTTATTGTGGTACATGTTACTTAATTAGGGTAGAGACGTGGACGGAAATGTCATAGTGTTCTGGAGCGACGACCCAATAAATTAATGGGTTTTTTATAGACGTTTATTGGTGAATGATTTTATCAGTGTTTGGGTAAGAGGACTTTGGTGAATTTTCATTATCTCTACGTGCTATGGAGCGTTATTTAATAGGTGTTAAAATAACGGATCGCATTCGAAACACTGCGCTGAGCAAGATGCAAATCATTGACGTGGCTCAGAAGTCTGCTCGGCTTAAGTGTGACTGGGCTGGACATGTCTGCTGCATGCCGGTCGAGCGGTGGGCCAGTAAAACACAAAATTAGTACCTTGAAATCGCACGAAAGGGTCGTAGCAGACAAAGACAGAGCGGTACGACTTGGATGACTTCCTTAGGAATTGGCAGGAAATGGCTTAAAGTCGAGAACACTGGAAAGAATGGAGGGAGGCTTTTGATTACTGGATTCTACCAGCGGATTACTATTCTCTACGTTAAAGTAGAAAATTATCCTAAAGTTGTGCTATTCCAGGACATGGTGTACCCACATACAAAATTTTGTCGAAATCAATTTAGCCGTTGGAGTTTTCGTTCCGTTTAATTTTCGATAAATCTCTTTTTTATTTAGGCGTTCTTTATTATTTATTGTACACGAAGTATTTATTAAGTTTTTTTTATTTATTAAGGCAGAATATCATCAGAAAACTTTTCCTTCCCGAGTGCAGCGAGAGAGAGTGTAAAACGTTAATTGAATTAGAGAGAATTCAATCCTGCATTTCTGTTTTTGAATTTACCTTTTCCCAAAATTTAAAGATAGTAAAATTGTAACCAATGCAACAAAACTAATATCAAAGCACAAAATCCTACCAATTATATTTCATTGACAAATGATATTCGAACGTCAAAGCACATAGTGAGAGCCCCAGTTAGCTAGCAGTAGTTAACTTGTTAATTTACGAGTTGGCGAGCAGTACACACGAACATAAATCAAGATGAATTACTACAATGATCGAATCTGGCGATCGAATGTCTAATACTAAGTTTATAATGTTTTTACAGTTGACAAATACAAATTCTACGCTGAAAATTTCACACATTGTATTAAAGGAAAAAAGTTTAAATGAATTTGTAACAAAACCTATTTACAAAATGAAAAATCATTTTTCATTTAGTGTCATTTGTTTTTCTGACAAAGTAGTGAATAGGATAAGAGGAGGGGGGGTAGGAGTATTTTAATGAATTATGTTTAATTATTCGCATATTAATTCCTAACCCATATTGTTAGGTACGTAAAAGTGGACAATATAACTCATTATGGAATTAATGAAGCTAATGCGTTTTGATAAAAAAACATTATAACATTCTAATGTTTTTGCAGTAATTGGTAGCAAAATCGAGACAATTTTCTAGAAAAGCTTTGCTTAAGTAATCAGTAGGTTTTTTTTTTTTTTTTTTTTTTTTTTAATCATCATTTTTCAAATCATCCAATGACGAAACCCGCTCTTGGGCGGAGCGGGAGACCAGTGTCAGACTCTTACTGACTAAAAAACCTACCCCGTACCTTCCTTGCCTTATTTCTGGAGTCGAGGTTACAATTTGCACATACCCTCTAGGCTCCAGGAGGCTTCGACCCTGAAGGGCCCCTGCAGTTTGCTGACAACTCCTTGAGGCGCGCGGGAACGGTGCGCGCCGTTGACGACTTGAAGTAATCAGTAGGTAGACACTATAATCAAATTCTCTGCGAAATTGCGCCTGTTTCTATGATTCTACATACTGTCCAGTTAACTACACCATTTCAATTTTACAGTATTAATTAAAAACCAATTTGCGAATAAAAGAGCCAGAACTTCACTTGAGGAAATGTCTTATTTTTTTTTTTTATTAGTGCACAATTATTTTTCAAGCTAGACAATCACTTGTTTTACGGTCATCACGATTATTATAAAAATGTAGAAAATTCAAGTTATTGAGATCTATTGATACAAATCTGCATATCACAAATAAGGCATTTCACAATTTATTTATTTATTTATTCGGGAAAACAAAAGGCGATACAAAAAAAAAAACACTGTACATGAAATAAATTATTTCCCTCTTTATCAGGGTTACCAGTCTCCAATTACAAATTAAATTATCCAGTATTAATTAGCGTTATTAATCCAGCAATTCACACTCATAAATATTATTTAAGTAGCTCTGGTGCAATTAGTAATAAGGTTGTTATTATTATTATAAGGTTATAAGCAAAACACTGTACCGGTTTCAAGTGCGGTTACGGATTTGAAATTATTTTGAACTAGCCAAAAAAAAAAAATTATTAGAATTTTATGTCTAGTGTATGTATATGTAATGTGTGTATGTATACATATGATACACGTTGGCTGGTCGTTTTGCCGACCAAAAAGTTTAGATTTCGCCTTTATCGGAAACTATACGAATCTTGTATAGATGTCCAATATTTCTGTTATGATTACGGAGCTCTATACCATCATGATTACCATAATCATAATAATCATTATTACTAATATGTTAGTTTTAACGTAAAAGACAAACTTCGTTTAATTAGAAAACCGTTTAGGTAACGACTCACAACACACAAAGGTCAATGGGTTAAGAATTTGCTTAATAACTTGCCTTATGTTTATTTATATTATCGATAATTCAAGCGTTAAATTAATCGATTTTAGATAATTGACTAATGCTGCTTGAAATGAACTAATTTGTAAACAACACTTGGGCCTAATTAAACCTGTTAGCCGTTAGATATTTTAGCTGTTACGGATCAAGGACAGGTCAAATTGTTTAAGGCTCTCATAGTAATCAGCATTATAATTATTACGACTGACTATGGTCACCAATTCTCTAGTCATTTTCCCAATTAATGAGAGGTCAGCTTTCAGTCTAACCGGACGTGGCTGAAAACCCTTTTTTTAATTGTCACGGTAGACTCAGAACGTCACACACAGCTAAACACACAGACAGTTAAACTGACAATAAAATGTCAATAAAAATATGACACTCCCTCTCGCCTAGCAATGGGTAGCTTGCCGTCCAATGGTATGGTAACCTTCCGGATCAAGCCCAGTCGTCGCTGGCGCGCACTGTTCCCGCGCGCCTCAAGGAGTTGTCAGCAAACTGTAAGGACCCTACAGAAGGGTCGAAGTGAACTGGGGCCAAAAGTTTGCGTTTGAAAGGAAGGCTCTAGCCCTGGTATATATGGCAACGTAGGAATGGGGTAGGTGGTTTAGTTAGTAAGAGTCTGACACATTTTCCCGCCCCGCCCAAGGGCGGGATTTGTCAATGGTTGATTTTTACCTACCATAAAAAAAAAATTCTTCTTGCCTACCATCCTAAAAAAAGATGTGGACGATCTATTTAGTTCTTCCTTTCATTTGGTAATTCTAAATAAGTTGTAGCGACATCTATGATACCGCTTAAGAACTAAGAAGTACAGAAATAGTATTCGCGCAATCAAAATGATCTACGCGATTGGGAGATATGCGACCACCCGAAATCATCTATCGGGCACTATACCTGTCTGGTCGGAGGATTCTCTCTTTTCAACGGACGTATGTGTGATTTTACTCCTTGTTCCGCATACCTACGAAAAGTAGGTAGGGTTCTTACATTAGCAAAAACAGAAAGTTTAATTTCCAAAAACCAAATAGCATAACACAGACCCGATTCCCGGATAAGCTAGTACAATAATTCAATTACGATTCACAGTTAGTTCTCCAGCACCAAATTGACGTATCATTAATTATTTCTAAGTGTCGTTAACCGAACCGTACAGACGGTTACTGTAAACAACGGTCCTGATTTTCCGAGAACAATACAATTGGAAACTACTAATGAATCGCAATATGGCGCAAGGTGTAGTCTACCCGTCAATACACTACTTGATGATTCGTTAGGCAATGGATACGGGGTACTCATTAGTCAACTTAATATATTGACTGTAGATGATCAGAATAGCGAATGTGTTACGCCCTATAAAGCATTTGAACATAAGGTCACATAATCAAACCTTTTTTTAAGTGATTAATAATTGCATATAAAATTTTAATTAAAAACACATTTTTTTAAGGGTAGGTAAAAAGCATCCAAGGACGAATCCCGCTCTTGGGCGGAGCGGGAAACAGTGTCAGACTCTTACTAACTAAACAACCTACCTCGTTCCTTCGTCGCCATATTGAGTATACCAGTTGTCAGCAAACCGTAGGGGCCCTAGTGGGTCGAAGCCTCCCGGAGTTGAGGGTTGATGCGAAAGCGTTACACCGGGGCTCTGGGAATAAGGCAAGGAAGGCACGGGGTAGGTTCTTTAGTCAGTAAGAGTCTGACACTGTTTCCCACTCCGCCCAAGAGTGGGATTCGTCATTCGATGATTTTTACCTACCATAAAAAAAGGGTTAGAGTTTTCCTCTCAGACACGAACCCATGGCCGCAGTTCGCTTCGACCCTTCTACAGGGTCCCTATGAACACAATAACACGTCAATTTTCAGCGGCAGATAGTGTCAGAATTTTTCTGATTAAAACCCACCCCGTTTCTTCTTAGCCCAGCATACCGAGGCTGGACCTTCTTTTCAGAAATCGATTGCAAGAGGGAGTGTCATATTCTTACTGACTAAAACCACAGCTGTGTTCGTCAGTTGCATTTTGGGTTCTATAACCACGAGTTTCCTTCTCAGAGAGTGGGGAGGGCTGAGGGATTTTTCAAAAGAGTAACTGTGTCCCTGGCACGCGTAATAAAGGTGGGTTTTAATCAGTTGAAGCCTGATATTCTATTCTGTTCCAACCATCGTAGCAGAAGCTATTGATGATTAACCACCTACTTCAAAAAAAGACTATCCTGTTTTTGCCACTGATCAAAAACCAAGCGCTTCATGATTTTAAAGACCACCCAAGTTAGTGACTGGTATCGTATCTGTAACCTAAGACACCTTCAAAGTTATAGTCATAGGCAAAATTCTAAGAACCAATACCGTATGACGGTATAAAGAATTAGAAGAAACGGCAACTCAATTCAAATTCTATCAAGGCGTACCCACAGGTTTATGTTAGGCAGGCAATATTAATCCTATAAAACCAACTAATGAAACCCACCTCAACAGAAAGTATGAGCCAACCCGCACATGCTTGGGCGTTTACGTCATCAGTACGTGTTTTACCGCTAACAAACATACATTAATATGGAAAGCTTGCCTCCGCCAATGTGCCAGGCAACGCTGCCCCCACGAAGATGGCTATTGTCTTTTCAAAACGTGACTCTAAATGTTAATTGGACTATTAAAAGCCGAATGCGGGTCATTTCGACCATTACGACCGAAGCCCTTTTGAATATGTATAATAAAATTATTAGATGAGCTGAGCTCAATTTGTGTGTTAGGTTTCTAATGAGGTTATGCGCTTTCTTGTCACAGATGGCGCTTGCGTGTTGAATGCGCAAACGCACAGCCGGATGCGCGAAATGGATTTTGTTGTGTGCGTAACTGTGCGCATCGGATGCAGAATTTTATATTAGTGCCCTTAGTGTGGGAGCTGAGATATTAATCGGGTTTTAGGGTTCCGTTCCTTAAAAGGAAAAAACTAAAGCCTTGTCCGGATCCCTTTGTTGTCCGTCTTTCTATCTTTCAAGACTCTTTATCTCGAGAATGCGTGGAGGAATCCAGTTGAAATTAACGAAAAAAAAAGATACGGCTATTAATTTCGCAAAAAACGCATATTTCGACACTCTCAAAGGAATCAAATTCAAAAGGACTTCCCATTGACTTAGAACCCTAAAGTTTGGAATGAAGTGAGGTTTTATAACACATACAAATAGGAATAAATTTGTAAATAGGTCCGTCACCAAAAAAAAGTCTTTTAAATACGGAAAAATCCTCGACATTCAATTCGAGAATTGAACTATTTACATAAATAAGTTGGTTTGTAGGTACGGAACCTTTGGTGTGCCAGTCCGGCTCACAGTTGCCCAGTTATTATATTCGTATGTAAGCAGTTAAATAGGCTAGTGGTATGTTGTATTTATACGTGTTCATAGTCTTAGTGATAAAATGTCAATAACCAACGTTTGGCAAGGAATGGGTGATGAGAGTTTAGCTAATTGTGGCGTCAAGGTGCACCATCCTAACACTATTGCAATACAAAGCTGATTCATCTACACTAATATAATAAAGAGGCAAAGTTTGTTTTTTTGTTTTTATGTTTTTTTGTTTGTAGGGGGTAATCTCTGGAACTACTGGTCCGATTGGAAAAAATTTAGCAACAATAGAAAGCTACTTTACTCCTGAGTGACATAGACTATATTTTATGTACGCGGGCGAAGCCGCTGACAAAAGCTAGTGATTTAATAAGTACAGACACGTTACCAAGCTGTTAAGGATTGCCTTTTAGGACTGAACATAATTTTAGAACCGTGACTGCGTTTTGAATGAAACAATTCATTCTTTGCATACGTAGCTCGAGTGAGGAATTTTATCTTTGAATATTCTTTGAGCTTTTAAAGCTTCTGAATAGTAACTTGGCCATAACTTTAAAGAAAGTAGCGGCTACTAATAATTTACCAGCAATAGGCATACATTTTATATATTTTACATTCTGGCTTTTATAGTCTGGTGGCAAAATTATGTCGATTTCAGATTTAGGCAAGAACTTAAGTGAGAGTTGTTGTATACCGATAGAGAATAATGTACCACTGCATTTTTTGTAGAATAGAATATAATAGAATAGAATAGAATAGAATGCATTTATTTGTCAGAATATTGTACAAAGTTCTTATGTGCTTATATAGTGTGATCATAATATTCTGCCGTTTCCGGCGTATAAATATGGTTTGTATAATTATGGGTCAATACATTAAAATTAAATAGTAAGAATTACAAATATTTGAAACTCATTGAGCAATACTTATTAAAAGAGATATCAATTATATAAGTCAAGATTCTAATAAAGTCATGAAGATAAATATGATTCATAGATAATGTCAATATTTAAGTGAATTTCACAGTCATAAAATCTTCAATCGTATAATAGCATTTGCTTAAAAGAAAGTTAAACAGCTTATTTTTAAATGTTTTGAGATTGAGAGTTTTGAAGTCATCAGGTAATTTGTTATACACAGTAATAGACATGCAGTATACATTATTGGAAAACAATTTAATTCTGCGCCGAGGGACATTAAGCAAATGCACCTTACGGCTAGGTCTGGATACAACATCATTAAATAATTGAAATTCATGTCTGTTTTGATGCACAAAGATACATATTTCAAAAATGTACAGTGATGGAAGTGGCAGTATTTTAAGTTTTTTAAATAGTGGAACACAACTGTCCAGTGGATGCGCTCCACAAATTGAGCGTATACATTTTTTCTGAGCTCTAAACGCTCTTTCAAAATCTACAGAATTACCCCATATTATAATACCATAGCGCAAAATTGATGATACGTAGCCATGATACGCACATAGTGCTGCATTAACACTAGCCACACGTGTTAGTCTATATAAAACAAATACAAATCTATCTATTTTCTTACACAAGTCATCAATATGAGATTTTGTGGAGATTAATCATCTAATACTTCCCTTAGGTTGAGCAAGATGGACTAAAAGATCCACTTGTGTTCCTTTAAGAGCCCTATTTTAGGGCAGCACTAACTGTTTTAAACAATTCCACAAATACAATATATAACTTAATCTCATAATGCGAGTTTCTAAAAGGAAGGTCTCACCCCGGTATGAGGGGTAAAAAGGAATGGTTCTGCAAGTAATTTACCCTACCCATTGCCACTTAAGTTTGGCGATTCTTAAAACTAAATATCTTCGAATAAAAACCTAAATTTTATATTCTAGAATCGTCAAGAGGCAATGAGTAAGCGAGGTGATCAATGCTTGTTTCTTACGAACTGATGAGGACTATCCCACGCTACATTAGATGATGTGTCAGTCCTATTTCCACATAAAAATGGTATACATACAAAGAATCGTGTGTTTGTAAGTAATTTATAAGTAACCTTACTACTTTACATAGAAAAATGGACTCACAAATAGTTTATTAAATGTTCGCTTGTACGTGTCCTGCATTCAAAGCTTTCAAAGTAAAAATTATTTTGCGTATTCCGTTTTGGCTCATTATCCTGTACGTTCTTTTCGTAGAAAGCTTTCTTGGTTTTATGCCAGAACTAAACATATTCTATTTTGAATACATTTGCTTATAATACACCTACTTACTTAAGTATAAAGATAGGTTTTTATTAGTGTAAGTTGACAAGTAATCGTGTTAAGTTTTTTTCTGTTTCTTCCATGCTTGTAAATGGGGTTTTATCATTGTGCAATTTAAATGTTTGCAAATCATGTTTTTAACATACAATTTAAAACAAGGCCTTAATGCAAATTAATTGCTAAATGGAAAATCCCCAATGAGTGGATCATTACGTGATTTTGTTAATTTTCCTGCTTAAGTTACCGAGCATCGAATTGCGTATAAAATATAGCACCGACAAAGGATGTTGACCCTTTATAATAAATACAGATTTTAATCACAGCTTACTGAAGAAAATGAAGAATGACTAATTCCTAAAAAATCTTTTCCAAGTAAACTGCGTGATACTGCAAATAAAACAACAAAAGCGCATTCGCTGTCAGAATTCGCAATTACTCGCATTGTAGGTACACCGAATGCTTAAAAATTTCGTAAAAAATTTACAAAAGGAGACAATAGCTTAGCTGTCATATAAATTATTGCGTCTTGGATAATAAAGTAGTTAAAGCTCCTAAATTCTGAGGAATTGACTGATTGATTTCGTGGGATTAAAAAAAAAATGTTGTTTTAAAATTGTTGTCGACTTCTTAATGTTTTTTTTTTTTTTCAAAAACTCGCATGTAATAAAAATATTCATAAATATTATAAAATCAGAAGGAACTGATGAGATACTAACGAGCCTAATCACTAACAAAACTTTTTTTTATTTCATAAAAAAGGAATTACCAGTTGACTAATCCCTTAAGCTGGCACCTCCATAGAGTGGGCCATCTGTCAGCACACGGGGTGCAGCATATTTTATAATTATACGGGGACATACGTGGAATAGCAATCATTCTCTGGTCCAGTCGCGCGAATGTCCTGTGCACGATGCGACGCGCATTCTGAACGGCTCCGCAAACCACCACGATCAAGATTTCTCGGTCGCGATCTACAAACAGGTGCTCAACTGGTGTCGACGCGTGATTGATATAAACAATTGAATTTTCATTCTATATTTAGATATTACTTGTACAACATTAGTATTTTAATCAGCAATGTTTGAGCAAGAACGTTACAATTGCATATAGAATTTATGCAATTTCCACATTCTTCGCATTCACTTTGTCTTGAACCAGTAATTGAGTTTATATCGATGTTTTATTTTTCAGATACGTGACTAAACTGAGAATAAAGAAAACACAAAAATGTGGAAGGTTGAAATATACCTCAGAATTAAACTTTAAAGTAATATAGTCCGATAAAACATTTCATTGCTGATACCTGAAATAAATCGATCATAGTAACCACATATGCCTACCCCATCTGAATAAAAACGATTCTAAATTCCTAGTAAATGATCTGAATCCCACCATCACATTCTTTTTCTAAGAAATTAATAAATTAATCTGCACAGTAGCCTCATTCCAACATCTTTCCAAGTACCAACAATAGACCTGTAGAAATAGCAGAAAATGTAATCTACTTATGCGATACGATTTACAATTCAGCTCAGGGAAACATCGGAGCGCTAATACATGTGCTTAGCGGTAAACTTAAAGAGGGGCCCAGTGCCAAATATGTACGAAGTAACGATTTACTGACTATATACGGGACATAAAGTACCGAATGGCCTAGCAAAAAATTCTTGACAACAGTTATGTTGTATCATTGTTCAGTTCGACGCGTACGCATATCTAAATCGTAACGTTTGTGTTATTAATGTCGTATGATTCTCGATACGCCTACTGCGGTCATTTTTCAGTCTTTAATCTTGCTAATTAATTATGTCTTATTAAATGTGTCTCCGTCTTTGGTTGGGCATTGCGTCATTGAATCATTACCTACCGTGGGGATTGTTTTTGTCTCTATCTCAATGCGAATCATTAGTCGTTAAAACTTCATTGCCATTTGCATTTTTGATTTCATTAGATCTGCTTAATCAAGTTTATCATCTGCTAGCTGTTAATGAGAATTCTCATTTTAATACTCTTTTATGTTGTCAATTTTAGATCCAGCCATTTAGTTTCTCGCTAATCAGTTAATAGTGTCGATTTTATACGCTGATTAAATTTTTCTTATTTATTTCAAAACTTGTTTCTTTTTTACGATGACACGAGGCAAGGGTGTTGCAAATTTGTTTTTACCTAACTTCACTAGTTATAACAATCAGGTTTCTCCCGCGGCATCTCACAGCGAAGCGGTACTTTTATTCTAAGATATACATCATAAACGTGAGTGTCGTCCATAAGTACAATGTGTACATCTATGAATGTCTTTTTTACCGTGTTTTAGTCATTTGTAAGATTTTCTCATAATGATTGTCTCCAAAACGAGTGTTTGTGCCGTCAAAAGCTTTTGTCTAATCGTTGTCATGACTCCGGTTCACATTTGCTCCGATATAGTCGTTAAAAATGTCGTTTGTTGTTTCTATATGTGCGTCTTTTATTCTACTGGTGTCATTGTTGTTTTTAATTTCATGACAGTCATTTTCATTAAATGTATAATATTCAGTATGATTTCCCGTTTCTTCTTGTTTCTTATGGCTTTCTTTATTTAACTGTAAAAATACAGTAAATTATTTTAAGTGAGATTTTTTTATCTTAAAATGAGTTCTTTTATTATTTTTCTTCACAGGTCAAGACACGGAAGATTATAGTGCATTGACACTCACTAGAATGATCTCTACCGTCATTAGTGGATAGTGTGGGCACATCCTTATCAACAGGAGGTGTTATATCGTACATTAATCATGATAGGCTGCTGTATTCGACAATATTTTTTATTAATGTTACATATATCTTCGAGATGATACTATTGTTTCCTTCTGAGCATATGCCTGCAGGCGATCGGGCTTCATTAGTTTATTTGGTAACAAGATACTGCTAAGTACCCCTTTAATGATGCATAACTAGGCTATTAGCTTTAAATTCGCTATAGTAATAAGTTTTATATCCTGCACCCATTTTTCTTTATTCTGCAAGAAGCTTAGGTCTGTCCACTGATAAAGTTTTTAGTTGAACACAGTTTCAAAAATCTAACCTTACGAGCTTGATAGCATTTCTTAAATGAATTTAAATATAGCTAGCTATTTAAATTCATTTAAGAAATGCTATCAAGCTTCTATTATAAAATTAATTCTTACTGAATATTATGGTATAACATTTGTGAAGCTTTTGTAATTGACATTCATAAGTCAATTGGGATCATTCTCAACGAAGCTTGCAGAGAAGGCTTACTATCGAGTCACCCTTATCGCAAGCTTTATTTGGCCGTAAATGTATCGACATTAACGGCCGAATACTGCCATGCGATGTAAAACATCTAAATTCTAATGAAAAAAAAAAGACAGTAGAACAGAACAAATTTTATTGTAATCGAAAAAGTAACTTACACTAAACAGTTCCAAAACTTGAAACTGGCTAGAAGCACAAACTATGCTTAAGTAAAATAAAATAAATGCTGAAGAAAGGCACAGTCGCTCTTACATCCTTATTTATAAAGACGTAATTCCTTGTTGATAAGTAAATTATTATTAAGTCATTACTTGAGGTTAGAATTGTTCAATCTACACTAATATAATAAAAATGTAAAGTTTGTTTTTTTGTTTTTATGTTTTTTTGTTTGTAAGGGGTAATCTCTGGAACTACTGGTCCGATTGGAAAAATTTTAGCAACAATAGAAAGCTACTTTACTCCTGAGTGACATAGGCTATATTTTATGTACGCGGGCGAAGCCGTTGACAAAAGCTAGTAAATATAATAAAGAGGTAAAGTTTGTTTTTTTATTTTTTTGTTTTTTTGTTTGTAGGAGGTAATCTCTGGAACTACTGGTCCGATTGGAAAAATTTTAGCAACAATAGAAAGCTGCTATACTCCAGAGTGACAATAACTA
This sequence comes from Mythimna loreyi, assembly GCA_029852875.1. Classification (NCBI taxonomy): domain Eukaryota; kingdom Metazoa; phylum Arthropoda; class Insecta; order Lepidoptera; family Noctuidae; genus Mythimna; species Mythimna loreyi. The sequence continues at coordinate 12,441,930 of CM056780.1, read as the reverse complement.
TATTTTATGTACGCGGGCGAAGCCGCGGGCAAAAGCTAGTGTTCAATAAAAATGTAAATTTTTCTTAACTATAGAATAATAATTAAATATTTTTTAATTACATGCTTAAATGCAAATCAATACAAATTATTACTTACGTAGTTACTTTTACTCAAGCAACTTGTTTTGCTTGTTTATAAATACGGGTGTTAGAAACCTTAACCAATAGCAGATATATAACTAAAATATAAACTTAGAACAACAGGAAAGTTTTATGCATACTAAGTAGAGGAATTATTAAATCAATGTTGAAATCTTGGCACAGAGGCATCCGTTGCTACCTATTTATCCTCGATGGTTTGGCACTAAACAGTGAAGTGTCTTCTTACAAAACTGAATAGAATAGAATAAACTTTATTGTACATACATCAGAATAGTAATGAAACCTTTCTAATCTCAACTTGTTTAACCTTTCTCCAAATATGTTGGAGATGGGTTGTATTATCACCAGCTGATGCAGTTAAATTTTCAGGACACAAGGTGAATTATCAAGGCGGTCAACTTCGTTAGCGCAGTAACCGATTTTCAGGTCTAAATTGAAGATGCTGTGCGTGACTACAGCAACAGGTTCAACTTATTTGCCGCATACTACACCAACATTTTACATATTGTAGTAACTGCTTATTTGACGATCACAAACCAGGGATTAGGTTTTACTTAATTACGGGATTTACTTAATAAGCAAAAAAAAAAGAGTCTGAGGTGGACTCGCGTAGTTTTTAAGGTTAGTTATAAGTGTGATGAGGGCATGACGAATGCCATTAATAATAAACAAAAAAGTGTATAAACAATTATTGTGCATATTATAGAAAAGTGCGCGGACCACCATGTCTGCGGTAAAACAAAAAAAAAAAAAGATTAGGTAGCAAACCCTTACCCTTTGGTAAGACCATTGACTAATTTTTTGGCTTCTCTCGGATGCCATTTGAACATCGTCTGTCAAAGATGTTCAAATGACAGCCGAGCACAAGGGAAGCTGGATTCTTTCCGTGGCACAAAGTAAACTCTGTATGCAATGTTTATTAGCATATCAATATTTTAGTCAGTCCTACTTTGTATTGATGGAGAAAATTCTTTCGTACTCAATATTAAAAAAAATAAAAACATAATTTCATCAAATCTTTAACAGTTTTTCTTCGTTTCCTGCCTCAATTTCAGGACCCTAAGCTGCAAGATTGTTTGGAAAAAAAATCCATGATCCCACATGAGGCAATTGAAGGAGGATGGAAGTATGGATGGATGGAGTAACTAAAAGTCTGACACTCAACAACCCAGAAATTGGTGATTTACCAGCCACTAAAGAAGAAGGTCTCAACACAGCTCAACAGCTACAATGCAAGGAGCTATTTGTTATTTAGTTACCTTTGCTTTGGCCCGTTTTGTTATCGGACCACCAACTATACGCACAAAACGTATTGGGAACACATTCATTGTGCGAACAGTCAAGGAGTGGAATTCCCTGCCAGAGCCTGTTTTTCCTGATGACTACAACCCGGGAATCTTCAAGTTTAGAATGAATAGGTTACTTCTAGGTTAGTGTGCTCCTACGTTGACCGCATCGTCACTTTTCATCTGGTGAAATAGTGGTTAAGCGCAAACCTTTCAACAATAAAAAAGAACGCATCTGTACAGCTCATTTCGCCGTATTTACTAGACACACAGTATTTATTTTCAAACATCTCTCACATAAAATATAATTATATGATGTAAATATTAATGAGGTGCATAATGAAATGAGAAAAATAAAAATTTTACAGCGCTCTTCATTTTATTGGCAACCATTTTACCTATATATTTATCATCACGCATATATATAGTTGTGGTGTTATTAGTAGACGACATTGTCGAGGTGAGCTAAATTAATCGCCATTAATTTTGATTTAACAGCGGTGAAGCACATGACTAGCCTCGAAATTCTAATTCTGTGTTTCACTTTTTTTAAAACGATATAAATGGGATGATGACCGCGATCCCACCTGATGGTAAGTAGTGATGCAATCGTTGATGGTGAAGCGCACTAGTTTATTAAGAGCTGATCACTCTAGCCTTTAAGACATCTAAATTGTAATCGGACGGGAAGACCAGGCAGCAGGCAATTTGTTTCAATCCTTCGATGTCCCCTGTATAAAGGACGCAATTTAGGTTATGCCACTTCTGCGGCCTTCATCCATAGATTACGGCTGAATTTGTCTCCTGGAGTCCTCTGAAACGTGAGTGGCCAGTGGAAAAATTTAAAGGCTGATTATACTTAAGTAACAACATTAGGTTAGATATTTCTACAGGCCTCTGGGTGCAACATCGTCACAGGAATCTACTGAATGTAAGCAGGAGTTACACTCTCCGTTATAGCTGTCCTTCAAGAAGCTTCATGCTTCACAAAGTACGTTTTTCGCATTGAGGAATAAAGTAGACTATCAAATACTTTCATCATCATCATCCTTTTTAATGATCCCATTGCGTGACATAGGCCTCTTTTCTAGGACAGAGAATGGGCTATAATCTACCACGCAAGTTCAGTATGTTCTAAGACATGTCAGTCTCCTCACGATGTTGTCCTAACAAATACCTCAGACACATTTTTATCCGGATGTTTATTGTTTTTGTAATGAGTTTATCAATGGACATTTATGAATGAGCCGAGAGCCAGACACCAAAGGAATTCTGTTTTACCAATAAAAACAATAAACTAAAACGTTGACAAATCTATTAAAGCCACGTAAACTGACTTCGAGAAACATCTTGGATGCCGTCCAAAAACTGGCGGCCATTAAAATGGGCGAGCCATTTAACGGTTCCATAAGCAGTGTAAAACAAATGTTTTATCAGATTCGTTAGTGTATGTATCAATAATTCATAGCGTTACGATGTTATGCACATCGGCTGCCGTTACTTGGAAGCCTTACACCGTTCATTAGTAGTTTTATCGCGACTTGCTTTGGCAAAACCGCTGGGCTACATAGCTATGGGCAAGGATGAAAGTTTACTAGATGTGACAGGTGGGACGTTCTACGTAAAGCGGACGACTAACTACCGATTTTAGTACTATTTGGTTATGTTATGCAGTTGTATCTGCCCTTGATCTAAACAAAAAATGCTTTTTGCAGAGTGAAGTCTAGTTAAAGAGCTGGACAGTTTAAAAAAATTGACTAACTAAGAGAGGTGCCGTGAATTATGAATATAAACCACACAATTTTAAGATATATTTAGAAAACTAATAACTTTCTGTCCTCTTCACAAAAAAATCAATATCTGATCTGTTTTTATGTTCTAATTGCGCGGAGATTTCTGTGGTGTGGTGAGTCGTCTCTATCTTTATTGGCAGAATCGGAGAAACTCAGTTTGAAGAATTATTTAAAACTATGAATGTAAAAAGTCAAATAGAACACCTGGATAGCAAAAATCACTACATATTATTTATAAGTTTCACTTAGCCTCATCTAAGAAGAAAAGTCGCCTTCAAAACGGCGAAGGAAAACTTAGAGAGGAAACCTGGTTATGGCATAAAACAATAAAATTGAAGACACGGTTGGTAATTCGCATTGACCTTGCATGGAATACGGGCCTTTCTCTCCTAGAGAACTTTATATGGTACTATGTTATGCTCACCCTGTCGCATCCATTCTACCTACATCCTTGCAAGTATTGGTACGCCGTTCATATACAGTTCGTGTATTGACGATTTAATTACATTTTGATCCGGCTACCCGTCGTTATTGCGATGTGGGTGTTCGATATAGGTATGCAAATGACAATCGCTTGGTTCAACATACCTAGGTGTCACGTCGGCACTTCTTTAGATTTCCATACCAATAGCGTTTTAGTAATGAATAATTAATATACTGTGTTATAATTGAGAATCACTTAAAAGGTTTGCTTTTAAATGCAATGATGGTATGGTCAGGAGCGGATTATGAAGTTAGCTGATTGTGGGGCTCTAGGCTAAGATACTTGGGGGCCCATCTTATTTATCAAACTGATCGGGATTTTATCAAAAATCATTTTTATATTTTTCTTAAACTGAGTGATAACGATAGATCACTGCTGAAATGTTGTCCCAGAATTTGAGGAATTTTTAAGTAGACAAAAGTTTATATTTCAGGTTTTCAGTGAGGATCATAATCATCATTCCAGCTGAAAGCCGTACACTGCTGGACATAGGCCTCCCCCAAGCGCCGCCGCAAAGAACGTTCCTGTGCGTCTTGCATCCATCGGATTGCAGATCCCTGACCAGGTCATCGGTCCACCTTGTGGGAGGTCTTCCAACGCTGCGTCTTCCGGTACACGGTCGCCACTCCAGAAATTTTCAGTTCTAGCGGCCATTTCAGCAACTTCGGTTCTCTTGCGAATATCTTCATTTCTCATTCGATCACGCAAGGATACTCCGAGCACAGCCCTTTTAAGCGTGAGGATTGGGGGCCCCTTATATCAACGAGACCCTGGATTGTGGCCCATTTAGCCATTAACGAGATCCGGCCATGTGTATGCTGGTATTTGATAAGTGAGTGGATAAATAAAATCGTGGTTTTAAGCATGTTTTGCACGAGTATCGGACATGATTATAAATGGAGTTTGGTACGTGAAGAAATGCTCGTTCTAATTCGATCGAGTAAATGTCTGTTTTATGATAAGTTTGTTAGAAACTTTGCTATTTAGATGAGCGGTATCAGGTGATTAAATATATATGATGATAGTTCGTTTTGAGTTTTGTTTTAGGATTGGCTTACAATAAATTTTAATATTTTTTTAAACACAGGTATTGGACGTTTCATTTTTCTATCGGAAATAAAAAATCTGAAAGTAAATTTTCCTTCAAGCGAAAAATTCGGAACTACTAACTGAAGTCCTCTCAACCTTTATTTCATTCTTCGTCATCTTCTTCTCAGTCGGTATACTCTTGTCAGAGTGGTCGTGGTCATCACTGCGGATCACGATGAGTGATCATCTTGTCTTCGTCATAACAATTGTCATATTTAAGGTAAGACATCTTTATGTATAATTAATAAATTATTTGATATTTATCATAGTATTTATTATTTTGTAATAACGGCATACATACGTATTTTATTATCATAAGTAGGTAACTTAATTTATAGGTACTACATTATATTTTAAATACCTTGTTATTTATTGTGCATGATCATCAGAGAGTTATCTTTTTTAAACAAAAGGTTGACTGGTTTTTTTTATGGTGGGAAAAATCATCGAATGACGAATCTCGCCCTTGAGCGGATCGGGAGACAGTGTCAAACTTCTACTGACTAAACGACCAACCGTTCCTTCCTGCCTTAGTTTCAGGGCCCCGGTGTTCCGCTTTCTTATCAACCCTTGGCCTCAGAAGGATTCGACCCTGCTGGGCTCCTACAGTTGCTGACAACTCTCTGAGACCTGGTAGAGAATGTCCTGTTGCATTAAGTCCGCTTATGTACCACTACTGTACATGAAATTTAAATAAATAATAATAAGAAGTATATTTATGTTTGTACATGAATACATACACGTATCCAGACTTTCACCTTTTTACGACTTTATAGTATTAGCATGATGGTAAGCAGATAGCTTTTTATATTCATTGCAGTTTTACATTTAATAATTAAGATAAGTCTTTACATTAAATGTACACTAGCACTTTGCCAACGACTTCTTTCGCGATTTTTTTTTTATAAAATACAAGTAATTTGAGGGTAGATTGAAAAACTAACAATTACAGTTGAATTCATTTTGATTAGAATTTGTACTTAGTTTCAAGTTTATTAAACTAAAGAATAAAATTATCTCATACAGTCGCGTTTAACACCAAGTAAATAGTTTTGAATTACGTATACTGAAAACTTTTTTCTTACTTGGGTTGCTAATCATGCTCAGTTTGAAGGATTTGAGTCCTAAAAATAAAATTTTGCATACCAACAAATTTTCCCCATTTCATACCCTTTAAAGTAAAATTGTTAATACCCTTAGTGAGTACTAGATCATACAAGGAGGCTTTGTGCAAAATTTGAAGTTTCTAGGACCAGCAGTTTCTGTGCGTTGACATGTCGGTCAGTCAGTTTAGGTGTTATGTTTTCACGAATGCAGGTTTTTTTTTTATGGTGGGCCAAAATCTTCCAATGACGAATCCCGCCCTTGGGCGAAGCGGGAAACAGTTTCAGACTCTTACTGACTAAACACCAAACCTCGTTCCTTCTTTGCCCTTCGCACTGGGGCCAAGCCTTCCCTTCAGTAAGAGACTCTGGGCCCCAGCAGGTTTAGTATCGCCTCAGACTTATGCAGCGCCACGTCGAGTCCCAACTGCAGGATCCTGTCAACGGCTGTCGCAACCCCGCGTGTCGCTAGTTCGACCACCGCCTGGTGCGCCCCAGGAAAGGATTTATTTAATAGGATTAGCTCGTTGTGTATTGATATGTCAGTCAGTCAGTTTTCTCCTTTTATATATAGATTAACTCTCTTCGCTCGCGTGAAAATAGGTTTTCGCACAAACTTTGATCACATGTTTCGTCCCTTTAGAGGGCAAATTTTAGAAAATCATTTCTTAGTGTTCGCCTATGTCATAAAAGAAAGTCCTGTGCAAAATTTCACTCTCCCAGTTCCAGTAGATTCAGCTGTGCGTTAATATGTCAGTCAGTTTCTCCTTTTATATTTTTGACTACTTGGCATAAGTACCAAAAGTACCCAACAACGTTTATTACCGACTCAGACGAGGATAAAGCTACCTCAAGCTTCTAATAACATCACAAAATTAACATAAGTATTGTGAAATATTCTCATGTACCTAGTTGAATCACAGTGGAAAATACTCTACACAAAATACGCCCAGTCCATTTCCGTCTGCAATAATGACGTGTCCTAACATCAAATTAGTGATTCCCCTAACTAAATATTGTGTACACAGAATATAAAAATATAATAGTGTTTTAGAATCAAAACCTTAATACCTCGGTTACGTAAACAAATATCTAAGAACGTATACTTAAGGGCCGGTTGTCGTCACTAAGTATTTCGTATACACGTTGATACGACTGATGGTCTTTCCTCAAAAAAGATCATTGTGCACAATATGAACAACTTTTACTTAGAGACCAACCCAAAAATCACGAAAAAAAAAACCCGCTGCTTCATAGATTTATATTCACAAACATAACTCGATAAAATGTATGGAACAGTGGGTTCTTTTTTTGTGTTTTTTGGTGTCGGAGGAAAGAACAAAAGCCCATCTGTCTCTACCTGGGTCTATGTCCATTTTGCGGCCCCGTACAGCGGTATTAGCTTAATAAAATAAAAAAATAAGGTATCATATTCAAGATTTTTGTTTAGCGACGCTCATTTAAAAATATGCAATATTATTTTTTGTAACTTTCAAATATTTTCGTGACGTAATTTCAGACATATACGTTTGAAATCGTAAGTGAGGGTAAGATTCCGAGTTTTTACCGAGCCTTCTAATTTATATCATGTTCCGTATTTGGCCCTGCGGTTGTTCATAAATAGAAAGAACTAAAGTTTCAGTAAAATATTTTTCACGAGCTTTAAAATAAGTTCAAACCGAGCAGAACCTGGCCTTAAGGTAGCGATAAATAAATCAACCCCATAATTGCAGGGGCGGTCTATCGACATTACGATTTTCGCCATCGAAAATGCATTTTCCGCACTACTCATGTAACTGTGCCTTAAGGTACATATTAAGTTAATTATAGGATTACAGTGGGTTGCATTTAAAGTGGTATTTTGGTAATATAATAGTCAGATGGCACGCCTGATAAGTGCCAACCCGATACTTGGAAAGCTCCGCTCATTATGAATTCGGGGCGCAGACAAAACGTACTTGGTCGCGAGGAACAAACGAATATAATAATTATGAGTCGAATGGATTAGGCCGAATTAACGGTTGCGTTGTTAGGAGATAATTTTTTCGACACGTAGCGGGCGAGGGTTTAATCAGATTTTTAGATACGTATCTGCGTAATCGTGTCATTGTTTTGTTTAATATTGAGGTAATTTTTAAATATAAATTGTTGGTGGTACGTTATTTATTTATTTAACAAATTATGTATATGTTATAGTCAATTCTCGAAGCTCCGGCGCTCCTAGGTTTGACTAGTCAATCCTAACTACACAAATACAAACAACAAATAAAAAATATACAAATAAAATAACCTAACCTAGGATAAACCAGTCATTCCGCGAAGAAACTGCATATCGACCTTTAACCATGACATATACCCACAATGGAAAACAGGACAAGAAGAAGGATACAGAAAAATAGGTACAGAGGTGATGCTTATTTCTAAAGAAATATCTTCCAGCAATACCTGCGAAAGGAGAATTAGAAAAATAGAATAGTAGACTTTGTGTGTAACAGAAAAGGAAAATTAGTAAAAAAATAGGAAAAGGTTTATATTAAACTGTTGTCTTTAATGGCGCTCTGCCGCGCCTCCATCGGTGTGCGTTGGGTCTTGGGCGTTCGTTGTACATTGCAGCAGCGGGCCGCGTCATTGCACGCGCAAACACAAACATAATGGTAATGTACGACATACATCCAACACGTCGCACAATGCGTCGCGTCTCTCTAAACAACAGGTCCAGACGTTGTGGCGACGCTTGGATGAGGCCTATGTCTATGGTGATGATAATTACTTAACTTTATGCCGCAGTTCTGAAAGAAAACACTTAGCTTTTTTTCAGTAATTTTTCTGCCTTTATTATCTGTTATTCGTGGTCGGTAAAATCGTTTATTCTTCCATTTTGTCTTCACCTGTAACGATATCAGTAACTCCCTTTTCTTTCACATGACTCTTCACACAATCCATCCATCTCATCTTTGAGTCCCCCTTCTCACGCAAAAAATGCTCTCTACTACTACTACTACAAAAAAATACACACAAATACGTAAATAGCAATTATAAAAATTGTTACTTTGTTGGTGTACAATAAAGTATATTTTACAAGAGTTTTTGGAGAAAAAAAATGTATTGGTCGTATTTAGAAGCTATTTGATCGTCTTGCACATAAGCAGATGATACTTTCTAAGGTAATCAATTGATGATATGCACTCGAACAGTCTGTCATCCAGATTAAAAAATATATAATCTTATCTTACTAATATTATAAATGCAAAAGTTACGATGTTTGTATGTTTGTTACTCAATCACGCCAAAACGGCTAGACGGATCTGGATGAAATTTGGCACAGGCATGGGATACATTCCGGAATAGGACATAGGCTACTTTTTATCCCGGAAATACCACGCGGGCAAAAGTTAGTGAACCATAAAAGAAAAAGAAAAGACAAATACAGAACTGTGATAAAAACTACCGATTCTTAGATAAATGGTTAAAATTAATTCCATTTTAGTCTTTTTATTCTTCACGCAACCAATGAGCATGATCATGACTTTAGTAATTTGAAGAAGTCCTTTTCCAAAATCCCACACTTCACTTTTTAACAACCTATCGTGAGGTGCACGAAAAATCAACCCCGAAACGACAGAAAACGCCCAAAGGATAATGTACTCTAACCTTAAAAACACATAGTTCTATTTTATTTGACAGCTGTCAGAAGGTAAATGCGGTCCTGCATGAGTTTTTGGACATCAAAAACAAACCGCTCGTAATGTATGTGAGAATTGTGAATCTCAAGTTTTGGATTACCATTTAAACAACATATGTTATCTCCATGTGACTACTGTTTTACAAAAAACAGTAGCTATTGTTTGAATGCATATAGATTGGTTATTATTCTGACATTGTGGGTCATTATGGGTTTTGTCTTGTGAACACATATCAGCGTTGCAGTCAGAATAAATGGAAGGTTCATGCGATTCGTCTTCTTGAGTTGCGTCTTTCGGTACACTACAAACAGATGTACTTGTTTTATTTATGTTACAAGTGTTTTAAATGTTATTTACAACAGCAACACTTACTTTACCTAACATACACCGTTAAATTTTGGTCGGTTTAATCCCGTGGAGGGTCAATCCGGTACATGAAACACTATCAATTGGTAAAGACAAAATAAAAAATTAAAGTATTTTTTTCACGTCATTGGATGATTTTTACCTACCATAAAAAAGATACGTATTCATTAATCGCTATTAATTAAACGGCTAACCATTTAATTAATCAACGTTACCATTGCAAAATTATCAAGTACCAGAACTCACGTTTCCATTTATAACATTAGCAAGAATAATATCTACCGTAAGCGTGGTTCATTATTTATAAACGATGGATAATTAAAGGTTACGGCTAAGTCCAACAATTAAATCTCTGAGCACAACAAGTTCCCACACCCTTTGATTTGATTGTGCGAATAATTTGCTGCGAAATAAGCGCTTTAGGCTATATCAATTTATCGCAATGCTTGGATTTGTTTTGATCTATGATTTGAATAATTAGAAATATCGTATTGTCCAGTATCGACTTTTATACTGATGTCTGCTTTCACGTCATTACCATCATCATCATCATCATCATTATGTCCGAAAGACGTTCACTGTTGGAGATAGGTCTCTCTCAACACCATAACGATTGGTTTTATACGTCTCGCTTCCATCAGATTCCCGTTACCTTCACTAAGTCGTAGGTTTACCTTGTAGAACGCCTTCTAACGCTGCTTCTGCTTTCATATCGACACTAACTACCATCTACATCTACGAGTATCATTTTTTATGAAAATATTCAGTCAGTGTGCAAGGTATGTAGTTTGTTTAAGAATTGGTGCGAAACTAAAGAAAGATGAGGAAGACCTTTACGTAACAACGGAACTAAACAGGGAAAGACAAGATGGTGATGGGCCAGACTCAGTCCAGACTGCATCTACGGTGTTGATAGATACTTAAGAGAAATAAGAAACAAGATAGGTTAGTAGAAAGGCTTATTGTTCATCATGATGACAAAATATTGACACTAATCCATCGAATATGCATTTTTCATGAAAAAAAAATTCATTAGGGTGCAGAACTGAGAAAATTGTTACTTGTGGCTAGGACAACAAAATTATAACAACTAAAGCTGCTCAACAAAAAAATTCTTCAATCGGTTTTTGTTTGATGCAAAAAAAAACGCTATTAAATCCAGAATCTGATTCTTCTTTGAAACTTTAATTTAATTCCAAATCACTTGATCGATAACGACTACATCACATTTATGCAGCTGTAAATAATATAGCATCTACGAATCATTTGCATAAATATTGATTCCATTCAAAGAAATGGTGAACACGCTTACATAAAGCGCTTTACGCTTGCAGTTCGCTTTACAACGATTATAAGTAATTGCTTTGCAATTAGGACAATCCGTATGGCAGCGCTGCAGCGTATGCAGCTAATTACGAGTTCAAGCGATAATTACTGCATCGGGTCGGGAACGTGGCTTGTAAGGATAAAAGTTCCGATCGGTGTTTTGTGGATAAGTGAGTTTGTTAGTTTGTGCTATATTATAAAATATATGTATGGAATTCTTATATGATGGTCCTACCTTAAGTTTTCCTTTATAGAATTGCAGAAAATCATAATTATTATCATGTTTAAAAAAAAATGGATATTAAACTCTTAAGTCCCAAGTGAACGCCGGCGTTCGCACTCACCTCTTGTCTTATTATTATGTCTCTAATTATGATATTCGAAATGTTAAATCCAATTATAGTCGAAATGCATCGTTCTTTAAATTTCTGCATGGTCATGTTTTCGTTTTAGCAAAACTATCATGATAAATACCTAACTTGATATATTAATATTATAGATTTTCTGGAGCACCTTAATATATTTAAAAATATGATTTGTAGGATACTTGATAATATTACAGCCATCATTACTTCAATCAAAGACAGTACAACGAAATGCATGTACCATAACCAATTGTTGTCTATAAGGGGGACCGAAGATAATGGTAATACACAAACAAGTAATTATATTAGGCTTAACATAGCCCTGGTACACAAAACGCAACTGAAAGAATACAGGTTGGTTTTAGTCACTAAAAGTCCAATACTCTCTTTGAGTGAAACGAAGTGTTACACATTAGTGACTGACTACATTAAGCTGTTTGATAATATCATACACACAGAAAAAAATAACACCTGATTAGACTGTTAAACGCAGAGCATGTACAAGTAATGAAATGTTCAAAAAATTAAGCACCGTTCTCCTTCCCCAAAGACATACACAAACATATAAAAAAGGAATTTAAAAACATTACAAAAACAACAGTCATTTATGTAAGTACGCACAAGAAATATCGTAAGTACCCGCATACCAGCATTTAGACATGTAGAAAGGAGTACACAATTAAAATGCGAAAACAACTTAAAGGCAGAACAAATTGTTTTTTCCTCATGTTTGTATTAGTATTCCATACACTTGTGCGTCGAATAAAGAAATTTGTGACCTCGGCATTATAGAATGAGTCATTTTAACAGCCGTTATTTGGCAATAAAAAATTTCTAACAGTTGCTTCTTGGACTCAGTTTGCAAGCAAAAGACAACATTAGGTGCCTGTAAACCTATCGACAACAATCTAACAGTAGCCTTTATATAAAATTATGATAATATATGACAGTTAGTGAGGCTTTTGAGAAAATTTTGGTTCCTTTCTAGGAAGATTAGACGGTTGAGGTGAATCAGACACTAAAAATTCAGCGTACAGTCTCGTTCAAACGCGTAATTGGGAAATTTCGTCGCGTTGTTGACGCATTCCGGAAAGTTGTAAAGCTCGCAATGAATGCGATTGTTGTACGCAACTGTACCGTATTAAACGGCCAAATCTATGTTAACAATCTGTTGTAGCATCACTGTTAGGAATAATGGGTCAAATGAATGTCTTTTAGAAGAGCTACTGCTACCTTTAGGGCTTTTACAAAATACCAACTTTTGTGTATTTTGTAAAAGCCCTAAAGTGAAAAGTGATGTTAGCACCTTAAACAGTTTATCCCTTCAATACATTCATTTTTTTCATTTTATCATGGTAGCTATCTGTTTAGTAAGGTTTGTAGTTAATTTATTAACAGGCAATTTAAACGGAAGAAAGATCTCTTAAGATCTTATTTGGCAATTCTAATCTCTATTTACTTATATCCTTAGAGTCTTATTTGTAAAACTTACAAACAACATGAATAACTACAGCTTAAAAAAAGGGATTATAGCAATTATGCTATAATCCCTACTAATACTACCCCTACTAATTAATACTTGGGGCATTAGCCCCAAGTGCGCTATACGCCCTATGAGCCATGAGACATTCAATATAGGATTCTGAATAAAGAACCTGCTAATCAATAATTTAAATAACCATATAAGTTTCCTTTATTGTTTTAGGGCTAAATTATCAGAAAAAAAAACTGCAATAATTTTAAAAACTAAGTTGAAGGACTCATACACAGGACTTGCCCCAGACATTCATAACAAAAGGTAAAATAAACATGAGATTAAAGAACGTCGCACACCGTGACGACTGACTCATATAATTTCACAAAATGCTCGTGTCGAACAAAATGTTCCTTACAACGTCCGAGAAGTCGGTAATTACAATAAAACACTTAATGAGATGCTAGTGGGTGGGGTCGTTTAAAAGGTAGTAAACAAAATTACTCCGGCCCACGTTGCCAATTAGTTCGGCTAGTATTAAATCGAATGTTCCCTCGAAACTTTGAATTAAATCCTTGCACGCCACGTAAATGTGAATAATTACGTATTTAATAATGCTTTTGTTCTCTCGACGAGGAAATTCAAGTAATTCAATTGTGTTTAAGACTGTTTAATTCGGTGTAACAACGCTGTACGCTTTCTAGAACCTGTGTTTTTGTTGTTTTGGGGATCAGTGAGAATGGGGTGATGCCTAAGCGGAAGAGATAGTGTTGAATGCTTATTTTTTTTTTATTTAATTTATTATTTATTTAAAATTATGTAGATAACATCATTGCAGCTGAATGCCAATGCGATAAATAGAAAAAAAAAAGATAAACAAACACATCATCATCATCAGCCTTTTAATGTTCCCACTGCAGGGACACAGGCCTCCTCTCTCTAGGAGAACGAATGAGCCATAATCCAACACGAGGGCCCAGTGCGGATTAGTGGATGTCACATGTCTTCGAATTTTTGGTTCTAGAACATGCCGGTTTCCTCACGATGTTTTCCTTCACCGTTTTGAGAGCAGTGGTGATGAAATAAATTACACAAAGTAATGCGCCTGACTGGGTTTGAACCTGCGACGACTCGTAAGTCGGGGCCGTTACCACTCGGCCACTACTGCTCTCACTCGGCCACCGTAAACATACACATACACACACATAATACACATACATATACATGATGAAATGATATAAAGCTTAGTGAGCTAGTTTTAAGGTTATTTTATTACTTGATCCTATTGTAAAATAAATAAATACTTGTATTTTATTTTTATAAATCCACTAGCGACCCGCCCCGGCTTCGCACGGGTGGACTACCCCTAACATTTAGGGGAAAGAAAAATAGATGTTGGCCGATTCCCAGACCTACTCAATACGCTCACAAAATTTCATGAGAATCGGTCTAGCCGTTTCGAAGGAGTATGGGAACGAAAACTGTGACACGAAAATTTTATATATAAGATAGTGTTTCATGTACCTGATCATCCCTTCAAGAGATTCAAACGATAAAAACGAAATTTAGTCGTGATAATATGAAGGCAGAGTTGGTACCAACTAACCCAAAATTCATCTTCGCCTACGCGAAGCTCCTTATATTTTCTCATGAGGCATGAAGTTGACATCTAAGTACCTACTTATCAAGGGGCCATCGATAACAAAACATCACAACATGGTGAGAATAGACACGTACAATTAATATAATTGTTTACATTAATTTTATTAGCGTTATTATTATTTGTATAACTGTCCGGAGTCGTGGGAATAGTGACCTCCTCCAAAAAATTTGACTCCAATTCTATGAAACTACATAAAATTAGAGTCAAAACTATTTTGGAAGAGAGTAGTTTATCACATTCAACCCGATATGTCATAACGTTATTAGGTATCCAGCCATGCTGACCATCATGTGGACACCGCCATGATAAACGAAAAATAATCATAATAATATAATATATTCCTCAACTATCACATAACGTCGTCTAGTCCCAAGCTAAACAGAGCTTCTGTTATGGGTACTAGATTATTTATTTATTTATTTTACTTTAACGAAAACGGCTATCTACCAATTACATTAGTTACAGATATATTAGACTCACACACTCATCTCACAGAACTCCAAGCATACTGGCATGATCGCCTTCCATTAATCCGCGAACACATCACATTCAGGGTGCGTGTCCGAAAGAGCGTTGAGCGCAAAGAGAGTACGAGGGACAAGAGACTGTGCTTGTGCAACAGTGTGATTCGCAGGAACAGCGATTAAGCTATGTCTCCTGATACGGCTATATTTTATTGGGGCACAAAGTTGAGACAGCTCGGATAACTGATAAACTATAATGTAAAGAACCCAGCAACACGCCCAAAGTTCTTTCTTATCTTCTACATATTATTAAGTTAAAGTAATTTACTTACATGTGCAAAGTGTTAACAGAGCGCGAATTCCGGAACAGTACGACTATTGTACGCAACTATGTGTAATGCTGAAAATTGGAGAATAACGTCATTGTAACGAAACGTTTTTTGAAACTTAATTGTGTTTATGTAACCGTTTTTTAGTTATTTTATGCTATCTTTAATTTCACTTTTCGATTTGTTCCTATGCTTTGTAGACTAAATATTTTTGTAACCTTAAAGATATAATAGAAAGTAATAGTAGTAGAAAAATATCAAGAGTTAGAGTGACCATTACGTTTTTTAGCGGTTTAAAAAAAGCAGACTAATTAGGACTACGCACTATAGCTTCTAGCGTTTGGAGGCGTAGGCTTAAAAAAACTTTTGACGTTTTATAAATACCCATGTAGGGCTAGGTAAAATAATATTATTTTAACTGAAATAAAAAAAAGAGTATATAGTCTTTGATATCTTGTTTTCTTTGAGTTAAGTAATTCAATTAAAATTTGAATTTTATACGTAGGGTACCAATTTTTACACATCATTCAAATTTTGTATAATATTCGGTATATGGTGGTCGACCTTAAATGCGCATTGACAAATTTTCGGGGCTCAATTGAAGTGTAGGGCTTCACGTAATCAGAGCAATGGGTTCAACTTATTTGCCGCGTACTATACATTCCTGTCCTTTAAGAAACGCTGCAAGTATTGACGGCAATTATTACCAATGTTTAAAAAATTACTAAGAAAAAAAATCAGAATCATCATCACCAAACTTCAAGCGATTAAACATAATAGACAGACATAAATCGTTTTAATCACAGCTTACCCAAAGTCCGATCCCCACCAAACTTAAAGATTCGAGAAAGAAATTATAAAAAACTTCGCCTAATAAATCAGGTTTATTACTAGACGGGGTATAGTTAATCTGGGCCAGGAAATTAAACCAGGAATTACCATAATTGATACGGTTCAAGTGAATCGGTGCAGAAAACTGATCGGCTCACAAACGCCCTTAGAGCTCCAAAGGCGTCTTGCGAAAATGGCTTTACAATTTTTTAATGAACATCCCGAATGAGATTGCTTGATAAAAACGCCATTTGGTAACTAGTTCTTTCCCATCGAGGATTTAAAAAAGTATCGCTTTCGAATACGATTCGATTTTTTGCCTTTTTTAAATGAAATCGAACACTCCTAAAGTTATCAACACTAAAAAGGTGTCAATAAAATACATTGGTTATATTTGGCTGCTAAAATTAAAAAAATACTGTTGTATTTTTTACTTTTTTATGCGATGATACGTAATTAAGTGGATGTAACAGCTGAGTGCTAACGTTAAGGGTTATACGAGAATCTTACACCCGATGTGTTAAATAAACATGGAGAAATCACGTATTGATTTCTTCGATATCAAATCCCAGGCATTTGTTTGGGCAATTATAGAATTTCAAAGTGTTGATCTTGTCTTTTAAAATGTGAGAAAAACCTCTGATGTCATCGAGCTTAATCAGTAAAGGTAAAGATTGATTAGAACCACCAGCACCTTCAGCCGTAGGGACTGAGCAAAAGGAACGAAGCCTCAGGGGTCAGGGTCTTTTTCTGAAAGAAAAGCTTGGCCTCAATGCGTAGGGGCAAAGAAGGAATGGAGTGGAGTGTTTAGTCAGTAAGAGTCTGCCACTGTTTCCTGCTCTGCCTAAAGGCGGGATTTGTCGTTAGATAATTTTTGCCTACCATAAAAATAACCCGCCCTTTTTTGATGTTGAACTTTTCAATTGACTCAATGACAACTTGAGCAAGGCGTGACAGTCAGTATAAGTGCCATGTCACGTTTACTGACTACAACCTTCCTGTTTCTTTCTTCGTCTAAATACTCACCAGCAGTTGTTAGTCTAGTTCGCACGTGGTATTGGCAAAATTGTGGTGTCTCTTTCACAAAGGCCATTCATTAAGAGTTGAAGTTGAAGTCCTTCTTTCTTTTTGGTCTTATTGAGAAATTGGGACTTTTTTTATAGTGGAAAAAATCTTCGAATGACGAATCCCGCCTTTGGGCGAAGCAGGAACAGTATCAGACTTCTTCTAAACGACCCACCGATCCTTCATGCTAGTTTCAGGGCCCTGGTTTTCTACAGTTTCTGACAAGACAACACCCTGATGCGTGCGGGGAGAAACTGGGACTAGGATTGGGACTTTTTTGACTTTAAGACATAAGTGAGGTTATGGAAAAAAGAATAGTGATTTTTTAAAGTCTAAATTATGTTCAATGTGTGTGTTTAATATTTTGACCAACATTAACCAAACACCTACCCCAGAAAGCAGGGGATCAAACACAGCTGTACCTATCAACCCGTCCACCAAAATCATTAAATCTTCATTATAAACAAAATTATTAATGAGTTTAACGCAAAAGATTAGTATCGACACGCGTCTACAATAAAAATACTTTGCCCTAACTATTCGATGTATTAAAGCGTTGTTCAAATTAATCAAATCATCCTAAGATCTTATCTGTACCGAATGTATCTAAAATTAGAGCATGTGAAGCATCGATTGTTTTCTTGCGCCCACGACCAAGGCTTGTTATTTTTTTTATAGTGTAAAGTATTATAGATAGATATAACGGATTGTAATCATCTCATTGTGTGAGCTAAGATGTATCTATGTGAGGTATGGCTGCAAGAAAGTCCTGTTGCGTTTGAACAACAATTTTGTTGTTGTTGTCAAAGTGTTTCCTTAATTTGTGGTTTGTGACAAATTTGTTTCGTTTATTTGAACTACAATGACGAAATAATTAATGAATAAATTTTAGGAGTTTCAATTTCAATTTTAGAGTCTTTTAGGAGGTGACTCAAAGTGTTTTTTTTTGTTATTGTTAATAATACTCCTTTATCTATTTATTGATTGTATTGTACACTTTAATTATGAGGTGCACAATACGCAAAAATGATTTTATAAACAAATGTAGCAGCACAGGGAACCTCTTACAGATATTCTTTGGATGGATTGAACGAAATGAGATTTATCTAAAGGAGGATAACGCTTACATAAAATCTACTGAATTGATTGTACGAGAAACGACTTCAAAGTTTTTATAAATAAATCTTCAATGAACTTGTATTATCAAATCATGACTAAAGCGCGTACGCAAAATACGCGCTTTAGTCGTGGAGTTGCGGACATCAGCCCGATATACCATACCATATACCATTATCAAATCATGCAAAAATTAACACACAAAATTATTCATTAGGAGCATAAGAAATCTTCGTTATTAACGGCTTTTTGCTACTACAACTTTCATGTATATACATCTATACCTTCTTCATAAATTACTCTGCTTATGTCGAAAAAATCACAAACATCCCTAACAGTTTTTGAGAATAACGTAAAGAGACACACAGACACAGTATTAGTCTTCGTTTTACAATATGTATGTCAGAGTATTTCTAAGCCTAACACCACCCGCAACATCACCAAACAAAAAAAAAAAAAACAACAACAAAACAGATTCAAAATCAAAACAACACGAACACTTTCGGCCAGCCATACATGAAGAGATACGATAAAACAACATGTGTTTCTTCACCTAACGAATCTTCGACGGCATAATGAATACGACACTGTAAAGTGGAACTGTATTTACATAATGTCAACTAAGTAGGTGTAGGAGTGTCGTATAGGTAGGTACTTGAATGTCATTAATCGAACGAAGGAATGCTATTGTTCGGCTCTGTGTATTTTTTAACCGAGATGGAGATAGGATTGGAGATTATGAAAGTTGTATGAAAATGTGTTTAGGGGATCGGAATGTATTGATTTGTAATGAATGGTAAAATAAAATTTCTTATCACTACTGATTTTAAAATGGTTAAGAAAAATATTCTAGTATTATTATACCTATTTATCTAGCGAGTTGTGAGCCCATAAAACACAGGATTGGTGTCCGGACACAGCGACGCGGGGCCGCGGCAGACCACGAAGGAGATGGCGGGACGACCTGGATGTCTTCCTTGGGAATTGGAAAGATGAAGCGAGTAGCCGAGATAACTGAAAAAATGAAGGGAGTCGTTTACCCAGCAGTGGGATAGTACAGGCCAGCTATAATAATATAAGGACGCTTGGGAAAATATTATAAGGAAGCTTGGGTCATGTATTCTAGAATTGAAATTCGAAGACATAGGATATTTTCCAATACATACCCAGTTCTGAAAAGAAATGTGAGTCCCAGCAATGGGAGACTGATTATGCTTATGGTAAGTTGGTAATCGAAAGTGATGATTATGCGATTGGCTACTGGTAATTTATTCAACCGATTGCGATTTGTCAATTTGTCAAATAATTAATTTTAGCTTTGCTTTATTCAAATACAGTTTTTTTCTTAAATTGTATTAACCTATCGACTGACGTAATTACAGACACAATTAAAAGACAATACGTGTGCGTACACCGGTGTCCTCTTGGGACTTGGTAAATTAAATGATTATAACGGTTTTCGAAGAAAATCAAATTTAAGGGCAGGTTTTTTGGTGCTTAATTTTTTAAGAATTAATCTATAATTGTTGTAAAATATATTTTATTTGCATTGGCAGAACCAGTATCTATAACATAACCAAATATGTTTGTTACAGCTTCTACATCGTCATAATAAACTTTTAAGCTTTACTTGCAACATTAAAAAAAAATACTGGCAACACAATAAAATTCAATAACAGTAAACAACACACACATAAATTAACCCTATCCCAAAAAGGACATTTCAAAAATTACTAAACTTACTTAAAGTTTAATTTATAATTTTGAAAAGCGAATGTCAAAGAGTAAGGAGATCGTATTCGAAATTTGAACAACAATGGCGGTTGGATCGCCGGTATCGACACCCCGCCGTGCGCCCGCGCATACTGGCCACAAAATGAGATAAAAACTTTAATAAAATCCTTATGTAAATTAAATTTGTAGGTCCTTTGCTGGGCCTGAGATGTTTATTTGTGATTACCGTCTATTTTAGGGTGGTAGTCAGGTTTTAGCGAAGGTTTACGTTTATTCAGTTAATCTTGGGATTACTAAAACTTTTAAATATCTATTTAACAGTTTAGAGAAACCAAAAAAATAATCATTTTGGTGTTCTTCATATAATATGCAGGTCAGATTTTTTAGAAAGTCTGTATGTTACATAGTAGAAACTGTTGAGATCTTCACTGCACTGATCTTAGGTTTTATAAATAACAGCACGGGTGCTGATATTGAATATATTATGCATGTATTATACACATAAACCTTCCTTTGGTATCACTCCATCTATATTTATTAAAAAAGCCGCATCAAAATCCGTTGCGGACGTTGCATAAGCAACTTTGCTTTATACTATGTAATGAAGTAATTCAAGAGGAAGTTTTGTATATATATAATACATGCATAATATATTATTTAATATCAGCATTGCGCCCTTACGAAGCTGGGGTGGGTCGCTAGTCGATAACAAAACTCACTCATTAGTGTAGAATTAATATAAAAATCACACGCGTCTTTCGGCCACACGGGACCACAGACATGAATAATATGATTTTTAATTTATACTTGATACCTCCACGCGTTACTGGGGCCCTGGTCCGGTTTCTGAAAGCAAAGTCCCGCCTTGGTATAAGGGCTAAGAAGGAATGGGGTGGGTCGTTTAGTCAGTAAAAGTCTGACACTGTTTTCTGCTCCGCCTAAGGGCGGGATTCTTCATAAGATGATTTTTCCCACCATAAAAAAAACCTCCACGCGTTCTCGAGATAAAGGGTCTTGACAGACAGACAACAAAGTGTTTCTATAAGGCCGAGCGCTAACTGTTGGCGCAGCGGAGCGCAGTTGAAGACAACAATTTAATTATTATTTTTTTACAACTGTCACACAACGCCATCTAGTCCCAAGCTAAGCAGAGCTTGTGTTATGGGTACTAGACAACTGATAAACATACTTATATATTTCTAAATACATATATATCATAGATAAATTACACCCAGACACAGAACAAATGATCGTGCTCATCACACAAACATTTGTCCTGGGTGGGAATCGAACCCACGACCTCCGGCCAGCAGTCAGGGCCACTAACTACTAGACCAACAGGACAGTCAATATAAACCTTAACTACCTTGACATACGGTCGCCAGTCGGTTCTTGCCTCCTGGATGATGACTCATTTAAAACTACTAGTATCTAATCCATAGTCATTAAAGATTATAGGCTAAGATTCTAGAGTAAAATAACAACAATCAATTCAAATGTAAGAGCAGTGGTGGCCGAGTGGTAACGGCCCCGACTTACGAGTTGTAGGTCGCGGGTTCGAACCCAGCCAGGCGCATTACTTTGTGTAATTTATTTCATCACCACTGCTCTCAAAACGGTGAAGGAAAACATCGTGAGGAAACCGGCATGTCCTAGAACCAAAAATTCAAAGACATGCGACATCCACCAATCCGCACTGGGCCCGCGTGATGGATTATGGCCCATTCCCACTCCTAGTGAGAGGAGGCCTGTGTCCCTGCAGTGGGAACATTGAAAGGCTGATGATGATGATGATTCAAATGTATCTTCAGTTATTTAAATGAGTACATACAACATGTCTATTAAATAATTTTATTATAGACAATTATAATAACTTTCAGCAGATGCACTGGACCTATAAATTATTTTAACATCTTCACTTTACTAATAAAATTGTTATTTCAATATAATAAACGAGAACAGCTGTGTTATTTTGTCCATTTAAACTGTAGAAAATCGATTAATTTTTTTTCTTTGTCGAACTTCGAATTGACACGCGAAAAGCCGCGGGCGCACCCTAAGGGCTTTGACAGACGAATGATACTTTACCGATTAGACAGATTTGTCGTATCCAAAATGGCTTCTGGGTATTTGAAATGCTTTTCTATGAAGTTTGACTTGTGACTAATTAACTTGAAAGTAGATTTTTTTATTTATTTTGTAGGGTTACTTACTTTAAAAGAAAAATATGGAACACTTACAGGATTACTATGTCGTCTGTCAGTCTGTCTGTCATGACCCTTTATCTCGAGAACGCGTAGAGGTATCGAGTTGAAATTAAAATCACGTACTCAAGTTTGCTGTCCCTTTAAGTTATGAAAAAATAAAACTTGATATAGTATTTTTTTTTTAGTCTTTTAATTTTTGTTTAATATTTCACTCAGGAGCAGTGGTCGTAACGGCTCCGAGTTATGAGTTGTTGGCGGGTTCAAATCCAATCAGGCGCACATTCTGTAAATTATTTCAAATACTCTCTGTCAAAACGGTGAAGACAAACATCGTCAGGGAGCTGGCATGTCCTAGAATCAAAAGTTTGAAGTGGCCCTCGTATAAAAGGCAAATAAGGAACACGGTGTGTTGTTTAGTCAGAAAAAGTCTGACACTGTTTTCTGAAAAAAACCTATGAGCAATAATATTATACTACTAGCGACCCGCCTCAGCTTCGCACAGGTGCCATACTGATTATAAAATATATTATGCATGCACTATACATATAAACCTTCCTCATAAATCACTCTATCTATTAAAAAATCGCATCAAAATCCGTTGCGCAGTTTTAAAGATCTAAGCATACACAGGGACAGACAGCGGTTGTAACTTTATTTTATACTATGTAAAGAAGAGCAATAGGCTGTTCGTAAGAGGCTCAATAGCGTGTCTTTTTACACGTACCATATTGACAATAGACACGAATGAATGTCTACATGTGTTTTGCCAATCGTTCATCGCCGTTCGATTAGTAATAGTCTCATTATTTAAAAATGTATTGTGTAATAAAAAAATATTATTGATGACATAGTTAAGCTTTATTTTGAGCATTTGAAGAGGTGCCTTCAAACATTGAAACCAACATACATATATTTATAAAAAGTAAGAATATACGTGCTATGTATGTTCTAAAAAAGTATGAATTTTAATTCATACTCTCAAGATTTCATCCGCGTTATAGTAGATAATTACATGATTAAACAAACTTACATTAAGTGAAGCCTCGCCTCAACATCAACGATTGCATCACTGCTTACCATCAGTTGGGATCGCAGTCAAGCATTCATCATCATCATCATCAGCCTTTTTAACGTTCCCACTGCATGGACACAGGCAATGGCACAGGAATGGGCCATGATCCACCACGCGGGCCCAGTGCGGATTGGTGGATGTCACATGTCTTCGAATTTATGGTTCTAGGACATGCCGGATTCCTCACGATGTTTTCCTTCACCGTTTTGAGAGCAGTGGTGATGAAATAAATAACACAAAGTAATGTGCCTGGCTGGGTTTGGACCCGTGACCTACAGATTGTAAGTCGGGGCTTTTACCACTCGGCCACCACTGCTCGCAGTCAAGCATTAGTTTATAGCAAATTATATTAGTGTAGATAAAAAAAGTCAGATTTATACGAAGCTCTTTCTCCGAGACAGATTTACGAGTACCGCGTTGGTGTAACTAGTGCAGTCACAATTTTAAATAAAAAAAAAACATTTTTCTCAAGGAGTTCTTTTTTCCGCCCCTTTTTTGAAGCATGGTTTTCATGGAAAGAACCGAACAAAGAAAACCGTTGACACAGCACCGCGTTTTCAAAAAAAGAACCATTTGAATTATTTTACCTATGTCAAACAAAACTGATGATGAAGAAGAGTGAACCATGAACATTTGTAACTTATCAACCAAAATCGTCTTAAAAGCAATAATTATAACTCGTCACAAATCATCTTGTAATCCAACACTGTTGTATCAACAACTGAACAGATTTACTGTCCAATAAACTATTCTAATTTATTGCCAAATCTTTGACTCGGAATGGAATTCGATTATAAATAATAATGTTGACACTATTCCTACATTCATTACCGTTTCTGTTTTTAGTGAATGTGTGTGTTAATAAATTAATTTCTGTGGGGCCTGAGTTTGACGAGCTAATTGGTGTGGCCAGTATTTAACTGGCTTTAAAGGTTGTAAGGTTTGTAAAAAAATACTATACCTGAAAAATAGAAGACTGCCATAAAAATAATACTATAAAAGTGAAAGTTGGCATATATGATTTTTTTTAAGGTGCGAATTCATCCAATGACTTCCCCCGGGGGTCAGATTTTTTCTGACTAAAAACACACCTTTGTCCTTCAGTTTCGCTTTGTTTTCTAAAATTATGGGTTTTCTTTTCAGATAATGCCCGAGGAACCATCGAGGAGGCATCGGCCCTGCTGAGCCTTACTGTTTTGCTGACGTCTATTTGAGGAGCGCATGGAACACAAGTGGAGGAGCAGTGGTGGCCGAGTGGTAACGGCCCCGACTTACGAGTAGGTCGTAGGTCGCGGGTTCAAACCCTGCCAGGCGCATTACTTTGTGTAATTTATTTCATCACCACTGCTCTCAAAACGGTGAAGGAAAACATCGTGAGGAAACCGGCATGTCCTAGAACCAAAAATTCGAAGACATGTGACATCCACCAATCCGCATTGGGCCCGCGTGGTGGATTATGGCCCATTCCCTCTCCTAGAGAGAGGAGGCCTGTGTCCCTGCAGTGGGAACATTAAAAGGCTGATGATGATGATGATGATGATGGAACACAAAGTGTTGTCGAGGACTTAGGCTCGGTCTGGACGATTATCGGGTGGCCAGACTGTGAGCTATCTATTGCACGTGGTCTGTCACAAGCTCACGCCAACCAGGCTGATAGTCGGGGTACCTAGGGGAGTGGGGATGTCTGTTTAGTTATGTGTGCGACCGATTCTTTCGCTAGCACTACCTCTTCGCATTAGGAGGCGACCACCTGCGACTCTTCCTTACTATGGATCATGGCCTGAACTAGTATATACGTGTGTGCGTATTTGTTACTGTTTCAACCTCAATCTGCTAAATTAAAACGTGAATTAGACGACATAGAATAAAATTATGAAAGACTACTTGTCTGGTCACGTCGACATGGGAAGAGGTGGCGAGAAAGACCTAGACACCTACCATAAGAACTGATTGGAGGTAGCCCGAGAGAAAATCACGTGGAAAAAGTCGGGGAAGGCCTTTAACCAGAAGTGGGACAGTATAGGCTAGAAAAAAGTTGTCTATGTATGTGGAAATATTTTCAGGTTTCAGTAAAGTCACTAGCAGAAACTACATTATATAAATTTTAGCTATTAAACATCTAATTACTCTCGTTATTGGTTCTATTTATATTTCAATGATTGTATGAACTTTTAATCAATATTTTAATGCAATCATTACAAATTGATTTCTTATTCCTAATAATCGAAAGTCTAGTTCTTGAATGTGTAATATTATTTTTAAACGAATATAACCTTGTAATTAGTGATAAATTAGTAACTAAATATAAAAGAAAAAATGTCGTAATACAAAGAAAACAAAATACAAAAATATGATTAATTACCATCGTAACATAAATCCTAAAATTATAAACGGACGAAAAATATACGAACGACTCTAAAATTTACGTTTTTATCATAACAAATTGACATTTTAATGTCGTTCTGAATCACCATTAAAAATAAACAAGAAATAAATTATTAATTGAGGTGTAATAATTATAATTCTGAGAAATCATATAAAAAGTATAATTAAGATTTTGAAATATTCGATGACAAGATAAGCTTATTAGAATATATTTGGCAAGAATACATTATGCATAATATGTATATATACTTATATAGGTAAGGTGTGCCTTACATAGGTTTTATGTAATAACAATAATTTAACCGAACGAAGTTTTTTACGATGACTCAATTTTAATAAATGCTTGAACGTGTTATTAATTTTTGCAAAGAATTTATTTAATTGCTTCTATGATTTATTCACTCATGTGTTAATAACTAACATCCCAAAATTGAACCTTTATACTTTGATTAATTGATTTTCGTTAATTTTTAAATCAATTAATCTCGGTTTAATTTAAAAAAATAAACTCCGTAACATTAAAAGATACAAACATGCGATCGATGAAATTAAAATTGTTATTTTAATTGATATTGTGATTGAATTTCTTCCGGAAAACGTAAATTACTGTTTTAGTATCGTTTATATTGATTCGTCTTCAATCTGGTTCTCAAATCTGTGTGTGTTGTGTTCATTAACCTTTTGAATATTTTAATTAGATACATAATATAAAGACAATAGGTGTGTGAACGCCGGCGCTCCTATTTATTTTGAAGATTTGGTTGGTATAGTGTTCAGCAGTGGCATCGGGTTCCTTTCTCGCACATATTTTAACGGCCTACAGTTTGTATCAGGTCTGAGTGACTTGTGTATATGAGTTTACAGGTTGTAAATGCATCCACAGAATTCATTCATCAGGATTAATTTCTAGGGTCCTAGCCCTAGGAATAAGCTTTATTTCATCATTTAATAAAAATAGAAACACGAATAAAAGTCCTCCAATATAACCCTGACATCACATCACATTCCAGTCTAATCAGATGCACCTAAATCAGACCTCCAGAACCTAGTTACTGAGTAAACTCGATAGTCCTTGGATAGACTGATGGTCAGACTATCTGACCGCCAGTCCGTCTTTCTTTCTTTATTTTCTTTCTTTCTTTTTTTTGTCTTTTTTCTTTCTGGTGTCTGTCTATGCTGACGGCTGTCATACTTAGATCTTTGACGGTATTCACAGTCAAAGATCTACAAATATAGATGTAATTTATTTCACCACCACGACTCTCAAAATGGCAGAGCAAAACATCATAAGGAAACCGGCATGTCCTAAAACCAAAAATTCGAAGATATGTGTCATCCACCGACTTGCACTAGACCTGTGTGATGAATTCCTTAACGTTCTCTCTCCTACACAGGAGGCCTGGTCCTAACAGTGGGAACACTATCAGGCTGATGCTATGATATGATATCTACAAAAGCCAGCCGAGAGGCCAACAACCTTTCTTAGTCAATAACATCCTAGATAAAGTTAGACTAACAATTCCCATTTCCTAAACTATCTAAACAATATGCAAAACAAAACAAGATTGATTACACGCAGAACACAAACAATACTAGCCCTTAATCAATTCAAAAGCTTTGAATAGTTGCTCATACCACACTCAGCATAATTCATTCGTTATTTTAAAACAAGCATTAGGAATTAATACACAAGTGATGCATTATAGAACGGGACAGTGGTCCGACACCTCTGTTTCAAGCCTTATTTATTGTACCGAGCCTTTCTTTCATAAGTATTACGGACCACCGACTGAGTATAGAAGAGTTTATTCCACTTAGGACCAGGGCTTAGGGCTAAAGACATTGTGGCTATGGGATTTCTACGAGATTCGGCAGATCGGCACTGATCTTGAGTTCTGATTGTTTCTTTTAAGGCTGATTTTCGGTTGCACAGAAATATCGGGTCTTTTTGGTGATATGCTGTGAGACGTGAGGGTGGAGTCTACAAGCCTTGTACTAGTGATTGGCTTGTCAATGAGTACGGTCGGCAAAGCGATCTTTGCATTTTCACCGAGCGCTCAAGATTCGTGCCGATATCTGTAACTGAAAGAAATCGGGTAGGAAAAATGTGATACTTCTTCTAGCTCCACACAGAGTGGGAGAAGTTATTTGATGATATTTCACCCTAAAACAGCAAAGACCTTTAAACGTACACGGTAGACACAACGTGACGTTATGGCATATTGTGATATCGTGTCATAATCTTAATTTATATTCATTTAATAGCACTAAACTGCAAGTATAAATTTAAGCAAGCAAGTAAATTATGAAAATTTTATTTATATCTATTTACATTACTGTTACTGTGTACAGGTATATATACTAAAACTACTCCGACTAAAAATAATAATATGTACAAACAGATAGAAAATAAAATTCATAGGGCATCAAAAAATTCATCGAAGCAAGTAAATTAATATTTAAAAACAGGCTAGCCTGCTGGTATCAGTATTTTATAAAAGTAGTCTTGGTAAGATATCACTGTCAGTGATGAGATCACTATTGTACCCTTTTTATGGTTGTGGTAAAAAAGTTTATTCTAATCAAATTGTTTTGCTGTAAAACAATAAAATAACATTTCAATTAAAACTACCTTAATTTAAATGAACTAAAATTCTACATATTTAAAACAATTAAAATAACCATCCAATAGTTTTATTGCTCCTAGATTTTGTTAATTAAAGAATTATTTTAACGATCAATTATAAAAAGATCGTAAATAACTTTAATTTTGGTCTTTTTTTTACTTGAATAATGTTATGTTTGACATTTCAAGTTTATGGCAAGGTGATATTAATCAGTTGAACTATTTAAGCATAAAATTAACAATTAGATGAACATATAAATAGGTACTTTATAATAAGACTAACTTCTGCCAGTGGTTTTGCCCTTGTGAAAATAATGAAAAATGAAAAAAATGAAAAATGTATAATTTTGTGAATGTGAAATGTATGTGATGTAGCTGTGCTTTACTTAAATAAATAAATAAAAATAAATGTATGTGTTTGTCGTGTGTTTCTTTGTGTTGCATGTAGTTTTAATATAAAATAAATAAAATGTATTGTCTATCTTACTCACTTACTCATAAAATGACACAGCTTTATTAGATTTTTAGTTATTTTTTTTTTTAATATAAACTAGTGATTATTTGTGACACAACTAATTGGTAAATAGTAATGCAATCGTTGATGATGGAGCGCACTACTAGTTTATTAAGAGCATATTCATTGCAAATGAAAATACAACTTTGCTCTTACACCTCTTCTCCTAAAGAAATGTAGATATCTAATAGACTAGTCTATCCATTTGGGCTTAGTTAGTAACCGTTTAATATAATATATCCTTGAAATGCAGACCACATAATAAGTGATGAGAAACGTTGATAAAAATGTGCACATTTATGTTTTAATGTTTTATTCATACGACCAGTCAAGATTTGAAATCTAAGAATCCTTACTTTGTGAACCATTATACTGGCCGTTGCATTTAAGTGTCCAACAGATAGAAAAAGAAAAGAGACTTAGTGATAGCGTGACGGGTGATAGTCATAGAAACTTGTGTTATGCTGACCACAAATAAAACGAGGTAAGGCAGGACAATCATGGCGACATAAATTAATGAGCAAGAAGATACTCGTATTTATTAATTGTTATGGAAATACTAAATTAGCTAAGTCTAAGCTCTGAAGTCTATTCCATTGAAATCACCATAAGATCGACTGGTAGAAAGTGTCTAAAATATTAAGTCCGCCTTTTTACTGTGTTTCATTAGTGTATAAAGTTTTCAATAAATAAATATTTTTTTTTGCCGGTAACAAGTAATAGGAACAAATCAATACTTTGTGGTCCGATTCCCAAAGTCCCAAATGGAACGTACCAATATGAATGAGTCGCCCTTGGCGTCCACTTATCGGACGATTGTTTTCGATAGCGCACACATTATTACCAGCCTCTCGACTTTCGACTACCAACCTCTACATAAATAATTAATGTATGTATGATTGACGTAGGTGACGGTACAAATGATAAGAATATACGCAGAAATACAATGAAGAAAGTTATTGGTTATTGAGAGGGGAAAATATATTGGGGCTATGAAAATTCATCAATCAATAACCATAGTAAAATAAAATTAAAGAATGTTTCAATTAATAATGTATAGGAATTGCAGTGAAAAATGGAAATATAAATAGTTGTTCGTTAGTCTCGCTAAAATTCGAGATTTATTGGATCGATTAGGCTAATTTTAGTCTTGAAGCATTCGTGATAGTCCAAGTTTGAACGATTTTAGAGGAATAAAATAGGCAGTAAGAAGTTTGCCGAGTCAGTTAGTAAATAATTAACTTCATAATGTTCCCAGTACTTAGACTGTAGTCTCCTCCCTAATACAGAGAATGGACTAAGATTTATTCTCCTGCGAGTCTGTCCTACGTGTTGAATATACTTATGATAAACCATACAGGGCACGAATTAATTAGACTCTATGATTGTGTTAACTGCAGACAACAGAAGCAAAGGCAGTGTAATTTGAATCTAAGTAAAAAATGACAAACATATAAGTTGTCCCGCGAGGATACATCTGCGTCTTTGGTCACTGCTCCACGCTGTTTTTAGTCATAGCGTAAAATTATATAGCTTCTAGCCTACCTCGGTAAATAGGTTATAAAACACTTAACGATTTTTCTAATTCGAGTTAGTAGTTCTTGAGATTACCATGCACAAACAATCTTTTCTATACTGTGTATAACTATACACAGTATAGAAAAGTTTACATAAAATAATAGTGTTTCAAAAGTAAAGCTGGAACAATGTTTACATTGTAATGTTCTATTACAATTATCGTGAGGTAAACAAACAATAAAAATACAATAAAACCAAGAAAACAAGTAATACACTAGTTGTTTTTCCAAAAACATTACTTAGTGAACTTTCTGTACATTTTGATATATTTTTATTATTGTCTGTACTTGAGACATCAATTCGGCGCCGGGCGGCCTACGTTCATTTACGTTATTCTTGCAAGGTGTAGCCTAAAAAAATTACGTTCATCAAAAATTCAGACCATACAGTAGACCAAGGGATTATTACTTACAATCGGTAGTCTGTGTACAAAAATATGAAATGTTTGCTTATCATTATTTCATACTGAGGCGACACAACTTATTTTTAGAAGGCACTTGTAATTGTCAATACAGTAATCGAGGCCTCTTAAGAATAATTTTCTTACATGGTGGCCGAAAATAAGAAGGTATGTACTGAAGAGATTTTATTTTAGACAAGTGTTTTGATTTTCTTTTGTAATTAATTGAAAACGGACCTCTAATAAAAATGGGAGGTAGGAATAATATTTCTTTAGCATACAATCAGCGGTGATAAGTAAGCAGTGGTGACCTAGTAGTAACTTGAGTTACGAGTAGTAGAGTCGTGGGTTCATATCAGTTTTACTTAGTGTAATTTATTTTATTCTAATTATTCTTAAAATTATAAACAAAAATTCGAAGACATGTCACAACATCTAACATTCCGCACTGAGCTTGCGTGGTGGATTATGACCCGTTCCCTCTCCTAGAGAGGAGGCCTGTGTCCCAGCAGTGGGAACATTAAAAAGGCTGATGATGATGACTCTTAAAATAGTGAATGAAAATCTTATGAAGAATCTAGAAAGAAGATATTTTAGAACTACAGAATTCAAGACATGTGACACCCGCACTCAGCTCACGCGGTAGATTCACTCATATAGAGAATAGGCTTGAGTCCTAGCAGTAGGAACGTTATACTTATTTAATAGTGGCTAATATAACTGGTTTCCTTGCGTGATCGCATCAGGAATGAAGACATCCGCGGGAGACCCAGGATTACCGACATTGCCCAAAGAATCACCAAACTGAAGTGGCATTAGGCAGGGCACATTGTTCGTAGAAGGGATGGTCAATGAGGCCGAAAGGGTCAACAATTAACCAGCTTACCAACTCGAATTTCCTAAGGACCCTGCAAAAGGGTCGAAGCCAACTGGGGCCAAGGGTTCATGTCTGAAAGAAAGGCTCATGCCCTGGTATATATGGCGACATAGGAACGAGGTAGGTTGTTTAGCCAGTAATAGCCTGGCACTGTTTCCCGCTCCGCCCAATGGCGGGATTCGTCATTGGATGATTTTTACCTACCATAAATAAAACCTGCTCGTATAGATAGATAGAGATAGCTATTTCTTCGTCTAAATGGCAAAGATAATTTATTTTCTAAATTAAATATTTCATGTGACCTAGTATTTAGTGACGGAATTACCGTCGACTGACGCTGTCATTATATCTTTACGCAAACGTGTAACAGGGCATGTGACGTAAGATGTAAGGTCTTCGAAAATACGCCACACCTAGGTACTAACTACTTATGAAACAAAAATTAAGCACATACGTACTTATTTTTTTAGTATTAATGATTTCTCTTTTTAGTGAAGCAATCATGATATTGCAGAAATCGAAAATCACTAGTGACCTCATAAGCTAAACAAATTAGTAATAATTAAAATAAGCTTCTCAAATAAACGACTCAAGAATAACCTCTCAATAACACACAGTGCCCTAGGCGGTAATTATTCAAGAGGCGAAACAAAATAATGGCCACATCGGAATCATAATAAAATACCTACTTACATTATAAATTAACTGTTAAAAATAACAGGTTATTATTAAAAACATCATTATGTTATATGCGTTGAAACAGTACGGCACGGGCGCGGGCGCATCTGCCGTATATTTGCATAGTCGCTGATTGGGAAGAAAGATTAATTCCTATAATATTTTTTGTCTTCATCATTTAGGTGCAATCAGGCGGGCTAAAAAGAATGATCATTATCATACTTCAGCCCTTGAGCTATTTTTTCAGACTGCAAACAATGGGGCGCTTATTTGTTATTAGGTTAGGGGCGATAATGTAATGCAATTACTTTTTTTTTCGGCCCAAAAAAATTGGAAATTCATTATTCAAATCCTACAGCTGAACAAACGAGGAATACTGATTAGAGCTTATGATTTTTTCGGTAATAATGTTTCGATCGTTCATTAACATGTTTGCTACATTATTTATAATATTTATTCTGTTGAATAATAGAGTCATTAAAAAATAAGAAGGAATAAGTACGAAAAAATAAATTATTTGTACTTTACACAACTTATTAAAACTGAAATTACACAAACTTTTTGGAAACACATTTTTGCGTATAACTTTTTAAGGAGTGGAATTCCCAGCTCGAGTCTGTTTCCTGATGGCTACTACCTAGGAATCTTCAAGTCAAGAATGAATAGGTTACTTCTAGATAAGCACGCTCCTTCATGTACCGCCTCAACGCTTTCTATCAGGTGAGATAGCAGTCAAGCAACATTGAAAACAATAGAATGAGAATCAAAAACGGCCAAAAAGTCGCCCATCTAAGTACATGCATTATTAATATCAGCAACATCGCAATCAACCCTTTTCATTATTCAAAAGTTAGAACAATAATTATAAATGGCGCACAGTTCCCACAACCCCCCAAGAACAAATAGAAATTCATACATAAACTTATCATTTCATCTCGAACAGTAACAACCCTAACACTGGGGCCTCATTAGGTAAAATAAGACCATTAGCAATCGTTTCTCTTAGCGCAGTATGAAAGGGTTAAATCGGCCCTTCTAGCACAATAGCTTTATTCTATTAAGAGACGCTTACACGCGCGATGTAATAAATATGAATGTTGAACATCGTGCATTATGGTTCCTTTGGCGAGGGTCAAAATATTTGAATATGCGTCATTACAATTTGCAAAGGGTTAATTGACAGTTGCGAGTTGC
Source organism: Mythimna loreyi (assembly GCA_029852875.1). Lineage (NCBI taxonomy): Eukaryota > Metazoa > Arthropoda > Insecta > Lepidoptera > Noctuidae > Mythimna > Mythimna loreyi. Next base: position 12,408,086 of record CM056780.1, on the reverse strand, counting down.
CTTTGTGAAGTTTACGCGTTAATGAAGTCATGTTGCTGTGTTTTTGATGTAGTTTTGTGCGAGTTTTTGATATTGTGTACCATTTTATTTTGTTCTTACTATTAGTCACGAGGTAGGTATCTCTTTAGAAAAGTTAGATATTTTATCAGCAATAATAATTACTTTATCACTCAGGTACCGAAAACGGTACGATTCGAATCAGACCCTATTACGTAAAAATAAGGTTCAAGTTAGCTGGTACTGAGGTTGTATCGCATGAGGTACACTTATTTACTTGACATTGTGTACCATTTCTAGAAACGTGAAACATTCACAAACGTGAAACACGTGAAACATTACGTGTGGACCAATCCCACATGTGTGATGAAATCCGAACTATGTTAAAAACACCTTAAAGCCTTTCGGACTTCAATAGTGATGACGTATCGGAAATAGTTTGTGGAGGGTAAAAATCATATAATAACATCTCTTACCCTTCAGCTGAGCACGAGATATCGCCAGACATTTGCTAGAACTAAAAAACCCACCCCGTTCTTTCTGAGTCGTCAACCTTTTGAATACCGTAATTGGGGGCATAATAAAAAGACAATAGGAGGATAATGAGGCCCTGGTATTAAACTCTTGAGCCCCAATAGGTGTGCGAACGCCGGCGTTCATCTCATCTTCCTTTCAGAAGTTGGTCCATGGCTGTAGTAGGCTTCGGACCTGCTGGGCCGCTATGCTTTACTTTACAACTTCTCTTTACTGTTAAGTAAGGAAGTTGGCGGAAGGAGAATGTACTTCTCCCTCCTCTAAGTTCCTAACTTTGTCACCCACAAAGTGGTCAATAATAATAAATAAACAAATCTCGAAATAAAACAATATAATCAATTGAAACATTCAATATGCTTTCCAACCCAACCCTTCGGAGAATTCAGGCGGCCTGATTTTGTGTGTATCAATAAGGTTTTTAGAGAAAAATGTCTAGACGTTCTTGTTAAATTACTTAATAAAACAATACTTTGACTATAAAGTAGGTATTGTTATAAAAACATATATCGATGTACTCTTTGCAGGTGTGTTTTCTCATCTCTTTCTATATTCATTACTTACAAACTTTTTCTGTTTGATTCTTTTTTATTATTAACTAGCATTTGTCAGCGGCTTTGCCCTCATACATAAAACATAGCCTATGTCACTCAGGGGTATAGCAGCTTTCTATTGCTGCTATTTTTTTTTCTAATCGGACCAGTAGTTCCAGAGATTACGTCCTACAAACAAAAAAACAAAGAAACAAACTTTACCTCTTTATTATATTAGTATAGATTATCTGCAGCCAGCGGCTTTGTCTGCTTGGAAGTTGAAAATAGTCCTAATGGAAATTATTAACATTAAAATACTAGAACCATGTTTCTGAAACACGGTTCTAGTATTATTTTTTTTTTGCTCGTTCTAAAAATAAAGTTGTATACGAATAGGCTTGCGCTTGACCACTATCTCCCTAATTGCCTAAAAGTAATCTTATTCACTATTGATTTTAAGACCTCCAGGTTGTAGAGCTATGTGACGGACTCATACAGAAACGAAAAGAAAATAAAATTTAATTTTATTTATTTAAATCCGATGACACTCAGTGGTAGTGTTAATTCCTTTAGTAATTTATACATATAGTCACAATTTTACGTCTCCTTTTTAAATTATTTACTAAAGTTGTTTGAACTTATCTAAAAAAATAAATGTTGTGCACACCTGCTCCTATAAACCTTTTCTTTCTAATGTAGAAATGAATGGAGACTACACCAACACCATATACTTATAATACAGCATAAGTACACAATTAAGACAAATAATTATAAAAATTAAAAACATCAAACAAACACAGTACAAGCCAAGTGTGCTTCAAAGTCCAACGGGTCCACAATTACTCAGAGAACGTCGATGGCTAATTACAAAGAGTAGAATGGGGATCTAGTGAAAAGGATAAAAAAAAAAACAATTATGAACGATACAGTGGCCGCGCGAGTGGCCCGGTGTTCCATGTCGCATCTGTTCACCCCGCGGATTACAGTGATAATTATTCTGCCGTCATAATTATTGGATTTTGTTTTGTTATAGCGTTTATAACGCTCTTTCGATGGCAGATGTCGAATTTGGGATTTAGAATATGAGAAGCTTGAGTAGCATCAAGTTGTTTTGATTAGAGGTGTGACGATTTTTGCACGCGTGATTTTTTTTTACTATTGTTTTGATGTTTAGTGTGATGTGCACGCATGCGACAATCACGAGGATAGGAACCCGTGTGGACCGCCCGGTGAACACCAAGGAGCACACGTCAGAAGTAAGCCCAACTCGGGCAGAACATCGCTGTGTCCTTGTGGGGGCGATCGGCGGCGGGTTTTGGTACAAGTCATGGTCCGGAGCAAGGAACACTTGCAGGCATTCGCTTCCCTCTGCGACGCAGTAACGCTAGCAAAGCCGCCATTACGATCCTGATTTCGAGACGAGGCTCTGGTGCAGATCATGGTCCGAAATAAGAGGAAATAAGAAGCTGTCACCTCCTTCTGCAATGCAATAATGCGGAAATGCGAGCAAAGGGAATGGCAGAAGCCATGAGGGAATGGACACCATATCACATTGTAACTGATTCATAACAAATGATTCAAGAGAGCTTCAGTCTCAAACTGATAGCATCTTTATAACTTTTATATTATTCATATTATACCTCTACAAGCTGCCTTCTCAGCATTTACCCCTTTTCTGACCATAATCTTTCCACAAATCATCCATCTTCAATACGTCATAATCTCATTTCAATACACTTCAACAAGCTTCAAAATTACCACCGAATTTCACTTCAATACAGTTTTGCCACTAAACTTTACAACCGTCGATCTTCACTGACAATATACATAAAAGTAAAATCATTCAATTTGAATAAAGGAACTACATCAGGCTTTACAGACGGCGATCTCCATTGCCTTTAAACTCGCGTAAACCGTTTTACTGTTGCCAGATTTGAGCACCCTAACCTTAGTGGCATATGGCATGCCACGCGCCGAAAGGGTTAAAACCCTTTGTTTCTTTTGACTGTTATACATAAAAAGAATTAATGCTAAAATGATGGTATCGTTTCCAATGTAATTACTGTGATTCAGTTAATTGTTGCCAGTGCTTTTGTTTCTGAGTACAATCTCGCTTTGACCGTGTTTTCGCATGCTATATTGAAATTGAAGTGTTCTTTCGAACGTTTGTACGCAGACTTTTTTATTGCATCTGATAACGTTATTTGCTTTTCGATTTTCGACTTTATGCTCCCAAATTTAGGTTTGAACATAGCTTTTGAAAGCCTTTTTTTACGCCTTTCATTGTGCAGGAATATATTTTTAGCGTGAATTTGGAATTCTATGCGAACTAACAGACCATGGTTTTCATCTTGTTGATGAATGCTTTTAAAAAAAACTTGACTACCTGTGTGATGTTAAAAATGTGGGTTTGCAGGTATGGAAATGTAAACTAGTCTACGTAAGTACTTTCATATTTCTGTAATTTTTATTTGGAAGGTCTCTCACATAGTGGACATAGCGACTTGGTTAGGGTCACAAGAGTCTGGGGGATGCAAATAGGACAGTAAACATCGATATAATGACCGTTCGAGGAGGCCAACATTTTATTCTTGGGTCAGTTCTGATCATTAAAAGTCTTCTTCCGCAAGGTAAGGTAAGGCAATGAGAGGATGTGTCAGTGTTTCTTTCGAGCGTTTTAAATTTAGCAGTGGACGTCTTTTTACTGTAATAACTCAATTGAGAGTCGGTCCTATTTAACCCTCTTATTATTTTATAAAATTCCTGTTTCATAAAATCTGTTCTTAGTGGAAGTCCCCTATAAGAAACCTACCTGCCAAATTTTAAGGTGTTATAGTTTCTGAGATTTCGTGATTAATCAGTGAGTGGTATTACGCTTTTATACATATACACTAGCTTCTGCCAGTAGCTTCGTCTTCCATTAGGGATTGAGCTTCGTAAAATTTGCTCTTAGCGAACGTCTTCATCCTATATTGAAGCTAATTGCCAAATATTAAGTTTGTAAGTGTTATATATAATTTCTGAGATTCCATGATAAATTTGTAAGTGGTATTTTGCTTTTATAATATTTTATTATATATAGATTCAGAGTTCGAACGTCATTAACCTCAGTTTTAGGTTTATCGCTTCATTGTGTTGTAAGAATGTGTACCTACGTAATATTTATCAGAAAGGACCCAATCTTCTTTACGACCGATGAAGGCTGAATATTTGATTGTTGTGAATTCTTTACGTGGTTCTTGGAAATCAGTGTTTGAGTAAACATGGCATACTGTTTCAAATGTCAAAATTGCGGGCAATATAAATCTCAAAATAGCCCTCCCCCCCAACTTGCACTACCGTAAGCGAATGTTTGAGGACAGCGAGCAATGGGTAGCTCACCGTCCGACTGTCCGGTAACCGTCAAGGCCGAGCTCAAATCGTCGACAGCATGTATTGACCCAATTTTTTTAAAATCAATCCAAAAATACGGTGGTCTGTGCTGTATTCGCTTGATAATCAAAACCTGTGGGATATTTTGTCATGGAAAAATACATTTTGAAAAAAAAAAACAATGTATAGTACAGGTAAAGAGAAAATTCTAAAAATTGTTAACTTGTGTTTATTGTATAAAAAAAAAACTTATTTGTGGCTATCTTACTGACTACAACCTGTTTTTTGCATAATGTAATGAACTATATGAGGCAATAATTTTTAATAATATATTTAATTTTTATTTAATAATTATTTTATTTTAGTAACAAAAAAAAACGACAAAGTTTGTCCTTCAAAACCTAGTAATAAACTATTTTTCTATTACTAACAAAATTAATGAATTGTTAATTTTGATGCAGAACCTTAAATGTGCGACGTCCAACACGCACCTGGCCCTATGGGTACTTATAAAACGTCAGAAGCTACTGCGCGTTTCCAATTGGTCGTTTTTTATGGAGAAGAATCGGCAAGAAATTCCATAATTACTTTTTAAAAAATAATATTGTTTCTTCAATATTTTCATATTAAAATATTTAAAAAACTAATGTAGACTGGTCAGCTACGCGACCAAAGTTTTCTCACATTAATAAAAAACTGAAAAATATAAAGCCTATTCATAAAAAAATTGCAGAACAGCAACAATATGACATGCAAATCAACTCATATCACAATATTACTACCTTTTCATAGAACTGCAAACTTCAACTTCAACTCTTTATTAATCAGATCACAACCAATAAGAATTCTTCCATGTCATATAGACCATCATTATACTCATTCAGTACGTGCTAATAGCGTATTTGTTGATATTAAAAGTCCCTTATATTAGTCATCGATACTTTATACATAATCATTAACATAAAGTCTTCAAAACAAACCAGGCTTATTTACCTTTACTCTCACGTACACATACATTTGTTGAATGTTAAAAATATATACGATCGTAATTAAATATGTGGGTATACTTTTTAGGATTACGAACCCAAAGGGTAAAACGGGACCCTATTACTAAGACCGCTGTCCGTCCGTACGACTGTCATCAGGCTATATCTCAAGAACCGTTAAATTACAAATGATTTTTCGCTTACACCATACAATAGCATTACACTGAAACGAAACATACATTCATAAGTGTAGCAATTAATTACAGGCTAACACAACATGCTCAAAATTCGGTTATCTACACTAATATAATAAAGAGGTAAAGTTTGTTTTTTTGTTTGTAGGGGGTAATCTCTGGAAAATTTTAGCAACAATAGAAAGCTGCTTTACTCCTGAGTGACATAGGTTATATTTTATGTACGCGGGCGAAGCCGCTGGAAAAAGCTAGTTGTATATTATAATGTACTAGCTTTTGCCCGCAGCTTCGCCCGCGTACATAAAATATAACCTATGTCACTCAGGAGTAAAGCAGCTTTCTATTGTTGCTAAAATTTTTCCAATCGGATCAGTAGTTCCAGAGATTACCTCCTACAAACAAAAAACATAAAAACATAAAAACAAAAAAACAAACTTTACCTCTTTATTATATTAACTTTATAATTTTACTAGAAAAATGCAAAAAAGGTAACAATTGCAAGTGAAAGATGTTTTTGTTGCCGCTATAAAGGAAATATTAAACAACAGAATAAATTAATTGATTTAGGGAGTTCCCATACACAAACATGTTTTTTTTTGGCATTTTTTTGCTACGGACAATACGGAACCATTCGTGCGTGAGTCCTACTTATACATGGCCGGTTTTTAAATAACTTGATATGTTTATTTCTTTATGCAAGTAATAATAAAGGGCTCTGTCAAAAAGGGTAGATCTTTATTTCAATTCTTAGAATCGTAAAAATACGCTAAATATTCTTGTCGCTATTCAAAGGTAAATTAATAACTTGTAGGCGTTCAGCTCATCAATTTCTGCATTCAAAAGTCTGTACTGTCATATATTATGACGAATAATGTAATGTGCAAGCAGTAGACCAATCTAAAGTTAGCTAAAGGACATAAGGATCAAAATATACCTGTAAAATTTAAAAGGGATCTAAGTATTTAGCATTCATACCGTAGTTTAATTACACATTCATATGCAAATGAGATGGGAATGCCGTAAAGATTCGTCCATACATATAATCCCTTCACATTCACTGGTACTCATTCAAGCGCACTTCTGTACATGTTGGCACTGTAATTAACAGTCCTTTCTATACAATTTTTTTTTGTGAAAAGGGACCAAATGTATGGAAATATAAAATCATGATTCTGAATACAGATTTTGCTAACATCTTTAGTACAATTTTATTTGTTTTACAAGTTTCCTGTTCGTTGTTGGAGACAAAAATGTGAATGATTTTTTTTTATGAGTCACTTTTTACAGGTTATCTTGTGAGGTGGTCGTCTGCTTTACCAGATTTGATTAAGGCGAATTCTTATTAAAATTAAAGCCTTTAATGCGAACTTACAAAAAAACAGCATAAAATGATTTGTGAACACAGTCATTGTAGGTACAGCTAAGGAGTGGTGTTCCCTGCCAGAGTCTGTCTAGGTAAGCGCTCCATCATCTACCACATTTTCATCAGGTGAGATAATGGACCAGCATGTGCCTATAAATAATAAAAGAAGTTTAAGCTAGTTTACACTAAACCTCAACTTAGGGCATTAGGGGCGAGAACAGCAAAGGATGGCCTGGATCGAACATTATATGAATGAAGTCCTATCGACCATTGAATTTTATACAAAAACGCTTAATATAATGACGGTTAAAAAACAAACAAAAAAACGAACTTTTGACCACTATGAAAATATTTATACGAACCTAATTTCCGCTCGGTAATTTTACACCGGCATAATTGTTATGAGTTCGATTACATTTTATAAAAAACGAATTTTATGCATCGATGGCGCTATAAATGTAGGCGATTGGTTTTTCGTCGTCATGTTGGTACGATCCGAGTCAAAGATCCAAATGCTGTGCTTTGAGCAATAAAATAAATCTTGTTTTAAGAGGTATACCCGATCTGGGTCCCTAAACAAGCCTGGAGCCTTCGTTACGGGCTTAATTAAAAAACAAAATCAATTTTATTAATTGGAAGTGTTAAAACGGACGGAAGAGGCGTTCGGGGCCCGTATCTTGCTCGTATCTCTTCTTTAATCCGACAGAGAATGTGTTATTTTTACTCTCCTCAGTGGATTTCGAATAAATTTTATCGCTTGGGACTAATTTGGTTACAAATTTATTTGGTTGTGGGATCGTTAACAAGGGAGTACATCCACATGGTTATCTGGACTGCACTCTTTAGTACCCAGGCATCGCCGTTATAACAATATATCGACACTTGGAACTTGATAAAATGAAGACGACACTTTACTTAGGATTAAATAATACGGTTTTTTTAAGAGCATGTGCTGTGACAAATAAAATTTTTATTGTTATGATACGACGCGATTACTTTGGGGTTTTTAAAATTATATAAAAGGAACGACATTGATACCCAATTGTTTATATTGTCGTTTTTTTTTAATAACTATGTCACGGTTCCTGGCATGTTCGGTAATAAAATGAAATTTTCACATTGAAAATTTACATATTTGGTAATTTTATTAGGAAATTAAAACGTTCGTCAAGATGAAATATAGTTATGAATTTAATGCAACTTTTTATTTTCAACAGCTGCAAATCGGGTTCTTTTTACAAATGAATGTTATTTAGGATTAAAATAACATTTTTGTAAGTATTTTGTGTACGAATATGTAGTTAGAAGCAGTTAAGTTTCCAATTTATTTTACTAAAACGACTTGTGAAATGAAACTTCCTGTTGACCCGTTAAAACCTTTTATTTTAAAATAATTCTAAATTAGAATTAAATACTTAATAGACAGCTCCAACTTAGCAGTCTTTCAGTTAAGAGTGAATGGGTTATATCATCGCTCAGGCTTTCATCAGCCCCTCTAGCCAAGTTGGGGCGTGACCAACTGCAAGCGCTAACTCTAAACGAAACGATGGTCGTTTCGTTCAGTGTTAGCGCTTGCAGTTGGTCACGCCCCCAATTCCCTTGTTTTTGATGAAGATCTTGCTTACTTTAGATGGCACTATCCTTATAAGATGGTAGGTACAAAGTTCGCCGAGTCAGCTAGTTACAAATAATTATCAAGTTTCACACTAAAATCACTCAACAAAACCAACAAACAACACAAAACATATAATTACAATATCTATTCAAATCATTTACAACTGCATTGTCTAATGCAAAATGAATGCCGAGGACTCGATGGCATGTCCATTAACTCCTCATTGCATTCCTGATACTCGTTGTGTAATGGAAATGGAATCTCTTGGAATTCCTAAATACCCGTTAAAATTAATAGCTCAATTTAACTCGCATCCGTATGTTGGCTACAAAGCATTTCAGTAGATTTCAATAGGTTGTTTTCCTTATTATTAATAGGTTTCCTTTGAAGATTTGTTTTGGTATTTGCGGGATTTCGTGTTTGGTAGTTCATAATTCGATTCGATTAGGAAAAGTACAAATAAAAATATACTTAAAAAACAATGCAAGAACGCCCTATCTCAACAAATGCTGTTTTATATAATAAGATAATAAATAACTCAATTATACTGGTTGGTCTTGGTAGTTCATAATTTGATGTTGTTTGTCGTTTAGAAAAGTACAACAAAAAATTGTATACACAACTTACCTACTAAAAAAGACTAGATTTACCACGTTATTGTAACACAAAAAAATTAACTATTTGGGGAAGAAGGCACAATCTCAACAAATGTATCAAAATAATAAAAACAATAAATAACTTAGCTATGCTTGTTGGAATGTTGTTGAAAATTTATCGATCGTATTTATATAACATTAGTAAAATAAAATACTTATGACTCGTCTTTAGAAATCAACAGCTTTTAATCTGTTGTATTATTTTGAAAAGCAGTTCTGTGTTTGTATGTGTGAATTTCCTACTACTAATGTACGTTTCATACTTATAACTACTCAAATACATAACTAAGCAAGCGCATGCGTGTTCCATCGTCGGCCAAGCCTATCCTAAGAATGACTAAATACTGAAAACAATGTTACCACTAGAAGACAAACAGTTTAGCAACTTCAAATTCCAAGAATCAGCATTAACTTAACGACTCCATTAAGATAGAAACTAGATTCCTAATCCCCATTTTTATTAAAAACAGCAAAATATAGTGCAATATTAAAACTTTCTTCGTAATATAGATCGTAATCGTCTAAATAGAACCTGAAAACCGGAATGTTCTGTGTTGTTAACAGAGATAACAAAATGGTAATTTTTCTACATAGCAACAAACTGGTTCTGAAATAAGACCGATGTAGACCAAATCTATTGTAAAGGGAACAATAGTGTGGACAAGTCGTAAAATGAAACAATGCGAAGATAGTTCGTTTATTCTCTAGATGAGCCTTTGGATTTTATACGAGTTCAATTTTGAGCGTACTCCGTGATGCTACAAACGATAAATTGGCTGTGAATAGTCTCCATTGACCATTCACTACTTAAAAATGTTACAAATCTCTATAATCAAAAACTATATATTTTATTTTAGGATATATTCTAGTTAAACTTTTACTTCTTCCCAAGTGATGCATTGCTTCATAATAAAACACCTTATTGGACAGTCGTTGTGTAAAGTGCAATATTTACTTATTAATCCAGATATCTGAAGACGCTATAGGTCTATGAAGGACTTTTTCTAAGGCGAGTTGCTCATGGTACTTATTACAACAAAAACTTGTCATGACTAGTCTTCCCGTCCTGACTTATCGGGTATAAACCTGGTCTTTGAATAACATCTAAGGTTCAAGGTATCCAACGTTTGTCAAGGTTCTCAAGTTTGTCTTACGAACTATAGAACGCAGTATATACTAGGTGTTAAATTAACTGATCAACTTCAGAATGCCAGACTTCCAAACCTAGGTGATTTGGTTAAAAATCTATTAAAAATTGAAAATCAAAATAACATAGAGTTAATACCCTGACGGTTAAATAAGATCGTAATAAAGCATAAAGGAGAGGTGTGACGAACTGAATAGATTTTGCAAAAAGAAGGAAGCGTGGACAGAAGAAATAATGGAGGCGTCAGCCAGAAGTGGGAAAGAACAATGTAACAAAATAAAAACTTTATTCGCACACACCAAAAAACACATCAACTTGGAAACCATAGCGGTCTCATCATTGACAGTTGATCAAACTACTTTTGGATGGATTGTAAGATCTTAGAATAAGAAAGTGGTGTAGGACTGCTGATAATTTTGTTGACTGGTCGAAGAAAACCCCGTGTCTTTTTGGCTAGACCAATAGTCTTGGTAAGTAAAAGGTAAACTTGGTACAAAGGTACGTCATGTACCTCTTTCAGTAATTCCAAAATCTTTAGTTCTTTGTGTGGTACAATAAACAGATGACGCGGTATCGGAGTGTGGGCCGCCGGTGAACACGCCGCGGCCGCACCGCCTAACTCTTTGCTCTGCTACATCTCTACAGGGACACATTTGGAGCATGGTACATCAATATCACAGAATTTTTAAATGTAGTTTTCCCTTCAAGAATACTAAAATGCAATCACTTATGAGTCGTGAATCATAGGGCCGTTATAATACTCGGTGACCAATCAGACCAAGTCGTCAACGCCACGTAGAGTTCCACGTGCATCTCAAAGAGACGTCAGCCAAACCAGCAGTTCATTAGGGCTGATGCCCACTAGGGACGTGTCCATGGGAAATTTCTTAAAAAAAAGAACCCATGGTCCTAGAACGCAAAGAGCAACTGAAAGACACAGGAATGGTTTGAGGCGTAAAACTCTGGAACACTCTAAAACAGCAGATGAGTCATTGGATGATTCCCACCTCAAAAAAAAATCTTTTAAAATGAGCGAATTGTAGTACTTCTTTTTTTAGAAAGATTTTTTTTTGCATATTTGCAAAGAAATTTCTTCAACACAGAAGTTTATAGGGGTGTAATGTTTGCTTCCCTATCGGATTCAAACATTTCAATATCAGTCAGATTTCTCCAACATCATTTATGTATGTATTATGAACAAAAATTTCTTTATCTGATCTGTATTACAAACAAAGAGAACAATAACACTAATCTATTATCCTCCCAAGTCCGTCCCTCACTCAGCGAAGTGCAAAACACTGTCGACGCAGGGGCAGCGTGAAATACTGCGCGGGGGCACCCGCCTTGTGGGCCGATGCATCCAACTATTGCGCAACCACAAATATTTGTCTGAAAGGTTTATACTTGGAGAAAATTGTCTTATACACACTTATCGGAAGTGATGGCCGATAAATTGTTTATAGAAACAGAATTGGTGAATGAAGGGACGGTGTTAGGATGGTAATATTTGAGGTGACTGGTTTATCAAAGGATTGGATTGGACTAGGATAACGTATACTTCGTTTTGGTTACTTGGGTAGGTTTTAACCTGTATGGGTCTGAAACTTCCTCTCACACCACTCAAAGCATTAAAAATCCTATGTCTTGAAGCTTAGGTTACTTTCCTAGGTTATGCTTTTATTACCGAGCAAAAATCATAAGTAAGTTTTAGACAGTAGTAGTCAAAACTGACTTGACTCGACTCCCGTTTTTGAGAGCCGAAGTCAAGTTGAGTAAGTCTAGAAGGAGCCAGGTTCCACCCAAAGAAATCATTTGAAGATCACACGTCTCAAAAACAAGGTCACGACTAACTGTCAACCTTCCTTGCACTTTTAACAATATTTAATGTTAAACACCTTTATAAGTCAGCATTTGGTCTTAGTTCAGAATACTATCTACAAAGAACAAACCAAAAATAAAATTCTCATTCTTAAACTAAACAACATAAAAAAAGTAATTAAAAACCCCAACCACGGCACTCAAAACTAAACTCAATAAAATAAAGAAGCCTAAAACGCAACAATTATCTAATCTACGTACATCATAAATCATTTGCCAGTGTCATACGTTAGCCTGATGTATAAATTAACCGGCGTGTTAAATCAACGTCGAATCATTACGATGTTGATCGCTGGATGCTTGAGGAGATCACAATAACGGTTAGTATAGAAGATCAATTCTGTACAATGAACGAAGTTGAGTCGTTGACAGCTAAATTTATAACATCTATAAATATTCAAAATTTATTAATTATCATTAAATATAATTTTTATTAATTTACCAATATTTGAATTTAATAAATTTACATATTTTTTAAATAAAATAAATAAAATAATTAAATTAATTAATTAATTATTAATTTTATTTAATTAAATATTTATACCTAAATTATATAAATGTAATCACAACCCCCGAACTAGGCCAATCTGTGTGACAGGAGTTGAAGAATAGTTATGCGCTTTATTTCTCAGGTTCTATTCTCGAACACAATTTGTCTGGCTTAGAGATAGTTGTTACGGATTTAATTGTTTTGTACATGGTGAACTTAAATGCATCTGTAATAAAATAATAATTCCTAGACCGGCCTAGTTTTAAAACAGGTAGATAAAAGAAAAAATAACACGTGCATGTGCGTACCTATTTACGAGAGAATTTGCACTTGAGTCTGTGAAGCGTATAAAAGTGTGTGCGTGTATCTTTTCTTGTTTAATTGAATAGTCCTTCTGCAACTATCTCTACTGTGCTTTGATTCTTCGAATGAAGGTTTTCGATCTCGTGACGTCATATGGACAGGTTTTTATCTATGAATTCGTTTGACCCGGGGTCTCCCGCCCACGACGCTCGCTTATAGTGTTTAATATGATTACACGGTGTATAGGTTTTTTTTTTTTTTTTTTTTTTTTTTTTTTTTTTTTTTTTTATGGTAGGTGAAAATCATCCAATGACGAAACCCGCTCTTGGGCGGAGCGGGAGACCAGTGTCAGACTCTTACTGACTAAAAAACCTACCCCGTACCTTCCTTGCCTTATTTCTGGAGTCGAGGTTACAATTTTCACTTACCCTCTAGGCTCCAGGAGGCTTCGACCCTGAAGGGCCCCTGCAGTTTGCTGACAACTCCTTGAGGCGCGCGGGAACGGTGCGCGCCGTTGACGACCTGGACTCGGTCTTACCAGACGATCGGACGGCGAGCTACCCATTGCTCACCGTCCGCGAGCCAGTGTCTACGGTGGCCGGATATCGGCAGGATCGCGGCGGCGACGGCTACGGCGAGTACGCCGTTGCCTTTGCCTTATGCGGTCGGCCTCCTCCTTTACGAGCATTACTGCTTCGCAGAAGGAGGCGACCGCCTGCCATTCCTCTTCGCTGCGGACCATGGCCTGAACCAGGGCCCGGCGCGAGAGGTCGCCGCCGCCGATCACCCCCACGAGGACACGGCGATGCTCTTCCCAAGCAGGGCACACCTCCACCGTGTGCTCCACCGTGTCCTCCGGGCTCGCCTCACAGTGGCGACACCCGGACGTCTCCTCCGCACGAATCCGGTGCAGGAATCTCCCGAACTTCCCATGTCCGGTGAGAACCTGCGTCATGCGGAAGGTGAGGACGCCGTGAGGTCTATCCAGCCACGCCTCAAAGAGGGGCACTACCGCTGAGATTACGGTGTGCCCAGCGCTGGGTTGCGACAGTCGCTGTTTCCACTTCACCATGAGATCTCGCCGGAGCTCCTTCCGCCACGCCTCGACATGTTCGGGCAGCGGATCTTCGCCCCGGCGTTGCATCTCCACGCGCTGGTCGTGCATGTGTGCAAGGACTGTTGCCTCCAAATCCCATGGTGGTAGGCCAGCAAGGAGGCTCGCCGCCACGCGGGACACCGTGCGGTATCCCCGCACCATCCGGATGGCCATGACCCTCTGGCAGGCGTTCAGCTGGGCCGCCGGGCGTTTACGTAGCGTCGGCGCCCACACTGGTGCCCCATAAAGGGCCATGGACCGGACGATGCCGGCGTAGAGCCTCCGGCAGAAGGCGTCTGGACCCCCAAGGTTCGGCAGGAGCCGCTTGAGAGCAGCCCCCGTCCGATTGAGTTTGGGGGCCAGACGTCGGAAGTGCTCCTCGAAATTCCATCGGCTGTCGAGGACAAGTCCTAGGTACTTCATCGTCGACCCGACGCCGATGTGAACTCCTTCTACCGTTAGTTGGGAACCCGTTGGTGGCGCGTTCCGAGGGCCGTGAAAGCACATGGCCTCGGACTTGTGCAGTGCCACCTTGAGTCCCAACTGCTGGATCCTCTCAACGACTGTCGCAACCCCACGTGTCGCTAGTTCGACCGCCGCCTGGTACGACCTTCCCTGCGCTAGGACCAGCGTGTCGTCTGCGTAGCAGACCACGCTGACCCCTACGGGGAGGTCGGCGCGCAGCACGTAGTCGTACCCGATGTTCCACAAGGGCGGTCCTAGTACCGATCCCTGTGGGACACCGCACGACATCTCTCGCCGTTTCCAATCTCCTTGGTGACCGGGGTAGACTATGTACCTGTCGGACAGGTAGGCCTCGATCGTACGACAGAGGTAGTCGGGCACCCGGTGATACCGGAGTGCCGTCCTAATGCAACTCCAGGGCAGGGAATTAAAGGCGTTGGCGATGTCCAATGACACCGCCAAGACACACCTGCCCCGGGACACCGCATCCCCCGTCGTGAGGGCTCGCACGCGCATGATGGCGTCCACCGTGGAGCGCCTCCTGCGAAACCCGAACTGGTCGTCCGCGAGATCGGGCCCCTTCAGTGTTAGGTGCTTGACGAGGCGGTCTGCAATGACTCTTTCAAAGAGCTTGCCCACCTCGTCAAGCAGCACAATGGGCCGATACGCGGACGGAGAGTCCGCAGGGCGCCCCGGCTTCGCGACGAGGACCAGTTTTCCCGTCTTCCAGGGAAGTGGGAACTGGCCCCTCTCCAAGCATGCGCTAAAGAGCCCCCCCAATCGAGACCCGAGAGCCTCCATGGCCAGGACCCAAGCCTTTCCTGGCAAGCCGTCGGGTCCTGGGACACGGTGTATAGGTGGGAATATACCCTTGTTGGTATAGTTAGGAATTAAGTTATGGGTGTTAAAAGTGCAGCATCAGGTGCTAGTGTGGTTGGTAATGATGATTGGCGTAAAGATATTTATTAATAGAATTTATTAATACAATGTTAACAAGAAATTTATAAAAAGAAGTTACTGTGTATATTGCTGATGAAATTCGTAATTGAAAGAATAGAAGTAAATCCACTCTGAATTAAGAGTACCTAGACTATTGATTGATGATAAAGGCAATAAGCTCTTTACAATGGTCAAAATATATGATAAAATATTTGAAATTTAACCAATCGACCAATAAATGTAAAAATTGAATTCTAAAATTGTAAACATAATAAAAATTGGTGGAAGAAGAAATGAATAAAATTTTTGTTAGTGATATATAGATTTGTCTCTTGCCAAAATACAATTTTCTCTCTATGATAAATTCTAAAATCAGAGTCCACTTCGGATTTCTCTTTCTAATTATCAACTTCAAAGATTTATAAATTCATTATTGATAAATATATTATTCAGACTCTTTCTTATTACTTCACTAGAGAAAATAAAATGAAATTTTATTTTTTAATATCATAAAAATGGTTAGTATATTGTCTTTCAAAAGAGATTTAAAGCAACATTGCAATGGCGTACATTCCTTCAATAAAGAAACTGACCCACATATACTCGTATTATAGAGTGATCAACACAAAGGAAAGGTAACCTAACAACTATTACACTGTAGAAAACATATAATCATCACCAATTCTTATTCGAACAATAAAATAATCATTCGATTAACATTTCGACAATCGATTGTAACGTGCTTTCACATTGGAAACAATTTCTCGAAATTATAAACAAACATATCGAGATGTAATGAGATATAATCAGAATGGCAATGTGTGTGTTCAGTGTCTATGACTGTCTTACTAGTGTCAGATCAGATGGTAGGCCGAAACCGAAACGAAATGGTATTCGGCATAACCCAGAGGATATTGATAATAAAAATAAAATAACTAAAATGACATTCCCTCTCCTAGAGAGGAGGCCTGTGTCCCTGCAGTGGGAACATTAAAAAGGCTGATGATGATGATGATGGTGAACTAAAATGAAACTGAGTACTGGTATTTCAAATAAAACATCTGCCTATCTGACCTGCACAATCCATTAGTTGAGACAAATGATAAAACACTTCACAATACCTATATACCATTTTTTGGCCTCTCAAAAACAGTACCTATTGTCTTCCAAGACCCAAGAAGAATCATTGGTTAGTTGTATTGATGCCAGTGTTCGGCACAAAATCTTATAAAGGGACGCTAAGAAGCAACAGAGTTATAAGAAATTTAGTTTCAGGATAGCCTGATGTTTTGACTAGAAGTTTAAAACGGTTTTAAGAGACAAACAAATACTTTTCTGAAACGATTACCATGCACATGCGTACGTTATTTATTTCAACAAGAGAATTAACTTAAATTATCCAGACCTTATGACAGTTCTGTATGTTATTGTTTTTTTTTGCATTATTGTTTTTACTGTTAGAATGGAGATCCTACATGAATAGACTTCTATTGTGTCTTCGTCTAAACATTGCAGAACCCGAAAGTTTTGCCGAAACTATTCAAAATCTAAGCTTGGTCAGCACTATTCGTCATATGTGCCACATTCGGACGGAGTGACCCGGGGTCGGGCTCTCGCCCGTCGTATCATAATTACCAGTGAAATAACCTGATTGTGATCACGACACGCACACACGCACGCTTTTGTGTTTGTTGAGCCAGTGGTCCTCAAAGTTTTAGTCAGATAATGTTGAGGGAGATTGGACATTGGCACAAAACAATGCATTACAAAGATATTTGTCTAACTTTGCTACCCATGACTTGAGAAGTTGGTATACTTTGATTGATTAACTGTTTCCGACAAATTTGTGTAATATACTAATTTTAGAACAATTAGTTACACAAATTAGAGGTGAAAGTGAATTTCCATAATATATTTAGAAGATAATATTTTTTTGTTTCATTTTGTTCATTTGATTATTAATTTTAACTTAAATTACAAATCTTTAATATCACTTAAATATATTGTCAACTACTATAGCCACTAGACTGTAGTTTTCATTTTATTTTAGAAGTGTGTTTAAGCACCACCTTGCCTCTACCTCTATAAACTTTTTAAAGTAATTAGCCAAAAACTTTGAGCACCATACGAACATTATATGCCAAAGTACGTACAAGTTGTACTGGTATGGCACCCCGACGTCTCGCATACCTCGACTATTTTGTCTAACCGACTGTTAAATAGCCGACTCGGTCCGTCGATACATCAATCACACAAACAAACACGTATCATTTGAGAATCATTCCTTTTTTTCACTTCAATTAGATCTTTTGTGGCCCAAGCACAAAAACGAACATACGTTTAGTTATGAAATTAAATGCGTCGTTGGACTTTTAAAGTTTGGTACCCATTGTTATGACTATTGTCGTATTGTTAAATGATAGTTTGAATTTTTTTATTGTTCGATTTTCGAAATTCGATTTTAGTGCTTTGGATATTGATGGCCAGTTTTTTTGGCAATGTTTTCGCAATAAGAATTAGTCAGGTGATGTTCTTGTTTTAAATTGAAAGAATGGATGCGACAAAAACTTAAGCTCCGGATAATTTGTTATGGTGATGACTGTTAGAGATCTAGAGTGGACGTTTTTTTAGCTGAACGATGACAATGATGATTTTTTTTTAATACCTGTATAAACTACTGCTTGATTGCGATCGCACTTCATGCTAAACAGTGATGCAATCGTCGATGGTAAATCGCACTATTTGTTATAAGCCTACTCCTTGCCTTATTATGCATGATTTAATATATTTTAATTTATTTATGATTAGATTGTGTCTACTACATCTCTCATCCAACTCACCTGTTGCAGACCTGCCGAAAGCAATTTCTACTTACCTTATTTTCTCTTCTAGTTATATTATTTTGTTCTTTTTATTTTTGAGTGTTTGTATGTACATAAAGAAGTAAATGATGGTAGCAAAGAAGAATAACTGTATATACATGTAATCTTTTTCATGCAACATAATGTCATTGGCCTTCAACTTAATGCAGACAATATGAATCAACATGATGTACAAATAAATTAACATTGTAACCCATAATCACACAAGCTTGCTGCCAAAATATGAGTATCATTCAGATTAAGCCTCCGATGCGTATGATTCCTAAATCGCCGCAGTCAAACGTCGATCAACTTAATTGATCATTCAACATGGACCGCGCTAAACAGGAAATATTTAAAAATCAGACACTTAATCAATTTACTGAGATCGCAGCCACCACTCAATCATTCCCGTTTTTTACCTAAGATTAAGGATGTTACAGAAAAGCCATATTCTTAAATGGAACTTTTATGCCTCTCATCTCTGCTCCTTCAACTCAACTGCACCTTCAATCATCTATACTAATATCATAAAGAGGTACAATTTGTCCCTAAGTTTGTATTTAGGAGGTTATCTCTGGAACTACAATTTTGAATTGAAAAATTCCTTTTGTGTTGGATAGTCCATTTTTCGAGGAAGGTTATAGGCTATATACCATCATGCTGTGACCTATGGGGGCGGAGCATTAACCACAGACGCGGGTGAAGCCGCTGGTAGCCTATATATTGCTAACATCAAGCGGGCGAAGCCGCAGACTAAAGCTAGTCAATTTGATAGTTAGAACTTGTTGCTTATTGACATCAATCGACGGTATTCTCCGGTGGTCATGACGGCCGCATAGACTGGCGGTCCTTCAAATCGACTTCGATTTTAAGGCAAAATTTTGCTCTAAGGACACAGTAACATTTTAAATCTCGAGTTTTCCTGCCAAATTCTTTGAACGATAGTAATAAAAATATGATACAGATGTATTTAATTTATTTATGTCTTTTTCGTGTGGTCGCTGGGTACTGGAAATTTTATTTAAATTCATAAATTGAAATAAGGGCTGTCAATATTATATAACCATTACTAAACGAAATTAACTTAGGAAAGTTTAAGAAAGCTATCTTAAAAACATAATGATAACTTTATTTACCTTAATATTAACAATAAATTATTACTGCCATTTAATTGGTTTCTATTGGAATTTTCACATATGTATTAGGAAATTGGGCCTTCTTTTTAAGTACTAAATCGCCTCAATTTGTACTTTCAGCTCTTGAACTTTATATTTCATTACAATCTAAAATATTATTACCAAGCGTCGCATCGTCATGTCACCTAATCCTTCCCGGTTCTTCTGACAATTCGTCAGCATTGTAAATTCGGTAAAGGGCAATCTTTAGACGATTGGGTGCGACCTTATCTGCCTTTATGGTACGATCTTAAAAAAGATTTATGATAACGCACGGTCAGGACGAAGCCCGCAAACACTTTAAAATAAATGACAAGGAGTCACTTCCAATTGTGATGGAAATGCTTTCTGCAGTAAAATTAAACTATAACCCTGTCGTTTAGAGAGATTTAAATGGCTTAGTCGCTTTTATTGGGTCTGCCTACGTTTAGTTTAGGTGGGTTGTGATCTCGGTCAGTTTTATGTGTCCCACCTGAGTCGCCTCTATAATGTTATGTTCATGTTCGTGATAAATGTTTGCTATCTTTTTGTGTTGTCACTTATTGGATTTTTAATGCGGAGTTTAAATTCTGTATTAATTTGTTTTGTAATCGAATCTTTGCTTCGTAAAAATTAAATCCTGCATGTATTAAGATCTGATCACATTGCTTTTAGATATTAATTTTTAGTGGTAAGTATTTTGCATTCGACGACTGTTACATTCTTAGTATACTACTTTAGATACGAATCCTGTGTTACTTGTAGTCATTTGTAACTTTGTATGTTTTACTTTACAATCCACACTTTCTTTTCAATACTTGTACCATAGCAAGAATTTTTGTCTTTTATTTTGTGAATGTTCATGAATGTGCTTGACATAAACTCATGCATTGTTTTCTTTTTTATTTGTCAATATTCGTTTTTGTGTTTTTTTACTGAATCTATAGAGTCAATTCTAAATTAATTCACTGTTGTATCACCCCCAAATTTCGTCTCACTAGCTCTCCTTACTCTATTAAATCGCTCCATATCATCTCTTGCCTGTTATTAGATAAATTTATGATAATAATCGTGGTGCATACTCGTCCTATCTGCCTTCTGAGATTATCTCCGTCCAGGCACACATTGCTATTGAAATTATTTTATCCGGTATTGAAAAGGCAAGGCTTCGGGTTATCATATGAAATAATAATAACATTACAATATTTTGTACATTAAGTGCATTCGGGGTGTGGTGTTTCGGATAAGTGAGGAGACGGCTTATATTCGAGATATGGGGTTCTAGCGTTCGGAAGTTATAAAGGCGACATCTTTCTTTAATAGCTTGTGCTCTTGGGTAAAATTATTTGTTATGTATTTCGCTTCTTGGGATTGTATAATAATTATAATATTTATGACGTTAAGTTAATTTTTGATGTATCCTGTTTTTTATATTTATACAAGTTTAACCTTAAATTAAGTTACTTTTTCCGAATTTAATATGTTTTGAATTCAAATAGATTCATTCTATGGTAACAATATTTTTTTTCAATATTTCATTAGAATTTTACATATTTCAAATATAAAATTGGAAAAAAGTTTTTTTTTCATTGTTAAATTCATTGGTCTACATATCTTCGAAAACTGATAAAATTTCTTTCAATATACAGAACTCAAAATGTTTGGTGTAAGACTAAATTTTTTTACTCACTTTCATTCATAAAATCGTCACTGTACCAGCTCTAAATCTTCCAAAGCACCAACAAAATGTTTCCGTAGGCGTCGCTAACGATTTTCCAAAACGTAATGTCGCCTAAGCAAGTTACAGCGAGCATGTGAACGTGTTTTTATTTATACCCTGCCATCTCCTGAGGACAATCCGTTTTTATTAAACACTCCAATGCCACTTATTAAAAATGTAGGCGGGAATTTTAGTTAGGATTTATCAAGGTTGACACAAACATTTTACAAACTAAATTTTTATTGTAGTATTATCAGCCTTTTAATGTTCCCACTGCTGCGACATAGGCCTCCTCTCTAGGAGACGGAATGAGCCCTAGCCCCTATTCCACAACGCGAGCCCAGTGCGGATTGATGTATGTCAATTTCATCATCAGCCTGTTTAATGTTTCCACTACTTCGACACAGGCCTCCTCTCTTGGAAAGGGAATGAGTTATAATCTATCATGCGATCCCAGAGTGGATTGGTGGACATCACATATCTATGAATTTTTGGTTTTAAGACATGCCGATTTTATCCTTAACATTATAGACAGAATATCTAATTTTATTTTTTTAATTCGTCAATAATTTAATTTTGAACAAAATTATTTGAAGGGGCAACCCTGTACTTTATTGTGTGATATCGATTGAACAAGTGTTATTTTTTGGACCGTCCTTTAATTTAAAACAAACTAAAAAATGCTGAGGTTTAATATAAACAGAGAGCAATAAGCAGTTTTTGATGCCGCAAGCAATTATTTTGTATTTACACAAAAAGTATTGAATTTCTGCTAATGTCCTTACACCGTACGCAATTTCATTCTTAATTCAATTTCAGTTTGTGAATGAAAAGACTGGAATTTTACGAAGCCAAGAATCTTTTTTTTTTCATGATACTGTAAATATGTTACAACAACATAAAATTCGGAATGGTTTCAAATCATATAGGTTCATTAGCTCTAAGGTTACCAAAATAATCTTTTTATTGAGCAATACTTTGTTCTACTAATGTGAAAGAAGCAGAGGTTATCTTCAAACAGTAGGAATTCACTAAACGCCAACATGCCAGCACCACAATAAACCTATTTCAAAAACCACATAAAACATTTTCTCTTCATAATTTATGGCAATTAAAACGAAACATTTACATAATTAGCACAAACAAAACTCGTGACTGTACGACGTATCGATAAAACATTGATTCAAATTAAGCAGAATCGAGTTCTCGATTTGAAATACTAATCACGTCGTTAGTTGACCTCTCATTGACACGGCCGCTCCTCGGTCTCATCTCAAAACAATTAAAACAATCGACATCGAAAGACCGATGAGATCCGCATTCCCCTCACTAAGGCATCGACCTCACACTGCGTAGGTTTTGAGAAAGTCTCTCTTAGTGTTTTATGATTATTTTAATAAGAAGACAACTTGCAATGTAAGTGAGGTTAAGTGTACGCACTCGTGAATCGATTGGCTTTTCTGTACAATAAAACTGATGGCAATTGGCTGCGTAAGTAAATTGGAAACTTGTTTTCAAAATTATTTATGATTTTGATGTTTCCTTATTGTTATGCAAAAAATCGTAAAAAAAACATGTTTATTGGAATGTGATGAATTTGCATGTGCATTTAGCCAATCTAGAACTATTTTACGATCTTGTATTGAATTAAAATGTAAGCTTATTAATTATTTGTTTCAACTTTATTTCAACATTTGAGTTAAAAAGATAACACTGGATTTTTTTTAGGTGGGAAGTTATCTTACGACTTCTCGTGCACTAGGTTGGAGCAAGATGGTGTGTCAGACTTTTACTGACTAAAACCCACTCCTATCTTCCATCGTTGTTTTACATTCCAGGTCCCCGAGTTTTTCTTTCAAAAGTGAACACATGGCCCTAAATGCCGTACAGGCCCTCCAGGTCTTCGACCCTGGTTTTGCTGACATCTTCTTTAGACACGGGTGGAATACTACGAGCTGTTGACGACTTGGAATCGGTCCGGACGGCTACCGAATGGGCGAAAGCAAACCCACTCTTACGGTGGCTGGAAATCGGCTACGGGATCCTGGCGGCAGGGGTATGAGGACCATTCTCTTACGCATGGTCGACTCCTTCGCTAGAACACTATGGTAGATCTTCTTCTAAATGGTTTCATTCTGCAAGCGGTCACCGCCGTCGATGGGACATGGAAAGATCAGAAAAGATTAGGAAATTATTACAATCATCAGGGACTCGGAAAATATTTTTACAATCCTAAAGAAAGACGAAACGAGAAAGACATATATATAAAATATTATATCAAATCATAAAATTATAAAAGTGAAGTGCAACAAGTCATCACTTAATAACCCTTTAAGAACTGAAGGGATTGAAACAAAATAAAGCATTGTTATTATTAAAGCGACTTTGTTTTTTGAGTGACAGGAAGATTGGTAAAATGACCTTTATGAAGGCAGTGAAGTTCAATTTCAAATGAAGATTTAAAATGTTGTGATTGTAAAAGGAAATAAATAAGCTTCAAGTATTGTTCATTAAAGAACGTTTTGTTTTAAGAAACTACTTATACACGATCAAAACTATGAGGCCACTATTACTACAATTAAAATACTTTTAATAATAGACTTAGGTGATCTATGTCTAGCATTGAAGGTCACAAGGTCGTCAGATATGGTTTAAATTTTCATGGAAACCTATAGACGAAAATAAATGAGTTAAATAAAGCTAGAACTACATTAGGCCGACGCACACGTGGTCCAACTCTGATTTATGCGTAGAACCGCGTCGCGTGGCGTTGCGTGGCGTGGATCTTATGTAGCAAGTACTACAAGTCTAGTTGCCTCTAGGTCGTCATAACGATCGCTTCGGTGCGTCATGCATCCATCAGCTTCCTGCGAACCTAACCAAATCATAGGTCCACCTTGTGCGTGGTCTTCCAACGCTATGTCTTCAATGTTTGTGTTGTCTACTCTAGAATTTCTAGAATCTAGACTCAGATTTATATATTTACCAGTACCTATTTGTACAACATCACAGAAGAAAGAGATCTAAAGCAACTTACACATTGAAATTATTATGTTTAGATTATACGATAGAGAATTTTCTTATTGATTTTAAACCTTTATATGTATATAGGAAGAAAGCATTCACTACCAGTAAACTTTTAAATTATCTTTGAATTCTTTAATTTTTTTTTCTATTTTTTAAAATCTTTTTTATTCATTCTTTTAAATATCTCATTAACTTACTTTTTATTTTTGTTAGAAGGTCTTTATATAAATAGTCTAGCTAAATAGTATAAACAACTATATATCCTGTTAACTAATTAGAAATTACAGTATAAGCATTATTACATCTTCTTCTTTTCGAGTCGATGGTAAACTCATTAAATTGTTTGGGCCCAGTAGGTGGCACTCATTAAATCCTCCAAAATGCGGGTGTAAGGCCACCTGGGACACTCCAACTTGTGGCCCATGTCTTGAACAGAGCCACACTTACAAATTACATATATTTGTAAAATAAAATTTTCAATAATACTTACTAC
The DNA here is from genome assembly GCA_029852875.1 of Mythimna loreyi. Lineage (NCBI taxonomy): Eukaryota > Metazoa > Arthropoda > Insecta > Lepidoptera > Noctuidae > Mythimna > Mythimna loreyi. The sequence goes on along the minus strand of CM056780.1, from coordinate 12,383,263 downwards.
AATTACATATTCCATGGATTCGTGTTTCCTCAATTTTAATGCCATCAAGAGCAAAAATGTGGTGAAGCCTGACAATCGTATTTCGGTATGTCTGGCTATCGTAAAAGTGCCGAAACAACTCGAACAATGAGACCAGATGTATTTATTGGACGATTTTATTGGTCGCTTGAAAGTATTAAAAGCGATCGTATATCAACATGACTGATGGAAGAATCTTATATTGTAGGTAATTTATTTTTAATTGTGTGTTACAATATATTTAAGGGATTGCGTTCATGTGAAACTTAAATCTGGTACGTTTTTCTTTTATTTCACTTATATCAGGTTATGCTATGTAGATTTCTGTATTAGTATATTTTTTTAAATATATTTTAAACTTTATCTTACACTAAGATTTTTTCTGCACGTCGACGTTTTTCCTTGATAACAATTGCACCCATGTTACATACAGACTCAGTAAAAACGTGAACTCTCCAGGCATGTAAATTCACATGTCTATACAAGACTCTGAGACCCGAAAAACCGAATATTACTGTACTATTCGTAGAAACATCATCAAACAAACAAACATCAAATTTTTATCGGTGCGGGATTCGTACTCGCAACACGTAGTCTGGCAGTCAATCACTCAACTACTGCGCTAGCCATGGCGTCTTTGTGACTCACACACCCAGTAACACAAGTCGTTGAAGACAGAAGATAACTTGGATATATTATGTACCAGATCTTTATCAAACAAAACAAATATATCACACAGAAAATTACCATAACCCAACAATGAACCAATAACCAATAACGTAAAAAGTTTGACACTAATACATATTAATATATTTCGAACTAATTTTAATTCAGAGAAACACATCTATGATTTTGACAAACATAATTGTGCTGTTGATGTAACCAAAACTTTAAGACATAAGGTTTATTATTCTTATGATTTTGATTCCAAGAATGGTAAAAGTAACTTCGTAAAGAAGCAACCGGTTTTGGATTTGAGGGCGAGGTGTCAAGTCATTGGTCGTTAATCTATATTAAAATAAACCGCATTGTTTCTCTTTATTACCAAAATTCAATTAGAGGATCCCTTATGACAATGCAAGAACGACCATGGTCAAGTCTAACCAGTTTGAAGTTGTTATGATTGAAGCTGAGATAAAATTTTATTATACCAATGCTTATGTTGTTTTGAATGAGACACAAGAAACAGACAATAACTTCAAAAAAAAAAATAAGAGTAGTTGAGGAGCTCGTTGTTAGAATAATAGCAACCTTATGGATTGTTCTCCAAGAACAAGTTACGTTTGCCAAAGTGATTCTGTTGATGGCTGACTAATTGACAACATACCAAAATTTCTGCATACTTAGGAAATACGTTAAGTCTTTGGTCCCACCTGTCATATTTTGTAGATAATTGACAGCCGTTATGAATATTCTGAATTACTGTGTTGTGGGATCATATTGTAATAATTAATTAATTTATTATTTATTTGTTTATACTTTATTGTACACCGCATTTATTACAAATATACACAGGACACAAACATTAAAAATAAGGGTACAATGGGCGGTCTAATCGCACAGGGCAATCTCTTACAGTTAACCGTTATTATTATTATTTTATTTATCTGGTTATTGATACAAAAAACGAGTAACAATTTGAAGAAAAGCGCAAACACTTATGTCTTCACCCTGTAACAAGTATATCGTATTTAAACATCCATTTAGAAATATCTATACTAATATTATAAAGCTGAAGAGTTTGTTTGTTTGTTTATTTGTTTGTTTGTTTGAACGCGCTAATCTCAGGAACTACGGGTTCGATTTGAAAAATTCTTTTTGTGTTGAATAGATCATTTATCGAAGAAGGCTTTAGGCTATATAACATCACGCTGCGACTAATAGAAGCGAAGAAACAACGGAAAATGTGGAAAAAACGGGGAAAATTATTCATCTTTGAGGGCTTCCGTTACGTGCGCTGCGAAAACGGTTCAAGATACCAAAAAAATATGTATGAAAGAATTATTCCTCTTAAAATGATCTAAAAAAATGTCCGCGACAGTATATGTCTATCTTTTAAGATTAACTCACTAGAACCGTTTTTATGGGAATCAAATTTGGCCGAAATTAATGCATTATTTGTTAGAGTTGTATCAACATAATAATATTATACTTTATCCAAATAAATGTGTTGTTGATTAAGAGTATGTAATTGTGAACAAAATTGTCTTGTACATCACTTATTTTCAATGAACGTCTTAGAAGATATTACAATTTTAAAATAACTCCGATATAAAATTCACACGCGCCGCATGATGTGCAAAATATGACGCTGCGCCTGGCCGGCGGGCGAGGAGAGGGGTTGCTTGCGGGCGGCGCGGAGGGGTTTTTTTAATGGTAGGTAAAAATCACCCAATGACGAATCCCGCTCTTGGGCGGAGCGGGAAACAGTGTCAGACTCTTACTGACCAAACAACCTACCCCGGTAGGTTGTTTCTCTGGGAATAATCCCAGAATCCCGATATAACGCTTTCTTATCAACCCTCGGCTGCAGGAGGCTTCGACCCTGAAGGGTCATAACACCTTGAGGCGCGCGGGAGCAGTGCTGGTCTCGGTCTGGGCTGTTACCAGACAACCTGACGGCGAGCTACCCATTGCTCACTGTCTGCAAGTCAGCGTCTACGGTGGCCGGGTATCGGCGGGATCGCGGCGGCGACGGCTACGGCGAGGGCGCTGTTGCCCTTGCCTTATGCAGTTGGCCTCCTCCTTTACGAGCATTAGGTACTACTTCGCAGAAGGAGGCGACCGCTTGCCATTCTTCTTCGCTGAGAACCATGACCTGAATCAAGGCCCGGCGCGAGAGGTCGCCGCCGCCGATCACCCCCACGAGGACACGGTGATGATTTCTCAAGCGGGGTACACTTCCACCGTATGCTCCGGGCTGGCCACATAGTGGCGACAACCGGGCGTCTCTTCTGCAAGAATCCGGCGCAGGAATCTCCTGAACTTGCCATGTTTGGTGAGAAACTGCGTCATGCGGAAGTGAGGACACCGTGATGTCTATCCAACCACACCTCAAAGACCCCTCTTTGACTTACCGCCGAGATAATGGCGTACCCAAGGGGGGGTGTAGCTCTATGAAGTACTTTTAGATAATTATGTTCTTTTAAAAATTAAATTGTCGAAAAAAAAATAATAACAGAAATTGACACGGGCAAAGTCGTAGGTAACAGCTATAATTTATAAAGCTGAGGAGGTTGTTTGCAAAAATAAATATGATGCCCAAAATAACTATTCCACGCGGACGAAGTCGCGGGCACAGCTAGTAGTATGATAAAAGAAATGAAAGAAGATTGGCAGTATTTCTATGTAAAATACTTGTAGTCTGTTTTTTATTATTATTGCTCATAGGCTTCCATTTGACTTTTGTCACTCCTGATGGTAAGCGATGATGAGGGCAACAACGGAGAACACGTAAAAGTAACTTATTCATTTTTGTCTTTAGAAAGGAATTCCGCTCCTTAGCCGTGGCTGAAGAAAGACTTCGAGCCGTCTCCAATCCATATTTAACCATTTGAGAAAAAGCTAAGGACATTTTAGTAGTGTCACATTCATACGTGGAAGTAGTGTCGTTAGAATTGACAGTTAGGCTGACATTCCAAATTGTGATTATGAGCTCATCGATTAATATTTATAGCAGGTATTAGTTTAATGGAATTGAATTATTGATTAGTGTTGACGAGAGTGGAAACCAAATTGGCAAATTTATAACATCAAGCTAGAGAGAAGAGAGACCATATATACCAAAACCAATAAAAGTATTTGGAATATAATAGGTACAACATAATCAGCCTTATTACATAGTGTTGTTGCTGAGCTCAGCCTTCCCTTCTATTAGACTGAATGGGTTTTGTTCCATCATGCAAACCCAGAGTTAGTTGGTTAATGCCTTAAATTATGCAAAGTACTTGCCTGGGTTTGATCTTCTAACTTTTGACTCATTACTGTTCTAAATATATATAAAGGAAATGAATTGATGCAAAAACACTGAAAAAAACAAATAAATACATTTGATGTTCCAAAAATAAACCATACAGAAAAAAGACCTTTATTATGTAACACGTGAATCATACATACATTTTAACTAATGGAAACTTCCAATCGATTCAGAATTGAGAAATAGTTATTTAATTTTTAAATTGTCCTCATTGCTTAGTGAGTAGTCTTTAATAGACGGCTCTGTCTTCCTGTGTCATTGAAATTCTCATCATGTTAAGATTAAGGAAAATTCCATTCATTTTCAGAGAACAAACACTAACGGTAATACCCAAATATAAAACATTGGGCAACAAGAAATAGTCATTGATATCCCAGAACGCCTTACTCATAGATGCACATAATTCAATATTCTAACGGATTGTTTGAAACAATTCACAGCGGTAAAGCTCCGAGTTAATCAGAACGCTAAAGATTGTGTCGGAAGACAAGAAATAAAATAAAAAAAAGAAACAATCATAAATACAATAGCGCAAGTCATATAGTTTCCAGCGTCGTTTCTCAATAGATGGTCCAGATAGTCCAGGCTGGGTGTTTGCCAGTTCAATTATCATTACTAGTCGATATTATGCCGAGTCACCGTGTTGTGGGTGACCCGTATTAGATCGGTTAATTCAAACTATTTATCAACTCCATTCGTTATGCATAGGATCAGATTTTGAAATTGTTTGATGATGTTGTGGCGTACAGTCCATTGTGTCACTACCCCGCCTGGCTTAGTACGATGGGTGTGTACTATGTTAATCGTTGTATCACTGATTGAATCTATTGAATCTGTAGTTAAATTATACTCGTGCATTATGGGGCAGTCTCGTTAAGTGGTCCTATACATATTTGGGACAGTGAGAATGGACCGAGTATCGAGTGTCAATCCTCTTTTAGGTTATCAAATTCAAACTGACCTTTCTCACAGTTTCACTGAGAAAATTGTTTACTGTTTTGACTGACAAGACTCGCAATTTAGTTATATTGTTTGATGCAGAATCGGGGAGATCAACTATTTTGCTAAAACTCAGGTAATTTCACTCGTTTTAGATGAAGGGAAAGGAGTTTTTGAAATTTATTTATTTATTAAAAGTTAATCGAGTTGAACCTAATCGTTGACTGCGCGTGGTGTTTTACATACCTACTCATCAAAGAGAGGTCAGCAAAGCCAAGATTCACTAGGGTCAAAATCCACAAAGACCGCAGAGATTTTCTGAAACAAAATTCTTGGTCTTAAAACGCAACTGAAAGACACAGGTGTGGTTTTAGGGCGCTTTTAAATTAGCAGCAATGAGCCGCGTCGCTTTGTTTTTTCGTTTGATTTCGGTAATTTTCGCGCTCTTAGTCAGTAAGCCCTTGCACTCCACTCAAAACTGGAGAAGACATTGGATGATTTTTCAACGAGCAAACAAATAATCAGCCTAATATCATTCCTATTCCTGAGATTCAGACCTTCTCTTTAAGAAAGGGAATGGACGGTCATCCGCTATGCGGGTCAAGTGCAAATTAATAGTTGCCACGAGTCTTCGAATTTGTAGTTCTAGAACATGCTAGTTTCCGTAAAATGTTTTTTTTGCCCTTTTTGAGAGCAGTGGTTTGAAATAAATTATACAAAGTAAAGCGCACTTTCAAACCCAGACAGGGTTCGAAAGTCGGGGCCTCTACCAATCGGACTATTCAAGGATTAAAAATTTAAATTAGTTTAACAATTATTATATTTGATAATATTTCAATTTTGACTAACATTTAAATCAATAGACTTAATAGAATCGAAAACAAACTAATTCAACGAAATAAAATGAGCAAGCACAAAACAGAACAAAACCTAGTGATTTTGAAAACTAATAGGTAAACACATTTACAATGAGACGATTGTTCGCCGCCAATGAATGGCAACAATACACGACTGACACAAATGAGCACCTAATTGGAACGTTGCGACATCACCCAAATCCGTGCAATCGTGATAGCTGGAGTTCTCACACTCCGATGCGATTTAATTTGTGCTGCAATAGTTATTACGTATTCACAATGATTTTGGTTATAGTAACAATAAATGTCATGGGTATAATCAGCTGGAGAACAAAAATGATGATGATGACATAGCAAAACAATAACCTATCCTACAACATTGCTATATTAGTCAGGATTCAATCAAAATCTTTTGCCAATAATAGAGTACGAAAAGGAAACAAAGCGTACATTATAGAAATTAATCTATTTTTTTTAATAGCTAGCGAAAGTATGATTTGAAACTATAGCTTTAAGAATGAAATCCTCGGGCTGTAAATTATTGTCATAGTTAGTCTCGCTCACACTTATGGACCTATATAAGTAAGTAGCAAACGATAGATAAGACGAAAGACGTTGCACATTATTGTATTGTTACTGACATTGCGACTCATTCCATAATGCGAGTATAATAACTGCAACTACCCTGTCTAATCAATGTTCTGCAAATTGCAATCGTAACCCGCTTAGTTATGCATCGATCCTACCGTAGGGGAGGCTATAATTAACATGAATAGGCAAGCAGATTTGTAATTGGTGTATCATGTGGATTCTAAGTGAACACTAGAAGACTGTATCTGTGTAATCTATCAATGTATGAAATTACTGCTATGATTTCAAACAAAATAATATAAGTTACCACTGGACCCAAAACAAGTCCTTGTAGCACTCCATAAATTCATGTATATTAATCTCCACTCCTCTACACACTGTACTAAGAAACATCTAAAAACATTACTTAATGCCTTCAACACGTTTCTCGTTAAGTTTATCTTTCGCATCAGGACCTAATTCCTCATGTGGAATTAGACACACAATCCTCTAAACAATGACGGTCAAAAGGGTAGGCTACTGGTAGCGATCGCAGATAATCCCAATGATTTGGTGACATTTTGAAGTATGTCAGTCAGTACTTTCGAAGCATCTTGTCGTGACACCCGAAGTGGCGACTTCGTGAACCAAATTAATTAAAACAGAGACACAAAACTAAAGCTATCACGATTGACTTAGACGACAGGTTAGTGTGGATAAGACTGGGTTAGTAATTTGTGGTTTACTGGCAAGTTGTAAATTAGCAATCTTTAATTCCTAGACGACTTTAGTTGGTAGACTTTGTCGACTTAATTTATAGATGTAGGATAATACCAAATATTATAATGAATATTTTTATTATTAAGTGAAATTTCGACTTCAAGGGATTTAAAAAAAAAACCTATCGTTGTTAACAGATAAATATTGAGAGAAGGATTAAAACAGCATACATTCTAATAACAACTTGGGACATGTAAACACAGGCATTAACAAACTAATTAAAACCAATAACCATGATATTATTCATGTCAAGTTGAATCAAGACACGTCCACACATGCTGAGACTCATAAAAATCCGAGACTCAAGCCCACCGCTGAGGGGCATGAAACTCTGCATGCAAACCGTCACATTTCAAAATACAATATGCTAATTAACAACTTTTTTTTCTACCCTACGAGCTCTCAGAAACGAATGCAAATTCCCTTCGGACCTTTAATTACGCTCCGAACACGACTGACGACGGTGTTAAAGATGCAGTTTTAAGAATTGTCAGTGTTTGCACTGCGCGTGCTCAGGGAGATTTAAATGGTAAGAGGATTTAGTGAGAGCATTGTGAGTGACTATGAAAATGTTTACTGCTGTTTAGGGCTGTCGCGGTTGCAATTATTTGATAATGATGTTTTTATGATTTAAATTTTGAATGATATATATATATATATATATTTTAATAGTATAATACTTAAGCTTTCTTTATTGAAACATTAGATAAAATAAATAAATTTCCAAACATCATTAGTTACAAACACGTTCGTGAGACTTTATAATGATCCATACATCACGGTAGCAAAAACAACCATTAAGCCCTTCTCAGAATCCCATTTTAGGTATCAAACTTGAAATCAATGCGACATAATCAAAGTAGACGTGTCCCAAACCATTGAAAGTGTCTCCAATCAACAATGGAAGGCGACATTAATTCTATCCATCATGTCGATCCCAAAAAGGGTGGAAGTTCATTAAGAGATGCATTCCTCAAGTATTATTCTTTGAAAACTGGTAATAAAAATAATAACAAGCCGGCCACCCTGCCAAGTGCTATCAGCTCCATCTGTTGTCGCTGCGGACAAACTCGCCTAATGAACGATGATAAATCATATTCGAGAGGCGGCCCGTAGCCCGTGCCGTGCTATTCTTACGACGCATCAATACACGTCAACTTTCTGTTGTGCGCTATCCATTACTGTATTAGTTCTGTTGAAATTTTGATAGGTGTTTGCGTGCAGGTAATGGACGGTATGTAATTTGTGTTTGTTGATGTTTGAGGGATATTTAAGAGCAACTGTGAGGTGTCTCTCGGGCCGTGTCCCTGCCCGCACACCATTGTGCTTACTAATGATTTTATGCAAATGCAGCCTCTTTAGATCGAAGTCTTAGCGCGATCTCAAACCGTCAGGTACCGGGCTCATTATTAACAATTTGAAATATGACTTGGGAAATTTCAACAATATTATCGTGAAATAAATTAGTTTTTTTATTAGTATATCGATTGACAAATGGAAGAAGCCCAGTGTTTGTTTTTTTTTTTGTGTTTTACGTTCGCGTTGTGCACATATTGGTCAACCTAAATTTGAATTTGTGAAATTAACTGCTTCCGTGTCATCATATAAAATAAAACACACATATACGGATGTAAAAATTGTTTGATTGTTTCAAAAGTTTTGTATAAAAAACACCCCATGTACTTACTGCTAAGATTTTCATCATAAGAACGGCGGTTCGGTCAAGATGACTAATATAACCATCAAATATACGGCGCGATTGGCACAAAGGTTGAGTGATTAGTGGGTGCTGCACAGTGGGTTCGATTCTCGTACGGAATAAATATTTGTATGATCTACAGATCCGGGTTTCAGGTCTGACCACTCACATACACAAGACAACTAGTCAACATGGAAGTCAAATGAGATATTATGTATTAAGTTTACATGTTAGTGAGCGCACACACAACACTTTCTTAGGGCAAATTGTTTTTTATTAGGAATTACTAAGTATTTTCGCATCTACAAATTAAACGCTTTAGGCGTAGATTTCCTGTAATTTATTAATAAATCACAAGCTAATATCATAGTGGCTCAAGTCTATGACCAGTGCGTGATGCCAGTGATGACTGCACAGAAACGTGGTTGCTCACAATGGGCCTCATCAGAAGCCAAAGGCAGAGGCAGCTGCAGCCGTAGACTCATCAGAAGTAGTTGGTGACGCGTCGCCACCGCTAAAACTGGTCTACGTCTACCGTTCCTGTACATCTGAAGGTTTATACATACGATAGACTAAATGTCGCCTGAGATGAGCTCTGAGTCTCATCTTGACTGAAAAACGAATACGATGATCAAACTGCGCATTATTTTGATTTAATATGCACCTATTATTCAAATATTTTTAGAGCGGCCATTTTCTATTTTTGAAATAAGTACGCGTAGTGTAGAGTCACCTTGAATTTGTTTTAGAATTTGATTTTTTAATTTTGCTTTTCAGCTGGAATTCGAAATAAAAGCAAATTGCTTTTATGGAAAGAATAATTGTTGTTTTGACATTTTGTACAAATATCAAATATTTTTGTTAGTTGTTCATATGTTTTAGTAGTATCAAATGCGTAGAACAGTAAGTTTTCTTCAGATTTTTAATGGAAACTTTAACTTGGCCTAAAAAAAATCTTGGCCAAATCGGACCGAGCCCGAGGCCGTAGTGGTCCATGCGTGCTTCCAGGAGATGTGAGCAAAACCGGAGGGGCCCAGCTGCAGGGCCAAAGCCTTCTGGGGCTATGGAAAGGTTACTTCTGAAAGAAAAACGCGGGGCCCTGAAATACGAGACAAAGAAAAATCTGACTCGAGAAACGGGAGAAGTTATTGGGTGGTTTTCCAGCTAAAAAAAACTTTTAAGTTCCAAAGTGTGATTTTCGTAAATATACATATAAAAATGTATGGAACCGAGTAACATTGTGGCTCACAGTCATTCTCCGATTGAATGAAATACGCACAAAGTAAATATTTTGTAACTGGAAAAGTGTGAATGATTTATCAATTGCTTGTTAGCGATACCTGACATTAACGTCTTTTAAACCCGTCTCAAGTCCCAAATCTCAGAAGTAATGTACAAACACAAAGTAACAATGGTCTTCAGAAATTCTTCGTTCATCTCAAAAATTCCGAAACCAGTGATTCACCGTCACATCTCGGTCCCACGTTTCCTCTCAAAGAACAAAGCTAATCGTTGCTTAACCTTAATTGCGATAATTACCCCTGTACCGACAAAATGATTTATTATCTCAAAACGGTAGCTAAATATCTAAATAGAGTGAAACGACAGAGTAAAAGTTTAATAGAGAAGGTTTAAATGTAAATATTGGGAAATATTGAGATTCTGGAACTCCCTATGAGTTCAAAGATATATCTAGAATCATAATCAAGTTAAAATAATTTTGCCGTCACTAAAAACAACTCTACTACAACGGTATACGACACTTTTTGCTCTCGAGAGGAAACGTGGCCTATTTTTTCAAAAGTTGTTAGTCAGAGATTTTGAACGTGCTTTACATTGCCTAAAAAACCAGTCATTCAGGCGAAAAATATCCACTATGGAACTTTTGCGTGTCCAAAGCGTCGTCAAATCGACTGAGATGCCTTCTAAAATGACCTTTTGATCCCATCAGTTATACGTTCTGTGAGTCCTTACTAACTGCAACTAAAGTTTAGTGATTCTTTTTCGAATGGATTGGAACTTCTTTCTCTATTCTGCATCTCAACATTCAGCTAATGTTCACCTTTCGTCGTTGACCGTGGGAAATATTTAAGTTTGCGCTTCAAAATATTAATGAATAGAGTCATTTGTGTAGTGTTGGTAATTGAGCATCTAGTGTTAATGGGTAAGTGCGATCGGTCTTCAAATTTTACTTTTTAGTTAGGTTTAAATTATTCTTTACCATTTTCTAAGTGGAGATTTCTCACGCCTTTTCATTGGGTGATTTTGGCGTCAAAAGGTAAAAATTATGATGATTTTTGTAAATAGTTAATAATACGCTTCTTCTTAAACTTTCGTCTAACTCAAATTCAAAGTATTAATTAATACGTTAACATAGAAGGACTCCCAACTTAAAAGGTACCAAGCTGAAAATATTTGCCGCCAGCCGATGGAGCAGTGGACCTGCAAAATACAAAATTGGTACCTTGAAATCGAACGAGAGATGGCAGGACGATTTAAAATACCTTCTTTAAAATAGTGCAAGAAGTGGCCAGAGCCGGGACAATCAAAGGGATGAAAGGAGGCAGTACAAACTTGATATAACAGTACTTATTCAAGTACTAATACTTTAACAGTTTTACACTACTTTTTAAATTGATCGCCAAATGTGACGTTATTAGTTTCATCATAACTTATACCCTAGTCATCGACCCACAAAAAAACAATATCTATAGCAAACAATAAATTAATAACCAACGATTTAATTCTAAAATTCTTGAACCATATCTACACGATACGCTAATGAACCAAGAGCTCAAAAGCATTATACACACAGACAAACTCAATACACGACAGACAATCAAGATGGCAGTGACTAATTCAAAGAATCTTAATATCAATTTATGATCACGACTTATTAATTGGCGGCGCAATCGATCGCCTGGACAATTCTTTAGAGTTATATGAGATGTGAACAATATAGTGAGGTTTCTTTGTTATGTTCAAAAGTTTTTTTATGGTTATTTTTTGGCCTTCACGAGTGATGATCCTAAAGATATGCTTGGTTTTAGTTGGGCCGTTAGCCATGGACCACTTATGTTGCTATGGTTGCGGTTTTGTCCGAGTCAGATCTAAGTAGTCTCTTTATGATTTGTTAATCTTCAGAAGATGATTACAAAATACAATTTTTATCCTAAATTATAGTTAGTCATTACTTTATTTTCAACCTTCGTGTTACTTTTATCGAGTAATTTATTAGGTAATCTACTGAAAAACTTGCAACAAGTAATTAATTTTGATTTAGAATTGACAAGTCTTCCAGCATGTACATGATTACTAACATCCTACTATAATTTTATTTTATGTTTCGGTTTCCGTGAAAATGTGTTAAAAGCATAAACAATGAATCACATTAGAACATGATTAATTTGTAACCGTCTGCAAATGAGCTCATTGGATTTTATCCTAGACTTGACAATAAATTTTATTAACGCCAAGTATAAATAACTCAATATATCACCGAACTCATTACAAGATTATTTAGAGTAAAAAATACAGGATGAGAAATAACAGCCGTGCCGTACTTATATTAATGTTTGTATAAAAATACGTGAAACTTCTAATCACATGCGTATTGCGTACTTACATAATACAGGCAGGAAGCCAGAAATATCTCTTTTTATAAATTAATGAGCAAACCCGGATGACCTGAAGGTAATGTTGAGTACACACGCAATGCTCATACATAGTGCTAATACATAGTGTTACGGTTTATAGGATGTCATCAAAGTCGCGTCGCATTTTTTTTTATTCCTAGTATATGGCTATATCATATTAAGATTTTTTGCTACTGCTTCTGATGGATATCGGTCTTCTTTAAGATTAGTTATTCCACTGATACTCATTCATTCATATCATTAACTTTCTGGATCATATTGCTTAAGTATACAGCAAGGCCATCTTGTAAAGTGTCCTAGATTCCATAGTAGTATCATTTCCGGATTAATATGTCTCGTCATCCATTCCGAAGTCTTTGACAAATCGCAAAATTAGGCAAAGTTGGTTTTTTTTACACTTATTGACTGACATGATTGACAAACACATCTTTATATATATAATTCTTGCAGGATTTGCAACGCTTTCTGTGAAATAGATTTATGGTAACATTATTGAACTCAATAATTTCCTAGTTTTCTGTATTTTAGGAGTTAGTTTACAGTGCTTAATTGCTAATATTGGAAGTCGCATGTCTGTGCCAGACATTATACAGACACTTGCGTCATCGAAAATGCGTTTTGCGTCATATAACGTGTCAATATAATTAAAAGTGTACGTTTTAAATCTTTCAATGGAGTGTCAGATGTAATTTTAGTCGCTATTAGATTAAGATGTTTACGTGCTAAACGAAATGTTTTTGATATAGTTAAGCTCTCTGTTTTTGTTTCTATTTTAGTTTAGTAGTTGTTTTTTCTAATATAGTTAAGATATTTTTTTTCTGTCTTTTTTTGCGATCTAATTATTGCATATTTTGCAACCCACTGGCCGTAAAATATTTTTGCAGCACAAAAATATTATCGATTACAATCAAACATGGCCTATTTTACTTAATAAATATTTAGCTTGATACAAGTGAAATAATTTTCAAAATCTATTCAATAGTTCCAGACGTTACTTCTTACAAACAAAATTTAAAACGTTACCTCTTTATAGTACTTGTATAATGTATTTACCTCAGTATTATTTCCTTTACCTCTACAGTTGTATTCTTTGAGTAATGATGATACTTTATACTAAACTGTTTGTATCCATGTTTAAATATCGGCATCAGAAGCCTTGTTCAGGTCGTAGACTTCTGTAATGTTCTTTACTGCTTCTGTGACTATATAATTTTGTAGTCTTCAAATTAATGAACAAGTTCATAAGTAAGGACACATCCTTTGTATTTCTGATGCAGCTAAGCGGCAATTAATCCTTTGAGTTCGTGCCAAAGATATTATGTTTCGCTTCCATTGTGTGTGTTATATTAATTGCGTATTTCCAGGTAACCGATTGATGAGTACGAAGGTTGTAGTTAATAATATGCTGCCCGTCTTAATTTCATGTCATTACTGTAGTCATATTTTAATATTTTATAAAGATGATCAAAGATATAGTTTTAAATCATATCTCTTATGACTTTTGTTATTTAAAACATTTTTGACGGATCATTAGCATCCGATCTTATTTTTGTTTGCCTGTTTTCACTCCCGTAGTACACATATATTCAGTCACTATTATTACTATATTTTTCTATTAGGTTGTTTCATAGGATGATCAAGAAGACAGATAGATAGATAGATATACTCTTTATTGTAGGTACACTATAAACACAACTTGGTATATTAGGAACTTAAAATTACTAAGGTGTTACAATGGGCGGTCTTATCGCTAAAAGCGATTTTTTAAAGACAACCTTTGGATGGGTTTGACAAACCGAAGAAGAAGTCGTAAAAGTAAAAGAAATATATATATATATATATATCTTACGTATGTTATGTACAAGACGGTATTCTACCAATGTATCTACTTACAGTATTCACTACAATAGTACCATCGGTCCAGCATACCTACGTCGGTATATAAATACATACAGTAAGTGCATAGATCCCCAAAAGCAATAAAAATGGAATGTATCAAATTCAAATTTGCCCAAGCGAATCGTAGCTGGTACTCGTTCAAAGCATACGTTACTACACCATTTGCAGCCAATGGGTTAACGACCTTACTATTATCAATTTTAAAAGCTACCTCAATAGATTTATTTTTTATATTGCTACGTCTATTAGATGTCCTTTAGCTAAAATATGAATTAAAAAAAAAAAAGTTATTGACTTGCAAAAAAACTGTAGCTGATTATAAGCATTCATTCGCCGTACAAAATAATGAGAAATGAAAAAGAAAAAAAGAAACTTGACTTAGAATGAAAAAAAACAGCCACTGCACCGTTTTATTTTTTTTAGGACCTTGAAATCCTGGACCTTGAAAATATCTATGAAAGACATACTAGAGATTGAAGCCTTCTTGCAAGGGTCTCTTAAACAATTATCAAGGAACGTGGTACTAAGCTTCTCTGCGAGAGAAGAGGCTGGGGGTCCCAGCAGTGGGAACATTAAAAAAGCTGATGATGATAATGCTGGTTATCTGTGTATGCATTTTACAGGTCCCGGTCCAGGTTAAGGATAACTACGGTAGTTTAGAATCTATTGTGACAAATACAAAGAAAAAACATAGGCCTATAGTTTTGAAAGGCTTCATTAGACTGTGATCAAGAATTATGTTAAGATAATGTATCCAATTTTTATTATTAGTGCAATGATAACATAATACCGAGACTGAATGAGAAAATTAAAATTAGTTACCTCTGGTATATAAAACCCATTACTTCATTGGATGGGGGCCAATGGTTGATGCGAAAGTGGGGTCTAGGGTTGATGGCAAAGCTGAACACCTAGGTCCTGGAACTAAAGCAAGAAGGAACGGTGAGTCATTTAGTCAGTAGAAGTCTGATACTGTCTCCCGCTCCGCCCAAGGGTGGGATTCGTAATTCGATGATTTTTCCCACCATAAAAAAAAACACTACATTCAATTCTCAATTCTCAATTCTTTATTGCGTACCATAATGTATACATAGATGTTGTGGAAATAAATAAAAGTCACAATTATGGACCCTGTCGGGCACAGCATAGATAGTTTAGGTAGAAGAGAGGATGAAGGCACTGCTTGTTTTACTTATTTACTAATTTACTAAATCTACACTAATATAATAAAGAGGTAAAGTTTGTTTTTTTGTTTTTATGTTTTTTTGTTTGTAGGGGGTAATCTCTGGAACTACTGGTCCGATTGGAAAAAGTTTAGCAACAATAGAAAGCTGCTTTACTCCTGAGTGACATAGGCTATATTTTATGTACGCGGGCGAAGCCGCGGGCACAAGCTAGTATTATATAATTTGTTTTGATAGCAACTTTGTTGCGTAGAAGTTAATTTACGAATTTTAATTATTGTTTTATTTCTTATATAAACATTTTATTTATTAAGTAACATTGTAAATACCATTTATTTATTTGTAATTATTATTTTTATTTTATATAAGAAAATACATATAATGCAACTGTAGGTATAGTTTTTATGCACCTATATAATATATAAACTATGAGTTGACTATAACAGTTTACATTAGATGATCTACGATTACTTTTAACAATATGCATAGAACCAGTTTTGTTCTGCCACTACACGTACTATGCATAATAATATATCAAGATACATAGTAAACAAACAATCAAATGGAACAAAAAGCATATCCGTCTCATTAATACTTAAATTGTTTAATCACATCTAACACTTTAGGTACCTCGTTTACATACCACTTTATAATCAAGGCAAAACTAATCTGTCATACACGAGTAGGACAAAAAATGAATAATTAACAGACAATGTTAAGAGACATACAAGATCTTTTAATGCTAAATGGTAATTGACAAACTACATGAGAGCCGGCAAAAAGCCTTAGAAACAATTCCTGCCTAATCGAGTTGTTGTAGGCGCAGACTTGCGGACGGTGAACAATGGGTAGCCCGCTGTCCGGCTGTCTGGTAACAGTCCGGATCGAGCCCAAGTCATCGCGCGCTGTTCCCGAGCGCCTCAAGGAAATGTCAGCATACTGTAGGGGCCCAGCAGGATCGAAGCCTACGGGGAACAAGGCAAGGAAGGAACGGGGTAGGTTGTTTAGTCAGTAAGAGTCTGTCACTGTTTTCCGCTTTACCCAAGGGCAGGATTCATCAAAGGATGATTTTTACCTACCATAAAAAAAAACCTAATCGAGTTGTAACATCATGGAACAGGCCTTAAGAATTGTAGCGAAAGCTCTCTATGCTCTAAATGTAAGTTTTTATTTCAATATGTATGGTTAATTTATTAGGTTATTATTGTTTCACTATATGTATTTTTTAGTTTGTATGTTTCTATTGTACAATGCCTTGCACATCCCCTGTAATGTTGTACTAGTGCTCGTAAATAAATACGATGTTTCAATCTATTAGATTAGTTTGAATACTTTCTTTCATTTTCTATTTTAGTCCATTAAAACCAATGTTTCTTGAGCAGTAAGTAATATGGAATGATCAAGAAAAGGACTCTTTTCTAAATTAGTTATACCGATATGTGTTCAGTACGCAAAGATTCTTAAACTATCTTTCCGGCTGACATCATTTCTGAAGCCTTAGTCATCAACAGGTGGGGAGGAACCGGTACTTTCCTTTGTCAAAAGGCGACAATCAACAATTAACACAACTAATAAATGCAATGCACATATACTTCCTATAATTATTCTGAGTCACGGCCTAAGAGGAAACAAAAAGTCGTTAGCATACTCAATGCTTGTCAGAAAGCATTCGATATTAGTACGAATCAAACAAAGATCCATTCAAGAATTCTAAATCTTTTAATTGGCATTAAGTATGACGACAGATGGTGACTTGCCTAATCTGACATGTAACGATATGGATATAGAGCTGATGATACAATATATAGGATGTAATATGACGATAATACTCTAATGTCTCTGTGCCCACTCTGATATCGAAGATGGAAAGTGTAGGAATTCGTGGCATGACGCTTAAAATCTTCTCAGATTACCTATCAAATCGATCACAATGTGTGAAAATCGACTCATGGTACAGTAATGATGAATATATCCGCTTTGGTGTGCCCCAGGGAAGTATTTTGGGACCCACACTCTTCCTACTATACATTAACGATTTGTGCCGCTTATCAATACCTAACTGCGATATATTCACATATGCGGATGACACGGCACTAGTTATATATGACGACAACTGGGATAACGCTAAACTCAGAGTGGAGCTATCACTTCAACGAGTGATGGCATGGCTTTCGGCAAACTTGTTGACTCTCAATGTCGAAAAAACCAAGATCGTCCGCTTCTCTCTCCCTCACACGGGCACATCTCCCATAGAATCTTGTATTATCAAGGCCCATACCTGCCAAAACTCTCTGGGTCATAGTACCTACTCTTGCTCTTGCCTCCGCCTGTCACTAGTTACAAGTACCAAGTACCTTGGAGTGCTCATTGATGAGCACCTCAGCTGGCGCCCCCATATCGATGCTCTAAGTTCGCGAATCAGAAAATTAATATATATATTCAAGGAACTGAGACACTCAGCTGACCGTGACACTCTCTTTCTTGTTTACCAGAGCCTGTGTGTCTCTGTTATCACTTATTGTATCTCTTCTTGGGGAGGAGCCTGCAAGACTTACCTCATCCAAGTAGAGCGAGCGCAAAGGGCAATTCTTAAAATCATGCAGTTCAAGCGTAGAGATTACCCAACTGCCCTGCTATATTCTGAATCAAAAGTCCTGAACGTTCGTCAACTCTTCATTCTACGTGCGGTATTACGCCGTCATTCTTTACTTCCTCTTGATGATAAACTTTTGAAAAAACGTAAAGGCTACCCTGTTGTTAATACTGGTCAGTGTCGCACTTCATTCGCAGGCCGGCACTTCAACGTGCTCAGTGCACGAATTTACAATAAAATCCACCATCTTCTTAACATATACACTTTGAATAGGAAGACATTAACAAGCAAGCTTACTAGTTGGCTCTTGAAGCAGTCATATGAGAATACCGAACGTGTTCTTGAAGTAAACTCATAAACTTTAAAATCTACAAATTGCACTTACACACACGTACCAAAATATCCCAAACAGCAAACACGCACACACACACACACACGCACACACACACACACACACACACACACACACATACATACACTCACGCAAACACCACCAAATACGTAACTACATCCTGTGCATACTAGCTAATACAACCTTCCACAATTCTGTACTTGCCGCAAGATAATAATATATGATGTAACGCTTTAGTACGTCCAGACATTGTTACTCGGGGCGGAGACCTGGTGTCCTGAAACACAGGTTTTTGGCCTAGCTTAGGCACCAGTCTCCCACAATATTGTAATGTGCTGTAAATATAGATACTAAGCAATAATCCATTTGTAAATTTTAAAATATTGTGGTGAGAAAAATAAATTAATTTATTATTATTATTATTTATTTATTTTAATGTATCATGATAGAAGAATATGCCAGAATGTATGCCTATTATAGGATTTCTTTATGTACAAAATTCTAGAGATGCGATAATAATATTCTAGACATCGTCAAGGCGATTGCATCACTGTTCACTATCAGGTAGGGTATCAAGCACTAGTTTATATCAAAAACAAAAAAAAAACCATCTTCTGTAAAATCCGTCATGAAACAAAGATTGTCAAAAAAAAAATAGAGCTAATGATGTCATGTAAAGGAAGTATTCTGACATCTTAAGTGACGTGGCTGTATCAGGTATATGCAATTAAATGAATCTTGATGCAACAAAATTCAGAACAGCATTCAATACTTTGATATACTACTTGTGTCAAATAGACAAATCAATCGTGAAACTTGCAAGGTCAAATATCTTTTAAAATTTCACGAAATCACTGGGTATATAATCATAACAATAATGTATATTTGACTAGTCGGTTGATCTAGTAGTTAGTGACTCTGACTGCTATGCCAGAGGTCTTAGGTTCGATTACCACCCCGGATAAATATTTGTATGATGAGCACGTTCGTTCTGTGTCGGGACGGAATTTATCTATAATAAATATATGTAATTAGAAATACATAAGTATGTTTATCCGTTGTCTAGTACTCATAACACAAGCCCTGCTCAGCTTGAGACTTTGTTTGACAGTTGCGAAAAAAAAAATTGTAAAGAAATTGATAATATTTTTTTTCTGAGAACTAGGTTTGGGTTATCCAAGTGGACATTGACATTAGGGCCTGACCTGACAAAATTAATCCAAAGAATAACAAATCAAAAATCAAATTTACCCAATGTATCATAAATGTAACCGTATCAAATTAAATGCAGCGTTATATCAACTCTTTATCCATCTCAGCATGGATTCCATTCTAATCTGTCACGTTTAAGGTCGAGCGGTGTAAAGTTCATCAGTGCTGAATTCAATTATCGATTACACCATTGTGTTCCGCTCTTTCGATTTATATTTAAATACCAGACATTTACTAGAAATGTATTGTGAAAGACAAGTACTTTTGTTGTATTTGACGAAAGACCGCCCGTGAGTAGTTACTCTTGTTATTAAATATGTATTTGAAAGTATTGTACCTGTGATCTGTGTATTTGAAAGTATTGTACTTGTGATCTGTGTTAGCTATAGTTTGAATTGAATGTTTTGTTGATTAAGGTTGGACCTTTGACGAGAATGCTTTCGGTTCTCATGAAGACGTCGATGTAGAAGAGGTTATGTCACCTAAGCAGTGTTTAGTCAATCAGAGACTGACTCATCAAAGTGATCAAGTTTAACCTTCTTTGTGGCGCCAGGTTTGCCTTTTAAGGTTTGCGTTTCTTTTATTATTACTGAGAACTGGATCCACCGTCATAATTTGCAGGATTAGCAAGCTAGGATACAGTGCGCCGAACAGTGAGCCGGTCTTGCCGTTGATGGAGAAGACAAGACGTCGTTTAACTTGTGTCCTGATTCTGATTTGACTATATATTTTTTTTAATTTACTTTTATTTAGGGGCTTTTATCAGGGTATGTCAGCCCCATCGTACCCTTTTACATTGGTTCTATTACTAACTCAATTTAATTGTTGCGTTTTACAAAATTAATGTTATAAATCTTATGAATTAACAACTATGATAAATAAATCAGATTGTATGGTGTTTCCTTGCGTTAGTCTATAAAATTCAGGCGCTGAATGTGATCTTTCCCCATGACTTTTAGCTGTTTTAGACCACAGTATATATTTGTATTATTCGACCCACCATTTTCTATGAGTTCATGAGCGCATCGGTATTGCTATTTACACGCGCACACACAAGCACTTTAGTGATGCAACGAAAGTCTAGGTAAATAAAAAAAAAAGAGGAACAATTAGAGAATATAAAATAATCAATTTAAAAAATCAATGAAATCGTCCTATTTATTTGTAATTTTGAACCAATACTTTCCAAATTTGAGTTTATTATGGTATAATATGTTGTATAAAAATGAAAAATGCTCCTCAGTTGAGCAGTACTGATTAAATACGTATACTATACTAATATTTTGATTGCCCTGCTGGTCTAGTGGAAATATCTATACATACAATAAAACAGTAACGAAAGAAAATAATGTAATAAGTAGGTATGTCTATCAGTTGTCTAGTAGGTCCCCATAAAACAAGCTCTGCTTAGCTTGAGACTAGACGACGTTGTGTGACATTTGTGGAATATATTATTATATATTATATTAATGTAGCTTAAGACTTTGTTTGTTTAGTTGAACGCGCTAATGTCAGGAACTACCGATCCGATTTGAAAAATTCTTTCAGTGTACAACGGCCCATTAACCGAAGAAGGGTATAGGCTATATAACTACAACTGCGGTGTTTAACTGCGGGGGACAGCTAGTTAATCATATAAATCAGTAAGTGACAACGATTACGAAATTACCCATATAGAATCAACAGCCAGACAGAATGTGGGTGTGTCAGCTTAGTCATTCATCAATTAACTACTCGTGTAATAGTGATAAGATCAAGATTACAGTTATAATGTTATGCTTTATTGGTACATAGAGATTATAATTATTGAATTACTCAAACTAGCTTTGGTTGGATAACTAGTTTGGGCTGATATTGGTTCCCATGACAATTGTTTTGTATAGATTAGATGGCTTGAAAATCAATCAGAACTTTTTTGGATACTTATCTTATCATAAAGTGTGAATAAAGAAGTTTTTTATTGTTATTTAAGCATTATACTGAACATATGTTTTATGTTTAGTATAATGCTAAACATAAAAACGAAACAGTTTTTGTACGTGATTATCATCACGATAACAAATTTGACAAACCACTTTTACAATGGGATCAAAACTAAAATGGCGAAATTCCCCATATTCAGTACCTACATTTTGACCAGATAGACGAACATAAATGTGACCAGCAGATTTTTTCGCAATTTCAGGTTTGTCCCCTTAGTAAAAGTTTTTTGTTATCATGACAACCATCATGTCTTTAAGTATCGGTCACTAATTATCAGTCACCGTATTTTTATCAGTCTTATAATTTTCTCGCTGCTAGAGCTCTCCCCTTTAGGAGAGGGAGTGGGCCGTAATCTTCCATGCAGGCCCACATACATGTCATTAATTTCGAATTTTAAGTTCTAGGACATGCCGACTTCTTCACGATGATTTTCTTCACTCTTTTGAAGGCAATAGATAAATTGCGAAATGTAATACGCCCTACAATCGTAAGTTGAGGTCGTTGGGTCACCAGTGGTCTCAATAAAAAAAAAAAACCAAAGACAAGTTGGCAAAAGACTAAGTAGGTATGTTATATTAAAAACCTTAAAAAGTTCCAGACCTTAAGCCAAAAATAACTTTTAATCACAACCTCCACCATACAAACGTCATAAATGATCGAAGATCGAACCTTCCTGCCTTAAAACACTAATTAAAAACCTACCTCATTCATTAAAACCAGCCAGTAATCCGGCACAATCATGTTGGTAGCATTGGAGCTCCAATAAAGTTGGTAGCAATGGAGCTCCAATTAGGGGCCAGTGTTGTCTCATAAACAAAAACGATACTTGATGGAGTGAAGCGACAAAACCCTGGTGGTCTCCGGAGCTTGTTGTAATCTGTCATCTGAACTGTCAAATTACTAACGGCCGGGCGAGCGATCGGCTACTGAACTTGTTGTAGATAAGAGATGCAAGTGGCAGAGATTTTGGTGGCAGATATGACACCTGGTTGATGGTTGGTGGCCGGTTTTTTGCCTATTGTCTTTGTAGACAAACTTGTGTGACAGTTTTTGAAGGTTTGTCTGAGAAAGTTGTGTTGAGTAAGGTATCAGGTTGGATTTTATTGATCATTTTGATACGTGATTTAGAAGCAACAGTAACCTTAGTTTGTTTGTTGTCTAATACCGAATTTTTCTTAAAAAAAAATCTGTGGGGGCTTACAAGAAACAAGCATTATAGGTTATTAGTTTATTAGACGACCTGCAGTGTAGTCTCTGAAATTATTGACTCAATTACGAAAAAAAAAAACACAAATTTTAATCTAACCGCTTCTGAGTGTGCTCCTTGAATGATGGCTCTTGTGAGAACAAGATTAAAACTATGAGAAAAATGAGTGCTTCTTAAAAAATAAACCAGAGAAGAAAAGACAAAAAAATGTAATACTCTCGACCACAAAAGTAAAGCAACGAGAAAAAACTAGTCCCAGATAAAATTAAAATAATTTAACTGGATGCCATTTCAATAGATGAATCGCCATAAAACTGTAGACATTAAAATAAAATTAGGTACCTCTGCGTAATAATCTTTGTCTGTGCACAAAATAAATTGAATGAATGTAGGCGTACCTCACGGAGACACCTGATTGGTCTTTTTGTATTTTTTACATGGAATGTTAATTAATTTTTGCTGTCAACCGTAGTCAAACAAAATATAATGATTAATTATGTTTTTAAAAGTGGGTACCTTGCCTTATGTGCAGATGCGGGAATATATCAACGTGATATTGTTATGGCAAAAAGTGAATTTTATATAGATAAAGATCTCAGATGTCCATACTATTGTACTCGATTCTTTGAAATGCTTGCAGTTGTGTATGCCTTTAATGTGAATGGACTCGAATTGAAATATAAGTTGTTTAAAAGTGCAGTTCAATGATTTCTTTTCAACTGTAAATGGTTTAGTTGAAAGTGATCATTACCATTTAGTTCATAATAATATGTTTCAACATAGTGTCTACTGAAACGCGAATAAATATAATAAACCATTTACACAGGCATTTGAATTGTCAAGAAGTTGGTCAATAAGAAAAATGAACGTAATTGTACATTGCGATGCATAGATTTTTATAGAGAAGTGCAAGAAAGTCCATTGACACTCTTGAATTGAATACAAATGTTGTTATGTAATACAAAATTATATGTAAAAGTTCATTTTGTCACTATCGATTAAACCTATAAAAAGGAATGTCATATGTACCTACATAATAATATAGTAAATATTCATCCTCATCGATATCAGTGGAAAAGTGTCTAGAACGCTGGCAGCATTGCCACGCTGGATGGCAATGCCGATTCGCTGACAGAAATAAAGCCCAGCCCTCTTCACGTGAAGAGCCGACCAGCTGTTTGCTGATATCGCGTACAACTGAATATTGCCAGCGAACCGGGCACTTTTTTTTCAGTGTTCAGCGTTTTGTTTTCGGGCGGGCAAAACCGCGGGCAAAAGCTAGTAGTGGTATAAATAAATAAATTGATAATCTACCTGATTAACTTTGAAATGCAAAAAAAAATTAAGTCAATCAGTCCCTTCATCAAAATTTCAGCAAAGTAAATCGAGAATCGATGCTCAATAAAATTAATGAGAACAGCAAACATCGAATGAAGAATAATTTCAATTCTTCGCAATCAAGTGGCTCGTAATGTACCGAATAACTTAAAGTTATTGAAACAAATGACAAAATTTATCTTGAGCAGCGATACCAATTAAAGTGCTCCGAATGTTAAAGGCAAGCATGAAATATTTTAGTATAATTATATTGTAAATGCCAAAGATATGCGAATGAATCAGTGCGATATCAATGACAGATCAGATAAGTTCGTATTAAAATCCATAGAATTCATGTGAAGAATTGATATGTCGAAGCAGGTTTGAGAAGGAATTAATATGTAAAGAATTTGTGTAGATTTATATTAATTTTAAATAAAAATACGGTGTTTGGCCCCTGGAAGACCCTTGGAAGTGAACTCTTCCGGGAAGAAACAACTGAAACTTTTTTTTTTTTAATTATTGATAGGTTAGTGCTTGACCGCTCTCTCACTTTATAATGATAGTTTGTTGTTCAACAATTAACTCATAACTCTTGTTTTTAATTTTTTTTCTATTTCTCCTTTTATGTATGTATGATGCATGTAGATCGATTTCTGATTTCTTTTTGATACATACAAAGCTTCTTTAATTACTCTATCTATGAAAAAAAACCGCATCAAAATCCGTTGTGTAGTTTTAAAGATCTAAGCTACATATGGACAGACAACGGGAAGCGACTTTGTTTTATACTATGTAGTGTTTTTACTGTTTTTCTATGTATATTTAAATAAGGTTAAGGCCATATTCTAAGAGAGAAAAAAAACGCAAAAAAGTCGGGAATCACAATGGACTGAAGTTCAATTAAGTGGTTTAGGACAAGATACATTATTGTACATATGGTCGATGGGGCTGGAAGGTTCAAGACGAACAATGATCTTCATCATCCTCTACATCAAAATTCACTAGAATCCCGAACTGGGTGCAACACCAAATCTGACCAGTAAATACCAGTTACGAAGGCGCTAATTTACACAACATTACGTCAACGCAATAAATAACTACTGTCGCAACGATTTTCAACAAGTAAACGAATTAATTTATGTTAAATAATGCAACAATACATCAAAGTTTATAGTTTCTAATTGTGTAATGTTCTAAGCTCCATTAATTATATCTGGACGTGATAAGGAACCCGATTCATGTCCATTGTTCAAGCAGACTTCTAAAATGTCATTATAATTGATTTAAGCTGTGAAATATTTGTGCTAACTAAATATTGAAGGAGTTTCTTGTTTGCTTGCGGGTTACTAGAATCCTTTTGCTGTTTTATTGATATGCTATTTTGAAGAGTGTAAGGTGATGGGTCATTCGTGATAGATACTTAAACACGTCTTTATAGATCATCATGATAACAAGCAACTTTTACTATGCGATCGAAAACTGTCATCATCAATCATCATCATCAATTCAGCCGAAAGACGTCCACTGCTGGATATAGGCCTCCCCCAAACGTCGCCACAACGACCGGTCCCATGCGTCTCGCATCCATCGAATTCCAGCAACCTTGACCAGGTCGTCGGTCCACCTTGTGGGAGGCCTAACAACACTACGTCTTCCGGTTCGCGGTCGCCACTCCAGAACCTTTCGGCCCCAGCGGGTAACTGTTCTACGTGCGATGTGCCCTGCCCATTGCCACTTAAGTTTGGCGATTCTTTTAGCTATGTCAGCAACCTTAGTTCTCTTGCGGATATCTTCATTTCTGTAAAACTGTAATAGTTAAAAACAAATTGCTGGTCAGTACATTTATGTTCGCCTAACTGGTCAAAGTGTACTGAACTTGCTGATTTTTTCGTGTTTATTTTTTATCGTAGGTAAAATCATCCAATGACGAATCTCGCCCTTGGGCGGAACGGGAGACAGTGTCAGACTTCTATTGACTAAACCACACACCGTTCTTTCTTGCCTTAGTTTCAGAGCCCAGGTGATTCGCTGTCGCATCAACCTTTGGCCCCAGAAGGTTAACAGTTGGATAAGATTTAAGATATGAGTATAACGGTTAGTTTTATTGTTTTCAAACATCTCGTTCAAACAACCAAATTTGTTTCAGAACTAGCTGGCGTTCGCAATTTAGTCTGTGTTAAACTTGTAAGACAGCCCATTGCTGTGTTTGGTTAAACTTTCAAAAAGAATCTCACACCATCATCAATATCATTGCCTCTGCTATTTTTATCCTTTTCATTCCCATACAAAACAAACATTATTAAGATCTACATGAGTCCATTCCTCAAGAGGCGAAACTGCAAAACTAGGATCATCCATCAAGGAATATAAGTAAACACAACGAAACGCCATCACGAAGGTCAGAGGAATGTGCAACCTCATAATTCCAATGATTCTCTTTCATTATTCATCTTCAAATAATAGTTAGCACCCCATAGCTCAAGGTTTTAAGTCTATAAAGGGCAATATATTAAGGCAGTCGTGAGCTCTACGTTCGTTGGTAGTTATTAATTTTAGTAATGAATTGTCTTAATGTTGGTATAACTGTTTAGTAGCGAGTCCGGATTTATGGGTTCATTATTTTCGTTGCCTGTGTGTGCCATTTGCAGAGAGGTGTGATGGAGACTTTTTATAGTAAAGCTAAAGGCAAGCCTGTACTTGCCAAAATCTCATAGCTCTAGTTTTGTCTATAAACACACTCTCTCAACGTAGAACTAGAACAAAGTAGAATTGGAGTTCCTGTTAACGAATTATAGGAAGAAATTTCAAACCTAGCCTTTACGTTATGCTGTTCTCAAGATTTCAAAAGAAAACATAGTGCGGTAACCGCATGTCATTCATCAATGAGTGCCAGCACTGAGTATCAACAATGGGGAACATTAAAAGGCTGATTATTTATGTTAAGCTATATACTCATTTACAACATTATCATTGCCATTGACATTGTCAACTTTTTCGTTATCATCTCAGCTGAAAGACGTTTAAAAAAGAAGCATCTTCCAAGTGTCGCCAAATCGTTCAGTCTAGCTCATTTACTCGTCATCATCATCATCATTTCAGCCGAAAGACGTCCAATGTTGGACATAGCCCTACCCCAAACGCCGCTACAACGACCGGTCCGGTGTGTCTTGCATCTATCGGTTTCCAACAACACTGATGGCCTGGTCACGCTACCCACGCACCCGCTTATAATATTATTTTTAATTTCTAAAAAAAAAAATACAGCAAACCGTTCCTATTCTTATTTATTTTTCTTATTTTATTCATTACTCATACCTACCCATTTGTAAAGAATGTATAACCTTAAGTTTTTAATAATTAAAAACTGTCCCTTTGTCCTCAAAAAAGACATAATCACCAATTAACCATTAATCCAAATCACCACAATTATTATCACCAATCACAAAGAACTTCACGTGCCAATAAGTGTATGGTACACTCACAGCGAGTGGTGCTTTCATTAATTATATTCAGTTAGATAAGACACTGCATTGTTAATGATTGTCGGACGCGGCCATTGCTCACTGCTGAGTATGACTGTACTAGTGTTGTAGTACTTCTGGTTTAGGTGGGAAGTTCCGGGAAGGGAAAATTTGTATCCTGGTACGAGGTTGAAGACCTTTCAACAGCACTTTTTGACAACTTGTGTAGCTATTTGTGTACTTAAGAGTATTAGGTTGTCTTTGTTTTTACGTAAATGTCGGTATTTAGGCAAGTTTTTCATAAAATGGTTTCGTTGTAAGAGGTCAGTCTTACGCTTCAAATGTCCGGAAAATTATCTTATAATAAACTTTGTTTAAAACATGATTAAAATTAATTTATGAGAAACATACTTAAATTGTAAGGAATGGGAAAAGGCGCATTTCTAAAACTAACGCCCTCTCACATTGCAATCCCGGAATACCCATAGCAAAGTAGACATCACTATTGACTGTACTCTCCTTTATTTGTCGAGTGGAATCATTACGCTTTGTTGTTTAAGTGTGTATAAGAACTCCACACTTAATATTATTGACTAGTGCTCGTAGCACTTTTGTTCTCGATTGTACAATTGTTTCTAATTCTACCATTGATATTGAACTTGAATATTATAAACAGGTTGTGTGCAATGATTAATTGTTGAGCTAATTTGCATTTCTGATGAATAGGTATGATAATTTTATTACATCAGAATCTTAAATAGGTATGTATTAGTAATTAATTTTGTTTCAACAGTGTCATTGGCTATAACTGTAGATTTATGATCATTAATTAGCTGAATTTAAAGATGTGCTTTCCAAGGACAGTAAATGCACCGTTATATTAAAGGACTGTGACTGGTTAAGACAAAAAATAAATGAATTTATTCCATTGTATAATATTAATGACAAAAAAAGAATCATGAAACATGCGATTTAGACAATTGACATATGAAATACTTATAATAATTTTAGCGACAAAACTTGAGACTAACAAAAACTACCTCCGGCTAACGAAGGATACTTAAATCCATACCTTCGGAGGCGTAGGACAAAAAATAATAACATTAAAAGTGAAATCCTCCAGAGCTTTGATTGACCACAAATCAATATTAATGATCTAAACCAGCGGGTGTTCTTGTGCGATCGGTCATCCCTTTCTCTCATCCTGAAAAGAAAGAGACGCCAAATGTTTGGACACCTCGCCCTTAAAACGTTTTAAGTGCTAAACGAATAAAACCATTAATTACACGCAATTCAATGTACATATTGAATTTATTCAAATAGTGATAAATGGGTGTAGTAAGAAACAAGAGGTGTGAAAGAGATGTGTATACTTTTGTCTCGTTCTTGATATTTAATGTTCTGTTGGAATGTTTAAAAGAATGATTCAGTGTCAATGTTCACGATATCTGTGATGGGAAGATTGGGTGATCGAGTTCCGATTAATTTTTGTTTTGACGTTTTAATGAATATTATTATCATGACGAATATGGGATTTTATTTGAATTTTGTTACTGGTCTGAGAACGTGTTAAATAAAGTAATGACTACATAATTATGTAGAAATACACTTCTGAAGTATCGTCTTATCTTAAGGTATTCGTCCTATTTTTACGCAGACGAAGCCGCTGGCATTACCTGGTATACATCACACTAAAAACACACTTTCACACTATCTGCCTATCGTCATCACAATCGACTTTCGCGTGGGCTATCGGACGACAAGCAATAGGTAACTCGCCGCCCTGAAGTCTGGTGAGAACCCAACTTTGTCGATGGCGCGTACTATTCCACGTGTGTCTCAGAGAGATCAGCGTTAGAGACGGCATCAGTCTGCTAAAGCAACGTGAATTTCTGTAGGTAATATCATGGATTCAGGACGCAACTTAAGAAAACATATGTGTTAGACAGTAAAAATCTGACAAGTCCTCTAATCGTTGGGACCCTGGAGAAGGGTCGAAGCCTACTGGGGCCCAGGGGTTCGCGCCTAAAAAGAAGACCTGGTATAAATGCATCGTAGGAACGGGGTTGTTTAGTCAGTGAGAGTATCTATTACCCGCTCCACTTAAGGGCGGGATTTGTCATTGGTTGATTTGTACCCACCAAAAAAAACTCGTCCTGTCATCGTCCTCTTATTTCATCTTAGGTGTGAGTTTTATTTTAAACTCAGTTAGGTACCAACGAGTTCTGTAAAAACAAGTCCTCTCACCGTCCCCTTCATCCGGACTTGCGGACGGCGAGCAATGGGTAGCTCGCCCTCCGGTCATCTAGTAACGGTCCAGACCAACCCAAGTATTCGACGGCGCGCTCTGTTCCCGCGCGTCTGAAGAAGTTGACGGCAAATTTAAAGGCCTAACTGCAGGGCCGAAGCCTACTGGGGCCCCAGTCCGGTTTCTGAAAGGAAGGTCCGACCTCAGTATGAGGGCTTAGAATAAATGGGATGGATCGTTTAGTCAGTAAGAGTTGGACACTGTTTGCCGCCCCGCTGACGAGTTTCCCACCATAAAAAAACCGTCTATTAATCCACCTCCAGAATGGAAAAAATCATTAGATGATTTTCTAGAATTTCCTACCTAAAAAAGCCACTTATTTATCAGCAGGTGGTGGTGGTGGTTTTTTAAGCCCGTTTTATTATAGACTCAGTTACCAGTGAGTGCTGTAGAAACGACCCATCATTTATTCGCAAGCTTAACCCATCTCCACAGCTTCATTGTAGTCGCGAGTAAGTATTTTGTTTGGCTATAAAGCACCCACATGAGGTGCTTTCTGATTTGTTCTCAACGTTCTTTTAATGGGTTGTCCGTTTATGTGTGTACCGTACTATCTTTTAGCGAAGTTATACGACTGTTGGTAGGGTTAACTGAGAGTTAGGATTGGAGTATGTTGCTTCTTAACTCAATGTAGTGATAATTTTAACTGGCCTGTTGGTTAGAGGCTCTAACTGCTGGGTCGTAGGCTCGATTCCCACCCAGGACAATTAATGTGATGAGCACGATCATTTGCCCTGTGTCTGGGTGTAATTTATTTATAATATGTATGTATTTAGAAATATATTAGTATGTTTTGCAGTTGTCTAGTACTCATAACAGAAGCTTAGCTTGAGAATAGACGAAGTTATGTGAAAAAAAATTTTACTGGACTAATTTACCGGTTTAGGAAACCAATAAATGAATCATGGTTTTCTGGGGACACTATGTTTCGGAAAGTCGATTAAAATCGTCTAGTAACCGTCCAGAACAAACCCAGTCGTCGACGGCGCGCACTGAACCCGCGCACCTCAAGGAGTTTTCAGCAAACCGTAGGGACCGTGCAAAATTGTTGAAGCCAACTGAGGCCAAGGGTTCGCATCTGAAAGGAAGGCTCTGGCCCTGGTGTATATGGCAACGTAGGGATGGGGTATGTTGTTTAGTCAGTAAGAGTCTGACACTGTTTCCCACTCCGCCCCAGGGGCGGGATTCGCCATTGGATGATTTTTACATGATTTTTACCTACCATAAAAAAGCCTGTTGCGTTACGACTAAGCATTTTTATTTATGTGTATACTTAATTAAGTTAAGTGTGTATTTTTGTTTCATATCATTAAAACTTACGATTACTCATTAAAAAAAAAAGAATTATCAGAGCCTTTAATGACAGTTAATACAAAGTTAGTAAAACATTATTTTATAGCGCACAGTTAAAACGTTTAAAACCAACTTTTCCTTATTGACTAACATATATGTTGACTGCTAGCGCCATCTGTTGTCAAAGTACCGTAAACATGAGTTTAAGAGTATGAATAAGCTCTTCTTTTTTTTGTCATGCATCGAACATTTATTCATCTGTACATATAAAAGTTTTATTTTGTTTTAATAGGTACGTAAAAAAAAACAAAATGTCAAAAACTTTTTGGACGGGTCCACTTCTCTCGCGCGCACGCAGTCTGACATCGTTGGTTGCATTATTATTTTAGTTCTATGACAGATTTTATGCCACTAACTGCCTCAAAATGCTCGAATAGTGACTTACTTGGAATATTTTAATAGAGTTTTATTTCAAAAATATATATCTCGTATCTTTTAGTCCTCCCTAAAAGATCCTAGATTTTTTTTTTCATTGGCCCAGAAGAGATTTATTATTTACCAAAATTAAAATAATAAGATCAATTTAATTGATAAAATAGCCAACTTTTAAGGAAGAGATAGTGAAATTTTGTAAATTTTTAGCTACTTGCGTAAATTTTCTGAATTTTTTTAAATTATATTTATTTTTGCAAATAGGTTTTTCACAACACTTTTTTTACATGTAATTTTTTTTTGTCAATTTAAACTAGATAAGTCCGGTGTTTCCAAGCTGACTACCCTGAGAAGAAATACCGAAACAAACTCAGAGGTCATAGTCTCATTTAAAGTCCATACAGCAACCATTCAAAACGTTCGAGATGACATTTTCCTACCAAGGACCTATTCTAAAAGCAAAAGTAGCTAACTGGAATTATACCTCCGTCCCACTTATTAAGCCCTCCTCGTTAGAGAGGTCACAAATCACAACCAGCTAGTTATGTGACAGACACAAAAACCATAAAATTAAATTAATGCGTTCCTACCACTTCCTCTTGGGGAACAGTAGGCCGTTAAGGGAACTTGAAGATTTTCCTGAATAGGTTTGCTTTTGTTTACTCCTAGCATTTCATGGTTGCCTGGTACCCCGGGTCGAGATTTTTTTTAGAATTTATAGGATTTTTGTACAAGTTGAACCCGTTGCTATGGTAACGCGCAGCATCTCTATCAAAACCCAGAAATCGGTTACTGCTCATTTAGGGTCGACCGCCATGATGGTTCAACTTGTGTGCTAATGATTAATCATTTTAAATAAGTAGGTACTTTTTAAATTTTATCTAATATTTACTACCTGTCACCTTACGGTTCTGCTAGCGTTTTTGGTTACTGATCTGAGCATATTAATCGTCGATAAATGTCTAAAAGAGTTTTTCAATTCGAAGCAGTGGTTTCTGAGTTGAGCACGTTTAACCAAACAAACTCTTTAGTTGTAGAAAATTATTTAGATTTCACATTCTTTCAATGCTGAAACTTATGTTGAGAATTAATGTTTAACTTATACATTTTCTACAAATTAATAACAGAATTTTAATCTAATTACTTAATAGATAGCTGCTACTATTTACTTGGGTGCATATGGGGCCTCACCACGATCTTCGGGGCCCAAGTCAACCTCCCCTGCAAGTTGGGGCACCTGCCGTACAGCAGATGAGGCTCTGGCGCCGGCTTTCCCTTTTAGGGTTGGGAGGTCAGACGGCAGTCGCTCCTGTAAAGGCCACAAATAGCCACTAAAAATGGTCAAGAAAGGAAAGAATGCTGCCACGGATAGGGCGCCGCCGCAAAACGGCGCGCAGGAGATTCGCCCGACTCCTGTGGCAAGTGGGCAAGGGCTACCGTGTATGGGGCGAACACGGCCAAAGACGCGAGCCCCAACCCGGAAAATCCGCTTCGCCAGCCTCAACATTGGCACGCTGACCGGACGCGCGAGAGAGTTAGCCGATGTACTTCTCAGGCGAAAGGTGGCCGTGGCATTCCTGCAGGAGACTCGGTGGAAAGGCCGCAGGTCCCGGCTCATCGGGAATGGCTACAAGCTGATCTACACGGGTGCAGCCGGTGGGGAGAACGGGGTGGCCGTTGTACTCTCCGAGGAGTTTCAAGACGCAGTCCTGGAGGTGAAACGCTACAGTGATCGGCTTATGGTCGTAGTTGTGCTTATTGATGGGGTTGTAACCCACTTGATAAGTGCCTACGCACCTCAGGTCGGTTGCAGCGACACTGAAAAGGCTGCGTTCTGGGATCAACTCGGTGGGGTGCTTCGTGGCATCCCGTTGTCACAGGGAATCGTCTTGGGTGGTGATCTGAACGGTCATGTGGGTGACAGGTGCAAGGAGTTCGAGCATGTTCACGGTGGCTTTGGATACGGTAGCCGTAACGCGGAGGGGGAGACTATCCTCCAAACGTGTGCGGCTGCCGGCCTTGCCATCGTGAACACGTTCTTCAAAAAGAGGCCCGAACACCTGATTACCTACAAGAGCGGGAGGTACGCTACCCAAATCGATTTCTTACTCACACGGAGGCACCATATCAGTAAGGTAGCCAACTGCAAGGTCATACCCGGCGAGAGTCTCACTGCACAACACCGTCTCCTTGTCATGGACTTGCGCGTCAAGCCTAAGGTCAAGTTTGTTGAGCGCCGACAACGCCGAATACGGTGGTGGCGACTGGATGAAGCCACGTCCCAGTCGTTCGCGTCGGCCATCGGCGATAAGTGTGATGGAACCGATGGCGAACCTGTGCAAAGCCACTGGGACAGGATTCAGGTTGCCATCACTGAAGCGGCAAAGTCGGTGCTCGGCTTGTCCAGGGGCGGCCGCAGGTGTGACAAGGAGACTTGGTGGTGGGATGACACAGTCCAGAGGGAGATCAGAGAGAAGAAAGCCCTCTTCAAAACGTGGCAAGCTTCCAAATCTCCCGAAGACCGCGACGCATACAGAACCGCAAAACGTGCCGCCAAGAGGGCCGTAGCCAGAGCCAGACGAGACCACTTACAGCCACTTTATGATAAGTTGGAATCGTTTGAGGGGCAAAAGCTCATTTATAAGTTGGCACGTTCCAGGGTCAAAGCGGCACTGGATATCTCTAAGTGCCGCTGTGTAAGAGACCCTGACGGCAATCTGTTATGCGAGGACCTCGCGGTGAAGGAGAGATGGCGCTCGTACTTCCACGAGCTGCTGAACAAGCAGCACAAAGAGGTGCTGTCTCCGGTTCTCCCTCCAAATCAGGGACTTGTGCCCCCGGTTACGCCTGAAGAAGTGCATGTGGCTCTTCGCCGCATGAAGAACCGGAAAGCTGTCGGTGCCGATGGAGTCCCCATTGAAGCCTGGAAGGCGATGGGCCCTCATGGTGTGGGCATCTTAACCCACCTATTTAACCGCATGCTCCTCACCGGAAAGATCCCGAGTCAGTGGAGACTGAGTATTATCACTCCAGTCTTCAAAGGCAAGGGATCGGTGCAGGAGTGTGGCGACTACCGGGGGATTAAGGTTATGTCCCACACCATGAAGCTCTTCGAGCGGGTGATTGACTCTCGGATCCGACAGGAGTGCACCGTCTCGGGATGTCAATATGGGTTTCGACCAGGCCATGGCGCCATGGATCCCATCTTTGCCCTAAGGGTTACCATGGAGGGATACAGATCGAAGAATACGCCTCTGCACCTCTTGTTCCTAGACATGCAGAAGGCCTTCGACTGTGTCCCCCGTGATGTGATCTGGTGGGCGCTGAGATCCAAAGGAGTGCCCGAGACCTATGTTGACATCATCCGAGATATGTACCGAGACTCCGGTTCTGTGGTTCGGACCGCTGTTGGCGATACGAAACCCTTCCCCATCACCGTCGGAGTTCACCAGGGCTCTGTCCTTAGTCCGTTTCTGTTCAGCGTGGTGCTGGACGTGCTGTCCTCCACCATCAGGGACTTACATGAGCAGCCGCCATGGCTGCTCATGTATGCAGACGACATCGCGCTGGCGGACTCGGACAGTGGGCGCTTGGTTCGACGTGTGGCAGCGTGGAAGGAATCGCTGGAAAACGGCGGTCTGAAAATTAATGCGGCGAAGACCGAGTACTTGGCCTGTAACACAACTAACGCTGGTCCTGTTCGCATTGGCGAAGACACAGTTGAGCGCACGGAACAGGTCAGGTACTTGGGATCGGTGCTCCACGAGTCCGGGGACGTCGACTGCGACGTCGAGTCTCGTATCTCGGCGGCCTGGGCGAAATGGCGTGAGGTGGCGGGGGTTATATGTGACCCCAAAATGCCGGTTAGGCTCAAAGGACAGGTCTATAAGACCATCATTAGGCCTGTCCTTTTGTATGGCAGTGAAGCGTGGCCTGTACTTGAGCGACATAAGCAAAGCCTGCGTGTCACGGAAATGAATATGCTGCGCTGGATGTCTGGAGTTTCGCGGAAAGACCGTATTAAGAACTCCCGCATCCGGGGCAGCCTTCAGGTCCGTGACATAGCAGATAAACTGCAGGAGGGTCGCTTACGCTGGTATGGCCACGTTTTACGAAAACCGGCAGACTACGTGGGTAACAGATGCCTCGCCATGCCGCCTCCGCCGGGACCCGGAAAACGAGGTAGGCCTAAGAGGCGTTGGATCGACGTCGTAAGGGACGATATGCGTGCTAATGGGCTTAAGGCAGAGGACGCAAAAGACCGAGCGAAGTGGAGACGACTAGGTAGGAAAGCGGACCCCGGGCACCGAGGTGAAAGCCAAGGTAGCAACCGGGACTTACGCTAGGCTGATGATGATGAGCTGCTACTACATAATTTAAAGAGCAAGTTAATTTGTATAATGCACTATAAAAATTTTACAATATTGAGGAAAATTTTGGCATTTGTGTTTTATTTTGTCTACTTAAAAAAAAAATGTTGATTAATGATGATATAAAATCAGATAACTATAATTATAGACGTACGGCGATGAAACATCGGTAAGTATATCTAATATGGTTTTTTTTTTTTTTTTATGGTAGGTGAAAATCATCCAATGACGAAACCCGCTCTTGGGTGGAGCGGGAGACTAGTGTCAGACTCTTACTGACTAAAAAACCTACCCCGTACCTTCCTTGCCCTATTCTTGGAGTCGAGGTAACAGTTTCCCACTTCCCTCTAGACTCCGGGAGGCTTCGACCCTGAAGGGCCCCTGCAGTTTGCTGACAACTCCTTGAGGCGCGCGGGAACGGTGCGCGCCGTTGACGACTAGGACTCGGTCTTACAGACGACCGGACGGCGAGCTACCCATTGCTCACCGTCCGCGAGCCAGTGTCTACGGTGGCCGGATATCGGCAGGATCGCGGCGGGTATCTAATATGGTGGACCTTCCACAGTGTAACATAGAAAATGTTTTGGGACCACAACCATGACGCACTCAGCAAAGATGTAGAATTCCCAGGCAGAGTTTGTTTACCTGATAGATAGGAAGACAACTTCTTTAAGTCAAGAGCGGCTAGTGTGAGTCGCAAGAGTGCTCCATCATCGACCTCCTCATTGCTTACCATCGCAAGAGAAAGTGGTAATATGCGAGACCTTCATCGTTTCACCCGAAAGATGTCCACAGTTGGACATAGGCCTTCCCAAGAGTCAGGCCTATCATAAAATTTTTTCGAGAAGACAAAATTGTTCTATTTTTAAAACAGGCAATATTAAATGGCTACTACCTAAAAACATAGCCGTATTAACAGAAAGCACATTAAAAATACGTAGGTACGTAATAAGGAGGTATAAATAATTGTACAGCATCTTTTTAAAATAACAAAGTAGACGAACAAACAAGTTCAGTCTTATCTTATCGAACTGTTTAATTGAATCAGTTGCCAAACTGATTCAATTAAACAGTTCGATCGAACTCATTATTCTAGAATCAAGTTCATTGTTATGAAAAATAAACTTTGAAATCAATATGAAAAGTTTTAAATGGAAAAGAACGGAGCAACAACTTTGTTCATTAAACTGAAGAGTTCCTCGCTTCGGGAAAGGAAAAGAAAATAGCATTTTATATACTTATAAGTGTAATGAGAAAACTGTGAACGGTTTTACAAAATTAAATAATTTGATAAAAAGGCCGTCAAGAGTGAATACACGTAGCGCCACCTAGTAGTGAATAGCAGAATCAAGGGCGACAAAGTTTGATTTTTGGAAAGTAAATAAATAAACTAATTTATAATCTTTGATTACTTATCACTGTATTACATTTTTTAGTTGACGCATATATTTAAATTTTAAAAAGAAAGACTTTCTGTGAGAGAATTAAGTGAAAATTTTCATTGATTCTGAAGTCTTCTTTACATTAATTCTTAGATAGCTTACGACAGTCTCTTGAAGTGAAATGCATGAATACAGGTTTGATATGAAACCAGAAAATTTAAAACTAACCTTTAAAAGCCACCATTATAAACTCTAAACCATTTAGCTTCACAGACAAGCCTATCCCCATACATCGCTCGCTTATCAAGCAGGGGTCGGTAACGATAATGCGATGGCTTCTTTAATTAATTAGCCAACTAGCCAACCTCTCCCACACATTAAACTGTTTACGATCCCTGACCATTCAACTCGATAGCCGGTGATTGGAAAATAGAAAGGTGAATGAAGCTTGGACCATGTTTTATGGCTAGCTCACACACGATGGCTCATGTTTAGTATGTGATGGTCATTGATTCGTTTTTAATTGATTGACACCATTTTATTTCATTGATTTTAATTGTTCTTTGATTTGTTTACAACAGATCCAGTTTTTTTTATAATAAATGTTAATAATATTTCGTGGATTCCCTTTCATTTTTTTTTTTCCTTTTTTATTTTAAGTATATAGAAGAAATGCAAACGATTCAAGTTTTTGATTCAGTTATTAACTTGTTGAATACTAATATTAAAGGCACAATAGAAAGACAATAGGTGTGCTAATGCCGTTGTTCGCTTGGCACTTAAGAGTTTAAAATAACATGTTTTTTATTGTATACTTAGCGCATCCGATTTTTTATTTAGTCCGATGATTATTTGAAAGTTTTGAATGCAGTTCGTATAGTTTGTCTAATATGTCAAAGTCGTGGGAGACTCTATAAACAGATAAGTACATTTAAAACAAACACTTCTAATCAAAACATGGCGTTAAAAATTCCTCATTATCGCTGTCGAGCCGCTCGAGGTAAATGCCAGCCCTTGGATCTCGCGAAGTGTCAACCAGACGTTCGGATTAATCTTTACTATATGTTTCAACTGATAATACTTATCATCTTGATAGAAGGAACAATACAAACAAACAGCCAAGATGATTGTAACGATAAACTTGATTTCAGTTGATGCTTTTACGGGGAAGAAACCTCAAGTAGAATGAAATAACATTTATGCGACTATATAATATGCCACATATATTTTAGAGAACACATCAACAACATGAGATCTCCTTCCCTGATAACGTCTCCCGCCCTTTTGTTAGAGTCCCTTAAAAAGATCCCCAACACCTCTTTACTATGAAGACATATTATTGCGTTTCGCGTTTTTGAACTCGCGATTCCAACGCGTATTTACGTATTCACACTCGCATTACTCCTAGTTGTATGTCGAGATGAGATGTGAGCGTGTGTGAACTTTGCGTGTGTTAGTGTCAGCTTAACGATACCAATATAAGCTGAACCACTCCCGCGCCCCCTACGCTATGCAAATGAGACGGCTGCGCGGATGACGTATGCAAACAAGGAGATCCAAATCCATTGGTGAAATACGACGTAGGCTTTCATATAGGTGTGTGCGTGTGTGTTGGTATGCCAGTCGCCTCTAGGCGCGCAATAGACGGGGGTGGGCAGCCCGAGAGGATGGGGTATAAAGGAAAACCATTTACATTTGAGCGATTCGTCCAATTTAAAATTCCTACAAGATAGCTTAGACACGGGTGCCATTCTTTTGAAGAGGCGATCATCATGCAAAGGACATTCGTAGCGAATACGAGTTCGAAATACAGTTTTAGTTTTAATGATATTTTTAACAAGCTGTTTTGTTTGAGAGTTACAAGTTTGATTACTTATTAACGAATCAATTTCGCCTGATTCGTCACGTATCGATAGGGTGACCTAGATAGGTTTCGGGTCAAATATGTCACTGTTGGCGGAGGTATCGTTATGAATATGAATCTAGGGTGTGGGAAATCAGTCGGGGAGCGTTCCATCAAAACGTCATAGGTCGCTCTCAGGACAAATTTGCCCGCTTGCCCACGTCCCGCGTTTTACGAGCCACGCCGACGAAGATTCAGCACCCAAGGGAGACATTCCGCCTCCAAAAACTTTACCCGTTACAAATTTGTTTTTTTTTTCTGCCTTATCTGCTCCCGCTTTTGGCAAACCTAATTCCGTATTCAAAAATATTTCTGCAAGTATTGTGCTCGTACGGAACGAACGTTTTATTACCGGCCATATAACGTTTTAAAAGTTAGCCAGTTTTGCCACGCGGCCTTTTGCCCGTAGTAGGTATATTCAGTAGTGTTCTTGTCACTTTTTGTTCGTAATTATTATTGTAGTTTGATAACTGTCTTTATAATGGTTTTATTGGGACTATAGAAGTTTTTGAAGGATTGTTTTGGATTATTATGTGAGTTTTGGAGGGTAAACAAAAAATAGGTGCGATGTTTATCTTTGAGGACTGTTATAAAACATTGCGCAGTTGTTTATGGTTTTATGATTATGGTGTTTTTATATCATAAAGAAGGGGTCTTGCTAAGTAGCTATTTTAAAAAGAAATCACAATACATTAGGTATGTATTTTTTATTTATTTTTATTTATCAGGAAATTTTCGTCCTATAGTCTACAAAAATAACAAAAGCATGTGACCTAGATTCAACAAACCAATCCCCACTAAAAATACAGTCAGCATGAAAAATTTCCAACTCAATAATAAAAAGTATGACATAATCATAGAAAACACGAACAAAGACAATACGTTTTCGTTGTTAGCTGCTTATTTTGCATTCATGGAATATTCTTAAGCATTGTTCAGTACATGTAGGCATAAGGCTGGCATGTGGGGGCTACGGTGCCATCCAATTTACCATTCATATTTCGAAGCCAATCGGGGAGGTAATTTAGAGGTCTACGTCGATGTGACGACAACGTATGCACTTATGTTTGGATGTGACTGTACCTGTAGGTTGGTGTTTTGGGTTTGTGTTTTCGGCAAAGAAAGAAAGATAATTTATTGGTGAAACATGCGTTTACATGAACTAAATTATCAGACATGCAAAATATTAAATTAATAAGTAGTATGTTGTGAACATCCATGTTTTGCCGATAACGGCGTATAAAAATTACATTAAATTGTATTTACATAAATAGTAATTTTCGATTTCATTGCAAAATACAAAATAAATAATAATGTGTCATGATATTATAGTTTAGGTGTATGGTCAAAAATAAATTATGCAAAATTGTTTAGCTTATTTTCATAGGCAAGTTTTTGTTGGGTTAATAACTTTAGCACACATCAAAAAACAGCATTATTACTAAGTAGACTTCGTGGCAGCAGCAATAGTATCCTTAAAATGATAGCCTGTTAGTTTGACTGACCTCTGGTGTATTATACTTAAAAACCTTCCTCTTAAATCGCTCTACGCATTAAAAAAACCGCATCAAAATATTTTCCGTAATTTTAAAGATTTAAGCTAAATAAGCTTCCAGATGTCCCTATATGTATACACCGTTAAATTTTAGTCGTTTTATCACGAAGAGGGTCGATCCAGTACATGAAACACTATCGATTTGTGTAGATAAAATAAAAAAATAAAGTACTTTTTTTCTAAATCTCTTATTGATATACGCATTTACGAAATTAATTTCTTTAAGTAAACGAGTCATTGACCTTGTAGGTAGTTGTCGGTCGTTGCGTACTAACTACCTACAGGTCATTGAACACGCTCAGCTGACGTTTACTTAAAGAAATCAATTTAGAACATGCGTAAATTAATTCGAGTTTAAAAAAAAGTACTTTGTTTTTTTATTCTAACTACCAATCGATAGTGTTTCATGTACTGAATCGATCCTCCAAGGGATTAAAACGATCAAGATTTAACAGTGTATATAGGGACAACGGGAAGCGGCTTTGTTTTACAGTATGTAATGATTTGTATTGCTAATATTACGTTAATGTTCATAAACATAACTGCTCTTTATTTTGTATGATATAGATATTCTTATGATTGTTAAATTTAAAAGTTAAATCTAGCAAATTTATTTTTACTTTTCTTCCTGGGTTGGACATACTAATCGAGCGGTGGGACAGTAAAACACAAAGTTGATGCTTTGAAGTCGCATGACGGGGTCACGGCAGACCAAGAAGGAGATGGCGGGACAACTTGGATGCCTTTCTTAGGAATTACCGCTTACCATCAGGTCATCGCAGTAAAGTACTAGTTTATATGAATTAAGAAAAAAAAAATGGAATGAAATTACTTAGAGCCAGGAACAATTGAAGGATTAGAGAGAGACCTTTGTCCAGCCGTAAGATAATCGTAGGCGCCCTACAGGGTCGAAACCTCCCGGAGCTGAAGGTTGGTGCGAAAGCGTTACACCGGGGCTCTGGGAATAAGGCAAGGAAGGCACGGGGTAGGTTCTTTAGTCTGTAAGAGTCTAACACTGTTTCCCGCTCCGCCCAAGACTGGGATTCGTCATTCGATGATTTTTACCTACCATTAAAAAAAAGCCGTAGGATTAATCATCATCATCTCAGCGCTAGTCCCGGTTGCTTCCTTGGCTTTCACCTCGGTGCCCGGGGTCCGCTTTCCAACTCAAACGCCTCCACTTCGCTCGGTCTTTCGCGTCCTTTGCCGTAAGCCCATTGGCACGCATATCGTCCCTTACGACGTCGATCCAACGCCTCTTAGGCCTTCCTCGTTTTCCGGGTCCCGGCGGAGGTGGCATGGCGAGGCATCTGTTACACACGTAGTCTGCCAGTTTTCGTAATACGTGGCCATACCAGCGTAGGCGACCCTCCTGCAGTTTATCCGCTATGTCACGGACCTGAAGGCTGCCCCGGATGCGGGAGTTTTTAATGCGGTCTTTCCGCGACACTCCCGACATCCAGCGCAGCATATTAATTTCCGTGCCGATCCGATTTTTACCTACCAATAAAAAAAAGCCGTAGGATAATATTGGCTAGTTAATAATAGTTATGAAAATTTTCGCTATTTTATTAAATCATTCAGACATATTCTTCGCCATCTTCTATCCTTACATTTCCATTAGCGGGCCCAAAGATAGATCTTCGATTTATATTATAATGCATTGAATTTAATCTAGAATCGTATTTGTAATAAAAATGTTCAGAATCGCTTGGCTCCTTGAAGCGACATTTTCACCAACATATATACAATTTCAATTTGATTTCCTGCAACCGTCGACATTCCATTTTTAAGTAGCAATCACGATATGTGATTCCAATTTTATAGATGTACAGAGTGGTTCCGTATGCAAAAATAGGCAATATTTTTGCATCATTTTCAATATTATTTTTAAATATTAAGGAAATAATTAGTCAGTAAAATTATGTGGTTGGTAGAGTTAACTACGAAATAAAATTAATTCAAAAGAAATAAGTCGATATCTTTATGACAGCAATTCTATGGTCTGGACTAAAAAGTCAGTCTCCGATGCAAAAGTGGATGCAAATCCTCGTATTGTTTGACTCAATTGTTTTATGCTGTGCATTAATTTATTGTGTTTATCTTGAGTTTGATTTTATACATACTTTTATTTGAATTGTATCTATGATATTGTGTATTTAATTTAATCGCACCTTCATAGGTGACACAATCTCATGATTGTGTATATAATGATTGTTTGTTTTTATTAAATGTTTTTTTTCATATATTTGATTTTAAACATATAATATAGGAGTTTTAAAATAGTTAGTCATGATGTTATCATATTTTGTATTTACTTTTCCATCTAGACCCCCTGGGTACGAGTATTTACTGTATTTACAAGTAACAAGGTTAAGGTACAAACAGCAACCATTCTATGTAATACTCATATTTGTCATATCATCGTTTACCATCGAGTTCAAATGCAAACCCATCAATAAAAATAAAAAATAAATTAGATGGAGACTGATCCCGATATAGTGAGAAAAAGATTAGGTACACGAATGATGACAATTCACTAGTTTTGCATTTGAGGGTAATTATTTTACCTTAGGATAGTGTCCTCATTTAATTAATATTATGCCTACGATAACAATTTTTCCAAATAAATTAAGCTTTTCCTTACCAAGACTTAGTGACTCCGTACCTATTCGCTAGATTAAAAAGGAAAAAAACATCACTAAAACATAATCTATCGAAGTGTTAAAACCGGACTAACCTCAGCCATACTCGAACCATTAAGCTTATTACCAAGTAGATACTACAATATCAGATATCACAGACCATTTAGTCTCAAAACTATACAAGTTGTTATTAGACACCGCAATTAGAAATGTTTGCACTTCTGTCTAAAACCTTTAGACTATTAGAATCATGCAAATCGTCCGTGTAATCTTAATGGGCTGTTTAATATCAATCGATTTTAATAAGCAACGCATTCGTAGGCTGTATTCTGCGGGTCTTATCTCGCCATTACCTCACAGTCACTCAAAATGTAATAGGTATTACTTATAATAAAGACTAGTATTTTTCTGTGACTTTGTCTCTCTGGCCTGTTTCGCTGGAACTGTTATTTTTCTGCAGCTCAGTCCGTGTGGCCTGTTCCATAAGAACTGTTCTTTTTCTGTAGCTTGATCCATCTAGCCTTAAGGAGGATGGAGGATCGACTCCCAA
The DNA here is from genome assembly GCA_029852875.1 of Mythimna loreyi. Lineage (NCBI taxonomy): Eukaryota > Metazoa > Arthropoda > Insecta > Lepidoptera > Noctuidae > Mythimna > Mythimna loreyi. The sequence goes on along the minus strand of CM056780.1, from coordinate 12,339,119 downwards.
CAGTGAAAACAGTTAATCAGACGATGATACTTTACAATCCTACATAGTACAAAATTTAAAACAATTAGGTACAGACTTCGTAATGAATTGTTTTCATATTTTACTCAGTACTTGTAGAGACCATTTTTTTTTTCAAAAATATCAAAATAAAATAAATATTTTCGAACATAATTATAATAATCAACAAAACCATATTTTGCCTTTTTGTTATATTGCTAGCTTCTGCTAGCGGATTTTCCTGCGTGGAGGTAGAAAATTATTCAAAAGGGACATCCTACTAGGACAGTATCTTATGGCCTATTTTAGGATATGGTATACCCGTGTGCCGTAAATTTCATCCAAATCCATTCAACGGGTTTAAAGTCAAGGAATAACAAACATGCACTTAAGTATACATACATATTTTCGCCTCTCTGTACTAGTAATATTATTACATATATGTAATCAGGTATATAAAAATAAAGAGTAATATATTTGTTGCTAATAAATAAACTCAAAAATAACTGGATCGATTAAAAAAAAATTCACCAGTAGGTATACTCATAAAATTACTTTGTCACTGAGTGACATAGGCATTTTATCTAATTTTACACGAACAAAACCACTGGTAAAAATACTTTTGCCTTAAACGCTGTAGGTACAGAAAGATGAGAGAGAAATGAGCGAACGAAGCGAACTGAATAAGAAATTTATTTCTACGATTCTTTGGCTGTTATTACTTAGTTGAAATGTAATATAGAGCATTATAGAAATTGTGTCGAAAACTCATTAAGTTTCAGTTCACGATAAGGTATCACCTTTACACCAGTTGTAAGCTAGAATTTAATCAGGCTTAGCAGTGCTCCTATAAATCCTAAGTTGAACTAGTTTTAGCAATAGTGGCCAGTTCACTATTTGCATAAGATGGTGCTTAACGCGTTAGCAAGGAAACATTAATCATAACATTATGCTGACTGAAATGAAATTATACCTTATTATTTTAAGATTATAATGTAAAGAGGCATTTTTTTTATACATCCACCTAATTCATCGAAAATGTTCCAGTGGCTCCAGTGTCAATTTTAAAATTACAAATGACAGAAATTAAATCATACAATAACATACCTACATGACATAAATATACAAACATACTTTTTAAACACATCGTCAAATTTTGATCGTTTTAATCCCGTGGAAGGTCAATTTATTACATGAAACATTATTGATTTCTAAAGATAAAATAAAATAAAAAAGTATTTTTTTAAAAGTCGAATTAGTTTACGCATGTACAAAATTAATTTCATTAAGTGTACTTCAGCTGAGCGACTTAATGACCTGTAGGTACTTAGTACGCAACGACCGACAACAACCTACAACTCAAAACTGCTCAAAGAAATTAATCGACGAAAAATCAACCGTCCACGGGATTAAAACGATCAAAATTTGACGGTTTATACAAATCTCCGCTACTAACTATGTTTACGAATTAGCGTAACTAAAATGCAATGACCAGATAAACCTTATCTATTCCAAAGCAATGATCATTGGCAACAACTAACCAGACGAGAAATTATATCCTTAGTAATGTTATAAACGGTAATAATTTCCTTACCGTTATTTACAAGTAGGCCTTTCCTTCCCGCGAGCTGATTACATTAGTTACCATTTATATATTCTGATATTTTACTGTTTTAAGAGGATTCGTGTCTTTTTCTTTGAGGTTGGATTTCATCTAATCATTTTTCTCGCACTGTTGAGTGGGATAACGTCGCAAAATTTTACTAAATTAAAACCACACCAGCGTTACACCGTTAAATTTTGGCCGTTTTAATCCCGTAGAGTGGAGGTGCGATAAATAACAGCTAAGCGGGTTCAATGATCGTAGGTAGTTGTCGTTCGTTGCGTACTAACTACTCAGCCGTAAGTACTTAAAGATATGAATTTCGTACACGCGTAAATTAATTTTAGTTTAAAAAAGTACTTTACTTTTTAATTTTATATTTACAAATCTACTTACAGAATTTCATGTATCGACCCTCCACGGGATTAAAAAGACCAAAATTTAACGGTGTATAGCTTCAGTCGATTTCCAGGAACATAAGCTTTTTTTTGGTAGGTAAAAATCATCTAATTGCTGACTAAAAAAACTTCCTCGTTCCTAAGTTGCTTTTTCACACGCGAACCTTTGGTTTGGTCCCAGTAGGCTTCGACCCTTCTGCAGGGTTTCTACGAGTCCCAGGACTGTGGATTCGCCTTTTCAATAGTCGACTTGTAGGCACCTCGCAGGCTTTAACCCTGCTGGGCTACTACGGTTTGGCTACCATCTCATGGAGGTGCACGTGGAACACTATGTGCCGACGACGACTCGTTCCCTCGCGTTTTGCGTGGTTGTATCATTCACTAGCATTTCTTCGCTGTTTCGTAGAAAGAGGACCTCCGCCGACTTTCCTTTGTTATGGAGCATGACCTGTATCAGGACCCAGCGCGAGAAGTCGCCACCACCAGGATTTGTGAGTTCGTTTAAATATCATAGCATACCATCAGTCTTATAATGTTTCTACTACTGGAACTGAGGCCTTCTCTTTAGGTGAGGGAATGAACCGTAAATATCACGCGAGCCCAGTGCGGATTGGTGGATGTCACATGTCTGTAGGACATGCCGGTTTCCTCACAATGTTTTCCTTCACCATTTTGAGAGCAGTGGTTTTTTTTTTTTTATGGTAGGTGAAAATCATCCAATGACGTAACCCGCTCTTGGGCGGAGCGGGAGACCAGTGTCAGACTCTTACTGACTAAAAAACCTACCCCGTACCTTCCTTGCCTTATTCCTGGAGTCGAGGTAACAGTTTTCCACCACCCTCTAGGCTCCAGGAGGCTTCGACCCTGAAGGGCCCCTGCAGTTTGCTGACAACTCCTTGAGGCGCGCGGGAACGGTGCGCGCCGTTGACGACTTGGACTCGGTCTTACCAGACGACCGGACGGCGAGCTACCCATTGCTCACCGTCCGCGAGCCAGTGTCTACGGTGGCCGGATATCGGCAGGATCGCGGCGGCGAGGGCTACGGCGAGTACGCCGTTGCCTTTGCCTTATGCGGTTGAGAGCAGTGGTGAAACACGAAACATGTGAACGTATAAATGTGGCCGAAAAACCTGTATTGCCACTCCTTGTAAACTGTACGTAACGACATACTTTACGGGCCCCTAAAAATCTATAACCTTTCAATCAGGAATCAATCTATTTGGTCTATTACTTATTTAGCATCTGCAGCTGTTCTCTACTACAACCCTATGATGACACTGTTTTATGAATAACAAGTAATTTTACTGAACTACTGCTTTTATTTTTTATTTATTCATTTGTGGGTAACTTAACCTTTCGAGTACCATTATTAGAGATATAAATAGAAAGACAATAGGCTTGGGGCTCGATATATATCGCAAAGGGCAACTGAAGGACACAGGTGTGTTTTCAGTCATGAAAAGTCCAACAAGCCCTTCCACTCAACTCTAAAGTGAAAGAACTTCTTCAACAGAACATTTAATTTAAACTATATACACCTTCGAAGAATTCTACTTTGACAGAACCTTTCGTCGACATACACTAGTTCGACGGATCGGACTGGCCTATTGGTCTAGTTGAAAGAGGTCCTCACTGCTATGCCGGAGGTCGTGGGTTCGATTCCCGAGTTCAAATGTTTTGTCAGCAAAACCATTGGCACTCCACAAAAGGTTGAAGCCTACCGGGGCTCAGGGTCTCTTTCTGAAAGGAAGGCTTGGTCCCAGTGCGAAGGGCAAAGAAGGAACGGGGTGGGGTATTTAATCAATAAGAGTGTGACACCGGTTCCCGCTCAACCCAAGAGCGCGATTCGTCGTTGGATGATTTTTGCCAAACATAAAAAAAACCCAGGACAAATGTTTATGTGATGAGCACTATAATTAGTTCAGTGTCCGGATGTAATTTTACTATAATATTTATGTACTTAGAAAAATATAAGTATGTTTATTAGATGTCTAGTACCCATAACACAAACTCTGCTTAGCTTAGGACTAGACGAAGTTATGTGATAGTTGTGGAATCCATACTAATATTATAAATGCGAAAGTAACTCTGTCTGTCTGTCTGTTACGCTTTCCCGCTTAAACCTCTCAAACGATTTTGATAAAATTTGGCACAGACAATCTTTAAACCCTGAGAAAGGATATAGGCTACCTTTTATTGCGAAAAAAAGGCGCAGACCAAGTCGCGGGTACCAGCTAGTATATTATAATTATATGTATTTATCTTTATTTGAAATTTGACGATACCAATTTACTTGCGTTTTATGGTCTTAGGTAGGTAATCAATAAATACAACATAGTGCAAATAAATAGACAATCGTACATTTCCCAATGTAAAAGAGCGTTTCACCGAGCTTACAAATTCACCAGTTGTGTCAAATTATCATCGGAATGTCAAATCAATTTTCTTTTACACTGTCGTTTAGTCGACAACTACTTGACGTTCGCTTACGGTTTTATTACAAGTCACTGAGTTCGCTGAGTTAACTGAGTTAGTTAACTATGAAATAGTATTAAATGGGCCGTTATGAAAATTGTTATTTAGATGGCTACGGTTTCGTGAATATTACGGCGATTACGTTAAGGAATAATTTGTAAAGGAAGAGAGTTATTTTGAAGTGTTGCGGTACGAGAAATAGGGACTTGTGGAAAGTGTGCTTTCATTATTATTATTTTCGTCATCATCATCAGCCTTTTTAATGTTCCCACTGCTGGGACACAAGCCTGCTCTTTAGAAGATGGAGTGGACCGTAATCTACCACGCGGCCCTAGTGCGGGTTGGTAGATGTCACACGTCTTCGAATTTTTGGTTCCAGTATATACCGGTATTCTCACAATGTTTTCTTTCACCGTTTTGAGAGCTATGGTGATGAAATAAATAACACAAAGTAATGCATTTAAAACTTGTAAGTTGGGGCCGTTACCATGAAGCCTTTCCTGCTGCGCTAAAGGGTGAGATTCGCCGTTGTATTATTTTTTTTTTAAAGTTTTTAATCCATTTTGCACATAAGGAAAGTTCAGGTAAGAACTGCATATTGGAGTAGAGAAAAGCTGTGATTTTAAAAAATTTTAAACACCCGTGCAAAGCTGCATCGAATCGCTAGTTAATCATATAATTAATCCTTTTAAGAAAGCTAACCCTCAACAAAAAAGAGAAATCGAAATCCCCAATAATTTAACTCCAATTTCTACCCTAATAGGTATCTTCATATAAGTAATAATTTATACAAAATCCATACACTTAGTCGATCGTTATACCCGCATGAAAGCCTATTACGTGAAATTGTCCGCAATTTCCTTAGTATCAGTTAAACGATTTGCAAATGCCGATTTCTCATACATCATAATTCTTGGGCACACAATGAAATTGCCAACTCACTGGTTAGTACGTATTTCCTTATGTTTGTTCTGCTAAACAAGACTTTACCTGGAAAGGATAGGAAGGAAATCATGTTTGAATTTTGTATTTTAAAGATTAATTTTAGTTATTGGAATCAGCCTTATTACTTATATAATATACCCATTGCTAGGAGGCTCAGTCACCCTATCTAAGCTACAATAGTTTCGATTAGAGTTAGCGCTTGTAGTTGACCACGCTCTCAATTCCCTTGTCCAGACGTCATATCAACAACGGAATTGGGGGCGAGGCTGTCTACAAGCTCTAACTCTAAACGAAACGATTGTAACTTGGCTAGTGGGGCAGGCCTCTACTTTAGGAGAGTCAATGGTTGTAACCCATCATACAGGCTCAGTGCTGATGGATGTATTTTACAAAATCTTCAAAGTTTTGGTAGAAGAACTACGGGCTTTTTTTAGGTGTTAAATGACACCTAAATTCGTAAAAAAATCGTTAAATGACCTTCCTTTTAGAAACGACACTTGAAGAGTGCGGGAACAGTGCGCTGAGTAGGTATAAGATTCTATTTTCAACTCGATACGCGTTACCGAGATAAAACCCCATGACAGACAGAAAGACGGACATCAAAGTCATCCCATATTGGTCCTGTTATTTCCTTTTTTAGTACGGAACCCTAAAAATATAAAGAAAAGTCAATTTTCATTCAAGGCTAAGTATTCAGTACTCATTTAGCTACCATCGTCCCATTTAATATTACTTTGCGTTTTATTGTTTTTAAATCAGCCCTAGATTTTTGTCGTAAAACCAATTTATTACTGTAACGATTGAAAATCGAATTAAAATAGATGAGGGAAGGTAAATGAAAGACCATAACGATTTTGTCATTATCGTAAATTATTATTTTGTAAAACTTCTGTTTTAGTGATATGAGTATTTATTAATTAAATTTTTCACAATCACTTCTTTTTTATTTCTGCATGCATATTTCTTCCAATTGCTCCTTACGTAGGTCTGCTGGAAGATTTTTTTTTTAAATAGGTCTGCTGGAAGATTTTTTTTTTAAGTAGTGTCGATGTGTTACGATACTTCGACATTACTTGGATTACATAATTATTGATTTTAAGTCTCACTGTTTGTATATTTTTGTTATGTAATTGTTAGTTGTTCCAAATAAAATAAAATAAAAAATAAAATTACTTAAACCGTACCAGGTAAACCAGGTTACAAACGTAACGCGAAGAAGACTGCGAGTGGATTTTAGTCAGTAAAAGTCTGAAGTCTCCTCTCACTCTCATGGTGTTTTTTACAAGTTTTTATTTCACTTGTAATATTTGTATACATAATATATGTTTTGGTTGAGAGTAGTTGTGGCCGAGTGGTAACGGACCCGACTTCTGAGTTGTCGCGAGTTTAAAATCCAGCCAGGCGCATCAATTTGTGTAATTTATTTCATCACCACTGCTCTCAAAACGGTGAAGGAAAACATCGTAAGGAAACCGGCAAGTCCTAGAACCAAAAATTCGAAGACATGTGACATCCTCCAATTCGCACTGGGCCCGCGTGGCGGATTATGGCACATAGTATCCAAGTAAAACGTTATAAAAATAATAATAATAACAACAATCAAAGCCTACTTGTAGACAGACAATTTCCTAGAAACAATAAAAAAAACTAATATTTGTTTTCATTCTAAAATCAAAACAGAAGCGCCTCAACTCGGAACCATCATAAAATTAACACACAACCCCTTATTTACTTTTCCACTACAATATAAACTGATCAATTCTAAAGGCCGTGTCACACGAGCTATGTCCGCAGCCTGTCTAATAGGGCACATTAACTAAGAGACACGAAGCTAAACTCCAATAAAAAAAAAGTTGAAAAAACTAACGACACCGAATCACGCATCGGAAACTTGGCCGAATTAAAAGTTGCCTGTAATAAACAATAAAAAATGCCGAATAGGCTGTTTCTTCATTTGATACGAGTTTTTGTAATGATCCAACTATCGTACGGGAACTTTGGCCGGGGATCGTTCGTATTGATGTGTAAAATTCTAAGGGTTTGGGCAGACGATTGGCTGAATAATTACTATATTTAACCTTGCGTATACGGTATGCTGCACAATAGCTTTTTAATTGTGTCTTTAATTACGGCTTACGAAAGGTTAATTCTTTAAGCACAAATAGGTGCAGTAGCGCTTTTAATGGCCTTAAACTCTTAAGCCTCAAGCGACCGTCGGCATTCGTACACCTTCTATTATATCTCTAATTACGGTATTCAAAAGGATAAATATTGTACATAGACAAACCATACCAAATCTCCCTTCCCAAATCTACTTGGTATTTGCTGCAATTTTAAATAATATATTTAGCATTATATCAAATAAAAGTCGCAGGGCGATCCCTGGCCACTAAATTTGTGTCTGTGGAGGGGAAGCTCGTCATTTGGGTGTCCGGTAAGGAAGGATAATGAACAGTCGACAACGCATATTATTTCACGCAGACCTCAAAGAGTCATCGAAATAGCAGAGGCCTAGTCGTCACTAGGCCTCTGCTAGGCAACTGCGTCCAGTTGCCCACTGGGGTCACAGGGTACCGGAACCCAAAGGGCAACTGAATGACTGCTGTTCGTCGGTAAAAATCTGTCACACCTCTCTCTCTCTCCACCATAGAAATGGAGAAGTATTTTTTATATTTTGGCGCATTAGACGACTTATTTTGACCCCAAATTCGGTCCAAGTTCCATTCCATTTACTGATTTCACTTGTTGCTTATCTTATGATGTTTATTTTTGGTAGTCATATATCATCAATCTTCTTCCACAACTCCTCTCTCTTTTGATGGAGTGAGATTGAGTTTCAGACTTTAACTGACCAAAACTAACCTTTGTTCCTACAGTTGCTCTTTGCGATTGTGATTGATTGATTCAAGAGATTGAGGATTGTACTGTCGTTCGATAGAGTCGCCAGTGGGTTTATATCTATGGTTTAATCGAATTATAGCGCAACTCTCAACCATATAAATAATGGTTCTCCATATCCTACCCAGGTCCAGTAGTATCTCCTTAGTTTGGCTCTCAACAGTAAAATACATTTATGGACATTCAATGAAGACGTTGGTAAAGGGCATGCCAACTTTACGCATGCTTGAACACCATAAAAGTATTAACGATGAAAGAGGAAATTCAAGCGTCCCAAACCAGGGTTCACATTCACGGTCATAAGGAATCACGAATTGTAATAATACGACCAAAAGTCAGCCGTGAGTATAGGGCTCTAGACGTAACAATAGTTTTGATTGACAAAGTTGCAACAGACATGGCAATATATATTTTTTTATGTCACCGTTTTTGTGACACTTTCCGTTAACTTGACGTGAAATTGAACGTTTTTAGTGTAAGTATTTAACTTTTACATTATGTTACTCGTATTGACTCGCTTTTGTTACGCAATGGTTAATTATATTGATTGGTTTTGGGCGGTCCAAGTAAGCGTTGATTTATTTTAAATGTTTTCACGTAATGTTGTGTTATGAAATGGTAGTGTACCGTTTTTTTTTGGGATAGAAAGTCATTAAATAACTTTGCTTACTTTATTTTGCTTGGCTTTGCTTTATTATTTCTCAATTGAATAATTAAGTAATAATAATGTTCAATGCATGCGTTTAACGGTAACGAAACGATGGTTACTTAGCTCGAGGGGCAGCACTAGAAGAAAATGAAATGAAGACATGTCTCTGAAAGACAAATAAAGAGGTGAAGCAGCAAAAAGCTTTTATCTCTCCAGCCTTTTCTCAAATAACTTGGGGTAAGTAGACCAGACCAATAGAGTAGGATACATCCTACCAGACGTCCACCACCCAGTTACTGTAGTTACCTTTGACAGATGAAATCAAATTAAAACTCTTTTTAAACAAAAGGTATATCAACACACAAGTTGTTCCATTATGGTCTACAGGAGCCCAGTCTGCCAGTCCGAAAGGCCCAGTCTACAAGCAGGCAGGGTCTAAGCCTACTAAGGGTCTACTTCTGAAAGGAAAGCTCGATCCTGGTATGAAAGGCAAATAAGTGACGGGGTGGGTTTTTAGTCAGTCAGAACCTGATTCTATTTCCTTCTCCATTGAAAGGAAGGAATTGACATTGGATGATTTATACCCACCGTAAAAAAAAAACATCATGATGGTTGGTCTTGAGAAAAAAGAAAGTGCAGTAATCGATTTTCGACTCGCAATCGAAATGGGAAGACTGCACGGTACCGAAAACGTTTTCGAAAACATCGACTATAATATTGCCAACTTAAAAAGACCTCTTTAGTGTTGTAAAACTAATATTTGCCGCTAGCTTCGATAAGAAAAATGGTTTGCGTGTCACAGTATCATTATGCTATTGTCATAAGGGCTAATAGTTCCACAAGAATCATACAATATGATAATAAAATGGATCTTTAAGTCTTTAAATTGTCATTATGTCTGTGCAGCTCGATTTTCTTGGGTAGAAGCTAATCAATGTCGTATTAAGAATTATTATTCCGAGTCGTTTGTGACTACCTTACTAAGGTCATTATGACCAATTTGTAATTGTTACCTACTTATGGCCATTTTTTATTCTTTACTTACATACTGCAGTTAAACGGTTGTTTGTTCGTAAATAATTGGCATTCTCTGTGATGTTAGTTATCATGAAAATTGTCTTGTTAATGTTGGCAATGTCTCTTGGTATTTGCTTTTGATTTTTGTATAGAAAAAAATATGCTTTTAAATCATAAATCATTTATTGATTTGCAAACATGGGTGATTCATACATAGATGTTTTTTTACAATATTAAGCGTCTCCATATTCTACCATCGCATGGGCATGCAAATAACATTTTATTCATAAATGTCAAGTAAAATAAATAAAGAATGTCAATAAAAAAAATGAAAATGTAATGTTTTGGGAATAAGTTGTTTCATTATCATCATAGGCCTTATTACCATCAAAGGCCTCATAACCAAATCATTACGCAAAACTATAATATTAACGCAAAATAGAAACTACTACAAACAAATTTGATCATTTTTTTGTCTTTTACGATTCATATAGTAGAACAACGTTTGCCGAGCTAGCTGGTAATTGTATAAATTTTGTTTTTTTTTTTTTTAATCGGTCCGTGACCTTACTAGGCATCAACCCTGCTGGGCCCCTACAGTTTGCTGTCAACTCCTTGAAGCGCCCGAAAACAGTACGCGCCATCGACGACTTGGACTTGGTCCGGTCGGTTACCGGACGATCATACAGCGAGGACTACGGTTTCCCTTCCAATGACTAATCTTACTGATAACAGCTCTGTAAGATTACTCATCGTAATAGTTCTGAACGTTGCGTTTAGAGTAGGTAAACATAACAGTCCCTTCATTTCAATACCCACATGTAAAATAATGAGCAACCACACTAAATCAATTCCTAATGAAGTCACAACTGAACACTAAACTGTGATAGAATTTATTGTAATAGCCGCTACTAGTGAAGGGGTGCAAACGTCTGTAGGCGCGATAGTATTGCCCAATAAATCTTAACAGACTAACGACTGAATGAGGAGACAACTGGGCAATAAATGGCCATATTTGACTTTAACACCGCTCGACACATTACTGTGTACGATTTAGTATATCCGCTTAGGACAAATCCCTTGGAGGACTTTTATCGCCCAGGTTTAAATACAATATTTTCTTTAGCGTTATTTTCTGTCCTGATTGGTCTATATATTTCACAATTAACGCCATTTAGTCCCAAACTAGACAACTAATAAATTAATTAATTGCATGAATTGATTCCTGCAACTCTTTTCCATCATCGGACAACCCGACGCACGGCGAATATTCATCTTTATATTCTTGAAACTTTCTACGGTTCGGACTAAGCGTTTCGTTTCATTTTCACTTCGTTTGACTGGAACAAATTGCCTGCTGCAATCTTCCCGTCTGATTATAATTTAGATGTCTTCAAGGCTCGAGTGGCTATTCACTCTAAATTTTTTTATTAATTTAACGCCGCACCATCAACAATTTCATCACTGCATACCATCAGGTGGGATCGCAGTCAAGCATTAGTTTATGGCTTTTTTTATATATTTCTGAATATATACATACATAAACTACACCCAGACACAGTCGTGCTCATCACACAAACATTTATCCTAGGTGGGAATCGAACCCACGACCTCCGGCATAGCAGTCAGAGTCACCACCATCAACCACTAGAACAACAGGCCAGTCAAAACTTAAGATAAGTACGTATTTGCTTTTTCTTCTCTTTATGTAAATTTGTAATTATTTTGAGAATATAATTATAAAAAACATCTTTAACCGAACTTTTTATTGTACATCATCAAAATAATGTGGCTCAGGCCTATGTCCAAAAGTGGATGATGATGATGATGAAAAAGGTTATTTTAATACAACAAAAAGAATGAACAAACAAAAAACCAGAAGCCTTTCACATAATATACAAGCACGTGATTGTTTCTAATTCTTAAGTGGTACATTAGAAGTAATGACAAAGCGACCAAGTTATAATGCAAGGTAAGTAACGAGGGATCGTGGGGCTTACTAATTTATTAACCAAGGCTATCGGAGGCCCACCATACAAAAATTAACCTCTACCATATTAGCTTCATTGTGCATATTAGTATACGAGGATTTTTAGTCTTGGTATTTTGAGAAAATGGCACGGAAGTACTGCGTGTTATTTTGTATAGGCAACGGCGTTCACGCCGCAGCCGCCATTGCGATTTCCGACCACCGCAGGCGCGGGCTTGCGGGTAGCGCGTCGTCCTGTGTCTGGTAACAGTTCAGACAGAGCCCAAGTCTTCGACGGCGCGCACTCTTTCCGCGCGCCTCAAGGAGTCGCCAGCAAAGTATAGTGGCCCAGCAGGCTCCAGGTCGGCTTCGTCCAAGCGCGCGATTCAACATTGGATAATAATTTTTACGACCCAAAAAAAACCAAAAACAGTTCGAACTTGCTAGTTATATGTGTATTTCGGAAAGCTTAATATAATAAACAAAAACTAACTACAGTAGTTTAAGAGAAACAAGTAATAAAATGGGAAAGTTTGAAATATGTAAAGGTTGTTGAATTGTTCAATAGTCACCGCGGTTCTAGGAAGCAAAAGACAACGAAAAAAATACAAGTTGGCTTTAAGCAGTAAAAGTCTGCTTCTTTGCACTTTTTAACATTTTCACATTTCATTTTATTGAATCAGTATATAAAAAGATCGCCATTAACAAAAATAAAGACATTAAAAATGTATACAGCAATCAAGTATCAAGACCACTCACTCCTACAAAGACGTACACCGCGGCAACTCATAATAGGCTTGAAATTTTCTTATAGCTCAACTTTTACATAGATTTCCTTGGTACGGGGGTGGCTACTGGACTAAGTGACTACACCGGGCTATTACTTCACTAATCTAAATTGATGGGGCGTCCAGAAACCGGGTATTTTTTCAACATTAGTAATTTTTTCGGCGTAAAATAATATAATAAACATAAGCCCCTGTTTCATTACTTAAGGCGTTGGTATTGAATGCCGGACGTTATGGAACGATTATGCGCCTTTATGGCATCATTCCGGCGAAATTAGATTTCTAGGTTTATGATTTGCGTATTTGTGGATAATTATTTTTTTATTGGATTTTGTTTGAAGGTAAAGGAAAAATTGTGATGAAAATGAGTGATGAGGATCAAGTAGGAATAGTGATCATCACATTTTATAAGTTATTTCTGACAAAAAAAAAATTACAATATCTTTTCTTTTTTTTCATAAAAAATAGTTATCAATCATACACAATACAAACAGGACTTAATTATGGCCTATATGATAGAAAAGGAAACCCCTAGTCCAAGGCCGCAAAGGGTAACGGAAGAAATATAGGTGGTTTAGTCAGTAAAAGTCTGACACGTCCTCTCGCTCCATTGTAGGGTGAAAGAAAACATAAAACGATTTCTAGTCTCCTAAAAAAAAGATAATACACACAAAGTTTATTAGTCTACGCTTGCTGATGGTAAGTGGTAATGCGTGTGACGATTACATGGGCTCTGGCAGAAGATTCTACTTCTCCGCTGTACTAATAATAACCGCTTAGAATGAAATAGAATCACTTTTATTTGAGACAGACACAGCACGACGGTTACTGATATAAAGTAAAAAGAACACAGTACTAAATACAATACGGCCGTCAGATATTGGCGAGTTCTTTCTGGCTCTGCGAATTTTAGCGCTTCTTAACTCGTAACAAAATAAATGGTTTAAATGTTGTTATTGCTGTAAAAAACTGTTATTAGTTTATTTTTTTTAATCTTTTTTTTAACTAACCTAACCTTACTTCAGACTCATCAAGGTCCGATGGCCGTAGGACTTGTACTACTTATTTGTAATTTGAAATATCGCAAAGACTTTTAGGTATACAAATAACTGAAATGTTATTGTATTGTAAATATATGTCCACAATATGTCCACAACTATCACACAACGCCATCTAGTCCCAAGCTAAGCAGAGCTTGTGTTATGGGTACTAGACAACCGATAAACATACTTATATATTTCTAAATAAATACATATTATAGATAAATTACACCCAGACACAGAACAAGTGATCGTGCTCATCACACAAACATTTGTCCTGGGTGGGAATCGAACCCACGACCTCCCGCATAGCAGTCAGGGTCACTAACTACTAGACTGACAGGCCAGTCCGTCAGTTATGATGGACCTTTACTGCCAATTTACACTGAATTGTGAAATGACACTCAATATTTTCACACATACCGGTACTACAATAGTACTAACTAATTTTTACGGGACTTGTAGTGACGAGAAGTAGAAGAGCGAGATCCATTGCGTGCTGTCGACGACTTGGGCTCGGTCCGGACTGTTACCAGCCAACCGGACGGTGCATGCTCGCCGTCCGCAAGCCCGATCCTTATCTGACTTGGAGATCGAACTCAGAACCTCACGCTCAACAATCATGCTTACAACAACTACACCACCAAGAAAGATCATTTAACTTGTCAAACAATAAATTGATTGATGATAAATCTAGAACTTATTACCTAGTGTCAATGACCTTTGAAAATACACAAAAAAATATCTTGATTAAACAGCATTATTGTAACTGTTCAATTGTAATGTGTGATTGAACTTTAGCATTTACTTAATTTTTATTTACTCAAGGTCAATGACATGAAAATAATGGGTATCTAGTTTATTATTCTAATTTCAGTAACAATCAAAATAGATATATTGATTCTACCTAGTCTAGACATTTACCGAATTACCTCATAATTTGTTTGGTAGCCCTGTTACGATTAGTTTAAGAAAAATATCGAACAAATATGTATTTAGGAAAATTGGTAAAAGACAAATACTAGATCATTATTTTTAAGACCTAGAAAACTGAGTACACTAATAGGTATTATTAAGTTTGTGTGTCAAGTATTTTTGTGTGTATGTTTGTTACTTTTTTACACTCAAACTGCTGAACAGATGTTAACGATATCGGTACATAGGTAGACCATGTCTTGGAGTAGTACGCTGTGGACGCGTACATTTAATTTTAAGCATAATTTTGTAATTATTTATAAATTTAAAAATATGTCTTTGCATTTTACTGCATTTTTTTAAAGAGAAAACGTATCTTTGGATTTCCTGGCCTTCTTCTCCATAGAGATCTACACTTTGGAAAGAAGTAGCAAATAGTATAACCCTAACCTAACCAAGGCAAAATTTTAATTGAATTTCTACTTGGACTGGAAGAAACGGGACTGGATTGGAGCTTTGTCTGCTGCAGTCTTCCCGTCCGATTATAATTTACGTGTCTTCAAGGCTAGTGTAAATTATGGCTCTTAACAAACTAGTACGCTTCACTTTTAACGATTACAACACTGTTTACGATCAGGCTTTTTTTTGATTATCAGATAGGATCACAATAAAGCATTAGATGATACTGCAGCGTCTGACTGGCGCTAGTATCGAATATTCCTTCATATATTTCGTAGTACATATTTTGTCAGTTCAAACAGACAAACCCAAATACGAATGTAGGCTTATTAGCCAATTTAGGTTGTGACGTCAAACGCTGCTCTAACGTCAAAGTGTCCCACATATTGTGAGAGACCGAGTCTAGGAAAGATTTAACATACGTAACTCAAGATATTATCTATAACATCATGTCTGAATTCCCTGAATGAAGTATTCACTGCTTCTGCATTCCGACCACCGTAGGCGTAAGCTTGCGGAAGGCGAGAAATTGGTAACTCGCTGTCTGACTGTCCGTTCGGACCGAGTCCAAGCAGGTGCTTTACTTTCAGTAAATTATTTATTACCCTGCTCTCAAAACGGTAAAAAAAACATCCTGAGGAAACCAACCAACTTGTCTTAGCATTCAAAATTCGAAGACATAATGACATCCACTAATGCCTGCTAGCTTGGGTAAAAAGGACGAAAAATAAATGTGACTACTGTATTTTTTTTTTACCAACCCGCACTGGGCTCGCGTGGTGGATAACGGCCCATTCCCTCTCTTAGAGAGGAGGCCTGTGTCCCAGCAGTGGGAACATTAAAAAGGCTGATGATGATACTGTAATTTTTGAAGAGGAAACTCGTGATATTAATAAGCTCACCGTCCGGTCGTCTGTTAACAGTCGGGACCAAGCCCAAGTCGTCGACGGCGCGTTCTGTTCCCACGTGCCTCAAGGAGTTGTCAGCAAAACCGTTGGGACTCTGTAAAAGGCTCGAAGCCTACTGGGGCCCAGGGTCTCTTTCTGAAAGGAAGGCTTGGTCCCAGTGCGAAGGGCAAAGAAGGAACTTGGTGGGGTGTCTAGTTAGTAAGAGTCTGACACTTTTTCCCGCTCCGTCCAAGAGCTGGATTCGTTATTGGATGATTTTTGCCCAAAATAAAAAAACGGTAGACACATTATAATATGCTTAATTTACTAGGTCAACTTAAGACAAAAATTATATTATTATTTTTGAGCACATGATTATTTTGTCATAATTCAATCAGTTTCCATAATTATGTTTTGCCATTCTCAAAGTAATCACAACAGTTATTTCCTACTGTGTCTATGTTATTCTATTGTGTTTCACACCACCATTGACCAACCGCATTAACTAGTTTGACATCAATTTCCTTTTTCATCCACATTCATTAACACATCAGTACGCAACATAGGTGCACACATGAAACAGAGGTAGTCAATTGTCACAGTGACATCGCTCATTATTTGCCATAGTCATGTGAGTTAGTGGACTCATTGGCGATCAATTATCCGCAATTTGAAGCACTTGCCATGACGACCGACCGGACAATTTGTAAGCGAACACTAATTGCACAGAGTAGTCAAACTTTCACAGGCAGCCATATTGGATTTTAGCACGTACAAGATAATTAATTCAGTGGTATTTATTGACTTTAGAAGACATTGTCCCACATTTTATTTAAGTGTTTTTGTGATAACTTAAAGGTGTACTTTTTAATATTCAGATGACATTAAAATGCGTATGTTTCTCAGTCCTGCCGCACTTTTAAATAGGGATGCGTAAATTAAGAATATTAATGGGAAACTGTTACCGTATTTGGTAATAAGTACTAGTTAGGTTTGATAGGTGTCGACCGAGTACAGTACTTATTATAATAATTCTCGGAATTCAATAAGGTTACATTTAAAAACGAGTAGCCATGTCTGGTCACGGTAATTGGCACTAAACTATGTGAACGATGAACAAAGAAATACTCAATCGTATAAATTAGACTAAGTTTATTGTTAGTAATATTTTTTTAATTTACTAATTTAATTAAGGTTCACCAACAGTTGTTACAGATAGAAAGTTATAAATAATCATGTCTTTAATCTAACTGTACAACCAATAACAGGCATACACCACATTCAAAATGCTCTTTGTAAATGATTAACATTACATAAATCTAATACTTTAACTATATAATTATTTAAACTGCACTTACTTGTACTTTCATTCTAGTTACTAAATAACAAATACAGTAAAATAACAGAGCTCCTTCCTCTCTCTTGCCTGTATTGACTGGTTTAGACTAGAAATTCGTAAGAGCTAACCTGCTCTTACGAATCTCTAATGTATAATCCAGTAAGAAGCTGGTGGGATCTTGGCCGTATTTCCAGTATTATCCTGATAGTAGGCTATCAGGATAATACTGGAAATACGGCCTCAAGCACCTCAGTATACGTTGCCCTCTTGTTATTAGGCCACTTTGTGCTAGCGACCGTTTTTGGGAGTCCATTTATTGAGTGTGCAAGTCAACCCCCGTATTTCCTGAAAAATATAAAATTTTTCAAACAAACAATACCAAACAAAAACCCGGACATTACTCTGTACAATTAGTCGAGATTGTCCATTAAAACCGGCAGAGATTCATGCAAACGACCCCAACTACATACGCACATACGGACGAACAATCAGCACCAATCAATAAATCTATTGGCAGGCTTAATGACTAGCCAAGGATGCCTGGTTGTCAGCGACAATTATTGGTATCAGCCGATAATAATTGGTATCAGTACCCAGCAATAATTGGAATAATTAAAGCTATCTAGCCAGGCTACTGTTGATTGATATATTTTTATTGATAGTTAAAAACTGTTATTGCTTTTTGGTACTATGCGTTCCAAATAAGAATAGGATTGCTTGGCAGCATGTGACGTCACGCCTTACTGTCAAATCGAAGATATTTTTGCAAATTTGAAGAATTCAGAGGTGAATTAAATTGAAAAACTGGATACTGATTTAAATTTTTTGTTCAAAGTTCGTAAATAAATTAGATTTTTTGTAAATAAACTGAATTTTAAAAATATCTTGCTTAAATTTGACAGTAAATCGTGACGTCACAACATGGCAATCGATCCTATTCTCATTTGGAACGCATTGTATTGGTAATGAGACAGCGGTTTTTGGTTTCAATCTTTGAAAAAAGAAGAAGTGACACGTCATTAGTGTCACTTTTTCTTACCATCATGTTTTTTTTTTATGGTGGGTAAAATCATCTGTAACGAATCCCGCCCTAGGGCGGAGCGGGAAACAGTGTTAGACTCTTACTAACTAACGACCCACCCCTTTTCTTCTTAGCCTTCATACCGGTGTCGGTCCTTTCTCTCAGAAACCGGACCGGGGCTCCAGTAGGCTTCCGCCCTGCAGTTGGCCCTCTGTATATGCTTTCTTACCATCATATAACAGCACCTCATAGTTTAAATTACTTTATAGTCTTTTAGGAAAAAGAGTACTGAATATTGTATAAAGTAAAATAAATCTACTACTAATACTAACAGGCTAGTTAAAAATAGAAATACAGCTAGTGCTTGATTGTGATCCCATCTGATCGTAAGCAGTGACTTCTAAGCAAGTGTGCTGCATTACCATCCCCGTCATTGTTTACTATCAGGTGAAACAGCGATCGTACGAAAGCTTATTTATATAAATAACTACCTACTAGCTTTTGCCCGCGGCTTCGCTCCCGGTAAAGAAAAATGTGATATATGAAAAACTACTCGACCGATTTTGTCCAAACTTCACGTAAACCATCTACTAAATAGTCCAAACAAAGCTAAAACATTTTTTTTTTAATTAAAAGCATTTATTTTAGGCAAATAAAAAAAGATTTGGTTTGGATAGGTGAGCCCGTTTTTGAGTTGTAGAATTACAATGAAAAGTGGCATTGATTTTTATATATATAAACGATAAATAAAAGCATATATATACAAATAAATAAAAATGTATTTATATATTTTACAAACGCAGGCAAATTCAACAAGCTTCATGGTACAAATGAAAAGAACTAAGAATTAAATAGTTTTCCGCTCAGCTGCGCCCAAATAACCGACACCTTAAAATTTTAGGTCAGTTGAAAACCAGCCTCAGGCGCTAATGGTTTTCAACTGACCTATGAATGTAAGGTGTTGAATGATAATAAATCGGTTTTGTACTGTAATAAATATACTATTGTACCATGAAAGTCAAATCAAAAGAGGGTAAACTGCTTAGTAGATATCACATTATTGCAAAAAATCCTGTCAATTATTTAAAAAAGTAAAAAAAATCAATATGACAGTGTCAAAAACAATATTTTTTACCAAAACTCAAAGATTTTAAAATATCCTGGATAAAATCTTTGCCATAACTACGCTAAACCTTCTCCAGCGTTTAATGGTCTATTAACAGTTATTCCACAAAGGCTATGAAGAATTAAAGTTGAAGTAGGCCTTAACCTTGAAGCTTTTATAAACATATATATATTTTTGTATTGTTTTTTTTTACATTTCACCGATCTAAATATGGAAAGCCAGAACAGCAAACAGAATTCAGGGGCTCAACTAACTTATACTGTGACTCAAGAAACCAGAGACCAGAACCGTACATATACCTTGGCTTCAGAAACCGATGAAACCGTAGCACGGCGACCCAGTTTACCTTCCACAGTCCCAACAGTGTTAGATCCTGAACTAATATCAGTATGTGGTTGCTTAATAAACGGTGACTCTGATTCGTTTGAAGATAATGACTATTTGAAAGAAAAACGCAAGAGGTTTGAAAACAATTTCAGAATAGAAAGTTATTTGCGCGAGCGACGTATTCCGGAGCTTATAAGGTAGGAACATTTTACTGGACTCCTAGGACATAGTATACCAGTTTGTGTACCAAAATTTTGTCATTCTAACCGTGAAGGGTTCCACCATCTTGCCTCACGCCCGATTTCCAGTCACCATAGCCACGGGTTTGCGGACTGTAATTTTTTTTATAATATTAGTGTAATGTGTGTCACTTCTAAATGTAAATATAACCTATTTTCCATTTCTATGGAGTAGGCAGGTCACTGAATGGTACCCAAGAGATGGTAAAAGAAGAACTAAAATTGACAGCAGGACCGAATTGGAGCCTGTAGGAGATGCGCTCCTTTCTTGTCAGCAAGGCTTCGAAGTGCGGAAGTGCGTTATACAGTCTCCTCAGGGATGTGCCGTAACAGGCGTTGCACAGAGGGGGTTCCGGACTGGTCTTTTGAGAGGTAACAGAGCCTCTTCTACGTGCTGATGGTGATCACCGGGGTGGTTATAGTGAGGTAAAAATCCCACACTCCCCGGACTTATCCCCAATGTCCGGGCGCCTTTTGAAGGTTTCCCATCGACAACAAAAAAAAAAGGACCGAATTGGAGAGGAACCCTCTCATGAAAGGCAACAGCGGAAGACATTGGAGGAGCCTTTTGCCATTTGGCACACCTAATTAAGGGACTTTATATAAAACGCCACTAAAGAGTTTAATTTGACTGGCCTGTCAGTCTAGTAGTTAGTGACCCTGACTACTATGCGGGAGGTCGTGGGTTCGATTCCCACCCAGGACAAAATGTTTGTGTGATGAGCACGATCATTTGTTCTGTGTCTGGGTGTAATTTATCTATAATTTGTATGTATTAAGAAATATATAAGTATGTTTATCAGTTGTCTAGTACCCATAACACAAGCTCTGCTTAGCTTGGGACTAGATGGCGTTGTGTGATAGTTGTAAAAAAGTAATAATTAAATCTGTAGCAATCTGAATAAAGAGCGCTATTATTATTATATCTATTGATATATCTCAGGACCCCGAGGTCCTCGGCCTTATGAGAGGCGTACGAGGGGCCGAAGCCATATTTATTTATTATTCTTTTTATATATTTATTTATCTAAGAATCTAGATATCAAGCCCTGGACCTTTGGAAGGCGTACAAGGTATCGAAACCAACTTGCAGAGGCCCTTTGAGAAATTTTATTGGATCGTGATACCAACCGACAATTATCCCTTTATTATTTTCTATTTGCTTTTTCAGGTTCATTTTAGCTAAAATAATGGTCGACAGACCAAGAACTGTGTCAATGTATATAGGAGATCTTTTGGATCAATGTATGCTGTTTCGGGCGGGTTATTGCAAAGCTCCTGTGTTGTTTGAAGAAAGGTGATTATGGTTATAATCTAATAAACCGTAACGTATAAAATGGCCTGTAAACTATTTGAAGAAATTCCAGTGTGTTCTAGCAAGTCTGCCAATCTCTGTCTCTCCACCCAAAACTTCTATAAGTTATTAGGCGACTTCTCACATTTAAAATATAATCTAAAAATGTAATCTTCTTACGTATGAAAACGAATAGCTGTTCGTTAGTCAGCTGAAACTAGAGAACGGCTGACTAATTTTGAAATGTTTGTGATAATTCAGAAAAGGTTTCATTCAGGAATTCAGGATTTACATTAGATTTAAAATCTGATCTCACCAATATTAAGCAGCAAGCTACATTACATTGCAATTGCATTTTTTTTTTCAGCACGAATTCTAGATTTACCAGCAAAATATATCACTAGTTATTTTAATGCAAATGTTTGTTAAATTATTTGGGCCCAATAAATGGCTACGTTAACTACAGCATCACTGGCATTAATTAAATCCTCTAATGTACAGGAGGGCACTTGGGATACTCCAGCGAATGGTTCTCCTTAATAATGAAATCTGTTTCACTGTTTAGGCACTTGGAAGCAGTTGTGAAAAGTTTTGATCCATGTAACCGTGGCTGGATGACTACTGGACAAGTACGTAGGGCCTTTACTACGCTAGGTCTTACTCCAAAAAGCAATTTGGAAGTCAAAACGTCTACTCAAGAAGTATTGGAGATATTACGAGAGACACAGGAACGTGAATTGCTTCTGTTACTGAGTGCTGGAACCGATATGGAAGATAAGATTTTTGATGATTGATGTTTTTTAGATACCTATATTTTATTTTTATATTTTATGTAATTTTTATATACATATTCCATGTATATTATTTACTAGCGAATACTCTACGTAAGATATTATGCTAAAAAGAAATATTTTTTGTTAGTTTTTATTAAGTTTTTTTTTTAATAAAAAGTTTGTGCATTTATTATTAATTAATTTATTTATTATTTATTTATCGTTTATATCAGGCATTACAAACCCATAGCAACATCATTAAATTACATACAATAAATGGATTGAATTAAATACATTATAGAATATAAAAACATTGATAAAATTATTAAATTACATAATAAATTAAGTAAAAAGAAATATTATTAAAACCATGTTTTTACTCGGGGAAAAAGAATATTTTAAGAGCCTATGTGTAATAAAAAAATAAATTAATTAAAAATTAATATCTTCTCAATATTGTCCTTGTAATGAAATCGTTACAGTTATACATAGTTATATTGCTTGGATTTCAAAGATAATTAATAGGTTAAAATAATTATTATTTTTAATAAAACGATTGATAAATAAAAAAATAGATCAGGACAAAATTAAATAAACATATAACCTTTAACTTTCAATATCGATACTTTATCTCACAAAATTTTCCAAGAATATCCTATTATTGTCATCTCATAAAATGGAGACTCATCTTACATAAACTTGGCTTCAGCTATCTATACGCACCAACAAAGTAACAGAACCCAAAAACGACCAACTTCTGTTTATGTCTCGTTAATAATTAGTATGGAAATATAGGACCACCGAGAGTCTACCTCAAGCCCACGCACCGTCTCCCGTCCAATAAACTAGAGGAGTAAGGAATCCCACACTTTGCCCAGCAATTGTTGTGTCCGGTGTTAATAAAACGGCGTATATTTTAGCTATTTTGACAGTTCGAAGCTGTTCGTAATATTGTGTACACACAGACGGGATGGTAGGCCAACAAAAAAATTTTGTGCCCCTATAATAGAATTTTCTCGTCTTCAGGTCTGCAGGAAGCTAATGTTGGCATTTTAGCGCATAGTCGTCCACAGCCGGTAATAGGTCGGGGTGACCAATGTCCGGCTGATGTTTTAACACAAATTTTATCCTGTGCTTATCTCTCATGATGAGCATTCTAATGCTAATATGCAGTCACTCATCAGCTATCCGTTCTTATAATTTGGGCTGCTGAAATTTTCGTAACACTCAGGTTTGTTTTAGTTAATACATGTCTGATAAGCTCACTTGCACTATCTCAGATCGAATTCTTTAGATCTGAGATAGTGATCAGACTGTCCGATACTTGCCAAACTCATCTCTCCACCTTTGCCTTGATTTGCCGTGATGTCGCCTTGCGTTTAATAGATATTGTTATAATAACAATTAAAAATACTGTTTTTGCAGTCATTTTGATAGTACCAATCTGTGTAAGACCTGCCACAATAAACTGAACTGGGAGACTATAAACTTGTTGATCAAATGTTAAGGACTTCGCTAATAGGAGAAATTTATGATGCTGTTAAAATATCATGCTTGATTGTTATTTATTTTTCAAGGGAATGGTCTGAATTCAGGAGATGTAACCATTAAAATATTATGAGGATACTAATGACTATGTTCCAATCTTGAATATTTATTACTAGCGACCCGCCCCAGCTTACTGCATACTGATATTGAATATATTATGCATCCATTATACATATAAAACTTCCTCTTGAATCACTCTATCTATTAAAAACAACCATCCAACCGTATCAAAATCCTTTGCGTACTTTTAAAGATCTAAGCATACATAGGATCTAAGCAACTTTGTTTTATGCTATGTAATTATTATTAAAAGGTTAGGAGATAATTGAAGCCACCTATTGCAATGACAAATTTTAGAATGAACTGTTTACACGAAATAATGACAAGCTGTGGTGCAGCATACAACGGGGGAGGTCTACCCTGTTAAGGCGAAATATCTGAGTCGTCCTGTAGGCTATCGGCAACAGCAACCCTGGTCTAGGCCTTGGTATGCAACGAGTGGACGTGGGAATAAGGCAGTGTTGTCTATGAAAGAGTAATGAGAGTGAAGAAGATAGCAAAGAGAAAGACGCAATCCTTAGCTATTGATAGTTGCAGGACGATTACCAGTCACCACAGACGCGGACTTCAGACTGGCGAGTTATTCGACGCCATCTCATGCTACACACGCGCAACAAAGTCCACATACAAATCAGCACATTACCAATGCTACTTATCACGGTTAAACGATCCACATTCTATAACTGCTATCTCCACTACCTGCTCTAGGCATTCGTGACGAGTTACCTGTTGGGTTATCCGTTCTACCGGTCCGTATGTCATTAGTAATGGCTGGAAGCGACTAGTGAACCGCCTACGGTGCTCGTGAAAGCGTTCGGCTTACAACTTGATTTGTGATTTCAAAGATTATTGCTTGTACAGTCCATTATTGAGTTTCTGTAATTTAGTTTTGAGGTATCATTCCCTTGTAATGTTTGTAGATTGGACTTTGGTTCGTGTTTAATGGAAGACTAAGCACGAAGTAAAGTCCCGACGTATGGCGAATATCCACACTTTGTTGAAACTTCTACGGTCCGAACTAAGCGTTATGCTCCGTCGTTTATAGCATGTACATCGAAGGACTAGAACAGTTTGCATACTGCGGTCTTTCTGCCGATTATAATTTAGGTGTCTTCAAGGGCTTAAAGTCTTGAAAACACCTGATTATAATCGAACTCCAATAGGTTCTTAATAAACTAGTGCAGGGGGTTGCAGTCAAGTTTATATCAATTTTAAAAATAATATTTTTCTGAATTTTCGGTGATGTTTTGTGCTACTTTGATACCACTTCAAGCATGTCTCTGGGTGAAGAGAGACAAGGAGTTTCTGATTTTTATCGACTACAACTCATATGTATGCCTACAGTTGCCCTTTACGTTCGAGAACATGGTTAATTCTTTCGAATCTTGCTGCTTTCGCTGCTTCGAATCAAGCTGTCATCTAATTCTGGCATAAAAAATATGATGCAAAATGTTTCCGTACAATAAAAAAAAAGTTTTGTAAAACATGACATCAATGATTTACAATATTACATCG
Organism: Mythimna loreyi; assembly: GCA_029852875.1. Lineage (NCBI taxonomy): Eukaryota > Metazoa > Arthropoda > Insecta > Lepidoptera > Noctuidae > Mythimna > Mythimna loreyi. The sequence continues at coordinate 12,313,837 of CM056780.1, read as the reverse complement.
ACTAAATGAATATATTTGTCATAAAACAGAATTTACGTGAGACCAAGCAGTTAATCATGCCAGCGGACATAACCTTCAAAATAAACAAAATATCAAACATTGTTATTCAAAACCGTAATCAGAAAAAGTTAAAAATATCATAGATCTTATACTTTACACAGTAGTCTGTTCTCTTGTCGTAAACAAGAAAAAAATATTAGTTTCCATCTTTTACACCAGCTTCCTAACAAAGAAGTATGTTAACTTTTTTTTTACTGTCCGGTCTGACTTTTTGGGATCCGTATTGGAAGCGTAAAATCAAAAATATAAATGATTTTATATCATGTAGGCCTATATGGGTACTTGGAAATTGTCAAAATTTAGTGCATGGTTCCAATTGATAGATCAATTTGAAAAAGGACCAGCAAAAATCGCCCTTTGACTTTGCAATATTTGCATCTTGATTCTATATTGTTCACAAAACTTGACATTAATACAATGAGTCGACAATTTATGTACACAGGCAAGTTGAACCCAACAATGAATTTTCTATTACTAACCCATCAAGTGCAACGGTGTCACTCGAAGAATTTTAAGACTACAGCTGTTGCTGGTCCTTTATTTTCCATGTTGATAATATACACTACTTGCTTTTCCCATTTACTTTAGACATTGGCAGAATAGTCGACATCGGCTCTGTTTGCCATTAAAAAAAATAGAATAGAATAGAATGAATTTTCTGGCAGCAAACCTTTTGAGTGCAATATTTCCATTACTTTTTTATTGTTATAAATTAGTGCCAAGTGATGAAATCGTTGATGGTGAGGCGCACTAGTCTATTAAAAGCCTATTCACTCCAGCCTTGAAGACACCCAAATTATACATCCATATTATTACAATATTAACCAAAGTTATCGAAGATCCTATTACTAAGCTACCGTTGACCATTTATAGAGTGGTTAAGTTTTTTGTGAAAAAATGTTTTTCGTTTAATTTAGGTACGGAACCCGTCATCTATGAAGCCAACTCGGACTTGATCAGTTTTTTTTACTGGCAGGTTTTACTTGTTTTGTTTTCTTTTTTTGTATCATACCTTTATGACAATTTTATTAAGTCCGGGGCGTTGCCTTATTCCTACGCTCATTCATTAAAATGGTATGCGTGGTTGAGGCACTCCAGTGCTTTTTACATAGGTTTCAAGTCTTATATGGTTTATCAATGGCTATTTATGTACTAGAATTGTTTAATGATTTTATTATATATGTTATTAAACGTGTTATTGCGTTCTATGGCGTTTCAAAAGGCGAATTTAATTATTGGGTTATTCATCTTCATCAGCCTTTTTAATGTTCCCACTGCTGGGTCACAGGCCTCCTCTCTGGGAGAGGGAATGGGCCATAATCCACCGCGGGCCCAGTGCGGATTGGTGGATGTCACATTTCTTCGAATTTTTGGTTCTAAGACATGCCTCTCAAAAACGGTGAAAGAAAACATCGTGAGGAAACACGATGTTTTCTTTCTTCTTTTCTTTCTTTTGAGAGCAGTGGTGGCCGAGTGGTAAAGGCTAAAAAAAAGGTTCAAATCCAGTTGTCATTAGTTGGGTTATTATTGCTTGTTATTTCTAAGAATTATTTATTTTTTTCTATAGTGACTGGTAATTAGTGACCGATACTCAAACACAAAATTGTAGTCATAATAACAAACAACTTTTATTATGGGACTGAACCTGAAATCGTGAAAAAAATCAGCAAGTTCAGTACTTTTTGAACAGTTAGGCGAAAATAAATGTACTGAAGTTGCTGCTCGGCGAACATAAATGTACCAGCAGATATTATTATACGACCAATTAGAACCGTGTACTAGCTTCTGACGTTTTGATGCGTAACACCAGGGCCTTTGGAGCAAGGCACGGAAGGATATGGGTGGGTCGTTTTATCAGTAAAAGTCTGACACTATTTCCCGCTCCGCCCAAGGGCGGGATATGACGTGATAATTTTACTCGCCTTACAAAATGCTTTTGGTGTTTTATAAGTTCACATGTAGGGTTATGTGAGTAAATGCTTTTAAGTTCAGTTCATTAAGCTTGAAGAGGACACCGGTGTCCGCATACCTATTGTATTTTAATTATGTATTTACAGTATTCGAAAGATTAAGTTTGAAAAATTCTTAACTTACTTACTTAGAGTACAGTTTGATGATATTAATCATTACATAGTATAAAAAAAGTTGCTTAGATCCTATTTATGCTTAGATCTTTAAAAGTACGCAACGGATTTTGATGCGATTTTTTTTTAATAAAAAGAGTGATATAAGAGGAAGGTTTATAGCTATAATATATCACCTTTGCACCCGTGCAAAGCTGGGGAGGGTCGCTAGTTGTTCATATATCAAATGAATTTGGGCAAAAAAACTAAGATTTTTTTTATTTTTTTTTATTATAACGATACAACAAATCTGTTCATTCAAAACTAAACTTACAAACCTACATCTCAAAATTATAAACAAAATAAATCATACAACACACCAAAACCCATCTGGCGTCACATCAACACACGCATCTCGTTATCAGCTCGATCGCTGCGCGGGCGCATCCCCACGAATTATTTCATTACGAGCCGCATCTGAACAATGGACACGTGACCGACTTCGTACCTACACCTGCGTCATCCGAGGATTTGGGGCCTTTAATTTTGAGTAGTCCTAGTAGTAGTAATCCTAGAATCTTTAAGTCAAGAGTGAATAGGTTACTTCTAGGTAAGCGCGCTCCATCGTCGACCGCATCGTCGCTTTCCATCAGGTGAGATTGCGGTCAAGCGCAAATCTATTGGGCTAAGCGCGCACTACGATAAAAAATCGTTGCGAAAAAATATCGCAAATCTGTGAACCACAGAAATACACTACAATCCACGCATTGAAAAAAAATCGTTTGCGATTTAAAATTGCAAATGCGAAATTGTATGTGTATTTTGTACCTTACGAAGTGGTACTGAGGACCGCGCATTGCGGATAAAATCGCAAGGGCCCAGTAACGTTTAGTTCTTATCCTCTTCTTCTTCAAATTTCTTTTACGTAAAATTAAGTAGTATACAATGATTATTTTCTTTTGTAAGTCCATGTTGCTATGTATAGGTGCACTCCCGTCTTTCGTGGTGGCACAGTACCTATTGACTGTCTCCTCAGTCCGCTATTTCGCAGGCGATAATAAATAGTAGTGCGTGTATGAAATATTGTAGTTTGCAATTTTATTTCGCATTAAGAAAATCGCAACGATTTTTTATCGCAGTGCGCGCTTAGCCTAACAAATATAAATAAGTAGGTTTTTTTTATGGTAGGTAAAAATCATCCAATGACGAATCCCGCCCTTAGGTGGCGCGGGAAACAGAATCAGACTCTTACTGACTAAACAACCTACCATGTTCCTACATTGCCTTACAGGGCCAGAGCCTTCCTTTCAGACACGAACCCTTGGCCCCAATTGGCTTCGACAATTCTGCAGGGTCTCTACGGTTACTGACAACTCCTTGATTGTTGACAACTCCTTGTAATTTTGAGTAGGTGGTTATGTACCTAGCATATGATAGCCGGTTCGTAAAATCTTTGAAATATTGCGACAATAAAAAAAAATGTGTCACCCATACTTGATACATTTTTAGAGAGAGCTATCCAATACCTATTTTAAATAAATACCGAGTGATTTAAAAGGAAGGTTTAAATGTATAATACCTACACGCATAATATATTTGATATCATCAGTATTGCACTTGTGCGAAGCTGGGGCAGTGGATTATAAAAAGAAATGTTGACCTCTGAGTTTGTTACACTGTTTCTTCTTAGGGTAGTTAACTAGGAAACACCCTCTTCATATGATCTAAACTTAATAAATATAAAAAAAAAATATAAATAATATAAATAAATATATATAAATAAATAAATAGGTACAAACGGCCACGTTTCACCAAGGATTTGGAAAGAACTTTCTTTATTCGATTATTCCATTTTAAAAACAATTTCCAACACCTCTCACACAAAAATAAAACAAAAACACATTTATCTCTGTTGTACCAACATCAGATTAACATGGTTTAAGTATCATACTCATACCTAATTGTGATTCTACCCACGCAACCGCTCCTTCTCCAAGAATGCATTAAAATATATAGCTGCAAGCCTTTTTTCGCACGGGAAATATTATCATGTACGTACTTAAATAATTGTTGATGGTACTTGTAATAATAAGATTGCAGAACTGTGATGTCATTTGATTTTTTTTGAGGACATTTCGTTGATAGTTTATAGTAGCGCCATCTGTTAGTGAGTGGATGGAGACTTCATGCGGCAACAGCAATGATTTTGTTTAATTATTTTGGGATCGACTATCGACTTTCTTGTTGTTTTTTCCTAGCCAAGTATGTATATATGCTGTATCTAGGTATGTACGGTAATGATTATACAGGTAGATACAATTTATGTCTTACAAAATTATAAATATCTTTCCGTCATAGTAAATGGCATACAAATAGTAGTATTTTTTATGTCCATATTTGTATGATACATTACTAATTAAAAAAAGTTAACAATATTTTTGCGTCCAACGTAGAAATTCGAATCGGTAGCCCAACAAAAATCTTAATAAACTAGTGCGCCTCACCATCAACGATTGCATCACTGCTTACCATACCATCAGGCGGGATCTTAGTCAAGTACTAGTTTATAGCAATTAAAAAAATTGCCCCTCCCCAAGTCATCGCGCTTTACGCCTATGAGTAACTAAATACCTAAAAGAAATCCTTCGTGCTTTTTAAAAGATTACACCTCATTTGACTTTGAATGTGTTAGTATATTTTAATTAGAGTTGATAAACCCTTTTCGTCGGCAATTAAACCTTTAGTCGAGTTGTACACACATCAAATGGACCAAATACTTTCTAACGCCACACATGATCCAATTCCGATAATTCCTAAACCCTAAACTAATTAAAAAAGTTAATCCCCTTTCATTCTTCGTTATAATTCAGCCGTTTAGTACAAAGGATTCCTAGCATTTCAATTAAGGCAAGCGGTTTCGTTAATCTCAGTTTAAAATTAAACTCAAGTTAAAGTTAATAATAATAATAATAATAATAATAAAGTTTATTTTATTTCTCTCAAAAGGCTTAACATTCATACATATTAATAAATTAATGCAAATAAAGTATCCTTTGTGAGAGCTGGAGTCTATACTGGGTACAAGACCTGTGTGACAGAACTCCAGGCTCGCACCTTCAAAATTACAATTATGAATTGCACGTACGTTTCAAAACATAAAAGGAAGTTCAAGGGTTGATTGGAAAAAACATGAATAATTTAAATTTTGAGAATATTGTGTTCACTAGTGCAATATAAATACTCACGCCCCTAGGTCCGCACCGGACAGGGGCTGACATGTACGTATTCGAGAGTAAACATGTATATGTGTGGGTGTATTTTTGTGTGTGGGTGTGTGTGTATGTTTGTGTGTGTGCGTGGGTAAGTGTGTATGAGTAACGGTGCGTTGTAACGTTCGCCACGCGTGGGCTGCTGACCAAAGGAATTGGGTGTGAAGAACTGTTTGAAGTTACCCTTATTGGGCAGTTGGAACTTATGTTTATAGGCTTGGTTTACTGTTTGGTGGTGACTGATAGAAATAAATAATTAAAGAAAGAAAAATATTTATTTGACGACAATCACTAAGTACACACACAAAAAAATGCATAACAATAGTTTTTATCACCAAACATAACTACTATAAAAAAAATTCAGCAATGTTGTCAGACAAATATTACTTGACGCTAGTCTTCTAATGAGCCTTGACTGAAAAGTGAAAAACATAGTTTTATAAGAGGGCATCTGGATTGAAGGATTTTTTTTTTTAATTCTGAGGATTAAGGGCCTATTTTTGAAATCCTTACAAAACAAAAATAATAACTTGATTTGAAAAAATTAAATATTAGAATTAAAATAAAAGCAGTATGTGTCCAAAACGCTCTTATCTCGACAAATGCTGCCAATGCTAGTATTCTGATTGGGTCTGATAATGCCAAAGATACACTTATGAAACACAAAATTATATTGCTATGTGGTCCCAGCAGTGAGAACATAAAAAAAGGTTACTGATGATGTGGTCATCCAACTGCTGTCAATTCATCATCATCATAATTTCTCCCAAAGGACTACCACTGTTGGACATAAACCTCACTTCAAATATACCACAACTAAAAACGATAGTAATGAACACAACACCTAACCCAAAACTGCGGATATCCTCACTATAAATACAACTACTACTTAAGCTTCGTGCATCATGGCCCAATAAACATAGAAATTAATGACTCATGGCATCGAAACACAGATTTTAATGCTTCGTGACGACCTGTGACAACCCATCGGTTTATTATTGAAATACGATTTCGTGTAGCTGTCTATTGGGTATAGGAAAACAATGCAATAGATGATGTAGAGGAATTGTTGATGGTTTTTTTTGGTAGTGCACATTTTGCGTGATAGGTTTTGTCTTTTGCGTTTTTTTTTTTATGGTGGGAAAAATCATCGAATAACGAATCCCGCATACTTCTACTGACTAAACGACCTACTGTTCCTTCGTAGGGACCCTGCAGAAGGGTCGAAGCCAATTAGGGCCAAGGGTTTGTGTCTGAAAGGAAAGCTCTGGCCCTGGTATGTATGGTGATGTAGGAACGGGGTAGGTTGTTTAGTCAGTAAGAGTCTGACACTGTTTCCCGCTCCACCCAAGGGCGGGATTTGTCACTGGATGATTTTTACCTACCTTAAAAAAAACCTCCTGTTCCTTCCTGCCTTAGTTCCAGGGCCCCGGTGTTCCGCTTTCGCATCAACCCTTGGCCCCAAAAGGTTTTGTGTAAACTAGTGTTGTTTATGGGAGTTTTTGTAGCGTGCAAGGAAAAATATGGTGGTTTTCTGGCTAATTTAAAGTTTGAACTCAGTGTCAGATACTGACAAATTGGGTGAAAAGAATGCAGGGGTGAATAGATATAAAAGTTTGATTAGGTTTTTCGCTTTGATTTCTACACAAAGCATCGTTTTCTTTTAAATTATAATAAATGTTGCAATAAATATTAAAATGTATATAATGTAATCTTCCCATCCGATTACAACGTAGGTGTCTTCAATGCTAGAGTTGAATATTCTCTTAATAAACTAGTGCGCTTCTCCATCAACAACTTTTTTTTTGTGTTAGGAAAATTCATCTAATGACGACGCCCATGGACGACGACCCTCTCCATCCTTTCTTAGCTTTCACACCAGGATCAGACCTCTCTTTCAGAAACCGGACCAGGGCTACAGTAGGATTTGGCCCTGCAGTAGGGCCTCTACATTCACGGACAACTTCTTGAGACGGACCATCAACGATTGCATCACTGTTTACCATCAGATGGGATTGTAGTCAAGCCTTAGTTTATATCCTTACAAAATCACGCTCTATAAATTTTGAAGAAGTCATCAAATGATACTTTAGTGGCAAACAAAAGTGAAGATACAGTCGCATCTGTGGAACCACTCCTTATGGGGGGATATACCTACCGCTGCAACTGTACCGTGCCTTTCTATTTCATCTCTTCACTCCGCTTCATGTTAGTAAGCTAGTTGTAGCTCAGATAAAGAGCCTTTTTAATATTTCCACTGCTAGGACACAGGCGTCCTGTAAAATAGGGAGTGGGCCGTAATCCAACACCGGGCCAAGTACGGGTTGGCGGATGTCACATGTCTTCGAATTATAGACTAAAACTAAATCATCCAATGACGAATCCCACTCTTGAGCGTAGTGGGAAATATTGTCACTCTTACTGACTAAACACCCCACCCCATTTCTTCTTTGTTCTTCGCAATGGGGCTAAGCCTTCCTTTCAGAAAGAAACACTGGGCCCCAGTACGCTTCGACCCTTTTGCAGAGTCCCTGCGGCTTGGCCGACAACTCGTTGAGGCGCGCGGGAACGGAGCGCGCCGTCAACGACTTGGGCTTGGTCCGTACTGTTACCAGTCAACCGGACGGCGAGCGTTAGATCACGGGTTTCCTTTTCAGAAAATGCCCGTAGCCAAATCAAATCGTCAAATCAGATGAAGCCTGCCGGTCAAATTTGACTAATCAAGATTTTAAGCACAGTAGTAGTACAAAAACAATAAAATATTCATCACACATTTTACCAAAATGTTATATATTCCGATAGTGTTTCGTAGCCAAATAAGTACGTGAATAAAGATACTATTATTTCCCCATACAATGATATACACATCCATAAGTACTGAAGTACTGGTAATTGATACATAAGGGAAAATTTAAAATATAATAAAACCTCGAAAATGCTTATTAAAATCAATTTAACGTCAATATCACGAGTCCTATGTAAATATCTCCGGTAGAAGAATATAAAATACTTAAAACATTTTTTTTTAACGAAATTGAGTGTCTTATTAAGCCTATTTTTACATAAAAGTAGTACATAGCACTTAATATTCGCGTCAGCAAGGCGGCACGTATACGTGCGTCATGGGCTTAGACCAACGAATTAGAAATTTTGGATGTGACAATATTCTTGAAGGTATCGTAAGCTACTTTAGAATTTTAATTATTATTCACATACAGGTATTACTATACGGTAAAAAATAATAATAATTAAATTATTATTTATCTCAGAATCCTGAGGTCCTGGAGCTTTGAAAGGCGTATAAGGGGTCGCAGCCAACTCGAAAGGCCCTTTTAGATGTTTTTAATGGAACGTGGTGCTAACCAGTAATTATCCCTGTACGCGCTGTGCTAGTGCTAATTTCATCATCATCATCATCATGTCAGCCGAACGACGCCCACTGCTGGGCATAGCCCTCCCCCAAGGATCTCCACAACGATCGGTCCTGTGCTGTCCGCATCCAGCGGCTTCCCGCGACCTTCACCAGATCGTCGGTCCACCTTGTAGGGGGCCTGCCCGTGCTAATTTAGCTAGTCTTAATTAATATGTATATTTTTTAGATTTTTTTATTGTATTTATAGTTAATATATTACATTCATCTAAAAATATAATATATATGTTTGTAATTTGTAAACGATAATCTATATATACCAAAATGATTGAAAAAGACGTGGTCAAAGGGCTCTTTTAACTGCAAATTATGCTGCAATATTAATAAAAAAAACCTGTTTTTATCAGATGGTTGAACGTTGTGTAAATAAATTTGAATCACTTGGCTGAATCTTGATTAGTCAATTCGAAAGAGTAAACTTTCAATACGCCAAGCTGTTAAACGTTGAGTAATTTTAGTTCAAACAACTATCGGCCTAGGCATCCAATTGGATGGCTGATTTAACCAGATGGCTGCGACATATCCGATGATATAACACACATACTCGTAGCTATTGGAAGAAGTGCACTAGCTTGTGATATTTTATAAGTGCCCATGTAGGCCTATGTGAAATAAAATATTTTGACTTTGATTTTGGTGGGCCCAGATTTAAAAACCCTGGTCCGATCCTCTATGTTTCGTTTCATTCTCTTTAGTTTATCTTTGTACATTTTCCCTCATCATCATCATCAACCTAGCGTAAGTCCCGGTTGCTACCTTGGCTTTCACCTCGGTGCCCAGGGTCCGCTTTCCTGCCTAGTCGCCTCCACTTCGCTCGGTCTTTTGCGTCCTCTGCCTTAAGCCCATTAGCACGCATATCGTCCCTTACGACGTCGATCCAACGCCTCTTAGGCCTACCTCGTTTTCCGGGTCCTGGCGGAGGCGGCATGGCGAGGCATCTGTTACCCACGTAGTCTGCCGGTTTTCGTAAAACGTGGCCATACCAGCGTAAGCGACCCTCCTGCAGTTTATCCGCTATGTCACGGACCTGAAGGCTGCCCCGGATGCGGGATGGATTCCCTACCTATATAAATATTCTAACGCACAATAACAACTTCGTACCTCCTTGCCCGCAACATTATTCATGCGGCTCGCTATTTGTATTAGTTACAAATGAACGGTTCCCGAAATAATTTAAATGCTAATTCAATAATTAAGTCGATCCACCCGTAACTGAGCGTGCTTCAAAATGGGTATTGATTCGACAATGCGTTCGTACCAACTATGGTTTGGTATAGTTGGCTATAGTTAGCTATAGTTGGCTATAGTTAACCAGTTGGCTATAGTTAACCATTTGGCATTTGCATACACACAATCGTTGATCGTCGATATCATGGCAATAGGTGAGTGATGTGGGAATTTTACGTGGATTACTGTAGTTGAAGGTTTTTAGTTTTGTGAATGGTTATTGTATTGTCATTGAGTTGTATTTCATTGATTAGAAATGTTGAATTATGTAACTAAAGCCTGCTGAAATGTTGAATTATGTAAATGAAAACTATCTAGTTTTGTGTGACAAAATATTATGAACATAATCACTACACAATATAAAACAAAGCCGCTTCCCGCTGCCTGTCCCTATGTATTTTTAGAACTTTAAAACTAGTATTGCACCCGTGCGAAGCAATAATTTTTTAGAGTTTCGTATCTAAATTGGTAAAAACAGCATCCTTATAGGATGATCAATTTGTTGTCCGTCTGTCAAAATCCTTTTTTTCAGAGACGCATGGAGGTAAGAAGTTTTAATTAATATCAAATACTCTGTAGTAAAAAAAAAATCAATTTCAAAAGAAAATCAAGCCTTTTCTGTTGACCCAGAATCCCGAAATTTGGTATGAAGCTAGATTTTGTAGCACAAATACAGAAAAAAAAAATTTAAAAACTGAAAATTGTAAAAAATGAAGTTACCTCAGTTAATTTAAAAAAATATGCTAATTTAAACTAAACAAGTATTTTTTTCTGGGTTTGGAAATAATTAAATAACTTCTTCCGCACTTAGAGAAGCAAGAGTGTCAGATTTTTATTTAATAAAACACATGGAACTAAGGCAAGAAGGAAAGGTGAGACGTTTAGTCAGTAGAAGTCTGATACTGAGACAGTATCAGACTTCTCCACCCAAGGGCGGGATTTGGATTCGATTAAATTTTTGCCACTATAAAAAAAACCTGTATTCCTTCACTTGCCTTTGCATTCCAGGGCTTCGGTACCTCTTCTAAACAATCAGGCTTAATTTCTTAGCCTTTACGTCAACGGTTTACTACTTGATCCAACTATTTGCTCTGTAAACTAATTAAAGACATCACACACTCAACATCATAATCACCAACCCCTTAAAACCCCTAAAACAAAACATACCCTTGAAGTACATTGTTGCTAACAACCCGTAAATAAATTAAGCCTAGTACGGACGGAGTCGCGGGAGCAAATTAGTCGGCTCTTTGTGCAATCAAGCGAGCCCTTCGCGCCCTAATGAATATGAATACGGGTGAATACGCTTCGAATGGTTGAAGCCGGGCACGTCGACGCAACGCATTATAACGGATGTCTGTCACACCGTAGCGTAATCAGTAGGAGGATTTTAAACTTATTTGTTTTATTGTTAATGTGACTCAATTTTATAACAGGATTTTACAGAAAATTGCTATTTTATGATACAATGATGTTCAGTGACATTTGGATTGATGTTGTACAGCGACTTTAAGAATATTTGTGCACAGATACTTTTGAAATACTCGTGTTTAACGACTTTTGTAAATTTCTGGTGTACAGGCTATTTTGTTTCCTAGTTGCGACTATAACTTATGAAATTTTATTGTAAACAGGTGTTTTGTTGTATTGATTCTGTTCATCGACTTTTAGTGCTGACTGTACGTTTTTAAAAGCCTTGCTAATTTAATCGAAATCTCAAAATCTTTTAAGGGTTTTAAAAATGTTCCTCGAACAAGTTTTGTGAAATATTCGAGTAAAATCGAAAACCAATATGCTTTTCAGGCATTATCTTTCTTTTTTCGCATTGCCTTTTCATCAAACATTGCATTAGATTGCGTTAGATGAAGACCAAGCTTTTAAACCCAGGCTCCTTAACCATAAACTTACATGTTTTAAAAAATATAACGTTTTCCCTCTAGTAAGTTTATTTCTCGATTACGGCAGAAGTGGGTTCAAACTTATGATTTCAGCAATTAGTATTTATGCTGCATGTCATGCAAATATTGTGCTACGTAACACAATATTTGCACGACATACAGCAAAAATATAATATAATATCTGACTTGTAAAGTTAGTTTATTTACAGATTGATTTTAAAACTATTCAAATTCATTCATAAACTATAATAACGTTCTTCTAAAGTTTACACGGCGTTTTCGGTAAGTTCGCTTCGGTGTAACCATCGGCCATCTTACAGTTATGAATACGCAAATTCAACTTCTGTTTCACGGTAGTACTGGGTCTGTTCATTTAGTGGCGATTTGCCCAATTCGTGATAGGTCTATTACTAATTCCGGATCTATGAATATTTTGTCTTCTTATAAAACTATTATTTTAGGATTTGGAATATGGGATGAAAGATGATGTGAGATTGATTGAAAGAAAGAAAAACAGTTTATTCACGCGAAATGACGCAACCTTAAAGCTATCAAACAATTATTGCATTTTATAGTAAAGAATGCGTCACATTCGATTTTCAATCGATTTTTTTTCGATTTAAAGATTTATTGTGACTCTGGAACGCAAAGGACAATTTAGTAAAGGAATGCGTGTGGGTTTAGTCATTGCAAGTCTGAATCTCAATCCAGGACCGGAACAGAACGGAACAAATTATTTGATTGAGGGTCTTTAAGTCAAAAATGAATAGGACATTTCTAGGCAAGCGTGCTCTATCGTCGGCAGCATCATCATTTACCATCAGGCGAGATAGTCGTCAAACGCGAGCATAAGCTTCCGAAGTTTTTTTTATTATTATTACAGATAGCAACAAACAAAAAAAAAAAAAAACTTAGGACTTTCTTTCCACTTCATTCACACTACACCTACATATAACTCCTACACCGACGTCAAACGTCGAGAAACAAAACAAAAAACCAAAGAATTCTCAAGAAATTACCGTTTTAAGACAATAAAAATCATTAAGAACATTCGTGTTAACATTAAAAATGGCAATAAACACTATAATGATGTAGAAATGTAAGAAAAACGAGAGGGCCGTGCGTGCTATACATTATCTCATTCATTACTTGGAAAACACGACGAGCCTTCGTATTGTACCGACAAAAGTCGAAAAATGGCGGAACAGAGTTCCCATGAAGTCTAAGATGATATTCATGATAGCTGAGTCGTAACAATTAAACGACAAATTAGGGGTGGCACAAGGGAGTTACTATTGTGTTTGCTTATGCTATTTTTTTTTAACTTATTGTATTCATGTAAATAATATTGTAATTATTTTTGTACTCTGTATAAAAAAAAAAATATTACACGCATTGTAAATATGCGTAATAATTATTTCTCATCTTGTTGAAAACTATTATATAAATAATAATTAGATCCTAGCTGACCGGGATGGTCTGGACGCGTAAGTCTGGTAGGACTTGGGTGAGACTTTTGCTCAGCGGTGGAATAGTATTTATAGTAAGCGTAAAAACAGCCTACGACCTATTTTCAGTACAAATTTATAACAATCAGTAGAACCGTTTCGGGAGAGTTCGTAATTAATTATAACATTTTTATAATTACAATAGATTGCAATGTCTGCGTGACAAATTAAATTCAAACAAGTTAGATAAAATAATAAAAAGACAGTTAAGTAGGTACAATCAGCGGCAATAGTGGTTGGATATTTCAGAATAAAAATCGCGTGAAGCGCGAAATGAGGCCATCTAGCGCAAAATCAGATTAACATATTGTTATCGATAACATTATAATTTATTGTTACTACATGGCATTCCTGTGTCTTAATTGCTTTGTTAATACTTCTTTTTATAGTTTCTTTTTGTTTCTACAAAGATTGAAATAATTTATAATTTATTTTTAAAAGAAATTAATATATTAAAAATATTAAAATTGAGTATCATTTTACAAATATCTGATTATCTATGTGTTAGTTTTCAAACTTGAGAGGGTAGTTTAATATGAATTTATGAATAATAATTAATTAGTGGGTAGTTTCAATAATACTTAGATCTAAGACTTGTGACTAAGCACAATGGATTGTTTGCTAAATTAATTTCGATTAACTCCTTCGAGTTCTTTTTGTTAGATTTTATTTTTAATCAGGTTATTTTATAAACTTATTTTAATAATGAGTATGAATTCACAATAAATATATAGTGACAAGAGTAACAAGGTGAAAACGTCTCAGAAATAGCCAGACGGACCGGTGTAAACGTAAGTAGTTTTATTTGTTATATTTAATATAAAAAAACTTCTATAATTATTATTGCCTATTATATATTTCTGTTTTATTGTTGCAGAGACAAACATTAGCTGTATGAGTGCCAAGGATACGACGATTTGAAGAAGAGAGTTCTTTGAATCAATATCAAAGAACTAATTAACATGTTGCAGTGACAAATCACGGTAAAGGAGTACGAATAAAATGGATTTCTGCCAAGAAAATAGTTTATTCAACACAAGCGTTGACACTGTCCGTCGTATTCTTTATGATGAAGGACATAATAGGCGTGCTCCAGATGCGTTTGAGGTTAATTGTTTACAAATATAAGACAGTATTCGTGGTTCAAATTTGTATATAAATTTAAATTATTCTATGCCTTTCCGAATACAATCTGTCATTGACTAAAATGGTGATTATACGATTTACTTACTTAATATTATTTACTGAGTACTTATTCTCTGTAGCTTATTATATATGTGTTTAACCAGATACCCATAATTAAAATATATAAGTTATGAACACTTCAAGTAAAACACAACATATATTTTTTTATATCGCTCACTAAACATATTTTGATATTTGTTTTTCTTTTAATCCTTTGGACCTTTGTGATAAAATTATTTAGTTTCTTATTTGGTTTTGTTAAGGTCGAAGCTTCAATCCTCTTTCCAATTATTATGGAAACGAATATTTAAGCTATGGCCTATAAATATAATGATAATTAAAATAACTATTGTTATTATTTAAATAATTATAATAAATTATATATAATGTTATTTGATGATCAATAAACTGAGTGATAAATTTTAATAATAAACTTAACTTAATAAAATATATTTTTTTTAATAGTGCCTTTTTATTTTGGTGGGCCATTTTATCTGCTTTTTCTCTCTGTATAGTACTAACTTGGATTATAGATTACAAATACCTAATTACTTTTCTTTGTTGATTTTGATTCAATATTTCTACGGTTTTCTTTTGTTTGTTATTCATAACAAAACTCACAAAAAGTCGTAATCAGTGAGGTTTGAACTCAGGCTCACTGATTCACACAGCGGCACTGCTAAACCATTAGGACATCATGAAACTGATTTTTGCAACGAAATTATGAACTACAATCAGTTTTTGACGGCAATAATGACTCATGTGTGTCTATTTTTCGTCAAATTAAACGTCATGTTTATGCTTTGTGAGATTGCTTCAGGTCGCCACTTAGCTGTGAAGATACCAACGCCATCTAGTTTAATATTAGAAAACTTGAGCTCTTCGGTGCTTCGCTAACGTGCAAAGGAATATAGGTACTAAGGTACCCAGGCACTATTGCAGCTCCTTGTACCTATTTATTCAAGAATTCAGCAATTAATTTCATGAGTAAAGGAATATGAATCTAGAACTTAAATTAATAAAAATTAAAGAAAACGTTACTAAGGCTTCGCGACAGGTAACTAAGGGTATGTAATATCATCAGTTAAATTTCGACACTCCCGCTCACTCCAATAACAGCAAAAATCATTTAATGATTGTCCACGTAAAAAAGGCAAATTTATCATTATCATTCTATTTCTTTTGCGTAAAAAAAAGATAGTAAACGAAATCTTTCTTCTATCCACGTACAACCCTACCGACTAGGTATGGTTTAGAACAAAAAACGCCAGAATAACCGGTAGCGGGCGTGTCGCTAATACTAAAGAGGCCGTTACCACAGAGCCCGGTTAACTTAAACAAAGGTTTACCCGTTCCATGTAAAATTAAGGCGATTTTTATCTATGCAGTAATAAGTCCGTGCTATGGCGCGCACGTGCACTAGTTTTAACGAACGTTTTTTTTTGGGTTAGTGGAAGATGAGCAGATAACGATCGGTTGAGGTGACGGTAGTTTAAAGCTTATGTTATGATGAGTTGGTTCGTTATAGTTGAAATGTACTTGGAGCTGGTTTGTTTAAAGGTACTTATCTCAGTTTAACAAACCTTTGTTCTTATTAGTAGCGGGTTTTGATGGCACGGTTGGGGCAGTGGCTTAGCGATTGTCTATTAGACTGTGTGTCGTGGGTTCGGATCCTGAGAGGAGCAAATGTGTTTCTGCTTCAGAGAGGTATTCTGGGTCTAGATATCTTGTGTTAGTTTACATGTTTGTGAACGCATCCACAATACAGGAGTGATTCCTAGAATAGAATTGAATATTTATTTATTTGCTCACGATAGATGATAGAAATAATGAAGTGTACTTAATTCATATACATTGCCATTTTGGATGCAAACACTGATGCAAGTTTATCATCAAACATAAGTATAATAATGACACACCCCAAGGTCAACTGGTAGATAATGCCTAAGGTTACTATATGCATAAAGTTTTTATAAATAAACACTAAATTAAAGTTTATCAGCCAGAAAGTCTAGTCTATTAACAATTAACTGGCAGTTGCCAGTTTCCTAGTTGTTCTGGGCATTTTGATTGCAGAACAGATGATTGCTGAGGCCAAAATGGTGACACCTTCAGGTTTTAATTTTAGTCTTTTTATTATCTCTCTCATTACGGTATTCGAAAGGTTAAGATTTCTAAAATATTATTTAGTACGTATAAATCTAAATAAAAAAAATGTATATCATCTCATCATATATGTCATCGCAAATTGTAAACAACTTAAGACAATGTAAGGAAATATAGTGAGAAATTTGTAAACTAAATTTTCTAAATAAGACACACGAATTGGAAACTAATGAATTTGGATTTGAATAATCGTATTTAAAACGATGTTTTTCTTATTATATCAAGAAATTATAACATGATAAGGACTTTGTAGGGTCTTTGCAAAAGGGTCGAAGCCTACTGGAGCCCAGGGTCTCTTTCTTAAAGGAAGGCTTGGCCCCAGTGCGGAGGGCAAAGAAGGAACGGGGTGGAGTGTTTGGTCAGTAAGAGTCTGACACTATTTACCGCTCCGCCCAAGGGCGATTATTGTTACCCACGATAAAAAAAAACCCAGACATCAAGTGTTTAAAAATAGCTAAAGACTAGAATAGAAACTTTCACAAAACATCTCCGTATAAACAAGTCATTACCCAACTAGTTACAATAGCAAAAAAATAGTAGTTTCATGAACATTATTATATGAAGATGTTCGTTGCACCGTTTTATCTTAATTGCCGTGTGTGGGTAGACGCAGTCGGGTTCTTAGTAGAGACTCTACATGATCTTGTCTCGACTACCCACCTTTAAAATAATATCTATGTGCTTCATTTTTGTCTAGTTTTCTTCTAAAGGTCACACTTCCTGTGTCACTGTGTTTCCCTGATTTTTTCGGAGATTAACTTTTGGGCGGTATTTTTTAATATTTTTCATTACTCATACTCTGAAAGTAGGTGTAAAATTGCCCGCGGACAGGGTTGGAAGAAGTACTTTTACTCCCTAGGGAGTTTTACTTTACATCTGACAGTTGTTTTTTTAATATTTAGACAGCAAATATTAAAAAAAAACTAGTTCTATTTTGACATTTCTATTGAACCGTGACCCGAAATTTTATACCGAATTAAAATGACATAAAGATAGAAATAATTTAAGAATACTTTTTTTAATGACTTTATTTTAATTTACTTTCAATTATTTCATTAAAACTAATATATATTTGAGAAAAATGTTGACAGACCCATTTTTACAATGACAAAATGAAAAATATTGACTGAAAAGCCAGGGAGCCGAACACTGAAAAAAAGAATTGGCGGGTAAATGGTAGACTCTCTATAATCTGTGGCCGATTTGATCTTCCTTTTTTTTCGAGGTGTATAGTTTTGTTTACATTTTGCTAAATCTCTGTTACAAGAAATTTTTATTAACACGATAAGTTCATCAGCTTCAGTTATAAATTTAACGCAAGATTCTTAAGAGGAGAAAACCGCTCACCGCCTAAATCAAAAGAAATATACCTACCTAGAAACATACCTTTGACGACGACTCAGGCCTTTGACGACGACTCAGGTTTTTATTATTTTTATTTTCCTCGTATTCGTAATGAAAAGCACAGTGTTTACCTCGGGTTCAAAAGTTATTTAGTCCCTCGAACTATTAGCGACCTCGCTCTCGCTCGGTCGCCAAGAAATTTCTCGGGACTAAATAACTTTCTTTCATCCCTCGTATAACAATGTACTATTTATGTGAGAAATTCTCTGCGTGAGGTAAACATAAAATGAACTGTTAAATTTCTCGTTCAAAAATCAAATAAATATAATTATGAATCTAACTCTAAAAACACTTGGAAAACTGTATAAACCTGGTTCCAAAATGTGAAAAATTAGATTTCAACCAGTTATTTGTATAAGCATTGCGTAATCGGCTTTATAATGGCCCCACTTCTTAAACGCAGGCTTCCTCTCAGGACAGGGAATGGACTGTAATCTCCTGCAAAGGCCAAGTAAGTTTCACGTCCAAAATCGTTTACAAAATCCAAAATTACCACCGGGTACAGTGCCATCTCTCGGAAAATTGGTTACTAATAAATTTATACATGGACTTGTGAGAAATTGGTGACGGACGAGAAATTACGGTACCCTACACTGAGCGTGGGTCAACACGCTCTTGGCCAGTTTTTATTTAATTTACAAACGGTATTTCATATGCACTAATGTATTGTGCCCTTTATACCAAAATAGAATAAACTAACACGGTCAAAGCTGACGAAAGCCTCGACTATCTTTACCATTATGTGTCGCTCGTGGCTCCTATGTAGTGTGGGTGCTATCAGATTCAACCTTAAATACAACTCTAAGGAATTCGTATTGAAAACAACATTGGAAATGTGAGACTATGTGGAGTATGTGACCTAGCTGTTTTATTGTATTTTGTATTTACAATGTAGGTAATATATTCTAATTTAAAAGTAAAATGTGAAAATCGTTGATAATTTAGAAAATATTTACAGTTGAACACGATGTTTTGATTATGCTGAAAATTTCTTTGTTCACAATGGACGATCAATGTATGCATAATCAAGAAAAAATTGTTCCATCATCTCGTATTTAAATTTACGCTGAAACTATATTATTATAAGATATCTGATAATTAGTGACCGATAATTAAACACGTAATTGACATCATGTTAACAAAAAAAACAGAAATATTATGGGACCAAATCAGCATGTTTAGTATATTTTGACCAGTTAAGCGAACATAAATGTACTGACCAGCAGATTTTTTTACGCGATTTCTGGTTTGGTCACATAGTAGTTACTAATTACGAGACACCCTACATATTGACGAAACATAGTAAAACCCTAAATCAAAAATACCTAATTCTCACCTCCCTACTCAACCCTAAAAAGTTGACGGTGTCTCGAAGTGGTATAGAGTGAAACTTATTATACGAATTGCAAATTCTTTTCCTATATGATGTCGGGTGCGACTCGATAGCCGACGGGACCCAAATGTTTTTAAGAATATTGCAAATGTCTCGCGAACCGCTGACTGCGAACGATCGATGTTAAAGGATTGCCTACGCTTTTAGATCGTGATGGGCGTGGTGGATTCAATCTTCAATTTATTTATTTTGGTATAATGTATTGTGGGCCACGTGTAGGACGGACATAATGGGGTTGATATAGCTGGATGACAGGTGAACTGGTCACTTATTTTTTCTTTTTAGTTAAAAAATCATCTAATAACTTGTACTGCTCTAAAGCGGTGCGGATACGAGTGTCAGACTTTATAGAATCCACTATAATGTTCCTTCGGTGCCTTGCAGTCCCAGAGCTCGGGTTTTTCTTTCAGAAGAGAATCCTTTGCCCCAGAAACTTCGATTTTGCTGGTCCTCCACGGTTGTCATAACATATTTTTGAGCTCGGTCCGGATGGTGAGATTAGGTTGATATTCTGACTTTTCAAAGAACCGTATCTTACGGTTATTAAGTAATCTCCTCTAAGTATTACGAGTCTACTGTAAATAAATTTAATCAATCAACCTCTGTTACACTTTAAATAGTTGAAGGCAAAACATCAAAATGATTTCCTACGTATCAGAGGTAACATTAAAAAAGCCAGGTCAAAGAACGGTCAAAGCGGTTTAATACCACAAATTACACGAACCCAATCATCAAATTACCAAATTCTTAAATCACAATAAAATCAACCCCATCGTCGGGATCAAAGACAACGAAACTTTGTATTACCATTGTTACGAAACGGCTGCCATTCTGAATTCTATCACAATTGTAATTAATACTGCTCTGGAGTCGGAAATATCTCTCCATCAAACTCGAAGGATCCACAAAGGCAATCAGAAAGTACGGTACTGGAAATTAAACTGCGCAAATTTAACCCTGCTCCTGCATACCGGGGATATTTGGTACAAGTGGCAAAATTACGCCCCACCCTTGCCTTTTAACCCTTCTTGTCATTTGCGAAGAACAAATTAATCATCATCATTTATATGCAGCACCAGTAGCCAGATTTGTTTCTCCGATTATGTCACCCCCGCTTGTTAGTAAAGGGGCGGGTTGAAACAGATTTTAGAGGACGTGTTTTAGTATTTTACGAGTCTTAATCATTGTTGGGTATTAAGTTCTTACGGTGGGGTTGTATGAGTTTTTGTTTCTGATTTATGATGATATTTTTGGTAATTAATACTAGGTCATTAAACGTTTTTCTTATTAAAATTATCTTGATTTGAATATATTAACACTTTAATACTCTACTCTGCGTAACTTTGTATTAAATTAACAATTTTGTTTTAAGTCATTATAATTCATTGCTTTGCTAAAAAGAAGTTCGACAATTATTGATTTAACCGATTTTTGTTCAATTCTAGAATTTATTAATTAGTGTATTCAAACTATGTGGTTTTTTTTCCTTAGTTATTCGTATCATACTTTTTAAACTAACAGAGTCTCACAATGAAAAATATAAGACATAGACAACTGACAATAAATAATGCCCTAATAAAATATTAGTACAAATCTCCACTCTATTCTGTCCTAGCCCGTGTCAAACATGCCCAAAGGTCGTCGTTGAGTGGGCAGCGTCAATTATTACGTTCATTTGGATTTAGCACAGCGGGCATTTTCGACCCACTCCCGCGGGGAAGGGTTGGGGTGCGTGACGAATGTCCACTCGCAATACATTTGTTAGTTAAATTATGAATTTGTTTTAAATATCATTAGTACTAGTTGTATTGTGTAAAAAGATGTTGACATAGATATTATAATAATAACGTTTTTTTTTTTTAAATATTGATACACTTTTTTTCCTTTTTCTTCCTATTTTTCTGAAAGAGTGAAAGTAAATGTATATTCCTGATGTCTTTCATGAATACGATGACGGTTTTGCATGATTGAAGTGGTGTTCGCTATTGCTTAAAGGGTATAGTAGAGATCCTTCGACCGACGTAGCCAAAAAATTCGAAAATATGTAGTCAGAGCAAAATACACAGAAAAGCAAGTGGTTTTTAGAGAGATTTAAAAATAAAAAATAAAATGATCATAAACACTCACCAGGATTTTTTAAAATATTATAGACAGATACCAGCCCGATAGGTATCATTATCATCATCATTATCAGCCTTTCAATGTTCCCACTGCTGGGACACAAATGTACAATATACAATACAAATATACAAAATTTAACTTTTTTTACTTAATCCAATTGGTCACACAGTCAATCAGCCTGGGTGACCCATAGGTCCTAGTAAAACTAACCATACCTCATCATGATTATCTTTAGGTATGCTAAGTCCCATGAAATTTAGTGTCGTTGTAACACTTTTTTTTTATTGCTATAAACTAGTGCTTAACTGCGATCCCACCTGATGGTAAGTAATATTGTCTTATTAATCGTCAAGCTAACACTAATTTTTTTTATTTCATATCACTTCAACTCCCTATCTTTTTTTGACCTCTCTATCTCTTCTATTCATTTACATGTCTACTTAATAAGTATTAAGAGGGGTGTCACTACCTCCTTAAAATAAATAATAACACCCTCTTAAACCTTCAGATACAAAACATTTCTAAAACAGTCAATACTTTAGACAAACTTCCTTTCAAGTTTAGTTTTAATTCACGAACAGCTCAAGATGAAATGACGAAGTTTTCTTTATAAATAGCTGAAGTTTTACATCGGTTCATTAGTTCCTCCCTCTCAGAAGTAAGGCTGGGAGGGAAGTGAGTAAGATTGAGGAAGATTACTATGTTTGCACTGTTTTTAATATCGATGGATTAACGACACTTCTGAAAATTAAAAAGGAAATGAAAATCGTTGAAGTTTATGTCACGCGGATGTTTGTGAACATCGTAAGGGTAATATTGGTGGTATCTGGGATCAAGTCAAGCAAGGAACGGGGTAGGTGGTTTAGTTCGTTAAAAGTCTGACAAGGTTTCGCGCTCTGGCTAAGGGCAGGATTAATCATTGGATCATTTTTACCTACCATAAAAAAAATAGCTGGTATGGTTCAGAGAATTTTTAAAGCTTAATTGCAGATAATTTCTTATTATTGTGCGTGCGCGTAGTAGGTGATTTGACAAGTAACAATTTCTTATCGGTTCTTCGTAGATTTGTTTCAAGAAGAGGTAAGCCTAAACACATCTACTCTGACAATGGGACCTCGTTTGTGGGAGCACAAATCGAAATTAGTAAGTTTATGAACGGTAGCTGCAGGTCGATATCTAGTGAGTTAGCAAATGATGAGATTAACTTTCATTTTATTCCTCCTTACGCTCATCACTTTTGAGGTCTTTGGGAGGCCGGTATTAAATCTACTAAACATCATTTAAAAAGAGTACTGGGCAATTGTAACCTAACATTTGAAGAGCTGAACACTGTGCTAGTTCAAATAGAAGCATTATTGAACTCTCGCCCACTTACACCACTTTCATCGGACCCCAGCGACCTGTCACCGCTCACACCTGGACACTTCTTAATAGGAAGGCCGCTTACAGCACTACCTACGCCTGATCTTCAAAACCGTTCCATGAATTACTTATCCAGATACCAGAGGATCGAACAATTTCGACAACACTTCTGGATAAGATGGAGTAAAGAATACATCTCAGAGCTACAACAGTGACCTAAAGGTCATAAGTGAAAAGGTTACATCTAGGCAAGCGTTTTCCATTGCCGGCCACATCATTGCTTACTAGGTGAGATAGTGGTCAAACTTGAGCATAATCAATTAGTTTTTTTTTTTTCAGTTCCTTGGGAACGTTGAAAAAGTTCAATTACGCTGTAGTGTTGTAGGTATTTTGGATTACCTTTTGAGTAATAGAAATGCATTGCCCGTCATCAGAAAAATTTAAATATTGATTTTTATTCTTTACAAAATACGAGTACATATATTATATAAAATGAGTAACTGACGTGAGATCTCTGTCGGGAGTTTTCAAAACGATTTCGGATGTAACAGTGTTTGTTAATATAAAATTTATTACCAAAAGCAAAAATTATTCGTTCCTATTGTTCCTCACTAAAGACATCTGACCCGAACAATACCTTCATAATTTACTTTTCGATGCATCCCTGTTCTATACGGCAGATAAAGTCGTGATAACAAATGGTAACTAAAATAATAAAATAAAGCCACAGCTGTGTGCACCAAGCGACATATTTCATTAATAAAGCCAAAACAAATAACAAAACATCATACGGACTCACTTCGCAGTGTCCATACGTTACGGAGATAAAACAAAAGATTCGAGACCCGTTGAATTTATGCGTTATCGAAGTCTGTTTGATGCCAGGGTCCGAACAATGGGCGATCGTGGCGCCCCATGCGGCGAGGGGTGGCACTACGCGACAGTCGCCGCGCTACCACCTAGCGGCATCTATTATTGAGTAGTGGGAACTATCGACTATTGTTAGCTAACGTAAGCTCAGGGTGAGAAAGGTTACCTGCAAATAAATGGAGGTATTTTATCGTTTTCTTAAGATGACATAAAGATTTAGACATATAAGCGCAAATAGTGTCCGACCGGCCGTAATGCTGCACAATTTATGTTAGATAAATACTTTTATTGACATTTTAAGACTGTAAAGTATGGCATGGCACAATGTGAAAAGTTTAATTTGGAACAAAAAGTTAAACAAGAAGAATAAATTCAATGGAAAAGCGAAGAATTTTGCCAAAAATATTCATAAGCTGTCATCAGACTACTGGACCTTCGCCAGATGCGGCAAACCGACGTCAAAATATTTCGCTGCAAAATACTTACTCAAGCAAATCACCCCTCCGCTCTTTAGAATCACTCCGGAGAAATTGAGCGGCAATTCATAAGAAGTTTAATCTATGATTGACGTTCTCTGTGCCCAATATTTTGAATTGGATTCCAATTTTGAATGTTGTAGCTGTAAGAAAGTCATTGTTTTGAAAGAACATTAACCTATCCTTAATAAGGTTCTATTATGAAACGAGATAATTTGTATATTTGCACAATAAAACCGATCTTAATGTTATTACAAGTTGCAATAAAATATGCATCAAATTTTCTTTATTGCAACGTAAGAAATAGTGCTCACTTCCGCATATTTTCCTAAACGCGCCATTACTTTAAGTCACTGGCTGGTTGTGCGGTTATTTATGCCTCGCATTAAAAACAAAATGATATGCCTTCGCCGCTGAAAATCTAAAAAGAATAAGCAATAAAACGATAAAACCCAAATCTGATACATACTAGGGACCAGTATCCCGCAGGGCGTAAGAAAGAGACGGAATTATACATCGGCGAAATGAATTCGATGCTACTGTTTCATCTCTCACCTCTATCGGTTGGCGATCTCTGAATTGTCCTAACTGAGGCGTACATTAAACGCGACTTTCGACCCTAATGCTTTTGAATAGAGCACCACTATCGAATGCAGATTACAACAAATGGATTTGAGATTAATATAGTACGAGTGCCACCCCCGTCTCATACCACCCCATTCGGCGTTCAGCATTCAAATAGGAATCGAATGGATGACCAAAACATAATATCGTTGGAAGATTCAACCGCCATAAATCAAATGAGAAATAATCTGTTTCGGAACGAGATAGTCGCCGATGGCGTGCCACCATAAAAACGCAAAACGTTTTGTCTGATTGAAATCGTTACGGCGGCTTTTTTCGTGGTGCTATTTCCTTTTTATTTTCCTTGATGTATAATCAATGTGTTAACGGATGGCCGCCAACTGAGGGCTTGGAGAGTAGATTTGCTACACAAAAGATTCTGATATTGAGTTTGAAAGTAGTTTCTCTTTTCGTTCTTTTATGTTAATGGCACATTCGGTGGCACTCGGTAATGGTTCGCGCGAATAAATGTCGCACTTTAGTCCGAGCACATGAGACGCCTTGCTGTTGTTTATGACGCACGTGTGCGTTTTAATGTTTAATAATTTCATAAATAATGTCGATTTTACAGTCTTTTAGTGTAAAAAGTAAGGCAATTGCAGATAGTGCATTCATGGTATGGTATGGTATATCGGGCTGATGTCCGCAACTCCACGACTAAAGCGCGTATTTTGCGTACGGAAAAGTGCATTCATATTATTATAAATTTATTTGTCACTAGCAAGTTGTATGTACAAATCTTCCTTATTTATTGGTCTTAGTGAAAACCGTATTTCAGTAATAACCTAGGAACCACCTAGTTTTATACATTTTACCTGCTTTATGCCTTAGGAGTTAGCTGATAAATATATAATGTGGATTTATTTCATACTTTATGTAATAGCGTACTGTTCCCGCTCGCCTCAAAGAGTTGCATGGTCGAAACTTTCTGGGGCCAAGGGTTGATGTAAAAGCGGAACACCGGGGCCCTGGAACTAAGGCAGGAAGGAACGATGGGTTGTTTAGTCAGTAGAAGTCTGACACTGTCTCCCGCTCCGCTGAAAGGCGGGATTCGTCATTCGATGATTTTTCCCGCCATAAAAAACCAAATATTAATTTATTATTTGACCATGGTTTTTTTTAGAAGGTTACCAATAAGTTTGAAAAAACCAATCTGTCTAAAAGTTCTTACAAAAACAATAAGCACCGGTTGTTACAGCGATTATAAAACACAAAATAAAAAATTGAAAACTTAACACACATAAAAGGCCTAAATAATGTAGATTGTGCCAGTAACATATGTCACTCAATTATATAATAGTACTGGTGATAGCTTTAAAATCGGACTAGTAGTTTCAGAATAGTATTATTAGAACTGTCTATAATAATAATTATAAAGAGAATATACTATTAAGAGCATTAGTATAAAAAGTATTCTAAAAAAGTCAAACAAATCGGTCAAGAAACCGTAAATATATTTAGATGTACTTTTCCGCTCGATAAAAATGACTAACATTCCAAAAGAGCTCACCTAAGGAGCTTTGTGAGCCCTAAACCTATTTATAAGAACGAAACTCAAATACTAAAAGATTATTTTTACGGACCAATGTACAAAGGTTTAAGGTAGGTACAATCATAAAACTTGTTCGATAAGACCTAACTTGAACAGTACTTACGTACATATCAAATTTCATAATTTTAATACTACCGATCCTACGTTTCGTCCAGAAAATTGTATCGACACAAAACAAATTTCATTAAGTTAAACGATACGCGTCAAATTATAATCTAAAATGTACGATAAAATACTTAGCAGATTGCACCACATGTGGTCAACCTGTCTCATAACCACGGCACATGCCATGCTTACCTTCCACAATTATTACGGCGTAAACATAAAAAACGCTTTAAAGAATTTTGCTCGACAACACTCAAATTTCAACTCAAATCTGTGAAAATAAAGTTCAAATTTGATTGGGTTACAGATCCTTGGTTCCGACCATCTGTTCCGGATGATAACTATCAAAAAATTAACAATTTGTTTAATGTAAATGAAGCGAGGTCAAACTGTCAATAAATTATTAGGACGCACACCGATTCCTTTGGACTTTTATGCTCACCGAATGTCACCTTTCCTGAGCAGTGTTTGCTTATCGGTACAATCGGGGAACGAATTTTAATAGCAGCGCTTTTTTATATACATAGTTTTATTTTTATTTTGTGTTATATCAAACAGCTGTTGATTTGTATTTTAAGAGTAAAAGTAACGTTTTTCTATTTATCGCTTGATAAAAAAAAAATGCAATGCTATTTTTGTTGCTCGGAAGACTGGGGAAGATGGAAAGCAATAGCCCATTTTTTAATATATAACTGATACACACTGATAATGGTATAAGATTGATAAATATTAATAAAGAGAGGAATATAATATATTATTAAGAAGAGTGTCAATTTGAATACATTCGATTTAAGCTCTTTTTTTTTTTAGAACAAAGATGATTCGTTAGAAAAACTAAAAACACCATCTATGTATATAAAAGGAGAAACTGACTGACTGACATATCAACGCACAGCCAAAACTACTGGGACTAGGGTCATGAAATTTTGCAAAAGGTTTCCTTTTATGACGTAGGGGAGCACTAAGAAAGGATTTCCCAAAATAAAAGGAAGAAGGAGAAATCTACTTTCAATGCGAGCGAAGCCGCGAGCAGAAGCTAGTCTTCTACATAACAAAAACAAAATTACGCAATCTGAGGCCTAAACCCCAACACAAATGCAGATAATTTTGTTGACAAAACTCGTTTACACAAGCTGTAAAAAATACTTAATTTTCAAATTTATTACAGCAAGTTTGTTAGTAAAATTTGTGGATTGCGTTCGTGATCACTCTTCATTTAGGTGTCATTAACAAAATGATATATTACTCCAAATAAAAAAAGCAAATTAACCAACATTGAGCTCCAAATAGACAGTCGCATGTTGATAAGTAATTATCAAAACCGTTTTCTTCCAAACTTTTTTTACAATTTCGTGACTGCTTAAGTAATAAATCTTTGCCTAATGAGATATTTATGCGAAACGAGTCTTCCTGTCAACTATTAATCCTTCGCTTGTTATAAAAAAACTGTGCAGTTTCATCAATATCGGCTCTGTTAGGCACTGCCGAGTAGATGACAAATCGCTTAAATAAAGTATCTGACTTTTATTTTTGAAACTTACATAAGACCCTGACTGTACCTTTACAAAATAATTTTGACTTCATTGAATTAAGTGGAAAAAAATAAGGCAACACAAATTATATTTTTCACATTTTTTAGAGCTCTAAACTGTAATAAATAAAAAGAAACGCATCGTGGTTATAATGAGGCTGTAATAAATATAAGACATTAATAAACTAATATATATTTTCGAAGCGACGTCAAAGTGAAAGTGTCAAATGAATATTAACGTTATTTTAAATTAAAAACGCATAAAAACTAAGCTTTAACCTTATTCTAATTTTTATCATTAATTTAAAACATTATAGCCTTGAAAATTAAATGTGATATTAGTTTTAAATTAGTATAATATCAGTCTTATTAATTATAATAAAGTTTATTAAAAACTGACTTTTTTAAAAAAACATTACGGTTTTTTATAACGCCATTATTCTTTTAAATTATTTAAGACATGAAATTGATAACTATTCATTGACTTTAACCGGTGCTCAATGGTTAAAGAGAAGGTTTAAATAGGTAGTTAATGTTAACGTGAGGGTGCATTTAATTAACATAAAACATAGGCAGTTAATTGGCGTGTAATTGTCGTTTAGTTAAGTATAAGTTAGATAAACATCAGAATAGATAACTTTCATCACTGTTGTTAAAACCATGATTCATTTACATCAGCTTTTTTCTGTTTTTATAACCGTAATTGAATGGTAATTGTATACTATCATAAACTAGCGTGTTTTGTTTTTCAATAAGTGTTAATTGTACGTTTTGTTATGTCTTATTATGAGTCTTGATGTATGAATAAACCATGTGGATGTAATGAATAGATTTTCTTTAGGCGTTTAGGCATGGTGAGAGGATGTAATACTTTTACTGACTGAACAGCAGGCTGGTTGCTCTTTTTATGTAACTCCTTCGAGCATTCCACAATGTGCCATACGATGGATCCTAACTTGCCCCAACAATTTGGCTAACATTTCTTTGAGGCAAGCGTCCTAAGACGGCCGGCCAGCGAGACGATACCGATACTAAATAAAGCAAACCCGCGCCTACGGAAGTCATCCTGCAATTCCTGACACCCAGAAATCACTTCTGAACACCAGTCACTACAATAGAAACAAATAATTAAACTTAAACCAAATTTTATTAATAGGAATATTGACTCAAAATATCACTAATTCACTAACATCATTAGCCTTTCTAATGTTTCCACTGCTGAGACACACACCTGTCTAGAAGAAGGAACAAACCGTAATCAACCTCGCGGGCCCTGTGCGGATTGGTGGATGTCACATGTCTTCAAATTTTTGATTCTAGGACATGCCGGTTTCCTCACGACGTTTTCCTTCACCGTTTCGAGAGCAGTGGTGATGAAAAATACACAAAGTACCTAAGCACCAGGCTGGGTTTGAACTTGCAATTTACTACTTTTTTATATCAACGAAAAAAAAAACAATGACACAAACAGATTCCCATACATTATTTTAATCTGAAAACAGTTCAATAGTACGCCCAATCGGCATTCCGTACTCATTGGAGCAAACTTCCTCGAATTAACATAAGCGTTTAACATGAACAAATAGATGTGCCGATAAGCACGGTAGCCACGTAATGTAGACTATTCATTACTGTAATTAACACTTCGGTCTATAAATTAAGAGGGTAGTCTGCCGTGACGGGCGCGCCTTGTACGACGTACATTTTTTTGTTATCGAGATGGGTTTTGGACGTGTCTTCTGCCTTATTTGGTATATTAATTTTGGTATGTTTATTAGTTTTTCATTACAAATACTCTGAAAGTAGGCGTAAAGTTGCCTGCGGAAATAGTTGAAAGTAGCATTTTTCCTCCCTAGGGAGTTTTACTTTCAACTGACAGCTGTCTAAATATAAAAAAACGTAGTTCTATTTTGAAAAAAAACTCGGTACTAAATAAATCACTTTCACCCCTTGTAAAACAACCGTGTACAACTTGTAAAACAGTCGCCTAATTAGGTTCAACTTATTTGCCGCGTACTATAGTTCAACAATATAAGCCAGCTGACATACGGCAACAAGAAATGTAAAGTAAGCAACGAAGTTTAAGAATTAACTTCATCAGAATTCCGTAAAAAAAAGCGGTAAATTTATTCAATGTTGACAGGAAGCAATAAAATAGCTTTCTGACTTGACCACATGGCTCGAATGTCGGCCATTGCTAACAAATTTGATGCTAGTTAGATAATTAATTAATATAGTAAATATTTTGAAAGTTTTAAGTATCGATAAATAATGTCTTTAGCATACGATGATTAGATACGTGAATTAGTTTGATCGGAATGTCCTTATTGGGTTAAATTATTGCTTAAAAAATATTTTATCACTACATTCCATCTGTGGGATGTATAATGACACTCTTTTGCTCAATCCTGAGCAGGAGAAGTTGTTTCATGATTTTATTAGTCAATCATTACAAAGTATAAAACAAAGTTGCTTAACGCTGTCCCTATGTGTGCTTAGATCTTTAAAAGTACGCAACGGATTTTGATGCAGTTTTTTTAATAGATAGAGTGATTAAAGAGGAAGGTTTATGTGTATAATACATGCATAATATTCAGTATCAGTACCCGTGCGAAG
Organism: Mythimna loreyi; assembly: GCA_029852875.1. Taxonomy (NCBI): domain Eukaryota; kingdom Metazoa; phylum Arthropoda; class Insecta; order Lepidoptera; family Noctuidae; genus Mythimna; species Mythimna loreyi. The sequence goes on along the minus strand of CM056780.1, from coordinate 12,282,977 downwards.
CTGGGGCGGGTCGCTAGTACTAAATATTTTATCACTACATTCCATCTGTGGGACGTATAATGACAATCTCTTTCGCATTATCCTGAGCTGTAGAAGCTTTTTCATGATTTGGTAACTCATCATCATCATTTCAGCCGAAAGTCAGCCGTCCACTGTTGGACATAGGCCTCCCCCAAGCGTCGCCACAAAGACTGGTCCCGCGCGTCCCCCATCTATTGGATTCCAGCAACTCTTTCCAGGTCGTCAGTGGAAGGCCTTCCAACGCTACGTCTTCCGGTACGCGGTCGCCACTCCAGAACTTTTCGGCCCCAGCGGCATTTCTGATTCGATCACGCAAGGAAACTCCGATCATAGCTCTTTCCATTGCCCTTTGAGTGACTTTGAGTCTTCTTATGGGGCCCATTGTAAGCGACCATGTTTCGGAGCCATAATGTCATCACTTTATTTGATTAGAGAGAATGAAGTAAGTGGTAATTTACGTCAGATATTTATTTGTCATTATGTACGAGATTACCTTTCAATGCCATTTTTTTTTAAATGAAATGTCAGTTTTTGATTATTGGAAAGACATAACGCCGCCATTATATTAGTAGATTATCAAACTTATCAAAATCTATATTTATGAAATCAATGATAGACTATTTTTACACTTAATATACCTAGCAGTAGAGTACTCTGGACTCACAGTTTTATCCAGAAAAACTCCAGAAAGTAGAACTTTAAAACTATAAACCCAGGTTTTTGACATAAGTGAATAGGTGCAATATGCACCTATTCACATAAAGAAAAAAGATTTTTATTTGTATAATGAATAAATCCAAAAAAAATCTTTCACCTGTAGAATGCTACTTTATCCCTGAGCGACATAGGCTATAAATTTTCTACTTTCATACGGGCAAAGTCGCTGGTTGAAGGTAGTAACTTTTATATATAAATACAAAAGCTCTTTTACCTCATAAATCTTAAATCCAAATCCATTTTACTACAAATGCTGACAATGAAATTCGAAATATAAAGACAGAATTTCTCATAATTTATATCTAATTAATATTACAAGAACCATCTGTACCAACCCTCATCAGGGCACCGAATTACAAAATGGCGGTTATAAATCCAAAAATAAAATCCTCTTTGGACCAAACTCAGGTAATTTATTGTGGTACTGCGAATAATCACGGAGGTGTCGTATAAATCGTGGACCATTTGTAAAATAGGTATTACGATTCGCCTTCGAGACCATTGTCACCCCTCTCTCCCCTATAGATAAGTACTTCAGTAGGTATATGTTTCGGAAGTTGGGTTGTTAGAAATGAATGCGTGGGTCATTTTAATTTTTTCCTATCCACAATAATTCAGTTTAGACCAAAGGTGGTTTTTTTTTTTATAGTGGGAAAAATCATCTAATGACGATTCCTGCCCTTGGGCGAGCCGGGAAACAGTGTCAGACTCTTACTGACTAAACAACCCACCCCATTTCTTCGTAGCCTTTATACCGGGGTCGGATCTATCTTCCAGAAACCGGACCGGATCCTTAGTAGGCTTCGGCCCTTCTGTGGGGCCTCTACATACCAAAGACCAAAGGTGGTCTAAAGATATTATATTTGAACTATTTCTCAAATTGCTAGTGAATGCTTTGTATTTATGGTATCCCATCGGATGAATCATGCCAACCCATTTTTAAAAAACTTGGTCTGCTACCATTGCCCTCTTTGTATTTGTATGAAGTGTCTATGTTTGTACGAAAACATATAGAGCTGTTTAAAACAGTTGAAGAAGTAAGCTCACGTAGTCGGCGTGATCAGCACCTGCACAGACTCGTACTGGAAGAGATTCCTAGGATAGTGAAATACAATAAGAGCTGTCCAGCTATGTGTATTTGTGTATTTAATAAACTACCAAATATTTTAAAAACTTTAAATTGTAGACAGTTTAAGATTAAGTTGTATAATTTGTTGACTGAATGTAATTTCTATAGTATTAAGCAATTTTTGGAACATAGACCTCAGTTTATTATATTGTAAATTCTTATAGCGTTTGACTAAAGTTTGCATGCTTTAATTCTAAGCAAAACATGCTGGACCTTGTATTTATCTTAACAACTTTGTATACCGTGTTTTTCGCAAATAAACATATTATTATTATTATTATTATTCTTTAATAAAAATTATTAGAAAAGGTAGCTAAAGTAAATTACTTTTATCTAGATGATGTAGATAATTCAATTGAGTTTCACAAAGCTTGTTTTTCCGAGGGCTTAAAATATTAAGTTTTTCTTTTCATTTTTGTAAAGACATTATTGAACTAATCTTTTAACAGTGAAGCAATTTTGTAACCTCTGACTAATAATTGTATTCGCAATGGTCTTATAGATGGAACATACAATTGTCAGAATAGAACCAATTTTGTTAGTTTAGGATTCAAGAACATTGGAACTTTTCAAACATAATGTCATACATAGACATTTCAGGTTAACCGTAAATTAAATGAAATGAAAAATTATTGTCTTTCTTTTATGTCTCTAATAACGGTATTCGAAAGATTTTTTGTGTTTTAAATTAACATGTTGTTTAACAAGTCTACTCGATGGCTAGGGTTATTCATTAATTATTTTTTGATGTGATTGATATAACACCAAATAAAACCTTTTGTCTAGTTCGGCTATGTATATTTCATATTTTTTATTACAAAACTAATATAGCTCACCAGTATGTTACTGTTTCATTCTGTAAAAGTTTATTAAAATATGTAAACTTATTATTATCATTATAACAAACTCAGCCAAGTTAGGCGAATATAAATGTACTAACCAGCAAATTTTTTCGCGATTGCAGGTTAGGTCCCAAAGGCAAAGTTGGTTGATATCATGACTACAATCACATGTTCACGTATCAGTCACTAATTACCAGTCACCCTGTATACTGTTTTTTTTTATGGTGGTTAAAATCATCTAATGACGAATCCCGCCCTAGGGCGAAGCGGGCGACAGTATCAGACTTTTACTGACTAAACACTCCACCCCCTGTATGCTGCTAACGTTTGTAGCTTTACCTACAGTAGGCATTTCAGGTAAAGGCTTATTTGCCTCAAAGTTCCTTCCACTAACATCTTTATTTTAGTAGCACACCAGGTTTATGCTGATATCTACTTACATAAAACCTTCACAAAATCATGTCAGGGGAGAGGAAATTTTCTAATAAACGTGTCATGCACTCGACTCACGAGTTTCGACCGAAAATACACGAAGATACGTCGGTACTGTGGAATTTTTAATAGTGGCACCCCTTCTTGCGTCAGAGCCTAATGTATTTGGAATCTGTCTCCACGCTTTATCTATTGGAAATGGCTGTTTGGAACTACTGTTGGCCTTACGAACTACTTTTAACTACGAGTAATAAATCCAGTGTAAGGCTGGCTTCGAGCTCTGCAACTCTGCATAGCGGGGAGAATGGTGTGAAATAGCCACATTGATTTACTGGTTATTTTTCTGTTATTGTTGTTTCGAGTTTTGAGTGGACTGTGACTTTTTGTCCACTGGTCGCTGCATAAGATTTTTTAAAGGTAAAATGTCGACTTTCAGCGTTGGACAAAGGTGTCCCCAAACTGGACCTACTTTGGTGCAGCTGTAAGGCTTATAACTGTATTCATTGGTTCTTTTAACTTGTTTTATGTTATTTATATAGTGCTGTGACTTATAATCTATGCACTAAATAAATTATTTTACCTTTTTAGGCAGGTCTGCTTCAAAATAACAGGTTATTTATAACTCTGGTAATGATAACTCTGTAATATGAAAGTCGTTAAATTTCAGATAAATCAGGGGACAAAGTGTCTCCCAACATGATGCACAACGCTCAATCCATTTGCCGCTTTTTTATGGTAAGTAAAAATTATCTCCCGCTTCGGCCCGGGGCGGGAGATAGTGTCAGACTTTTACTGACTAAAAAGTCACCCCGTTCCTTCTTCGCTTTAGTTCCAGGGACCTGGTGTTCTCTTTCATATTAGCCATGGACCCAGGAAACTTAGGCCCTGATGGGGCCCCTACAGTTAGCTGACAACTACAACCCCGCGTGGGAACAGTACGCAATGTCGGCAACTTGGGCTCAGACCTGATGGTTACCGGACGGTCGGACAGCGAGCTACCCAATGCTCGCCATCCACAATCTCATCCATTTGATGCTGCAACGTTGACCAGTGCCCAGCAATTTGTCCCCAAACATTTTACAACGCATTCGTATGACGTGCGACTTCTTGTAGGACAATTTGTCAGCTTTACGCATCATGTTGCGGGACGCTTTGTCCCCTAGTGTATCTGGCGTACTATAAAAAGCCAGTAATTAACATCTAAAAGCAAAATAATTTACATAAAATTTTAAATAAGAAACTAAAAACATCATAAAATAAACTTCTCAGCTAATTCTTATTTCACCCATAAAAGGCAGAATTGTTTCTTCCAAGTGCTTGCATAATTAAAATTTAAACGTATTGTCCATTCTAGCCCGACTTCCCCATAGTAGTGTATCGCAGACTGGGGCTTTATACGAATCTCTCCTCTCCACGAAAATGCACATTAATATTAAATGGCTTGGAAATGCTGCGTCGTGGGGATGGGGGGAGAATGGGGGGATGAGGTAGCTGCAATAAAAAAGCAAACGGACGTCGATGATACACCGAAGGTGGTTTGAGTCTCAGTTGTTTCTTATTGTTTCAGTAATGATGCAGATTTTCCATATTTCCTTAATGATGAATACGGATCAAAGATAATGGCAATGGCTTATTAAAGTAGCATGGGAAACTGAATGATAATGTTATTTGTAGAAGTAAGGTTAAATGTTTTAAGCTTCTGAAAACTTAACTCTATAGACATATGAAACACAGGGTATAAAATCATTAAAGGAGGGTGTAACAGATTTGTATTGACCAAAATCTATTATTGTTTTTTAATTATCAATCACGTTCCTGAGCACGGTAACTCTTTCAAAAATTCTCACGTCTTCGAGAAACACCTGTCACATACATTTAAATAAAAACGGCGTTTTTCAGGTACCAGAAAAAAACTAATACAGCCATCCATTTATCTCCTATCCCCGTGTTTTATATCGTTATTCTCATGTCACATACCAACAAACGATTTAACTCAGAAGCGTGCAACTATCAACTCTGAAAATGTCAACCGAGCCATTTCCCTTACAAAGCTTGCCGTACGTGTTTTCCTTATATTAACTACGTAACACTATTCCCCCTTTCTCCCTACCCCCCACTAGTTACAGCATCCAATAAGAGATGGCGCCCGTACAAAACTAGCGCCAGTGCTCTCTCTCGCAAACAATTTACTCCTTACACTAATTAAAAGAGCGAGCGAGAAATGCCACGCCCACCACCGAGAACAAACACAAGAGGGGATCGCACCCGCCAATCGGAAAGCTTGATTATTTGTAATTAGAACGACCCGCTCTTCCTTTCGCCAAGATGACCAATGGGATTTTGTATTTAGCGGCATTATTCTGTCGTCAAAGGAATTTCTGTTAGTAATTTAATTAAAATTTTCCACGATTGTGAAACGTTCTCATTTGCTGAGAGCAATCAGAGTTGCGAAATGGGCGTTATGTTTTTAGATTCGACCGAATTACTTTTTACGGTTCGTTGCGCCGGCGTTTTCTTTAATTGATGGTGGTACAGTCATTTACAGCGGTAATTTAAAATTCAGCTTTTACGATTTTTTTCTGAGATTACTTTTTGTGCTTTAGTAGATGGACGATTAAATGTGTTTAAGAGTGTTTTTTTACTTCTGAGAATAAACCGGTAGAAGGTTCTTATTTGAAAATTATCTTGGTAAGAAACTTTGTCGAGCAATACCGTAGAGAAACGTTTTAATATTAAAAACTACTCCGCAATCAAAACCGAGAACTTTTGCAGAGCTCATAATGAAACAAGAAAATCAAACCTACAAAAGAATTCTGCGGAGCTATAGCTGAACAAAAACTTTCTCATCCCGCGAACAGTGGAAGAGCACAATCATTCAACTAGGAAGAATCAACCGGTCACAATGAACGGACCAACTTTTAGCTGCCAGTTTGCATATAGAGATAAAAGTGGGGAATATTAATGTGAATCGCCCGGACTCCCTCCCCCTTTTTCTTGTGGAGGTAGGTGGGGTGGGAGGGGGCACTTTCTTCCACGGAGGACCACGGGACAGTCGTGATTTTAATTATATTGCGACGTGAGACGAGAGTTATGGCTCCTACTGAACTTACCAATTTTAGATGTTATGTTTATGTGTGTCTGATTTGAGTGGATGGCGCGACTTGTTTTTGTAATAAATAAGAGTTATTATTGATGCTTAATTGGATAATAATGGCTTTATTTTTTATCCAAAAAACTGAACTGGGCCCGCGTGGTGGATTACGGCCCATTTAGTCTCCTAAAGAAGTGGCCTGAGTCCCAGCAGTGGAAACATTAAAAGGTTTATGCTTATTTTTTTATTGAGATTGGTATAAATGGATTTATGCCACGTTAAAGAGTTGAAATATCGTTTGATGAATGAATAGTTTATTTATAATAAGATAAATATTTATTTAAATAAATAGATATAATTATGAACAAAGATTTCATCCATAACAAAAAGCGTAAAAGTATATTTGAATAAATAATAACTGAAAAGTACTGCGATAAAAAGTCATATTTTCCACAACTTTTCAACGACGTCTAAAAATATCGCCTTTACTTACAAAAACATAATTAAAAAGTAAACTGAAATATTTAGAAAACTAAATAATTATAACATTTACTTTGATGTTACAGGACTTGAAGAATTTCTCTCATAACAGGAAAATAACGACAATGGTAACAAAAAATAAAATACTTTCCTTAATACCAAATGTATTTATGACAATAGCTTTGTACGTTACGCTATCAATCCTACAGATTCCATACATCACTCGATTTATCTCATAAAATACGTAGAAAAAACTAGAAAAGTTACAACAATGGGGGCCATAAACTTAACCCCTTATTCAACTAAACATTCAACTCGCATAAATATCTTTCGACAAACTAATGTCAATGTAAGACGCCATTACTTGAGTTAAACAAATTCCAAGATCTTGGTGCTTGTGTGCGAATATGTGGAGTGTGTATGTGTGCTGTACGGTGCATATACGTCATAGTGCTGGCTGTAGGGCTGCCAGACGGAGGATAGATAATGTCTTAGGTATATTGTCTTAAAATATTACTTTATAAGTGAAGGAAAACATCGTGAGGAAATTGGCATGTGCTAAAACCAAAAATTCAAAGACAAGTGACATCCGTCAATCCGCACTGAGCCCACGTGGTGGATTACGGCCCATTTTTTCTCCTAGATAGGAGGCTAGTGTTCCAGCATTGGGAACATTAAAAAAGCTGATGATGATAATGATGATGACTTTACCTATGATTGTTAGACTGATCCATTCCTGTAACAACACCTTTTGAATTCGCCATTTAGAAAAATATTCAAAATCAAAACTTCTAGTAATTACTGAGAAATTTCAAAAAGATAAACGTCATAACACTTTGGCCAATTCAACCATCGAAATTGAGATCGCTGGGTGATAAACTCGGCAGAAGTACTTGCGATCACTAATAGAAGCAGATGGTCAGTAAATACATTACATTATTGTAAGTAAAATTCTCAATGAAGGAAAACATCGTGAGAAATGTAACGGTAGATTACGGCCCATTATTTCTCGTATAGAGGAGGCCTGATTCCTAGAAGTGATAACATTATTAAACTAATTATGTTCCGCTTAACTGTAATATAGTGGGCTCGAGAGGTTGATACAGCATAAAATTAGAGAATTAAAGGACTGGAATAATTTACTTGCTACGGTCTTCCCGTTCGATTATAACTTAGGAGCCTTCAAGGCTAGAGTGAATAGGCTCTTAATGCGTCTCGCCATCAACGATTGCTTTACTACTTACTCTAGCATATTATAACTTTTCCACTTTTTTCAATTTATTTCTTAATCAAATAAACTTTTGGAATTCAATGATGCGTAAGAGTTGCAACATATGGACTGATCACGACTGTCCCAAAAAATCCACAACAAACCGCCAAAATTTAAACTGCCACCTGCCAACCCTAGTTATAGGGTGAATATGCATATGTGGGAGAGTATGTAAATACGTAAACGTTAAATTGTGAGGATGTGTGATGTTGAGGCTCCAGAGCGAGAGGTCTCCCTCATTATCGACCTCGGGTCATGGCGCATGCTCCAACTTTAGTCTCAACCCTGCTAACGAACGCCTTATTGCGACAGCGGTTCATCGCAGTAATTGAGTTACGACTTTTTACGTAGCAATTTCGTTTTTCTCTTAGAACCGGGTCGCACGCTAATTGGGCCGAATTTTTTTTTTTACTCGTGCTTTCTTCTCCAGCAAATATTGGATTAGGAGCGTAATTCGCTTCAAATAGGTTAGTCTTTGAAGCTACGAGTATTTTCGCTTATAATGAAAGTTTTTTTTTGCAATATTTTTTTTTGTTACTATGTTAACTTATTATAGGTAATGTAATGAGTTGTTCTGTTTGAATTTAATGTTAATTTACTTTATAAATGGAAAGTTGAACAGTTAATTATGTGCTGTTCGAGTATCGACGTCTGAAACTTTCATGGAGTCGTTTTCGTCTCAAGAGGTTTTCTCATTTGTGATTTACTTTTATAAAATATTTGCTTCTCTTTTTGTTGTGTCTGTGGCGAGATTGGAGACGTATGCAGACGGCTTTAGGATTGTGGGATAGAGAAAGGAACATAAAGTACGTCACATAGTAAATGCATGGACTCTTGTTACCTGTTTAATATTTTACGTCATTTGTAAAGGCTTTTCTGGTGAGTTATGTTCTAATTCGAAGGGTTTGTGTTCTTATGAGTCTTTTTAATATTATTCAGTAACTTATAAATTCATGTTAAGAATTTTGCAATGTATTTTGATTTTACGAATCGCTTAAAAATTGCGTTTTTATTGTAATACATGGTTGGAAATATATCTGATGTAGCTTTTATATAAATTTTAGATATGGCTAAATAAGTAGATAATATTGAGTTGTGTTTACCTCATCAAAACTTGTTACCTTAGTTCGTTGTTAATTTAATTTTGCAAAACATAATTGCTAGACTTTAGTTTTATCTCCAAAAAAAAAAGACTTAAACTCTTTAGTTGGGGCTCAAGAGTTTAATTAAGTGCTTGATGGAGGTGTATGTAAGCTTATGGTGCTGGTCTTTCTGTTATGTATCTAATTACGGCATTTTAAAGGTTAATTCGTTTTCGTATTGGAGAAATTTTATATCAAACTTTTGTATCAATTAACTAATGAAAGTAGCATAAATATGAACAATTAGCAAATAAAAATCAAAACATTTTTATTAATTTACTGTGATAATATCCACAAAAACTCAGCTATCACATTAAAATTTTCCTTTGCCATTTTAATATTCCCATCCGTTGTTGTATGGAACATTGTACAATTGATTCGAATGTGACCATGCCGGGCATGCGACCAGTGCAATGGGGATCAAATATTCATTAAATGGCCGCTCTTGGCTGTGGCGCCGGGTTCATATTCAGCAGACGTAGTTGTTAATAGTTCGCCCAGCCTGCCTTATCTTCGACACTCAGACTGTAGTGGGACTAAGAAGTTTTGATACTTAAAGGATTGTCATTTTAAAACAGTTATTTTATCTTTATTTGGTTAAAAATTAATTCAACTGAAATTACAATATTCTCTTAATTAACATTTTTTTGGGTGTTTTATCATCATCATCATCCTAGCGGTATTAGTCCCGGTTGCCAACCTTGGCTTTCGCCTCGGTGCCCGGGGTCCGCTTTCTTGCTAAGACGCCTCCACTTCGCTCGGTCTTTCGCGTCCTTTGCCGTAAGCCCATTGGCACGCATATCGTCCCTCACGACGTCGATCCATCGCCTCTTAGGCCTTCCTCGTCTCCCGGGTCCCGGCGGAGGCGGCAATGCGAACAGGAGCAGCGTTTGTTGTGTTACAGGCCAAGTACTCGGTCTTCGCCGCATTAATCTTCAGACCGCCGTTTTCCAGCGATTCCTTCCACGCTGTCACACGTCGAACCAAGCGCCCACTGTCCGAGTCCGCCAGCGCGATGTCGTCTGCATACATGAGCAGCCATGGCGGCTGCTCATGTAAGTCCCTGATGTTAGAGGCCAGCACGTCCAGCACCACGGTGAACAGAAACGGACTAAGGACAGAGCCCTGATGAACTCCAACGGTGATGGGGAAGGGATTCGTATCGCCAACAGCGGTCCGAACCACAGAACCGGAGTCTCGGTACATGTCTCGGATGATGTCAACATAGGTCTCGGGCACTCCTTTGGATCTCAGCGCCCACCAGATCACATCACGGGGGACACAGTCGAAGGCCTTCTGCATGTCTAGGAACAAGAGGTGCAGAGGCGTATTCTTCGATCTGTATCCCTCCATGGTAACCCTTAGGGCAAAGATGGGGTCCATGGCGCCATGGCCTGGTCGAAACCCATATTGACATCCCGAGACGGTGCACTCCTGTCGGATCCGAGAGTCAATCACCCGCTCGAAGAGCTTCATGGTGTGGGACATAACCTTAATCCCACGGTAGTCGCCACACTCCTGCACCGAACCCTTGCCTTTGAAGACTGGAGTGATAATACTCAGTCTCCATTGACTCGGGATCTTTCCGGTGAGGAGCATGCGGTTAAATAGGTAGGTTAAGATGCCCACACCACGAGGTCCCATCGCCTTCCAGGCTTCAATAGGGACTCCGTCGGCACCGACAGCTTTCCGGTTCTTCATGCGGCGAAGAGCCACATGCACTTCTTCAGGCGTAACCGGGGGCACAAGTCCCTGATTTGGAGGGAGAACCGGAGACAGCACCTCTTTGTGCTGCTTGTTCAGCAGCTCGTGGAAGTACGAGCGCCATCTCTCCTTCACCGCGAGGTCCTCGCATAACAGATTGCCGTCAGGGTCTCTTACACAGCGGCACTTAGTGATATCCAGTGCCGCTTTGACCCTGGAACGTGCCAACTTATAAATGAGCTTTTGCCCCTCAGACGATTCCAACTTATCATAAAGTGGCTGTAAGTGGTCTCGTCTGGCTCTGGCTACGGCCCTCTTGGCGGCACGTTTTGCAGCTCTGTATGCGTCGCGGTCTTCGGGAGATTTGGAAGCTTGCCACGTTTTGAAGAGAGCTTTCATCTCTCTGATCTCCCTCTGGACTGTGTCATTCCACCACCAAGTTTCCTTGTCACACTTGCGGCCGCCCCTAGACAAGCCGAGCACCGACTTTGCCGCCTCAGTGATGGCAACCTGAATCCTGTCCCAGTGGCTTTGCACCGGTTCGCCATCGGTTCCATCGCACTTATCGCCGATGGCCGACGCGAACGACTGGGACGTGGCTTCATCCAGTCGCCACCATCGTATTCGGCGTTGTTGGCGCTCAACAAACTTGACCCTAGGCTTGACGCGCAAGTCCATGACAAGGAGACGGTGTTGTGCAGTGAGACTCTCGCCGGGTATGACTTTGCAGTTGGCCACCTTACTGATGTGGTGCCTCCGTGTGAGTAAGAAATCGATTTGGGTAGCGTACCTCCCGCTCTTGTAGGTAATCAGGTGTTCGGGCTTCTTCTTGAAGAACGTGTTCACGATGGCAAGGCCGGCAGCCGCACACGTTTGGAGGATATTCTCCCCCTCCGCGTTACGGCTACCGTATCCAAAGCCACCGTGAACATGCTCAAACTCCTTGCACCTGTCACCCACATGACCGTTCAGATCACCACCCAAGACGATTCCCTGTGACAACGGGATGCCACGAAGCACCCCACCGAGTTGATCCCAGAACGCAGCCTTTTCAGTGTCGCTGCAACCGACCTGAGGTGCGTAGGCACTTATCAAGTGGGTTACAACCCCGTCAATAAGCACACCTACGACCATAAGCCGATCACTGTAGCGTTTCACCTCCAGAACTGCGTCTTGAAACTCCTCGGAGAGTACAACGGCCACCCCGTTCTCCCCACCGGCTGCACCCGTGTAGATCAGCTTGTAGCCATTCCCGATGAGCCGGGACCTGCGGCCTTTCCACCGAGTCTCCTGCAGGAATGCCACGGCCACCTTTCGCCTGAGAAGTACATCGGCTAACTCTCTCGCGCGTCCGGTCAGCGTGCCAATGTTGAGGCTGGCGAAGCGGATTTTCCGGGTTGGGGCTCGCGTCTTTGGCCGTGTTCGCCCCATACACGGTACCCCTTGCCCACTTGCCACAGGAGTCGGGCGAATCTCCTGCGCGCCGTTTTGCGGCGGCGCCCTATCCGTGGCAACATTCTTTCTAATCTTGACCATTTTTTTTTTTAGTGGCTATTTGTGGCCTTTACAGGAGCGACTGCCGTCTGACCTCCCAACCCTAAAAGGGAAAGCCAGCGCCAGAGCCTCATCTGCTGTTCGGCAGGTGCCCCAACTTGCAGGGGAGGTTGACTTGGGCCCCGAAGATCGTGGTGGGGCCCCATATGCACCCAAATATGGTGTTTTATGTGTAGTATAAAAGTTTTTTATAAATATGTATACCTAAACTTAAACGTTTAATAAAAATAGATTATTTTAAACTGTAAATACAATATACCTATACTAAACTTAACTATTTACCTACATATAATACAAAAACACAAAACACACTTAGGCGTCAGAGTTCTCCTTCACATCTCTGTCATCCTGAAATGTGCTGGCAGGACCACTTTATTGGCAAATACAGTTATTATTTTAGTTTTATTTGTGTTTTGAGCTTTTGATTAGTTTAGAGCTTTTGGACTATTTCATTTAAAGAGTGAAATGAGTATATAACCTCTTAAATCATCATCATTATCTTCCTAGAATTATCTCAAGTGTGGGTGTCTTCCATTCTAACCGGATGCCAATGTTTAGTCTAACCAAATACGTATGAATACCAGTATATTATATTATTAACTGTTCTATTCAATTTCTTTATCAGGCAACAAATTTTAGTTTATACGTAAACTAACAATAGATAGTTCTAAGATTGAGATGTAAAAAATCACATCTATTTTGTTTTACACAATACCATTTCAAGTATCAAGAAGCGTTTGTCGTAGTAAATTACTCCGTTCCTTACCTTATATACCTACCAAGACTGCTACAAGGGTAGCGAGGGATGGGGTTGTTCGTTTGTTAACCAACGACGTTGTCATAATGTGGATACAACCGCTTATTTTTAGAGTAAGTACTTTTATTCTGGTTATTTTTTGGTTTGAATTTATTTTGAGCAATATCTAGCCAATAATGATTTTGTCTAAATAATCATTACTTGACAGAGAAAAGAAAGGTCTTAAACTTATTACCTTTTGGCGGCGGCCTTGCTCGCGTCAAAGTAATAAATAGACACAAGCGAACATATTTAAGAGATAAAACGTATTTTATATCCTATTCCTGGAAATGCTCGACATATATGGTAAATTTCACCCAATCCGTTCAGTCGCTTATGTGAAAATTTCTATTTTACTTTTTTACATACCTAATTATGGTTTGATTAATTAGTCCTCTAGCTACTGAAGATAGCTAGAGTACTAATCAATTAAAACTAAGTAAAATTAACTACGATCATTAGCTTCTATTATTGACTTCACCCGCATAAAAGTAGTAAGTATTTAAGTTACTTAGTATTTCGGTAAAGAAATATTATACTGTTAAAAGAATTCTAAAAAATGGCCCATCAGAATTTGAGTTGAATAATTATAACAAGTTTTTTTTTACGGTAGGTAAAAATCATCCAATGACGAATCCCGCCCTTGGGCGGAGCTGGAAAGTTTGTTCGACTCTTATTGACTAAACAACCTACCCCATTCTTACGTTGATATAAAAACTAGTTTAAATACTGATTTCTTGTACATTGTTCCCGGCGTATCCACTCTATGCTAGCGGTGTGGGAGGCTGTGGCGCGGTCAGTGGGGGCGTCGAGCGCAAATTAATCTCCATACGTTGCGCCCGCGACGCCGCCCGCTCGTTACTTCTGTATTACAAGTACTATTTGAATCATTTTTACAATTCAATTGTTGCAAACAATCTTTGTTTTTCTTTTGAGACAGTTTGTTTTAATTCGTTTAATTTTTACTTGTTCATTAGGTGATTCGTTTGTTAGTGATTTAATTAACATAGGTACCTACTTAATTTATTTTTCGAGATGATAAAACTATTACAAATATTTTTACTCAGTAAACAAAGTACTCGTAATACGCAAAAGAAAACAATTTAGGAGTCAAAGCACCTATTTTTCCATATGGTACGACGAAAACTTACCCAGATTAAAATTGCTATGATGAACGGCAATGTTACTTATTTAGGCAAAGAACGAGCCAGATTTTTGGTTATACGATATCGATCCTTTCAAGTACCGTAATTATAGACACAATTTAAGAACAATAGGTGCAATAAGTGCGAACGCCGGGTTTGCTTGGGGCTCAAGAGTTTAATGGCTCATTTTTCATATTTAAAAATGAAGGTTCGTCATATTTTCACCTTCTTTCTGATCTTATCACAAGCCACTTGCTGTGTCGTAAATTAGTACTAATCGTGGGCCACCCACTAAAAACCTTGCTGACATAATCCTACTTAATATTTCTAAAGAGGTACTATCGTTTATTTTGGGTTTAATGCGAGAAATAATAAATGAATAGCTAACTGTCATACCATGTCTTACACCACGGTTCTAATATGACAGATTAATAGCTACTTAGTATATTACCCATATTTAAAATAACGTCACAACAACACAACAACGACATGTTTGCTTAAAAATAATCGCTTCCGTCATATAAAAAACTTGTAAAATCAACAAACAAACAACCCTACCTGCTACTGTCAAAACTTAAGTCTCAAGTACCATTTATTTGAACAATATCCACGGCCATAATGTATGGAGATTAGGTGGAGGACAGACGCGCTTGCCCGTACGTTGATCCGACATGATACATCAACGTCGCGGTGGACAGTGGACACTCCCCCTTACGTTGGATGTGAAACACGCAATAGGAAGTCTTGGAGAAGGCATTGTAAAATTTTGTTATTGATTCAAGAAGAAAAAGATCTGTAGGTTTTTGTATACTTTTATTTTAGCTGTCGTTGTGAAAATACACACCTACAAACGTAACATTGTAAAATCTAAAGCTCTCATACTTTTTTTCTACGCTTCTGTGATCTAACCGTAAGTAATAAATAGACGGCTAAGTCTAAACGCTTTTGCTATAATTTTAAGTTAGATCTCCTCCAAATCTCTCTTTTTAGAACTGTCTCTGTATAGTTGCGTTATTACTGTTACACATTTTAATCCAAACTTTATCCTACTTGTCCTAAACGAATTGCATTATTACTGCCAGACATTTCAAACCAATTGTCTTGAACTAGTGTTCTGACTATTCGCCACATCCAAAAATTCGTAGCTCAATGTAAAAGACTAATAGCAAACTAGATGTTTGTCCATCAGCTTTGCATACTGGCCGGCGCTTGTTACCCGGGGAATTAGCGCTGGTCAGGGATGATTAGTGAGGCCCATTACCCGGTCATTATGCGAACTGTGCTGACGTGTTAAATACATGACGTTAGGTGAGACTTGGGGTTAGACTGAGTCTTGTTTTTGTAATGTTATTGTTTAAATTTTTGAAAAAAGAACGTAATTTTGATTCTCATTTCGCAGTTATGCTAGAAGAGATTTCTATAGAAATAAGCACCACCTATGCACTTATTATTGCCCATCCTCTCTCCTGTGTCCTAGCAGTGTAAACATTAAAAAGGCAAATAAATGTAATAATAATGTACTTATTCTCCTATTTCTGTCGTCTTTTCTCTTACTATCTAGTGTGTACATGAATTGTTAAGTAAATAATTTTCAAGTGGAAAGACATTGAAACTCTTCAATGTTTTTAGGTGACAACAAATATTTTTTTCTAAAACTCGAATTAATATACGTACGCACATACGAAATTAATTTCTTTAAGTAAACATCAGCTGTGCGAGTCTAGGTAGTTTTCAGTCGATGCGTACAAACTACCTATAGGTCATTGAACTCGAATAGTAAATTATAAAAATACAAAATGTTTGCTCTACGTAACATTAATATAGAAGCATGAATAACGAAAAAAGTTTATGATTGATCTTTCAGCATAAAAATAAGATGTATATAACATTGCTGAATATATTATAACAACTTGAAGTAATTTCCTCACAATTCTATCAGTACAAGCTAATAGCAACATCTGTTTATCAAACACACGCTGAAAACGCTCGCTGAACGCTGAAGCGCTTAAAAGGTTTTGCTGAAGAGGCGTTCAGTATAAGCTCTTTATTAATAAAAATACACCTCCAGCCTGCATGTTAGAAAATCGTGCGGAACACAGATATTGAGGGAATGGAAATGACAGTTCTTTTGTGAGGTGGAATATCATCCAGTGCCTATGTCCCTGCAGTGGGAACATATTAATAAGGCTGATGATGATGATGATGATCATACAGTGAAGTCTCTTGCTCTAGGGTGGAGTGAGACCGGTGTACCACTGGCTAAAGTCCACCCGTGTATTTCAATTGCCCCCAGCGATCCAATCCTTTCAAAAATATTCGTGACTCTAGCGGGCCATGGCCTTATTACGGTTTTAGTAATAGTTTAGAAAGACACAGTTCTACAAAAATGTATAAGAAGTTCAGAAGTAGCGATTTTTTTGTGAGTTTTGTATTTTTTTCTAGTCTGGGCATAAACCGCTCTTATGGTATTCAAAATTGTATGAAAATTATATACGTAAAGATAGGCATATTTTTTGCATGCAATTGCACAATATTTGTGCAACTATTTTCCTAAGCTGAATCACTTTTTTGCCCCTTTCTTTAGAAATAAAACCACTATAAACAAGACAAATTATAGATAAAAAAAGAAATTGTCTATCACATTAATGCACAGCTAAAATTACTGGGACCAAGATTGTTAAATTTTACACATTGTGAACTACCTGTGTATCTTTTTTTCTACTCTGTTATGTTAAGAATTTTGTCAAAAAATCGATTTTACCAGCAAAGCTTTAATTTTTTACCTTTTTTTTTTCTTGAAGTGAACAGTAAATAGTATATCTAGATGTCTCTCCATCGACAATCATCATCATGCTTTCAGATAACTAGACACAAAATTAAATGTGGGGCGCATGTCCATCCGTGGACGTCTTTGGGTTGATGATGATGATAAACTGCAAAATTAGGCCTTTTCTCAATCCCATATCATCATCATCATCACCCTTTTTTAATGTTCCCACTGCTGGGACACAGGCGTCCTCGCTAGGAGAGGGAAAGGGCCATGCTCCACCACGCGGGCCCAGTGCGGATTGGCGGATGACATGTATTCAAATTTTTGGTTCTAGGACATGCCGGTTTCCTCACGATGTTTTCCTTCACCGTTTTGAGAGCAGTGGTGATGAAATATTACACAAAGTAATGTGCCTGGCTAGGTTTGAACCCGCGACCTACTATTCGTAAGTCGGGGCTGTTACCACTCGGCCACTACTGTTCCCATATCTCTCTAACAATTTTAGCACTCCAAACGTCTCTTCCAGTACGTATACGGTAACGATAAGGGCACACAACAATGTTTTCGTTCGATCAGTAGCTCGTGCCTCTGAAATGAAGTTGGGTATTAGGAACGTTGCTATCTCCCCGACTATTTCCAATTTGTTTGTTAACATTTCCTCCGGTGAGCATACTAGAAGTTTTCAGTATAGTTACAGCTAGTTTGTCGAGTGCTGAAAGTTTGATTCAGATGTTGTTGTGCATGTGATGGCAATTATTATAATGTTGTTTGCAATAACGTTATTAGTATTGCAGGTTTTGATCGTTTTTTTTTTGTTTTTTAATGTTTGTAATCATCCAATGACATGTTCGTCTCTAGAATGGAGGGGGAGATTGAGTTATACTTTTACTGACAAGAACCATACCGTGTATCCTGTGTAATTTAGCATTTTATAACCACGAGTTGCCTTTTCAGAAAGTCCACGTGGCCTTAGCAGGCCCCTATGGTTTGCTGACATTTCTTTGAGATACGCAAGGAATACTACGAGCTGCGACTTGGATTTGGTCCGGACGATTGTTAGTCGGATGGTGAGCTTATCTATTGCTGGTTGTTCGTAAGCTCGTGCCTAACCTCATTGGTATTCGGGGTCGTGGTTCCACTGTCTCCATTGCTAGTAGTTTTTGATCGCTGAAAAAAAGAAATCTTAAACATAATTTGACATTTTGCGTCAATGTTCTAAATGAAGTTCTACATTCTGGGTAACGCTAAATTCCTTTATTTTATGTTACGAGGTAATTAACTGAAAAACTATATAATAAAATAGATCTGCTTGGTGAAGAGTGTAAAACAATATCACGCAAAGACTCGAGAATAATTACACTACAGTCCTGAAAACTATCAAAACCTTAAAGATTTTCCTAGACAACATAACAACGAATAAAACTGACCAATCCCAGTCCAGAAAACTCAATTTTCATCACACAAACTCATCAACATAAAGTGTCACAAATAATCGAAATTAGAATTTATTAGTGTTGCGTAGGGGTTCAATTTTGGTTCCGTGTGTAGCAATAATGCGTAAAAAACTCATCTCCGTCGCCCTGCCCCCCTTTCACCCCCATTTCACCCCGTCTCACCCCCCTGGGCCCGGTGAAATATGATGTTTTCCCGTCCCGTGTGGACACGATTAGAAAATTCGTCGCGATGCGTTGTAGGCACTCAACACTATGCTGATAGTTTTCTTATGTGCGTAGGTAGTTTCATTTGAATATTACTTTCGTGTTTCGGCGTTTTTGTGAAAATATGGGCAGGTTGTAGTGTGAGTGTATTATGTTTAGTTTGTGTAAGAAAGTAATTCATAGGCGGTCGCCTCCTTGGGCGAAGCAGTAATGCTAGCTAAGGAGGAGGTCGACAGCATAAGGCAACAGCGCATACGCCCCAGTCGCTGCTGAGATTCCGATCCCGATTTCCGACCTCCGTAGACGCGGGCTTACGGAC
Source organism: Mythimna loreyi (assembly GCA_029852875.1). Lineage (NCBI taxonomy): Eukaryota > Metazoa > Arthropoda > Insecta > Lepidoptera > Noctuidae > Mythimna > Mythimna loreyi. Next base: position 12,263,907 of record CM056780.1, on the reverse strand, counting down.
GGCGAGCAATGGGTAGCTCGGTAGTCTGGTAACAGTCCGGATCAAGCCAAGTCTTCGACGGTGCGCTCTGTTCCCGCGCGCCTCAAGGAGTTGTCAGCAAAACCGTAGGGACTCTGCAAAAGAGTTGAAGTATGCTGAGGCCCAGGGTCTCTTTCTGAAAGGAAGGCTTGGCCTCAGTGCGAAAGGCAAAGAAGGAAAGGGGTGGGGTGTGTAGTCAGTAAGAGTCTGACACTGTTTTCCGCTACAACCAAGAGTGGGATTCGTCATTGGATGATTTTTATTTTATTTTATATCTCCCGGGGGTAGGCACTGGCTTCTGCAACACAAGTTTATACCCCAGCACGGAAGTCAGAGACTCTAATAAAATTGTATTTTCTCTTATGTAAATAAATAAAGTTATTAAAGTTATTTTTGCCCACCATAAAAATAAACCATAGATGAGAATGAGATGCGAAATCATCAAAAAATTATCAAATAACTTCTCGGAAGGAGTAAAAGATTTATAGCTACTAAAACCTACCTGTGTTCTTTCAGTTCGAAGTAGATGACGGGGGCTAAAACGAACAAACGGGGACCCTAATGCTCGCTAGGGCTACGAGAATTGTAGTTTTGGTCAGTAAAAGTCTAACACGCCCTTTCGATCCATTCTAGAGCGTGAGAAGTCTTTAAATGATTAACCCAACTTAAATTAAAAAACGTGAAAGAATCACCATAATGTCAACAGAAGAATGACCAACTAGGGTTTTTTTTATGGTAGGTAAAAATCATCCATTGACGAAACCCTATCTTGGGCGGAGCGGGAGACCAGTGTCAGACTCTTACTGACTAAAAAACCTACCCCATACCTTCCTTGCCTTATTCCTGGAGTCGAGGTAACAGTTTTTACCGCCCTCTAGGCTCCAGGAGGCTTCGACCCTGAAGGGCCCCTGCAGGACCAACTAGGGTACACACCATAGTGGGTCATTCTTCTGTTGAAAGTATAGGGTTACTACCCTTAATATTACTCTCACACACAATCAAAATCATTCACCCAAAAACCCATCACTTAACACACCAACATCTAAAAAATAAACACAATATTTCCTAGCAATATGACGTCACCAATTCCTTTGCAATGCGCTAATGTAAGCATAAATCATAGTGGGCTGCCCTGAGTCCAAAGAAGGATCAAAGCCTATATATCAAGCTAATGCTGATCTGATATGTTAAATAAATATCGACGCCAGGATATTGGGTTTGGGTAACAAATCGAAAATGAATGTGACATGTGTACAAAGTGAAATGCTACTTGAAATATTTTCTTTAGAAATGAGACAAAGGTTGGACGGTAGTTGGGTAAGTTTTTAGTTGAGATCTAATTATAATGTCCCACTTATACTTGTCCACCAAGGCCGTTGAATTGTTCGAAAAAAATTCCGTCATCCTAAGACAAAAGAATACGGATGAGTCAGTAAAATTTTAAAACTGCCTCTCACTCTACTCGGGGAGAGATCAGTTCTCACCCCGAGTGAAGTGATGGGCAGTTTTATATAGAGTATTTATGACTTACCATCCTCAAAAAGGGTTTAATTATCTCTCTGCAAGGCAAATTTCCTTCTCATCCAGTATACGAGTATTACCATGATTGCTCAATGCTCATTTCAGAATGGCTATATAGGTCGGGCCATCACCCATTGCTGACTATTTATTATACAGGGCTTCCCACAATATTTATTAATGGGTGATTAAATGGCAAAGATTTGATAAAGTTATTTTTACGTTTTTTTTTTCTGGTGACCTGAGGATGATCCTCATGATTTATTCTGTCCTAAGAGGAGGCCTGTGTTCCAGTAGTGAAAACATTAAAAAGGGTGATAATGATGATGATTTACCTCATCAAGAGTTGTTTTATAATTTCCTACCTTTCATTTTAAAAGGTGGTGATGTTGATCATCTTTTTTCAGTGTCTATCGAGAGTTGTGCATTCTTTGATCCATTTCTAAAGACAAATCCTCTCTCTTTCTCAACATTAGTCTGATAACAAAGCAAGTAATAGTACAGTAAACTGAACATATTTCATTAGAGGAAGCTCTCACAACAATACTTCAAACTTTGTACTGAAAGAGATACGCCGAGACCTATTTACTCCGTTGTATAACCAAATCTTTTTGTCTATAGCATGACAAACTAGATTTTTCTCGTGGGACTGTCTGGTTGAAAATCGTTCGAAAGTTTTTTTTTCAGTTTTTTAACTGGAAACGAGTGACAAGTGTAAATTAATGATGATTATGGGGCATTCAGTCTACTATAGTAGTAGTTGTATAGTAGTAATTACCGTAGACCTTTTTGTTAGGGAGTTCATTATTTTAAGGAAAATTTTCGACGATTACTCCACCCTAGGCTGAAGTAGGAGTGCGTATCAGACTTTTACTGACAAAACCCACAAATATGTTCTTTTAGTCACCTTTTGTCTTTTAAGACTAAGGGTATTCCTTTCATTCTTTTCGCCACGGCCTTACATTTTTTCTTGACGCACGTGGGACTCTACGCACCATCGACAACTCGGGCTTGATCCTTACAGGATGAGCGAATAGTGAGTTATCCATTGCTTGTCGTCCGCTAGCCGGCATTCAGGCGTTTGGGTGTGAAGGAGTAGACAATCATACCTACACACAAACTTTCGCCATATTAATATTGATCTGTCGTAATTGTATAATTACTATATTTTATGTTGCAATCTATCTATTAGTTACAATCTATCAGCCACTTCACTAGATTACACTTTGCCCATCCTTCACAGCCAATTTCTAAACACTATTTCAGCTATACCTACATAATCTCCATACTCACACACTTTAATAGTATTATTGGAAAATTGGCTTCGTGTCCCTACTGTTGACGAAATTTTGCTATCACTACACCGCATCGCAGCCAATAGGGTGTGTCGGTTCACACTATCTACAAAAGAAATTACATGTTCCTCTCTATCAGGTAGGGGGAGGGGGGGTGACGTCAGAGCAACGCCTCGAATAAATGTGATGGAAATTGGAGGATTTGTTTACCCATATTCTCACACTTTTGACACTAAAAGGTAGAGCGCGCGTGTCTATGTGTGCGTGTGTATCTATTGTTTCTGTACGCTTGTGTGCGTAACTGTATTTTCTGAAGTGTGTTTGGGGACTTATATGATGGTTAGTTAGTAGGAAGGTTAGGAGTAGTTCACACTGTAGACATTTTTCCTAAAAATTCTAAAATATAACCATCGTTACCTGATGTAGAACTGAGCATGATTAAAATAAGTTACGTTGATCGTTGCCTTTCCTTAGACCCTTAATGATTAGGGAAAATGTTTATATTGAATTAAATTAGGCCGGGATAAATTTGTACCGTAAGGGTTAAGAAAAGTAATATTAATTTTCTACACAGGTAGGTAGTGAACATGCGAAACTGAATTATTGGGAAGGTAAAAAAACTGAAGAGCCTAAAAGGTTTTTTAACAATATTCTTACAATGTTTTGCTTAAAATAGAACTGTAGCAACAGATTCGTATCATGGTTTTATCGAAAGAAGAAGGTATAGAAACCATAATGACACTAAAACAAACGCTACATTTTTAACGCCGTACATTATTAAAAAAATATCTAGGTGGGGGCCGTAGTCTTTACATAGTTCTTGATAATAGTCTACTAACTTAAGCCTCACAAAACTATAGTAGGTACCTTTATTTTTCATTCGTAGCAATTTTTTTTATGGTAGGCAAAAATGATCCAATGAAAAATCCCGCCGAAACAAACAGTGTCAGACTCTTAATGACAAAACAATCCAGCCCGTTCTTTCCTTACCTTTATCCCAGAGCCCCGGTAATACGCTTTCGCATCAACCCTTGGTCCCATGATGCTTCGACCCTGCTGGGCCCCTACAGTCTTCTGACAACTCCTTGACCAGACGGAGGGCTGCCCATTGCTCGCCGTCTGTCATATGTCGCAATAGTTTCTCACTAAAGGAAAGGAAAGACGGCTGGTACCATGAAAAGTATCTCAGGAGTTTTTTCTTTCGTCTTTCGTACGTTTTCAGGTCCAAGACATCAGAGCGCTGAAAAATAAAAAATGTATACAGATTTCTCAAGAGCTCAACAAAAAACTATGTAGATTGTCTTTAAAGCAAGTACTTTTCAAAATACAATTTCTTCGGCATCACGACCAATTTGTTTCAACGTAAAATAGTTACTCTCAACTTCCAAATTGAGCTGTACTTGATAAGCCTATGTAAGTGAACACCTCTACACCCGGCACCCGAAGTAGTGCCCAATTCAATTTATTTAGCGATTTTCAGAACAAAAATATTTTTGGGCGAGCTATTTATCAGACTTCGGAGATCGTCGCACTACGAACACATTTTAGTCTTACCTCACATACAAAACTAGAGTGCGATTACGTAATATATTCCGGTGTCGTGTGCCTCCAGCCATTTTTCTATTCGTTCCCGACTTTTGAAGGCGTGCAGAAGACGTGGTATTACTATGCCTAATTCAAACGAAATGTGTGGAATGAAAATTGTTATGTGTTCGTAGTAATCGGAGCAGTGTTGTCGTGCTATGATGGGATGGGAAAACAGGAATAGTAAAGAGGTTTGTATATTTTCCTTTCGTTGTGGTGTGTATGGAAATGAGTATGACAGTACCTACAGTAAAGGAGAGGTGGAGGTGAATTGAATGTAGTTTGAGTAAGCAAATCCTTGAGAAAATTACTTCCAGAAAGAACTTACTGCTATTAAGTAAAAGATTAAATTTATTTATTGATATGAATGGTTTGCAGCAGTAATGTTGACCCAATATTTACGTAACTTTTTTTTATCTGAGAGTAAGCAGTGATGTAATCGTTGATGGTGAGGCGCAATAGTTTATTAAGAGCCTTTTCACTCTAGCCTTGAAGACACTTAAGTTATAATCGGAAGAGAAGACCACAGCACGCAAACTGCTCCAGATGAAGACTCCTCATAAATGTTTTTCGTGAGTTGGTAGAAATAAGAAATGGGGTGACCCGGACGGGAGGAGAGTAGTCTTTTACCATCACGCGGTCAGTGGGTCCTTGCTATAGTTTTATAACCAAAATAAAGTGTAATACCCTTTCTAACTGACAAAAAAATCTGTATTGTAACATCACGATAACACTAAGACACAATAACATTAGTGCAGTTTATTTATATTTATTTTTTCATGGTAGGAAAAATCATCCAATGACGAATTTCACCTTTGGGCGAAGCAGGAGACAGTGTCAGAATTCTACTGACTAAAAGACCCACCGTTCCTTCCTGCCTTAGTTCTAGAGCCCAGGTCCGCTTTCGCATCAACCTTTGGCCCCAGAAGGAGTGCAGATCTGGAAGGATTTTTTAATGAACACTAAGCTATTACAATCAGCATCAACAGCGTCTTTCGCAATAACACCCATCATAACTACCATCATATCTAGATCTACGACAACTAACTTACGATAGGCAATAACACTAAAAATACTGTATTACTTCCTCATACCATAAGTAGTAATATCGCGTAAATTTAGTCAAAAGAAAGGACCTAATAGGAGGGCCGGGCAGCAGTCCAAGCTTATCTGGGAAAGCGTAAAATTTATGTTAATGACACCCCTTAGAAAACGAAGTAATGTTAGTAAAGAAGAAAGCATATCATGATAACGTGTATTTTTTAAAAAAGGAGAGGTATTGGCGGTCGATTTGTATTTGTTTCGTTTTTGCGACCAATTGTATCGTCATGGGAGTACAGGCAGTGTAGATATTTTTGATTGGAGTGCTATAGTGACTTCATAAATGCAATTTTTTTTAAAGTTACAAAAGTTTATGAGAAGGATAGTAATGCTGTGGTGGGGTAAGTACAAACGTATAGTGTTTTAGAAAAATCATCGAATGACGAATCCCACCCTTGGGCGGAGCGGAAGACAGTGTCAGACTTCTACTGAATAAACGACCCACCGTTCCTTCCTGCCTTAGTTCCAGGTCCCTGGTGTTCCACTTTCACATCAACCCTCGGCCCCAGAAGGACAAATGTAGATATAGTTAGTAATTGACTTCATAAATATACTTTTTTTTTTATTAGGGATTTAGACTCTGGCTTTTTGCCTATGAGAGTGAATGGGCCGTAATCACCAACGCATTAAATATATGTGCAAAAGTCAATTAATAGTATAATCGGACAATATGGTTTAAATTATATATAAACAAAGTAATAAATGTTCAGTGTTGTTCCTTTATACGAGTAAGTATACAACGAATTAAGAAATGATGTCTTCTTCACTTCGGCGATTTCATAACCCTTGATACCATACCCTATTATCCACTTCAAACACAGCCATCCACCCAAACATGTTAATCGCCATTTCTCGTACGTCCCCTCCCAAAGTCGAATACAACAAAGATGGGAGCCGAAAAACTACAGAAGCACGCAAAAAACGTAGCTTCAAGCGGGCAATTCATTCGTTCATTCGTTCTCATATCCGGTTATCGCCGGTTTATCATACGCCCCGGGCCCTGTGTAACTCCTCTCGAGATTATTTTAAGCTTCAACCCTAAATGTTTGATTAAAGTGCCATTCTTTGTGGAATTGCCCTTTTTCTGGTCGGTAAGTAAGTTGGCAATCTGGGTTATTATTGTTAGTGTCATTACATTATTTTGCTATTTTGATAGAGTAAGGATTACAAGTTCATTTGTTTTACTGGTTAGTGTCAGTGTAACAGCTGATATTGATCGTTATTTTTCAAAGAAACCGAGGTTAGTAAACACGTCAAATACTGGGTAATTAAGTTTGTCGTACAAACCGAGCGGGGTCGGGGCAAACAATTAGTTTTTGTAGCTATGTTCATTTCCTTAAGGCAACATTTTCATCTCCTTAAGCCTAGACTAACTCCGTAGGTACCAAACTGCACCTGGCCCGCGTATGGATTATGGCCTGTGTCCCAGCAGTGGGAACAATAAAAACGCTGATGATGATGATTCTACTTACCAAACTCCATCACCAAATAAAGGAGTTTGGTAAGTAGAATCATCATCATTTCAGCCAAAAGGCGTCAACGATCCAGATTTGGAAAGCCTCCCTAAGATGGACCAACAGGTGAGTGGTGAGGGTCGTGGAAATTCGATCAATCTGAGACGCGCAAGAGCGGAGATTGTGTTGTCACTTGGGCGAGGCCTGGGTCCAGTACAGTCTTATGACAAATCCTGCCTGGTCATCTAAGGCCTTTTGAAATGGCTAGAGTTTTTTTTTTTACCGCGGATAAATATATTCCTATTGTTTTAACAGTACTACGCTGAATTCTTCCTTCTTGTACCATAGTTATAATTTTGTGCAAGGATATATGCAAAATCAAAAATCTTTTTTTTATAACTTACTCTTAACTCGGTTTGAAACAGTTAAAGAGTTATAATAAATTTTTGGGATTTTTTTTTTATTGATCGACAACAAAAATATTTTTGTTTCTGTTTTATAATCTTTAGTAAATCTGTTTTCTATGCTTTAACTTAAACAAACGAAAACCTCCTTTGAGTTTTGTATTAATATTTAAAATTCAACGTTTTTAATTTCAAACAGCAACAACAAGTTCTTTTGAAATGTAAAGAAGTCAGTCAGTCAAAAAAAAAATCCTAATTGCTCATTATAAAGCATATTTCTCTATGGAGAACAATGACATAACTTTGAGAGATATCGCAGTTTTTCTATGTGCCCCATTATATTTGAAGCCCAGTGTATAATGTGCACAATGGTTTCTTAAGAAAATGTTGATGAGTGTTTGTTTAACAGCCTATAAACTTCAAGCTAGAGTTGTGAAAATTCTAAACAATCTGTTTAGAAAAGAGTACTAATCCCAAAATAACAGCACCTAATCTGAACCAACTAATCTAGCGAACATCAAAGAACATAAGAAAAAAACCCACTTTAAATACAGGACCGATAAAATTAATAGCATCTCTTCGTCTGCCCTTTGGGAAGTGCAATCACGCGTGTAGAGCCTGCGTCGCTTTGTCCCATTCTCCCCTTTTCCTTTATTATTTTCTCGCCTGAGGCACAAACTCGGACCGCGGTAAAAATGCAAAGCTTGAGAGGTTTTTTTACCCACTATGTTGCATTTTTTGGGTGTCGCGAGATGGATGAGTACCTCAACCTCCCCTAAGCTAGGAATACGTGAAGTGGGTTTTAAATGTTTTGTGTTCTGAATAAGGGAGTGTAATGAGTTACGTTGAATATTTTTAGGTGTTTCGAATTTTAAAGTGAGGTGACTTTGAGAATTAGTTGTTATTTTAAATACGAAAAATCTGTATCTTCGCTTTCAATTGTTTTGCAAAGCGTAATACTGACTTAATTTTTTTTATGTGCTTGACGGCGATCTCACCTGATGGTAAGCAATGATGCAATCATTGATGGTGAGTTCACTAGTTCATTAAGATTTAATTTCTAAACACTTTTAATTAGCCTGTAGGTTATTTTTTCAATTTAATTCACAACTAAACATCCGATCTCTAAAAATACATTTCGTTACAAAGTAATAAGATGAAGAATAAGATGGAAAAACTATCCGTAATTACTAAATGGCACATAAATCCTCTCATATATGTTTTTCTCGAAAGTAACTTACCATCCAGAGAGATTTATTTATAAAACTAAGGTTTATTAAGGTATAATGATCCCAAACGTCCCATAAAGTACAGCCATTGATTTACAACTCCAACACATTTCAACTGAATCCATTTGCAATCCGCTCCCACAACTATTCCAAATAAAAGGAATTCCTCGTACAAAAGGGAAACCTGGGAAAAAGAAATAAAAAATATAATAATTCAAAATGGCGTCTGGCCACTTAATAACTGGCTGACACCATTGGGAAATATAATTTAATTTTTCTTTAGCTCCGCACTGTTCGTTCTTAATTCAAATGTGTATTTCTGTCCTTGTCTAACGTTTCCTCGGTTGTGTCCCCCTCTGCCCGCCCCCCTCAAACTTCCGTTTGTTCGGGCGCCCCGTGTCACCCAGTGTTCTGGACAAGAAATATTTGCGATATTGTGTATTAGATGATTTGTGTATTCGCATGTACGTGGTGAGAATTTATAGAAAGTACAGTCGCGTAGAAATTGTTCGATGGTTACTCGTAGTTAATGTTTCTCTCATCAAAAGTTTTTAACAAGCTCCAAAGCGATTGTTGTCTGTTTATTCTGACTCTGATGTATTCCATGTTATTAGAATAAGTTTGATACTTACACAGACAAATTATTGTGCTTCTATGCTTGGCTGGAATAAAGAGTACCAGAAAATCATTTTCCTTAGCGAGTTGAAAAACTTTTTACATTACAATTGAGTTATGATATTGACTTTTCTCTGATTAACTATCCACCAGTGATTATTTAATTCGTTTGAACTGACATTACGCAAACGATTTCATCTGAGTGACATTTGACAAACTATGATTTTTTGTACTTGTCTTGTTAAATATAACAAGGAGAGAAAAGAGAATATGTCTAAGGCTATGGAGAAAGGTAAGAAAAGGACACCTGCTGGGTTCTAGAACGTAAAAAAGAACTAAAAGAGCGTATATGTAGTTTTCAGCAGTAAAAATCTGACCCGCGTTCCCCCTCCACCGAGAGGAAGAGACAGAAGTCATAAGACGATGAAAAAAAAAAACAAAAAGTAAACAACCTTTCAAAGGCATCAAATTCCAAATCCGAACCGAGTAAAAATATCTATAAAACAAATGTGTAAATAAAACCTTAGTACAACACATTGCCAGCACAAATTGATACATACAGCTCTCGCATTACCATAAATTACTTCCTTAAATCAGCAGGCAAAGAAACCTCAAGACACCTATAAAACTATGCAAGAAACTGTATTTACGGATGTCACCAGGAGGGCTTCAGGGCAGGTGTGAGAGTAATATTCTAATGTTGGTAAGAGCACCTCCCCATCCATAATATCCCCTCCTACACCTTTTTTACATAAAACTAGGTGATATATAGTAGATAGGAAATGTGTATAGATAAGTAGGACAATCTTTAAATCGAGTTACGTGATGATGCTTAACCATCTTTATTTTTATTTATAACTTTATTGCACACATTAGCTTAACACAGGATAAACATTGATAAAAATAAGTGTACAATAGGCGGTCTTATTGCACAGGGCAATTTATGTGGGTAAATTGGATTTTATTAATAACGTTTTTAATTTTTTTGTACACACCTGTCATGGTTTCTCTTCACCACCCTTGGACCACCCTTCACCCTTGGTTGAGAATGCCTAAGGCATTAAGTCCGCCTGTGTAGTTACACACAAACAACACAAAGTTTTGTGTTGCATGAAGTTCTTATAAATAATTAAATAAATTATCCGATGATATCTGCCACCCTTGGGCGGAGCGAGAGATAGTGTTAGGCTTTTACTGACTAAAAACCTACTCCTGTTCCACTTTGCCTTTGTCACACGGCTTCGGGGTTCAGTTTCATATGACCCATGGTCCCAGTAGGCTTCGATCCTGCTGAGCCTCTATGGTTTGCTGGCATCTTGAAGCGCACGTGTAACGCAACGCGTCGTCGATGGCGGTCCGGCCGGTAACCGGAAGGTCGGACGACGAACTAACTACCGTGTGTATACGTGTATTGGTATGCGAAACAGAGCATTACATACTTCCGTTGAACAGATGGCCGATCGGGACGAAAAGTGACGAAGTACCAGAAGACACAGCGTTGGTGGACCTCCCACAAGGGGAACCGATGACTTGGTGAGGGTCGCAGGAATCCGACGGATTTGAGATGGTCAAAACTGGTATACACAAAGAAGTAAAAATTTAATAGAAACTTAAGTAAATTAACATTGTGTCTCTCACGGCTACGCGAAATAATTGTCCGACTCTGGTTTAAGACTGAACTTTACTTTGGGTCTCGGGAATAGACGGAGTATGGAATAGTTCTTGGTTAGGTTAGGTTAGGTTATTTGGAACTGCCTGCGGTGGTGCCTCTATTGAGACAGGGTGGTGCTGTCCCAGTGAATCGGGATGATACCTCAGTGAGTCGGGTGGTGCTGTAGGCTCTATTGGTGATGCCCTAGTGAGACTAGATGGTGCTGTAGGCTCTATTGGTGATGCCCTAGTGAGACAGGATGGTGCTGTAGGCTCTATTGGTGATGCCCTAGAGAGACTGGATGGTGCTGTAGGCTCTATTGGTGATGCCCTAGTAAGACAGGATGGTCCTGTCCCAGTAAGTCGCCTAATGATACCCCAATGAGTCTTGGTGGTGCTTCATTTGATTGAAGTAATGCTGCTGGCTCCAGTTATTCGGAATGGTGCTGTGTGACGTGGCAGAGTGACATCGACCAGGAGAATTCCTCAGGTCTCTTCATGTGACTGAAAGGTGCAATTAATTTAAAATACTTCAAGTGAATTTGGTATGGAATAACTTTACAGGCCTACGCTTTCGCTTACGGCCAGAATGAGGAAAATTTTAAGAATATGGTAACTAACTTCTAAAAGCAGTTTCGCCTACGTGAAATTAGTAATTCCATTATAATAAAATATAAGCTTAGATGCTATTAAGATGTAGGTTTAAACTACATTACTCTTAAGTTTCATCCAATTCTGTTCTGCCGTTCGAGTATGAAGTGAAACAAATACATAATTATGTATTGGAGTAGATAAATATACTTACAAAAAATTTGTTTTTATAATATCAGTGTAATAATATTACACCTTATAAGGAATTTACCCAAGTTTGTATGTGTAATAATTTCTGAAACTTCATGATTAAGCAAAGTATTTAGCCATCATTTATGTAGGACTAGCTTTTGCCCGCGGCTTCGCTCCCGGCATCAGATTATTTTACTCTACCCTACTCTACCCTACTCTACCCTACTCTACCCTACTCTACCCTACTCTACCCTACTCTACCCTACTATTCGAATTTTTCTCACCTTTTAAACCTTCCCTAGACCTCCACGAATAATTCAAGACCAAGATAAGATAAATCCGTTCAGCCGTTCTTGAGTTATGGAATTACAACGAAAAGTGGCATTGATTTTTATATATATAGATATAGTATATAATATCTATCGTGAATTTAAGATAATTCTTTTTTTCTATATACCTCAAAAAATATAATAATAATAAATTAATATTTGGATAATTAAATTTCAAAGTGAGGTTAATTTAATTGAACTTAGATTTAAGTTTACATTTTAATTTATTTAGCATTCTGTCTGAATTTTGTCATGCTGAACATTCTTGAAAATATTGTCCACAAAAACTGCAAACTTCTTTCATTATTTGCAAAGAACAAAAAAAAAAACGATTTTTATAAAACAAAAATAGAACTTTATAATGCGCCATCTTGATGCTGTTGCTCCAAGTAATTCATCGTAGACCTTCGTAGCCGGTATAGCGGTCTTCGTAGTGCTATGCTACGAATCATGGGTAACTACGCTACCTATATATCTGGATGACAAGTTTGGCTCCTCACTACTAGATGGCGCTATTCGCAATAAAATTCATTACATGATATTTTATTGTATAGAACCTACATATATAATTAACTAGCTTTTGTCAGCGGCTTCGCCCGCGTACATAAAATATAGCCTATGTCACTCAGGAGTAAAGCAGCTTTCTATTATTGCTAAAATTTCTCCAATCGGATCAGTAGTTCCAGAGATTACCTCCTACAAACAAAAAAATAAAAAAGACAAAAAAACAAACTTTACCTCTTTATTATATTAGTGTAGATTACAGTATTGTACGGCAAATTGAGTACAATGCAGTTTATTGAAGTACAATGCAGTATGCTTAGTGATGATGATTTTATTTTATATATTTTTAAATTTTCATCTCAGCGGTAATAAATCGCACACCCAGATCTAAAGGGAACTAACTCAAAAAAGGTAATTTTTCAGAAAATGAAAAAAACTATTGACCATGTTCTGGTAGACTGTAGGAGGTTTCTGTAAAGATCAACGCTTTTTGTATAAAATTGAAAGAAAGATGTTTTTGAAATTTTGTGTTTTAGTCAAGTAATGGAGGTAAAAACAAGATTTTTTTAGTTACTTCCCTATCGTTTAACAGATTGGTGCATTTTCTTTAATTATTTTGAGTTGGATCTGTGTTCATGAATTAAGTTTTGAGTTAGCTCTCTTTTAAAGAAGTAATCTAAATTTTAAATTTTAAAGTATTTTGTATTATTTATAATTACCATTATAAGGAGTAATAATATCAACAATATCAACAGTAAGGGCATATTAGCTAATGGACTGGAAATGAAATACTATGTTTACTTAAATCAAATATATTTTCATTAATCTACACTAATATAATAAAGAGGTAAAGTTTGTTTTTTTGTTTGTAGGGGGTAATCTCTGGAACTACTGGTCCGATTGGAAAAATTTTAGCAACAATAGAAAGGTGCTTTACTCCTGAGTGACATAGGCTATATTTTATGTACGCGGGCGAAGCTGCGGGCAAAAGCTAGTAATAGATACTTTGAAAAGTAATTAGTGAGTCTTTTGTCTCTTGGCAGTCTTATATCTACGAACAAAATAAAATATTCTTATAAAGTTTAACAAAAAAAATAATAAAAATGTGTTAATTCTTTGGAAAACAATTCTCTTGGCACATCATTTAAGTAAGTATTGGCACTTTGAGATTATAAACCGTTAATACGTTATTTTGGATCAACTAACTTCAAAATAAAAGGCGGTGTTAAGAGCTCTAAAATCTCGTGTAGTTGAGTATCGATATTTAGGCTTTATTTCGCGTGTATGTCGCACTATGAATTATCTTTGCCTCTCAAGATTACAGAGTCCCCAATAGGCATCGAACAGCTGCTGCCTTAATATTTCATCGATTCTATCTTTGCATTTAAAGTGACATTTTTCTCCACAAGGGGGGCCAACTTTTCTCGCTCTCTTTTTTTTTTGATTTGGCTAAATATTGGTATGATTTGCCAGAATTTCTAAGAACTTTTGCCACTTTTGATTTCCACGTCGCAGGTTTGCGTATTCTTTTCTTACTCTTTTTCTCTTCTTGCGAGAGCAAGCCACTGAAGATGATAGAGATATCATCTTCAGTGGCTGACGAACTAGAACTCGAGCTGCTGCTGCTACTTGTGCTAGATGAAGACAAAGACTTGGTCGGTACCATTTTAGATAATGCCTTGCTTTTGGGATCCAATCGGAAATTAGGATCCGCATCGGAGTCGTCAATATCAATTTCGTCACTACGGATTGGCAAACGTAATAGTTTGGAGTGTCAAGGTTCTGTTGTCTAGACGTATCTACTTGGAATAGGTTAGTCGACTACAGGCAAGGAAGCGTGAGAAATCTTAAGATTATCTTCTGAAGTTTGAGGTTGCGTAACATTAATAGAATTAGAAACATTTTCCTTGTCCCTGTCTTGAATTATATTCACTAAACACCGTCCACGTTTCATTGTCTGACTGAAATAGAAAATATAATTTGTCTTAGTTGAGAGACAAAACGACTTAATAAGCAATCGATTAAATATTTTTGATTTTCATAAACTAACACAAAATTTTCTTTCACAGAGCCCATCTAAAGGGACTTAACTCAAAATTTTATCGTTTAAACAGAACTAAAAGTGTGGTTGCTAAGATAGCTTAAAAATTGTATTGATATGAAAAGACGCTTTACGTTACTAACAAAAAAGTTCAATTTCACTTGCATGTTAATGAAATATTTGAAGTGTAAAAATGACTCAATTAAACAGACACAACTCAAAATCTAAAAAAAAAACAAACAATACGGAAACAAATTTAAATAATAAACTAAAAATTACTTACCTAGCCAGCAATACAGGTGCAACTCGAAATGTGTTGTAAATTTTGTCAGCGTTATTCAACAAAATGGCAACAACTCAAAATAATATTACTTACAAATTCAGCAATATGGAAACAACTCGAAATATTGCAATTTTTTTTACTGGAGATACTTGCACTCAGCATGCAATAACGATGGCAACTAGCGATGTATCTGTTTTGGTGGGATACGCGGGGGGCCGCTCGTTCATCAAAAGAGACTTCGGATGACATCTAACGTCGAGTAGTGGAGATATTTTTAAATCTGTTTTGTTGGTCGATAGGTAATAAAACGAGGAATTAGGTGTTGCGCACAACTCAAAAAAACATTTTTTTGAGTTAGTTCCCTTTAGATCTGGGTGTGCGAAATAGCGCATGTGATGAGAACACGGAAGTTCCTTGTAAAGATACTGGAGTAGTTAACAAAAAAGATTTTTGTTAACTACTTCAGTATCGCTTCACTTTCACTTCACTCAAGCCCATAGCACCCAGCTCTCTAGGAGAGGGAATGGACCATAACCGAAGACGCGGGCTGTTTGCGCGTTAATACCCTTCTGTCACACCAAAATACAGTCCAAACAATTCATCAAATACAAAATCCTGTGTACGATATGAATAACTCTAAAATGATGATTTTTATCACCACTTATTGAGTTATTGTTCGTTTACTATTTAATCAATTTAAAGTATCATTTGCTCTCGTTATTTACTGAGAGATATAATATCTGCGGGTAATTGAACGCTTGTGTGTATAACATTGTAAAATACTTTGATAGTGATACAACAAATGCCTAGTAATGTACAGTCAACAAAAAGAGATAAGTATTGAGGCAGCTGACTGCATCTCAAGCGTTGTTCAATTTTATGTCTCAATTTGTCACTCGGGGAGGGGGGGGGGGCTGGCTAAACAACTAGGGGCTTAGACAAAGTCACATTCTCACTAACGATAACGAAATTCAAAACTCCAAATGTATGGAACTGACATATGCCTTCGAAAAGTCACATGGTCAAACGTTTTCGATTCGCTAATTGTTATTAGTTGTTTATCCGTCAAATTGGACGTTTTAATTCGATAACCATAGCCAAGAAGTTGTTATTTTATCGAACCAACACTTCGACTTATCGATATGTTAGTCGATGTCACTTTGGCTACCATTTTGTGGTCGACATCGTTAAGGCAAAATCGAACTTAGAAATGGATTCGAGACGGAGCGATTGCCACTTGTCTAGGGCCCCTGAATTGTCATGTAACTAGGTGATATCGTACGTTTCAGTTTCGTATCGTGTCATCATCACCATTTCAGCCGAAAAACGTCTGCTGCTGGGCGTCTCTCGGTATTATCTCGTACCTCTGTCTAACACAGTATCTCAAAACAAAAGTTTGTATATGACCAGTGCGTGTTGGCAGTAATGACCCACAGCTCCATCGTTCCGCCTTGTGGGACACCTTCCAACAGGCGGAAGGTGCTGCGTTTTCCAGTGTGCACCGTCCGGCCGTCCATTAACTGTCCGGACCGAGCCCAAGGTGTGTAGTAGTGTTCGACGTGCACGCCAAAGAGATATCAGCAAGCAGTAGAGGCCCTCCAGGGCCGTTACCCACCAGGACCACAGTGATCCCCCTTAACAAAGTGAATCTACTCGATTTTTGCGACGACTTTGTATGTCTAATACCAAAGCCTTACAAGCTAATAAGCACTGATTTGAAAACATAGAGTTGTCAGCTGATATACTCAAAAACCCAAAAAGATACGAAAAAATACTTTTGTTTTAAGATAAACTGCGGTATGCATTTTTGTTGTCATAACTTGGAAATTTAGTGTTAAACTCTTGAGCCCCAAGTAAGGCCCCAAGCGAACGCAAACGAATTCGCAAATCTTTTTTTTTAGTGTCTTTATATTATGCCTCTAATTACGGCATTTAAAAGGTTAAATTATATTGTAATTAAAAAGTGTGCAAAGTGTGTTATATAAGCATTAAGTTACCGTTTAGTTTAAAAAAAAAAATATATTTTCAGGTTCGGACTGCGTGCCGAAATACAGGCTCTAAGCCTAGTTCACCAGCATACGTTAATTTAGGCACAATTTTATTAACATGTAACAATTTCATAACTACGAGCACTGACAAATTGTGTAATAAATATTTTTGGTTTATCAAATTGTTATTATTAGATATTTCTGCTAAAAACTACCACACTTTTAATAAGCGACCCAAAATGATTGCGGCCCAGTGTACACACCTTACAGAGATTCGTTTTGGTATAATATTATCCAACAGAGTTATCTCTTTTGTTGACTTTGTATTGATACGAGTAGCAAACTTTTATTACTCATAATTTATTTCATTATCAGTAGGTGTAACTGAGATTTTAGTAAATATAACTAATTATTGATTAGTTCTAAAATCCGTACGCAAAATACGCGCTTTAGACGTGGAGTTGCGGACACCAGCCCGATATACTATACTATACTAGTTCTAAAATCTCAGTAACAGTTTTTTTTTTTTTTTTTTTTATGGTAGGTAAAAATCATCGAATGACGAATCCCACTCTTGGGCGGAGCGGGAAACAGTGTCAGACTCTTACTGACTAAAGAACCTACCCCGTACCTTCCTTGCCTTATTCCCAGATCCCCGGTGTAACGCTTTCGCATCAACCCTCAGCTCCGGGAGGCTTCGACCCTGCAGGGTCCCTACGGTTTGCTGACAACTCCTTGAGGCGCGCGGGAACGGAGCGCGCCGTCGACGACTTGGGCTCGGTCTGGACAGCTACCAGACGACCGGACGGCGAGCTACCCATTGCTCACCGTCCGCAAGCCAGTGTCTACGGTGGCCGGATATCGGCAGGATCGCGGCGGCGACGGCTACGGCGATTGCGCCGTTGCCTTTGCCTTATGCGGTCAGCCTCCTCCTTTACGACCATTACTGCCTCGCAGAAGGAGGCGACCGCCTGCCACTCCTCCTCGCTGCGGACCATGGCCTGAACCAAGGCCCGGCGCGAGAGGTCGCCGCCGCCGATCACCCCCACGAGGGCACGGCGTTCCTCTTCCCAAGCGGGGCACACTTCTACCGTGTGCTCCACCGTGTCCTCCGGGCTGGCCACACAGTGGCGACACCCGGGCGTCTCTTCCGCACGGATCCGGTGCAGGAACCTCCCGAACTTGCCGTGTCCGGTGAGGACCTGCGTCATGCGGAAGGTGAGGACGCCGTGAGGTCTATCCAGCCACGCCTCAAAGAGGGGCACTACTGCCGAAATTATGGCGTGCCCAGCGCTGGGTTGCGACAGTCGCTGTTTCCATTCCACCATGAGATCCCGCCGGAGCTCTTTCCGCCATGCCTTGACATGTTCAGGCAGCGGAGTTTCGCCCCGGCGTTGCATCTCCACGCGCAGATCGTGCATGTGTGCAAGGACTGTTGCCTCCAAATCCCATGGTGGTAGGCCAGCAAGGAGGCTCGCCGCTTCGCGGGACACCGTGCGGTATCCCCGCACCATCCGGATGGCCATGACCCTCTGGCAGGCGTTCAGCTGGGCCGCCGGGCGTTTACGCAGCGACGGCGCCCACACTGGTGCCCCATAAAGGGCCATGGACCGAACGATGCCGGCGTAGAGCCTCCGGCAGGAGGCGTCTGGATCCCCCAGGTTCGGCAGGAGCCGCTTGAGGGCAGCTCCTGTCCGGTTGAGTTTAGGAGCCAGACGTCGGAAATGCTCCTCGAAATTCCACCGGCTGTCGAGCACAAGTCCCAGGTACTTCATCGTCGACCCGACACCGATGTGAACTCCTCCTACCGTTAGCTGAGAACCTATTGGTGGCGCGTTCCGAGGGCCGTGAAAACACATGGCCTCGGACTTGTGCAGCGCCACCTCGAGTCCCAACTGCTGGATCCTCTCTACGACTGTCGCAACCATCTCAGTAACAGTAGCTACTCAAAAAATAAATTCTCATTAGTTTTTGAATTTTGTAAACGGCGAGCAATGGGTTTTCGCCGTTTGTCTGGTAACAGTCGGGATCAATCCCAACCATTGACAGCACGCATTGTTCTCGCACGCTTCAAGAAGTTGTCAGCAAACCGTAGTCGTACAGAAGGGTCAAAGCCACCTGGGGCCAAGGGTTCGTGTCTAAAAAGAAGGCTTTGCAATGTAGGAACGAGGTGGGTTGTTAAGTCAACCAAGAGTCTGACACTATTTCCCGTTTCGCCCAAAAGCGAGATTTCACATTGCACTATTTTTACCCACCATAAAAAACGTCCTACAATATTATTGGTTCATAAAATTTATGAAAATACTCACTTGAGTAATGTAATGAAATATTCCTATATTATCTGTTTCGCTGTGAGTCGCTAGTTTGATTGTAGTATGGAACAAGTATTTATATGGTCTACAATAATTGTTCCGGGTCGATCATGAGTGAGTCTTACATATTTGTGAAGTGAAAATAAACTTGAAATAATTCGCACTAATATAATAAATGTGCAAGTAACTCTATTTGTATCTATGCCTGCCTATTTGTTAATTATATCCGAGTAACTAATTTTTTTTCGATAACTCTTAATTAACATTGCATTGCAGTTACATAACGTCAATTGAACTAGGCTTTGCAGTGTGATATTTTCGCTTTAAAATCTTTCGCAGTAACAAAATTTCGACGTAACAAGGTGTCGCAGCATAAAGATATTGTTGAATGGTTTTCGAAGAAACAAACTTTGATGAATATAGACTGACACAGACGTAAGTATCCCGTATAAATCAAAGGTATATATGCACCAATATCAATGCTTACCTTCCTGTACCACTAAATCAAACAACTAGTCGGAAAATAGAACTTCCACACAATTGGCGGAGAAACTGTAAACAGTCGGAGAACAGTTCGCTCCAGTATTTGCTGAAAGATTGAAGTCAAATCCAGTTTTATCTTTTATATCTCTCTTATTATTGTTAGAAGACACTCTGATAGGAACACTTGCTATTTGCGAGACATATTCAAGCCTTGAATGACGTTTACAATGCAGAAAGTCAGAACCGTTATTCCCGTTTCTCCGATTTATTTCAATGTGGCGGAATATTGCTTGTTTGGCATCATTTTAGGTGTTATTATAGGAATAATTGTGTATTATAATGTTATTAATAGGAAGTATAATACGGTTGCTGGATTCCTGTTTGGAGGGAAGAATATGTCGGTTATTTCGATTACTTTGGCTCTTATTGCGAGGTGAGTGGTTTTTAATTTTGGTATTTTTATTGTTTATTGGCGTTTTTGCTAGGTCTATTTCAATTATTACAATCATTTTATCTAGAATGTTTCTGGTCACATTTTATTTTATACTTAAATTAATTTTCTGCATTAATTTCTTGATTTATAGAGACAAACATCACTAAATAGTGTAAAGGGACGTTTAGACTACGGCTCTTGTTCGAATACCTATGCAATTAGAGACACTCGTGTTTATATAGAGGCACTTGATGTATACACTGAGTTTACTGTATAAAGTATAGTAGTTTAAAATTTTATATAGTATACATTTTTAACACCACATAAAAAAAAAAACAGACTGGCGGTAGCATGACATGTGTCTTGTAAAAGCAGATTTTTTTTCTATTTTTGTAACATTTTCAAAAATTTTGGGTATGATAATGACGGAACCTCGGGCGGGACGCCTTCCAGAACTTTATTTTCGTGATTAACCGATACTAAAATATTATTCTACAATGTTCTAGCCTTGTGCCGAACAGGTTGCTCGGATAGACCGGTAGCTCTTATGCTATATCCAATTTAATTTACATTAAATACATAGAGCATTGAATATAGACCAGTACGGCCCCGAATACAGATTTAAAATGCAGCTACTGTTAAATTTGGTACTGGCTGGGCCCACGGGGTTCGGTGGCGCATATAATTTGCAATGACCTTTTGACCTTTCGTATGCCGTCATTAGAGACACAAGTAAGAAGCCATTGTGTCTCACGTAGATCTGCGTACCGGAGAGGATACTAAAGGTTAATAAAACGCAGGGTCAAACTTTCAACGTCAAATAGCCAACTATACGCGGCAAAATTTTGATCGTTTAATCCAGTTTGAACCGGTACATAAAAGACTATCAATTTGTAAAGATAAAATTTTGAAAAAAAAAATGTAAAATCATAAGCCAAACGCATTGTTGACCGAAATGGTGAAAGCAATATGTAATCTTTTAAATAAAAAAAAGGAAAATCTAAAGGAATCATGGGAATCAAAGAAATTTGAGTCGACTAACTTAAAATTATTTTTACAGAACTACAGATAATAATGAGTGTAACCAAGTAAAATTCTTAGTCAATTCAAAGTTATGATAGCGACATATTAAGTTTGTAAACTAATGTAAGTATTCGTCGATGAACCAACCATTATCTCACACTACTTATTATTTGCAGTTAGAAATAGTTATCAAACCAGACAGTAAAAATTACTATGCTAATGAATGAATGACGCTCGAATCTTATCTATTTCTAACAACATTTACTTTATCATCACAATACAATGGATAGTATAGATTTCTACTCCAATAAACAATGTTATCACATCTCGTGCATGTGACTTTCCATACCTTATTGTATCATCATAATTCCTACGGACGTCATTATCCTCTTGCTTGATTTTAAACTCGATACATTCGCCTTGTCCTGGGTTTTCATTTCCTTCCACACATCACCATCATTTACTACGTTTACAATATCATTCGGTTCAGTTCATTTCAGCTGAAAGACGTCCATTCCAACAACCCTGACCAGTTCATTAGCCTACCTTGTGGGTGGCCTTCCAACGCTGCGTTTTTCGGCACACGGATGCCACTACAGAACCTTTCGGCCCCTACGGACATCTGTTCTGCGTGCAATGTGCCCTGCCCATTGCCACTAAAGTTTGGCGATTCTTTGTGCCATATCGATAACTTTGGTTCTCTTGCGAATTATCATCATTTCTGATTCCATCATGCAAGGAATCTTCGAGCATAGCCCTTTTTTTGCCTTTTGGGTGACATTGACTCTTGTTATGAGGTTCATTGTAAGCGACCACGTTTTAGAACAATATGTCATCACTGGCAACGTGCACTGGTCATAAACTTTTGTTTTGAGATACTGTGGACAAGATGACTTGCACACAATCTCGTCGATATTGCATCATACTGTAAAATGAATTTAAGTGCCAATGTTTGCTGCCTTTTTTATTGCATTACATAATTCAAACATAACCCTATTAGGACACAACCATATTTTATATTCTTACAAAAGCATACATATTATGACTTTAAAATTAAATTATTTTTATTATTATTTAGGTTTTCTTGACAGTCTTTATTCTATAATATTCAATTTTATCAACCTATTCTATCAATATATTCAATTTATTCAATTTTATCAACCTTCTTTGTTTATTTTGTGACTAAAGTCGTTATCTTGATGTCTGTAAATCTGTACTACTGTATGTTTATAATGTAGGTTACATACTCTTAAGTATATCTCAATAACTATACCACAACCAACCTATGGTAGATTTTATTGTTAATTTATTACACCTCCTATTTTGTTCCAGTCACTTGACGAGCATAACTCTACTCGGCGTTCCTGTAGAGATCTACCTCAGAGGCACGCAGTATTGGGCATCAGCTCTCTCTCTCATCATTGTCACTTTCCTCACAGCTGTCATTTATTTACCTGGTAAATACTGCATTCTCTTTGTTGTCATTTGTAGAAGGATTAGTTGTGAAGTAATCATTTAAACACGCTATTAAATAACTGCAAAGGATATCATAAACTATACATATAGCAGTTTCTGATGAACATGGATTCGTGTGCACACTTTGCATGGAAGCATCATTGGAGTCTACATAGTCTTTTGCCAATGCCATGTAAAGAAAAGTCCTAATTCCATAGATCGGACTCGAGTACGAACGAATGAGGTCAGAAAATTTCCTATTTCAGTGTTCCACAAACTACAGTTGTCGTCAAGCTTCGAATACTTAGAGATAAGGTTCTCAACGCACACACGAACAATTGCTGCAGTACTGTTTGTTGTTAGCAAGCTGATGCTACTACCAATTGTGCCGTATGTACCGCTCATGGCTTTTAGGTTAGGTAAGTGAATACCTATACAACTTTTTTATAAAATTTTTGTAACATCAAGTAGCTTTGTAGCTCTTTGCAGTCTGGCAGTAAAAGATATCGGTACAATAAAAATAGAGCTACATTCTTTGGGTTAGTTAACGCCCTTGTGGTTCGGGTTAATTAACCCAACCTTCTAATAATATGACATTGCTTATAATATTAAGTTATAATATAAAATTATTATAGTCTAAGAAGTTATCTAAAAAACCTTTCGCTGAATCTGGCCTATATATCAATACAAATTGCTGTAGCTACATTACAGAATTCTAAATTCAATCATTTAATAATTATGTATAATCAAGTCATTATACCTATACAAGTTCGTAACATTAGATCACAGATTTACATTAGTCCAAATTCAAATTCTGTTTCAACTAACTATTTTTGTAGTTTTCTTAATCCATACTCAAAAACGACTGCACCATCACCCAATGTTGAAGTTCAAATTAATTTACTTAATCTGCATTGGCTTGCAGAGGTTTTTATTTTGTTTACATTACTTTCAGTAACAAATCCTTTAGCGGGCCGTGTTACTGCTGTACTATGTGTGGTATGTGGAACATTCAGTGCAGTTGGTGGTCTAAGGGCAATAGTATCTATTGGTATTATGACTGCATTCTTGGCTTTAGCTGGTACAGCCCTTCCAAGTGGTTTAGCATTGTTGCCTATGGGATTCAAGAGGATGTGGGAAATTGCTAGTCATGGTGGAAGATTAGTTTTGTACGAGTAAGTAATCTAAGTTCATTTTTTGTTCTTGATAATCTTTGAGCATTTCATTTTTGGCTAGCTTCAAGTAGCTTTGAACAAATGATCGTACGTTTTGGATTTATTCTCTAAAGCATTTTATTTGCTTTTGGGTAGGAACTGGAGTTCTGTAACTAAAAATAGATCAAAGATAATCTAGATCATAAATTAAAATCTACGGAACAAACCAGTTTATCGCTTGCTTTGAACAAAGAAAACCAAAAAGAAGTTTTATTTTTCGACATATTCGACAAATCACATACGTGTCTGAAAAAAACCATTGCATTGCCTAGATTGTCGTGTGGTAGATTAATATCTTTTTTCGATGTCAATATATTTCAGTCTAGACTTAATTAGCACAGTCATATTAATTTCTTTTCTTCAACCTTTTTCAGCCCAGATCCCGAACTAGCTCACCACACATCATTTTTCGCAGTGACCTTAGCTCTATCTACAAACTGGCTATGGAAGATAGCTTTAAGCCAGTCAACACTGCAGAAACTTCTAGCTGTTCCAACAATAAGTCAAGCTAGAATCTGCTTAACCATATCTTGTGTTGGAGTTATACTTATGAAGCTGCTGTCATGTTTCTTGGGGTTAGCACTGTATGCTTGGTTTGCTGGATGTGACCCGTTACTTACAGGGCAGATAAAAAAACATGAGCAGGTATTTTGTTTGCTTAATTACTTTTCACAATTTTTTTTTCTACTGCATAATTTAAACGTGTTTTCCAATATAGTTTACAAAGAACTAAGTACTACCACTTTTTGTAAGATCGTTTTTTATGTGAATATATTTTTGCAGTTAAAAAATAAATGATAACAAAATTGGGAGATACAGTTTAATGTTATGGCTACAGCTCTATCATCTCCATCCAAGAGAAGTCCCTTTGATTTTAATTCTGTGCGGCCACATACTCCATCTTGTCAGCTCTTCAATCACTTGTGGGAATCAAAGAGCGACGGCGGACGGTTACCCGCGTCTGTTCCCATGAAGGCACGATGTATCTCCAAACAGTCGACCCAATTTTGATTGTGATCATCATCCTCTGCAGTATAATCTATCCAGTAATTTTCTTGTTCAATGCTCTCTTGGAAAAAAACCTAGAACTAAAAATTTGGATACATGTGACATTCACCAATCCGCACTGGACTCATATAATAATAATATATATAAATTATGTCTCATTCTCTCTCCTAGTCAGAATATTGTAAGGCTGAACATTTTACAAGATAAATTGATCACTCAATGGTTTTTTTTTACAGCTCGTCCCTCATTTTCTCAACAACTTATCTCTGATGTTTCCTGGAATATGCGGAATTTTCATCATCTCCATTTTTAGTGCTACTACTGGGTGAGACATGCATTTTGTACTAAAACGATCCTTATTTATATGGTCCTAAGGTTTATATTAATTTACCGTTCAGATGTTACTTGTTACAGCTGCATGGCTTCATTGATCAATTCCATTGCTGGAGTATTGTTTGAAGAATTTATTAGGCCGTGGATGCCTCAAAGTACTAATGAGAATGCCTGCTGTAGGATTATGAAGGTATGTTTTTTTAAACCCATTTTTTTGTTCGCGTTTGATCACTGTCATGCCTGGTATGTGACTATGTGGTTGATGATGAAACTTCCTAGAAAAAACCTACTCACTCATGACCTAAACACCCCTTGTCGCTATAGGGTAACGCAACGCAGTAAGATGGGCTTAAAAAAAATTGTACCTACTACAAGGTTTTTTTTTAGATTTAAGCTATTGCATAGCTTCTATCGCAGGCCTTGAGCGCGGGGATTGAATCCAGAAATTCCGTAACGAAAAAACCTCACGCTCCCCACTCCGACGGGCACGGAGGTGTGGCTTGAAGGCCGTGCATCGTCTAACGTCGTGTCAGTTCGGCAGTCTTCGACACGGCGCTGTGTGTCGTGCGATTAGACGTATTGTACGACTTTACGGAACTCGCCCGAATCGAGACGAGCTGCTCCGAAATCGGACGAATACATAATCAGCTGTTTGTGAGAAAGTATATAGGTGTATAAGTATTTATCTACAACAGTGAACGGCTGTACTTGTAAAATTTGTGTATAAAGTGTTTTGAATATGAATTGCATAAGTTGATACAGAGTGCTATGCAATAGCTTTACCGCGGCAGTCCCCGAGTGCCACACGTATTTTTTTAAGGGAAATTATAAGTCTAGCCACAAAATTATTTATTGGACACTAGATTAAACTTCTAATTTTATAACTAAGCAACGGGAAAATAACATAGCCTCTAATAAACTAATTCGACTTTTTTACACCGCCAACTAAATATGCTATAGAAAGCGTCAAGTAAAGATCATCAATTATTATGACTTGTCATTCTCATTTATACATTGCCACCTAATTTACTAACTCGGCCACGGATTTTACATCTCGTCACTATTTTACGTTTTATAGCTTCAAAACACTGTCCTCAAAAAAATATAATTCAAGCTTCGACAGAAAGCATCACTTATTATAACTTAGCATGTATTTATAATACATTATATTCTTTTATCGCTGAAACTGATATCAAAATTAGAGTCGTACATTCAACATCAGCCAGCACCTAATTCCAGGCAACAACTCATTCAATTTTAATCAAGCTGACAAGAAATTCAGGAGTTTTGAAGAATGCAAAAAAGTGTTTTTTTCAGCTTGGAGCGTAATACTACCAAACAATTAGACCGAGTGGTTTACTGGTTGCTGTGATTGTCCAGACTTTTATCGCAAGTACAGCTACAGAGGTAATCGGCGGCGACGACCTCTCGCGCCGGGCCTTGGTTCAGACGGCTCCTTCGCAGAATGTCCACTTCTCAAAATGTCCACTGGTCGCAAAATGTTCTTTTCTCAGAATGTCTCTTTCGCAAAATGTCTCTTTACCATGGTCCGCAGCGAAGAGGAATGGCAGGAACGCCTCCTTCTGCGAAGCAGTAATGCTCGTAAAGGAGGAAGCCGACCGCATAAGGCAAAGGCAACAGCGCCCTCGCCGCAGCCGACGCCGCCGCCGCCGCGATCCCGCCGATATCCGGCCACCGTAGATACTGGCTCGCGGACAATGAGCAATGGGTAGCTCGCCGTCCGGTCATCTGGTAACTGTCCAGGCCTAGTCCAAGTCGTCAACAGCGCGCACTGTTCCCGCGTGCTTCAAGGAGTTGTCAGCAAAGTGTAGTGGCCCTTCAGGGTCGAAGCCTCCTGGAGCCGAGGGTTGGTGCGAAAGTGTTACCGGGGCTCTGGGAATAAGGCAAGGGAGGAACGGGGTAGGTTGTTTAGTCAGTAAGAGTCTGACACTGTTTTCCGCTCCGCCCAAGAGCGGGATTCACCATTGGATGATTTTTACCTACCATAAAAAAAAACCATTAGAGGCAAAGTCACAACCACTGTAAAAGAAAGCGTGGATAGCCAACTAAAGCGCGAGCTGCATTAATTAACCAATAATGGTTTTATTTTCTTTTTTGTCTAGGAAGGTGCCTACATTCTTTTTACGTTTCTATTATTTACTATACGTAAAATGACGATAATTCAATAAAAAAAATTGATTTTTCAAAAATAAAGTTCATTATTTTGTCTCTCCTTAATACCTTCTGGTAATATTAGTGGCCAATAGTATATATTTGATGACATTTTTAGCAAACTTTTGACGATCAATTAATATGGGATGGGGTACATTTTAAACGTACTGAGTTAAAAAATTAGAAGCTAAACAAATATATTTTTTGATGTCATTTAACAGTATTTTAGAAGTTTACTGTTACAATGCATGTTACAAATTTAGATGCTAAAAAATAACTATCGTGCTGAGTTGTATTTAGAGTGGTTCACATAGAAGATAACTAGTAGTCATGATAGTATTTTTTAGATGCTCGTTAATTGTGGCTGACTTAGTAATTTAGAAGGCAACATACATTTTTGGGGGCGAATTATGATATTAAAAAGAAGCCTGTTTAATTAGCACCCTTTTTTTAATTCAATCTCAAACACCCTGCAGCCCGTGGATTTGGCAAGCAGTAGTTTTTCTAAGAACTTCTTTTGTTTTTTATTACTAAAAAAAAATAACAAAAAACCTTCTACCGCTATAGATGTAGCACGACTATATTATCGAGTAAACTTACCCCTGTGTGTTCTAATGCTCTGAGACCTTCGAAAATTTCCTAACCCAATATTACTAAAGATCCTCCCAATATTTGCAAATCATGTTCACAATATGCAGTAGATATTGTACCTACACATTAAATATTTAAAAATATATATATCTTAACTATATTATATTTAATTGGTGAATATAATTTCAGTGTCTCTGCGTACTAGTCGGCCTATATTGTGGATCAGTTTTATGGTTCGCAAATGAACTGGATCGTCTGCAGCACGTTGCTTCAGGTGTAACTGGTGTAACAGCTGGCACACTGCTTGGTCTGTTTACACTCGGTATAGTGTGCTCCAGGGCGAATTGTTCTGTAAGTTAAAAATTGATTGCTTAATATTTTCTTTAAAAATAAAAAAAAACGGAACAGAGCCCTCTCTCGATCATCGACAGAACTAATGACACGTACGTCCCTTGTTGTGCTCTTTATAACAGTCACTTCCCTAAGAACTCGTCTTGGTTCACTGTTTCTATAACAGGGGGCGCTACTAAAAGTAGTTCTATAGGTGTGAGTATAGATGGCGCTTTTTGAAATATTTGTTTTACTATTTATGTTCATTGTAACGAGAAAAGATATCAATAAAACGAATATTAAATAAAACGTACCTACTATTTATTATAATAATTAAATATATGCACTAAATTTAATATTAGGAAAATACTATTTAATTTTTACTAGGTAGGTACCGAAACTTAAATGATTTTTAATGTTAAATTGGTTGTTGTTTTCTTCCAGGGAGCTCTAAGTGGCTGTTTATTAAGTCTGATCCTCTGCGGATGGCTGCTCATCGGTGCAGAAAATGCTCTTGCCACTGGGGCACTGACCTTTCAGGGAAAACCACTGGCGACATCTGGCTGCGGCAAAGCTAATTACACCCATATAGTAGCCAACATAAGCACGGCTGCTCCTAATGCTGCGTAAGTACTGGAAAAGAGTTTTTTTTAGAGCTTTTGAGTCTTTGTGTCACTTATTATCTGGTGAAATAAGGAAGACTATTCTGCTAACGAAAGTATTATCTATAAATATAAAAGGAGAAACTGACTGACTGATTGACATATCAATGCACAGCCGACACTACTGGGATTAGGAGAGTAAAATTTTGCACAGAGCTTCTTTTTATGACGTAGGCGGACCGCGTAGATTTTCCAAAATTCACCCCCTAAAGGGATGAAACGCGTGTCTAAAGTTTGTGTGAAAACCTGTTATCTCACGGGCGAAGCCGCTGGCAGAAAACTAGTGTTATTTATTATATTTATGAAATGAGCATTTGATACCCAACACAGCACCTATTTTAAAAATCTTATTTTTCACTAACTTCTACCAGCGGCTTTGCCCACGTACTTATACACTGTGAAATGGTTGTTTTCCCGCGGCAGAATGACTTGCCATAAGGAGTACTTTTAAAGCATACAGAAAAAATAAAAAAATTAAAAAGTTTTTTTTATAAATAATTATTAAAAATATTTATCAACTCAAAAAAACGAAAACAATAGTAACATAAGACGTAATTTGTAGGTATTATTAGAGTCGCAAGAGCAGCCCGCCGTCCGAAGGAAACCGATTCATTAAATATTTAAACCATAAAAAAAACTTTTTACAAAAAAAAAACCGCCTTCAAAAAAATTTATTATAATTTAATAATATATTTCGCCTTTTTTTGAGAGCGGTTTTTTTTTGTAAAAAGTTTTTTTTATTTGTAGCCGTTTAGTGTTTTTTATTATAATGTGTTATGGCAACGAAGTCAATATCGTTTCTACATTTCTTTTGGAAAAATTACCAATGTCATATAAGTAGGAATACATATTATAGGTACATTGTTACAGTGTGATCGTTTTGATCTCGTGGAGAGATGATATGATGCATGAAGTACTTATGATTCATCTCATGAGTACATCTTATGACAGCTCTCATAATCATCATCATTTCAGCCAGAAAACGTCCACTGTTGGACATAGACCTCCCCCAAGCGTCGCTACAACGACCGATTCTGTGCGACTCGCATCCATCGCGTTCCCGTGATTCTCACCAGGTCGTCGGTCCACCTTGTGGGAGGCCTTCCAAAGCTGCGTCTTTTGGTGCGCGGTCGCCACTCTAGAACCTTTCGGCCCCATCGGCCATCTGTTCTACGAGCAATGTGCCCTGCCCACTGCCACTTAAGTTCAATTCTTCGGGCTATGTCGGTGACCCTGGTTCTCCTGCGCATTTCTTCATTTCTGATTCGAACACGCAAGGAAACTTCGAGCATAGCCCTTTCCATTGCCCTTGACAGCATTGCCCATGACAGCTCTAATAAGCTCAAACAATGCTAGGATACATTATTTTATTTTGAAGTTCCCATGCCGACCATCCACCTTCCAGCTTCATCATCACATCAGTTCAACAGTACCTTACAGCCAAAGTGCATCTTATGACAATTCTAACAAGCCCAAACACGGCTAGGATATATTAATTAGTTACGCAGTTCCAGTGCCTACTTTTCAGCTCTATCATCATCATCAGATCAGTTCGATGATAACATTTTCAACATAATTATTTAAGATCATTGGTTTATAGTGCATTTTCATAGTTGCTTAACTACCTTGATTGTGATATCTATTCGAGTGTCAAATTTCGTTAGCCATTTTCTGATCTTCTTCACCAGTTCCACCTCATCAAATGTTACTTTTTGACTGTAAATGCTTGAGTTCTCGATGAAAATATAAAGAAAACTATATAGTTGCCTATAATATTTGAGGAGTTCCCTCGATTTCTCATAGATCCCATCATCAAAACTCGATTTTGAAAAAAATGGGACCAATCTGGAAGCATATCCTTTCAAGTACAAAAAAAAATTTGCAAATCCATCCATAAACAACGGAGTTCTGAGGTAACAAACATAAAAAAAAAAAAATACAATCGAATTGAGAACCTCCTCCTTTTTTTGAAGTCGGTTAAAAATAAGCTCTCGCACGTTGTGATAGGTCATAATTAGCTTGCACTCTACAGGTCTATTTTTTGTTTTTAATATTTTATTGCTTTATCAAACGTTTGTATTACCAAGATACAACCATTTCGCTGCGGGAAAACAACCATTTTAATTTCACGGTGTAGAAAATAATCTCAAGATAGCATTGAAAAAATATCTTATGTGCTATTCTAGAACATGGTGGCCTAATCATATGCCAAATGTTATTTAAATGATTTCAGCCGTTTGAACGTCAAGGAGTAACAAACATACACGCAAACATTTGTCTTTATAATATCAGTTTATGCCTAATTTTTACTTCACGCAGCCTATTATTTATTTACTTACTTAAAAAAA
Organism: Mythimna loreyi; assembly: GCA_029852875.1. Lineage (NCBI taxonomy): Eukaryota > Metazoa > Arthropoda > Insecta > Lepidoptera > Noctuidae > Mythimna > Mythimna loreyi. Next base: position 12,232,747 of record CM056780.1, on the reverse strand, counting down.
AATTGTCAAATTATGATAAGTATTGTTTGCAAAGTTATAAGCGGTCAAAATCATAATCCTTCTACTGTTAGGCTTGGCCCCAGTGGGTAAGGCAAAGAAGTAACGGGGTGGCGTATTTAGTCAGTAAGTTTGGTAAAAGTCTGACACTGTTTTCCGCTCCCAACAAGAGCGTGATTCGTCATTGTATGATTATGGCCCACCATAAAAAAAACTTACGGTTCAGGTTTGGTAAAATGAACCCTATTGTAACCACATAGAACCCACAATTTGTCATGTACTGTCCAGTTCAATCTGGATAATGGAGTACCTAAGTTAACGATTCCGTCTACGATACAGGGATTAGTATGAAAGCTGACAATGCATCAGTAATGAATGGTCGAGGTTGCCAATCCGTCGTATTATCAGAGCTACGTAAAGCTAATAGGCTGATACATTAGATGGGTACCTAAGCCAAAGCATAAGCATTATCGGCCTTATAATGTTCCCACTGCTGAACCTAAGGCGGTTCACACACTGCCCCGCATCATGCTACATGTTGCGTTTCAACGTATTTACGCGCGTTCTTGCGGGAGTGCAAATTTGCATCATCGGGCGTGTTTTATACGCACACACGCGCGTAGGTGCGATTGTAGATTCACGCACGGCGGCTCTCATTTCATTCAAAATCACGCGCGGCACTACGGGATTCGGTGTGCCATACCTTGCGTCTCGCCCCGCACCTACGCGCGAGGGTGCATGTTTCTCCGCGTATATGCGCGTGATCCGCATGAACGCGCGTGGATGCATTTTCAGTGTGTTGGACTGTGCGTGTTTTCCATACAAACGGAGATACTTACAAGCAACGGAAGAACACGCATCCACGCGCCACGCTGCATCATGCGGGGCAGTGTGAGAATCGCCTAAAGCCCTCCTCTTAATAGGTCGTAATGCTCACCCAGTAGGTACGGGTTCTTGTATGTGTCTTGTTCTTGAATTCATTTAGCTATTACTTGTATATGACATACCGGTTTGCTCCAATGTCTTCCTTAACCGTGTTGAGAGTTGGGGCTGGGTTTAAACTCGTGACTAGTAGATAAGTCGGGACTGTTATCATTGGGCCATTACTGCTCTCATGATAGATTACTTTTATTTGACACTGATAAAATAAGTTTTTGATTTAAAAAAATTCGTATCAAATTGTCGTCATAACCACTTAGCACTTAGCACCTTCACAAAAGCTGAAACACGATGTCATTATCTAAAAGTAGTAATTACTATCTTCCTATCCAACCCTAGACTCCATTAACAAGACAGCTTAACTTTTTTGCTTTTGGGAATTTTTATTTATAAAAACTTTATGCACATAATAAGTACAAAGGCGGATGCCATAGGCATTTTCTACCAGTCGACCTTAGGGTGGTGCAGAAACAAACACGGTAGGTGCAACTTGGTGCAAGATTTATTTATTTTTTTATCTCACTTAAACCGCCCGGTCATCACAATCAATATCATTAGGGGTAGTTATGGTCACAGATGACAGAGGACTCCCCTCAAACATATGGTTACTTCTTAAAAAAACCACTAAGAAACCCTCGCCTTGCTAGCCTGTTTGTGTTTGGTTGTCTATCTATTGCAAATTAGCTTCAATTTTGACATTTCAAAAGTATGTATTTATTATTGTATTATTTGTTTCTTTCTTTGTTTTTTTAATAATCTTTAAGTTGCACCTACCGTGTTTGTTTCTGCACCACCCTAAGGTCGACTGGTAGAAAATGCCTATGGCATTAAGTCCGCCTTTGTACTTATTATGTGCATAAAGTTTTTATAAATAAATAAATAAAAGTGCCTGTAAATTGTCTATTTGAAATAAATGATTTTGAGTTTGAGTTTATAAAAAAAAACCATCGAAATTCGTTGCGTAGTTTTAAAGATCTAAGCATACATAGGGACAGCGGGAAACGACTTGGTTTTATACTAGGTATGTACCCAATGATGTTAAAATTAAATTCCCGAAACTCACAAACTACGCCACTACCACTGTGCTGACGGGTCAATAGCTTTACTAGGGTATGCCAACATAGTCCAAGCTGTTACGAGAAAATAGATCATAACGAAATTTACAGCCCACCAATTAGGCAGTGAAATAAAAACCATATCAGCAATTTTATGACCAAGAACGGTTTTATTATAACCGACTTCACACTTGGTTTGAGGTACAGGCAATCGGTTAGATAGGGTAGCAAATTTGACAGGGACAAAGTCCTCTAATTCGTAGTCATATGGGCGATTTTCGTGGTTCAAGTGTGTGTTGAACATACCTAAGTAAAAGTTTTAATCTTCACCATGCGGGCTGACTCACTTTTATTTCCCTCTTATTAAAACTTTGCCCATATTACTATTACTCGATTTCCTGTTCCTTTACGAGTTTTCTTGGTTGAAGTCCTATTTTTTTAAACCCGCTATTGTCTTGGACAGGTTTCTTGAGAATAATTTTCCATTTAGTATTTTCCTAGCAGTTTTAAATTACAAATTAAAACTTTTCTGAGTCTAGAAAGACACTATCAGCTAGTTTAAATAATATGTCTCAGATTTAATATTTACATTGAATAGCAACCTGGTATTCTACTATGTTGCCCTAACCGGCCGACAAACAGTCCTGCGTTTATTTCGCCAGGGTCACATAACCACGATCCAATACTGCATCGCGCCAGCTCTTCTGCAAGATATAAAAAACCGGCAAAAAGCGCGTCGGGCCACGCTCCGTGTAGGGTCCATAGTTTCCCGTCCGTCACAAATTTCTCACAATGTAACAGTTAGCCCATGGTGGTAATTTTGGATCGCGTGAACCGATTTTAATCTTTTTGTATTTTTATTTTAAAGAAGATACGCTCAGGATAATAAAATATGTAAAAAAATGCTTATATATACTTACGATTAAATTACAATTTTAGGTCAGATTAAAAAAAAAACTTTTCATCCTATCAAGTTCAAAATCATTTTCCTAGCAAGGTTATAAAGCTCTACTTTTGAGATGTTTTAGTATTTTCTAAACGTATGGTTCAAAAGTTAGAGAGAGGGGGGATTATAACTAAATTACTTAAACTTAAACTGCGTCAAGCCAAATCATAGAAATATATTAGTAGGCCAAATCATCGTGTTACGATTGGTCAATTAGAATATTTAAATGCATATACCATAGATATGTACTGTTTAATATATCTATCATTTATACATTGAGTAGATGTCAAATGTTCAACCAATTACAGGACTTTGACAAATTGCCTATCATTGAAATTGTCTATGCTGTTTACGCCAATGACGTACATTTCATACTAACTATGCAACATTTTGTGGCTAGCAGGAATTTCCAATAAAATCAACTCCAAATTATAATGGTTTGCAATTACCCCAAAAACGTTTTCATTTGATCGTTTTGTTCGAAATACATCATTTCATTGTAGCCAATTACTATTTCATTATAGTCAGAATTATTATAATGATAGGGAGCAGTGGTGGCCGAGTGGTAATGCCCCAACTTACGAGTTGTAAGTCGCGGTTTCAAACCCAGCCAGGCGCATTACATTGTGTAATTTATGTCATCACCACTGCTCTCAAAACGGTGAAGGAAAACATCGTGAGGAAACCGGCATGTCCTTGAATCAAAGATTCGATGACATGAGACATGCAGTCCACCAACCGGGCCGGTGTGTGAATTGCGGCCCATTTCTTCTCCTAGTTAAGAGGTACTTATTACTTTTAACTTAAGTGCATTTTAACCTTTCGAAAACTGTAATTTGAGACATAATAGAAAGAAGGCGTGCGAAGGCGCGCTGGTATTCGCTTGGGGCTCAAGAGTTTAAACAGTAATTAACCAGATTTTCTTTTTCTTTGCAGTACCCAGTTCCCAGCGAAGCCATTACAATCTCTCTTCCGGATATCCTTCACATATTGCCCTTTCGCCGGCGCCGTCTCAGTTCTCCTAATCGGGATCCTAATGAGCTATCTCACGGGAAAGTCTAAATCGGAATCAATGAACCCGGATGTGTTTTGCCCATTAACACAGAGCTATCTCCACAAATCGATGATTAGGAGTCCCACAGCCTCTCTAGAGGCGAGACCGAATACACAAGAAGTTTATGTGGCGTTGGACGAAGCATTGAAACATTTGAAAGAGGTTATTGATCGATAAATAAATTTTTGTGGAAGTGATTTGTTTTTTTTATTATACAAATTAATGAAACGCTGAAATAGTTATTGCTGTTTAATTTTAGGAACACTTTATAGGTCCTAAGGTATTAATCTATCTTCTATATATAAAAGGAGAAACTGATTGACTGACATGTCAAAGCACAGCTGAAACTACTGGGACTAGAAGCGTAAAATTTTGCACAAGGTTTCCTTTTATAGCATTAGCGAGCATTAAGAAAGGATGTCCCAAAATTGGCCCCTAAAGGGATGGAAACGGGGTCAAAAGTTTGTATGTAGTAACCTTCATAGACGAAGGTGAAGCCGCTGGCAGAAAACTAGTTTAGATCTATATTTCCGATATCCTAAAATTTAAAATATTTGATCTGTAGCGTCATTTATGACGTCACATAAGAACTAATCCTGCATCGCGCAATCAAAGTTCTCCGCGTATTTTAGAAATTTATATAGAACTAGCAATCCGCCCCAGCTTCGCACGGGTACTCCACACTAATATAATAAAGAAGTAAAGTTTGTTTTTTTGTTTGTAGGAGGTAATCTCTGGAAGTACTGGTTCGATTGCAAAAATTTTTTCACAGATAGAAAGCTGCTTCATTTCTGAGTGTCATAGGCTATATTTTATGATTATGAATCTATACTAATATTATAAAGCTGAAGAGTTTGTTTGTTTGTTTGTTTGTTTGTTTGAACGCGCTAATCTCAAGAACTACTGGTTCGAATTGAAAAATTCTTTTTGTGTTGAATAGATCATTTATCGAGGAAGGCTTTAGACTATATAACATCACGCTGTGACTTATAGGAGCGAAGAAACAATGGAAAATGTGGAAAAAACGGGGAAAATATTCATCTTTGAGGGCTTCCGTTGCGTGCGCTGCGAAAACGGTAGAAGATACCAAAAAAATATGTACGAAACAATTATTCCTCTTAAAATGATCTAAAAAAATGTCCGCGACAGTATATGTCTATCTTTTAAGATTAACTCACTAGAACCGTTTTTATGGGAATCAAATTTGGCCGAAATTAATGCATGCAACCAATGAGTGGTATCAACATAATAATATTAATCTTTATCCAAATAAATGTGTTGTTGATTAAGAGTATGTAAATGTGAACAAAATTGTCTTTGACATCACTTATTTTCAATGAACATCTTAGAAGATATTACAATTTTAAAATAACTCCGATATAAAATTCACACACGCCGCATGATGTGCGAAAATATGACGCTGCGCCTGGGGTGAGGAGACGGGTTGCTTGCGGGCGGCACGGAGGGGTTGAGGTTTTTTATGGTAGATAAAAATCATCCAATGACGAATCCCACTCTTGGGCGGAGCGGGAAACAGTGTCAGACTCTTACTGACTAAACAACCTACCCCGTTCCTCCCTTGCCTTATTCCCAAAGCCCCGGTATAACGCTTTCGCACCAACCCTCGGCTGCAGGAGGCTTCGACCCTGAAGAGCCCCACAGTTTGCTGACAACACCTTGAGGCACGCAGGAGCAATGCACGCCGTCGACGACTTGGTCTTGATCTGGACTGTTACCAGACAACCGGACGGCGAGCTACCCATTGCTCACCGTCCGCAAGCCAGCGACGGTGGCCGGATATCGGCGGGATCGCGGCGGCGACGGCTACGGCGAGGGCGCTTTTGCCCTTGCCTTATGCGGTTGGCCTTACGAGCATTACTGCTTCGCAGAAGGAGGCGACCGCTTGCTGTTCTTCTTCGCTGCGGACCATGGCCTGAATCGAGGCCCGGCGCGAGAGGTCGCCGCCGCCGATCACCCCCACGAGGACACGGCGATGCTCTTCTCAAGCGGGGCACACCTCCACCGTGTGCTCCACCGTGTCCTCCGTGCTGGCCACACAGTAGCGACACCCGGGCGTCTCTTCCGCACGAATCCGGCGCAGGAATCTCCTGAACTTCCCATGTCCGGTGAGAACCAGCGTTATGTCCTGCGTGATGTCTATCCAACCACGCCTCAAAGAGGGGACTTACCGCCGAGATTATGGCGTGCCCAAGTAGGGGGTGTAGCTCTATGAAGTACTTTTAGATAATTATGTTCTTTTAAAAACTAAATTGTCTAAATTAATAACAGAAATTGATACGGGCAAAGTCGTGGGTAACAGCTATAATTTATAAAGCTGAGGTTGTTTTCAAAAATAAATATGATGCCCAAAATAACTATTCCACGCGGACGAAGTCGCGGGCACAGCTAGTAATATAATAAAGAAGTAAAGCTTGTTTTTTTATCTCGAGAAATTGTATAGGAACAGAGTTAAATATGTTAAAACAAGAAATTTTTCGCGGACGAAGTCGCGGGCAGAAGCTAGTATTTAATATATTATGCATGTATTATGGACATTAACCTTCCTCTTAAATCACTCTATCAATTAAAAAAAGACGCATCTTAAAAATCTAAGCATACATATAAGGACAGCGGTAAGCAACTTTGTTTTATACTTTGTAATGATAGTCAATCATAAACTATCAGGCAGTAGCCCACAAGATGTAACACCCTGTCTGGTCCTCGGTTTTCAACGGAGGTATGTGGAACTTTACTCTCTAATCCACACTCCTCTGATATCTCAAGAATATCGCATTGACCTTTTTCCTACATTTAACGGAATAATTATTATGGTTGGTACTCGGGTTTCTAGGTATTTTAAAATATCAGAGCAGAGGCTACAATCGCTTTTATTATTGAACTAAATTATTGTAATATCTACTTATAATTTGTACCTTTCCAAATTAAACGTAACCTTTTACATTTCCTAGAACCCATTATTCTATTTAGGATAAAGATGTTTGCAAAATTTTAAGTCTTGGTGGTTTTAGTAGGTACTGAAAATCTCATTACATAATACCATTTATGTGTAGGTAGGTAGGTACCATTAAAATCCGCTTTAAGCCTGTTTTGGACATATTTCCTTAAATATTTTGTCAGTTGCTATTTATTGTTGTTCTTGTTATTAAGTAAGTTGAAATAGAAAAAAAATGTTGGCTTACTCCTGGAGTAAAAGTTATCTAGCTTCAGGACAAGGTTTCCTCTTTAAGCGCTCTTTCTCTTCCACTATTTAAAATTATGCTGCGTCTGACAGGGCCCATAATTATTTTCCTTTTATATGTACGACCTTGTACATTATGGATTGTTAAGAAAGATTTGTTTTTTTTTTCATTTAAATCTAGTTACCCGTTTGGGCATAAATATAACAAAAAAATAATGCACAATCACACAATTTTAGACTTAAACTTAAAAATAGTGTGATATTGTCAAAAATTGAAGACGTATTTTGGTGTTACATAATATAAATTAAGTTGTAATAGATATTTAGAACTTAACGATAAAAAGGTGTTATTTTAATAGACTGCGAAAAAGAAAACATGTCATAAAAAAAGTTTTCTCAAACATAAAAAAACAAAAATAAGACATTTATTATATATATAAATGGTTTTACTCCCATGTGCAAACAATAATAAAATAAAAAGTTACACACATAAAAGCAACAACAAAAAAAAAAACACAAATACAAAGTATATTAAGTTTTTAACTCATTGAAGCATTATATACAAATTATGTACAGCGTTGAAATAATAAAAAAATATAACAAAAGAAGATCAAATGCCTAATGGAAACAATAGATGTAAAAATGTTGAATTTCGCTGAAAACCATCGAAGAAATGTTCGATTAATGGCTCCTGTGTGAATGCGATTTCACGTTCGAATACTCCTGGCAAATTCTCGCCATTACCTCCCATTATTCATGATGTTTCGATGACATATTGAATGTCATTATGTCAATGAGGATTCTTTGTAAATATTTCCATAATGAATTTTGTGATTATTCGGTGGAAGGTAATTACGGCTTTCGGTTGAAGCGTAGATATATGTATATATAGTTCGCATACCTTTTAATAAACTAGGTACATGCAAATTAAAACTTTATCACCGAATTGGGCTTGCTGACGGTATGCAATGGGTAGCTCGCCGTCAAGCCAAGTCGTCGCGCTCTGTTCCCACGTGCCTCAAGGAAATGTCAGCAAACTGAAGGATCGATTCCTCCTAGGGCCAAGGATTTATGCAAAAGCGTATTATCAAGGCCCTTGGTATCAAGGCAAAGAAAAAAAAACTTTTACTGAATTTTTTTTAGGAAAAATAAAATATAACAACCAAAATTTACGGTCAAAATGTGTGAAAAAAACGACAATTAAGATTTTTTCAAGGTCATGAAGTTGTACAGATGCATACGTCTCTACAACTTGATGACCTGATTGTACCTATACGAGTACAATCGGCGCCCAAGGGGGATAATACACAGAATGAAGAATCTAGGAAAATGCAAATTAGGGTAAATACTAGCGTAAGTATTACAATGTTAGAGATCTCCAACAAAGACAGTCTTCAACCTGAATACGCCAGTACGTGAGAAAACATGACCTGCCCAAGTCTTTTACTCCTAAAACCATATCATGAGCTATTTGCGACGTCACCCACAAAGCAAGTCCCGTCTCTTCACAGCCACAGACATTGTGTCCTATGAGACAAAGGGAAAAACATGCACGCTAGAGGTGCGTACTACGTTTTAGAGACGCTACATTAATTCCTAGACCGCAACTCAGACTGAGGGCCTACTGTCTCGAGTACTCGCGTCAGTCACGAAAGGGTACAACTCCACCAGAAATTTCACGGGAAATTTGTATGTGTGGAGGTTATGATAACGGTTCTTATGGCCTACATTGTGAAGCAAGGATGTACCTTTATCAGACTCATTTGTTGCTTTTTAGACTAGAAAATTGAGAGTGCCTTCGAGTGACTCCTAAAAGAAAACGTATGTAACGGTAATGAAGAACAATTTTTTATACTCGACCCGTGTTCGCGATTTGTATTTGCTTTTTTTGCCTTCTGTTAATTAAGTAAATGTTGTTTCCTCTACATTATCTTGAGTGTGAGTTTGTTCTATTATATTAGTTAAGAGAAAAGGATTTCGTTGTTTTTTTCTATTTTCTTTTATACATATATATTTGTGAGGGGTAAAACACATTGCCGGTGAGTACCAGGCCAAAGAAAGAAAGTATACACAGTTAATGATTTCATCCTTTTATTTTTTATGGTGGAAAAATCATCTAATGACGGGCGGATGGACGAAGTGGGAAACAGTGTCAGACTCTTATTCCTTAGATCCACCTCGCTCCTTTTTAGCTTTCATACCGGGGTTGGACCCGTTTCTTGGGTTTCGCGGTGCAGTTTCTTCTCTCATCCTTTTAGTATTCTTATTCACCAATAAAACAGTCTTGAGCGCAGCACTGACCTATTGATGAAATCCAAATATTGGACTTGTATGTGATATGAATGTATTTTCTATTTGTATTTCGTCGCTGGCCCAGCGCCGGTCTTGCTGCTCTATAGATTTATATTAACATAACTCAACAAAATGTATGGAAAAGCAAGTTTTTTTTCGTGATCGTTTGGGTCGGTCTCATATAAAAGTTGTTCACATTTGTGTGTACAATAATCCTTTTTAAGAAAAGTCCATCTATCGTATCAACTTTGTATATAATAAACGTTAATAGACGTTTGCAATTACCGCTCCTAAATTTCACATCCACTATGTAACGGTATACGCGAACGATATATCACGTGCAGTGTTACTACGTATAGGTGCTGCAAAATAATTACAAAGGTAAATTAAGCCTACGTGACGATGATACGGGCATATCGCGTTACTGAAGGATCGAAGCGGCTAGACACATACGTCACTACAGTGTGCCCAGGAATTAATGTCCCGTGCCACTGCAAGCCCATAAATGACTCACCGCAGTGCTAATCGGCTGACCATTATTATTTATGAATTATTACGAGTGAACCCCATCGGTGCACAGTGGACCGTAAAGCTTGTGATGTATGGGTTTTGTAGGTTGTTTTACTGGGATTTTAAACCGTAGTCTGTATGGGTTGATAAGGAAATTGTATGGTGAGTATGGAGACTGAAAATTATAAAAAGTTTATGTTCCGTTTTGGAGAGCAGTGGTGGCCGATTGGTAACGGCCACGATTTACCGAGAAGTAAGTCGCTGGTTCAAACCCAGCCATGCATTACTTTTGTGTAATTTATTTAATCACCACTGCTCTCAAAACGGTGAAGGAAAACATCGTGAGGAATCCGACATGTCCCAGAACCAACCAAAAATTCGAAGACATGTGACATCTGCCAATTCGCACGGGCCCTGCAGTGGAGGTCAGAAAAATCTTCGAAGTTTTGTTTGTAAGACATACTGGTTTCATTATGATGATATCTTTCACCACCAATCCGCACTGGGCCCGCGTGGTGGATTATGGCCCATTCCCTCTCTTAGAGAGGAGGCCTGTGTCCCAACAGTGGGAACATCAAAAAGGCTGATGATGATGATGATATCTTTCACCATTCCGAAAACAGTAGTGATGTAATTATTTACACAAAGAATAACCTCGCGTGATTTGAACAACTCCTAATTTAGAGCCGTTACCACTACATTATCACAGTTTAAACCTACGGAACGGGTTATCAAAACACGGATAATTTTTCGTTTTATGTCTACAAATCTTGAAGAGTGGCAAGACGACAAAAAAAAAGCAATAAAAATACATTCATATTTTATGAGTAAAGGAAAAAGGAGGCTTTTATAATAAAACTCGACAAAGTTAATAAGCAACAATGTTCCTTAAACGAGCCAAATGTTAGATACTTGACGCAGAAAATGGAAACACGAATACAAAGGGAAGTCAAGAAAATTAGCCCCGAGTCACTTCTAAACAGTGCCGCGTTCTCACGTCTGTTGGCACTTTTTTACTTATTTTGACGTATAAAATGCCTTGAACGAAAAAACCTTTAAAAGCGACGATTCCACGGCACTTTAAAGTGCCTAAGAGAGTAATTGGGCATATCAACCGTATAAATTCTGCAGAGTATTTACATAAAATTTTACTGCGATGAAAGCTGTGTTTGTACAACTATGTTTAATGTTTGGTTAGTAAAGGAAATTGAACGTTACAATAGTGAGTTTAAGTGTTGAAATTGGTTGAAAGTTTGAGGCGTTGTCATCGCGATTAAAATGTATGAAGCACGCGTGGTTTACATGAGTTAGTCTTGTAAGAAATCAATTTGGTATCTGATAGCTATCCTGAATATGCTGATGGCTCCTTATATTGTTATTACGGGTATTAAAATGGATTGATGTCTAACTGAGGAGCTGTCAGTTTTATGTTTCCCTTCAGATTTGATAATATGCATTAGTCTTATCTCTTTTCAAAAGGAAGTCATCCATTTATTAACTTTGAACCAACCCACTCAATCGCGTAACATGATTTTAATTTCTATAAAAGTCAATGAAGATAGGTGCTACTCAAAAACAAATCACTCTAGTATAGAATAGCATCAGCCTTCTGCTGGAACTCAAGCCTCCTCTTTAAGTCAAGTTACCTCTATTGTACTAATTATAAAGACAAAACGTTTCTGACTGTATGAGGTGGGATCACAGCTAAGCATTAGTTTATAGCAAATAAAGAAATAAAAAAATATTTGTATGAAATTTGACGCACAAGTAGACATGTTTTGGAATAGAAGATAGAACATTAGCACATAGGAGACCTTCCCAAGTCGTCGACGATGCACACTGTTTCCGCGCGCCTCAAGGAGTTGTCAGCAAACTGAAGAGGCCCTGCAGGTTCGAAGCCTCATGGAGCCAAGGGTTGATGCGAAAGCGTAGCGTCAGGGCTCTGGGATTAAGGCTAAGAAGAAACGGGGTAGATTGTTAGTTAGTAAGAGTCTGACACTGTTTTTCGCTCCACCCAACGACGGGATTCGTCATTGTATGATTTTTACCTACCATAAAAAAGCACATAGAAGACCTGCTCTCAGAACTATACTTTCTTGGCAAAAATTTATATTTTAACGTGGACAAAGCTACTGATAGCCTTTACAATAATAAACTTAACTAAATCCTAAGCAATAGATAACAACATTATATTAACATCTAGGATACTTTATCTAAAGAAAAACCAAGACAAGTATAAAATAAATTAGATTTCGAAAGCAAACATATCGGACAGAGACCTCTAAGATAGAATATCGAGAAGGACATAGCCACAGATCAATTAGACGCTTTGCTGGTCTTTGCTACTCAAAACTTTCCAATAAGAAGAAGGGTCAGACATTTTTTTTTTAGTTTTTATTAATAACTAGCTTTTGTCAGCGGCTTCGCCCGCGTACATAAAATATAGCCTATGTCACTCAGGAGTGAAGCAGCTTTCTATTGTTGCTAAAATTTTTCCAATCGGACCAGTAGTGCCAGAGATTACCTCTTACAAACAAAAAATAAAAAAACAAACTTTACCTCTTTATTATATTAGTGTAGATAATACATTTATTTCGACCAACTAGGATCATAGCACGCAAAAATAATTACAACAAAAACATTACATTACAAATAAAACACAAAATAAACAAAAACACGAAACATCTAATTACAGATTCCGATTGCTCAGTAAATGCACCATACAGCAATGGCTATACTGACAATCGAACTTGTGCGCGAATACCCTCAGGATGCTATTGGCGCTAGCGCGAACCCTGCGCAACAGGGATGTGCACCGCTTCCGTATGGTAGAATAGAAACAGTCTACTCGCAACTCGGCGAATATCCCCGATGCACTACAGAATCGCGGCAGCCCCACCAGCACCCTGAATGCATTATTATATTGTACACGCAGGGCATTGAACTGTCCGCGCGTGTATGAGACCCACGGGTATTGTCTGCCTGTCGACTGCTTAGCTGGATTTACCTGTGGCACCTTTAATAAATTAAAATTTTCAGGTTTCTTTTTTATGGTGGTTAAAAATCATCCAATGACGAATCCCGTTCTTAGGCGGAGCGGGAAACAGTGTCAGACTCTTACTGACTATACACCCCAGCCCGTTCCTTCTTTGCGCTTCACACAAGCCTTGCTTTCAGAAAGAGACCCTGGGCCCCAACCTCGACCTAGGCTTCGACCCTTAAAACCCCCAGGTTGATCATCAGCAGAACTAGTGGCAGACAGCATAGCAGCAGCAACAGCATCCCAAAAATGATAATTTGTAAGTTTGACAGACCTTTGGCGTGAAACCTAGAAATCTAAGTTTTTTTTTTATTGTTTATAGGTTAGTGCCTAACCACTATCTCACCTGATGGAAAGTAGCGGTCAACATGGAGCTCGTTTACCTAGAAGTAACCTATTCACTTTAGACTTAAAGATTCCCGGGTTGTAGCCATCAGGAAACAGACTCCGGCAAGGAATTCCACTCCTTAGCTGTACTCACAATGAATGTCTTCCTAAAATGTATTCTGCCTAAGTCGTTTTTAGCTACTATGAGATTATTATACTAAGAATTTTTTGTAATTAAGGAGCCAATAATAATGTTTGAATAATAAATACATAAATTGATGATAAAACTTGTAGGATACAAAATGTGTACAAATCTCGGTTTTTTTTTATGGTCGGTAAACATCATCCAATGATGAGTTCCCGCTCTTGGGCGGAGCGAAAAACAAGTGTCAGATTCTTACTGACTAAACAACCTACCCCGTTCCTACATCGCCATACATACCAGGGCCAGAGCCTTCCTTTTCAGACGCAAACCCTTGGCCCTAATTGTCTTCGACTCTTCTGCAGGGTCCCTACGGTTGCTAGCAACTCCTTGAGGCGCGCGGGAACAGTGTGCGCCGTCGACGACTGGGCTTGGTCCGGACGATTACCAGACGACCGGACGGCGGGCTACCCAATGCTCACCGTCCGCAAGCCCGCGCCTACGGTGGCCGGAAGTCAGGATCCCGGCGGCGTTACGAATCTCAGTTTAGAACGTCACTGGGGACAAGAGCAAGGGGTGATTGGTGTGCCGAGTGTGAGTCATTTTTACGTTACAGTATTCGAATCGTTAAGCGTGTTTGGCTTTCAGATTGGTTAAAGAAGTTATTTAGCAGTCCAATTGGAGCACCGAAAGTCATAAACGCGTTAACTTAAAACAAACCCACTGCTGGGATACAGGCCTCCTCTCTAGGAGATGGAATTTCCCATACATAGTCCATCACGCGGGTCCAGTGCGGATTGATGGATGTCACATGTCTTGGATTTTTGGTTTCAGGACATGCCGGTTTCCTCAAGATGTTTTCTTCACCGTTTTGAGAGCATTGGTGATGAAATAAATTACACAAAGTTATGCGCCTGGGTCGTCGCCTTAAGTCGGGGCCGATACCACATAGCCACCACTGCTCTCAGGAAGGAACATAGGAGTAGGTTTTAATCAATAAACTTTGACACGCCCTCCCAAGTTATTGAATGATATTCCACCCAAGAAAGAGGATTTGCGAAAAAAGTTAGAAGATGATTATGGTGTTTCTAGAAGCTACCATCGAAGATTCCCAGGTCTGTGGACATAGCTAACTAAATCAATTACTAGGATCAATTCGATTCCTTTAGTCTCGCGCAACGAATCCCGACCAAATGGAAGCTTTTCAGGGGAAAACTTTTCAGAAGGTTTCCTTTCAAGAATATTCTGTTTGGTTCACAGAAATAATTAGTTTGAAGTATTCTTGACTTATTTTAAAGTTTTGGAAAGTGATTGAGATGAACATATTGTCATTACAGCAATTTATATATTACAAACGCGATAGTTTTTATGTACGTGATTATGTTAGTTAATTCTTCACGCTCAAACCGTTGTTCCTCTAGCTAAGCTACCAACGTTTTGTTAACGTCAAACGCTTTGAATTTGCCCCGCCCCCAATTCTTATGTTCTGAAGCCATCTCAACGCTTTGTCACGTGGTCAGTACAAAGGCGTTGGGGGCGTGGCCAATTATAAGCGTTCGACTATAACAAAACGATATTAACTTAGCTAGAGGGGCAGAACGGATTTGGGTACCCAAATCCTGGTCAAAACTGGTCAGGTAAACTATGTTCTGGAACAGCCCACCTCCTCCGTTCACTTTTCGGCTTCAAGATATTCCATTCTGGCTACTACTTTTATGACATGGTCCTTGTTTTTCCTTCTTATATGTCTTACCTGAAATAGCTGGCTTCGCTCGCATGAAACAAGGAAATTATATACAAAAAAAATATGTGGACATTACTTAGGTACTCGTATGCCTAGTTTGATCAAAGTTCATTCAGTCAATTGAGAGTGGAGTGGCAAACATATAAACACATTCAAATATTTTCGGCTTTAAAATATTTGTGTTTAGCCATTTAGCGTGATATGGCAATGTAGTTCCTATATATTTATTAGATTAAAGAACACTGAATGCGAACAGCATTTGCCAGGCCATGGGCGGCTTATAGCAGTACTGAGACGAAAACAGTGTTACTGAATCTAGCTATAATTCTGCTACCGGACAGCGTTGCTATGTTCTTTGTAAAGGCACTTTTAGACAAAGCAAATCAAAGAGGCTTCTTGAGCGCTTAAAATGTCGTAAAAGTCTTTTAGAGTCCCTCTTTGAAAACTGCGTTTCGGACCAAAGATGCGCACTAAGAAGGAAAAGATATCCCACTTTTCCCGATTTCGTCTTTCTGGCAGAATATCAGCCACTAACTGGAGTATGAACTGTAGTGGCCATAATAAGTAATTGAAATCGTCATCATCATCATTTCAGCCCAAAGACCTCCATATAGGCCTCCCGAAATGTTGCCACAATGAACGGTCATGTACGTGGGTGCTACTATAGTAGACGTCTACTGTTGGACAAAAGCGTCCCGTAATGTCGCCACAATGAACATGGCGTGGGCGTCTAGTAGAAATGCTAGCAAAAATACCTACTAAATCATTTGTCTTTATGTATCGTAAAACGTACATTATCTAGGCAATTTTCTTTGGGAAATGAAGTGGGCTGACAGTCGTACAGTTAACAAGGTTGGTTCGTGCCTAGAATTTGAGATCCGTACCTCTCGCAGCCTGATGTGTTTCATTACGTTGGCTCGTGACAGGCAACACAATGATTTCACAGACGTTTTTATTGCCCTAAAGGTTGGGAGAATTTTTAATGTTGACAACATTACACGTTTGGTCAATTGAGGTTGAAAAAGGAATGCTGTATTTGATGTTGTTCTTCGGTTTGGTTTTATAGATAAAATACTACCGATTGATGTTGTACAAATCGAATGTGAAAAATTCGTTTGCTATCGAAATTCTTCGAAACTGTTTGACTATTTTTATGTACTTTTTTGGTAGTTTTACGAATAAGTCGCGCTTTTTACCCTATTTTTCTTTAATAAGTTATCATCATCATCAGCCTTTTTAATGTGAGAGCAGTGATGGCCGAGTGGTAACGGCCCCGACTTACGAGCCGTAGGTCGCGGGTTCAAACCCAGCCAGGCGCATTACTTTGTGTAATTTATTTCATCACCACTGCTCTCAAAACGGTGAAGGAAAACATCGTGAGGAAACCGGCATGTCCTAGAACCAAAAATTCGAAGACATGTGACATCCACCAATCCGCACTGGGCCCGCGTGGTGGATTATGGCCCATTCCCTCTCCTAGAGAGGAGGCCTGTGTCCCTGTAGTGGGAACATTAAAAAATAATAATAATAATTTATATGAAAAAAATAATATTTAATGAGTGTTAGTTCTCGAAATTGTCTGAATTTTTATCATCGTTGTTGTATAGTGTTGTATATCATTTTTAGTAGGACAACGGGACAAATTTTAATTAATTTATATGGCAAAATAACAAATGTTAGGTCAACTCAAACGTTCTAATTACATAGTACCCTCATACAGTTTCATTTCCCCATCATGTTAAAAACTACAGAATTTCACTTTACAAGGCAAAAACTTTAGATGTATATGTACTTATATTTTACAAACATACCAGCATTCAAAACACGTACGATCGCATCGAGATCAAGGAACCCGATGCAGATGATATTGGCAAGAAAATTCCGAATCGCGTCGACTAGACAAGAGTACTTGAAATCTATCAGCGTTTATTACATCCGTGGGAAATGTAAAAAGCTCTTAAAACTACTGTGAGAGGGCTAAAGAATTTCTTCTAGTTGAATGTCAGAACCACAGATATAGATATACCTAGATAACGCAAGCATCATGATCCGTGCCATTTTTTGACTACCTATTATGGCATCACAAGCAGTATATGTGAAAAGAAAATCAAAGCAATTCAAAGACGCCGTTGCGTACGGCATCCCCTTCACTCCAACCTCGCCTTGCACGCACAATTGACCATTTTTATTTATTTAATTGATGTCCGGCTAGCGCTGTACACCGATGCAGACTGACTGCGAAAATGACCACTTACGATTTTTGTACGTAAGCTAGGCACGCGAAGTAGTTGGTCTTGCGTTATCTAGGTATATCTATATCTGTGGTCAGAACCCTTTATAGCTTCGATGGCTGTTAGCACTTGATAAATTGAATTACATTCGCGTTGCCCGCCTGCTGATTGCTTAGAAGTGAATCAGCTGCATTGCTAGAACCTGACTTGTCATATCGTTGGAGCTGCTTTATTTTTCTCGGAAAATAAACAGTATTTGGTGTAGACAGTTTGAGAAACAGTAAAGTTAAATTTGTTTTGAAGGAGGCGGAGATTTCCGGGGTTGATGTGTAATATGGGTTGAGGTTTAAAAAACCGTTACACTTTTTTGTATAGAATTTTAATAAAAGCTAAATTTTTACTCTTTAATTCTTAGGTACTTTTAATTTTTCAATTTAAAAAATCAAATTGGTCGAAATTGATGAATAGACGGATGTTTTGTTATCCCTGGATCCTGAATCTCTTTGAGAAGTTTGGAGGACCTTTGAAGGACACCTAGTGACCCTAGTAGAGGACTCGTTGTCTTCTCGTAGATAAAGATCATCCCGTCCCAGGATTCTGTACCTGACAAGTCACTTCCACATTCAATCTGTCTCATAAATATCATTGGTCTATCTAGATTTAACAGTGTTGTAGAAGACCTTGGAAGCTATCAGAACTTAGTAAATTATCCATATATGTTAGTATAGCCTTATATGTCGGAGTGTCCTTGCGTGATCTAGTCAGAAATTAAGATATCCACAAAAGCACCGAAGAAAAGAATCGCCAAACTTAAGTGGCAATGGGCAGGACACATTACACGCAGAACAGATGCCCGCTGGGGCCGAAAGGTTCTGGAGTGGCGACCGCGTACTGAAAAACGCAGCGTTGGAAGGCCTCCCACAATGTGAACCGATGACCTGGTCAGGGTTGCTGGTATCCTATGGATGCAAAACGTACAGGACCGGTCTTTGTGTCGGCGATTGGGGGAGGCCTATGTCCAGCTGTGGACGTCTTTAAGCTGAAATGAATCATTTCAGCTTAGATGATGATGATGATGTCAGTATATTAAAAGATCGTTCAATCAAAGCCACCATGTTATTTGAATTCAAGTCTGTGACCTAGATAGAGCACAGCATTGGCTAAATTTAAAATATTATACCTTCGAAAAAATTGAATAGAAATGGTTTTTTCCTTACACGAGCTAAGTCCGTAAAATATAGTATGAAACAGTACCTTACCTTACTCTATATTTCAGAGGCAGTGATAAATTCGGTCTCACTGACTTAGGTTACAGAGAAATATTTCAAGTTGGCCGCCAAGATAAAATGTGTGGTCGCACACGTGATATTTTTCTGAATACTAATGAGGTTTAGAGTCCGACCTTCGTAGACCTAAAGTAAGTTCGAGTTTACATGACAATGTACATAATATATTGAATGTGTATAGAAGTAGTTAAGAGATGTCGAAAAATGTTTCCTGTTACGGTTTTCATTAACAAATCAAAGTACATAAGCTACTACAGAATTGTTATGTTTGTATGTCCTACAAACAAACAAATAATCATAAACATGTTTTTTAATCGTTTGTCTTGGTATGGCCATGTAAAAAGGAGGGATGAAACGCATGTTACAAAAAAAGCCATTAGTATAAATGTGGATGGATGGAAAGGGAGAGGGAGACCAAAGAAGATATGGATGGATTGTGTGAGAAGTGATATGGAAGACAGAGGAGTTAGTGATAGCGTGACGGGTGACAGGACAGAATGGAAGAAAAAAACATATTGCGCTGACCCCAAATAAAACGGGACAAGTTTTTTAAACGTTACCTCACACTAGGATTTACTCTTGTGTCGTGGATGCGTTCACAAATATATAAAGTCACATACACAAGCTACCCAGATCCGGAACAGAGCCAGCAGAGTCCGGATCCGGAGCAGAGTTGTACCATGCGGGATTCGAACCCGCGACCCTCAGCGCAGCAGTTAATCGCTCAACCACTGCGCCAGCCGAGGCAACAACACACACATTTTGACATTGGGCATACATCAACTCATACTGACCTTACATGGAAGATGTTCCTCTATTTTACTCCCTCAGAGAGAAGGTTTGAGTCCTAGCCCAGGGAATATTAAATTAGGATCTGGACTTAATTAAATATATCGAATCGAAGCCACGACCTCTGGAATAGCAGTCAGGTTCACCGACCACTAGACCAATAGACCAGTCAGAAGTTACATATTATTGTCTAAGCCCAGTTCAGGTAGGGTTCGATTCCGGGATATTTATGTAAAGAAAACCACGTTGAAATGTCGTTATAATATTTTAAGTTCCTTCATTTCACTACTATAATTACAATTAGACTCAAAAAGAAACAACATACTAATTTTTTCATACAATTTTTCGAAATAAATCTGGAAATGCATCCTTCAAAACCATTTATCAAGCTATTTCGTTAATTAATAAGAAAGTATCTCGTGCGATCTCCTTCAATATCACAATATTATAAAATATATTATTAATATTATATATAAAATAATTATAGTGTGGAAGGATATTTCGGTTTAAAATGAAAAACTAAATGCCTTGGCAACGTAGGAGTGAGTTAATTAGTCAGTAAAAGTCTGACACTACCACATGCTCCATTCATGGGGTTGAGAGATGTCGGTAAATAGCTTAATATATCTAATTTAACTATAATTTTTAACATACTTTCACCTGCTACACAATCCGAAGTATGGGTAAATAAATAATGAAAACGTAACTCTGGTGAGAATTTTTTATTAATAAATATTTCTCAGTAGCCCCATGCTAAATATGTAACCCTAAATATTTAGCATGGGGCTATTCCATAGTGATCACTTCTTCAAAGTGGATAGTAACAAATTAGTTTAAGAATTCTGTT
Source organism: Mythimna loreyi (assembly GCA_029852875.1). NCBI lineage: Eukaryota > Metazoa > Arthropoda > Insecta > Lepidoptera > Noctuidae > Mythimna > Mythimna loreyi. Next base: position 12,212,349 of record CM056780.1, on the reverse strand, counting down.
AAGTCAAGAATTTAAGTTTTTCATTAAACTTAAGTTGACATTATATAATAAATAAAACATCTAAATTGTACAGAGTGCGTGCATCATAAAGTTTTTTTTTTATAAGTAATAAAATTTATACTAATCCTCAGAAGCCAGAAGAAATATATAAAAAAATATTCCCAATAGCCAACTGAACTTTATAAAGTTATTATTCAAAATAATAAATTTCATGTTGAAAGCTGATTATATTTATGAAAGAATCGCCTTCGGTGTTTTTGAATTGAGCCTGTTTTTTCATGAAGATTTTCTCCCTGATATCTTTGCGTTTGATATTTTCGTCTTATTCGCTTTTGTGTTCTAGAAAATTAATCGGCCGTATACTAAAGAAGTTGTCAAAAACAGAGATTATGATTAAACGAGACAAAATTTAATTTATTCTCTGGCTAACTCAAGATAAATTCATAGAATGGATAAAAGTATGCTTTAAGAATTTCTCATCCCGCGCTAAGATAAATAACTCTTTGAGAACTTAATGATATCATATTTTAGAAGTGTAGTTAAATAAAAGTGCTCAGTAGATACCTACTTAAATATTGTTGCTGGCTAAAAGTATAGCTCCTATCTGCAGATTTACATTATAATAAAATAGATGATACCTTCTATTTTACGTACATATTTTCAATGCCAAGAACTTGATTTTGGATAAAAATCATTCAATGACAAATCTCGCCCTTGAACGGAGCGGGAATCAGTGTCAGACTCTTACGGACTAAATACTCCACCCCGTTTCTTCTTTGCTTTTCCCACTGGGGCCAAGCCTTTCTTTCAGAATTAACGCATAGGTCGCGGGCTCAAACCCACCCAGGCGCATTACTTTGTGTAATTTATTTCATCCCCACTGCTCTCAAAACGGTGAAGGAAAACATGGTGAGAAAAACCGGCATGTCCTAGAACCAAAAATTCGAAGACATGTGACATCCACCAACTCGTACAGAGTCCACGTGGTGGTTACGGCCCATTCACTCTCCTCTAGAAGAGGCCTGAATCCCAGCAGTGGAGCATTATAAGGCGATGCTATCTAAAATAAATACCTATTTAGTCTTGTCGTTCTGTTCTTTATAAAACCCTTTTTTCATAGTCATAGCATAAATAACCTTTATCCATCTTAGCAATCTTACTATTATATTTTAGATACATAAAAATATACATCCTCCTCCTTACTTCTAACAAGCGCACGACGTTTTTGTTGATAAATTGCATCCATCGCATGCATTGCACAAGTGCACATTTCCGCCGGGAGCTGGGTCCGATCAGAGACCAATGGGCCTCAAAGTCTTAAGCCACTTGGTAGCCGGTGTCTTCTCCATCGACTTTATTATTATATACAGGGTGTCCGGTAATGAATGGATAACCTTGAAATGTCTTATAGTATAACTTATGGCCGTTCAGAAATATAATAATTCTAAAATTAATTAATTTGCTAATTTTTTAATAAAAAAGTGCAATAGCTAGTCATACTATTGACTGTTTATCTATTAGCATAGTTCGTGTATAATAATAAAATAACAACAAACCGATGGAATCCATTCATTTCTGATCGTAGTGTTCATAAAAGTAAAACGAGGTAAAAAAAAAATTAGACCTTTCTTTAAAAAAAATCATAACTTAGGTACTACTTATGATATTGTTTCAATTTTTTTTTCTGAACGGCCATAAGTTATACTATAAGACATTTCAAGGTTATCCATTCATTACCGGACACCCTGTATAGTTTTATATAAACACTTTACTTAGGTGATGATGATAAAATAATATGATTAGAATCCATACGACCCGGTAAGGTATAATTGTATCATCAGCCGTTGTTGACGGCGCGCTCTGTTCCCACATGCTTCAAGGAGTTGTCAGCAAATGTAAAGGCCTACCTGCAGGGTTGAAGCCAACTGGAGCCACGGTCCGTTTACTAAAAGAAAGGTCCGACTCCAATATGAAGGCTAAAAAAGAACGGGATGGGTCGTTTAGCCAGTAAGAGTCTGACACTGTTTCCCGCTCCGCCCAAGATATTTTTTTTTTTATTGATTTTTCCCACCATAGAAAAACCTACATATTATATCATATTCCTCATTGCAAAGTTTACTATTGATTGTTAAAAAAAAGTTTTTGATATCAAATAAATTATTATTATCATATACTCTCGTATCCAATGACGTGTTATATACTCGTATCTTAGTTTTAATTATGAAATTAAAAGTAAAAAGTTGTACGTGGAAAAGGTCTAACAATAATATTACTTTTATTTTAATAATTGGAATATTTAGATATGAGAATAGATAACTCCTGTTTCTACGTCTAGAAGACCACATAACATCATCATCATTTCAGCCAAAGGACGTCCACTGTTGGACATAGGCCTCCCTCAAGTGTACACAATGGACGGTACCGTGCGTCTCGAACAAGATCAAACATTGTTCTTGTATTCGTTTTTTATTAAAAACTAGCTTTTGCCTTCGGCTTCGCCCGCGTGGTATTGGGATTGGGGTTGGGGTTGGGGTTGCCGGGATAAAAAGTAGCCTATGTCCTATTCCGGAGTGTATCCTATGCCTGTGCCAAATTTCATCCAGATCCGTCCAGCCGTTTTGGCGTAATTGAGTAACAAACATCCAAACATCGTAACTTTTCGCATTTTATAATATTAGTAAGAATTAGTAAGATAACTTTGAGTTAAATTGTTTCTAAGTCATAATTTTTTAATCTAGGTAATTTTTTTGTGTGAAGATTTATTATATTTTAGTTTTCAAAGTTAAACATGTCAAATGTAAACATGAATCTTGTATGAATAATTTTAGTGTTTACGCAAATAAAGAATATCTTATTTTATCTACTATTACAAGCTTTTATTTACTTTCACCTGTCCCGTTGTCTGTCGTTCTGTAATCAAATCTTGCAACTTAAATTTGATCCACTTCCCGGTTTCCGATTGAGCTGAAATTTGGTATACACGTTTAGTTCGGATGACAATGCAATATTAGTGACATGGAGCTGATCTGATGATGGAATCGCGAGGTAGCCATAGGAACTCTGTAATTAAACGGCACAACCACGTCGAGTTTGGGCTCGTGTGAATCGTCTTGACGAGTTTTATTTATATAAGCATAGACCACCGCTATAAAAGCTTGTTATGAAAAAAAAATTTTTCATTGAAAACTTGTTAGTTACTAATCCTTATTACCAAGCTCTCATAAAGTACTGAATCTCCTACTCGCCTCATTCTAAAATAAAACATATAGGTAGGTACAGTACGGCCGTCGAATCTTGGCGAGTCTAAGTTAGTCTCTGCGAATTTTAGCGCTTGAAAACTCATAAAAAATAAATGGTATAAATAAATTCAATTTGCAGTTGCAATTGCTGTTAAAAACTGTTATCATCATATTTTCTTTTTTACCTTTTTTTTTGTACGAGTTTTCATACAAAATAAATTTTAACCTTGTAAAATTCTCTTTTTTCGGTGTGTAAAAAACATCCAGTTACAACTCCTGTCTCGAGACTCATACTGAATAAAACTATTTTAGTCACGACTGCACTTCAAATTGTACTCGAACACCAAATGCAGTAAATGATCACTAAATCTTAATGAGCAAATTAATGCGCTATTTCTGCCTAAATAAACCACTGTGACAGCAATAAAATGTAGACTTATTAGCAAAGTATTATGATGTTATATTAAGTTATATTATAATATTAGTTTAAATCTTTAAACTTTTATAGTTTTACGAGGACTAACTTTTTTATGATTGTTTAAATAATAAAAAGAAGATTATTGAAATTGTAAGTTTTATTTTTTTATCTTAGTCTTATTATTTGATTGAATAAACAAAACGCACAAGAAATTTCTTTTTGGAGGCAAAAAGTTTCAGAGCTTATTTACTATGTTTGGAAAATGTTTTTTTTTTTTGCAGAGGGTAATTTACTTTAATCGGATATTTTTTTGCATGGCATTTTAAATTGAAATATGGTATTAAAATTTGGTGTTATTTTTGGATTAACAATGATTTTAGTCAGTTTGCTTAAAAAGGATAGCAAGATATAAAAACTCTGGTTATAATTTTACATTAAAATGCTGGTTTTATTTTCGTGATTATTTACTACTAGCTTTTGTCAGCGGCTTCGCCCGCGCACATATAATATAGCCTATGTCACTCAGGAGTAAAGCAGCTTTCTATTGTTGCTAATTTTTTTCCAATCGGACTAGTAGTTCCAGAGATTACCTCCTACAAACAAAAAAACAAAGAAACAAAAAAACAAACTTTACCTCTTTATTATATTAGTGTAGATGTAGATGTAGATAACTTTTGGTGATCATTTACTATTTTTGGGTTAACAATTATTTATTTGGAGTCATTTTAGCGAAATGTTAAAACTTTGGTTATAATTTTACATTAAAATGCGGGTTTAATTTTGATGATCATTTACTATTTTTGTATGTTATAGGTATGAAGTATCATACCTATAACATACAAAAATAGTAAATGATCATCAGTGGCTTATGTTTAACTTACCACCAGATATAGTAATATCTGGTAGTAAATTAAACATAAGCCACTAAATCCGCCACCGTTCCTAAGTTGCCATTCGCTTGAGGGCTGAGAGGTTAATACCAGGGCCAAGCCTTCCTTACAGAGGCTTCAGTAGAGTTCGACCCTTCTGCAGGATCCCTACGATTTGCTGACAACTCCTTGAAGCGCGCGAACAGTGCGCGCCAAGGTCAAGTTCAAATGTATTCGCTAGATTAGAAAGAGATAGACATAAATATTTCACTTACTCACAATCACAATGTAATGCAAGTGCTAGTTGATTACGAGCTACCGGCGCGTGCGCACGTTCTTTATTCAATTACCGATTTTGTTTTTGAAAATGGAGTGGCTAACCACGGAAGACGGTTAGTATTTCATTTCTTGTGTTAATTGTGGTTCTCGTTTTTGTGGAGTGAATTATAGTGTGTATGTTTTTTGTAAACATGTATTTTTATTTGTATAAGTATTAATGCTGTTGGCAAGACCGGTTTTGATAGTACCTATCTAAATAATAATACAAACAAAACTGTGTCAAACTTGTTCACAAAAATTCGGAAGTTTTGTCGCCAAGTTATTTGTATGTAGTTTATTTTTATGGTTTTGATATAGTCTTTCAATAAATGGAATCATTTATTGAAACAGACCATACATACTTGATAGCTTCATAAACAATAGCCTATTAAGAAATACAATGCAGTTAATTGCACGATGTATTTTTAATACCTCTCTGATATTTAATTAACTGGATTAACCTTTTGACTTTGGTAATTACAGACACAATTAAAGAACAAAAGGTGTGCGAACGCAGGCGTTCGCTTGGATAATGAATAAAATTGACAACAGTAGACAATGCCCAGGTGTCAATTAACAATGCACCGTTGTCATTTAACTGCAGTGGCGTAGCTAATCCCACACGGGCCCCGTATCAAAAGTCCTTCGGGGGCCCCGTATAAAAAAAAACGTATTTTTATTACAGATGCTTTGCTGCCCTATGAGACAGTTGTGGATAACATGTTGCGAATTTTTGCCTAGGTCGGGGCCCCTGTACCGCGGGGGCCCAGTATAATTGATACGGCAGATACGGCGGTAGCTACGCCCCTGTTTAACTGTTATGTCTATCTAATTTAAAATTAAGATGTAATCACTACATATTATAAAACAAAATCGCTTCCCGCTATCAGCGTCTATGCATGCTAAGATCTTTGAAACTACGCAACGGATTTTGATGCAGTTTTTTAATAGACTATAGAGTGATTCAAGAGTAAGGTTTAAATGTATAAATAGCTTTGCTCCTGGCAACAAAAATGTGTGATTTTGTCCAAACTTCACATAAACCATCTACTAAACAGCCTTAACAAAGCCAAAACATTTGGTTTGGATAGGTGAGCCCGTTTTTGAGTTATAAAATTACAATGATTAGTATCATTGATTTTTATATATATGTATTGATATACTAGGTTTTCCCCGCGGCTTCGCCCGCGTGGGTTTGGGGTTTCCGGGATAAAAAGTAGCCTATGTGCTATTCCGGAGTGTATCCTATGCCTGTGCCAAATTTAATTCAAATCCATTCAGTAGTTTTTACGTGAAAGAGTAACAAACATCCATACATCCATACATCCATACATCCATACATCCATACATCCATACATCCATACATCCATACATCCATACATCCATACATCCATACATCCATACATCCATACATCCATACATCCATACATCCATACATCCATACATCCATACATCCATACATCCATACATCCATACATCCATACATCCATACATCCATACATCCATACATCCATACATCCATACATCCATACATCCATACATCCATACATCCATACATCCATACATCCATACATCCATACATCCATACATCCATACATCCATACATCCATACATCCATACATCCATACATCCATACATCCATACATCCATACATCCATACATCCATACATCCATACATCCATACATCCATACATCCATACATCCATACATCCATACATCCATACATCCATACATCCATACATCCATACATCCATACATCCATACATCCATACATCCATACATCCATACATCCATACATCCATACATCCATACATCCATACATCCATACATCCATACATCCATACATCCATACATCCATACATCCATACATCCATACATCCATACATCCATACATCCATACATCCATACATCCATACATCCATACATCCATACATCCATACTTACAAATTTTCGCCTTTATAATAGTAGTAGGATTTAATATCCCTCTCCTAGTGAGGAGGCCTGAACTCCAACAGTGGGAACATTGAAAAGACTGATGATGAAGATGATAATTATTTAATATCTCCATTGCACCCATGAAGAAGCTGGGGCGGGTCGCTAGTTGTTAAATAATGAAAAAAAATGTTATCTAATTCATGTCGATAAAACATGATATCAAGTTTGAACTTTATGTAGGATTAGTAGGTACTTGACCGATAAGAGTTACTGTTTATCATATTTCATACTAACATTCAATGCCTATCAACGATTGATTGTTGCAAGTGTTGCAGAATGATTGCATGTTGATTGCATGTTGTCGTTGTGGGCGTTGATTGTAGATGGTTGTTAGTCGTTGTTGGGCTGTCATGCTTTTTGTCATGTTTATACTCGTGTATCGCCTGGTAACTGTCCGGAACAAGCCCAGTCATCGACGTCGCGCCTTAAGGAGTTGTCGGCAAACCGTAGGGACCCTGCCGAAGGGTCGAAGCCAACTGGGACCAAGGGTTCGCATCTGAAAGGAAGGCTCTGGCCCTGGTATATATGACAACCTAGTAATAGGGTTGGTTGTTTAGTCAGTAAGAATCTGACATGAGCATTTCACGTGAAAAAGGAACCTGGTATGCGACCTTACGTATAGAACCACGCCATGTACCATGGTTTGGGAACACTAAAATGCAACGAAAACTTGTTGTGATGGCTTTAAGAGGCCGGTTCGGGACGATTTATCTGGGAACCTAGATAAATATTGTCTAAATCCAAATATCACCATAATATGGTTGAAATATGCTCGACTTGCAAATGATTTTGGTATTACGTTTGTATGGATAAATCGTCCCGAACGCCGGCCTCTTAAGGTTGTGGTCTGGTTACATACCATTTAACAAATTTAAAAATTTTAATGAAGAAAACGGAATATTCGAATTGTTTTAGTCTGTGGTACAGTAGAAGACATTTCCACTTACTGTACATATGTTTATCAAATGAAGCGGCACGATTAGAGTTCATTAGGAAGTATAAATTAAACAGAAGTGACATTGGAGTATTCCAGAGTATTTTATCTAGTCTTAATACGGAAGTGACCAATCAGCTTTATAAATTTTGTATGCAATAGATTCATGAGAGCCTTATTTTAGTATCTAGTGTAAGACACAAGTGTTAGTTGTAATGAGGCTGCCATAGTCGAATTACGACTAAAGCCTCGAAAAAAAAAATCTGACACTGTTTCCTGCTCCGCCCAAGGATGGGATGATTTTCACCTACGATTTAAAAGAAAAAACCCTACACTCGTGTAAAACCACTAGCAGAAGCTGGTCTAAAATGCATCACGATAAAATACAAATCCCCCAGTCCAAAGTAGAGGATTCCCACAAATTCGTGTCCAAAAATGCTCGAATTCGTGAAAATCTGACGGTTTTTAAAAGGAAGGCTACGACCTGACATTCTAGGCATTCGTCGTGTATTTTTTCTGCGGATATACGAAACGACAATGTTACAGTTTTCGGGATTTGGAAACTATCCGCTCAAAGTAAACGAAGCACTTTATACAATTCACTATACCGACAGAAAACCAGTATGCATCTATGCAGTTTTTTCTGCACTTTATTTTTGAAGCTGTATCTGTCTTTTCTTGCATTTTCTACAGTGTTTTTAGGGTTTCGTAAATCAATAGGAAAAAATAGTTTCAAGATTACTTTGTTGTCCGTTTGTCGCTGTCTGTATGTCTTTGTCTGTCAAGACACTTTATCTCAAGAACGCGTGTTGGTATCGAGTTGAAATTTAAACCATATTCTGAAGTAGACTTCAGAATATGGTTTAAATTTCAACTTGATAGGTTCCTTGAAACTGTGAAAAAATGGGACTTCTAAGTTAACGAAAAAAACATAATACATAAATGAACGTACTTACTTTCGTTTATGATGTAAAAACGTACATTTCGACACTCTCAATGAGGTCAAAATTTATAGGGTGCGGCTCGTTGACCTAAAATACTAAAACGGATTATTGCAAAAAATACTGCAAAAAATCTGAAAACTGTTTTGTAGTTAGGTCACTAAAACCCAAATTGTTTTTTACGACTCGGAAAAATCTTCGTGGCTCGATTAGGGGAATTGAATTATTTTCATAGGTTTGTACAGATCCCTCGCCGTGAAACTCGTATACTCCCAGTTTTCTTCAGATAAAGTACGAAATTATCCTTTATATAAATATATACTCAATTTTTTTTTATCTGTCGTATATTATGCAGGATTCCTGTAGTTCTTACGTGACGCCATAGATGGCACTACACCCCTAAAACCTTACAATTTGAATCTTTATTCCAAAACAAAAAATCCAATTATAGTTTTAGCTTCGTAATTAATGGTCTCGATACCAAAACAACCTATGAAAAAAAATAAACGTTTCGATTAAACCGTAATAAAACCAACCCAATACAAAATGGCAACATAGAAAAGTTTAATAGGGAAATAGCACTTCTATTTTTTTTAATCGTATTGCATTTTCTCATCTTCCAGGAAAATACAGAATAGAATCGCTGTCAGCTGCTACTTTCCCCGGTGCATTAAAAGTGAGTATTTTCCGTGAATACAATGAGAGACTATTTAGTTTTGTCCCGAAGTTTCATTTGTCTAGTTGCTCTGCGACGTTGTTGGAAAATATTTAAATTCCTTCACAAATAGGACAACAAACAATGACAATATTGCTGTTTAATTTTCTAGTTCAATTAATTTATTTACACATTCAGAAGTAAATATTATATTCAAAAAATGAAAAAACACAATATATATAATAAAAAACTTAACTATAAACTAAACTACATATTTACACTAAACCTAACTATGTACGTGTAATACAAAAAACAAAATACACTCAGGCGTCGAAATATTTTTCCACATCGATGGCATCTGGAAACGAGCCCAGAAAACTGGCAGCATTCGACGAATAGAAAATAAATTGATCAAAAGGAGTTTTGTAATTGTATAAAATTTTTGAAATTTTATGTATAAAAATGATTACCTGTTCGTTATTCTCGCTGAAATTCGACAACGGCTGGACCAATTTGGACAATTTTGGTTTTATAATAGCTCATGGGAGGTTTAAGCGGTGAGAACGAAAAAAAACCAAACGCCGTTACGAAGTTTGCCGGGACATCTAGTATACAATATAATTATTAGAAAATATATATACAAATACACAAACAAATAGATACAAATTTCTTTAGAAGATCGAACGAGACCAGAATCTGAAGTAAATTTAACAAAGAGATCTGTAAACAACAGTGCCTTAATGAAAGTGATCGTTCAGAATCTGACCTTCTGCTTCTTCTGAGAAGGTTGTATATCCCTTGATGGTATGTGTAAGGGTAACCTCAAGCTTAGATACGTTGCAAAATACAAATAAACCATAACCACACCCTTCATGGTCTCCCTTCTCTGTCTGCCATTCTGAAATAATACTTTAATCCACTTAAGGGGTACTTCACACCATGTTTGTTAATGGCACTCAAGGACCTATGGTTAGCCATGAATCTTGGTCGTATTTTAAAAGCCTCAAACTTAGAATGAATCACTCAAAAACATAGCAAATATAATGTATTAAAGAAAATTAATATATTTTTTTGCTAACGTACTATTTGGTTCTGTTAACAAAAAGTTTTTACAGGCTTGTACGAGTATGTCAAATGCAGTGTCAACCCTAATTATTTGTAGCTTTATTATGTTGCCGTAAGGGAGATTCAGGTCTCCTTTAGGAAAATATGTCCTCCACCAAGCCAGTACATTGTGGTTTGATGGATGTCACATGTCATGTCTCCGATTTTTTTTTGTACTAATAACTACCGGATTCTTCACAGTGGATTCCTATGCGCCTCAGCTAAATCTATAGGTACTGAAATCGTATACTATGAATTTATTCACGATTAAGAAATAGATCAAGTTTTTGAGGAAATACAAACTACATTTTTTTTATTCACTCAACATTTTCATGTAACGGTTTCAATAACTTTATAAGGATCAAATAATGTTTTAATGTTCTAGGTGATAAGAGAAGCATTCTGCCAAGATGAATCAGTGTGCATCGGTACAGAAGTAAATAAGAATCCAGTCGCTGCAGAAGAATTGCTAGAGCTGTGTGCAGATGCAGCTTTGGATGGAGTTTCGTTGGTAGCAGTCGCCATTGACACTGGAGAGGTTGCTGCAGCTGCTTTTAATAAATTGCAGGTTTGTGATTCTGAATTTTCATAATTGACGCAGTCAACGCAGATATAGCCTAAATTTGATTTAGTTTTTTTTTATAATTGCAATAAACTAGTGCTTGACTGCGATCCCACCGAAGATAAGCAGTGATGCAATCGTTGATGGTGAGGCACGCTATTTTATTAAGAGCCTATTCACTCTAGCCTTGAAGACACCTAAATTATTGTTACGCCGTAAAAATAGAACACGTCGTTTCTTCGACAAAGTTGAGAGTATCACCAAATAATTAAAACGCATTGCTAGTCGAAACCTCCAGAATAGAAGTACGTACCAGGGCCTAGCAAATTCTAGAAAAATCGGACACGTATAAGTAGGTACTCAATAATTCTGAGAACTTTTGTAGGTACTTAAGTAATCTGGTAAAGGAATTTGTACCTTCTGTCTTTTACTATAGAGCCGAAGTTCGTATGAGTCGTGGGGTAGGTACCTACCTACCTACTAGTAATAAAAATGATTTATTGCTTCGCGGAAACGGTTTCTTTTGTTCTGGTGTGGCCTCGAAACTTCGGTATCTAGAATTTTCTTGGCTCTGAGTATAAATACGTGTTCGCTGGCCGGACGGGAGTCAGTTTGATTTCGACAGCGAACGAGTGCGAACTATCCAAGTCAAGTGAAGAACGTTTTCATCTATACGACGACCTAAGCGATATTTCTACGGATCTCTAGAGTGCGTTACGAAGTGGTTTATTGGCGATTGGACTAAATTGGTGTTTTGTGTGTGGAAAATAAATCTCTCTATTAGTAAACCGGCATTTGATTACTCACGTTCGTAACAACTGGTGTCAGAAGTGAGATGCCATTACTACAGAGGGACGACGAACAGCGACCACGAACAAGGAGACAAACGGAGATGGATGCTGCGCGTCACCGACTGGAGGAAGAAGATCCGGCTGGTATGGGAGCAACGGCTGCTGCTGAGATGCCAGCAGGACCAACCTCAGATATGAGCCTCGCTGCGGTGTTGGCTGCCATGCAAGCTAGTATGGAAGCCGTTCGCCGCGAACAGGAAACCGCTCGCCGCGAACAGGAAGAAGCTCGCCGCGAACAGGAAGCCGCTCGCCGCGATCAAGAGGCTAAGCAGAACCTGATCCTCGAAAAAATCGACCACGGCCTCGTCACGTTGGGCGAGAAAGTAAAGAATCTCACTTTAGAGGTCAAGGAGGTTTCCGCCCGAACTGATAGTTTGGAAATTAGATTTGATGACATTAATCAAAAGATCGTCAAGCTCCAAGCACGCGAACCCGTTGCCGTTGGCTCATCAGCGCACACCCACTGTACGTCGGCCGCAAAGTTTGATGTCCCACGTTTTGACGGCACGTCGTCATGGACTGCGTTCAAATACCAATTTGAAACATTGGCCAAGACGAACCGCTGGGATGATGAGCAGTCTTTCGCGGCGTTAACCTTGGCACTACGAGGAGATGCATTACTGGTTCTAGAGAACCTTCCTTCAGACGGCAGGACCTTGGAGCGCCTAATGGAAGGGTTAGACACACGCTATGGTGACAAGCACCTTGAGCACGTGTTCCGCGCGCAGCTTCGCGATAGAACGCAGAGGCCTAACGAGAGCCTCCAGCAGTGGGGTGTCGAGGTTGAACGGCTGGTGCGGCGCGCATATGTGTCGATGGCACCAGAGACTGTGGAAGTATATCTGGTGCAGGCATTCATCGACGGTCTCCGGGATACTGAAGTGAGGGCTACGGTGCGACTTGGACACCACCAAAGTCTGAAGAGTGCGATGGCTCACGCTTTGGAAGTGGAAGCTGTACGACAGGATTCACGCACGCACAGAGTTCGAGAAGTAGTGGTTTCGTCTTCAGTGCAGCCGCGTCACCGCGAAGGGCTGGTTTCTTCTTCGGCAACGTCCCGCTATATTCCGACGTGTTACGGGTGCAGAGAAAAAGGGCACATTCGTACCGATTGTCCCAAGAGGAAGAGGGCAAGTGTGGACTCCGCAACCCAAGTTAACGAGAAGACGATAAAACTTAATGTCGCTAGGGCTGCGGGGTGCGTGCCAGCTGGTCAATTAAAGGCCTCAGTCATCACCATCAATCAAGTCCATAACGGAAATAGTTTAACCATCGAAGGAACACTGAATGAACGTGCTTGCAATTTCACCGTTGACACCGGGGCGTCACGGACTATTATAAGACCTGAGTTGCTGAAACGCACGATCTTGTGGCAAAGAAAGTCTCCATCCTGCCGACTACAGACAGCAACCGGCCAGCCAGTCTCCGTCCTCGGTGATACAGATATAGAGTTAAAAATCGGTGATCAAGTGTACACCCATTCTGTTTTAATTGCGAATATTACCGATGATTGCATTCTGGGTCTGGACTTCTTGCAGAAGTACCAGTGTATTCTGGACATTGATAGGGGAGTATTGAAGTTCCCAGACCAAGAAGTGTTCCTGCGAGGAGTAAATACATGTCACCTCTATTCTTTAAAAGACACTACATTGGCTCCGAGAACAGAAACTCTAGTCGAAGTAAAATTCCCCAAGAAAATCAGGCAACAAAGGTGTGTAATAGTTGAGGATACTGGGCGGCACCCGGAACTCATCACCGCGAGAACTTTAGTAATGACGAAAGGGAAATCTAAAGTGAGAATTGTAAATCTTGGGAAAAAGGAGGTCCATTTGAAGAAAAACAGTGTTGTTGGAAGATGTGAAGAAGTGAAGTATCTCCGCCAAATCAACACATCTTCAGTGAAGCAATACTCAACGAGAGATGAACCTGATCACATCCAGCAACTTCTGGAAAGTTCTAAGAAGAATTTGTCGACCTCAGAACTACAGCAAGCCAGGGAATTTCTGCTACGGTTTCAGGATATTTTCGCAACGGGAAAGGACTGCGGAAGAACAGGCCTCGTCAAGCATGAGATAGACACAGGTGATGCTAGACCGATTAAACAGAGACCGCGCCGCATACCCTGGGCTAAAGAAACTGAAGTGGCAGAAATGATAAAGGACATGGCTGATAGCGGAATAATTGAGCCTTCTACGAGCCCATGGTCTTCTCCAGTCGTTCTGGTGAAGAAGAAGGATGGCAGTACAAGATTCTGTGTAGACTACAGAATGCTGAATAACGTCACGAAGAAGGACAGTTATCCCTTGCCGAGGATCGACGATACGCTGGACATGCTCAGTGGTATGAGGTGGTTTTCAACCATTGATTTGAAAAGTGGCTACTGGCAAGTGGAAATCAGCGAGAAAGATAAAGAAAAGACAGCGTTCAGTACGGGCATTGGCAATGGCCTGTGGCAATTTAACGTCATGCCTTTTGGGTTGTGCAATGCTCCAGCGACTTTTGAACGCCTCATGGAAAGAGTCATGGTAGGTCTTCTTGGTGACGTGTGCCTGGTATATTTGGATGACGTCATTATAATGGGCCGCACTTTCAAGGAAAACCTCAGGAACATGGAAAAAGTGTTCACCAGAATACGAGGGGCTAACCTAAAACTTAGCCCAAAGAAGTGTGCCCTGTTTAAGAAGGAGGTCAGCTACTTAGGACATATGATTTCCGCCGACGGAGTAAGAACAGACCCTGAGAAGATAAAGGCTGTGCAACAGTGGCCAGTTCCGAAGAACAAAACAGAAGTACGTGCATTTCTAGGGCTATGCACATACTACAGAAGGTTTGTTATGAGTTTTTCGGACATTGCAAAACCTCTGCATCAACTGACTGAGGATAAAAGAGAATTTATCTGGGACAACAACTGCGAGTCAGCGTTCAACGAGCTGAAGCAGCGGCTATGTGAAGCACCTATACTGGGGTACCCGAGCAGAGATGGAAGATTTGTCGTTGACACTGATGCCAGCAATACGGGAATTGGTGGCGTATTGTCACAGATGCAAGGTGACCGACAGATCGTGATCGCTTACTTCAGTAAGGCACTTTCAAAGCCTGAGAGGAACTACTGCGTTACTCGACGAGAACTGCTGGCTGTGGTAAAAACCTTGCAGCACTTCCACAAGTACCTCATTGGAAGGCAGTTTACGTTGAGGACGGACCATGCTGCATTGAAATGGCTGCTACAATTTAAAAACCCGGAGGGTCAAGTTGCAAGATGGCTCGAGCAGTTGCAGGAGTTCAATTTTGTGACGGAACATCGGAGTGGAAAAGGGCAAAACAATGCTGATGCCCTGTCGCGACGTCCGTGTGATGAAGACTGCAGACATTGCCAGCAAAACGAAGCCAGAGAACACGTGAACTTGATTAGAACTGAAGGCAACTTCAAGAAATCCCAGGAAGAAGATGACGATATTCGACCGGTACTGGACTGGTTGCGTAGTGGAGCTAGGCCCCAATGGAGTGAAGTATCGTCACTTAGTCCCGTCACAAAGAGCTACTGGGCGCAGTGGGACAGTTTAGTCCTGGAGAATGATGTGCTCTGTAGGAAATGGGAATCGAACGATGGCAAGGAGGTGACCACACAAGTGATAGTACCACGAAGTGAAGTGGTCCCCCTGCTACAGGAAATACACGATGGTGCTTCTGGTGGACATCTGGGGATCAAGAAGACTCTACTGAAAGTGAGACAGCGGTATTACTGGCTCAATTGTAGAGAGGACATAGAGCAATGGTGTCGGAAATGTGCAGCGTGTGCATCTGTGAAAGGACCACAGACTAGAAGCAGGGGCAAGCTTCAGCTGTACAATGTGGGAGCCCCATGGGAACGCATTGCCATCGACGTTGCTGGACCATTTCCAATTACAAATGATGGAAACAAATACATAGTGGTGATCCAGGACTATTTCACAAAATGGCCAGAAGTCTTTGCCATTCCCAATCAGGAAGCGACGACAGTGGCGAAGAAGGTGGTCGAAGAAGTAGTGTGCCGATATGGCGCACCTTTGGAGATCCATTCCGATCAAGGCCGTAACTTTGAATCTGCGCTGTTCCAGGAGATGTGTACCCTTCTGGGTATTTACAAAACACGCACAACACCTGCGCATCCACAGTCGGACGGAATGGTGGAAAGATTTAACCAGACCCTGGAGAATCACCTGACTAAGGTTGTCGATGACCATCAGAAGGACTGGGACCGGTATATTCCACTATTTCTGATGTCTTATCGATCGGCAGTGCACGATAGCACGGGATATACTCCAGCAAGAGTGAATTTCGGCAGAGAGATGAGACTTCCAGTCGATGCTATAACTGGCGTGCCACCTGACAAGACCAAGCCAGTTACGGACTATGTCAGTGACCTTCAAGATCAATTGGACGAAGTGCATAAACGAGTACGTGAGAATAGCATGAACACCAGCTCCAAAATGAAAACTAGGTACGACCGTAATGCCAACACCAAGGGATTTGAAGAAGGTGCACTAGTCTGGCTCCACAACCCGCTCCGACGAAAAGGGAAGTCGCCGAAACTTCAAGCTCGATGGGAGGGACCGTACACCGTGATGAAAAGGATTAACGACGTGACCTATCGCATCAAGAAAGGACTAAGAGGAAAGCCTAAGGTAGTCCACTTGGATAGACTGGCGCCGTACCGTGGATCTAATAATGCTCGGGACGAGCATGACTAAGAGGGGGGCACTGTTACGCCGTAAAAATAGAACACGTCGTTTCTTCGACAAAGTTGAGAGTATCACCGAATAATTAAAACGCATTGCTAGTCGAAACCTCCAGAATAGAAGTACGTACCAGGGCCTAGCAAATTCTAGAAAAATCGGACACGTATAAGTAGGTACTCAATAATTCTGAGAACTTTTGTAGGTACTTAAGTAATCTGGTAAAGGAATTTGTACCTTCTGTCTTTTACTATAGAGTCGAAGTTCGTATGAGTCGTGGGGTAGGTACCTACCTACCTACTAGTAATAAAAATGATTTATTGCTTCGCGGAAACGGTTTCTTTTGTTCTGGTGTGGCCTCGAACCTTCGGTATCTAGAATTTTCTTGGCTCTGAGTATAAATACGTGTTCGCTGGCCGGACGGGAGTCAGTTTGATTTCGACAGCGAACGAGTGCGAACTATCCAAGTCAAGTGAAGAACGTTTTCATCTATACGACGACCTAAGCGATATTTCTACGGATCTCTAGAGTGCGTTACGAAGTGGTTTATTGGCGATTGGACTAAATTGGTGTTTTGTTTGTGGAAAATAAATCTCTCTATTAGTAAACCGGCATTTGATTACTCACGTTCGTAACATTATAATCGGACGGAAATACTGCAGCCGGCAAACTGTTCCAGTTCCTCGATGTACGCGGTATAAACGGCGAGGTGAAACGCGACCAGGTCATAGATGTTTCAACAACGTAAGGGTGGATATTGCCGTACGCTGGAAAGGTAGTTACTATCATCATCATCATCGTTTCAGCCGAAAGACGTCCACTGTTGGGCAAAGGCTACCCCTAAGCGTCGCCACGACGACCTGTCCTGTGCATTTATAGTTACTATAGTTGAAGTATGAAAATGATAAGGTTTAGGCTACCTATGCATGAAGGGAAAAAATATGTTATTTAAGACAAATGGTACTACGAACCCCGGTTTGTAGTAGTATTTTGCTTACTAATTAATTTGATAGTCCCTATCAAAATGAAATGATAATTTCAAAGAAATACTGACTTTCTGCGATCATTGACCCCGTAGGCAACACTGTTTTTATTTATTTTTCACGAAAAAAATAAATAAACTAGCTTTAGTTTCGGGGCAAATCTGATAAACGAGTTGTTTATTTAACAAGACATATTTTTTTAGGATTCCATACCAAAGGGTAAAAACGATCCTATTACCTTTTCCAGGCTGTATCTTATGAACCATGATAACTAGATAGTTGGGATTTTTATAGGTTGTGTATTGCTGAACATACTATAATAGAATAAGACAAATATTTAGGTAGGGCAACTATACACTGTTAAATATAATTTAAAGTTTTAATGCCGTGGAGGGACGATTCAGTACATGAAACACTATAGATTAGTGTAGATAAAATAAATGCGTGAAGTACTTTTTTTCTAAATCTCGTATTGATATACGCATTTAAAAAAATCATTTCTTTAAGTAAACGAGTCATTGAACTCGTAGGTAATTGTCGGTCGTTGCGCGACAACTACCTACAGGTCATTAAACTGGCTCAGCTGACGTTTCTTTGGAGAAATCAATTTTGAACGTTCGTAAATTAATTTGAGTATTTAAAAAAAGGACCTACCTTATTTTAAAAACTCAAATTATTATTTTTATTTTCACTTCACAAATCGATAGTATTTCATGTACCTACTGAATCAACCCTCCAAGAGATAAAAATGATCAAAATTTAATGGTGTATAACTGTGATGTAATGTGTGAATTATTTTTACAATTTTTAATCAATATTAATAATAGTTATAATAGAAATGTTAAATGAGATAATGGTACGAAACCCTTCGATCCCGACTTCGATTTGAACTTGCCCGGTTTGTTTTACTTGTTGACACTTTTTTTTTAACAAAAACTCCCAAACCTCATTATTCCGCTTGTCACTAATTAACAAAAAGTAATGAATTCTAAGCGACTACTTTGTTAATTTAATTAGTTTCCGTGACTCTCGAGTTTCGATTTTTACGAAGACAAGAAACAAAGATAAATTATGCTTAATATGGTCAAGCATCGACAAGTAAAAGTACAAAAATGATTTTTTTTCAACAAGACATAAAATTAACAACTGCAGAATAACTACCATAAACGTAACCACTAATTACCCTCGTAATATTTCCAATAGTCACTAGGATAAGAAAATATAATTCAAATTCATTTATTGCTTATTACAGGTGTATGATTAGTTCTTATAATTATTTTGTTATAGATCACTGTAACATACCGATGAGGTGTACAATATTTATATATATGTCAAAATTTCAATAAAAAAAAAATACATCACTCTTCATAATACACATAGGTAGGTCAATAGGATTTCAGGTCTCCTTTCTAGACCAAGAAATGAGCCGTAATCCACCACATGAGGCTGAGGGTTGGTGAGAAAGCGTTATACCGGGGCTCTTGGAATAAGGCAAGGAAGGCACGGGGTAGGTTGTTTAGTCAGTAAGTGTCTGGCACTGTTTCCCGCTCCGCCCAAGAGCGGGATGATTTTTAACTACCATAAAAAAACCACATAAGTGCAGTTAAGTCCAGCTCCGAGTGTGTTGATATCACTTATATTTTAATTTTCTTGAATCCCTCCCACGGTTTTATCCTTCACTGGTTTAAGAGTTTAGTCTTGAATTAAATTACAAAAAAATAATACACCTGGCTGGATTTGAACCCATGACTTAACTTGTAGGTCGGGGTCATCACCATTGGGTTACCACTACACTTTTCTGCAGATGCAGAGTGACTAGAGTGAGATTATTTAAAATTCTTACTAAAATAAGTAATTTCAATTTAAGAAAATATGACAGCAAAGCCTCGGAGGCTTTGCTGTCTTAGCCTCCTACTGTATTATCCACATAATCTGTATTATATTAGTGCGTTCTATTTCTACTTTTAGGCTGCATTTCCACCAGAGATGTGCGACTATGCATAACGAGGGATGTGTTTGTACAGAACCAATAGAATTGCTTGATTTACCTTAATCAGAGGTTGGTTCATCCTTGCACACCTATGATGGAAACGCAGCCTAGGGGTCGAGCTCATATCGCCATTTTCACCATGGGCTACATCGTTCAGCGTTTAAATGGATCCCTTTTTTTCTTCACCCTTTCTTATATATCCAGGGTCAATCCCACTTAAGCATATTTCATAGCATCAATGTGACCTGTTATATTAATGCCGAATTGCATGTAATTTTTGCAGGAAGCAACTTCAGATTCATCTGAGAAGCCATTCTTCGAGGTATTTGCTGAAGAACGTTGCACACAGCCGTCATCACGGGCGCTTATAGAGTGGATGGCTGAAGTCGATGGGAGGTGTAATTTCTTTGAGAAGTAAGGATATTAAACATTAAATCTTTTAAGAGATACGTACCTCAAAAGGAAAAAAGGTCTGTAGCTCGTGGAAACTGTGAAAAAATCAAACATTTATGTTAACGGGAATAAAATATATAGAGGTCTATTTCGAAAAAACATATATTTTAACACTTTCAAAGGAATCAAAATACATCCAGGTACTCGCCGTTGATCTAGAACCCTGAAATTTAATCGAAACAAGGCCTTATAGCATAAATATAAGAATTTTGAAAACTGTTAATTTGTGGTTACGTCACAAAACAAAACTTTTTTTCAATTTGGAAAAATCTTCGAGACTCAATTAGTAAATTGAATTATTACAAGCTTTTATTTAGTTTCACCTGTCCCGTTGTCTGTCGTTCTGTAATCAAATCTTGCAACTTAAATTTGATCCACTTCCCGGTTTCCGATTGAGCTGAAATTTGGTATACACGTTTAGTTCGGATGACAATGCAATATTATGATGACATGGAGCTGATCTGATGATGGAATCGCGAGGTAGCCATAGGAAATCTGTAATTAAACGGCACAACCACGTCGAGTTTGGGCTCGTGTGAATCGTCTTGACGAGTTTTATTTATATAAGTATAGACCACCGCTATAAAAGCTTGTTATGAAAAAAAATTTTTTCATTGAAAACTTGTTTACATAAGCAGCTTGGTACGGAAACCTCAGTTTTTTTTTTTCAAATCACTTGCTGAATGTAACGTTAAATTCATCATTCAAATAAACTATTAACAGGTTTTTTTTTTATAATTCAAAACGTAAACCATGAGCACTTTCCAAAGTTCATATTTTCCTCTGTGGAGAAAATTTACAAGAAAGTCCATGGAACACATTCGGTTATCAGCCATCTTTTTTCTTGCTTTTAAAACTCGAATTAGTATCTGTCTTTGTTATATGTAAGTATAGGTAATATGTCATTATTTCTAAACCCTCTAAAGAGGCGCTAGAGAAAGAGGATCCCAACAGTATTAACTCCACTTATTACACCTTTGTTACCGTCCAGGCGTCCACTTGTCTTCATTGAGTTGAGTGTCGGTTACTTGAACCTCTTTGCAGGCCCTTAATTTCTTCTTGATCTGTGTTATACAGCTAAGTAGGAGCTTGACCTCATGCTATTTTACTTTCAAGTTTTACCCGTAATATTCTCTGAGTCATTTTTAGGGTTTCGTTAGTCAAAAGGTAAAACGAAACCCTTATAGGATCAATTGGTATTATTATATATTCTTTTAGTTTTTTTATTCTCTTATTTCAGAAGTTACAACGTTATCATTTTTGAAGACCTATCCATAGATACCCCACATGTATGGAATTAATGGAAAAACAATTTTTGAGCTTTAGTTCTCAGTATGGGAAAAATGTATTTTTCATTACTCATACTCTGAAAGTAGGTGTAAAGTTGCCTGCGGACGGGGTTGGAAGAAGTATTTTTACTCCCTAGGGAGTTTTACTTTACAACTGACAGTTGTTTTTTTTAATATTTAGACAGCAAATATTTAAAAATAAAACTAGAATTGAACCGTGACCTGAATTTTTATACTGCCAGTACAATTAAAATGACATAGAGATAGAAATAATTTAAGAATACTTTTTTAATGACTTTATTTTAATTTACTTTCAACTATTTCATTAAAACTAATATTATATTTGAGAAAAATGTTGACCTGACCCATTTTTACAATGATAAAATGAACAATATTGACATAATAGACAGACGACGACAAAAAAAAAATCGCGGGTAAAGTCGGCCGATTTGGTCTTTCTTGATTTTTTTTTCGAGGTGTAGAGTTTTGTTTACATTTTGCTAAATCTCTGTTATAAGAAATTTGTATTAACACGATAAGTTGATCAGCTTCAGTTATAAATTTAACGCAAGATTCTTTGAGGAAAAATCGCTTACCGCCTAAATCAAAAGAAATATACCTACCTAAAAACATACGAAGACATTTGACGATGACTCAGGTTTTTATTATTATTTTTATTTTCCTCGTATTCGTAATGAAAAGCACAGTGTTTACCTCGGGTTAAAGAGTTGTTTAGTCCCGAGAAATTTCTTGGCGACCGAGCGATAGCGAGGTCGCTAATAGTTCGAGGGACTAAATAACTAACTTTCATCCCTCGTATAACAATGTACTATTTTTTCTATTTTTGTGTAATAACCTTTATGTGGTTCACAGATTACATACACTTACTAAATTTCAACAGTATCTCATATAGTTTCGGAAAAAAGTGGCTGTGAAATACGGACGGACAGACAGACAGACACGACGAATCTATAAGGGTTCCATTTTTAGCTATTTGGCTACGGATCCCCAAAAAAGGCTTAAAACCGCCTATGCGTTTTTCAGAAATTTCTTCATAAGAGCCTCTGCCATTACCTTCTAATTTTAATACATATGACAAGTATATACATCTACGCCTTTACGACAAAACGTAAAACTGCGGAGCTCTCAGCAAATTCATCTCCCGTATAACAGCTACCATAATGCTAGAGTCTCATTAATTCTGTAATCTCGTTTGACATGATGAAACCAGCAAGTTAATAAGTCTTACGCATATTGTGGCTTTGTCAGGATTTATTTATAATGGGAGACATGCTTATTTTCTTGTTTTTTGGCAGTGTTGTGAATGAGGTTAAAATGTAATGTTTTTATCCAGTTCTTAGGCATATTTTTTAAAGAACCTCTTTTGCCGCTGTTGAGGTATACCGCAGTGGAGGTGGTGAGACGATCTGATTATATGCATATATCACAATATGCTTTATATAACTAACTTTGTTCCTAGAAACTGTAACTATTATATAAGAAAGGTTTGGAAAGAGACAATTTGAGACCTTTGTTCAGCAATGGGAGACAATTTAAAAAATGCAAAAAAATTAAATGAAGATAATGTTGTGAGAGAGCAGTGGTGGCCGAGTGGTAACGGCCCCAACTTGCGTGCAGTAGTTCGCGGGTTCAAACCCAGCCAGGCGCATTACTTTGTGTAATTTATTTCATCACCACTGCTCTCAAAACGGTGAAGGAAAACATCGTGAGGAAATCGGCATGTCCTAGAACCAAATATTCGAAGACATGTGACATCCACCAACCCGCACTGGGCCCGCGTGGTGGATCATGGCCCATTCCCTCTCTTAGAGAGGAGGCCTGTGTCCCTGCAGTGGGAACATTAAAAAGGCTGATGATGATGATGATGATGAATGTTATGACGTGAATGGTTATCTAAAAACGCAGAAAAGTCTGTGGTAAGCGTGTCTTCTTTCAAATAAAAAAAAAAAACAAAAATAATAAAATCAGTTCACATAATCCAAAACTAAAACCGGGAACAGCGCCATTTCTCGAGGAGTTGGGTTATAGTTTAAGAGCTCTGTTACATTGTGAGAAATTTGTTACTTTGTTTGTTGAAAACAGGCAGGAAATTACGAACCCTACAGTGAGCGTGGCCAGACATGCTCTTGGGCTTGGCCGGTTTTTATTTAATTTCAATTTGGAAACAATCTAACTCATAAGATCAGGGACAATATGCCATACTGTACAATTATCGCTAATTGTTACTTTACTGCAACCGAATCGAAAGAGCGTAGTCAGTATACTAACATTGATGGTATACTGTAACTTAAACATGTCACGGATGCCAGTCATTATCATTGCCAAGTCTAGCTTACAACTATGTACTAACTAACTGTTTAGTCAATCACTCACGTCTATTAACGATCACAAGGCACACTGGTAGACATATTAATTAACTTGCTTCTGCAAGCGACTTCGCTCGCATGATAGAACATCATCCCAAGGCAACATACTGCTGGAATAAAAAATATTAAGTATTGTGTAAAGCTGTTTTAGGACATGGCTTACCCATGTATACATATAACATTTTTTAATCTAGAACTAATCATTAATATACCGGGCTACTATGATACTACAGGTAGTCCTTGACCAAAGTGGTAACGGTGATGCATTAGTATTATAATTATAAAGACGAAATTTGTGAGTAGGCTCTGCAAATTTAACTCTTGAAAACTCGTACAAAAATAAAAGTAAAAAAATAAATAAACCCAATAACAGTTTTTAACAAATAACTGCAGCAAATTGCATTTTTGTTTGTTTAAACTATTTTTTTATATAAATTGTTTAAAATTCGCAGAACCTGACTTCAGACTCGCCAAGATTCAACGGCCGTACTGTACCAAGTTTTATCGGAATTATACATACATACTCACAAATTTCGTCTTTATAATTATAATACTAATGCATCACCGTTACCACTTTGGTCAAGGACTATGGCGCTGTCTCCACGAGCGAGAGAATCGCGGCGATATTATCGCCGTGCCACGTTTTTCTATACACTCCCTATGCAACCGTCTCCACACGGCGATATTATCGCCGCGATGCGACGAGTGGCAACGAGCGCGCAAAACGTCATTACATCGTCGCTAGCCCGCCGCGACTAGCAACGCGACCGCCGCGCGCTCGCGGCGCTCTCGCGACGTGCGCGCGGCGGGCGCGCTGTCAAACACAGCGTCACGTAACTGAATTCCTTCATTCGCAACGTGACGTCAAGGAAACGCGGCGATACCGTTACGAGTCCCCGCGGAATCGCCGCGATTCCGTAACTTCTCGCGACGATACGCGGCGGAATTATCGCTCGTTCGTGGAGATTATCCGACGATATAAGGGCGGACTCGTCGCGATTCTCTCGCTCGTGGAGACAGCCCCTATCTGTAGTATCATAGTAGCCCGGTATATTAATGATTAGTTCTAGATTAAAAAAGTGTTATATGTATAGTAAGCTAGCACTTTACCCGCGAATTTGTTAACGAGTTGTTCATAATAACTTAAACATACGTTGGTAACAGAAAAAAAATAAAAGAAAACAATGTTTAATTTTCCCAAAATAGACGAACATAATACAATAAATTAGTCAAGTGTGAACCAGGTTTTATTGAATGGCACCAAATACACTAGGCAGAATACTTTTTAGTAGTTAGTACTTGGTCTCAGTTAAATGACATGTTTTGTCTACATGTTTGGTAGTTTTTGAATACTTCACTCAGATTTATAACAGTCAAAATTATTAATTTGCAGTTTGATGCAGTCCTACATTACAAATTCACTTAGCCAATCAATAACAGAATCCATCGATTTAAAATAAAGAAGTCTCTCCTTTAATACAAATAGATTTTTAACAATAAATACTACACTACTCGTATTTTAATAATATAACAGTTCCGTTATTAAATCCTTTTGTTTAAAAGTTAAGCTACTAGTAACATTGTTTCGGGAATAACTACCTATTCAGTACGTATTTCATACTGCTGCAGAATATTAACAAAGACCATCCACTCTGATTGCTAGTTGAGATCCATTAAGATCTTGCTATTGTCTTTCTCGAAACTATCTTGAAACTGTGTTGAGAATTTGGTATTTACTCGTATTTGTAGGGTAGTTATAGATTTAAGCTTTAAGTTCATACTGTTTGTTTGTTAGGTAAGGGCAAGATTTATTAATGAACATTGCTCTAAAGTTTTGGGTTAACAAAAAAAAAATAAATGATTTCATACCTTAAAAAAAATGCGTTCATGTAATTTATATGTCCTTTTGGCTTTTTATTAGGAGGAGTCAACTAGGAACCCTTATAGTTTTCAATAGATCTCGATCACCGTTAGTGATCAAAGCTGAAATTTGGTACCAATATTTATATCAATTACGCCGACAAAGTGTTAAAATAATAAACCAAGAGCGTGTCGGTTCACGCTCGGTGTAGGGTTTGGCAGTTTCCCGTCTGACACAAATTTCTCACAATGTAACAGAATCCTTAAAGTATGAGTAGTTTTGGCAGAGTAGGCAAAAGTACAACGCCATATAAAACTACTAAATTGATTTTCGGTTATAATTTCGCGTTGCGTGAACCGAGTTTTAATAATTAGGTATTTGAAAGAAGATACGTTCAGGCCCGTACTGGCCCGACACGCTCTTGACCGATTTTTTTTATTAATGAGACTAACGGTTTTCTTTTTCCAGATACAACGTCGACTGCAGCCTGGAGATAATGTTCCTGGCAACACTTCGCGAGCACAGGTTCCACAAACTAGGCACAATTCTGTGCAAAACATCAATAGAACTGGGGAAGAAACTGAAGAACGGCCCAGTGGCCCAAATGACAGTACAAGACCTAGGTCCAAGTTATTCCAATATGGCGGCAAGAAAACCGGTGGCCAAAATACCCAAAATATGTCAAGCGTTGTGGACAGCAGAACCGACTCAGAAAATAGGAAAGGCTCTAAATTTTGACGTAGGATTAAGGGTGTCTTTCAACGATTTTTATTACAATGGAAAATCTTATGGGGACAGGCTAGGAAAAGAGGTTTTTGCTGAAGCCGCTGCTTTAAGAATTGATTAATTTTAAAAATTGCTCATTTTGTTGGTAAACTTATTATAAAATAGGATAAGTATTTCTTTAGTTTCACGAGTATGATGCTATAAATATGATGAATGACACAATGTTATAACTAATAAATTATATTTTACGATTACAATAAATAAAAGCTTATTTTATTTTCCTGAAATAAAGATTTAAAGTTTTATTTGAACCTCCTTCAAAGTATTAATATTCGACTGGTCTATTGGTCTAGAGGGTAGTGGCCCTGGCTGCTATGCCGGAGGTCGTGCGTTATATTCCCACCCAGGACAAATGTTTGTCTGACGAACACAATTATTTGTATTATATCTGGGTGTAATTTATGTATAATAAACTAAACTAACCATGGATGGTTCGTTATCACGAGTACCAAACACTATTGTAAATGTTTTTAAGGGTGGAAAAACACTAGAAGTAAACAGGCTTGCCAATTTTTGTAGCGTTGAAAAACTCTGAGGAAATTATCTGATAAGATCCATATTATTATTATTATTTAATATTATAAATGCGAAAGTAACTCTGTCTGTCTGTCTGTCTGCTACGCTTTTCCGCTTAAACCTCTCAAACGATTTTGATGAAATTTGGCACAGATAATCTTTAGACCCTGAGAAAGGACATAGGCTAACTTTTATTGCGAAAAAAAGGGATACAGAGGTTCAAATAGGGGTTTAAAGTATTAAAAGGACGCAGACGAAGTCGCGGGTAAGAAAATATATGATAAATCTAAAAAGACTTGTCAAAAGAGGGATCCTCTTTTTACAAGTCTTTTTACCTCTAGGGTATTTCCAACCTAAAAAAATCACATGTGCCTAAAATAATAAAAAATATAGTGGAACTAGTGTTAATAAAATTCAACATTAGTTAAATTATTTCCAGATTCTTTTAAAATGGATTACAAAAATCGTCAGTAGTTCCATCATAGAACTGTTAATGGTACTAACGAGAACGAACCCCATGTATTAGGATTCTAAAGGAATACGGATGTGTGGGCATCCCCTTAAAACTTGGCTTATTAACGTTGGTAGAAGAGACGATCTTTGGAATGACGTGAAACTAATGCTTGCGATGAAGGTTTATGATTGGTTCCTTCCTTGCTTAGTCGGAGAACCTAGGACTTAAATACAAGACCCCATATAAAAAAAATTGTCGCGACGATACGCTAAGAAGAGGTTTATGGGAATTCTAATAATTTTTTCGTTCAACATGCAGTAAAACATACCTACTAAAAATACATTTATTTCCCCTAGCATGCTTTGATATCAATAACCGATTCGTTTTTTTTTTTTGCTAGATTTTTTGTAGGTATGCATGACATGTTTTCAAATATGACAGCCCACAGTCAAAACATCTGTCAGTCATTGTTTTGATATATTAGTTCTGTCAGGTGTTAACAGTGTGTTTATTAAGATAATTTATTTATATTTCTTCAAAATAAAAATGGTATGGTGCACTTCAGAAGATGGTAAGTGATATTTTTAAATTAACTGATTTGAGTAGCATAGCGTACCATTCAAGTTTCATTATTTATTTACGTATTCATTAGAAGATATGTTATAGTTATAAACCTGAATATTTATCCAAAAAAACTTCAGGATGTACGTAATGATAGATTTTAATACGTGGGTAGATTTGATTTTCTTATGCAAGTATGATTTACATTTAATTTTACGATGACTTATACAGTTACAGTGCAATCAATCTGTATATATATAAACGCGAAATACCACTGATTTAATCACGAAATCATCATCATCCTACCCTTATCCCATATTACTTGGTGTTGGCGCAACATGTTTTTTCCTTTCACTCTGTCTGATTTAATCACGAAATCTCAGTAACTAAAACACTTACAAACTTAAAATTTGGTTGATAGGTTCCTTATAGAGTGCAAACCTCCGCTAAGAATGGATTTTACGAAACTCCATTCTCAAAAAGGCAGAAGCTAGTACTTTATGTCTGAAAGAAAGGCTTGGTCCCAGTGCGAAGGACAGAGAAAGAACAGGGTGGGGTGTTTTGTCAGTAAGAGTCTGACACTGTTTCCCGCCAAATTTGTTTGACAAATCCCGCTCTTGGGCAGACCCATGAGCGGGATTTGTCATTGGATTATTTTTGCGCACCATAAAAAAGTTGTAAGTTTAAATCAAATTCACTTGGGCGAAGCGTGGCGTGTCCGATTTTTTCTGACTAAAACCTCATCTGTGTTCCTTCTTTGTCTTGCGTTTCAGAACGCTGGGTTTCCTTTCGGAAATCAACCCATGTGATTAGTCCGCCCTAAATGAATTAAAAGTGTACTTTTATAGAAAGAAAAAAATAAGAATTAAGGCAGAATTCAAATTCAAATTGCATATCTAATGAATTTATACGTTTCTATAGGAAAATACAGAATAGAATCGATATCACCTGCAACTTTTCCTGGCGCTCTTCAAGTGAGTTATAAGTTTGTCAATTGTTTATAAATAACTTTAATCCTTTTAGGGTTTAACATCATCAATGTTTTTACGTCGTGTTCCAGGTACTAAGAGAAGGATTTTTTCCAAACGAAGCGGCATGTGTTGGATTAGAAGTAGACAAAGATCCGCTAGCAGCAGAAGAGATGTTAGAACTATGCGCAGACGCAGCACTGGACGGTCTATCACTGGTAGCAGTCAATACTGACACCGGTGAAGTGGTCGCAACTGTATTTTGTAAATTGGAGGTTGCTAAAATTATAAATGACAGTTTTCGTTAGCGTTGCAGTAGGCAGGGCACATTGCTCTCCGAGCAGATAATCGATGGAGACGAAATTTCCCCATGAAGCGGTGATCACACATAACGGAAGAAGCAGATTTAAAAGGCCCCCAACAGAGTGAACGGAAGACCTGGTGAGGGCCGTGGGAATGCGATGGATGCGAAACAAACCGGATTTATTATTATTGCGAAACTTGGGGAGGCCTATGTCCAACAATGGACGTTTTAGGCTGAACCGATAATGATGATAAGCCATGCACTAAAATAGCTTTTATAAGTCACTAAAGACCTCGTATGATTTCGTCAATCAAGGTGATGTTGCTGATTAAAAACTAATAGAAGAAAAATATGAAAAAATAAGCAATCAAATTATGTCAATCAGTTAAGTTTAGCGCTATAGGCGAGAAGTGATCGCGATTGGGGATAGGATATATAGTAATATCCAAGTTTATATTTCATCTGTTATACAGAAAGCGGGCCTGCTCTCAAACAGGAGATTGCTATCGGATCGTTTTCACGCGGCTATCACCTTTGTCGCCAGTATTTCTGATCAAAATCTTCTGCAACGGTTTGACCAATTTTATGAAAAAAAAATATTTTATTTTTGTAGGGCTGAAAATAGGTCGTAGGATATTTTTTTTCTCTACTACATCTACCTATTATACTATACCCGTTCGTTACCCGATTCTGCTAGAATTTGTCTATTTTTAATTTCAGGAAAAACCAACCCCAGGATCAATAGAAAAGTCACAATTTGACATATATATCGAAGAGCGCTGCAAACGACCCTCGACCAAAGCCATGATGGAGTTCTTACTTGAAGTTGACACGAAATGCGATTATTTTGAGAGGTACACTAGCCAGATTAGATTATT
Source organism: Mythimna loreyi (assembly GCA_029852875.1). Classification (NCBI taxonomy): domain Eukaryota; kingdom Metazoa; phylum Arthropoda; class Insecta; order Lepidoptera; family Noctuidae; genus Mythimna; species Mythimna loreyi. The sequence goes on along the minus strand of CM056780.1, from coordinate 12,182,318 downwards.
TCTTTCTACTACTTATAGAAAATAAATCATCATCATCATCATCAATTCAGCCAAAAGACGTCCACTGATGGACATAAAAAATAAATAAGTCATATTATTTATAGTGGTATTTTGAATAGAATTTCATTATAATCTTAACTTTCATCGAACTAAGAACTAGAACTAGTAGTTTTCAGCGGTTTCTCTCGCGCGCAACTAGAAAATTACCTCAAGAAAACAAATGTTTCGTTTAATCGAAATTCGATTAGCCGTTTGAGCTTGAAAAAGTGAGAAATACAAATACCTATACAGAAACCGGTACGAATTTTGAGTGCTAGACAAAAGAGTAACGATCGCTTTACTCATCGTACACATCAGCGAGGCAATCACTACTATATGGATTGCACACCCCGCCCCAGCGTCTCACTTCATATTACAAAAGAGCCCTGATATTTAACTTCTGGCGTGCTATTCTCTAAGAAAACAGCTTCGAGCGCAGCGCTGACCACAGCGATGAACATTACATTAACAACCCTAATGTTTAGATACATAGGATTAACAATCTAATGCACCTATTTGGATTTCATCGCTGCGGCCAGCGCTGCGTTCACGGCTGTTTTCTTAGAGCTAGTATTCTCTACACTACACTACTTCGCAAGTGGAAATCAGCCTTGAAGCAAAATGTCAGCGTTCAAGATCCGTGCCGGTACATAAAATTTCTTTCATTTAGTGTGATAAAGCAAACTAAATCTGATTTCATAAAATTTTCCAGGTATGGTGTTGATTGCCTGTGCGAAATAATGTTCCTGGGTACCAAACCTGAACATAGACGGAAAGGTCTTGCAAAGTTGCTTACTAAAACAGCTGTAGAGGTGATAAAGAAATCCAAGGAAGGCCCTATTGCTCCTCTAACTGTTGCAGACCTAGGACCAAAGTACGCGTTCATGAAGCCAAGGAAACCAGTCACGAAGCCACCGCAGTTGTGTACCGCGGTGTGGTCAGCAGTTGGTTCAAAGAGATGTGGAGAAATTTTGGGTTTTACCGTACTTGAAGTATTTTCTTTTGGTGACTTGATATACAACGGAAAACCTTGTTCTGATAGAATTGGTGTTGTCACCACTTGCGAAGGAGCTGCACTGAGGATTTAAAATAGAAAATATTTTTGAAGAGAGAATGCTAAAACCCGCCCTTTTGTTTAATTATTTATTTTCGTTGTTAAGATTTAATATGTGATTACTTAAGTTGATCTTTGTTCAATATAATTTGCAATATAAAAAACACGTTTGTATTGTCTAAAAATGTTAACAAAAATTTGCTATTTTCCTTAACTGATATTATCTAAATTCATTAAAATTTGAATTATATTTTTATAAAAAGACATAATAATTGAGATTGTACATATTTAATAAAGTACCTAAACAGATTGCCATTAGCATTGTCCATCTGAAATTAAAAACAATAAATATTGAAAGGGACCATACTGCCAAGATAAAAATCATTCTATACCGTATATAATGCAGTTTGCTTGTCAGTTAAATAGCCACCTTATGAACCTCACGTACACTAATCTAATCATGAAAAATAGTTATGATAACAAAGTAACATATGCTAAACTAACATGTTTTGAGTGACGTTCATTCATGCTTCTGGGTTTAAGAGATTAAAGAAATCTGAAAAACACGGACGGATTTTTTAAATCATATAAACCAATGCTTGACTGCAATTCCCACCTGATGGTAGATTGTAATGCGATGTACACGATTGATTGTGAACAGTTTATTAAGATTCTATTCAACTTTTAGTTTTAAGGTTAGATATCTAATTATTTGTACAGTTTCCTAAATAAATTTTTACCCAAATAAAAAAAAAAAACTTGTATTTGAAACAAGGTTTAGGCAGCGGTTTTGGACGCATAAAACATGAAAAAATATATGTCTGGATTATGGCCCATTCACTCTACTAGAGAGGATTCCTGTGTCCCAGCAGCGGGAACATTAAATCGGCTGATGATTCTACTATAACATATTTTTTAATCGATCCAGAAGTTTATGTTTATTCATTTCTAATACAAATATCAACTTTAAAAATGCAAATCTTTTTTCTTTACAATACGAAAATAGAAATATATCAGCTGACTGTTAATAGATAAAGACGAGAGTCCGCATATAATCCACAGTCAAACGTCTGTCCGTCATTCACTGATAGTACTCTCAGCGCTTCGCAGTCTCACAATTTAAAAAGAACAATTTCTTCAAAACTAAAAATGACGTGGTGTACATCAGAAGATGGTAAGAGATATACAATACATTTTTATGATTTTAATCTATATTTTATTTTTTTTTTGTTTTTCTATTCTTAAGTTAAACTTTAAGAACGAAGCCTTATACCTTAAGTTTAACATAAGTTCTAATGACATATTCTTAGGATTGAGTAAATTTAATTAGAACTACTAACATTTGTTTTATAGTTATGAGGATTAATAATTATTTTAGCTGTTGTTAATTTAAATCACAATCATGAAAAGTCACGACGACTTTGACGTTGATGGTTGATGATAATAAATATAATAAAAAACTGAAGACATTAAAAATGCATTTTAAGTTAACGTAACCTTTGTTTTAGCTTTATTATTTTGTAATAATGATACTGACAATAAAGAAAATCCTCACTAAACTGACACAGCTAATTTTTTTCACTTACTCGTATTTGGTGGAGAGACTAACAAAAAAAAAAAACAGTCAACGTTTTGCTAAATTTTTTCCTATAAATATTAATGTAGGATTCATAATTTTAGTATGCTGCACATCTATTTAATTTAAACATTTTTTTTTTCAGGAAAATACAGAATCGAATCAATTTCACCTAAAACTTTTCCCGGTGCCTTACAAGTGAGTTTTTGTCGATTTTTTTCACATCATTTTCAATTCTATATTTTTAATTTCAATGATATGGTGTATTTTTAATATAATGTTTCAGGTACTAAGGGAAGGAGTTATTCCTTATTCGTCCTCGTGTGTTGGATTCGAGGTGAATAAGGATCCCCTAGCAGCAGAAGAATTGTTAGAACTATGCGCAGACGCCGTTTTGGACGGTCTATCACTGGTAGCAGTCACTACTGATACCGAGGAAGTGGTTGCAACTGTATTTTGTAAATTACAGGTTAGTAATGTTACAATAATAATTGATCATTTTCAAATTGAAAGAAAGAGTTGCATTACAATATCTTCGAAGTTTTTACTTGTTGCATCCTTGTCGCTTATTCTTTCTTATTTTTTTAATTATCTTCAGGATTCAGATTACTCGGCTGATAAAAAAAATGTATAAAATAATACATAAAAATAAATAAATAAAAATACAAATAAATAAAAATGAATAAAACATAAAGAAAATTTGTTCAATAATTTTATCAAAATACAGAAATGCCCATAATCATAATTACAACACATAACTGAATTACGATCGTCACCTCACATTCTTGCAGATTTGGATTTATTTTGGCTGATGCGCCAAAATAGGTTCAACTCTGCAAATAGGATGCAACTCTATCGTTTACTTCTTATTAATTGATTTGTTTTACTATTTTTGACTGGTTTCTTTTCATTGTGTCATAATAAATGTATTATTTAAATTTATTCTTAAAGAATAGATTACATACGATAGTAAGGGTTATCAACAGCAAATGGCGTAGTATTAAACTATGATAATATCAGTAATACGACAAACTTACCGGTTGTCATGGCGATGCTTGGAGAGGCTTATTTCTAACAGTGGACGCCTTTCAGCTGAAGTGATAATGATAGATAATCACAAGCTGCTGTGTAATTTTAACTGCATCATAACAAAAGGTTTATTGTTAAAAACTTACCGCCTTATACGCTATTTAAATATAATTCCAGGAAAGAACTGTTACTACTCGTAGGTATAATACTAATTAAACCTAGTAATAGTCCTAAAACTATTTTAGAACGTGTTTTGGAATATGGCAGGTTGATTTGACTAAAACTGACTATAATAATAGATCCGTACCCGATACAAAAATACAACAAATTACCTAGGTACAGCGTTATCGATACGCTGGAAGAGTGTCCAGCGTGGGCCAATGAGCGCCAAGAATTGGTCCCAGGATAGGACAAGATCTATCTCTGCCAACAGTAGTGAGGGCTATGCTGGTGGAGCCAGAAAACTGGAGGGAAGTAACTTCATTCTGTGAGATCGTAATGGTCCAGAAGGAACCGCCGAGCGAGATCGCGAAAGGGCCGATCCCACTCGAAGAAGAAGGCGTCGGGGTGGTAACCGCCTCGTTACCTGACACGCCGAAACCCCGCTTGCATCATCTCGGACAGACGGGACTTTGGAATCACGGGTGCTCGGAGTGGGGACTCTGTTCACCCATTGAGTGATTCCAGGGAAGACAGTGGTACAGTGATCACGTGTCACCGTGCTGAGTGAGGCATAGAGGAGACCGTTATACAGTCTCCTCAGGGAGGTGCCGTAACAGGCGTTGCATAGAGGGGGTTCCGGAATGGTCTTTTGAGAGGTAAGGGGGCCCCTTCTACGTGCAGATGGTGATCACCGGGGTGGTTTTAGTGAGGTAAAAATCCCACACTCCCCGGACTTATTCCCAAAGTCCGGGCCTTTTGAAGGTTTCCCCCGTCAACAAAAAAAAAAGGTACCGCGTTATCGATGGCACACTGTTCAAGTTTTTGTGAGATATGTCTATGCATGGTGTGTGTTATATGTCATGTGATAATTTACAATGGTTTTAGAGCTATATATAGAAATGTAGCTAGATATACGTTAGAACGTGGGCATTCAATAGGCAATAGTCTACATTCATACTTATGTATGATTCTATTTGTTTCGTTGCTTTTAACCTTTCGATCTTATAATTACAGGCACAAATAAAAGAACAATAGGGGCTTAATGAACTAATATTCGGGCTCTAAGACTTCGACTGTTGGACATAGGCCTCCACCAAATGTTGCCACAATTAGCGATCCTGAGCTTCTCGTATTCATTCATCATCATCATCATCAGCCTTATTAATGTTCCCACTGCTGGGACACAGGCCTCCTCTCTAGGAGACTCCTATTCATTGAATCTCCGCAACCTTTACTAGGTTTTCGGTCCACCCCTCTAACGCTGCGTCTTCCGGTACGTGGTCACCACTTGTACAATAATTGTGGGCGTAGGAATATGAGACATGTCAGCTTTGTCCTGGAAATGTGAAGAGAAGCTGCAGTGTTGATGTATCTTACTAATATTATAAATGCGAAAGTTACGATGTTTGGATGTTTGTTACTCAATCACGCCAAAACGGCTGGACGGATCTTGATGAAATTAAGCACAGGCATAGGATACACTCCGGAATAGGATATAGGCTACTTTTTATCCCGGAAACCCCAACCCCAATACCACGCGGGTGAAGCCGCGGGCAAAAGCTAGTTTAAAATATTTGTTTATTTTTCATTTCAGGAAAAACCAACACCAGGAACAACAGAAAAGACATTTTTCGAAATATTTACTGAGGAGCGCTGCAAACGACCTGCGACCAAAGCCTTGATGGAATTCATGGTCGAACTTGATGCAAAGTGTAATTACTTTGATAGGTATATAAAAAAAGCTATATATTTCTTGTTACAAAAGAAACTACAGTATATGGTGCAACAAACCACTACCAGAACAATACCAAAACCACCGACTTCTTTTTGACTTTTTAATTGTGATATAAATTAAGATTATGGTATATCCTAGAACCAAAAATTCGAAATATGTGATATCCACCAATCCGACTGGCCCGCGTGATGGATTACGGCCCATTCCAACTACTAGATAGTGGAGGCCTGTAGCCCAACAGTGGGAACATCAATAAGGCTGATGATGGTGATCATGAGTTGTGATACACTTATAGCCAGAGTGCTATATCTTATTACAATTCCAATTAGCTCAAAACCTGCTTGGGTACTTTTTTATTGCGAAGTTTCCGTGCTTACATTCCAACTTCTGGCTCCATCATCAGATCAGTTTGATAGTATTTGACAATCAAAGTGCATCTCATGACAATTCTAGCAGCCCAAAAACGCTTAGGACACATGGATTAGTTACGGAGTTCCGGTGCTTTCCTTCCGGCTTCACCGTCAGAGCAGTTTGATGCACCCCTTGCCACAGTCGGTCATCGACTGAATAAATAAACAAAGCAATTTTCCGTTCTGCTTTCACCCTATGAAAAGTTCTGTATCATAATCATCGAAGTTCATGACAATTTTTTAATGAAAAAATAGTTTACCAATAAAAAAAAGTTGGTTAAAAAATAAACGTGAGATAGTATCCGGCTAGATAAATAGGTAATCATATCATTAATATCAGTACGGGCTCTGCAAAAGGGTCGTAGCCAACTGGGGCCCAGGGTCTCTTTCTGAAAGGAAGGCTTGGGCCCCAGTGCGAAAGGCAGACAAGGAATGGGGTGGGGTTTTTAGTCAGTAAGAGTCTGACACTGTTTCTCGTTCGTCATTGGATGATTTTTGTCCACCATAAAAAAAAAACATTATACATTAATAATTTTTTATATTTTATAAAGCAAACTAAATATAAATTTACGAAATTTTTCAGGTATGGCGTTGATTGCCTGTGCGAAATAATGTTCCTGGGTACCAAACCAGAACATAGACGGAAAGGTCTTGCAAAGTTGCTTTGCAAAACAGCTGTGGAGGTCATAAAGAAATCCAAGGATGGTCCTATTGCTCCTCTCACTGTTGCAGACCTAGGACCAAACTTCGCGTTCATGAAGCCAAGGAAACCAGTCACCACTCCACCACAGCTATGTACCGCATTGTTTTCAGCAGTGGCTTCAAAGAAATGTGGAGTAATGTTAGGTTTTAGTGTACTGGAAGTCTTTTCTTATGATGATTTGATTTACGATGGCAGACCCTGTTCTGACAGATTAGGTCCTGGTGCTTCTTGTGAAGGGGCTGCTTTGAAGATTTAAAGTTTAACAGATTTTCGAAGAGAATATTATCTTGATCATTAATTAAATAAGAGGGCGGGTTCTTTTGTATAATTAGTTGTATATATAAAAAAAATCCCTTGATCACACGTACCAAGCAAATGAGTGGGACAGTGTTCTCGGCCAAATACTCGTTACGTATAAACATAGGGCCGTGCGGTTAACTCTACAATTCGCTTAAATTACTGTCTCGGCCGAGCAGCATTTTACTGTCTCATCCTTTTTGTCGGTACGTGTGACCAATTACAAGGCGTTAATAAAATTGTTAATCAGTAATGTTGTCTTTGATTAATATACCTTGTATGACAAAAAACACACATGTTTTGTTTAAATTATTCATTTTATTTATCTTTTAATTAATTAAAGGTCTGAAATTATTACCCGTTCCGGTCTCGGAATTTATCATTAGATGATTTCCTACCAAAAAAAACCTACGAAGCGCGCAAGGAGGTGGACATATAAATGCGATACAGGCGGCGGCATGTAAAAACACATCGTCACTTCTTCGTCATGCCTACCAATAGGGAGATAGGCACATCAATGCGACGCACTTGATGCAACCGGTGAAAACTCATCTTCACTTCCTTGTCATGTGCCTCACACGCCCGCCTATAGGACGAACTGCTGCATGACTACGACCAGGTTCAACAGATACGACATCAGTTTGCCAGGCTCTGCAAAGCGGTTTTAGGTAAACGCGCGACTTAAGCTGGACTCACACATCCGGAATTGGCTTTCTGAAATCAGATTCTGATCTCAGATTCTTAATTCCGGCGCTTGACCTCACACTGTTCTTAATAATTCAGATTCTGAAATTAAGAACGCTCGTCAGTACCATTTTGTAAGATCGATCTGAGAAATTAAGAATCATTCGGAATCTGAATAAATCAGAATGTGTGTGGAGCATAGTGATTTTGTATGCCATTTCGGACGTTCTTAATTAAGATTCTGAATTCCGGATCTGAATTCAGCAAGCCATTCCGGCTGTTTGAGTCCAGCCTAAGAATAGTAGACCAAGAGTTGCTCCAGTGCCCTCGTAAGGGCGGCAGTCATTTGGATAGATATTTGTATAGCGTTCTTGCCTTGTACAAGCACAGAGATGCCTCTTTGCTGTTAGACTGACTCACTTATTCAAAAAAACATAAAGCAATGATAGCAAAATACGTTTTTTTATGGTAGGCGAAAATAGTCTAGTGACGAATCCCGTTCTAGGGCGAAGCGGGAAACAGTGTCAGGCTCTTACTGACTAAACACCGCACCCCGTTCCTTCTTTGCCTTTTGCACTGGGGCCAAGCCTTCCTTTCAGAATGAAACCCTGGGCCCAAGTAGGCTTCGACCCTTGTGCAGAGACGGTTTTGCGGACAACGAACTCCTAGACGCACGCGGGAATAGAGCGCGCCGTTGACGACTTAGGCTTGGTCTGGACCCTTGCCAGACGATCGGAGAGCGACCCATAGCTCGCCCTCCGCAGGCCCATACCTGTGGTGACTGGAAATTGGAATCGGAATCCCGGCAGCGTCTGGCTCTGATGCATAAGTTTATTATATTACTACTATATTCACAAGATATCTGTGTATCCAAAATATCTGAAGAAAAATGAGTAATAACATCATAAACAACCGCGTTTACCTAAAGAGCGGTTGTATGAAAATGTACCTTGGCTTAGCCGCTCTTAAATGCTAAAGTCAAATTATGTAAGTTAAAGAATTTATGACAGAGATTTTCAAGGGAAATTTTGCTATATCTAATAGATACTTCAAAGTTTCCCCACTTCAAATATCTTCTTACTGTTATCTTTGTATTAATATTATCTACTTGTCTCTTATCATTTAGTCTATTTTTAGTCTTTCATAGCCAAATGGCAAAAAAATGTAACCCTTATGGATTCATCGCGGTCTGTTTGTCCGTCCGTTTGTCACAGCCATTTTTGTCCGAATCTTTATAGTCGGGAGCGGGCCGGGGCTGCCCTCAAGCGGCCTCAGACCAATCTAGGGGAGGGGGTCTAGACGCCATACATGAGGGTCCATAGTTCTTTACCTAGCACTAATGTAAGCATAGTCCTTGTAGAAGCGACCGGCGGCCAAGCTGAGCGTTTCAGAGAATCATAGCCATCCGGGTTGTGCAACGAGCCTCTTTGAATGCTGCCATGGATTCTTCGGACTAAGTTGGTAAACTTGGTTCTCCTGTACTTTAATTCTGATTTACTGCCTCTCCATTGTCCTTTAGGTGACTTTAAGCCTTCTGTTAAAACCCTAAGTGCTAACCAAAGAGAAAATAGAATAATACTTTATTGTACACCAAAAAAGTAACAATTTCACAGAAACTTATATGAATGGGTACAAAGGCGGTCTTATCGCTGACAGCGATATCTTCCTTAACCAACCTCACCAACCTTAGGATGGAGTATATAGTAGCTTAGACTACAGAAAGAGAGATAGTATCATCCAAATTGCAGAATTTTCAATTAATATATGGACTAGTATTACTGATCTTTCTTTGTACGGAACACTAGTTTGATATATTTGACTCGCACTTAATGAAATTTTTCGCGTAGGCCTACTTGTGTTCATAACTAGCTTCTGCCTGCGGTGTTAGTCGCGTAAAAGTAGAAAAATATATCTCAATCATGAAGAAGTGATTTACTGAAAAAAGTTTTTTCAGACCAGAATTTTTTTTTGGGTTTATTAATTGAATGCAGAAATATTTTATCATCTTTTTCCGTGATATTTGGGATAAGGTTAATTCGTTTTCTTCCGTGCTGTCCTATCACCTAACGCCTTTTTCTTTTATATCACTCTTTATATTACTATTTATTCATCTTTACTTTGACCTGCCTCTCCCTCTCCATCGATAAACATTTAGGCTTATAACTGTTTTACTAACATGCATTTTATCTCTTCTCTATGCATGACCATACCGTGGGTAGATCGCCGTCCGGTTGTCTGGTAACAGTCCGGACCACGCCGAAGTCGTCGACGCGACGGCGCGCTTTGTTCCCGCGCGCCTCAAGGAGTTCCTTGAGGCGCGCGGAAACAAAGCGCGCCGTCGCGTACGTCTGACAACTCATCAGCAAAGCCGTAAGGACTCTGCAAAAGGGTCGAAGCCTACTGAGGCCTACGGTCTCTTTCTGAAAGGAAGGCTCGGCCCCAGTGCGTAGGGAAAAGAAGGAACGGGGTGGGGTGTTTAGTCGGTAAAAGTCTGAATCTGTTTCCTGCTTCACCCAAGAGCGGTATTCGTCTTTGGGCATTATTACCCACCATAAAAAACCATACCATGACAAGTGATTCATATTTTTAACCGCTGGTGTTATTTTTACTTCCTTTAATATACATAGACATAAACATAATATTTTTTTTACTATATTCGTACGGAAGCATACCTACCTAGATATATGTCATCTGAATGTTAGCAGATAATGCTGAGAGTCGGCATATAATCCACGGTCAAAACCTTTGTCAGTCATTCACAGTTAGTACTTTCAGTGGGTCGGAGTTATTTTAGTAAGATACTTAATAATTTCATCAAAATAAAAATGACTTGGTGTACTACAGAAGATGGTAAGGGATTTAATTTCACGGATATATTAAAAAATGAAATAAAGTCTTATTTTTCTATTATATTATTTATTTATGTAATAGTTTCATTAATCATGTTACTGTAGAAAATAGTATTTCTTTTTATTTGCTATAAACTAATGCTTGACTGCGATCTCATCTAATGTTAAGCAGTGATGCAATTGTTAGTGGTGAGGCGCATTAGTTTATTAAAAGCCTAGACATTCTAGCCCAAATTATAATCGGATTGGAAGAACGCAGCAAGCAATTTGTTTCACTCCTAGTAATATTAGTGCCAACAAAAATAATATAGGAAATACAATTATTTTTTTTAATTCAATTCAATATAGTTTTATTTTTTACTAATATCGAATTTGATTTACATTTATGATTCCTTAATATTATTATGCCAGTCGTCGTTAAATGAAATATTTAGTGGAGTCAGAAAACGTCTTCATAATATTCAGGAGTCATAAATGTAAATCAAATTCGATATTAGTAAAAAATAAAACTATACTGACTTGAATTTTAAAAAAATAATTTTAGTATTTCTTATTATTATTTTTGTACAAACAATAATAATAGGAACATATTATGTTGATAATGATGATTAAATCATTGATAATTTAGTTTATAAATAAGCTTTGTTGTCAGTTTTATCGTTTTGCAATAATAATAATACTGATAACCTAACATGACTAATGTAACGGTTAAATTTGACAACAGTGAAGTTAATTGATGGATAAACTTGAAAAAAATAAAAAATAATAAAGAAATATTTTGTCACTGTCAAGTTGCACTTCTAATTATTATTATTTTTCAGGAAAATACAGAATTGAATCACTTTCAGCTACTACTTTTCCTGGTGCCTTGCAAGTAAGTTTTTAGTTAATCAACTGTTTAAGAATCATCGATACTTATTTTTAAAATAAAAAATGTATTGTGTTTTTATTATGTTCCAGGCGCTAAGGGAAGGATTTGTTCCAAATTCGGCAACATGTGTTGCATTAGAAGTGAACAAGGATCCCCTAGCAGCAGAAGAATTGTTCGAACTATGCGCAGACGCAGCACTGGACGGTCTATCACTGGTAGCAGTCGATAATGACACCGGTGAAGTGGTCGCAACTGTATTTTGTAAATTACAGGTTGGTAATGCATCAACTGACCGTTATTATGTTAAAATAGAAGAACACTAAAATATACACTTTTCCCGAGTGAAGAGACAGCAAAGTTTTCCCGAGTGTAGAGACAGTAAAGTTTTCGCTAGTTGTGCCCTGGTCAATCAAGATACTGTCTTGCTGTCTAACACTAATATAAGCTAATGAGATAAATATATTTAAAACAATTTGCGTGTAAGGTTATTGCAAGAATAAAAAAATAAAAAAAGGAATAAAATTCAATCATCTTTAAATGTAGGTTATTCTGTTAGTTAGTTTTCCATAAAAAAATGTAGATGGATTTTAAAAATCAAAATATGAAGTATAAGACTTTATTTGTGACCGTCAATTCAAACATTACGTTAGTTCAAGCTGAAGTGAACTTAGTTTTGAACGGCTGTGTTTACTTTGCAATTTTTTTTCTGTCTAGCTATTTTGTGCTATATTTTTAGATGTAATTTTTCATATCTTTAGAGGAGGTTAGATAAGATATTGAAGGTTATCAAAAAACCAATACCGCGTGACTGGGGTTATCAAACCACGTATATGATAGCATTAGTGATAATTATCACGAACTGCTGTGTAATTTTTAAGAGTGCTTGAAAAATCCACTTCGCAACCAAGGATGTTTAAGGTCATGGTTTACAACCAATGTACATGAATTGAAACTTGTAAGACCATCTTGGTTTACAACTATCTGGTCCACCCTTTAACCACGCGTTGAAGGTCATGGTTCCCAACTGCTGTCTACACGGATTGAAACTAGCAAGATCGCCTCTGTAGGGACGTTGCTTTGCAACCATCTGATCCACCTTTGTGGTGCTATACCAAATAGATAGATTTATTCATTTGCACAGTGGAGGGAACTAATACATAATTTTTTAATCTTCAGAATTCTTATACATTTTGTCTACATATTTTTTTTTCTAATTTATCATCATCATCATCCAAGCGCCAGTCCCGGTTGCTAACCGTGGCTTTCACCTCGGTGCCCGGGGTCCGCTACTAATTTTTTTTCTAATTTATACCTACTACAATTTATCTATTTACTTAAAATTGTTTAGTTGATATGAATAAAAATAACAAAAAATGGAAACGAATTAATGAATATTGGAAATTATCATCTGACTTATTATTTAAGGAATAGCCTTACGGCAAAGGACGCGAAAGACCGAGCGAAGTGGAGGCGTCTTAGTAAGAAAGCGGACCCCGGGCACCGAGGTGAAAGCCAAGGTTGGCAACCGGGACTACCGCTAGGATGATGATGATGATTATTTAAGGAATTTGATAAAGAGTAATAGCATTTTCTACTAAAAAATCATTAATCTAGCCTATGCACACCACGTTTTTTAAACGCTTTGTAGACCTGCGTTTGTTGCGATACGCACGAGCGTCAGACGCAGCCATGCCTGTAAACCTATAAGATAAAAGCGCAGCGGCAACGGCGCGGTTAAAAGACGTGATGTCCACAGGCCCTAAGGTACTTTTTAAAGGAATGGCCGTTTGTTGACCATTTTTCGTACATAATCAAAAATAACAGGACCAATTTTTAATATTCAATCTCTTTAATTTACATAAGCCTACATAGGCACTTTTAAAAGTCAGAAGCCAGCGGTCGGTTCCAATTGGTTCTGTATTCGTCACAGAAGTACAACAGAGCGCCTACTGATACTAGGTGCAGGATGTAGGTACTTATGTGTTTGAGCGATATATAGGGATGTAGATAGTTATGTAGCGTGGGTATTCAACAGACAACTGTCTACTTCCGTACCTAGGAATCAAATTGACAAAGATTCTATTTCAGGGCCAGCCTCACCAAAAAGTGTGACGTGATCAAATATTACAAGCTGTGTAATGGTTGTCTTTGTAAATATTGGTATTTAGACCGGCACAGTGATCTCAACTTCCACCTGTATATATATATTTTTTGTTGTATTTTAGGTAACTGTACTTTGATTTTTCCTGGTGGTACTAAAATCCCAACATATTGGCAATTATAATCAGGTAAAAAATTAATGAACACACAGATATAATATAATAAATCAGTTGAGAAGAATGGCACTATACAAAATACAAAGGTAATGCCTATATCTGAAGAAAATCTCGAAAAGAGAGTTAGAACTAAAAAAGATGAAGATACCGCTTGTGAAAGAGTACAATAAATATAAACACAGGTGTAGGAATACGAGACATTGAATTATCTTTGTCTTGAAAATGTTAGGGACCTTTCGATGCCTCTCTGTAGGTATCCAGAAGCAATAAGACCTCTAGTTATTAAAAGATATGAACGCTGAAGTATAAATTGTGGTGATGACTAATTAGTTATTTATATATATATATATATATTTGATTTCAGGAAAAGCCAACGCCAGGAACAACAGAAAAGACATTTTTCGAAATATTTACCGAAGAGCGCTGCAAACGACCCTCGTCCAAAGCCATGATGGACTTTATGGTCCAACTTGACGCGAAGTGCAATTATTTTGACAGGTACATTGTTCTAAATCGAAAAAAATACAAGTCAGGCAGTGTAGCTTGGTGAACACAAAAATCATTTATTACGAGTAATAAGATAAGACATACACATATTAATAATGCTACAAGATGAGGCTACTTTTTCAGTGTGAAATATAATTGAACTAATTGGTCCTTATTTCAAGTAACATAATGTTATGATTTGCTTGTTGGGCTAGAACTAGTAGTTAGTAGCCCTGACTGCTAAGCAGGTGGTCTTGGGTGAGTTTCCTACATGAGTTCGATTCCCCCGGACAATTTTTTTTGTTTAGCACGATGATATTTTGTTCTGTGTTTGGGTGTAATTTATATAAACTAGTAATCCAGATGCATATAATAAAATACTGTTAAAAATATATTATGAAAACTAACCTTCCCCTTGAATCATTCTCACTATTAAAAGAAACCGTATCAAAATCCATTGCGTAGTTTTAAATATCTAATCATACATAAGGACAGCGGGAAGCGATTTTGTTTCATTCAATGTACGTATTTAGAAATATAAAAGTATGTTTATCAGTTGTTCAGTACTCATAACACAAGCTCTGCTTAGCTTAGAACTAGACGGCGTTGGGTAATAATTGTTGGAAAAAAAAATACTAAGTCACAATTTACGAATTTTTCAGGTATGGTATTGACTGCCTGTGCGAAATAATGTTCCTGGGTACCAAACCAGAACATAGACAGAAAGGACTTGCAAATTTGCTGTGCAAAACAGCTGTGGAGGTGGCAAAGAAATACAAAGAAGGCTCTGTTGCTCCTCTAACTGTTGAGGATCTTGGACCAAAGTTTGCGTTCATGAAGCCAAGGAAACCAGTCACAACACCACCTCAGATATGTACTGCACTGTGGTCAGCACCGGGCTCGAAGAAATGTGGAGCTAATTTAGGTTTCTCGGTACTTGAGACCTTCTGTTATGATGATTTGACTTTCGATGGCAAACCATGTTCTGAGAGATTAGGCCCTGGCGTCATCTGTGAAGGGGCTGCGTTGAAGATTTAAACTAGGAAAAATTTTGGATGACAGAAAATTTTGACATGAACTTCAAAACAATTAAAAAGTGTCACTATTGTATATGTATAACTGATTCATTGTTAATATTTAATTTTTTGTGATCAGTTAAGCTCGTCTGTATTAATATATCTAGTATTATGAAAAACACATTGTCTCATTTTACTATGCCTATAGTTAATCATAGTACAGCTATACCTACTAATTCAATAAGGACCCATTTTTCTATGGATCTTCGTAAACTCGTCACAGTAGTTGTGACGAATTTACAATTAATATATGAAATTTACCAATTTGTGGCAAACCATATTGTGACGAGTTTACCAATCCCTATATATAGACGTTCCCTTCGTTCGTTAACCTGCGCATGTATATTTTTTAATTTTCAAAAAATAAAAATGTGTTTAAAACACCCTAAATACAAATATATTTTGTTGGTGTTAGAAGTGGTAAATAAATAATATACATTGCATGCTATACGTTCAAATCGGTGACGTAAACAATTTATGTCACTGATTTGAACGTATAGCATGCAAATAACAGGTCATACAGACGTAATAAATGTTTTCATAAGGATCCCGATCCCGATTTCCAGCCACTCTCACTCCTGGGCGGAGAAGGGAGAGATGTCATTTGATGTTTTCTCATCTAAAAAAGACCTTTTAAGTGCAACTTTCACACGTTGTATCTATAGTCTAGACCAGTGTAGTAAAAATTGTGTCAAGTATAAAAAATAAAATAAAAACAATATCCCTATCCCGATGTACAGGTCCTAAGATTAGCGCGTTCACCAAACAAACAAACTTTTCAGCTTTAGAATATTAAGTAAAAATAAAAAAAAAATTGTGACAAAGGGTTTCTAAAAGAAATTTTATAATATTGCGCTAGTTACAACAAGTTAGCAACTTATTATTTTTATCTATTATCTACTTTGTTTTTATCAAAACAAAATATCGTACGTGTTTGTCTCAGCATACTTTTTAGACAAAGATCTAGACATGTGACTAGAAGTGTAGACGCCTTTCTAGAGATATAATTCTGAATGACAGTTGTAGCAACAGATGAGTCAGTTCAGATTTAGTCAATAAAGTAAGTTATCTTATATCTAGAACTGCTGGGATCCCACAGTGTGATTCTTCACAGGCCAAACCGACAGGCCGTGAGAACCATCGCATTCAATGAGGCCTGTGGTGGCCTGTTGTTGCTCCTCCAGTGTATTAGGAGTCGGTAAGTTCAAAGGACATATAGAGGGTTCCGGGGTGGTCTTTTAAGACGACAGGGGGCCGGCCCTCTTTCATGTCCTGAGAATCCCACACTCCCTGGTCTTTTCCTCAAAAGTCCAGGCGGCTTTTGAAGGTTTCCCCCCGAAAACAAAAAAAAAGTTCAAAGGAGCCTGTATGAACAACTCGAGGCAAGCAATTTTTTTAAATTTACTTTATTTACGATGAATTTAATTTATTTACAAACTATGAACGAAAAAAGTTTAATCAGAATCCAATTCTTCAATTATACTTATCCTTGAGTTCTTCAATTTAGCCAAAATTTCTTCGATTGGACAATGCAACGTGTCCTCACTACATGGTAATCGATCTTATGCTCATGCCTTGACTGTCACAGCCATGCTCATTTGGAACGCATAGCGTACTATGCGTTCCAAATGAGCATGGCCGTGACAGACGGAGCTACGTCTGACGTAGCTTGTTACTTAGCAGTCCTTAGGACCCCAGATTTATAAGACGCGAGGGAATAGTACCTACTTCCTTACACGCACTTTTTCGTCGCATAACAATTATTTATAATACAAGGTTTTGGACAGTTTACATGCAAACTAATTTTACTTTTCAAAATCATGCAAATTTAGTTCTTATAATACTACTACACTACATTAATTATTATTTAGTCTACGAATAATCCTACTGTTTACGATATATTACAGATTCTAGTACGCATCCTATATCCTAATAATCATGGATGTTGTACTTTTAATGTTTGTATCTTTATTAATTAGATACAAACATTAAAAGTAAAAGTAATTATCTTTTTTAAACAAATTTTGACAGGTAGTGAACTCGTTGTTGCATTAAGAGGGCCTGAAAATACTGCTTCCCAGTGGAAGCAGTACTTTCAGCAATAACTGATCAGTTTGACAGTCAAGTCAATTTCACCTTCTTTATATTTAAAAAGAGAAACTGACTGACATATCAACGCACAGCCAAAACTATCGGGACTAGGAACGTGAAATATTGCACAAGGCTTCCTTTCATGACGTAGGCGAACACTGAGAAAGGATTTTCCAAAATTCACCCCTTAAAAGGAAAAAACGCGTGTCTAAAGTTTGTACGAAAACCTGTTATCACGAGAGGAAAGCCACTGGCAGTGAACTATTTATACATATAGATTTAAATAAATAAACTTGTCTTTACACGTGTTTCTTGTTTGATGATCGATTCGAAGGCAGCCGGTTTTTTTAAACATTAGATAGTAGTATCAATTCATTGTTAGTAGATAAAGAGAGAGCACACAAATCGTGGCCAAATTTTTAATCAGTCATTCACATATAGTAGATACTTTAAGTGGTTCGGAGTTTTTTTAATTTTTAGCATTGTTTGATAAATTTCTTTGAAATAAATATGGCATGGTGTACTTCAGATGATGGTTAGTGGTATATAAATATTTTTTCATATTATATTTATTTAATTGAAGTAAAACTTAAGTGACAATGAGTATGGGCCATTTGTTTGGCCATCGGCCTATGGAACATTGCTTGCAGAACAGATGGCCATTGGGGTCGAGAGGTACTGGAGTGGCGGCCGCGTATCCGAAGACGTAATGTTGGAAGGCGTCCTACAAGGTGGACCGATAACTTGGCAAGCGTTGCGGAAATCCGATGGACGCGAGATGTACAGAACCGTTCGTTGTGGTGATACTAGGGGGAGGCCTATGTCCGATAGTGGACGTCTTTCGGTTGAAATGATGAATTAATTGAAGTAGTGTAAATATTACATATAAATTTTGTCTCTTTAATAATTTTTTTTGTTTTCATATAACTATTACATACAATCTTAATACTGTCATGATTTCGATTATAGTAGATAAAATTCACAATCATCTGCAAATGTAAGTAATGTAGACTATGTCTTTTTTTTAGGAAAATACAGAATTGAATCAATTACACATACTACTTTTCCTGGTGCTTTACAAGTAAGTTTTTATTTATTCAACTGTTTCTAAAAATCTTCAAAACATTTTTTTAATCGTTCTCTCTCTCTGCTATTCAAAAGATTGCTGGAAGAATACTCATTGTTGAGTTAAGCTCGCATTTGTACATGAATTTACTAACTACTGTGTGTTTTGTGTACAATAAAGAATAAAAAAAAAAACATCAACAATTTATACTGTATTTTTGTTATATTCCAGGTAATGAGGGAAGGATTTATTCCAAATGCAGCCACGTGTATAGCATTAGAAGTAGACAAGGATCCCTTAGCTGTAGAAGAATTGTTAGAACTATGCGCAGACGCAGCACTGGACGGTCTATCACTGGTAGCAGTCACTACTGAAACAGAGGAAGTGGCCGCAACTGTATTTAGCAAATTACAGGTTGGTAATGAGGTTTACTAACGTAGTATTTGTATTAGTTAGTAGTATTCTGAAGTACGTACTGATATAAATATGGATCTGTTTGTCCGAGCTTTTTCAAAAAATAAGACATTGATCGTTATCGTTTGGCAAAAAGAGATGGCACCCTTAATGGGTAATGGGTTATAGCTTCGCAAGTAGAGGCGAAAGCTTCCCATTCCCTCTCATTCTGGATCATGGCCTGAACCAGAGCCGAACCTCTCCTGTGACCTCTTATTATTAGAAGAACTGACGGGTTAAGTTTGATGATTGATGAGAAATATTCTGATGATGTCTTACAAAATGTTTGTATGTTTTTATTTCAGGAAAAGCCAACGCCTGGATTAACAGAAAAGTCGTTTGTTGAAATATTTAATGAGGAGCGCTGTAAGCGACCTTCGACCAAAGCTATGATGGACTTTATAGTCGAACGTGACTCAAAATGTAATTATTTTGACAGGTATATTGTTATATTCTGAATCTTAAACAATTTATAATTATCTACACTGATAAAATCTTGAATAGAATTTTATTGCAAACAAGTCGGACAAAAGGCTGCCAAGCTAAAATGGGATTGGGCAGGTAATAACAGCCGCATGCACTTTGACCAATATGGAAAAGTCTCCAAAAGTAGGTTAATGACTTAAGGATGGTTGACACCACCGAGGTCGCCCTGAAAGAGCTTCCACCAGCGGTGGGCGGCTAGGTCATATGTATAGTCTAGGCGAGATGACCTACATGCCTACCGCAAGGGCTGGTTCAAGGTGGCTCTAGAAAAAAATACCTGAAAGAAATTGGGAGAGGTCTTTACACACCGAAGTAAAGGCTAAATAGAAACAAGTTTTCAATGAAAAAATTTTTTTTCATAACAAGCTTTTACATTACAGCGGTGGTCTATACTTATATAAATAAAATTCGTCAAGACGATTCACACGAGCCCAAACTCGACGTGGTTGTGCCATTTAATAGAGTTCCTATGGCTACCTCGCGATTCCATCATCAGATCAGCTCCATGTCTGCATAATATTGCATTGTCATCCGAACTAAACGTGTATACCAAATTTCAGCTCAATCGGAAACCGGGAAGTGGATCAAATTTAAGTTGCAAGATTTGATTACAGAACGACAGACAACGGGACAGGTGAAACTAAATAAAAGCTTGTAAAAAAAGTCGACTTGTATCATAGCCCAACTAAAGTCGAAACAATATGAGTTAAAGGATGTAACAGTAAACAAAGCAAACTATGTCTCAATTTACGAAATTTTCAGGTACGATGTTGATTGCTTCTGTGAAATAATGTTCCTGGGTACCAAACCTGAACATAGACAGAAAGGTCTTGCAAAGTTGCTTCTCAAAACAGCTGTGGAGGTGGCGAAGAAAGTCAGAGAAGGTGCTATTACTCCTCTAACTATTGCGGATTTAGGGCCAAAGTACGCGTTCATGAAGCCAAGGAAACCAATCATGACACCACCGCAGTTATGTACCGCACTGTGGTCATCAGCAGTCACAAAGAAATGTGGAGACAGTTTGGGTTTCACCACTCTTGAAGTCTTTTCTTATGATGATTTGATTTACAATGGAAAACCTTGTTCTGCCAGATTAGGCCCTGATCTCACTTGTGAAGGGGCTGCATTGAAGATTTGAAATAGAAAAGATTTTGGAAAAGAGAATGTTAATGGAACATAAAAACTAGTGAACATGGGGTTGGGTTCCCTTGTATGTATATTTATTTATTAAATAGCTAATGGTTACGTTTCTAAGATTTGGTTTTATTTGTCATCAGTTAGATGTGAAAAAAACACATTATTTCATTTAAATTATTCATGTAAATAAAGTTATTCAAAGGAAATGTGAAATAATATAAAGAAGAAAATAAATACAATATATTCTTGTATGTTACCGGAAATCTGTCTAATCCAGCTTTCTATACAATACCCAGGTAATGTATAAAATACCTTGGGCGTCCAGATCATGGCTATGTCCTCATCAACATCTTCCTGCCCTTATCCCGTTATATTTTAGGTTTTTTCTTCCATTCTGTCCTGTCACCCGTCACGCTATTACTAACTCCTCGTTCTTTCTTATCACTTCTCACACAATCTAACCATATTTTCATTCATCTCCATCCATCCTCATAGCCATGTCGGTCATAGCCGTGTATGAAATATATTTAATATTATTGTCCTTTACATACTTTACCTCGGTCATTGTAATCTTACTTCAACACCTTGTAGTATTCGTGAGGAAACCGGCATGTCCTAGAATCAAACATTCGAAGATAGTGACATCCACCAACCGGCACTGAGCCTGAATTATGGGTTATGGCCTATTCACTTTCCTACAGAGAAGGCCTGAGTCTCAGCAGTGGGAACATTGTAAGGTTGATGCTATGCTACCGTTGTCTGGCCTGACGACTAACTTGTTAATTTAGAAAGTTAGGCACTACCTATACGTAATGTTACACAGACATGTATCTGCTGGACTTTAAACTATCAAAAACCGGTCCTGAGTCAGTGTGTTTTCCTTATAGGTAGGAACATCTTGTCTCGTGTCAAGCAGAATTAAATAATTTTGCAAATAGAAATGTTTAAAAGTAGTGTTTGATTGTATGCAGATTAGCGTCGCCTCATCAAAACGATGAGTGACAGACAGTTCTTCATTTATAGTTGATACTTGCATAGTTTAGTGGAATAGTGTTTTTTTTATTGATCAAAATGTTGTGGCATACTACTAAAGACGGTAAGTCATATCTTCTATAATTTAAGTGAGAATAAAACTCAAAAATAAGAAAAGAAAAAAAAAAACAGGTGACTAATTAATGTGGTCAAGTAATGTGGGTATAGTGGAAATAGTCTGATATTTTGATCATAAAGCCACTATGCATATTCTTTTTTATTTATTTATTTCGGAGTTTTTTATGTACAGTGATACGTCAACTTGCTCGCTAAACCTGCCTGCACATCTTATTTTAATTCCTTTTTTCTATTTTTAGGAAAGTATCGAATCGAATCCATGTCTACTGCTAATTTTCCTGCTGCTCTTGAAGTGAGTCTTTTATTTTTAATTAACTTTTTAATTCATCATTTCAAAGTGTAAAGTTAAAAACAACCTGTACGTTGTTGCGTACTCATAATTTCAGCTGAAAGATTTTCATTAAACGACACTAGCCTTCAATCCAGTGGAATGATTTAATGGACATAAATGCTTTAAATTTGCATCAATATAAATAAACAGCAGCCTGTTAATGTTCCCACTGAGACTCAGACCTCCTCTCTAGGTGAGAGAATGGGCCGTCATTCATCACGCGGGCCCAGTGTCCACCTGGATATCACATGTTTTCAAGTTTTTGGTCTTAGAACATAGGATTTAGAGATTAGGAGTTTTCCTTCACCGTTTTGAGGGAGTGGTCAAATTAATTAGCGATTGAACTCGTAAATTTGGGTCATTACCACTCGGTTACCACTGTTTATGTTTGTTTGATTTATATTTTAGGTAGCTAGGACTTGTTTTCAAGATGAAACCGTATGTATTGGAACAGGAGTGGACAAAGATCCTCTAGCAGCGGAAGAAATGTTGGAACTATGCGCAGATGCAGCACTGGATGGTCTATCACTGGTAGCAGTTGCTACTGATACCGAGGAAGTAGCCGCAACTGTATTTTGTAAATTACAGGTTAGTAATATTGCAATTGACGATTTCTATGTCGTATAAGAGGTGTGAACTCTCACCAGTTTATTAGTCTACCTTGTGAGAAGCCTTCTAACTACTTTTTCCTTATGAACCATTTGTTCTGAGAGTTTATTGTGTAGAGTTTGCACTCTGCCAATTGCCACATAAATTAGGCTATTTTTCGGGCTTTGTCGATACCCTTGGTTCTCCTACGGAATTTTTTGTTTCTGATTTACACATGAAATCAGCATAGCCCTTTCCATTCCCCTTTGGGTTACTTTAAGTTTTTTGATGTTACACTGTTACGATATACTCCACAATCCACTAACTGGGTAAGATAAGTAGGTATCCTTTGGCAAGACTGGTGCCATATTTTCTAGTCCCTGACTATTTGTAATGACTGTCAAAGATCTACTAACCAGAGTTGGGACCAACGGCTTTGATATGTGTTCCGAAGCGCTGAGACAGAATTCTGAAATGTTCCCACTAGATGGCGCTTACCTCAGTATTATTAGTTAACTTGGTTTTCGTGTTTGAGACATTAAATAAAAATAGAAATAGAATATTTTAATTTGTTTATTTCATTTTTGTACAAGTATTTAGTAAAAGAACAGAAAGAGTGCTCCTGTGTTTGTGCATTTAATTATGGACTTATTATAAGGAGTGATTAGCTAGTTAATTAAATATACGAGAAGATTAGACACTGTTACCAGAATTTGGTCTGCAAAATTACATATTTTTTTCTTTCACTTTCCAGGAGAAGCCAACGACAGACTCAACAGAAAAGACTTTTTTTGAAATATTTTCAGAAGAGCGGTGCAAACGACCAGCATCCTGTTTTATGATGGAGTTCATGATCGAAGTTGACGAAAAGTGCAATTATTTTGAAAGGTATACAATATTTATTTATTCATTTATTATAAACTTTATTATACACCTCATAATGTGGACAGAATATACATTTACAAAAACTAAGTGTACAATGGTCCGTTTTATCGTACAGTACAGTAATATTTATTTCATGTTATGCAAGTACAATGTGTAATAAATACGTTAATTTACTTAATACGGCAATTCAATATAATTTCGTCAATATTTTTCAGGTGTGGTGTTGATTGTTGCTGTGAAATAATGTTCGTAGGAACCTTACCTCATCACAGACGGAAAGGTCTTGCAACGCTGCTGGTCAAAACAGCTGTGGAGCTGGTGAAGAAATTCAAGGATGGTCCTATTGCCCCGCTAACAATTTTGGACCTAGGACCAAAGTATGCCTTCATGAAGCCAAAGAAGCCAGTCTCGAAATCACCGCAGCTATGTACTGCTTTATGGTCAGCAGTGGGCTCGAAGAGAATAGGACAAGTTTTAGGTTTCAGTATACTTGAAACATTTTCTTTTGCGGATTTCGTTTATGATGGAGTATGTTGTTCTGACAGAATAGGCGCTGTTGTCACTTGTGAATGTGCTGTGTTGAAGATTTAAGCCAGAAGTATGGAAGCGATTTTGGTTAAGACCCAGGATATATTTTGCTAAATATTTCTTCTTTTGTTTTTAAATTACTTTATGTCCGTTTTATTTATTTAGTTCCTATCTATCTAAATGCATGATTATCTATAGGCAATAAATGAGTACCGACGTGATTTTTCATTTAAGAGCACTTCCATCGTTATTACCCTATTAAATACCGTAATCAGAGACATAATATCAAGACAATAGGTATGCGAATGCCGACGTTTGCGTAGAGCACAAGAGTGTAAAGCAAAGTTCTATGTCTTCTATTATTCTTTCGTGCATTCTTGTTTAGTTCTTACTATTACCTAAGAAAGGCACTAAAATAATTTCATCATTTCTGCGGTGCTTTTGCGGTTTCAAGGCACTGCTGTCGTATTTTGTGTTACACATATGTAGCTGGGCACAGACAAACAGACGTTAAAGAGTTGTTTCGTCTTTTTTTGAAGTCCTGTGGAGCTATTCCTATTCCTATATTTATTAAACTACGGTGGTGGTCATTGACCTGCGGAGAACCTTAACAGCGAGATTCAGAAATATGACGTCACGCGACGTTGCCATCTAGTGTCGAGCAGCGAAAGTAGTTAGTTATTCATGCGGGTAGTTGTAAAAAAAGTTTTGTTACAGTCCTTATTTTTTATAAAAACATTTTGTAGTTATCTAAGGATTGTTAGCTCTCTAGCTAACAGATACCTACAAAATATTATAAATAAATAAATATAAATATTATAAGCATATAAATATGAAAAGTTGGAGTATTTTTTTTTTTATTGGTAATAGGTTTGCGCTTGACTGCTATCTCACCTGATGGAAAGCGACGATGCGGTCGACGATATTTACGGTATTTACTTGTGTAATGTTATGTATATGTTATTAGTTTAATAACACTAAACTAATATAATAAAGAGGTAAAGTTTGTTTTTTTGTTTGTAGGAGGTAATCTCTGGAACTACTGGGCCGATTATAAAAATTTTAGCAACAATAGAAAGCTGCTTTACTCTAGAGTGACATTGGCTATATTTTATGTACGCGGGCGAAGCCGCTGACAAAAGCTAGTAGTTTATAAAATATGTTATTAAATATTTTACACATTAAGAATTCATGTTTAAATATATTTCTGAAAGAATATTCAAATATTGTCCACCTGATTTGATGCTAAATTGTGTTTACGTAAGAATATTATGATAAAATTATTTATTTATTTAAACTCCATGTACAGTGTATCAAAAATATCAAATAATTTACGAAGACGCAACTTCTACTTTTATTACTATTTTCATATTAATTTTATTGGTACTTCACAGTCCAACCGTTCTAACCAGGGTATCGATCAGTGGCGTGCCTAGGGTTTCAATATAAGGCAAGCCCAAAAATTTTAACCAATTTCAAAAAAAGAAAGTTCAGTTTTGGACTGAGTATGTAAGTACCTACGTATGGATCATCGCAATTTTCTCATAAACTACTGATTAGATACAGTAAATTAAAAGTGAATTCATCAATCTTCTTTCCTATTTTTTATTCAATTTCACTCACTGAAGGCATGCTAGTACTAGATTGAATATAATAAACATATCAGCAATTGCATACCTCCGGTGGCTTTGAAAAAAGCCATTTGATTTGGTTCATTGCTTGAGGAAACAAAGTTATGGTAAGTAGTTGATTGCTTCCTAACAGGACTAACAGGTTACAGACAAAAAAAAAAACAAAACAGAAAGTTCCAAAGCAAAAGTAAAAAAATACCTACATAGAATATAAAAAGGTATTTAAATTAATTATTTATATTCTAATAGGAATTGTCTATCTTTCTGAAATGATTAAATTACATTACAGCCGGAATAGTTAAAACAAGATACACTAATTTTAACAATTCAGGAAAGGCATCTTCGAGGTTATTCTCATGAATGAAATCAATTAATTCCAAAACATTACGATCTTTTAGATCAGGACTAGAATACAGGCAAATCAATTACAATTATTAACAATTGATTCGATCACGCAAGAATAGTACTCCAAACATAGCTCTTTTCATTGCCCTTGAGTCAACTTTGATGATTTCATAGTATAGGTATGAAAGCAGTTGTTAAAGAAAAATGTCATAAACAGTCAATAAAATTAAACGAACTTAAACAATCCATTACTTTTATTGAGAATGTTGTACATTTTTAGGTATATTATTTGAGTTCAAGCTTATCTTGATTACGATCGTATTAAAGATTAAGCCTTATTAAGATATCGGTTAAGAAGCAATAAAGTTTTTTTTAAGTAAGACAACACAGACGGCATTGAAGCTAAAGCATACAATAGTATATAAATAATATTATCTAATCTAGTTTTGCCATCACTTGTGTTGTTTCTATGTAATTTTTGCAGTAGATATCATATCTTTTCTTGAATCCGATGTATCTTAAACGTTTCGAATCAGAAAACCGACAAAGATTTTGATCTTCCTCATGATGTTCTGTAATTTTCAGGAAATATTCGGAGAAAAATCATATTCGAAGGAGCGCTGCTAACAATCGTCGTGTCGTGCTCTTGTAGATCTGGTGGTTATGGTTTATCAATTTAGGTTAGGCCATTCAAAAAACCAAAGGAAAATTTAAACAGTGTTACAATTTAAACCTTAAATAATTGCGCGCCGTCGACGACTTTGGCTCGGTCCGGACTATTACCGGATGGCGGGCTACCCATTGCTTGCCGTCCGCAAGACCACGCCTACGGTGGCTGGAAATCATGGTCGGAGATACACGTTGCTGCGCGATGCGGTCGGCCTCTTCCTTTGCTTCTCAGAAGGAGGCGACCGCCTCCTATTCTTCCTCACTTCGGCCCATGGCCTCCACCAGGGCCCAGTATAAGAGATTGCCGCCTCCGCTCACCCCAAGAGAACAACGCGATGCTCTTCTCAAGCGGGACACACCTCTACCGTATGCTCCACCATGTCCTCCGGGCGGTCCACATAGTGACGATATCGCATCCTCGCGAAGCGCAGGTACTTTCCATACTTACCATGTCCAGTGAGCACCTACGGAAGTTGAGGATGCCGTGACGCCTTTCTAGACACTTCTTAGAGTGGGCTTACCGCCCTAATTATTGCGTGCCAGCGTTGGGTTGAGACAGACGCTGTCGCCATTGTACCATGAGATCCCGCCGGAGTTCTGTCCGCCATGCTTCAACTTGTCGTGGCAGCGGAGTTTCAGCAGGGTTCGTGGGCGGGGTCCCTGGCGTTGCATCTCCACAGATTGTGCATGTGTGCAAATACTGTTGCCTCCTAATCCTACGGTGATAAGCTTGCAAGAAAGCTCGCCACTTCGCGGTACACCGTGCGGTAACCCTGTACCATCTGTATGGGCATGACACTCTGGCAAGCATTCCGCTGAGCCACCGGTCGCATTCGCAGCGATGATGCCTACACCGGCACACTGTAGAGGGCTATGAAACGAACGATGTCCGCGAGATGGAGTTTCTTTTTTTTTTTATTCATTAACAATTTAAATTGTGTTTGAAATTACATACATATACTTCTTGCATATACTTCTCCATAAAGATCAATGTAACATTTGGAATATGCGGTTAGCATCATTTTTTCTGACAGTTGTACTTCTCCACATCGCTGGTACCCGGAAACGTTTTCAAATGACTGAAAATATTAGAATACCTACTTGGAACCTGCATATTTCTGTTGTAATATATTATAATAAATGTCTTTGCATTTTTTTTAACAGTTCCATATAAAACAATCAATTGAATTGATTAAAATATTTATTTAAATGATTTTTAAATACATAAAGTTGATGAAGATAATACCTTAAAATACCTACATAAATGAACTGTAGGAGCCCAAAATGAAATGTGCAATGTTTCATTCTGTTAAATCTAGTTATTTTCATACTTTACTTTGTAAGTGAAAATCAATTCTCTTTGCAACTCCTTCACAAAATGCATCAACGCCTCTCTTCGAATAAGGTTTCCCATCGAAAATAAAATCGTTGAAGGGGACAGTTATAAGAACAGTGAAACCTAATGCCTTGGCAATTTTCTGAGTACCGATAGATGTAAGCAAACTTGTACATAGCTTCGGTACTTTCACAACTGTGGTCCTTGGCTTCATAAATGAGTATTTTGGTCCTAGTTCTTCAATAGTCATTGGAGCAAAAGGACCATCTTTTAACCTTTTTGCTGCTTCTATTGATGTTTGACATAACAGCTTGCCAAGTCCTTTGCCTCTTTGTTGGCGGTGGGTTCCAAGGAACATCAATTCACACCAGCAATCAACACCATATCTGAGAAAACGAATAAAACCTTACTGTAAGTATATTTAAGTTTTAAATTGCAGCACTCTTTAAATTATAAAACAAGGAAATGTGTTTTCCTCCCGTATTTGAATGATGATGTCTTACCTGTTAGCAATATCGCACTGTGCGTCTAACTCTACCATCAAATTGACAAGAGCACGAGATGATGGTTGCTTGCAGCGTTCTTCCGAAAATATTTCAAAAAATGTCTTCTCCGAAGAATTCGAAGGTGCTTCCTGCAAAATATGAACAATATATCACAGATCTATATCTTTGATAGTTTTATGCATAAAGATTATTGAGGCATATCATGGATCATAAACATCATCAATACAGCTATAGCATAGGTCAGTGATTTCAGCTGAAAGACGTCCACTATTGGACGTAGGCATAACCCAAGTGTTACTATAACGACCGGTTCTATGCGTCTTGTATCCAGAATATTATTGCGACCATTACTCGAACAACCTTGCGGGAGCTCAGCTACTTGAAGAAGCATTGTTTCTTCAAGTTCGTTTTTGGTGCTTCAGAATCTTTCAGCCCTTTCGGCCAGCCTGTTGTGTGAGCAATATTTTTTGGTCCTGCCACTTAAGTTTGCATTTGACGATTCTTTGGGTTATCAGCAACTTTAGTTATCCTGCAGATATTTTCATTCTAGATTCAATTACGTAGAGAAACTGTAAGGGTAACTTTGTTCTATTGTCCATTAGGAGATAAGGCAAAATGTATTGTCAGATTTCTTCATAGTAGATGTTTTATATACTATAATCTTTTTTTTATTGATATTATTTTTTATACTAATGTTAAATGCCTTTAAAAGAATATGAAAAATATCGTACCTGTAGTTTATTGAATATAGCTGAAACTACTTCTCCACTCTTAACATCGATAGCAACCAACGACAGGCCGTCTAACGCTGCGTCTGCGCATAGTTCCAGCAACTCTTCAATTGCTAAAGGGTTCTTGTTTACTTCAGTACCATTACACACAGGTTCATCTTGAAAGAAATGTTCCTTCATCAGCTGAAAACAAAATTTGTTATAATATCGAGGAAAATAATAGGTATGTAATCATTGGTACATTATGACACAAGTGTGTAATGTATATGGTTACCGTCGAGACGGTTTTAAGACCCGAGCCGTACCCTCACTACGGCTCGGGTCTGTAAATATTTTTTTGTAATAAGAGGCTGATCAAAAAGGTTATAAGCTACATCATACCACTAGTGCGTAATGTCACAGTTTGGCAACAGGCGCAATTATATACCTAAATATAGTGCAATAGAAGTCAATTTCTAAACAAGTGTATTGACAATTATATTAACGCGTTACTGCATCACAGAACAAATGACCAGTTACAACTCTTACATCGCTAAAAACTTACTTTTAAAGCTCCTGGTATCGTCGCAGCTGACAGAGATTCTACTCTGTATTTACCTAAAACAATAATTGTATTGTGAAAGTGAAGTCTAAATAAAATTTTATTTAAAAAAAGAACTCACTTTTTTCATATTTAATATACTAGATTGTATAAACATTAAAACTCGAAACCCATTTTGTCTCATCTTTTTTCTTTTCACCTTTGTGACGAGTTATTAATAATTATGCTGCAATTATCTTGGTTTCCTGTACTCCTTGCGATTGGTATCAGCACTCACAAAGAATAAAATCATAATTAGCCTATTATATTTCGTAAGTCTTTTTTTTTAGAAGGAGTGGATTGTAATCCGCGCCGGGTCTTTTTCTCTCCTTCGCTATGATTTTTAAAACGCGCCAGCATTATTTCTTTTTTTTGCAAAGTCAGCACTATGCGGAACACTTACTGCATTTCTGAGTTAATATTATAGCTAATCTACAAGAGGCACTTTTAGAAGTGTATATGTTACTGTAAATGCCCACTCTGATTATGTACCTTTTTACTAAGTGTTGTTAGCAATACATTAGAAAATTGTTTAAACTGTTTTAATACAAACATCTTAATTCAAAATTCTACTAGCATTTACTCAGTAAATAAAAAATGTATTGTTATTATTTTGTAATATAAAAGGAAAAAGTGTTTGACAGATATACGCCAAATGATTTGTAGTTTTAAATAAAGACTTTTATTATATAATTTTACTATTAATAACTTCTTACTCTGAGGCCAGTCTAAATCTAAATTTTGTGAAATGTATCTTAGTTATCATCATCAGCCTTTTAATGTTCCCACTGCAGGGACACAGGCCTCCTCTTTAGGAGAGAGAATGGGCCATAATCCACCACGCGGGCCCAGTGCGGATTGGTGGATGTCACATGTCTTCGAATTTTTGGTTCTAGGACATGCCGGGTTCAGTGGAGATGAAATAAATTACACAAAGTACTGCGCCTGGCTGGGTTTGAACCCGCGACCTACAACTCGTAAGTCGGGGCCGTATCTTAGTAACAGTCTGAAATAAGCGCCTATCACCTGTTCAGTAACACTTAGGACTTTGGTTAAAAAACTTGGAATTTTAGAGAATGTAAAAGTTTTACCATTAATTAGGCTTTAACAGTAACATTATAATTTAAAAAAAATCAATGATAATGCGTTAGAACTTACCATCAGCTGTAGTAAGCCACTGCATTTTACACACCAAGATGTTTAAAAAATGTATATAGTAAGAAGTTCTTGTGTGTAGCGTTGCAAGTGTTGACTGGCAATTTTTACTTTTATACATGATAAATCAATACAACAGCAATCTTTATAATGCATTTATGATACAATCACATAAATAATATAATATAATTATTAGATTAGGTATTTTTAGTTAAGTTAATTAGGGTTATGTAGTTTTAAGGTTAGATTTCTAATTTATTTGTACAGTTTACTGAAAATGATTTACTAACAAAAAAAAAAATCACATAATAATAATAAAAATCACAGTTTTTGACGTACCGCGCAGCAGGACTAACTATGCTAAAAAATTCTGTCAAGGCTTTTGAGAAACTTTCATATGAAATTCACTCATATCGATTTATTTAGCAAATAATATACCTTAAGCAGACTGTTGACAACTTCCGTATGCAAACGAATTAATTAATAATACAAAAATAGTAATAGTATTAATAACAGTAATTCATACACCACTTCAACTCTTGTTGCACTTAGGTTTTTTTTATGGTACCTAGGTAAATATCATATTGGGCGATTAGGAAACAGTGTAAGACTCTTACTGACTAAGCAACCTACCCCCTTCTTCCCTTACCTTGATACCAGGACCCCGATAAAGCGCTTTCGCATCAACCCTTTGTCCCAGGAGATTTCAACCCTGCTGGGCCCCTACAGTTTACTGACAACTCCTTGGGCGCGCGGGAACAGTGCGCGCTGTCGACGACTTGGGCTTGGCCAGACTGTTACCAGACAACCGGACGGCGGGCTACCCCTTGCTCACCGTTCGCAAGCCTTCGTCTACTGTGGCCAGAAATCATTTTTGGAGACACGGTGGTGGTTTTCGACATTGTCTGGGTACTTAGGTAATGTATCTTTAAGAAATTAGTTTTCCTAATTTTAGGTAAAATATGTGAGTATCAATATACTAATGCAATCATTGTAAGTATTGATATCTGCGCATGTACATATATACACGATATTTGTGATAGCATTCAACAATCATCAAGAATTAATCAATAAATTGGTATTTTATCTTTATTATTTAATAATAAATTACTATTATTGTAAAGATTAGTATTTTTGGATCCTTGTTTGTAATGAAAAATTTCAAAAACCACTGGACTGAAAAAATCTATCATAATGCGTTGTTACTTTACGACTGAGTATTATATATTTCTAATTACATGTGGTTAAAACCACTGACACGAGATAGTTATTAAATATTTTAAAATAAATTATTTATTAAAAAATAAACGATTTTGAGATGTTCATGATTTGATGTTCTTTTATTACACCCGTTTTTTTTTAAGTGTGGACATTACAATGTATGGCACATTTCTTTGATTTTTTTAACGACTGAATGAGAATTTAAACTTAAATACACCAACAAGTTTAATTGAATTCGTTTTCTCAGCTATGATGGTGATTGCTGATGTGATTTGATGTTCTTCGAAACCCACCGTCAATACAGAGGCAAAAGTCTTGACAAGCGGTTATGCAAAACTTCAATAGAAGCCGCAAAGAAGTTAAAAGATGGTCCTTTCGTTCCACTGACAATTGAAGATCTAGGACCAAAATATTCATTTATGAGGCCAAGGACCACAGTTATGAAAGTACCGAAGGTGTGTACAAGTTTATTCATCATTCATCTAACGGTTCTCAGAAAATTTAAAAGGATTTAGGTTTCACTGTTCTAATAACTGTCTCCTTGAACGATTGTATTTTCGATGGGAAACCTTATTCTGAGAGAGGCGTTGAAGCCTTTTGTGAAGGAGTTGCAAAGAGAATTGATTAAAATAGATGATATTCGA
The DNA here is from genome assembly GCA_029852875.1 of Mythimna loreyi. Taxonomy (NCBI): domain Eukaryota; kingdom Metazoa; phylum Arthropoda; class Insecta; order Lepidoptera; family Noctuidae; genus Mythimna; species Mythimna loreyi. The sequence goes on along the minus strand of CM056780.1, from coordinate 12,149,578 downwards.
CCAAGGTTACTGGAAGCTTTGTTTTTTTACGCGAAGTATGAAACATGTTAGAATGAAACATTAAACATTTTTCTTTATGATCTCTCTAAAGTTTATTCATTAGAGTATTTAAGTTATGTTATTCGTCGACTTACTTTAGTATCCTTGAAGGACAACCAAATTTAAGCCAAATATACATTTTTTAACAATTCAATTGATTGTATTATTTGGAATTTTACTGATTGTAATGGCACTAAAAATATTTAGCAATGCAAATATGTAGGTACCAGGTAGGTATTTAAATGCTGTCTGTCTTTGGGATACACGTCCGAATTACAGCGAGTTTTTTTTAATTTTTATTAAGTGTACATAGGCTCGCATTTCACCATTTCCTACTTTATTGTGGTAGGTAAAAATCATCCAACGGTGAATCCCGCCCTTGGGCGGAGCAGGAAACAATGTCAGACACTTACTGACTAAACAACCTACCCCATTCCTACGTTGCCATATACACCAGGGCCAGAGCCTTCCTTTCAGATGCGAACTCTTGTCCCCAGTTGGCTTCGACCCTTCTGCTGGGTCCCTACGGTTTGCTGACAACTCCTTGAGGCGCGCGGGAACAGTGCGCGCCGTCGACGACTTGGCTTGGTCCGGTTACCAGACGATTGGACGGCGAGCTAACCATTGCTCGCCATCCAACAACACAACATCGTTACAAGCCCGCGACCATTTCTTACTTGATGGTAAGCGATGATATAACCAACGATGAAGCAGTGATGTGGATAAGATGAGATAATTATCTTTCTCAAGAGAAAAAACAATACTCGTATTAATACTTAATTGGAATATAAATTAGCCGATTTGCGTAGTAGGTAAGTTAATACAACAAAAATAATAAATAATATGACACACAATTAGTTCGAGTAGCAGTAGAAATAGCGGGTAGTTATATAAAAAAATGTCAATAAAAACAATCTGCATATATGCGCATCGCCACAGCGACGGGTGAATGATTATAATTAGCAAAGCAATCAAATATTTTTTTTATTTGTATTTTTAGTTATCTGTATTATTGTTACGATAAGTATTACATCCGAGATGGCGCAGGAAAAGAAGACCTGGAAGGACTTGGGGGAGGCCTTTGCCCAGCAGTGGGACAGTAAGGGCTAAAAAAAATAAAAAAATATATAAAGTATTACTTAACGTTTAATTGTATGTTTATGTATAAATCAATGTAATACGAATATTAAGATAATGTAGTGTTTGATGTTAAAATAAATGTACGTATTTAGGTAATTAAATGTAGGTAAAGTGATTGTGCGGTATTTTTATATGTTTAATGTACCAGCTTTTTATATTTATTGGTGACTAATTATTTTACAAGATATATTATTTATTCTATAAAGCATGGATATGAACAGAATAATAAAGTAGTTACTTAGTAATAAAGCATCCCAACTTAACGTAAGTATGATACGAGTGTAACTATGTATATAGGTATTTTCTTCGACTTCGACTTTATAATGACCAGTCAGGGTAACCCCACAGGAAATAAAAGATTGAACCCTAGTTCCAACTGTATATTTTCGCAGAAAGAGTTTGCATAAGTTTATAGGGGTTATATAGTGTGGCCGGAGAATCTTAATAGCGCGATCTAGAAAACGGTACAACGCCATCTATCGATTCATGTTGAACTAACCATTCAAATTTTACTTTTGTAAAAAAAAATATGATGCATGTTGTTTTTTATGTACTATACCTAAGTATTTGGGTCAGATTGAATAATTTTGTATCTTTATAAATTTTGTTGTGGGTTTTAGGTAATCCATACTGAAATTATATTTTAACAATAAAAAAAACCAAAAACTTCCTCTAACTAATCGATTTGAAACTTAGCTGACAAATTATATATCGTATTATAAATTGTACCATTATAAATATGTATTGTATTATTATATGAGATTGTTTCTGATAGCTACAACCTGAAAATCTTAATGAAAAAGTGAACAGGTGAGTTCTGGGCTAGAGTGATTTAAGGTCACTTTCCATCAGGTCAATCGTGAGCCTATCAGCAATTAAATTTGACGGCACTGTTGGCGAAGTGGGTAAGGCATTGGTTGCTGCACTGCGGGTCGCGGGTTCGGTAACCGTACGGAACGAATATTTGTAAGGCCTACAAATAAGAGTTCAGTGTCAGGGTGTCTTGTGTATGTGAATGTACATGTTTGTGAACGCAACCACGACAATGGCACAACGTTTATAAAAAAAAAAACAGGCAATTGCGAGTCAGACTCGCATAATTCAAAGTTTCATACAAACTTACCTATGAAAACAGATCAGTTCCCGAAACACTGATCTTCTTTTGGCTTCTGTTTCAATGTTTTTTGGGCTTGCGTGTCATATCTTTGACTATTTTACTCATTCTATTACTCCATTTATTTTCTTTCTTTTATCATAACTTGTCATTACTATTCGTAACGTGAGTGAACTATAATAGAGGGCTAACAAATGAAAATCGCTATTGGACAGACTGTACGTAGTTAGCGTCGAACCAGTCTTACTTCGGTCAGATAGCTCGACAGTCCGACATCTCTAATTGCATCGTCCAACTTCGCTCAAATTGGTCCTAGTTAATTGATTTGGATTCGACATTGGATTTGTCGCTTTGTCGCTTCGTGTCGCGCAACGATTAATCTATTAGTGCGCTATTGTCATCAAGTTGATAGTCATTTGCATATTGTAGTGTTATGATAATGGATATTGAAGTGGGCCGTATGGTGGAGCCATGGTGGAGCTGTGAATTATATATCTATCGCTGTCTTGCGACAAAGTATGTTTTTATAAGTGATTAATTTTAGAAATTTTTGAAACTGTAAGATAAATATAAATAAAACCTTTTCTTAACTTTTTGATTACAGTAATTACAGACACAATCAAAAGACAATTGGTGTGCGGACACCGGTGTCCACCTGGGGCTTAATGAACTAAATAAAAAGAACGTCTTTCTTTTCTAAGAAAAAATACTTTTTTTTAATTGCAATAACCTAGTGTTTGACTGCGATCCCACCTGATGGTAAGCAGCTGTCCCTCTAGCTAAGTTGCAATCGTTTCGTTTCTATTATTTTGCATCAAACGCCTCGATTCAAACACGTCTTCTATTCTTTTGTTCTGATGTTATATCTCCACTCCCAATCCATGATCAGAACAAAAAAATCGGAGGCGTGGATTCCCTACTCGAGGCATTCGACGCAAGAGAATAGTAACAAGACGATTGTAACTTAGCTTAGAAGGTTTGTTTACGGTGATGAATAGAACCGTAACACGATCTAATAAGTCGACGACAAAAAGTTGAAGCCTTACTTCCCTAGATGGCGTTGGGATCGAAATAGATCGCGCTATCATTTTGTTACACCGGAAAGTATAAGTATCATTTATTGTTACAGTACATTTAACAACTCAGAAGGAAATATTGGATTGGTTATGTAAGAGACCAAGTTTACAATTCATGGTATCATATGATACCATGAATTGTCAACTTGGTATCTTGTGTGTAATCTTTTAAAGATTGGTTTTTATATAAATATGTAAAACCAATTTTTAAAAGGTAAAATACACAGTGAACGAACCTAATACAATAATTCCTCTTCTCGAGGTTTTATAGAAATAACGCTAAAGAAAAAAAAAACTAAAACCAAACTTCTTGGTTGCAGTATAAACTCTAGACTTTAGCATACACTCTCAATTGTAGAAATGTAAACAGTTTCTTTTTTTTTACCCGACTTTGGCTAAGCCAAAGGAGGGTTATAATTTGTGACAGGCTATATATGTATTTATGTATGTATGTGCGTATGTTCTTCTGTTTCTTCAGTAGATTTCCTAGTAAACTTATCGGAACTCGATATAATATGAGGTCGGTACCTATATGTCGTAAGAACCGCCTGTAATTGTACACTGAACATAGGCTACGGGACATGTCAAAAAACTCAATGCGGCGCCCACTAGCGGACAAAAATTAAAATGAGATAAATACGCCATGTTTGGTATCATTTCAAAAGGCTTCACTTATACATTTCTAAATGTTCAAATTTAAAGTAACCCTCTCCAGCAGATAAAAAGACGTCTTTTAAAATAAAAACGTTAATACTACGTTTCATATTATCGCTTACCCTCAACCTCAAGTGGTATAAAAGTCAAACGCAAGCCTGTAAAAAAAACGTATCCATTGTAGGGGAGACCGGGTACAAAAGTAACGGCGGGTAGAAAGTAACAAATGCTCTGTAGGTATATCCAATGGTCAAACACTGCGTCGATGTCGTAAGTTCATAGCGGGGCGGTACCCCCCTCGCTTCTGTACAGTCGCTACACGCGCCTCGCGCTGTTTAGTTATGTGAGGAGACATTTTGTGATTTCGCAAACCAAAAGTAAGTATTTTGTCGTTTTCTTATTTAGTGTTTTCGTAGTCTTTTAAAAATGATACCAATCTGAATATTTGCATGTTAATTCTTGATTAGATTGATTACCCAGTATTTTAATTCATTTTTGTCTAGCACATTTCATTTTAAGATTATCTTTTATATTTTAACAGAAATGGGGTCGGGTACAAAAGTAACATAGCCCTATGGGTACACAAGTAACATGTTACTATTGTCCCCGTAATGAGTTGTTCATTTTTTTTTTGCTTATCATTGTTATGTGTGTATTTATTTTAACAGGATGCCGCGACAATGCATTAGAACTATCACTCGAGGAGCGAGGAAAAGCGGCTGAACAGCATTCAAGAGATGGTATAAAAATTATAGCCTTGGCAAAAAAATATAATGTTTGCCATGTAACATTATACAAATATATAAAAAAATGAAGCAGGAAATATTAGTGCGTGGTGTGTTATCATTGCGTGAATAGAGTTTTCAGAAAAATGTCTACGGGATTACTTGATCGAGTGCTTTGGAGTTTATTTCGGGTTACCTCCACCTGAAGTTTGTAAACTGGCATATGAGTTAGTTTTTTAAGTATTTTTCATTTAAAATGCAACTTCTTTGAATACTAAGTCCTAAAATAAATAATATGTTGATTTAGTATGTCATATTGTTTTCTTTACAAACCCTTTTGGCCTGTTACTTTTGACCCACAATGTGTTACTTTCGTCCTGCCTATGTGGTCGGAAGTAACAACTTCCCATTTTTTTTCAAGTCTCTGTGAATCATATTAAATGAACAATAAAAAGCTAAATTGAGATACCGATGTAAAGACCATAAATGAAATGTTTAAATGGTAGTATTAATTTCTATGAAATAATCACACCTAACAAGAAATCTAAGTAAAAGTACAAAATGTTACTTTTGTACCCGGTCTCCCCTATATAAATACCTACTAACAATTTATCATAGATTTATTGGTATCGAGATCTTAACGAGACAGGTCATCTATAATGACATTGAAAACCGATAAGAATGACGCATCTATACGCTACCAAATATTTATTCACCGACAAAAACAAATACTATTCTCTCGTACGTATCTCCAATTCTCCAATATTTTATCTTACTCACGAACGAGAGCAAACTACATGGTCGGTTGAAGACACTATTAATATTTAAACGGACAGAGCTTATTTCATACGTCAGCGGATCAGAAAATTAGAAAACGTAAAGCATTTTACTTACCTACTTTTATCCTACGTTTGTCACAAGTTAAGGGTGGGCCAGGCAATTGCAAACTAGCATTCACATCAGGGTCACCTTGGTTTGCTTTGTGTGTAAGCCATACGCTACTTGGATGTAAGCCATACGCTACCACGTTTGAAATTCAAAAATTTTTGTTGTGAAAACTTGCCTCTCAACCAAGGTCGTTGAAGGTCATGGTTTACATCTACTGTCTACATGGATTAAAACTAGCAAGGTCACCTAACGTCCCAACTAAGGGACGTTAGTTTACAACTATTTGGTCAACTCTTTACAGTTACCAATAATTTTGACAAATACACCTACTTGTTCAGTTACAAAAATATTTGTTTAGGGCCAAATATACCTTTACTGTTTTAGTATCCCTTGAGCATTGTTTCGTTTTTAATTTGTATTAGACAAATAACTGATGCTTTTGAGTTTTTGTTAAAAGTATCGATTTTATAAAAGAAGAAACTAAGTGACTGACATATCAATATACCTACAACCGAAACTACTAACAACAAGCCCCTAAGGGAATGAAACGCAGCTCTAAAGGTATGTTTAGACTACTACACTTCTTACGATACACTCAGTGTATACATCTAGCGTCCCTGTATGTACACGAGTGTGCAATTAGAGATACTCATACGTATAAAACGTCGTAGTCTAAACGTACCTTAAGGTTTGCAAGGAGAAATTGTTTTATGTGCAAAATATTTTAACTTTGACTCCTATTTTTTTATTATTATTATTTATTTTTTTTGTATTATTACCTATTTAGTTGTTTTTGTTTTTTATTGTATGCTATACTCTCGCACAAATAAATAAACTTTTTTTCTTTCTTTCTTTCTATTTTCGCGTGAATGAACCCACTGGGTAGAAGCTGGTGTTCGCAGTGCAGAGACTCAGGCCCCTTCTCTAGCAGTGAGGACGGGCCATAATCTACCAAGCGTGCCTAGTACAGATTGGTGGATGTCATAATTCTTGGTATTTTTTGTTCTAGGACACTCTGGTTTTATCACTATGTTTTCCTTTACCGTTTTGAGAGCAGTGGTGAAATAAATTATACAAAGAATGCCTCTGTAAAATACGCAATAAAATTTACCTACTAGATTAAAATTAACCATCGGGCAATTATCTAGACACAATACCTGTCTACTGTTCAAAGAAAGTATGCAGAACTTATACTCTGCTCCGCATAACTTTCGAGACAAAAAATTCTTGAAGACAAAAGAGACATTATGCACATAAGAAAAACAATGCAATTGAAAGATACAAATATATTTATTAAAAACCTAATGACACGATGAGATACAACTCCAATATCTATATTTAGTTTGTTTCTGTTTGTGTCAGCGTGGTATGCTGAAACCACAGACTATGGGGATATATTGGCAGTGGCCGAGAAAGGCCATACAACTTTGGATACTAATTCAATGTTATTACACTTTTTAAGATGTGCATGTGGTGATTCCTTTTTGACGTGACTACAATTCATTAAATAACGTGGAGCAAGAAAACCTAAAATAAGGTAGACTTTTAAGGACTAAAACTTACTCTTCGGTTACAGTTGAGCATAAGACCATGGTAATTATTACAAGTAGTTTCATAGCCCTGGCAGGGCTAAATAAGCTTAGCGACTCCTGTGCGTTATGCTAATAGCTTTTTAAGACACACGTGGAACATAAAGCGCCATCGTTTTTGGCTTGGTCTCTATTGCGCAATGAGCTACCAATTCCCCGTTATCTGCAAAACCATGATACATGGGAATTTGGCGATGGCTCTCACCACCCCGGTCGTCTCTGGTGGTGGCTGACACGTGAAAATTTGCCTCTCGTTCACGCTTTCCGTTACTTTATTCACTTTCATTAATGATTTTGCTTTGGTTGGTAAAGTAGCATTCTACTGGTGAAAGAGTTATTATAATCGTAAGTCTTTCAAAAATTAACCCCCTTATGGTGCATTTCCACTGAAAGCATTTGGCAGAGAAAAGCAGTGAAAATAACAATATATTTCGATTGATGTGGAGTGAGGCAGAGTAGAGTTTACGCTTACTATCATGCTCTCTGCTCGGCTTCTGCCTGGCTTGAAGCTCCAATTTGCTCTAGTATATTGTGAATACCATACACATTGATGCAGCAAATTGCAAAAAAAAACGCGTCCTATGTGCGTGTTCCTCGCATTACAACATTGTAATAAATACTTTTATGAGATGGATATTTGCAGGGTTTACTAATGTTGCATGCGTAATCAAAACCGCACGATATCAAAAACAGTCTTAGACACTAGCTACTTCCTATGATGTGATGTAAAGATTTTGAGCACTGTATACAAATTTTCAGACAGTCTCCTCTTTCCCCAGTTACGTTTTCATTTACATTACAATCTTACGAATTTAACCAATTTACTATATCATTAGTATAGTATCATTCTTAAACAATGTTGTCTCTAAACTATTCCTTGCTCTGCGACTGAAACGGATCCTCTTCCAATAGTTTGCGGACCGTTCACGACGTAATGATCAATTGCAACTGGAATTTGCATTGTGATGGTAGTTTTATTGTGTAGTATATTGTTTACAGCGTAATAATTCTGGTACTTGTGTTTAGTTAAACTATGTCCCTATTACATTAATTTTAGTCTGTTTGAGGTCAATTTAGTTACTTCTCTTCTTATTTTTTGTGGTCAGTTTTTTTTTACTTCCAGACATATTTGTTGTCGTTTTCATTGACATCGGTAATATAATTCATTATACTAACGAATTCCGATGAACATTTTTCTCACTACTGTTCTTTAATGTTTATCGGAAGTCAGTATACAAAAACAATAAAGTGCACAGTTATGACAATTATGTACAAAGGCAGCTTAACTCAACAATGAGTTTTCTCCAAGCAAATTTTTAAGTGACAGAGAGAGACAACAATCAAGTTCACTGCTCACCTCGAACCCTTATATGTCTTCTAAATATTTTTTTTTTTAGGCCTATCACGTATTTTATATTTTTTGCGTTGTGATGGAGAGTGCATATCAGATTTTTACTAAATAAAATCCACCTAATACTATGTTCCTTCAAGGGTCCATTAAGTTCTAGAGGTGCATTCCGCATCTATAACTCAACCACTCTACTCACTTATTCCTAACAGGTAGTATAAACCTTTTACTTTTCCTAGCTTTCCAGTCCTTTCCTCTCTCCACTAAAGTTCTGTCCAAAGCCACAAAGAACAATTGGTATTCGAGTGAGACAATAATATCCGTGTTTACCAAAGCACATTAAAGCGATCTCCACGGATCCTCAGATCGGATTCGCTTTGCATAGCACTTGAAATTCAAATGGTGCAGTTCATATTGAGCCTCCCCCTGTTTAAGTGCCTTTGGTTACCATGGTAACTGAGGCATCTGTGTCTGCACTGCGCCCTTTACTCATCCCGTATAGAGTTACAATTGGAATTTTAAGTGAAGTGAGAAGAATTGTTTCAGTGACTTTCATGGTAAATGTTTCGAATATTTTGTTTTTTTGGTGTGGACTTGACATTATGTTTCCTACAAAATGTTCAAACTTCAAAACATTATCGTTATTATCGTCTCTGCATACATCAATTCATACTTTTGACCCGTAGGGTCGATAGGCAGGATTGCCTCCTGCCTTTCATATATACAGTTTAAAAGCAGTGAGTGTGTCAGACTTTTACTGACTGACTGAGGGCATACGGTGGGGTTTCACGGTATTCCTTCCAGTTCCATTCTCCAATTATCCTGTTCTCATATCCTTAGGTACATTTTTTTGCTTCTGTACCCACAGTATATACCTACATTTCATCTCGTCATACATCTACACTAATATAATAAAGAAGTAAAGTTTGTTTTTTTATCTCGAGAAATTGTATAGGGACAGAATTAAATATGTTAAAACAAGAAATTTTCCGAGGACGAAGTCGCGGGCAGAAGCTAGTATTATGTACTTTGGCTTGGTACCTATTGAAAGTTATTATATTTTGTTTGATTAACCAGGGAGATGGATCGTCTACGTCTAGCATACTAATTTCATAAAGATGGCCAAGATATATCAAATACAATTCAATTACTTGCTGACTAAACCAAGTATATACACAAAACATAAACCATAAAATTGGTGAGCACTGAGCACTAAATAAATACAATGTGTGCTGAACGTCAGGCTAAAAATAGTAAAACTTTTACACAAAAGTACTTTCAACGAAAAAGATTTATAACTAAAAAAAAATGGATGAAATCCCTAAAACGCTATGCGAAAAACATTTCAGCAAGGTTTATTATTTTAACCCATTTCCTGTCCCGAGGACGGTGGAAAAAATTCAAACTGCTTTTATTCCATTAAAAGCCCCTAAAACTACTCTGCGAGTGGTTTAAATTATTATCTCTTTTTCCCAAAAGGGACGGGTTAACTTTAAATAAAAAGTAGGAGATGATGTGTTTGAAGGACCGGCTTTTAAATTAATATTTAGGTTTGAATGTTAAATGAACTTTTAATTTTTGTAAGTTTAAACTAGCGTTCGCACACCTTTTGTCTTTCTATTACGAGTATGTCTTTAATTGCGGTATTAAAAAGATTAAACTATAATATATTAACAGCTATAAAAAAAACCGCCTTCAAAAAAAGCCAAACGACAAAAGTTCCTACACTAAAAAGTAAAAAATAAAAATTTGAATTGCTGTAAAGAAACTTAATTTATAGGTAAACTTATTTCACATTAATATTTTGCAAATATTCAAAATTTATTACTTCTTTTTGGAGTGGGTGCCAGCATTTTTATTGTTGTAACTTAATGTTAGGTAGCTTTGCTTGTGCTTGCAATGCTTAAACATTTTCAATGTACTTAAAATGTTGCAGAAGGTTTTTGTAAGTATATATTTTTTATTTAAAAAAAATGTGCAAATCGGATGATTTTTTTAGAGAAGTCTAATATGTATTTATGTCTTAGTTAAGTATTATATATTTGAGTATGCAAATAGGTACTAAGTAGTTTTATAGTTAAGTTAGAGGTAGTTTTTCAAGGGATTGTTGCCCATTCGTAATTCCTTGCCTTGGCTGGCACCGACTCCAAAAAGAAGTAATAAATTTTGAATATTTGCAAAATATTAATGTGAAATAAGTTTACCTATAAATTAAGTTTCTTTACAGCAATTCAAATTTTAATTTTTAACTTTTTAGTGTAGGAACTTTTGTCGTTTGGCTTTTTTTGAAGGCGGTTTTTTTTTTGTAAAAAGTTTTTTTTATTTGTAGCCGTTTAGTGTTTTTTATTATAATGTGTTATGGCAACGAAGTCAATATCGTTCCTACATTTCTTTTGAAAAAGTTACCAATGTCATATCAGTAGGAATACATATATTGTTACAGTGTAATAGTTTTGATCTCGTGGAGAGATGATATGATGCATGAAATACTTATGATTCATCTCATGAGTACATCTTATGACAGCTCTCATAATCATCATCATTTCAGCCAGAAAACGTCCACTGTTGGACATAGACCTCCCCCAAGCGTCACTACAACGACCATTTCTGTGCGACTCGCATCCATCGCGTTCCCGTGATTCTCACCAGGTCATCGGTCCACCTTGTGGGAGGCCTTCCAAAGCTGCGTCTGTTGGTGCGCGGTCGCCACTCTAGAACCTTTCGGCCCCATCAGCCATCTGTTCTACGAGCAATGTGCCCTGCCCACTGCCACTTAAGTTTGGCAATTCTTCGGGCTATGTCGGTGACCTTGGTTCTCCTGCGCATTTCTTCATTTCTGATTCGAACACGCAAGGAAATTCCGAGCATAGCCCTTTCCATTGACCTTGACAGCATTGCCCATGACAGCTCTAATAAGCTCAAACAATGCTAGGATACATTATTTTACTTTGAAGTTCCCATGCCGACCTTCCACCTTTCAGCTTCATCATCACATCAGTTCAATAGTATCTTACAGCCAAAGTGCATCTTATGACAATTCTAACAAGCCCAAACACGGCTAGGATATATTAATTAGTTACGCAGTTCCAGTGCTTACCTTCCAGCTCCATCATCATCATCAGATCAGTTCGATGATAACATTTTCAACATAATTATTTAAGATCATTGGTTTATAGTGCATTTTCACAGTTGCTTAACTACCTTAATTGTGATATCTATGCGAGTGTCAAGTTTCGTTAGCCATTTTTTGATCTTCTTCACCAGTTCCACCTCATCAGATGTCACTTTTTGACTGTAAATGCTTGAGTTCTCGATGAAAATATAAAAAAAAACTATATAGTTGCCTATAATATTTGAGGAGTTCCCTCGATTTCTCATGGATCCCATCATCAAAACTCAATTTTGAAAAAAATGGGACCAATCTGGAAGCATATCCTTTCAAGTACAAAAAAATTTTGCAAATCCATCCATAAACAACGGAGTTCTGAGGTAACAAACATAAAAAAAAATAAAAAAAATACAATCGAATTGAGAACCTCCTCCTTTTTTTGAAGTCGGTTAAAAAGTTTAGGAAAAAATGTTTCTTATTAGGCGCATTGACAATCATTACATAGTATAAAACAAAGTTGCTTCCTGTCTATGTATGCTTAAATCTTTAGAACTACGCAACGGATTTTGATGCGGTTTTAACAGACAGAGTGATTCAAGAGGAAGGTTTATATGTATAAAACAAGCGTAATATTTATTTAATATCAACATTGCACCCGATCGAAGCTGGGGCGGGTCGCTAGTATAATGTATAATATCGTATATATACGAGTATGTAGAACTTACTAGACATCTACACTAATCTACACTAATATAATAAAGAGGTAAAGTTTGTTTTTTTATTTTTTTGTTTGTAGGAGGTAATCTCTGGAACTAATGGTTCGATTGCAAAAATTTTAGCAACAATAGAAAGCTGCTTTACTCCTGAGTGACATAGGCTATTTATATAACATGGATGTTAACCGAGCTATCACTACAAGAAATTTTCCGCGGACGAAGTCGCGGGCAGAAGCTAGTTTTTTATAAAAAGAGTGCACACAAGCAACTTGAAGAAACAAACAGTAACGTGGAATAATGATATCAAAGCATATCTTATTAAACTTTTTAATAACGCAGAGTGCAATTTCTTGCTGTAGTAGGTATGTTTCCTTATAGACTACTAGCTTTTGCCCGCGGCTTCGCCCGCGTGGTATTGGGGTTGGAGTTATGGTTTCCGGGATAAAAAGTAGCCTATGTCCTATTCCGGAGTGTATCCTATGTCTGTGCCAAATTTCATCTAGATCCGTCCAGTCCTTTTTGGCGTGATTGAGTAACAAACATCCAAACATCCAAAAATCGTAACTTTCGCATTTATAATATTAGTAAGATAATCTAAAGGTATTTTAAGTCAAGAGTAAATAAGTTGCTTTCAGGCACGTATACTGCATGAGCAACTACAATCTAACATCATCGCTTACCACTAGGTACGATAGTGATGCGAGCCTATCAACAGTAAATAAAAATGACGCTACCCCAAACTTGTAATTATTCCTGTATAAAAGGGTGCATACACAAATCACCTAAACATTTACCCATATGCAACACAAATATTCAAACAATCAAAACTCAAACCTGCGACACGCAGTACAGCAACCAAAAGCTTAACCACTGAACCAACCGTACAGTCATTGAATATTTTTTTACAACAACCAATCTATCTATACTATGTTAAAATGGAGGGCTTATCGTAAAAAATGGCTTCCAATCCTTCACTGTTTTGCAAGTACCTAAGCCTGTGAATTGTGGTTTCGATTGTTACAACCCCTTACCATTGCAAGGAGCGCATTTTTTCAATCTTAAACCCTTTTGATGTGTCCTGGAGGGGTCCTGAATGTCCCCTAATATGCGTGAGGGTAGGATGAAGGTTCAGATAATGTTACAGGTAAATAGTGCAAGTATACCTCAATGATAAGCATCATCTTGAGCTTCTTTTTCCCTATCGTAAATTGAAGCCTGCATTTCCTCAAGGATTAAGGTAGACCTGCAACTACCATGCACCTACATTTTTAAACTACACCATCATTACATAGTATAAAACAAAGTCAATGTCTGTCCCTATGTATGCTTTTTTTTAGTAAGATTTTGATGCGGTTTTTTTAATAGATAAAGTGATTGAAGGGGAAGGTTTATATGTATAACTAACCTTCTGCCAGCGGCTTCGCCCGTGTGAAAGTAGGGTTCTCCATACAAATTTTAGACCCTTATTACATCCCTTTAGGAGCTGAATTTTGAAAAATCCGTTCTCAGTATTCGCTTACGGCATAAAAGGAAGCCTTGTGCAAAATTTCACGCTCCTGGTCCCAGTAGTTTCGGCTATGCGTTTATATGTCAGTCAGTTGGTTTCCCTTTTTATGTATATAAATAAATACATAATATATTAAATATCACCACTACACCCGTGCGAAGCGAGACGCTAGTTGATAATAAATGATATTCATTTCTGCAAAAAGGTTTTTCATAACACTTTTACACGTCATTGTTATTTGTTTCCCATCTAATAAATAAGGCGTTTGCGTAGTTTTTTTATTGTGAAACATGATGAAACCAATCATTCCCTATTTCTAGTAACATAATCATTAACATACAACTCGTCTCTTTTACAAAAAAAAAAAACATTCCTTAAAAAATAAATATAAGAACAGTCCACGTCACCCATTTAGCAATTCTAACGAACCCTCATTTCTTTTCGTTCGTATTCGGTTGGTTCCGCACGTGACCGCCCATACGTCACAATAAAACACGCTAAGGACACAGGACCCGATGAAATTTGCCTTTTACGACTGCCTCGTAAAGTAAATATCACTGATGTCGTCCAAAAAAGATGTCCACGGCGTAAATGCGCGCTTATTAAACCGCTTTATTGGCTTATTTAGCCTTTTACGTCTAAATTTATTTTGTGTATGTTTTTATGGTGGATGGTTATGGGGATGTACGTAAAATGTACGGTGTCATGATGGAATGTAATGTGAAGACAGTCATTTGTTTTTTATTAAGTTCAAGATGAGTTCGGGTGATGAGAAAATGAATTGAGAAATCAAGAAATAACCAAACAATTTTTTTATATTGTATACTCAAATAAAATGACTAGCAATCAAGTAAATTTATTTTTTCTAAAAGTGTATTTAATTAGCAGCTAAATTTCTAAATTTCTCAATAAAATAATGTCTTTCATGTATGTAATCACACAATCGCAGCAATTATGTATGATTAACCTTTCGTATATGAGCTGATCTGCGCGGGACATAATGTCTTTTAAATTCTTTATTTTGTCTCTAATTATGGCACACGAAATGTTGATATCAGTCCGTCTAAATCACTGTGAAAAAAGGTTTTATAACAAGTCTTGCATTGTATATGTCGTGGCCAGATCATAGAAACTGATCACTTCATGATATGGCCAACTAAAATTGGCCAGATCGCTATAACACTAACATTTGATGATATGTTGTTTAACCCTATCATGTAGGTTTTGACGTGACAACGTCTTATAAATTGGTTTGCCGGGTGACACTTCAAGAAACTGCGTTACGCTCCGCTCACGTTATGCGCTCACAATGAGAGCGAGTGAGAGGCACGCGTCCCTTCCACTCGGGCATGGTTAGCCCGCCTAAGAGCGAGAGAGACAGACATAAAAAGTGAAAGGCACGCGTCTCTTCCACTCGAGCACAGTTAGCCCGCCTAAGAGCGAGAGAGAGAGTGAGAGAGAGATAGGCATACACACCGGTTCATGTCTTGCGCTTCTATTTCGCTTCGGCGCCTGCATACAATACAAATTTACGCGTTGCCAGTTAATTGTAAAACGATTGTGTAGTTCTTCCTACTATACGAATGAATATTCACATTAAATTATTTTACCACTCAAAGTCGTTGTCACGTAAAACTTTCGCCCGTATACCGACTTTACAGGCAACCAATTTTTTTTTTTCTATGGTAATAAAAGGTCTAAAAAAAGTAGGTCAAACGAGGATTGAAGGCCAAGGGTTGATGCGAAAGTGGAACACTGCGGCCCTGGAAGAGAGGCAAGAAGGAACGGTGGGTCGTATAATCAGTAGAAGTATGACACTGTCTCCTGTTCCGTCCAAGGGATTCGTTATTTAATGATTTTTCCCGCCATAAAAAAAACTCTTTTACATTCAAAAGAAGAAAACATTGATAATTTCAAGCACCTTTATTGAAACGACACAAAAAGTAAACCAATACCTACAGAATAAATCGTTCCTATGGTATCCACATCAAAGTGAACTCTAACCTCTTTTTATACGCGTATATTTCAGAAACGTTTTTCTAGAACCGTATAAATGTTCCTCCGTAAACAAAAACTATTTTCAAAGAAATAAATACACACAAATCTTTCACGCGTTCTCGAACTGGTTAAATAAAAGAAAGAACGTATTTTTTTTTCAATGGGATGTAAATAACGTCCCATCAGACAAACCCAAGGGCTTGAAAGCAATCTAGAGGCATACTATTTTTCTTTTGATAGCAACACAAAGCAATTGTCGGTCGGTGTTGCCATCAGCAAAAATAGGTGTAGCCGTGTAGCCGTCCTCGGCCTCTATTGAATAGATTTTTTATTCATAAAGGATGACAGGGAAATGTTATGTGTGGAATATGATGCTTAGATGGGTTTTTATGGGATTAACAATGGATTCCGGATATAAGTTTTCTTTTTATTAAGAAAGGATTGTTAGCAGTTGCTTTTTCGGTTGCCTGCTATCTTTTTCTTTTCAAATCGATTGTAAATTCGTTCAGTTCAAGTCCAATATGTGGCCATGTATAATTTTAAAGTAGGCGAGGGCGCTGGAGGAAACCCGTCTTAATGAAAACGATAGTCCTAAAATGTGGCGCATGTTCTTTATGTGGAAAAGATAGCATATCATGACGCAAATGAAGAAAGTTTGTCATTATGACCGAGGTGAAATACTGTAATGCAGTTAATACCAAATTTTCTCACTTTTCCCTACTAGTGCGGAAAAAAGTTAATTGCGTGTGTAAAAATGGTAAGATAAGAACGGGTTTTCGAGTAAATGTATTGAAAAATCTATTTTTTAATTAGTTTAATCGTTCCGTTCCTTACGAGCTCTTGTGCGAGACATTTATGACCAAAATAAATATAAAATCTCTAAAACTCCTAAACCAGCACAATTACACTTTATAGATCGAGTCCTAAACTGGCACCGATATACCTACCGTCAAATAAAATCACCCCTGCCCGGCTACGACCAACTAAGCGTTTTAACCCCCGCCCGCTAATGCATGGCTGTCCATTTTTCAAGACAGGCGGTCGATGCGGCCCAAACATCAGTAAATCGCTATAAAGTACCCCGTGGGTAGTTTCAGTGAATATAAAGTTGGCAATTCGGTGAAAACTGTTATTTATGTGTTTTAGGGTCAGATTATAGATTAGGTTTGAGGTATGAAAAAACGTGTTTATGCGATTATCGATATTATTTAGGTATAGGGTCTGGTGAGGAAATATGTTTACAACATATGTATACGAAAATTTATTACTTTTAGGACCATTATAGTGTATTTCACACATAAAGTGCGGCGGCCAGCCACGCCACATTCTATTATTTTGTTTGTTTTAAGCTAGTCGTAAGGTAGCTCCAAAGTAACTTATGACCAATTTTTTACAATAATCTGTTTCGAAATATTATAATTAATAAATTTTACTAAATATTTTAGAGAAAGTGCATTGAAGAACAGCGGAAATTTTGTGTGCTTGCATAAAATAAATATTTTAAGACATTTTTTAGGCAATGTAAAGTTAATAAAAAAAACTATTTTCAATACAACTATGTAACTCAATCCATTTTTTTTACTTTTATTTTAAGATACCAGTCCATTTCATCGTTTTACTTACCTTCAAATAGGTATTTATACATATTTCTTTTTATCGAATTCCAAACTACATTAACTTTTTGATGCAATGGTTTTCCAATATTACAGCGGTGGTATATTAGGGTTGAATATGGCTTAATAAAAAACTTCAGTGCTCGTTAGGTTCCACTCAAAGAAAGTACCACTTAAGGAGACCCAATTATTTATAATATCAATAAAATATATAAGACTTTCCTCGACTAGGTACTTCGTGATTCCTTTTTTTGATATTATGAAGAACATAATGATGGAATAATATTGCGCAATCGAAGAACCAGATAAAAGTATATTTAATAGAAGTCAAATAAAAGTACATTCACATCGAAAAGTGTTAAAGATTTTATTTATACAATATTTTTTCCCTCAAACATCAAGGTTGAAAATCATGGTAAAGATAATTCTGGGGAATTTGGGGGAAAAATTGTATTAAACATTATGGGAGGAGACAGCGGCTTCAGCACACCGTCCGTCTTATCCTGACGAGGGTAACTTATTTATATGCAAACGGAAAATTCTCCTTTTATGTAGGTCAAACCTGAGGAACACATATAAAATTAATCGTGAAAAATATAAAGCCTCTGCTCGCTGTAAGCTGTTTTTATTAGTTATGCATTAGAAGTAGGATGTTTGAAGTAAGGTTTTATTTTTATTCTTAAAAATAATAAGGATAATAAAACACATGTGACGTAAATTTAAAGAAAATAAAATTCTGCTTTTGAATTTTAACGTTATTTTATACTAAATTATAAAGAATCCACACAAGAATTAAGGTTGACGACACAGCCAAAAGAATCGTCAAACTTAAGAGGTAGTAAGCAGTGTATATTGGGGCTGAGAGGTTCTGGAGTGGCATCCCAAAGGGTGAACCCCTGATACGGTGAGAGTCACAAGAATCCGATGAATGTAAGATGAACAGAGTCACTTGAGGGTGGCTTAAGTCCAACAGTGGACGTCTTTTCGCTGCAATGATGATAATAAATGTTATAAATGTAAAATTAACTCTGTCTGATTCCCTTTAAACTTTCAAGCCCCAAGCGAACGCCGGCGTTCGCACACCAATTTTATTTGAATTGTGTCTGTAATTACGGTATTCAAAAGTTTTAACTACTTACTGAATTTGGTACAAAATAAGCTTAAACACAAAGAAAAATACATGGTCTACTCTTTTTATCATGCTTTAAGTTTACCACTGCAATAACCGGCATTCATAAGAACGAAGTCGCGACAAAAGCTAGTGTACTATAAACAAAAAAGATTAACTTTATATTTAGCAGTAAACACAACTGGAAACAGCCGGAAAATGTTTCCAAGTAGAAAAACTCGAGAAATAATTTTCCGTCTTTTTGTAAACCGAATTAAGGAACACAAACACCTAAAACTAGGGTACGGAGGCACAAAGTTCTCAACATAAATAAGACCGTAAGTAAAATAAAAGTTAACATAAGGAACATTATAGCACAACTTGAAGCGACTTATTTTCGAGCCGTCTCATAAATTACGAGCCACTCCTTACCTGAAGAAGCGGAGACGCTAATTATTTTCACTTTTTTATTTTAACTTAATTGCAAGGCTACCGTGTTCGTATTTTTTTAATGGACTTGTATTCGGTAATTTTGTAATGTAAATGACGCTGTTTAAGAACACTATGTAATTAAGATAATTAAAATATAGTATAGCATAGCATCAGCCTTGTAATTTTTTTGCTGGGACTCAGGCCTCCTCTTTATGAGAGAGAACGCTGTAATTCACCACGCGGTCCTAGTGCGGGTTGCGGAATATCACATGTCTTCGAAATTTTGCTTCAAGGACATGGTTTCTTCGTAGTTTCCTTCACCGTTTTGAGAGCATTGTCGATGAAATAAATTAGACAAAGTAATACCCCTGGTTAGGTTTGATCCAGCGACTTACAACTCGTAAGTCGGGGCTGTTACCACTCGGCCACCACTGCTCTGCGTATTAAATTAATAAGCACTTTTGTCAACGTCTGTACAATAATTTATTGTAGGCGTATCTTAGTATGTTTTCCATTGTTGATGTGACAAAGATGTGTGTTCTTCTTGAAAAAAGATTCGTTTAGTTTCAATAGACATTATTTGTAGTAAATTGGAAGTAAACATTTATTATTCCTCGGTTGAATAGCGAATGCCTAAGGTATTGAGTTCGACTTTATATCGCCTTTCTATACAAAGTGTAATGAGCAAAACTTCAGACACCCCAACGGATTTTTAATTTTACCAAATTCTGATAAAAAAAAACAATATTTTTGATTTTATGTGCGGTTTTAGTTTTATTTCTAATTCTGATTATGACCTATTTCGGCACATTTACGCACATGACGATTAAGAAAAAATAAACCTATATTAAAAAGTGGTTAATATGATTTTTGCTCTTTAGTCTGAGCAACTATTTTCAAATTTGCGTATTTAACGTTACGCTTTGTATATGAAGTCTCAATAATCAAATAATAGATAATATAAACAATAGTTACTCCGATCCTTCTGTTTACAGACAAAATAATTACGCACAGGAGCTCCCTCTTGCATACAGCAAACTCCCTAATGGTTAATTCTCGTAAACAATTTAATAGCAATCAAGAAAGTCCCCATCACTCCCCCATACATTCTAAGCTACCTCCACGTAATTATCACATACAAATCAGCCATAAATCCCTTGAAATGAACAATAGTTCCAATCAAGATACGACTGCAAGGCGACCAATTTAATCTTGTCAGTTCACGAGGGGCATTAAGTGGCGCTGCTTGCAAAGGAGAACGTCAATACGTCGATGGATATACTGGGCAATGTCGAGGTATTCAGACTAAGGGATCAAACGATCCAGCGATCATATCTCAGGTACCATAATGACAGCAATTTTGCCATTTCAATCAAATATCTACACTATCTGAGAAGTTCTACTACTGTAAAATAGAACGCAGTCCTCAAAACAACTCAAAATTATTGAGTAATAATTTTATGTTGAATTAAATTAATTAAGAACGTCGTAATTGAAAACCTCGTTTTCAAACGATGTTTTAATAGGAAACGCGAGATTTGTTTAATTTGTGTTGAAAATTGTGATTTGAGGAACTGTTAACTTTTACATAGACAGCGAACAACTTTGGTGGAAATTTCTCTTTGCGTTAGAGTTTCAAAAAGGATTAACCTTGCTTTGTAATTAAATTGTATGAAAATTCAAACAAAATAGATAATATTCTGCAGTGTATGATAATAGGAAGATTTATGATATATTTTTTGTCAGATTATAGGTAGCTAACAAGTTCTTAAAATCTCAATCAATCGGGTTTCAATATATATGGCATAGCAGTACTGTGGTATCTCCAAAGAGACCACATAACTTACAAACCAACGAACTGACTTGTTAGATGCATCAAAGGATGTTCGCAGTTTTGAAATGGGTTTGAAAATGAAATATGAAAAAACTAATATAGTGTTTTAGGAAATAAGAAGTGATATTTGAACCATAATGAAACAAGTTAATAAAATTTGTAAATACAAGAAATTACTGCGATTTTCAGAGTTTAATAATTATGTAGTACCGGTTCCGGACTTAAGCCCTACCAGAGTTGCATAATACAGTGCCTACAAATATTTAAATTTTATATTTAGCATGCAGCAGGTACACATCTAGTAACTATCAATTATGTAAAATATAAAAAATCATTCCATTTATATATGTATATTAGTCTTTAGCTGTTCGTTATTTCGCTAAAAATCGAAAACGGTTGGACCTATTTGGCTATTTTGGTCTTGAAATATTCGTGCTAGTTCAAGGAAGGTTTAAGCGAGTTTGAGGAAATAAAATTGCCAGTACGAAGTTTTCATAACAATTTAATTAATAAATTAAATTTAAATACTTAATAATTGAACACAAACTTGTCAAGAGATTGTTATCTAAACTAAACAAGTTATTTAACCCACTAAACATCCTAATTTAATCAATCCCACACACCATACTCCCACAAAATCCCAATGAATAAATCTAGGAATAACTCGCATAATTTTTATACCAGTCGAATTAATTTATGCGCGCCACACGTCAGATACTCATTTTTTCTTTTGTGCAACCCTAAAGCTGGGTTTCCCTTCCTGATCCAGTGCGTAGGGGATAATCAACCCCTTCGTCAGGGGTGTGGGACTTGAATAATTCAAAATGCTATTTTAAATAGACAGTGGCTGTTTGTGGATAACCCCTTAGCTGCTTCGGATTTTGACGGAGTGATATTTTATTTAGGTGTTAATGTGTTGACTTGTAAATGTGTAAGTCAGTAGGCATATCTGTTTGTTTACATCTGAAGAGTCTTAGGAGAAGGAGATGGATGGAAATGTATGGCATAAAATTGGTAATGGTTCCTTTGACGTTAGTATTTAGTATAGGTACATTCATAATATACGTGAAAGAAGAAGAAATAATTTAAATAAAATAAAACTATCAACTATTTTTAACCCTTTTTTACGTGAATACAAATATTGGTAATGTTTTGATGAAATCTTTATAAATTTCTAAGATAATTTGCTGTTTCCCGTGGTGCGTGGTGTTATCTAGGTTTATGTTGACGGCATTACTAGCACAGTGGTTGAGCGATTGGATGTGGTTTTGCGAGTGGCAAGTTCGATTTCCGCACGGAATAATGTATTTGTGTGGGTAGTCCCGTATGAACATTCAAACAATTTCAATTGTTTTGTGTATTTTTATATATGTTTGTGAAGGAACCTGTGATACAAGATACATTAATATAGTGTAAGGCAACGTTTTTTAAAGAACTAAAAATATATAAATGGATCATTTAAAGCATTTTTTCAAATAAATAACCTTTACAGCTTTACAAGGCTTACATAAAACAGAGTCCCCTACCGTGTCTCTCTGTATAAACGCAAAATAACTCAAAAACTACTGAGCGGATTTTCATGCAATTAAACATTTTATAGATTTCTATCACCAGTATAAAGTTAGGGTGGGTCGCGGAATTATTGTCAAAGATCCCAATGGATATGTAGAACAAAAAATTCAAAGACATGTGACATCCACCCACCCGCACTGGGCCCGCATGGTGGTTACGACCCATTCCTTCTCCTAGAGAGAATGCCTAAGTCCCAGCAGAGGGAACATACATCATCATCATCATCATCAGCCTTTTAGTGTTCCCACTGCAGGGACACAGGCCTCCTCTCTCTAGGAGAGGGAATGGGCCATAATCCACCACGCGGGCCCAGTGCGGATTGGTGGATGTCACATGTCTTCGAATTTTTTGGTTTTAGGACATACCGGTTTCCTCACGATGTTTTCCTTCACCGTTTTGAGAGCAGTGGTGATGAAATAAATTACACAAAGTAGTGCGCCTGGCTGGGTTTGAACCCGCGACCTACGACTCGTAAGTCGGGGCCGTTACCACTCGGCCACCACTGCTCTCAGGAACATTATTACGCTGATATTATGCTAAGCTATACTATGCAATAGATATATTTAATGTCTGATTAAATCTAAATGAGCTTCTAAAATCAAACATGTCTTCAAAGTCATCCATTCAAATTCTTTAAATATAAATTTCCTGCAAAATCTTTATCGAATTCCTGAATAAATAGGTCGGATCCTTTGATTTCTGGCTTTCATTTCAATCTATTGACTCCCCAAAATAAAGGGTGGAATTTTAATCTCGGATTCTTCTCAAACAATCTTTTGGTTTTATTGTGATAATTCAGTGAATCTTCAGGATTTATTTATAATACGTTTTCATGGTTGTAATCAACATCTTTGTGACGTAATCAAGCGTCCACGTGCGATTGTTCGAATGACTTACAAAGGAATTAATCTTCTCTGTGGCTTTTTCATAACAAGAAAATGTGGAGATTACAATCTCGTTCGCTTATTTATTTTCCGTTTGAAGATTTGAACGCTTTCTGAGCATTCAGATTTCGGGTGAAATCACATAGGACATTTTTTTTGTTTGTTGAGGTATTTTTAAACTTTAATCTTCAAGGTGTTCTATTTTTGTAGGGACCCTGCAGAAGGGTCGAAGGCAACTGAGCCCAAGGGTTAGTGTCTGAAAGGAAGGCTCTTGCCCTGGTATATATCACCATATCACCAACCATATATACCATATGTCCATAC
The DNA here is from genome assembly GCA_029852875.1 of Mythimna loreyi. Taxonomy (NCBI): domain Eukaryota; kingdom Metazoa; phylum Arthropoda; class Insecta; order Lepidoptera; family Noctuidae; genus Mythimna; species Mythimna loreyi. Next base: position 12,125,908 of record CM056780.1, on the reverse strand, counting down.
CATACCACCACCACCACCATACCATACCACATGTTCCATGTACCATATGTTCCATATTACCTTTACGTCACCATGTAGGAACGGGATAGGTTGTTTAGACAGTTAGAATCTGACACTGTTTCCCGCTCCGTGCAAGGAAGGGATTTGTCATTGGACGATTTTTACCTACCATAAAAAGGTGTTCTATTTTATGTCTACCCCTTTCAAGACTTTTTTTAGGATAGCCACTACGAATTGAAATTGCTCTTTAATCTTTCGTTCTTGATTATATTTTGTTAAAGCAACCGGTATGATGTCATTTTTATGAGGTGCATGTGGAATATTCCGTTCTGTTGACAAATCGGGCTAGGTCGTTTCTGAAGGCTCAATTAAACAACGAGTGACCATTGTTCGTCGTCCACAAAACTGCGCCTACGGTATACTGGGGATCGCTCTATGATTCCCGCTAGACGTGAGTGTGTCCATTCTATTACAGCGGCAGCCTTCTATTTCAGCATTATTGCTTTGCAGAAGGAGGCGACCTTTTCTATTTCATTTGACTCCAAACCATGGCTTGGACCAGACTTGGTCACGAGAAGTCACTGTACGCACCGATGTTCCACCAGTTTGGGTATATTTCGTTTTGCTTTCATGAGGACAACGTGGAGTCTCTCCAGTCACTTCCCAAAAGAAATTTGATTGCCTTGGTTGTAGCGAGACCAGTGCTGGTTCGCGACAGCAGCTGTCACCAAAGCTAATCCATATCTAAGTTTGTGTCTCCATCCTCCACTACTGATAGCATAGTTTCTTTATGTCCCACAGTAAAAGAGGTTTTAAGGAAACCCAAAGTAAAGAGTGATAAAACTTCCCAAATGTGTTGGAACAGTTCCAATATGAAGAAAAAAACGTAACATCTGCTCGTAACGTCCACTTAGATTCCTTTGCCTTTACGGATTATGTGAAGATAAAAAAACCTTCCGGAAATTTGAATGTGTGCGGGAAGATATGTATATGTCTGTGTGTAATAAGGCAAGAGCTCTTTAGGAAAATTGCCATTATAAAATATGCAGGCATTGTCTGCTGATTTGTTGAAACAAAATTCAGTATGTAAGCGGCAAATAATTTGAGCCTGGTGCTTTCGGTGATTACGTGCCCCACATTGATTTAAAGCCTTGATGATAGTTCACCTTAAATGACGAGGATACACAACACTATTCAATGAGGGAATGTTCAAAAGAGTCACCATGGTACTGCAAAGGAATGAGCAACTGAAGAAACATTTTTGATAGTTCTTCTTCTTTTGGAATTGTTGATAAACTCTTTAAGCTGTTGGGACTGCAGCATCGGTGGCACTAATTAAATCCTACATAGTGCAGGTGTATGGACACTTAGGGCACTACAGCAAATGGCTCATGTTTTGAACAAGGGCTCCGCACTCATAATGAGTATCAAACGGGTCTATAAAATCCCATTTCGCCAAGTTTTATTTACAGCGGCCTACCTGGGTGCGCAACCGATTTAGTGTTTTTCATACGGGCTACTGCAATTGATGTCTAAGCGAGAGAATTTCTTGTGGTTTCATTTTTGTAAGTAAAGTCTAATACTGAGATTCAGAGCATAAGAAGTCGTATTATAATATTCCTAGAAAAACAAAATACCCTTATAAGACGATGAAATATACAATCAAGCACTGATAGTATAGTTTCATTAATTACTAATACGCAGGTAAAACCGCAGTTAGTAATTAAATTAACTCCCTTGAAATGTTAAGCAGAACGATTCGACCCATCTAGCGCAGCAACCAAAAATATGACCAAAACTAATTTGACGCTACAAACTGTGTTTCAATTTTCATACAACAACTTGAAGAAACCGCATACCATCGCACACCGTGGGTCTAACTTCACACCCTTCACTGTTTTGCGTCAATTTCTCCCTTGAGGTATAAAATATATAGATACTGAAAGAACACTCCATACAAAGACAGAAAACCAACCCTAGCACACATAGACGTGTAAATATTGAGATTTTAAACAAACGACTGGCGTGAGTACGCTTAAACTCGCTATACGTGAAGGGTTTGTATGTATGCGTGCGTTTGCATCCGTTGTACGGAGTCGAATTTCTGTATGTATCTATTCTGTGTTTGACGGTTTTCACCGGTGCCCTTTGCGCCAATAAGTATATATTTGCATATAACTGCGGGATGTTAATCAAGGAAGTTGTGTATATTTGAGTTTTCCGCTGAATTTAAACCGAATATTGGGGAAAATTTTCTTAATTAGCGTACTATGTCTGTTTGGAAATAATAAAGGGATTAAGGTATTTGAATGTATCTGAGGAGCCAAAAATAAACTTGAGTTTTCCCTTTATTATGATTTCAAATATTCTATATTTGCTGTGTGCTTTTTAATTAATTAAGCCCTAAACGAACGTCGGCGTTTGCAAATCTATTGTTCTTTAATTGTCTGTAATTAAAAGATTGAAAGTTAAAATCGTATATTTATTACTCTGGCTTCTTTTATGAGTAGATTTTGTTTTGGTTTGGCTAAAAGAACATTCGTTCCCTCAGGGCTGTAGCCATATCTTTGTCCAAAATACTTCTGCAAAGCGACCTAATTCTATTCCCACTCACTTTAAACATGGCCTGAACTGAGGCCAGGTGCTAGAGGTTGCTGCATCTAATCGCATATTCGAAAACATAATAAATGATATTTATTTTTTGGAAATCCATTTTACAAGAACGCTTTTACAAATTTTTTTTTTTACGTCATTTTAAACTAGATGAGTCCGGTGTTTCTTAGTTAGTCAGCCTAAGAAGAAACACCGAAACCAACTCAGGGGTCAAAATCTTTTTCAGTGCTACAGTAAACGTGTAATGGTCAAATCATATGAGAACCATGCAGATTAATGTCTTTGGTGGTTTTTAGAAGAAAGAACCACACAGATTTGAGTAGACCTGTCCAGACAGTGCAAGAGTCAATATTATCATGACTTTTTTTTGCACAAGCGTAAAAGACTTAGATCATATAACAACGTCCTCAGTATAATGGTGCTGGTGTTCCTCCTGAATCCAAGATAGAAACCTCCTAAACTCGCCCTATAACACGATTTAAGTTAAAATATTCTACATGCAAAACCCAACGGCCACCGTTTCATCCAATTCCTTCACAAGCGCAATTCCCCACTCGTAATCACCATAAAACTCTCGAAGTTATCATCTCACCCGGTTGCACCCCATAAAATTATGCAAATTCAAAACAACACAACATTTTCATCAAACATTTCTCCTACAAAAGGTAACGGAACACTATTTGTTCTATGGGATAACCATGGAAGATCGGCAATGTTAACCAACATTGCCATACACGCACCATTACCCTGTGCCATACGTTACGGGTTACAACCTCCCGTAAACAGCTTTATGGTGTAACAATTAATGTTGGAATTAAGTTTCGTTTCAGGTAAATATTTACTTTGAACTGTATAAGACCTGTTTTATGCGGTTAGCTTACTAAATTTTTTTGTTCGGAGTGGAATTTTCTGCAATACAAAAGTATTGTATTGTATTTTTTAAGAGCAACCATGGAGTTTCTTACCGGTTCTTCACCATAGGAAACGACCAATTGAAACCGTGTGATAGCTTCTGACGACATTATATTATGTGCCTAGGAATACCTATGTGGAATAAATGCTTTTGAGTTTGACTTTTCTGATAGGAATAAACTGCAGGTGAGTATAATTAATTAATTTATGTTATTATTAAAAGTATGAAAATTGAGTGTTTTTAACAATTTAAAATGTATTGTTTTATTTAAGATTAAATACTTGGAGTTTGAGATTAGTTTTTTGTGGAAAAAAAGCAATAATTTTCATGATTTTAATGATTTTTTGTTAACCTCAAATTGCTAGTTAAGCCTACTAAGTCATTCTTTGTCTAGCTTTAATTACGATAAGATTACCTGTCTTAGGGTTAAGTGCGTAAGGGAGACTTTAAGACGCAATTTATTGCTTAATTGTTTACTAAGAAGGGACGTAGATATACATAAAGAAGAAATTTATTATTAGTAAGTAAACTACGAAGCCTTGTACTTATCCTGTAACAGGCGCCGCCAGAATTTCGATCCCGGACTTCTGGTCACCGTAAGCGCGGGCTTGTGGATGGTGAGCAATGGGTAGCTTGCCGTCCAATCGTCTGTTAACCACCCGGACCAAACCCAGTCGACGTTCTTGCGCGCCTCAAGGAGTTGTCACCAAACCGTAGGGATCCTGCAGAAGGGTCGCAGCCTGCTGGGGCCAAGGGTTCGCGTCTGAAAGGAAGGCTGGCCTTGCTATATATGGCAATTTAGAAAAAAGGTAGGTCGTTTATTCAGTAAAAGTCTACGTGAAAGTACGTGAGAGTTTTGCGTGTTTGATTACATACTTTACTTGCTGCCAATGAATTAACTCGCGTGCAAAGTAGACAATCGCTATTTGAGATGTTCCAGGACAAGTTCTGCCCGTATACCAAGTTTTGTCGAAACCTGTTCAGTCGTTCAAGCACACACACTCACAAAATTTTGCATTGATAAGTGTGATTCTAAACCTTATAAAAACCCATTTATAAAAATAAACGTACAATGGGGACACTTGCATTATTAATCTTCTATCTTTCAATATAACTTTTCAGATTATTTAATAAACTTTCTATTTTAAGATACCATCAAGATTAAGAAAGTTTTTCCCCTTATTTAAGTTAGAAAACTCTGCTTAAAAACCTTTTTCTTTAAAGCAAGCTCCCCTTCTGGAGTACACCTATCGAGGTGCCGATTCACAAACAACACGAGACTCCTTGGAATCGGAATGAAGTCATTTCCGTTTCACTATTTCCGTTCCATTTTCAAGTCACTCCCTAACTTCCTGGCTCACGTTCCAACTTTGTTCTCGTCAAAAAAAAATGTTAATCTTGATAGAAAGGCTCTTTGAAATCAGAACCCTTTCCGAGTTAATTTAATACCATGAATAAATGAACAAAATAATTTAAATATCGGGAGCGATATAATGTTGGTTCCCTACCGTCATTACTAGGGTTAAGATCTGATATGAAGCCTATAAAATCGCTTAACCCTTTGTATTATACATCATAGCTATTAATACTTAAAAGGTACGTAATTGCGTTTCTCTTGGGTTCCGCAAAAAGGTTTCCATCAGCTTTCATCTGAAGATTAATAGGGGACAGTTAATCCTGGCTATAAACCCATCTAATTAAGATGAACGTAACACTGTATTTAAGGGGGAAGCGTGCGGTGATCTTAGCTAATGCACCTGCATTAGCGGCAAAGAGAATTCTTGAGAACGTACATTAACATTAGTTCCACTTTTAGCGGCAATTCCTGGGTTCGATTACGGCATAATATCCTCAATTTACATCTCGACGAGTTCTCGATTTGCTACGTTTCGATTCGAGTTTGATGGAAGTGGATACGTATTTAAGTTTCCGATTTCATGCGGAGTGCTATCTCGTGTTGACAGATATGTTATAGAGAGAAGTGGTACGCATATACAGCTTTGAAGGTTGTGGGAAGATCTCGGATGCTTTGGGTGTGTTCGTATCAAGATCGTAGTCTAGACGTTTATAAAGTGTACTTTCACGCTATGTAAATCTACTTATAAGTCGGTATTTTAGATAGATTTAAAGTTAATTTGCTTTGATGACCATTTTGTCCAAAGAAAGTTTAAAAAAGGACGTTGCCACCAAATTTAAAGCAATTGCTGCCCAGACATGGGGTAAATTCAAATGGTTTTTGTATAATATACGTACAAAAAGGTGTTGAAAACAAATCAGTCCCTTCGGTAAAAAGTTTGGACCAATATTATTTCCATTACTATTTGCTGTAAGCACATTTCAAATAACTCTCCAGCTTACTTTATTTCCTTGTTTAACACAATGAATTGCTATCATTAGTTATTATTTTCTCTTGAATCCCATCCTACCTACTGCTTAGTAAACAGTGATGCAATCGTTGACGGTAACGCGCACTAGCTTATTCACTATTCACTCTAGCCATGAAAACACAAAATTAACTACCAGAAAACACTTTTTCTTAAATCTTCTTGCATTAATTTTTATGAGCTTTAGTTTATACAGAGCTATTAAACTATTACCCAAGGAGTATAAAACCTTGCCTTATGCTTTTAAATAATTAATTTGTCTGTTTGAAACCCACCGTTGGGCCTAGCATACTATACCATTCGGGCCAAGCCAAAATCAAGAAATCGGCCATTTTCATCAACTTAAACTTACATACTACTTTAATTCTTCATTGCTTCATGCAATTTCAGACAGTAATTGATCTCACAGACAGTTAGTCAATGACCTATAAACCTCCTCGCCAAATACCAAATCGATACCTAAATAAATAGACTTCAACTTTTTAGAAATACGTCGAGTATCGACGCGGAACGCCACAGCATCTGCTCGAACGAAACAAAACTAAACAGAATCATTCCGCACTTTTCCTACCAGTTATTTTGAAATCGTCGCCGTTTTTATGCTTCCAGGATTTTTAATTAAAGTTGTCGGTGCGATACGGGCCCCGGGTCCGTTTTAAAAATTCATTAAAATCCTTTAGCGGAAAAATTTTGTACACAACTAATTTATTTTACGCTTCACAGCGGAAAGTGAAGCGATTTGCGCTTTAACACGATGCGTTCTGATGGGGAAATTTCTCGCTTTAATTACGGGGCGCTGTAAGTTTATGTATTGTATCGAAGTGAGTACACCTGAACATTTATTTATTGAAATTACAATCCAGAGGTAAATTGGTGGGAACGCCATAAACGTGGCGGTAGGTCCGTACTTTGTACCGAGAAATTGTTAAAGGTTTTTTTTAAGTGCGAAAAATCATCAATGACATGTTCGCGCCCTTAGGTGGGACGAGAGATAGTGTCAAACTTTTACCGACTATAAAATTCACTCCTATAATAGATAGTATAAAATAAAGTCGCTGTATTCGAAATGACAGCCTGCAGTTTTGAGGCGATAAAGTGTTTGTGTGGACATTTATCATAATCTAATATAAATAATCGAGTTTTAAACAGATGCTTTTTATTTCTTATAGTTTTTATTCATAGGTTCCCATCTGACGGTATACGAAGATGTGCTCTACTATAGAGCACGCTAGGAGGCTAGTCTAGAAGTAACTAATTCAAAAGCAAACCAGTCAGCAAATAGCCCTCACTCACACCGTAAAATAATATTTCTTATTTAAATCAAACACATTTCGCTTCAGTACCTACGCATTTGCTCCAGAAACAAACATTGAAATTAACTGTACGTTATACGAGACAGCAATACCCCTAATTGGAAAGACAAACTAATTACCCAATACAAGCCAGACAGCTAAATCCCTATAACACTCGGAACACAATTTTCTCCATCTTCCGACACCTGACTAGCAAAGCATTTAATTTACTCGACTCCTATAAATCGATAGGCACCTAGTCTCGCAAACGGACACAGAAAAGCAATATAGCAACAACCTACGCATTTGCTATTTTCAGAAATGTCAGATGAAGATAACATTTTGACAATTTGTTAGTGAAATTGAGAAGCTAAATTATAAATACAAAGGAAAGTAGTAGCTGAATGTTACTTAGCCAACGAACTAAAATGTAGTTGGGCAGGCTTTTGCCTAACAGAGAAATACAACTGATTTTAATAACTCAAAATTTAATGTGGAAGAAAAAAATTTGCTATTTCCAGATTGTATAAAATCAGCCAGGAAAACTTGATAAACGAAACCTGAAAAAAAGGAAAATCAATTGTGGTTTTTTTTCTAAAAAATAATAAAATGTTTATATAAGCAGTTCTTAATTGTTTTTTGATTAAAGACATACAGCAATAATTGTCTTTATTAATAACTAGCTGTGCCCGCGACTTCGTCCGCGTGGAATAGTTATTTTGGGCATCATATTTATTTTTGCAAACAACCTCAGCTTTATAAATTATAGCTGTTACCCACGACTTTGCCCGTGTCAATTTTTGTTATTAATTTAGACAATTTAGTTTTTAAAAGAACATAATTATCTAAAAGTAATTCATAGAGCTACACCCTCCACTTGGGCACGCCAAAATCTCGGCGGTAAGTGCCCTCTTTGAGGCGTGGTTGGATAGACATCACGCAGGACATGACACAGGTCTCACCGGACATGGGAATTTCAGGAGATTCCTGCGCCGGATTCGTGCGGAAGAGACGCCCGGGTGTCGCCACTGTGTGGCCAGCACGGAGGACACGGTGGAGGTGTGCTCCGCTTGAGAAGAGAATCGCCGTGTGCTCGTGGGGGTGATCGGCGGCGGTGGCCTCTCGCACTGGGCCTTGGTTCGGGCCATGGTCCGCAGCGAAGAAGAATGGCAAGCGGTCGCCTCCTTCTGCGAAGCAGTAATGCTCGTAAAGGAGGAGGCCAACCGCGATAAGGCAAGGGCAAAAGCGCCCTCGCCGTAGCTATCGCCGCCGCGATCCCGCCGATATCTGGCCACCGTAGACGCTGGCTTGCGGACGGTGAGCAATGGGTAGCTCGCCGTCCGGTTATCTGGTAACAGTCCAGACCGAGACCAAGTCGTCGACGGCCTGCACTGTTCCCGCGCGCCTCAAGGTGTTGTCAGCAAGCTGTGGGGCTCTTTAGGGTCGAAGCCTCCTGCAGCCGAGGGTTGGTGCGAAAGCGTTATACCGGGGCTCTGGGAATAAGGCAAGGGAGGAACGGGGTAGGTTGTTTAGTCAGTAAGAGTCTGACACTGTTTCCCGCTCCACCCAAGAGCGGGATTCGTCATTTTATAATTTTTACCTACCATAAAAAAACCCCTCCGCGCCGCCCGCAAGCAACCCCTCTCCTCGCCCGCCGGCCAGGCGCAGCGTCATATTTTGCACATCATGCGGCGCGTGTGAATTTTATATCGAAGTTATTTTAAAATTGTAATATCTTCTAAGATGTTCATTGAAAATAAGTGATTACAAAGACAATTTCGTTCACAATTACATACTCTTAATCAACAACACATTTATTTGGATAAAGTTTAATATTACTATGTTGATACAACTCTAACAAATAATTGGTAATAATGCATTAATTTCGGCCGAATTTGATTCCCATAAAAACGGTTCTAGTGAGCTAATCTTAAAAGATAGACATATACTGTCGCGGACATTTTTTTAGATCATTTTAAGAGGAATAATTCTTTCGTACATATTTTTTTGGTATCTTCTACCGTTTTCAGAGCCCTCGAAGATGAATATTTTTCCCCGTTTTTTCCACATTTTCCGTTGTTTCTTCGCTCCTATAAGTCACAGCGTGATGTTATATAGCCTAAAGCCTTCCTCGATAAATGATCTATTCAACACAAAAAGAATTTTTCAATTCGAACCAGTAGTTCCTGAGATTAGCGCGTTCAAACAAACAAACAAACAAACTCTTCAGCTTTATAATATTAGTATAGATTAGCGAACTGCACCCGCTTTGTACAGATGCAATGATGAACCGCATTACTATCTGTTGCGTAGTTTTAAAAATCCAAACATACATAGGGACAGACAACGGGAAGCGACTTTGTTTTGTACTACTGATGATTACTTGGTGAGTTTGGTTTTTATTTACAGCAATTCTCTACACTTTGTGTCTCTTAAATTACCTTCCTTTAAATGTGCCAAAGCTGTGTGCGTTAGCGAAAAAAAAAAAGAACTCGATTTTTTATTTTTAAGGAGTTGACACTTTCCTTATCAGCGTGGCGTCCCGTTGAAGACTAAATGCGTTTTCAATAGCTGGTCGGCGGATCGGTGGATTACCCGGTTTACTATCGTATAAACAGAATCTTCATTTAGCTAAAACTGGGTAACTCATTACCATTTAGACCCGGAATGGGTCGAATATTAAACGGGCGGCGGATTATAGGGGAATGGCTGTGAGGTGCGAATTGAATTAGATGTACGGAATTTGTATTTGTTTGTTGTATTTAAGTAGAAACTTGTGTTGCTGTGTTTCATTTGTTTTGTTGTTTGAAATGCTTGGTTAGATTCTGGCGCTTATTTTACTGTATTTGATACTACTTATTAAGTTGGGCAAATGATTGGCATTAAAGACATTTCATTTAATCGACATTCACTGTTGGACACAAGCCTCCCACAAGCCCTGTGCGTTCATCTCCCGTATTTCCGGACTTCTACTTTCTTACCACGACATCAGTCCACCTGGTGGGAGCCCTTCCAATACTTCGTTTGGGCCCATTGACCGACTGTTCTGCGAGTAATGTGCTCTGCCCACTGCCACTTAACTTTAACTATTCTTCGGACCATTTTGGTAACTTTGTCGAGTAGCGCTTTCCATTACCTCAGACTCATTGTAAGTGACCACCTGACCACGTGAAAGGCTAAAGCCTTACAAGTAAACTTGTACTTGTTTTTTATTGACCGGACTAAAAGTAAATTTCCGGAAAAGGCTGTAACTAGCTGAATTATCGGACTGAACTTAAGATTATGAATACAATATGTTAATTAATTATGTCGCACTACAGTATATGTCGAGATTTGATGTGTCGAACCAGCGTGCATTCAAACTATGATGAATCGCAGCACTATTTTATCGCACAAGCGTGAATCGCATATCCATTTGTCGATTTCACACTCCTTAAGATCAACCTCATTAGTCAAATGAAGTTAAACTTACGTTTTCCATAAATATTCTTTCTTTTTTATCTACACTAATATAATAAAGAGGTAAAGTTTGTTTTTTTGTTTTTTTTTTGTAGGGGGTAATCTCTGGAACTACTGGTCCGATTGGAAAAATTTAAGCAACAATAGAAAGCTGCTTTACTCCTGACTGACATAGGCTATATTTTATGTACGCGGGCGAAGCTGCGGGCAAAAGCTAGTTGGCTATAAACTGACCCCGCGAACTTTGTTCCGCCTTAGAGACAATAAATGAACAGATTTTTTTTTTAGATTATTTGTATCCTATATTCTGCTCTTGGTTTTTAGCTACCTCCCTATACATTTTCAGCCAAATCGGTTCAGCTGTTCTTGAGTTTTAAATAATGTAACTAACACGACTTTCTTTTGTGAACAGTTTGAAGTTTATTTTAATCTGTAGGTACAACATACCTATCGGGTACCATGTTTGAGAAGTAAACTGCGCTTGCAGACAGTATTAAGGAGTAGTTACGTAGCATGAGTGCTAAACGCTGTTCAAAGTAAATGCTTCAAGAAACATTTCGTGCGTTTGAGAGTAGCCTATCTTCTTACATTATTTGGTAAGCGTTTGTCGTATTATTTTAAAGAAAAAATATTTGAAAAATAATGAGTTATTCTTTTTTAGTTTTGTCTAAGCCTTTGGAATACTGTTGTTAGAGACATAATCGAAAAACAGCCGTTTGATCTTGAAGAAATTATAAACAAACAGATTTGTTCTTTTTATTGCCATAAACTAGTGCTTGACTGCGATCCCGCCTGATGGTAATCAGTGATGCAATCGTTGATAGTGAGGCAAACTAGTTAAGAGCCTGTTCACTTTAGCCTTGAAGACACCTAAATTATAATCGGACGGAAAGACTGCAGTCGGCAAACTGTTCCAGTCCCTCGATGTACGATTGTACGCGGTATAAACGACGAAGCGAAACGCTTAGTCCGGAGCATAGATGTCTCAAAAACGTAAGGGTGGCGGTGTATTTGTCGTACGCCAGGATGTCCGATGGTAAATAGTTTCATAAACTAAAGATATATATTATATACATAGATTCAGAAATTAAAGTATACGTTGCTCACAAAAATACGCATTAGGTTCAGCCACAACAATTCGATCGCATACCCAACCACCGTAACTATAGGTACCATGTAACACAATTCGGATCACAATGACACACCATTAGTACAAATCGGTCCAGTCGTTTAGACTGCGGATAAAACACACACGCAATGACATGCTTGTGTGCGTTGAATACATACGGAGCGTTATGCTGCCTTTCCATTGAAGCGAAGAGGGGCAGAACTAAAAAACCTTCATTTTAATTGAACCAGTGGATCTGCTACAATTGTGGTTGTAACCGGGATTGTTGAGCATGGGGCTTAATTCATTAGGCCCGAGCTAACGCCGGCGTTCGCACACCTATTGTTCTTTAATTGTGTCTGTAATTACGGTACTTGAAAAATGCAATTGAATTTTTCTATAAAATAATTATAAAACCAGGAGAGCAGTGGTGGCCGAGTTGTAAAGGTCCCAACTTACAAGCTGTAGGTCACGGGTTCAAACCCAGCTAGGCACATTACTTTATGTAATTTATTTCATCACCACTGCTCTCAAAAACGGTGAAGGAAAACATCGTGAGGAAACCGGCATGTCCTAGAGCCAAAGATTCGAAGACATTTGACATCCGACAATCCGCACTGGGCCCGCGTGGTGGATCATGGCCCATTCCCTCTCCTAGGGGCCTGTGTCTCTGCAGTGGGAACATTAAAAAGGCTGAAAATGATGATGATGAATTATTATAAAACCATTTTTTATTAATTGTTTTGCTGACATGTCTTTGAGGCGCGTGCGTAGAACAGTACACACCGTCACGTTGACGAGCTCGGTCCGGACGATTACCGGACGGCTAGACGGCGAGCTACATATTGCTCAGTATCTGTAAGCCTACGCTCACGGAGGTTATGTTAGTTGAGGTCGGGGGTTATTGGCAACTGGGGTGTAATTATGTCTTTCTCCTGCCATCTGCATCGGACATCTCATCTCATCTTTAATCTAGTATATTTTTCATAGAAGGTTTTGATAGATTTATCAATCGCTATTTTTAAAACACTGCGTTACTACGAGTATTAATCCACTCTGCTCCCTTGTTTTTCTCTATTTACTCACAGCACTCCAATGGACAGTCAGCCTTACACGTTTGCGTATAAAATGTATTCGCAATGTTTCGCATGTGTGTGTATTATAATATCACGTATTATCATCCCGGTATTCTTTGTGTGCGTACTAATATCCTGATTTCATTTTGCGAAGTATGATGTATCTTATTGACTTTTTAATGGAGTGATGGATATTTTCATAATTTCATATGTTTTTTCTTGTGTGATATATCAGCTTTTTTAGATACTTATGTCATATATAGACTACATTAATTTATCATTTATTCATTTACATCTAAACACTTTATTAGGCTATTAATTTTCCTAATAAGTTAGTACTAGTATTAATAGTATTGAGTTTCCAAAGATGTACTTTATATTTTAATCTTATCTTTGCTAAGTAATAGTATTTGATTAAAATTTTGTTATATAATTATAATGGCCCAAAATCAACTATCGTGCAGTTTCTCAGACAAAACCCCTGCTCCATATAATGTTCCTAAAATATTCCTCTATGATTTAAAACTACCTTGTTGATATAATTAAAACCAAGGAGGTAGTAACCGAGTAGTCACTGACGTGTAGTAGGTAAATCTTCATTATAGATTACTAGACGTAATAGCATCTAATTGAGTCTGATTGCATAACTGGGTTTTCCTTCATTTTTTGTTTTGTTTAGTTTATGCCCCTCTAGTTTTTCTCAGTTGCAGCTAGAAGTTTCTGCCTTTGGAACACAAGTACGATATTTTCTGTACAGGGTCGAAGCCTCCTTGGCCAAGGGTTGATGCGACAGCGTAACACTAGGGCTGGTAATAAGGTAAGGAAGGAATGGGGTAGGTTTTTTAGTCAGTAAGAGTCTGACACTGTTTCCCGCTCCGCCCAAGAGCGGGATTTGTCATTCGATGATTTTTACCTACCATAAAAAAGTATGATATTTTGATACACAATACTAATCAATATTACTGAACAGTGACACCACTAATTGTCACCACCTTTATGTGCTTAACTGCACGTAAATTTAAATCCACATGTTAATTTGGATCAGGCAAAACTACCAGTCGCTTAGTATGCAAAATGAATACAGCGATAGTTCACATCATAGATTTTTAATGATAGGATATTTAGACTAACTGGTTTTTTTTTTTGTAAAAGATGGAAATCGACGACCTCATTGCTTCAATAAAAAAAAAAGTCAAAAAGAGGAGCGTGAGTTTGTAGGATAAACTTCCCTTTTGGCCGTTGATTTCGAAGTTCGTTTTTTTTGTGGATAATAGGTACCCATAAACAAAAAACTTTTACAAATTATTAAGTTGCGAAAACTCACAGTTTACGATATATTATTTTTAAAGTTTTCATTTTTACTGTAAAATAAACACGCCGTTCAAATTGGATAAATTATCATGGTACATATCAAATTTGACGTTTCACGTTCCGTTGACCCTAGAAATGTGTCATTAAGTTCTGTCAAATTTTTATTTAAATATAATTATTTATAAATTATTATATAAATATTTCAAAGACCAGTGTATTCAGTTTGAGGAGGAGAGAGGACTCATCGCTACACCAAAATTGTACTCTTGTCATCGTTCACGTTTTCGTGGTTGACACATTAAGTAACTGAAAAATCAAACACCTACTCCTACATAATTTAAAATTACGGTTTTAAACTGCTCAAATTTATTTGGCCAACCATCTCTCAGATAACTCAATATTTTTGACACTACATCTGGCCTTGATTTTCATCTTATCTACACTAATATAATAAAGAGGTAAAGTTTGTTTTTTTGTTTGTAGGAGGTAATCTCTGGAACTACTGGTCCGATTTGAAAAGAATTAGCAACAATAGAAAGCTGCTTTACTCCTGAGTGACATAGGCTATATTTTATGTACGCGGGCGAAGCGGCTGACAAAAGTTAGTTATAAATAATCTAGTGACAATAAATTTTCTCTGTCTATGTGGCTGTAGTTGTGTGTTTACTAGTTAGATAACCTTGAAAACCCGTCTGTTCAGATCGTCGCATACGTGTACTCAATAATAAGTAATGAGTACCCCGACAGAACACAGAAAGGCATAGTAAACCAATGATATTTTATTAAAGGACTAGCTTTCTGCCAGCGACTTCGCCCGCTTGAAAGAAAGGTTCTCCTTCCAATATTTAGACCCCCATTACATCCTTATAGGAGCTGAATTTTGGAAAACCCCTTCTTTGTCTTTGCCTGCGTCATAAAAGGAAGCTTTGTGCAAAATTTCATGCTCCTAGGCCCAGTAGTTTTGGCTTTGCGTTGATATGTCAGTCAGTCAGTTTCTCCTTTATATAGATGTGTTCTGAGCGCGCAAAAGGAAGACCCGAAAAGCTTCTAATTAGGACCGTTTTGGGTGATTGGTGGCCATAATAATGTTCGTTTAGATATAATTTTTCTATTATTTTTACTTGTAGTAAAATGTACAATGAAAAAGTGTGTAGATATTCATGAAGGTACCGCCATGCCACTGTTAGGCAAATTTTTTCGGTTGTTTTGTGAGTGTATAATATATTTATGTACATATAATATGACTTTAATTTAAATTTTAGTATTTTTTATTGTAGCGACAATTTTATATTATTGTTGCTATAACAAAATATAAATATATATATATTTTCTGACAGACAGACGAAAGAAGAATGAAGATTTAGAAATAGGATCTCATTGGCACTCCTCAAGTGAGACAGGTTAATAGAGTGATGACTTACATACGGTATTTTTTTTAAATGCGAATGGCGGGTACAGGTCTGCTTGCGTAAAATACCGGCCGGCGGAGACTGCGATAGTGCACTGACCTAATGAACGAATAGATCGTCAACTACAGCGGCCAACGACACACGCACGAACATTCCTGGCATTTATCTATATCTTTGTAATTTTAGATATTAAAGGTAAACGAACACTTATCCCAGCCGAATGCGTCGAGCCAATCGTCAATCAGTCACTGTTTTACTAATGGAAGATGAAGAAAGTGAAATACATCAAAGAGAAACCATAATGTGTGTTCATAATATAATATCTAATTTTAATTATAAAAAAAAAAAAAGTCAGTGCTTTGGTGTATTCTGATTTAATTAGGATATCTGGAGTCCATAAAGATTCAGACGATTTTACGTAGTTAAGTATGCGGGGGGTTTCATATTTTTGTATTACCTAAATATCCTAAAATTATTTTGTTTTAATTCGTTCAATTCGTTCGACGCGTTCGGTTTGTATAAGTGTGCGTTCACCTTTAACCGAGTGATTCGAATCAGCGTCGTCATTAAATACAGTGTTCAGTTCTCCTCAACAAGTGACTGCAGTCAGTGTGTGGTACATTAATTGCAGCCAGTGCTACGTAGTGACTTATTTTTTATAGTTATTTAATCATTTCTTCAAAGTAAACATGGTGTGGTGTACTTCAGAAGACGGTAAGTAATATTTTTTACAAATTATTTGAACAATATCTCTTTATTCAATAAAAATATATAAGTACCTATAATAGAGAGTATCATTATTTATATTGTTTACCTATTCTTTGTATTATTTGTGTTATATATTGTTAAAACTCTAAATATTGTTCCCAATAAAACTTATCTTAGGATTTACGAACAAAAAATCGTGTTGTTAAACTCTGAGACGCTTAGCAAATGTAAATAATTGTCATACGTCATACGGCGTTATCACGTTCCATGTCATTTTTGTATTCAATTTACATTTACGACGGCTAGGAATTGTATGAATTGCTCTAAATTCAAATCAAAATTATTAAATTTCATCGTCAGTTTATGATAATAGTGTGGTAATGGCTGCAAAGACTACGTATTTTTTGTTGATAGCTTTATTGTTTACTAAATGACATTAAACCTTAACCAAACCAATATGACGACTAAGTTTATCAACAATGGTTTGGTACTTACTACATATTAACACTAAAATACTCGCTTGAGTGTTTAAGTGCTATTTTGTATTGAAGATGTATAGGTTATATTGTGAATTTAAATCTTACTTTGGTTGAATAGATTTATATAATGGTTTATTTTTTATTAAAAGACAGATAAATGTATAGTAGGCAAGAACTTATAGGCAGTAAAAATTACAGTGTTTGTTGGTTGTCTTAGGTATGATTTGTAATAACATTTAGGTTCACATGTAATGATATTGACTGATGTTATTTTTGTTTAGGAAAATACAGAATTGAATCGATCTCACGTGCTACTTTTCCTGGTTCCTTACAAGTATGTTTTTATTTAATTATCTGTTTCTGAATAATCTTTAATCATATTATAGTTTTCTTTTTATATTTATACTGTGTTGTATTATTATCATGTTCCAGGTAGTAAGGGAAGACTTAATTCCAGATGAAGCCGCCTGTATTGCATATGAAGTGGACAAGGATCCCTTAGCAATTGAAGAGATGTTAGAACTATGCGCAGACGCAGCGCTGGACGGTCTATCACTGGTAGCAGTTGATACTGATACCGGTGAAGTGGTTGCAACTGTATATGGCAAATTGCAGGTTAGTAATATTACAATTACTATTAGCGTTGCCGAATGAATCGCCAAACTTAAATGGGCAGGGGACATTGCTGGCTAAATTTTAATGGTCAATTGGGATGAAAGATTATAGAGTACAGTTACACGCAGCATTTGAAGGCCTCCACGAGGTGACGATGTCCTGGTGAGGATCGAAGGAATCCGATGCAAGACGCAAGTTGAGCGGGAAGCTAAAACATACATAGTGCTAATGTTATTAAATGTTTAATTTGTTGTTTACATTTCAGGAAAAGCCAATACCAGGGTCAACAGAAAAGTCATTTTTCGAAATATTTACCGAGGAGCGCTGCAAACGACCCTCGTCCAAAGCCTTGATGGACTTCATGGTCGAACTAGACGCAAAGTGTGATTACTTTAATAGGTAAAATATAACATATTATATGATTTTTTTTCCTTATATTATAATTCACAATACCTCAGTTACTAGGTATTTTAAATAGAATTCAATAGGATAGATGGCTTGCATTAGAACAAAATAGAAATATATATAATGAGACCTTTGTCCAGTGACACGGTAACTGGCTAAACAACATTATAATACAATGAATTAAGAGCAAAACTACACTTAGAAACAATAAAACGAAATTTAAAAAATATTAAGGGTGATTTTAATATCTTATGGATTTCATCACGCAAAAAAATATCATTTTCGGGGGCTACGCGTACGCATTTACGTTAAAAATGTTTTTTCATGCAAGTATTCTAAGTATTACTACACCTGTGCTATCGAGCAACAGCCCTGCATGCGGAGCAATCCCGCATAGGTGACGAAATCTGCATGATATTAAAAATACCCTAACTATTAATTTAACATGCATTAAGCCCCGGCTAATGAGTTGTACTCGTATGTCACGGACTCAGAAGGAAAACATCGTGAGGAAACCGGCATGAAATAGAACCAAATATTCGAAGACATGTACCGCACTGGGCACGCGTAATATGTGGCTTATTCCCTCTCCTAGACAGGAGGTCCGTGTCCCAGCAGTGGGAACATTAAAAAGGCTAATGATGATGATTAGTTTAACACTTTCAAAAATACTCCCTATTAAATTTCTTAAAATATATCGTCAAAACATTCTTCCCTAATGTATGGTACTGCTTAATTCGTGGTCAAGATTTATACCAGCTTTTGTATTACGCAAATGATTTACTAGACTTATGGAGCAAATCAAATTAATTCTCATTTTATGAAATTTTTCAGGTATGGTGTCGATTGTCTATGTGAAATAATGTTCCTGGGTACCAAAGCTCAACATAGACAGAAAGGTCTTGCAAAAATGCTTACCAAAACAGCTGTGGAACTGGCGAAGAAATTCAAAGAAGGTCCTATTGCTCCTCTAACTATTGAAGACCTAGGACCAAAGTATGCGTTCATGAAGCCAAGGAAACCAGTCACGAAACCACCACAGTTATGTACCGGATTATGGTCAGCAGTTGGCTCAAAGAGATGTGGAGAAATTTTGGGTTTCACCGTACTAGAAGTCGTTTCTTTTGGTGATTTAATGTACAATGGTACACCTTGTTCTGACAGAATAGGTGCTATTACTACTTGTGAAGGGGCTGCGTTGAAGATTTGAAAATTGAGAATATTTTGGAAGGAACTCTCTGTTTTGTTTATTTGTTTTCTTTTTTGAGATTTGTTTGGTAAAACTCGTAATACAAACAAAAAGAAACTATTGTTTAATTTTTATATTTCACCTACCTCTTTTTTTCTCTGCACATTTTTTTTATGGTTAAATATGCCTAAGGCATTGAGTCCATCTCTGTACTTGTATGCATTAAGTGTTAATAAATAATTTTATAGCAGTATCATGAGCAATAGTACAATTAATGTGCCATATAGTCTCGACTGAATGAATGGTTTTGGTTATTTATTTTTTTAATCCGAGATCGTTTTGACCACAATCTCACATGATGGTAAGCAATTACCACACCAAACCAAATATATTTGTATAATAATAATAATAATAATTCGTTTATTTCGGAGACTTGCTCCATAATTTGTTAGTAATACAACTTACGTAACTATGTATGTACTGTGTAACTGTGTATGTATGTATGTAGCCTACGGATAGTAGTTTTGGCAAGCTTACATGTTTGTAAATGTAACTATGATAAAGGAGTAGTTCCTAGTGTGAGTACAGTTAAATAAAAACCACCTCTTCACTACAAAAAACACTGTAATGTTCAAAATAGTTTTTATTCGTGAAGTCGGATTTTCTGGATTTGTTTGTTTGTCATTAAGGGCCAAAGTCACCAATAAAACTAATCGCTATTATTTAAACAAAACACTTTTGAAGTATCATATCGAGATTTTGCGCCCAAAACTAAACAGTTTATATTTCCCCTAAGAACTTTCTTAGTCGTTTGTATTTATTTTCAAATTAAATCGTTTTATTTATCAAAATAGAGGTACAAAGTTTGAAATAATATTAGTAGGTACTCTGCATTCTACAAGCAAGCTTATAAATATCTTGATTTTATAAATGTCAGCAGGTATAATTAGAATGTCAGCTAATAAATAAAATAAAAGTTGTTTAAATTTTTTGTAAATAGATTTTTATTTAGCCTTGTTTCCTGACAGGCAGAAAGAAGGGTTATGTTATTCACGCATTTCTTGTATGTATGTTTGTAATTTTGTTTTTGTATTATATCATGCATTCCGAAAACTTCTGAACTGGTTTGTGTAATAAAGATATCGTTACATTCGTATTGACAATTATAATCATTCATTTTACCGCTGTGAATGTTTTGCATGCATTAAATGACTCTTTCACAGGCTCCCTTTGTAATTGTTTACATTATTATGTCAATTAGTCGTTGATGTGCCTGTATTAACAAAGAAATATTGACTGTGCAGTTGATCATAAATATGATTAACTTTATCAACGCTGATATTACAATAATTACGCTCTGTTAACTTTTACATATATGTTACACCAATAATGCTGTGTTAAATTTTGATAATTATACCTTACCTACTATTTAAAAAATAAAAAAACAAAAAAATATCAGTACGGCATCCTGATAATACACAAAGGAAAACTGACCATGGATAGGAATCCTGTACGGAAACGGAAGTGTGGCCATTACTGTGAAACTTGTGACGTATTGTTAGGATTCACGAAAATTAAAATAACGTGGACGGAATCCCGCTCGTGATGGTGGACTGTCTTTAATTGCCTTCTGTGCCAGTCGCCAAATATCTTAAGTCTTTACTGCACATTTAGAATTCTGGATATATAAAGATCAAACCGTATTATACAAAAGTTTAGTAGAAACTGCTATAAAAAAAAAACATTATATACTTAAACAAATTAACTTAAAAGTTAAAATTTATTTTTAGACTAACACTGCCAGTAACCTCGAGCGCGAGAATGTTAACCCATTAAACGTATTTTGATAATAGTTAAAAAAAAAAATTAGTAATGAGAGTTTTTATTCCACTTTGATTAGAATTTGTGCCAAGTTTCAAGTTTATTAACACATTAGCTATTGTCAGCGGCTTCGCCCGAGTACATAAAATATAGCCTATGTCACTCAGGAGTAAAGCAGCTTTCTGTTGTTGCTAAAATTTTTCCAATCGGACCAGTAGTTCTAGAGATTACCCCCTACAAACAAAAAAACAAACTAACAAAAAAACAAACTTTACCTCTTTATTAAGTGTAGATGAAATAAGGATCCGCGGATCTAAAAATCAGTAAATTATCATTATTATATACACATAAATACATACATACAAAATATACACATACATTTTATAAAATACTAGCTTTTGCCCGCAGCTTCGCCCGCGTACATAAAATATAGCCTATGTCACTCAGGAGTAAAGCAGCTTTCTATTGTTGCTTAAATTTTTCCAATCGCACCCAGTAGTTCCAGAGATTACCCCCAAACAAAAAAAACAAAAAAACCAACTTTACCTCTTTATTATATTAGTGTAGATTATTTTTGGTATTAATTGACATTGTTATTTTAAATGACACAATTACCGAGGTGTGGGCATTATCTTTTTAAGTTATTATTTATAGTTTCTTATATTTTATGATTAATCAATAAGAGATATTTCTCTTTTATAAGTAAATCATATTATTATACGAATAGATATACATATATTTTGATTAACATGAGAACAAAGTACTGTTTTTTCTTTGTATACAACACTCGTTTGATAACTGAGTCGCATTGAGCTAAATTTTATTTAGGTTACAGACATTTGTATTTCAAATAAAATGAACACTAACTGCTTGTAGACAAAGATAAGGTTGGCATATAACCCGCCGACCAAACGTCAATAGTTACTTACTGTTAGTACTGCAGACAGAGCATATAATTTTTCGGTTATTTATATATTTATAAAGTTATTTACTAATTTATTCAAAATAAAAATGGTGTGGTGTACTTCAGAAGATGGTAAGTGATATTTAATGTTAATTAAAATAGAAAATCCGGGGCCGGGGCTCTGGGAATAAGGCAAGGGAGGAACGGGGTAGGTTCTTTAGTCAGTGAGAGTCTGACACTATTTCCTACTCCGCCCACGAGCGGGATTCGTCATTGGATGATTTTTTTTTTATTTATTATTAATCATGTTATGGTTAAAAACCTATTTTTTTCCAATGAAATAATAATTTAGGATTTCTTAAAAAAATATAAACTTTAAGAAGTTATTTTAGTATCATTATTATTTTTTTGAATCCGATGTGGTGACGACAATCGACGATGAAAGTAGTGATGACAGCAGTTAATTCTACGTAAGGTTCGTTGATAGCTTTATTATTCTTATTGCGTATATTCATTCAGGTATATTACATATTTTTTTACATTTTTAATACACACATCAAAAAAACATTTGAAAATAGTTGCCCTCCGGTGTCGGGACCAGGGTCTGAGCTACCGGTGGCTAGAGTTCCAGACACATAAACCTCCTCACAAGAGCCGTATCGAGGAGTACTGCCTTCTGTATCAAGCTCTTAATCCGAATTCGCAACCAGCTCAATATTATTATAAACACTAACTTAAACAATATTAGAAGCTCAATATTATAAAAGAGAAACCTGCACATTTAGGTAATTTATTTGAATTGTTTGTTTTTTCAGGAAAATATAGAATTGAATCGATTTCATCGGCGACATTTCCGGGTGCTTTACAAGTGAGTTTTTTTTATATTCTTACGCTTATTTTGACAGTCATCATTTCAGCCGAAAGACGTCGATTTTTTTTAAATTGATATAAGTGCTTGACCGCGATCCCACCTGACCAGCCATAATGAACATTAAAATCGCTGATGGTGATGATGACGATATTGTAACTGTTTCTAAATATTCTATTTTTTTTTTATAATGCATTTTATTATTATAATGTTCCAGGTACTAAGGGAAGCCTTTTTTCCAGATGAAGTCACGTGTATTGGATACGAAGTGGACAGAGATCCCCTATCAATAGAAGAGCTATTAGAACTATGTGCAAACGCAGCACTGGACGGTTTATCACTGGTAGCAGTCGCTACTGATACAGAGGAAGTGGTCGCGACTGTGTTTTGTAATTTGCAGGTTGGTAATATTACAATAGACTAATAGAATAAAAAGAATAGTTTTCATGATGCAAAGAGGTGTATCGAAATAGGTTTCGTGAGTGTGGAGACAGTAAAGTTTTGGCTCAATGCACCTTGGTCAATCAAGCACGATATTGTCTTGATAAGCCATATGGTGGCGATTGCTGGAAATGGTCTAGATTGGTCAGTCTTGCATCTATAAAAAAAAAAAATTGGCTGGATATTCTATAATACCTCTCTGTAGATAACATGGTCTTGTTGTTCAAAGAACTGAAAAATATTTTATTTTGCATTTACATTTTAGGAAAAACCAACGCCAGAATCAACAGAAAAGACATTTTTCGAAATATTCACTGAGGAGCGCTGCAAACGACCCTCGTCCAAAGCCATGATGGACTTCATGGTCGAACTTGATGCGAAATGCAATTATTTTGACAGGTATGGGTACAGGTAACAGGTATTGGCAGGTATAAGAGCATTTAATTTTATTTATAGTTTTAAAATTCAGTTATTTACAATGTAGCGACATCTATGGCGTTACATAAGAACTAAGCTATGAAATTCTGCCACGCGCATTAGGGCGCGCGAAAACTGCCGGCAAGGCACAGCAAAAGATTCTATTACTAATCAAAGTAATCAAGTTATTTTGATACTTATTTCAATGATTTTAGAATTCATGTTACTTTATTTCGATACCACAATGCGTCATACACTGTGGGAAATGTATCACTTTGGGTCCAGGAATTATAATTGCTAAGACAGTTGAAATATGTTTGAATTAATAAAGGTAATTTCGGTCAATGTAGCATGTGCATTGTGCATGATCAAAAGACTGGCGGCATTGCCATATTTTATGGCAATACCTTCGGCCGAGATGTAAGCCTGCTCTTAGGTCAGAAGAAGTACAAAAATTAAATAAATAAATAATAAACTAGAAGTTTCGAGAAAAATAAATTAGACCGGATTTTATTATAATTTTCAGGTTTGGTGTTGATTGCCTGTGTGAAATAATGTTTCTGGGTACCAAAGCACAACATAGACAGAAAGGCCTTGCAAAGATGCTTACCAAAACAGCAGTGGAGTTGACGAAGAAATTCAGGGAAGGTCCTATTGCTCCTCTAACTATTGCAGACCTAGGACCAAAGTACGCGTTCATGAAGCCAAGGAAACCAGTCACGAAGCCACCGCAGCTATGTACTGCATTATGGTCAGCAGTGGGCTCGAAGAGATGTGGAAAAAGTTTGGGTTTCGCCGTCCTTGAAGTCGTCTCTTACGGCGACTTGATGTACGATGGCAAACCGTGTTCTGATAGAATAGGAGCTGCTACAATTTGTGAAGGGGCTGCGCTGAAGATTTGAAATTGAGAATATTTTGGACGAGAAAGAATATTCTCTAACTGTCTTGTTTAATTTGTTTTAATATTTTATTGGTTGTAATTTGGAGATTTTGGTTTTGTTTGATATAACTTGTAACATAAAATAACAGATTGTTTCATTAATTAATTTATAACAATATCAATAGCAATGATGATATTTACTATGAATACAAAAATAATATATTTAAAAGAAGTATCTACTTTAATAAAAATTGCTTACATTCAGATTTTGGACATATTACTTTTAACTGACTGTGCATTTATTATATTACACAATTGTATATTGTTCAATTTACATGTAGACAAAAAGTAGTTCTTACATTTTTACAGCAATTACGTTCGCAAGACTGGGTTTTCTGTTATAATCAGCTGAAAGACGTCCACTACTGGACATAGGCTGCTCTTAAGTGGCATCACAACAAATGTTCTAATGCTCTCATCAGAGTACTGGTCCATCTTATGGGTGGCCTATCAATTTTGCGTCTATGTGGTCTTTTTGCGTCTACAGGTGCGCGGTTGCCGCTCTAGAACCTTTTAGTCCCATAGACCATCTGTTCTGCGAACAACGTACCTTGCACGGCGACTACGGTTTTCCTTCGGACACCTTCATTCTTGATGCAGCCACTTAATGAAACTCCGAGCATAGTCTTTCTCCATTGCCCTTTAGGTTACTTTAAAGGTTCTAAAAGGTGTGAATCTCTGCTGAAGGCTACGGATGCAAGCAGCACAATATGCGGCGGTAGCACATACTGCCTTTAAAACCTCTTTCTGTTTAACCTCCTCACAATTCAACCAACCAACGTAACGGTACGTGCTAAACGCTATATCAAAAATAAGAAGCACAAAATCATTTTCCATTACACAATACCGCCCAAGAGTATACAAACTCGATCACACCCTTTAAATGGCTGCAGCCTTATAATACAACAGCTTTTCAGCCACTTTCTTCCAACTTGTGTCACCTATACAAAATGTGACATTCAATACACGCCTCCTCTATTGTTGAACGACCCCTTTGATACCTCATCCGAGTCAAAAAACCTTATCTTATAACGGAGACGAGCAATTTTTAATCTTATCTTCTAAAAGCCAAGATTGAAATTGCTTTGTAAAGGAAAATGTTTTTGAAAGACTTGGAGAAATCGTTTAACAGTGCCTATCACTGAAAAAAAAACGCCACGTGTGAAAATGCAAACAGTGTATTGGGAATAGTCCTGTCTTCTACCAAAGAAGGGTATTAGATGTTTCAAATCGATATACTTACCCTTTATCTATGAAAATGTACATTCGGTTCAGCGTTTTTAGATGGTATCCTTTAGATACTTATTTGAATATTGGTAAGTAAGTTTGTTTTTTTTTTAAATTGCTTTTAATCCGGCTCTGCGTGTACGTTCTAATGATAGAATAGAAATGTTACTCTGTGTGTATAACTACGAAAATTTGCAAATGAGTTGCCGCAACCCTTGAACACAAAGGATTTTTAAAGGAATACAGAATGTTTATTTTTTAGTAAAAAGTGTATTATATCATCTCGCTTAACCCACAACAACAACCAACACCCACTAGATCAACTGTATTTATTTGGTAGGCTTCAAAAAAAAGCCTAATGCAATCTTGCTTAAAGATAGGTAAACAACGTGCTTACTCGTAGGTATATTATAAAGGCGATAATTGTTTATACATACGAAGTTGATAGGATAGATGAAAGGATCACTATATACACCAATATGAACAGCTTTTACTATGAGACCAACCCAAAAATCACGAAAAAAAACCCGCTGCTCCAAACATTTTGTCGAGTTAGGTATCTTACTAATATTATAAATGCGAAAGTTACGATGTTTGGATGTTTGTTACTCAATCACGCTAAAACGGCTGAATGGATCTGGATGAAATTTGGCACAGGCATAGGATACACTCCGGAATAGGACATAGGCTACTTTTTTCCCGGAAACCCCAATACCACGCGGGCGAAACCGCGAGCAAAACCTAGTATAAATATAAATCTATGGAGTTGCGGGTTTAAGGAAAGATCATCTGTTGTATCACCTTCGTATAATACAAACTGCCCCTTTTTTATTTATTTAGTCACTTTTTTTGCATAGCAAGTCTTAATATAACATCTGCTAAACTAGATAGCTGGTTGTCGGCAGTACGTTCTCTTCAATTTTGCATGAAATCATACTAAACACTAATTCATTGCGATACAGTACTACGTGACTATACTAATACTAATCTCCGCCAGAACTTATCCAGGTTTATTTTAACGTAATTTCATTAATTTACTAAAAACTATTTTATTTGCCAGCATGTAAAGGTTTTATTTTATCTGCTTATATTTGTGATCTATTGCGGTTAAAATATTGTGTTATGTAATTATTGTAAATTTATTTATATTATTGTAAATTAAACTGTCGACACAATTGTAAATATGTTGATGATATGATTAAATAAAATATAATGCCAGATAGTTAAAGGTTCTCAGAAAAAGCAGAGCACGACAAAAACATATAGCTAGAAACTAAAATAAAGATCATTGATCTTCCAAATTACATAGAATGAGGGCAGAAAGATGATGAATTTTGAGCACAAAATATTAACAACTGCCATTCAAAAAACACCACAGACGTAAACAACATTACAACTTTCCATCATATCTCCAAAGTTCTTAAACACATACAAAGGAACATTAATTAATGTTGTGAGATCATCTTATTTCGTAAGCACATAATGTAGAATCATAATTAAAAGTAAATTTTAACCTTCAAGGATTCACTCAGTAAGTAAAGGAGCTCTTTACTTACGTAATGAATTAATTTTCTTCAGAAGAAATATGTAAATACGTCTTATTATAAAAATATTGATACTTCTCTGAAGATCTATCCAAAATTTAATGCCTTGTTGACACTTCGTGTGACCCTAAGGCTGGCTTTTACCTTGAAAAGGGAATAAGCAATGTCGTCAGTCTTTTGGGAATTATTAGCAGTTTATAGCAATCAAATGTGGAGAAGTTCTACGACGCCATATCTAAGATTAATTTTATTTAATTAAGGGTTTCTACTGTTACTTTTTGATGTCATTATAGGGTGAGTGATTTAATGACCGATACTTAATCACGTGATTATGGTAATGATAACAAACTATTTTTTGATGGAACCAAACCTGAATTCGCAAACAAAAAATATCTACTGGACAACACATTTGTGTTCGCCTAACTATACATTGATGATCGAAGGCCTTACTGGTCAAAATAAATTGAACTTGCAGATTTTTTCCGCGATAAAAGCAGAAAACATACCATTGTGTCAATATATGTCGTTTTTGATACTTCTACGGTCTGGACTAAGCATTTTGCCTCGTCGTTTATACCGCGTACTTCGAAGGACTGGAACAGTTTGCCTGGTGCGGGCTTCCCGTCCGATTTGGCGGATTTAGGCTTTTAATAAACTAGACTAGAGTGCCTTACAATTAACGGTTGCATCACTGCTTACCATCAGGTGAGGTTACAGTCAAGCACTAGTTTATATCACAAATCATAAATAAAAAAAATTAAATAATGAAAGGTCTAAAAGCTTGGTTTCTTTCCAAGTAATAAACGCTGTTTTCCGACGCAAACTGGATTGACAATAGCCTTCAGCCGTAAGCTGTTTACAAGCAATTTCAATGTAATCTATTGCTTCATAAAAGAGTGGACGTGTCTTGAAAGACTTAGGGGTTGGCAACCCCTACTGCTGTAGAAATGGTTGTTAAGAACAAGATTTAAATGTTGCCAGTTTATTGAAATATTTATTGTGAAACTTTAAGACATTTTTTTTACATAACTTTTTAATTAGATTAAGTTTCTTTATTTATGTATTATGTCGTAGCTTCGATTCATACCTAAGACAAAATAAAGTTTATGTGATGAACACGATCAAATTTTTGTCTACGTCTAAAGTCCTATCGCACCAAAGTCGAGCGTGGGTACTAAAAATACAATATTATTTTATTAATGAACCAAATCTTTAAAAATGTATCGCACTGTTTTGCTGTACAGTATGGTTATTCTAAGTTGACGAACCTGAAGTTGAACCGCAGAACCTATTCTGCGAACATAAGCGTTTGTGCATAAGTAAAAAATGGTTTAAAAAGAATAAATGGTTTAAAAAAAATGTAATTTGCAGTTGTTAAGGATGTTAACAACCGTTATTAGAACATATTAAAAAAAAGAGAATATCAGGCTCGCCAAGTTAGAACGGCCATACTGTACACATTTCAGTATAGCAGCGCAAAATAGGTTAAACCCATCTCCTCCAGTTTTGGCAGTTCCAAGACCGATCTCATTAGATTCAACACATTATAATAAACCGGTATGAGCTCACGTACTTAATGAAAATTTAATCTTGTACACTAACAACGTAACTATATAAGACACTATACCGTTCAACAGGTCGACAGCAGTATCTCTATGTACTCGTAATTATTAGAGAGAAGATACGGCGACAATGATACAAATGTGTTTAGAGTTCCCCCTCATATACATCATTAATTATCTTCCCTCGCGAATTTTCTGTGTTAATATTTCAGTAGAATCAAATTACGCAACTCGTAACATTACGGGAACATATTGGGAGACGGATGGAGGCTTGACTATGTGAAATACGCAAGGAAACGTCTTATGGACGACATGGGACGCTCGCTGTGAGTTATTTGCTTCCTAATGTCCGAAATCTAGGACGTTCCCGCTATAATTTGAGGCAGTTTAAAGGGTGGGTGTTTTGAATATTTTGGAGTGCTTTTTTTGCATGAATGGTGGTTTTTAGTAACAATATACATATTTTTTAAAATTTAATCTTTATTGTACGCCGCATTTATTATAGATATACATAGGGCAAACATTATTTTCATTTATAATTTAATATGTATATTTACCTTTATATTTGTAAGCTCATTGTCTTTTATTCTTTTTAATTAATATAAATTAGTGCTTGACTGCGATCCCAACTAAAAGGTAAAATAGTGATGCAATCGTTGTTTGTGAGGCACACAGTTATAAAGTTTTATGTTTATTTAAAAGTATTAATAGCATAAGCAGATTCAGCCTTTTAATGTTCCCACAGCTGGGACTCAGGCCTCCCTCCAGGTGAACATCACATTTCTTCAAATTGTTGATTGTTCTAGGACATGCTGATTTCCTCACAATGTTTTCCTTCACAGGTTTGAGAACAGTGGAAATGAAATTACATAAAATAAAGCGCCGTATCAGAGGTAAGTTGGTTACCGGGTGGTAATGGCCCCGACCTACAAGTTGTAGCTCACTGGCTCAATTTTTTTTATGTTTTATTAATTTACTAGCAGTACACCGCAGACTACCTCTAATTTTATATTATGTTTTTTGCAGTTCATTCAAAGGTTGTTTAGTACATACTGCTGCCAGCAATAAAACCACCAATATTGTATCCATAAAATTGAACTTTGCGTAGTTATGTTTGCTATTTTGGTGTATTATAAAGTTTAATCTTTCAGTTGCTTCACGTAAAATAATATTTTCGATTTTCGTTACGAGTTTAGCACGATATTAAACTGTGTTAAATAAATATGAGAATTTTGCTGCTGCGTTTAATTTATATAGCTGCACGTTAGATTTATGAGATTACTTAAAATAATATCTAAGGGTATTTCAATTTTAAGCAGAATTAAGTTATTTTGAACATTTTAATATAATATTTGTTTTAATATTTTGGTTCGTTCGAACTTGTTACGGCAGATTTGGTCCCATCAAACCAAGGTGATGCCTGAATCAGCGTGAGGGACTACTAA
Organism: Mythimna loreyi; assembly: GCA_029852875.1. Taxonomy (NCBI): domain Eukaryota; kingdom Metazoa; phylum Arthropoda; class Insecta; order Lepidoptera; family Noctuidae; genus Mythimna; species Mythimna loreyi. The sequence goes on along the minus strand of CM056780.1, from coordinate 12,095,778 downwards.
TTATTATTAGCATATACAGGCCATTATATGAGTTGTAGGTTGCGAGTTCAATAAGGTTCAAACCTAGCCAGGCGCATTACCTTGTGTAATTTATTTCATCACCACTCTTCTCAAAACGGTGAATCGTGAAGAAACCGGCATGTCCTAGAACCAAAAATTCGAAGACTTGTGACATTCACCAATCCGCGCTAGGCCAGTGTGGTATCCACCACGTGTGGCCAGTGTTGGGCTGCAGATACCAGCCCAACAAACATAAATTATACATTTACACTAATTAATTTCATGCTTACCTAACATAATCTCTACAAAACTAAACCTTTATTCAACTACAAAGTAAAATGCTTATGACTTCAGAAGAAAAATCCATCAGCTAAGAAACATTCCGTTTTATTTAACTCAAAGAAATGAATACCAAGTAATCTGTTATTGTAGATAAACAAAATGGAGGTCCACTCTTCCTCTGTCTATAATTTATTTTACTGCTATCTCAAGATTAAGAGATATTTCAGGGCCATTAAATCTGAATAAGTTATTCAAAATAAGCAACGCAAAGGATTAAGACTGAGAGAATTAGGTCAGTTTTTTATTGCTAGATTTTGAACGAGGTTACCATAAGGCGTTATCATAAATCTTGAAGTTGTTTTCATAACTCGATTTCTTTAGTTTCAGTACCATAACACAATAAAATGAATTTGCAGACGGACTTATTTGAGTTCCGCTGTAAAGTTGTACAGTTTTCTTCGAGTTTATATTTTATTTTTCGTCAATTTCGACTTCAAGTCTAGAATTGAGAGCAATCTTGTTTATGTGTTTAGACAGTGCAATTCAATATTTAACTGGTCGATGGCGAGTTTTCATTTTTGGTAGTGTATTTACTCCATTTCTTCTTGCTTTTTCTCCATTATTACTGTCGCAACTGACCAAACAATACCATTGGCAATGCCAAGGAACCCTCATTTCAAGTAAGAATGTCATCTTTACTGATAGTTTGTTTGTAGGAGATATTGTCAAGTCTTCTGAAAGTACTGGTATGTATAAAATTCTTTCACGCTTAAAAAAGTGAAAAACTGTTTATTCTCATTGTTTGCTATTGATATTTATGTGTTGTTTCTGAGGAAAAGATAGGGTTTAAGCTACGGAAAATCTGCACTTCTACTAAGTGTTACTTCTGTTACTAAAATATACGCTACTTCTGTGGGTTATACCACTAGATTAAACTATGACAATGATGAGTATGATGAGTTGAAGTAGTTGCAAAATCTGATTTGATAACATTATATTGTTTTTACACTAAGTACTTAGGTCCTAGGTACTTATAGTAGTCTGTAAGATTGAATCAAGAAGGTAACTTCTTGACTCAACCTCTCCTTTTGTTGTGTCCAAAATAACCTGTCCAAAATAATCTCCTTTTGCTTATAGATCTACTGGAAGAAGAGATTTCTATAAAAAACAAACATTAGCTTTGTACCTATTTTTTAATGCGATATGAATAGTTTAATAATTAAAATACGATAATTCGTTAAAACATTTCAACAATAATATTCAAAACTGGATTCTAAACTCTGAAATTGTTCTGTGAATTCAAATCAGAGACTATAGGTACGTGACGACGCGTGTCTGTAATTACAAGTTAGTGTAGAAGCTCTGTTCGACACATTATTCACGGCTCCACTGCCAAATTGCACACAATTGAAATTCTTGATGAAGTGAATCTTCGAATACTGTAACTTTCAGGCACAGTATGCTGTAAATTTACCTGAAGTTTGAATTCACATGGCTTGTAGGTGTGAGTTATTAAAATCGTTATTTGTAATGTTTTTTTTTAGAGCAGTGATGACAGGAGAGCAGTGATGGCCGTGTGGTAAAGGCCCAGACTTAGGAGTTGCAGGTCGCGGTTTCAAACTCAGTCAGGCTCATTACTTTGTGTAATTTATTTCATCACCACTGCTCTCAAAACGGTGAAAGAAAACATCTGGCATGTCCTAGAACTAAAAATTCGAAGATATATAACATCCACCAATTCGCACTGGACTCTCGTAGTAGATTATGGCCCATTCCCTCTCCTAGAAAGGAGGCCTGTGTCCCAGCAGTGGGAACATTAAAAAGGTTAATGATCATGATCATCATCAATGTTTTTTTTTATTGTGGTTGAAAATCATCCAATGGCGACCCCTCTACAGGGATTCCACGGTTTGCGAGTTGCCGGTATGGTTTGCTGGCGTGCTACACTAGCGGTTTGCGAGCGGTTGCGAGGCGGGGCGAGCGCGCTTGTTGTAAGTTAGCGACGTTAAATTCACTCGGTAACAAAATAGATTATGACGAGAAGACACTGTTGTTGACTTTGTTACTTCGAAAACGCCTGAGATGAAAACGGAAGCATAGACGAATTTAAATCTCGTTGCCTGTCCGCTACAAATTCGCTGTGCATACGCTGTGTATTCGTTGCGCGCTGAATTAGAAAACTGAAAATTTGTGACACAAAAATCTTTTTTGTTTCAAGAATTGAATTGTTTAAATAATTCGATTAGCCCTTAGTGCGCGAGCCCGACACGCACTTTCTACGTTTTTTTTTCCTTTGGGCAAAACCGAAGAAAAACACTTGTCTAATATAACAGCTTCCTAGTTCTTAATACCTATTTCATTATTTTCTCGCCAGTAGTCAAAGGCAGATTTTTTATACTATTTAACTGGCTTTCAAGCAAGCGATACGGCTGTTTTTAATGCTTCAAAGGAGTTAATTTTCCTTTTACCGAGTCTTTAATAAAACATACCAGGTTTAAATAGAAAAAGTGTTTAAAGCTTATTCAATTTATTACGTTTTTTATATTTTTGCAAACTAACATTTGTATTGTATTTTATATTCTGTATTGTACACAAAACATTTAATAGTACACAGAAGTTAGACAATTCATGTACAAAGGCGAGCTTAACTCAACAATGAGTATATATTTTTCCCAGCAACCTTTGTGTAACAGAGAGAGGCAACAATCATTAATAGTAGAAAGAAGTGTACACAACATAAACCTACCTATATATCTCCATATATGTACATAAATAAGTCTAGTATATAAAAATATAAGTACATACTAGTAAATACAAATATTATGTCAGCTGTGAGAGTAAATGCTCTTTAATGTATGTATTTTTAAGTACCCTCAAAACTCATTATAAAATAAACTATATCTCCCTATTTTTTTAATACGTCCATTCTTAAATATTCTAATCTCCACCGTAGGCGCGGGCTTGCGGACGGCGAGCAATGGGTGGAGCGCACTGTTCCCGCGCGCCTCAAGTAGCCAGCTAACTGTAGGGGCCCTACAGGATCAAGGCCTGCTGGGGCCAAGGGTTGATGGGAAAGCAAGGAAGAAAGGAAGGAATGGGGAAGGTTTTTTAGTCAGTAAAAGTCTGTCACTGTTTCCCTGTTTTATTCGTCATTCAATGATTTTTACCCACCATAAAAAAAACCTATTCTAATCTGAATATATCTTTAAGATCCGCATGTAAGTGAATAAAGCAATTCTTGTCAGAAAAACATAGATATCTCAAACTTCGTTTAACTGAAGCTTTTTCCAACCTAGAAACTCAATTACCTCTAACCTGACCCGAGGATTTAACCTCACAAGCTGTAGCAAGAAGCCGTGCGACTATTACCAGATCAATGAGGCGTTTGGCCTTTAATAGGACCTTAACTTTTACGAGCCCGAGGCTTCCGATACTAAAAGAAAAAAATCTTAAGGCTTATATTGATTAAAGTAAGTACAGAGGTATGTTTAGAGACGATTTCTTGTAGGTAATATATATTTTTCTTGTCGCTTGAAAAGTAAAGCATGATTTAGAAACTACGACTGAGGGATATAATGGGAGGTTTCGAGAAGTAAAGAATAAATATTGTATAACTTATACGCATAAAACCAATTGGCTATACTTTTAGAGCTATCGCGTACTGGTGACATTTGTCAAGGTTTTTTTGATGGTGGGCAAAAATCATCCAGTGATGAATCCCACTCTTGGGGGAAGCGCGAAACAATATCAGACTCTTACTGACTAAACACCCCACTCCGTTCCTGCTCTGCCTTTTGCACTGGGGCCAAACCTTCCTTTCAGAAAGAGACCCCGGGCCCCAGTAGGCTTCGGCCCTTTTCAAAGTCCCTACAACTTTTGTCAGGGTGAAAGTAACTTTTTTGTCATTTTTTTAACCACTGTCCGTGTCCAATTGCGCGCACTATATGTTGGGGTAATAAGCACGATGCAGCGGAAGTCAAACTGCACCCGTAGCCCCCGACAAAAGTGTACTAGGGAACACCGGGGTGGTTTTAGTCAGTAAGAGTCTGACAGACCCCTCCACCTACCCCAGGGTGGAGGACATCCATGAGGATTTCCACAACGAAAAAAAAAAAAAAAAAAAAAAATAAGCACGATGATTTTTTGTTAAAAGTCACGGTGACTAGAGTGACCAGTTCGCTGATTGCTGCAACCTGAATGTCTTAAAAAATTGATAGACGACAATGCCAATGAAGCGTTGCAGCGGACTTCTTTATTAACTTTTCAATATTTTGACAATTAATTTCTACGAACGTGCTTGTCTATCGCTAGGATATAAGTTGATATATCACAAACATTGCTCTTATCCCATAGAAAGGCATTCCCGCTCACTCTTCAAACGATATCCCTCAAGTGTGATTCGGAACGTACGACCACTTGAACTTACTAACAGTAATACAACCTTCTTATTCGGCAGCCACAGGCAATAAAACCACATTTGGCACCTCTTAAAGCTGTAATTACCCATTCACACGTAATAGCCACCTTATGTCACGTATGAAACTAATCACTTACTTACTGAATACCAGATGAACATAAACAATGAAAAAATAATGATGAAAAGCTCTTTGTTAATCTATTCATACCTACAAAAGGTGCTTATAATATCGTGCGGATTTCATAAAGCATGCGGGGTTTCTCCGCATACGTATCACCAGTAAATGTCCTTTTCATACACGTATTTATTGTAATGCGCGAAACACGCACGGGGTACATGGGGCGTGATCCTGGAAAGCAGCCTCGCATGCGGAGCAATCCTTAAATAAATAATAAGAATTTCAAAAACTACTGAGCTTATAGTAATTTGTTAGTAAATTAAGACCTAATAGTCATTTATATTTTTTTCTACATTAATACTGATCATAGGTAATGCTGCATAGACATTTCTGGACCCTTTTAAGCCCTTTCATTATCCTGAAAGCAATCTCTATTTTGTTCCATTTCCATCGATTGGTGTGTTAAGATTAGAATTTGGGTCTGCACAGGACTATAAACCTCGGTAATGGTCTTTTTAAGCCCAAGAAACAGTAATTAAGAAAGTAATCGATGAAAAAGTAATGGCGTTTAAAAAGTTTGCGAATGGTAGGGCTTTTTTGTTGCTGTTTAGAGATTGAGTTACTTCAAATCTGAGTTTTATAACCCCTGTATTCTTAATCAGCTCAAGGCATATCCAAAGTCACTACCAAATCCAAAGAAGAATTTTTTTGAAGATATCTAGACTGTATGGAACTACTATTTAAGGGCCTACACAAAGATTTGCTTCGGGTTAATTTACTATCCAAACTCAAACTCAAAATATTTTATTTCAAATAGACCATTTACAGGCACTTTTGAAATGTCAAAATTGAAGCTTTGGAATTAGACATAGGTAACTTTTTGTTTTGGAATACGGTTTCTTGGGTTAATTTTGTAATTCCACACGGGCGAAGGAGGCAAGAGCAGTGGTCGCCGAAAGCTAATGGCCGCGACTTACGAATTGTTAGTCGAGGGATCAAACCCAGCCAGGCGCATTACATCGTGTTATTTATTTAATCACTACCGCAAGAACAAAAAATTCTAAGAAAGTGACAACCACTAAACCACACTGGGCGCGCGTGGTGGATAGCCCATATCCTCTCTCAGAGAGGAGGTTTGAGTTCCAGCTGAACACTATAAGGTCAGCCTTATATAATAATATATGCTAGAAGCTTAAAATATCAACAGAATTTTCACTGTTTTTGTTATCTCATCTGATGATAAGCGATGATGTAGTTGTCGATGAAGCACGCTTGTTTGCCATAACCACCACGTTCACTCCACATCTAAAGACCACCAGTTGATACCAGCTACCAGGAACACACACTCCATCAAGGAATTCAACTCTTTAGCTGTATGCAACCTAAAATATTTCAAAACGTTTTCCTAGACCTTCGCTTTGAACGGTAGCTCATTGTTATTGGAAGCAAAACCGATTTACGCTTCATCATTTTTATACCGGCTTTTCAATATCGCAGCCTATCAAGATCAGGTGCCTTAATATTGTTTAGGGCTAGAAATAAATTTCGTATCGGGTCGTTTAGGGGACAATATGTAAACTACGATACCGCACGTCTTTTACTGTTTCGCTATAAAATAAATAACCTGCTTTATCTTTTTCGAACATACGCGAGAATAGTAGCTATTGTGATAACATATTTATGGGATATTTTTGTGTTGAGAAAGTGTGGTATTCTTTTTTTCTTACACTTAAATTAAGAAAGAAAACATGCCTTACAAAAACTCAAATAGCTTGCCTAACAAATGTGTTTATATAAAAAAAAATTTTTGCTGCGCCACGCCGCTAAAATCGGCAGTGCCGCCCGCCGCAACGCAGAATTTTGCTATGCGCACCCTGCCGCAAATACCATAGCTTTATTAAATGGGATATACCTAACCAGTATCTTCTTTGTCTTTTTTTTTTAAACTACAGTAATGTCTTCTTTATAACAAACTAGCTTTTGTCAGCGGCTTCGCCCGCGTACATTAAATATAACCTATGTCACTCAGGACTAAAGTAGCTTTCTATTGTTGCTAAAATTTTACCAATCGGACCAGTATTTCCAAAGATTACCTCCTACAAACAAAGAAACAAAAAAACAAACTTTACCTCTTTATTATATTAGAGTAGAAGAGTAGATTATTATATTAGAGTAGATAAGCATAAGTTTATTACGATTCATAGCAGAAAAAAGTCTATCCACATAGAAAAATCTCGCAGAACTGGTTATCCGTGTAGGATACGATAATAATCGCTGGAAGTTGCGTTGCGGCGACGCTGAAAAGAGCTGGCATCACTGTCGATTTTAGCGGCGCGGTGCCACAACGCAGTCATGTGTTTCGCCCCTAAATTAAAGATATTTCGTATAGTCCGAGTGTTTATTTTATAACCTGTTTTCGCAAATTTGCTAAATATGAAGCCGAAAGTAGTTTATCGAAATGTCAATCAATGCACTTATCAAAAAATCTGTCGCAAATATTTCAAATATATAACAGATAACAATATCATATCTGAAATCTGTTTATTCTGGCGGAAATATTTACTTTTCTCACGGTTACAAGAGTCGCTAAAAAAGTCGCCATGAGCGAGAGTCCTTAGGGTTAACTACAGTTAACCCTAACCTAACCTGCCTGAACTAGACTAGATTAACAAATCAAGTCTAGTTCAGGCATAGAGTAACAATTAAACCATTATCCGATACGAGTATTTTGATTCGAGTATTTAGATACTCGTATCGGACTCGTACTCGTATTCGTATCAGTAGCAGTGGTGTTAGCATCACAGATATAAACTAGTATTGTCATCTCTGGATTTGTCGATTCATTTTATACTCACACCTAAATTAGTTTGCACTAAACACGTAGTTTCAAACAGCCTACTAACCGGCACGTTTCAATGAATATTCACTAGGACATTAAACACGATAGGATTGTTGACTATATTCTCTGGATTTCTAAAATTACAGTGTCTACGGCCACCGTAGACACTGGCTCGCCGTCCGGTCGTCTGATAGCAGTCCAGACCGAGCTTAAGTCGTCGACGGCGCGCTCCGTTCCCGCGCGCCTCAAGTAGTTGTCAGCAAACCGTAGGGGCCCTACAGGGTCGAAGCCTCCCGGAACTGAGGAACAGTAAGAGTCTGACACTGTTTCCCGCTACGCCCAAGAGTGGGATTCGTCATTCGATGATTTTTACCTATCATAAAAAAAAAATTACACAGATTACTGCTTAAAATTACACAAAAAATTTGGTTAATGATCGCGGTTGTCGAAGCCATGATGCAATAATCCCCCGTGTTGATAAAATTCGCAGAATTTAATGGAAAATATACCTGAATTATTTGTGGTTATGACGTGTTATTATTGACCATTATGAAAGTTATACACTTTGCGTTTTATTAAGATTAAATTAGATTTTAGACACTCTCATTTAAAATCTCATTTTGCGTGTAAGAGTTTAAGTGTACCGACTGACATCAAAATGTTCGGAATTTGCTGATTTTTTTCACAATTCCAGCAAGTCTGGTTCCGTAGTAAAAGTAGTTTATTATCATGGCTACAATCACGTGTTTTTTTATGGGAAAATGCACTCTTACTGACTAAACAATCCACCCTATTCCTTCTTAGCTTTCATACCGGGGTCGGACTTTCATTTCAGAAACCGAACCGGTGCTCCAGAAAGTTTCGGCCCTGCAGTTGGGCTTTTACGTTTGCTGACAACTCCTTGAAGCGCGCAGCAACAGAGCGTGCCGTCGACGACTTGGCTTGATCCGTTACCTGACGATTGGTCTGTCGGTCGAGCTACCTATTGCTCGCCGTACAATCATGTGTTAAGTTTCGGTCACTAATTACAAATCACTCTATATAGCAGCAAGGTATCACAGTGTTTATTATTGTTACTTACTTTCCAGTCAGAACACCTGAAACACCCTGCCACTTCATCTAAGAGTGTGAGAAACTATGAGATGATATTAAGTACTTTAAAAAAAAAATGAGTAAAATTATTATTTTTTTTAATAAAACTTCAGTAATCTTTCATATACATTTTATTAATACCTACCTAAAAGCATTACGTTCGTATTATACAAAATATAATTTTACGGTATAATCGTTTATTATGTCGTTGCCTACAAGGAATAAAATTCCGGCTTACAATGTACCTTCATATGAAAAATCGTAGATAATATAATATGAAATATTATTGTTATTAACATGCATACAAAAATATTGGCACAAGTTATTAAGCAATTATTTCAGAGTATTTAGTCTTCGGCCAGCCAGATGTCTGAGGTGCAGTCTCCACCTGGGTACCTGAGGAAGAAAATAATCAATGTATCATTTCTGCTTAGCCTTTTGACTATTTTAATTACAGACACAATGAAAGAACCATAGGTTTTTGAGCGCCGGCGCTCGCTTGGGGCTTAATGAATTATTACCTTAATTCATTAAGCCCCAAGCGAGCGGTTCCTGATGAAGAAAAACTTTAATGAAAATTCTATAAGTCAATAATGGATTCTGAAAGCAATATTTTCAGGCCACAGACCCTCCGTATACACATGTGGGGGGTCTGTACGGTTCCGTACCTTAAAAGGGAACCGAACATTTATACGATCACTTTGTGGTCTGTCTGTCTGTCAAGACCATTTATCTAAAGGTCGCATCAAGGCTGAATTGAAATTAAAATATCACATATTCAGCTCTGCGGTCCCTTGAAGCTGTAAAAAATCAAACTTCTAACTTAACGAGAAAAAATTATATGGCCGTTTATACCCGGTAACCTAGAATCTTGAAACTTGGCATAAAGCAAGGACATTTTAAATTATTTATAATTAAAAAAAAAACTGAACACACTAAAAATAATAAAATAAAATAACCAAAATACTAAACTTAAAACTTAACATTGATACAAAATTTCATACAGGTTTAACGTTAAAAAGTTCATACCTCATTTCATGTGGCAGAGCAGGGCCGTCCGGTTCGTTCCCGAAGTGAACAAGGAAGTCCGGATCCAACTTCATGCCTCCATTCACAGTGTCCACGTCCAACTTTACTATCCACCCACCCTGGCGATACAATACAAATGTATTTGAATTTTGCGGGATCCAGCAGAAAAATAATTCTCGGATCCATTCTGGAGGATTCTATTTTTTGTTTCGTGCGTAAAAAGTCCTTCGAAAATAAGGCCGATTATAGGCTTAATGCATTATTGAAACTAGATGTTTTAAATGTGCAAGTTTTGAATAAGGAGAGAATAAGATAAGATGATAAAATAACTACTAAGTTTCCTTTTTTTTAATTAGTACTATAAATCAATGTTACTGAATACGAATTTATGTTTTTATTTTCAACCATTTAGTGTGGGTTCCATCAAAATTAAGCAATTTACAGATTTAACAAATTGTGATTAAAAACTTAAAAAAATGCTGTGTTTTTTATTCAAATCTGGCTTGGCTAGTCGATGTAGCGTACTATCGATTTGGTTTACTATCGATGTAGCATACCGTCGCTTTGGTGTACTAACGATGTAGCGCACCAACGATTTGGGGTACTGTCGATGTAGCGTGCCATCGATTTGGGGTACTGTCGATGTAGCGTACCATCGATTTGGGGTACTGTCGATGTAGCGTACCATCGATTTGGGGTACTGTCGATACATTAGCCCGTCGATGGAACGTTTTCGATACAGCGACCATCGATGTAGTGACTATCGATATTGTGAACTAGACCCGATAAAATCTTGGTTCAAATATTTAAGAAAAATAAATCAATTTTCAAATTATTCTGTAAACATTTTTGATAACATTAATAAATAAAACCACTAAAGCTGTATAATTAACCTTATCCTTCGAATTAATCTGAATAATATGATATTCATCTCATAAAATATAATTCTGAAACGGACTTATTTCATTTAATATTAAAGCAAAAAAGAAAGTTCGTACAACTTGGTATAAAATTACAGCGGCTGTCAGTTATTTGTATGACAAAATATGCGACGGAGCTCATGAATTATTCATCAATCCCAGGTGACATATCTCACAAAATGTATCTCACGAAAATAACTTTATTTTTGTAAAACATTACATAAAGGGCGGGGACGTAAATAAGACGGAGGTCGAAGGTTTTGATATGAGAGATAAGGGCTGTTTATTGCGGTTTGTAGGGGTGAAAGTGGACGTAACCAAATAAAATACTCTGTCTACAGCTCTCACATACTTGCTCGTGTGACTTTTAATAAAGTCTCCGGACTCAACATTTTTGGGATCCGTAAGAATTTTGTAGTTAGAATCTCGAGGAATTATTTTTCGCGAAAGGGTTATTTCAATCATTCGAAATATGAGGGTTAAGTGAATTTTGTTTTAGCTTTCGAAGCGGATGTTTACTTTTTAAAGTACATGAAACATGTAAGCAAAACTGAATATTTACATGAAGGAGCATAATTTTTTTAAATTTTATTAAAAAATCTTTGCAAATAAACTGAAAAAATGGCTTTACCTCTTTAGTCATATTGGGGTAAAACTGTTTATCCCATGGAGTAAACAGAGACGACGAAACATACAGACGTTTTCCATTGAGAGAAAGTTGCAGCATTTGAGGAGAACCTTGTAACTTCTTGCCTTTCACTGTGACCAGCTCAGGTTGCACGACTACCTACAAGAAAGTTAAATAATATAATGTCAATAATACAAAAATACAACAAATCAACTATGTTACAGATAATGTACATGTAAACAACACGAATGATAATTTAATCAACAGCGCAGTGTACATAAAATTGAACACACCATTTTGTTAAAAATTGATGTAATAAATTATTGTAAACAAAAATGATAAAGCACTTTAAAGCAATAATACAAATGATTGAAATGTTATTAATAAAACTGAAACGTCTACGGTACAGAATAAAGTAATTAACTTTTCGAATATTATATATGAAGAATAGAAAGACAATATGTGTGCAAACGCCAGCCTTCGCTTGGGGCTCAAAAGTTTCAGCAGACAAATGAAAAGAATGACACGACGAAAATATAATTGTATCATGAGGCGTTCATTTCAACTAATACCAATTAGAGGGAAAGAATTTCTGGACTGTCTCGTTGGCCCCGTGGTTTCAAATACTACTGCTAAACTGACCTTGAGTCTAGGTGTCGGGTTGGGTAAATGATTAAGATGAGATGATTAAGAATTTACAGAAGTAAACTGGAATCCACAGGACAGACATGTTTCGGCTAAAATGATGATAATGGTAAGGTGGTGGCAGCTAATGGTAATAAATCCGACTCTAATCGCAATCATCAAAGTGTTAAAAAATTGTGATGTAATTTGGTTTATATTTTTTTATTACGAGCACAATTACGTGTTGATACCATAAGTATATCTCTGCCTAATAAATTACGAAAATAAAAATTATATGAATAATCGCTTGCCTCTGATTCACCGTCGTCAATCAGTTTAGTTTCAGGATCTGAAGCAATGACACCTCCTAGTAGAACTTTTCCTGTCAATTTTGGATGCTCAGGGTCCGAGATATCGTATTGCCTCACTTCACCATGTAGCCAGCAAGATGCATACAAATATTTATCATCCAGAGATATAATAATATCTCCCAATAAACCTGAAACACAATATAAAAATATTTTACAGTGTTGAAACATCAAGACTGAAATTGCAGCCAGAAAAGTTTTAAACTTCATAAAATTTGTACGCGTGGATCACTTAGATTTATGATTCGAAGCGGTGAAAAGCGCAATTTTTCAGTAACTTAAATTTTATGAATGACTGAGGCAGGTTGGGAGAAAATAAAACGTCTCAAAAAACGTGTGGATAATATAAGGTTCAGAAAGAGAAACAAAGTATTTAATTGAAAGGAAATGTAGGATAACCAGAGAAAAATAAAAGAGAAACAAAAAAGTTACCGTTAATTTCGGACTCAACGCCATCCTTAGAAACTTTTTTCGCTGGTATATCGACGACTTTATCGGTTTTCCACGATCCGTCTGATGTTTTGTAGAACCTAAATAAAGTTAATTAAATACTTTTACTTAGTAGCTGTGAATTAATTATTCAAGATTTTTTGTCTACTTTTTATGTTTCTTTGCTGTGGTAAGTCATACACTGTTGAAGAATTACCCAAAATGTTTCTCACGGCCATAAAATATGATACAGTCTTACCAAATGACTAATATGGTATGACTATAATACACCATTACTGGATTTAGCAGGTTTACTACGAGCAATATCTAATAAGACTAGAAGCCAACCATATTATAGTTTAGCATAGTTTTGACAAGTTAAGGCAGGTTGATTTATTGCCATATTATGTTTCACGTAACCAATATTTAACCTTTTCAATACCGTAATTAGAAACATAATAGTAAGACAATATGTGTGCAAACGCCGGCTTCACTCGGGGCTCCAGAGTTTAAATACGCTCATCACTTTCATTAGGTAGCAATAACAACAAACTCTGTAAATGTCGTACCTGTAAATGTTTGCGTTTACCGCACACCCAACAAATCCCTGCGCGGATTTGGGATCATGGAGAAATCTGACCTCGAGGGGAGCGATGCCTTCGGGGCCCAAATCTATGACTTGCTGCAACTCGCGCGTTGACCATTTATAAATATTCAACGAGGTTCCGTAGTGATCCTTGTTTACTACATCTTCAGCGTGGAAACCACTGAAGGAGAGCGAAATTACATTAATTCGACACACACTTTCCTTGGTAAAATATTTGGGGTGGATTTTTCAGTAGTTAAATATTTTTTTTCTTATTTATTTCTGAAATGATTTACGTGAAAGAGTAACAGGAAAATTAAGGACATACTATTATAATTAATGCATATAGACAGTAACATAAATGTTATAAAAATACTTACTAAATAATATTATTATGATAAAACTTCTTAGCGAATCAAATGTTTAAATAAAAATATTGAAAAAAAACTGCTAACTTTCGTTTCGCATGGGATGTAATCAAATACTATCTCCCACTTTGGGTGGCAGCAAAGGATTTTTTCTAATTTGAGTTACCAGACAAACTAAATTTTGGCCGCTTATTCTTGGTTTTTCTTATTCATAAGAACAAAAGGTTTACGACGAAAACAGAGATATTATCAGTTAAAGTAAACTGCTTGTGACAGACTGATGGAAGTAAAGATTACCTTGAAAAATAGAAAATCCAAAAAAAAACCTGAAACAACCTTAGATGAAATCTATAATAAAGGAGACCTGGGGCTTTGCCATGACGTGATAAAATGTCAGTCGTGAGAGCAAGGACGACTTAAAGGAGGATGAAGCTAAGAACCCTCAATACTTCCATATCTTTAACAGTTTAGTTTGAGTGGTAGAATGGATCGTGAAAAGATTTCGTGGAATAAAATGTCAAACAAAACCGTAGCTATAATAATAATAATGCTGTATTGTCTCAGAAAAATCCAGTTGTGAATTTACAAATGTATCTCAATATACAATCACAATTGGCATCTTAGCTAGGTTACATGGTAACCTGTGTTAAAGACACCAAAAGAGATATAACTTTATCAAGTCTAATCTTCATAAAGGACGGGATTATATTCAAATGGATAACTTCTGTAGTATTCTGCGTAACAACGCATTTGCCGGAACGACCCATAAAGGTTTAGTTGAGCGTGAATATAATAGATTTCAAGTAGGTTGTTATTCTAAAAGAGACACTTGAAGACTAGATAAATAATTGAATTCGATTATGTTGACTAAATGAGTCTAGTGTTTTGAAACTGAATGGACTAAATTCTGTAATAACATGTACTTACGTTTTGAACCGTTTAGGTGTCCCCCACTCAGTAGAAAACATCACATCGTGATATGGCTGGTACCAGAAATCGTAACCAAATTTAGCGAATTTATTTCCCTTCGTAAAAGTTCCTAAAAAATGAGCAACAATTAACGTTTTTTGTTTTCAATATGGTTTCCATTAAATCTTTCCCTTCCGCTGAAACTGTGTTTCACAATTCACCTGTCATTTCCAAAGTCTTCGAATCGATGAGCACATAATCTCCTTTTCCGTTTTCGTCTTTATCTCCCATCGTTGAAATCATGATTTCGCCAGTTGCTAGGCAGTGCGTCGTGTGCGGGAAACTGCAGTTGAATGACCTCATCACAGAGCCGTCGATTACCTGGTAATGAGATTTTCGCTATGAACCCTCTATATAGGAAGCTGAGAGAATGAGGTTTTTAGCAGTTTCCCCGATAGTTAGGGATTTACATTTAAGTTGGCTTTTTTGGAGAGACTTTATGCGAAGTATCTTTAGGTGACCGCTTTGTACCTACAATTTACATTCAAAAATTTTGTTCTAAAATATTAAAGAAGTCTTCAGAGAATTATTAATTATACTAAATATTTTAAAGTTTTATCTAAAAACGCTTAACTTATAACGCTCTGAAATTCTAAGTGAATTGCTAGAACACAGAAAAATGTTATCGGAATTTCAACTCCTGCGTGAAAATCACAATGTTTTCACTACATATTGCTACAGAATATAGAGTAGAAAGGGTAGTGTGAAAAGGAGAAGCTAAGGTCTAACAGCCAATATAACGAGTTCGCGAACTGTCTGGCTCCATTCGGAATGTTGCAAGTTTAACGATAGATTTGGGATGAGTTTGAGATAGCTAGTTGGGAAAATTTCGCCATCGAACTGTGACGCGCGGAGCAAAATTATGGTGATTATGGTGGTGCACTACAGGACGATCGAGGAGAGCAGGGGATAATTTGAAGGAGAAATAGTTTAGATGACCGTAGCTTTTGAGGTGGTTTATTCAGTAAATTGTGCATGCTCCAATGTATTGTGTTTAAGATTTATTTGACCAAAAAATTGTCATTAGTTATGTTAAATACAAAACTAATTAATCTTTTGGTTATTCTACTTAATTTATGTAGATAACCACAAAAACCAAACAACTCTTGCGCAATGTCATGCTAGAAATACATTGCATTTTAATAGTGCTGCCGCAGCAAGCAAAAACTTTTTAATAAACTCGTGCGGCTCACCATCAACGATTGCATCTTTGTTTAACATTAGATGATCTCACATATTTTGTTGCACAACCAGAGAAAAGGTTGGTTATTGTTTCTGACCAAAAAAAAAACATAGGCATTAATTATGATAAGATCCGAAACACAGCAATATGAAGAAGTAATTCGACACTTACGTATGTAGGTTTTAAATTTTTGCGTATTTGTATGTGTTTTGAATCAGTATAAATAGTTAATTACTATTAAAGTAAGTAAATAACATAAATTAAGTGATAGCTTCAAATAACAAAAATTGCTTTTAAAAGAAAAACAGTCAGTGTTTTCATAAATCTCTGCGTAAACTAAGTTAGGCCTCCACAGTCAATTTTGGACTTAAGGCTTTTCGATTGAAGATCCAATCTTCAAAATGAGGCTTGGCTACGAGGGTATCGTACACTTTTATAACCCAAATCCTAAGCTTTACTGGCTTCAAATGGCTATATTAATTTATTTACCCGATTCAAAGAAAATAAACATTGACTTTACATATTTTTAATTTTAGATAAGCAAGTATTTATTTTCTTACAAGACGTAGAAAAGTAAATATATTATTTCCACATCGTTAAAAATATGAAGACGGTATATTTTTTTAATGCATATAAACAAGTGCTTAACTGCAATCTCACCGAATGATACTCGTAGGCAGTAAGCAATCGTTGATAGTGAGGTGCACTTGCTTATAAACGGCCTATTACCTTAGAGACACCTAAATTACACTTCTCATCAAAAAAATCGAAACACCTTGCAAGTTTACGTTTTGTCAGGATTATCAGAAAAATGTGTACATTTAGGAATAAATGTTAAATGTCGTTTAATAGTGAGTAATATGAGCTTATCAAATCTTAATGTTAATGTTCTAAAAAATGAATTTTTCATAGGTTTCGTATTTTGTTAAATGAGTCATTTTTATTCCGTATGGAGTATAAAGGAAATGGATAAAACAACACACGTAAATGAAAAAAAAAAGCTAAAAAACGTTTATTTAATAACTTGTATTCCCTCCCCGAGCTCTAATTACTGCTTCCATACGGTTCTTCATCGATCGGATGAGAGTCACGATCACATGCTGTGGTATATTGTCCCATTCCTCTTGGATTGCATCTTGCAGCTGGCTAAGTGTTTCTGGGGCTGGATCTCTTGCTCGAATTCGTCTCTTTAATTCATCCCATAGATGTTCAATGGGATTCATGTCCGGGCTTCTTGCTGGCCATTCCATAATAGAGATATCGACTTCGTTAAGATAATCTCGTACGACGCCCGCGGTGTGAGCCCTAGCATTGTCGTGCATGAATATGAAGCCGTTGCCAATAAAATGTGCATAGGGCATCACATGAGGCTCGAGACACTCTTCGACGTACCGATGACAGTTTAGTGCAGGCAGACGTGGCCCAGACACGAAAGCAAGCTCTGTCTTACCGTCGGCGCTGATTCCTCCCCAAACCGTCCACGAACCGCCACCATAGCTGACCTTTTCTTCAATGCAGCATTGTGCATAGCGTTCTCCGTCTCTTCTGTAGACCTTGTTCCTTCCGTCGTTACCATACAGCATAATTTTACACTCATCAGAAAAGAGAACTTTGCTCCACTGTAGGTATGACCAATTTAGGTGCTCACGTGCAAAGTTAAGGCGCGCTCTTCGATGGTCTGCAGTTAATTTCGCCCCATTTGCTGGCTTATGCGGTACCAGTCCACGATCCTTCAACCTTCTTCTAATTGTAGAGTCACTTACAGCCACCCTTCGTACAACACGAAGCCGCTGCTGCAGTTGAAAAGCGTTAAGGCGTCGATTTCTTAAAGAAGTTGTTACAATAAATCGATCATCTCGCTCAGAAGTGACCCGATTCCTGCCAGATCCTGAACGGCGCGTGAACAAACCAGTCTCCCGATAACGTTTATAGACTCTATGAACAGATGACAGGCTTAGATGCAGTCTTGCAGCCACAACACGCTGACTAAGGCCAGAATCCAGCAATTCCACAACTTGGGCGGCTTCTGTGGGCGAAGTATCCATACGTTTTAGAAAAAAAACCTTTTTTCAGACGTCCCAAAGTCACAGTATTGAAATAAAAAACAAAAAGTTTAAGGATAGGCGCCAATTTTTAGTTTTTAAACGCTAAATGTACTCCAACCCTAAACACACATTTGTCTCAAAACAGTGATTCATTTCGTTTATAAGATAAACAAATGAAATTCTAATTTTGAATTTAGAATTTTCGCTTATTACTGTAATGCCCAAACTGCCAGCTATAATATATGTATTTTTTTTCATCGTATGAATTCTTTTTTGTGTTAAATTCGGACAGAAACAATGAAAACGGAAGTGTTTCGATTTTTTTGATGAGAAGTGTATAATCGAATGGGAAGACCATCTGGTCTTTTACATATATCTATATGTAAAAGAGGTAACTCTTCAAATATTATAGGTTGCCATTAATAATGATGTTAGTATTTTCATAGAGAGCTCAAGGTCAAAAAACAAAAAGTTGAATTGAAAAGCTCCCTCTTTTTTTGAAATTCCAAAAGCAAACTATATTTAGACCCCACTTACTTTATGCATCTTTGGTTTCCTCGGATCAGATCCAACATCTACGATGAAAACCTTCGCTGATGACAGAGCAGGCAAAATAAGAAGGTCTCGCTTGAGAGACGGGTCGTCATAACAACTGGAGCAAACATTCCAGCCACTGTGATGTAGTTCGTCCTCTACACTGCCGGTGTATGTGCGTGCAATCACCTGTAACCAATGGGATGGTTGATATATTCTGTTAAGGCACCTGAAATACAGGAAATAGGTTCTTAATTTATATGTGGGTCGGGTGCAAGCCAAAGTAAAATATAGTGACGAGTCCACATTACACGGACTCTGAAACACTTAACCACTCATAGCCATAAATTATTGCACAATTATTTCTTGAATGAAAAAACTTAAGACAGAATATGTGATAAAGTATATATTTTATTGCTCGTGACTGTAACTACAAATAAAAGTATGAAAATCTTGCTAAAATTACGCAAATACTACTACAATGAAATGGATTTTCCGGTCTCAGCGAGAGCGTAACCACAGTAATTACGGTTATTTTATTTCAATTTATTTGTCATGTATTATAAAAAATCTTAATGAATATTGAGCAAACTTCCTTACTTTTCTTAAATTATACTGAGCATGTAGGTAGATAGCCTGTGTTTGTTAAATCTAGAGTAGCACTGTTGGCGCAGCATTTAAACTTTGCTTTGATTGGTTGCTTTTTCTAATTAACGACCTATATCTGTGTTGAGCACTTTGTTTAAGATTCTAAAAAAAAATCTTAACAACTGCCTTACCGATTGTCTAGGAAAATTTGGATAATTGTGATTTCTAAAAATCAATGTAGTTTTAGGCAAAGTCTGCACAGAGCCTTTGATTTAGTTTATGTTCCCATTCTTATTAAAAATA
The DNA here is from genome assembly GCA_029852875.1 of Mythimna loreyi. Classification (NCBI taxonomy): domain Eukaryota; kingdom Metazoa; phylum Arthropoda; class Insecta; order Lepidoptera; family Noctuidae; genus Mythimna; species Mythimna loreyi. The sequence goes on along the minus strand of CM056780.1, from coordinate 12,076,456 downwards.
ATCATAGACTTCCCTTTAAATTGTATTCGGAGCGTTAGAATCGGTGATCTGTTCAGTGACGACATGGATATTACCTTTGGAGTTCCACAAGGCAGTATTCTAGGACCTATCCTTTTCCTGGTCTGCATTGCATTGGTATGAATTGTGGTATTTTTACTTATGCATATGACACGGCATTGATCTTTCATTGTAATGACTGGGAAAGAGCTAAACTAAGTACAGAGTATTCTCTTCCTCTAATAAGGGACTGGTTAATCCACAAAACTTTTAATGTTGATTGTAGAAAAAACAAATATGGTCTGCTTTTCACTTCGAACACAAACAGCCTACAACTATCTCACTCTGTCCTTAGTTCCAAACACAGACGACATAAAATTTTGACTTATAAGTTATCACCGCCATGGCCTAAGCTTATACAATCGATGGGTGAACGCGCGTAGAACATGTTTTGTTATCAGCTCATACTTACGTATGCATATAGCTACAGCTTTTCGTTTAATACTGCCATAGGTTTTTACGATACCCTCGGGAGAAAGGGGGGTTGCATTATGTTTAAGTACTATAGCTTTAAGGCATTCGACGACAGGCAAAATTTGACTGTGTGGTAATCCGTTCTGTGTGGTAATACTAAACAGTGTTTAGTCAAAAATGAGAATTTCAGTCAAACAAAAATGTTTTGAAGAAGACATGAAATGATTTCCTACCTTTAGGTAAAAATCCACCCAGCCTTTTACCAACCATATTTTATTTTTAAGTAAAATATAGTTAGTAAAAGGCTAGATATATTAAATACAAACCTGACAGTATGTCGGTGAATTAGGGTCCACGTCAACTGTGGCTAAATAGTCTTGCTTAGTTTTGTCCGGTTGGACACAGACCACGTAAAGCAGTTCCTCTTTGGGCCCATTTTCAAAGGCGTCTAAAGGAGATGCGTAGCCCGGTCCACGTTTACCTGGGAAAAACCGAAAAAAAAACTATTTAATGGTTGTCAACAAACCATACGTCACTAGGTTGGTTTGTAGGCAAAAAAGTGGCACTTATTGTGGGTATACTAGTAAGCCATGTATCTATTTAATCTAATAATGAAGATTTATTTTTGACTAGCTGTGCCCGCGACTTCGTCCGCGTGGAATAGTTATTTTGGGCATCATATTTATTTTTGCAAACAACCTCCTCAGCTTTATAAATTATACCTGTTACCCACGACTTTGCCCGTGTCAATTTTTGTTATTTTTTTGTTCGACAATTTAGTTTTTAAAAGAACATAATTATCTAAAAGTACTTCATAGAGCTACACCTCCCTTGGGCACGCCATAATCTCGGCGGTAAGTCAAAGAGGGGTCTTTGAGGCGTGGTTGGATAGACATCACGGTGTCCTCACTTACGCATGACGCAGGTTCTCACCGAACATGGCAAGTTCAGGAGATTCCTGCGCCGGATTCTTGCGGAAGAGACGCCCGGGTGTCGCCACTGTGTGGCCATCCAGGAGCACACGGTGGAAGTGTGCCCCGCTTGAGAAGCATCACCGTGTCCTCGTGGGGGTGATCGGCGGCGGCGACCTCTCGCGCCGGGCCTTGATTCAGGCCATGGTCCGCAGCGAAGAAGAATGGCAAGCATAAGGCAAGGGCAACAGCGCCCTCGCCGTAGCTGTCGCCGCCGCGATCCCACCGATATCCGGCCACCGTAGACGCTGACTTGCGGACGGTGAGCAATGGGTAGCTCGCCGTCCGGTTGTCTGGTAACAGTCCAGACCGAGACCAAGTCGTCGACGGCGTGCACTGCTCCCGCGCGCCTCAAGGTGCTAACAGCAAACTGTGGGGCCCATCAGGATCAAAGCCTCCTGCAGCCGAGGGTTGGTGCGAAAGCGTTATACTGGGGCTCTGGGATTATTCCCAGAGAAACAACCTACCCCGTTCCTCCCTTGGCTTATGGCAAGGGAGGAACGGGGTAGGTTGTTAATTCAGTAAGAGTCTGACACTGTTTCCCGCTCCGCCTAAGAGCGGGATTCGTCATTGGATAATTTTACCTACTATAAAAAAACCCCTCCGCGCTGCCCGCAAGCAATCCTTCTCGCCCGCCGGCCAGGCGCAGCGTCATATTTTGCACATCATGCGGTGCGTGTGAATTTTATATCGGAGTTATTTTAAAATTGTAATATCTTCTAAGATGTTCATTGAAAATAAGTGATGTAAAAGACAATTTTGTTCACAATTACATACTCTTAATCAAAAACACTTTTATTTGGATAAAGTATAATATTATTATGTTGATAGAACTCAAACAAATTAATTGGTAATAATGCATTAATTTCGGCCAAATTTGATTCCCATAAAAACGGTTCTAGTGAGTTAATCTTAAAAGATAGACATATGCTGTCGCGAACATTTTTTTAGATCATTTTAAGAGGAATAATTCTTTTATACATATTTTTTTAGTATCTTGAACCGTTTACGCAGCGCACGCAACGGAAGCCCTCAAAGATGAATAATTTTCCCCGTTTTTTCCACATTTTCCGTTATTTCTTCGCTTCTATTAGTCGCAGCGTGATGTTATATAGCCTAAAGCCTTCCTTGATAAATGATCTATACAACACAAAAAGAATTTTTCAAATCGAACCAGTAGTTCCTGAGATTAGCGCGTTCAAACAAACAAACAAACAAACTCTTCAGCTTTATAATATTAAGTATAGACTACATTCATTGATTTATTTATTTACTATAATATACTTTATTATAGAAACTTTTAATCATAATTATTTTAAAACTATATATATATACAAAATAAAAATAATAATATATGTATAAATGGGCTGAATTAGAACTTATTGGACATTAGAATATTCATCCACATCGATCATCAATGGAATAAGTGCCCAGCATTATCACGTTAGATGCTAATACTAATACGTTGACCGAAGAAAAGCCCAGTTTTCTGGTCTCATGAAGAGTCAACCATTTCTTTACTGATATTACAGACAACATGATGAACGCTCGGCCCTAGTGTTACAACCTCAAACGGTGCAAAGATATAACTTCCGATAAGGTTATTATTATTTAGGTTATTTATTATATTTGCGCTGTTGAGGTGAGCTGCGCTGTGAGGTTTTTTGCATTTGCAGCGGCCGCCCCAGCATAGCCTGCCGTTCTCAGAAGATGAGGTGGTGCAACGGTGTCAACACATATTGTTGCATCTCACACCAAAGGCCCATGCCGTGCTGTTCAACCAGCGATTCAACTGCATGACAAACCATGGTGTCTAAGATGGTCGCCTACTTCACCATATTGACATCGATTCTTCTTCACTAGAAGCACCCACACGCAGGCATATAGCGATGCGGAAGATGCTGTTACTCAGCATGGTACCTACGTAGGGTAATGGTAGAACCTGCAGTCAGAGACCCGACTTCCAATTACCCACAGCCATTAGGCGGGCACACTCAGCATATTGATGGACGTATTGTATACTTTTTAACGACAAAATTTATTTATAAAAACAAGTGTATAGTAGCTGGTGTTATCGCGCCGGGCAATTTCTTACAGAAAACCTTTGAATCGAATAAATGAAAGAATGGAAACAGATTTAGGGTTTTCAGAGTACAACAAAAATAATTCAAAATAAAATATCAAGTAGTACACTACAACAAACATAAAACTGAGAGTAAAAATTTTAATGTAAAATGCATGCCTACTACTTATAAATAAATAAAAATACAGTTATCTATGATCTACAATCATAAAAATGCTAAAATACAATTGCAAAAAACAAGGAAAATCCCATCATACGATACATAATTTGTTGACAACTGTTATGCAGTTTTTTCGATAAACTGATAATGTTTCATAGTGGTTTCATAAACACATCAGATTTGAAGATATAAACGAATATTACATAACAAAATGTATGCATATCTACCTGTTTCAAAAACAAAACACGATCCGTATTGATATTCGGAGTTGCTGACAATTTGGATAAAATTTATTCGGCTATAGTATCCGAATTGATGATCCGGATAACACCAAATTTACTGAAGCTGTTTACTACAGTGAGGTTAATAAAGTTAAGACAATTGTCTTAAATATAGCCTAAAATAGTATTGTTAACGTTTTTTTTGTCCTCATCATTACATAGTATAAAACAAAGTCGCCTGTCCCTATGTATGCTTAAATCTTTAAAACTACGCAACAGATTTTGATGCGGTTTTTTTTTAATAGAAAGTGATTCCAGAGCAAGCATATATATTGATATAAATGTGTCCATTCAGACACTGTATCCGAAATCCAAATATATTGTGGCTAATCGTCAGCCACTCATTCTAGAAAACGCATATAAAAACGACCTTCAAATTAACAGCTCAAACGTTTAGGTCAAACCATCTGCTTTACGATTATGACTGCCTAGTACATTGTCTGTATGCATAATATATTGAAGATGGACTGGGAATGCATAATAATGGGATACTTTGTACTTAATATGCATTGTAGTGTAGTGCAAACCTATGGTTTATATATAACATCTTCTAAACACAGACGACATAGCTTCTGTAATATGCAGCGGCTATTAAACAATGAAGCAATAATTACTGAGTATATCACAAGCTAGACAAATGGATGTGCGATTATCGCTTGTGCGACAAAACTGTACTGCGACTTTTCCACTCCGTAGACTCACCATAGTTGAATGTCAAATATAACTGTTTGACATATCTGTATAACGACATTACTCTAGAACGACAAACGATTGTGTGACAGTAGCTCGACATTACGATAGTTTTGTATGAGCAAGTTTATAAATATTTATGTCGGAAACGGCTTCGATTTGTTGACAACAAGACAAGGCACGCCATCTAGTGGCAACTAGAAGAACTAAATAAAGATGGTGCGCTTGACGGAGTCAGTGACGTTTCCGCTTTGCTGCGAGCTTGCGGAGGAGGGAACCCGCCCTGGGAGCGGACGCACTCTCAGCCAGGCTGTCGCAGAGTCAAGACGTTCTGAAACTGTCCGTTTTGTTGTAATTTGTAAAGTGATAACAGTGCACTGTACCGAAATGTATTGAGAAGTAAACCGATTCAACTCCTACCCGTTGTTATTCATTGCACGATACCCACATACGCCCACATGATAGAACTGATAGATCAGAGCTCGAAAACCATCCTGGACACGAGCCGACATCATAAGTGGGATTCAATCGTGCAAATGAATCGAAAAGCTATGTGAGCAATAATCACGCAACACTGAAGAAAATGGCGAGAACAAAGACCGTTGGCGGTTATTATTCGAAATCCGAAAATGAAGACTCGGATCGAAGCATGGACTTGAATGGTTTGATTAGGTTTTTACTGGGATTTTTCCCTAATCCTGAGCAACGAATGTTGGACCATGGTGACGTTGTGCCCCCAGAGCGCAAACTACAACGTTCTACCCAGATTGTGAATCTACCCAAATTCGACCCGGAGAGACAAGAGCAAATCAGAAATCATTACGAGAAAATTGAACATAGGCAAGCTGAAAACAAGAATATCCAGGCCTCAAGACCACCGGCAACAAGGTAGCAAGCCAATCCAGGTCGGCTTTGGAGAGCAGAGTTCTTGATGGAGATCTAGACCCCTGAAAGAAGCGGCACGGTGGTAACCGTGTCGGTGCCGTTGTGACAGCAAGCGATGGGTTGACGTCGTGATCGCCGATCTTTCATCAGAAAAAGGTCAGGTATTCTCATTCCACTTTTATTCTAAAGTTGAGTTCTCATTCGTCAAAGATTTTTTTATGGTGGGTGAAAATCATCCAATGACGAAACCCGCTCTTGGGCGGAGCGGAAGACAGTGTAGGTTGTCAGTAAATTTTGGGGTAGATTTAAAGTAAAAGGTTACATTGACAAGTGTAGGTGACATATCGTCGCCCTCCCTGCTAAGTGTCGTAACTAGCAAATGATGTTTTTTCCAGGGCAACCGTTTTTCGGTCGGGCGTTACAGTCAAATTACTGTAGTTGCGTTAGTTGTAGCTTTATCAATGAATCAAAAAGTTTTTTATATAGGTCTTGGCTTATTCTTTAAGTTAGTAGTTGCCCTAAAGCCCTAAGGTATCTATTTATATATTTATATCAATTTGAAGTAGATACGTCTCTCTGTGAGAATTTTGTTTCACAACTTGTGTCTGTTACGACGCGGTTATTTGGTATAAAATATAAATAAAAGTCTATTAATATGATATTTATTTATTAAAAGTAATAATATATTTTGTTTGTAGGCTTAAAAAATTACAAGTTACGTTTAAGGAGTTACAAAAAATAATGATTTAACATTTTTGGCAATTTACTACTAAATATGTTTAAAACTATATGAATTGAAAGTTATTAATTGAACTTACTTTACCTAGGATGAAAGAATTAGTTAAAAGTTTTATTTATTGAACACGGGAACTAGAAAACAAGTCAGTGATTATTTTATAGGTAAACAACGTCTTAATACCAACATCATCATCACCCTAACCTTATCCCATATTACTTGGAATCGGTGCAACATGTTTTTTTCTTCCACTCTGTCCTGTCACCCGTCACACTATCACTAACTCTCCTTTCTTTTATATCACTCCTCACACACAGATGAATGGATTTCCATCTCTTCTTCGGCCTCCCTCTTCCTCTCCATCCATCTACATGTAAACTCAGAACTCTTTTCGTAACATGCATTTCATCTCTCCTCATTACATAACCATATCAAGACAAACGATTTCCTTTCAACTTTTCAGTTACTGGCGCCACTTTCAGACTTCCCCTAATATACTCATTTCTCACTTTATCCATTCTCGTCACACCACACATCCATCTCAACATTCCCATCTCCGCTACGTGCAGTCTTTTTTCATCCATCTTCTTCACAGCCCAACATACTGATCCATGTAGTATGACACATCTTATCACGGACTTGTAAATTTTATCCTTCAACTTGAGGTGCATCCGTGGGTGACAAGTTGTTCCCGTGACCTGTCGCCATTTCATTCATCCTGTGTTAATCCGATGCTTTACGTCTCGGTCTATCTCACCATCCCCTTGGACAGGCTACCCGAGATACCGAAAGTCGGAACAGATTGTTATGGGCGCACCGGAGAGAGCTAAGGCAACAGGACCGGAGAGACCGCTGAAGTCATAGAACAAGTACTCCGTTTTGGTTCTACTTAATTTCAGGGCCAACACTCTCCAGTTTGTGTCACCACACCGCCAATCTATTCAGGACATCTAGGCCACTCTCGGCAACCAGGACAATGTCATCGGCCAACAACATACAACAGGGAGCCTCTTCCTGAATGTCCGACGTAAGATTTGTTCGACGTTAGATTATCATCAGGAAGAGGTAAGGGCTTAGAGCTGACCCTTGATATAAGCCGACAGCCACATTGAAGCTGCTAGTGGTGCCCGCTGTAGACCAGACTTGGGTACTGCATCGACTGTACATCGCTCGGATCAACTGAACATACTTCCCAGGCACACCTTTCTCCTTAAGTGCCCACTACAGAACCTCACAAGATACCCGGTCGTATACCTTTTCGAGGTCAACGAATACTCCTCCTCCCTCTTTTTTTCAGCTTTCAAACTACCGTCTTCCGCTTCTACACGCTCCCATTCCTTGAACTTTCTTTTGTTTTCTTTCAACACATTCTGAATTTCTATCAAGCACCACCATGTATCCCTATCTATTGTGCTTTACCTCTCGACTCTCCCATAATATCTTTCGCTGCATTGCTAATACATTCTGCCATCTCATTCCAGCTTTCATCGAAAAACAACAGTAATTAGTGGCATAGTGATGTATAAATGTCACATACTTCACATAATTGACTGGCCTGTCAGTCTAGTAGTTAGAGACCCTGACTGCTATGCGGGAGGTCGTGGGTTCGATTCCCACCCAGGACAAATGTTTGTGTGATGAGCACGATCATTTGTTCTGTGTCTGGGTGTAATTTATCTATAATATGTATTTATTTAGAAATATATAAGTATGTTTATCAGTTGTCTAGTACTCATAACACAAGCTCTGCTTAGCTTGGGACTAGACGGCGTTGTGTGATAGTTGTGGACATATTATTATTATTATTAATTTTGAATCGGGATGAAAAATAAAAGTCTTTCTAACTGTAGTATGTACATACGACAGGTAGAGAGAATATTTTTTCCCTCTTTTTGCACTTACGCAAAACCAATTATATGATTATCTCCTAAACGGTAAAAGATACAGATACGAGGATTAAAGATAACTATTCGAAATATAGCTATGAACACGTAGGTAATGTCAGTGCAGATACGTCTGTTTGTGAGATACGACACTTAGCGGGGAAGGCGACGATATGACGGTACTCGGTACAGATCATTACTTGTGTGGTTGAAATTGATAATATGGGCTAAATCGCGATTTTATTACGTGAGCCAACATTATTTGCGAAATTAAGTCTTAGGCCGTGAAATGTTGTTGCAAAGGTTCAGTTAAATTAGTGACCGTGAAACATTTTTTTGAAAATAGCTTAGGTTCATGGCTTAAATAATTGTAATTACAAAGTACCCTCAGTAGATCCGATAATAACCGTTTCGATCTTTTTATGACGGTGACAGTTCTCTGAAATAATGTTGACGTTGTTGACACTGACGTGACCTAGATTATTTCTTTGTCGTTTCGTTTATAATTGGACTATTTTACTATCGGTATGCTACAAACGCGTGCAACAAAAAGTGATCTTAATCGTTCGACTAATTTTTGACTGTATAAAATTGACAATAGTAGTTTGGCGCGGATGAATTTAAAATAATTCGTAAGCGGGTAAATGAATTATGGTGCGACCGTCTTCGGAAAATGCCTGACAGCGACAATTTTGACGACAAGGACTCTAATACCGACTCTGACCATGACTCTGACCAAACTAATGAGATAAGACCGGCTGACGATGAAAGTGTTAGACCTTAGGTGATGACCAAAGATTCAAATGTAGTATGCAAGTGACTCAGATTATGTGCATTCCAATGTTGTTTGTGGCTGCGAGCCTGAGTGTTTACTTGAGCTCTGTGACCAACGCCAGCATGGCAATGTAAGTAATCGCTAAAGGTGCTAAATAGAGGCGATGTGATGTGTGTGTTGAGGACGGGTACCGGAGGGAGGTCCCGTTGGATTGCCGGATGGAGGCAATGTGTGTGTTGAGATCGGGTACCGGATGGAGATCCCGTTGGATTGCCGGATGGAGGCAATGTGTGTGTTGAGGACGGGTACCGGAGGGAGGTCCCGTTGGATTTCCGGATGGAGGCAATGTGTGTGTTGAGATCGGGTACCGGACGGAGGTCCCGTTGGATTGCCGGATGGAGGCAATATGTGTGTTGAGGACGGGTACCGGAGGGAGGTCCCGTTGGATTGCCGGATGGAGGCAATGTGTGTGTTGAGGACGGGTACCGGAGGGAAGTCCCGTTGGATTGCCGGATGGAGGCAATGTGTGTGTAGAGATCGGGTACTGGAGGGAGGTCCCGTTCGATTGCCGGATGGAGGCAATGTGTTGTATGTGACGAGGTTGAGTACCAAACAGAGCATTGCATACTAGATTTAGTCGGAATGTTTCATGAATTGATTTAAAAATTGATGTTTATTGAAACTGATGTTGAGTTATGACTTAAATGTCGAGATTACCTTTATGAGGTTTGATGAGAATATGTGAATCAGAATAAAATTGTGTTGTTTGGATTGCGTGAGTTTATATCCCGATATCTTGGTCAGGAGTGACCGAGCTATATGATACTGCGAGATGTGTTTTGTTTCAGAGTAACACACAGCGCTGGATGACTAGTTGGAACATTTCGTCAGTGGACATCTTCCAGCTGAGGTGGTGATGACGACTAACACACGAGGACGTGTGTCTTGCAGGATGGCCGTGTCGGAAACGGCTTCGATTTGTTGACAACAAGACAAGGCACGCCATCTAGTAACGCCATCATCATAGAGCGGACGCACTCTCAGCCAGGCCGTCGCAGAGTCAAGACGTTCTGAAACTGTCCGTTTTGTTGTAATTTGTAAAGTGATAACAGTGCACTGTACCGAAATGTATTGAGAAGTAAACCGATTCAACTCCTACCCGTTGTTATTCATTGCACGATACCCACATACGCCCACATGATAGAACTGATAGATCAGAGCTCGAAAACCATCCTGGACATGAGCCGACAAATATAATTCACTCTTCACTTCGATGATAGACTTTAAACAAATTTGCATACTTTGGGGGCCCTAGTTCCCAAGGACAGGATAAAAGATATTCTAAACTCCGTGCCAAAAATATGCGACTAAAGCTATCTTTCTACTAACACCGACGACGCTGTGGAATTAACGAAGCTTTTGGTAATCGAATTTTCAGTACAGTTATATCAGCCAAACGAATAATAAAAATTATTTATTACTCTAAAATGAAATTCTCACTATACTGCCGGAATCTAATAATCAAATGCTCGCAAGGAGACAATAATATTTATAAAATATACTGCTAATTTGAAAGCACGCATGTCCGTCTCGATCAAACGTTAAATTTGTTAAAGGGACACTTTTACGATGTTGGCTCGAATATTGGATTAAGTGACAAACAAGAATTGTTGAACAATTTTATGAATAAATCAATTTCGTGTGAAAAGCAACGAAGGATATTAAAACAACAGCTCGTCAATCCTATGTATAAGGAAATAAGAGGTGATGAACGAAGAAGCTATTCTTCGTTCATCACCTCTTATTTTCTTAGATTTGAGAATCTTAAATCTACTCTAGTTTAATAAATCCAAGGACTTCTCGATTTTTTTAAAATTCAAAACAAGAAGTTTCATCTTAACAGTGAGATTAAAATCACTGAGGTTCATTTGACAGACTTAGTTTAAGGGCACGCCTCGGGTGAGGCAGGAATGATAAATTGCAACCCGCTTGATGTTTCTGACACTTTTTTTCATATGACCTTTTACCAGTCTTTTATTTCGCTTATCATGTGATTCGGACGAATAAGTTTGTTAAAGAACAGACAAATAGCGATGTAGAAGCAGTCATGTGGAACATGACTTGGAAGCATATTGGCTTTTAAAGGATACATGGGATTTGAAATCCTTTCATCTTTTTTAAATAAAACTGGTTGGTCATCGTCATACAGCCCAATTTACAAAAGACATGATTTTTATCCTGCGGAACATCCAAAATCAGATTGAACAATCAAATGACTTGCAGGTCAAGCACTAACTAAATACTGTCTAGACGATGTAAAGTTTATTATTGTTTTACCGTATTTGCACATTAGGTTTAATTATTTTGATGTGCAAATTGATTTCAGCTGAAATAGCAATCATGATCGTTTTCTTGATATATTACTCTGTTAATGTTATCTTAAAAAACTATTGAGACGCTCGTATTTTGTTTAATGTGCTCTCCCTAAATATTTCCCAATAGGTTTGTGAGTGCAAGCGTGAAACCCCATATTTCTTACCCTAATGTTTAGATGCCAACAGACTGCGTACTTGTGTATAGATGCATCTTACGTCATTCAACGACACAATCGTGAACAACAAAGCTGAATTATTTTTTATTAAAAACGGCTACACACACGTGTTTTGTATGTAGGTAAATTACAATTTCTTTTTCAAGGAGTATTTTGAAGGCGTTTTAATGGGCCTATGTCGACTTCGCGGCACGGTAACAGCAATTTGTTTTTTATTTAAAAAATCATGTAGGTATAATAATATTTTTTCTGTAACTTTTATTATTATAATTATTCCAACAAGACATCCTTCGATAAAAATCCTGGTCTTTTGTATGCCAAATTTCATCCGAATACGTTCAAGCCGTTTGAGCAAGAAGAAATTACAAACGTATTGACGTATTCCCACACACACTTATAAACTTTCGCCTTTATAAGTAAATCTGAATAGAATAATAAACAAAGACGTAATAATTCACAACAATACCACCCGTAATCTATAAATAAATCAAAACATGAATTTAAACAAACATACACTTGATAATGAAACAGATGAACAAGTAACAAAGAGCTAAATTGGCTAAATTAAAAGAGCACTATCTTTCCTGTCCAGTGTGATATATATATGGTATATATTATATTTATATATGTAACTGGTATGTATTTATTATTAGTATTCGTTTAAGTTATATAAGTATTTATGATTTACTTTTCACTACCTATCTCTTTCTTATTTCTACACACTAATGTCTACATTCCTTCTAACTTCTCCTTTCGCGGGTCTGCTGGAAGAAATTTCTTTGCGAAATAAGCAGTACCTTTGTACTATTTCTTCTATAATGTGTTTTCTTTAAATATGTAAGTGTGTGTAAGTACATAAATTGTTAAATAAATAAATAAATAAATAAAGAGTGAAATCAAAAGAGAACTAGATAAGAATAAACTTGAACTTGAAAATAACATTGAAATAAAATTGAATAAAAATATAGTACTTACAACACGACATATTTTTAACACTCCTAAATTCACAGCTGGTTACACCGATGATAGTGGAACAACTAATCGAAGTAAATAAAGTATGCATACAGAGCTTGATGATAACTGACGGATATAGCTGTCTCTTTCCAACTACTTGAGTATTGTGAATAAGGTGTACCGGTTAGCATTATTGAATGATTTAACATTTGGTGTTCGAGAAAGTATGAAAACATTCGTTTTATACGGAACGGTGACACTGAACTTGACTGGTGATAATAGATTATACAATCTTGTTGCTTGGGACAAGGTGGACCGATGACCTGGTGAAGGTCACGGAAATCCGATGAATATAAAACGCATGGCCACGATTGATTGATGTTATGGTGGCAATTAGGGAGACTGTTTCTTTCTAACTCCTGTTAGCATCAAACTAGACTTATATATGTATTTCTTTGGTTTCGCTCATAAGGTGTAATACCTCAAATGGAAAGAAACTGAACTCTCATAAAATCCCTTTGTTAGCTGTCTGTCTGGCAAGCATGTGTGAAAGTATGGAGTTCAAGTTTAAACCATAATTGTTGACGTCTGCGGTTTGTCGACGTTGCGCTGTGAAAAAAATCAAAATTTGAGTTAAAGGTAAAAAGATATTGCCGTTTACGTTATAACCACAGGGAAAAAATAATTCAAGAATCAGGCAAGTGTGAGTCGGTCTTGCGCACTGAGGGTCTATTTAAACAATTGAGTTTCGAAGATTTTTTCTAAACACATTTTTTTTGGTTAAAACTTTTGAGTTACGTACCTACAAATTTACATTTTTCTGACTTTTTCCTATACTTGTGCCATGAGACCTTGCTTCATACCAAATTTTAGGGTTCTAGATTAACGTGAAGTACCCTATGAATTTTGATTCCTTGAGAGTATCGAAAACATATTTTTTTTGGAACACAGCCATATCATTGTGTCAATAAAGTATTATTATTCCATTTATTTACATTACAATATCATATTAGGTATATTTTTAAATATTTCCTTAAAAAAAAATTAAAAAAAAAACATTTAAAAATATAAAAAATAGTAGCCCACCGGCATCGAGACAGGGTCCAAGCTACCGGTGGTCAGGGCTCCTGAGAGAGGAACCTCCGGACAATACGCGCCGTGTCCAGGAGTACTGCCTTCTGAATCAGGCCCTTGATCCAACTGCCTAACGAGAGCCTCCTCAGATGTTGGTCGAGGCTCTTGGCTATTAAGCCATTAGCCGTCACAACTATCGGCACAATGACTGCTGTGTCCACTTCCCACATGTCGACAACCTCGCGAGCCAAGTCAAGATACTTAGTTTGTTTATCCTTCTCGGCTTTCACGAGGTTCTCATCATGAGGGACCGCTATATCAACAATCATTGTGCGACGCTCCAGTCGATCTATCACCACTATGTCAGGCTTATTGGCAACAATAGTCCTGTCAGTGATGATAGATCGATCCCAATATAACGTGATGCTGCCATTTTCGAGAACTGGGTCGGGCACATACCTATAATACGGTACTTCTGATTCCACGAGGTTGTATTTAAGAGCAAGTTGCTGGTGGATGATCCTGGCTACAAGGTTGTGTCTATGCAAATAGTCTCCGTTAGCCAAACGAGAACATCCAGAAATGATGTGTCGGATTGATTCACCGGGTCGGTGGCATGCCCGACAGATGTCAACCGTACCGTCCTTCACAATGTATTTCCGGTAGTTATTCGTCATCATAACTTCGTCCATTATTGCAAAGACAAAACCTTCGGTTTCCCCGAAAAGGTCACCAAAGCGCAGCCAGGATACGGACGCTAAGAAGTCTACATCGGGCCCATGTAAGGCCCGGCAAAAGCGCCCGTGAAGCTCCTTGCTCTGCCATACTTCCTTGCGTTCATTAGCATCCAATACTACAGGTTTGCGCCAGTTCCCGTTAGCCAAGGAGAGCGGGGTGAGGCCCTTGTCCACTGCTACCACATCTCGGTGCATCCCCACGTCGGCTTCAAGGAAGTATTCCCTGAGACTGCATACCTCACGGTTGTGCAGGGTCTTAGCATTTAAAAAGCCACGACCTCCACACTTCCGCGGGATATACAGTCTCATAACCGATGACCGTGGGTGATGCATCCGATTTGCGGTAAGCAGTGTACGGACCCTCCTATCCAAGGCGTCCAGTTCGGTCTGAGTCCATTTAAGTATGCCGAAAGAGTACATCAACACCGGCATGACCCACCCGTTGAAAGCGCGCACCTTGTTCCCGCCTGATAAATTAAATATTCAGTACTTTATTCAGGCGGTTGAAGAAGCGCTCCTTCAACGACTGTTTCACGTTATCAGCATTGATGCCTAACGCTTCCGACATACCCAAATACTTATAGGTTTCGGTTGGAGAGAGGGATCTCAGGTTTATGGAATCCGTGAGTTGAGTTCCCACGGATCCCATAATCTCTCCTCGCTTCACATGCATGACTGCACATTTGTCCACACCAAATTCCATCCTGATGGCACTACTGAAGGTTTCAGTTACCTTCAGTAGCTCCATCAGCTGCAAGTCGTTGGGGGCAAAGAGTTTCAGATCATCCATGTAAAGGAGGTGAGATATGACTTGACCACCTCTTTTCAACCGGTAGCCTAACCCGGAACCCTCCAGCAGTGTGCTGAGAGGGTTCAAGGCTAGACAAAACCACAGCGGACTCAGACTGTCGCCTTGGAATATGCCACGCTCAATCCTTATCGATGCGCTGTTCTCCGAATTTGTCGACATCCTGGATAGTGAAGGACCGTCCTCCATTGCCCCATACACGACATCAGGAAGGTGCGCAGAGTTGCATCAATCTTATACAGCTCCAGCACCCTCATGAGCCATGTATGTGGCACCGAGTCATAGGCCTTCTTATAGTCTATCCAACATGTCGACAAATCTCTACGAGAACGCCGGACCTGTTGGCTGATGGCAACATCAATGAGGAGCAGCTCCTTAGTACCGCGGGACCCGTTCCTACACCCATTCTGAGAGGCAGACATGATACAATTTGTCTCAATGTGATTATTAATTTTAGCTCTCAGTATGGATGTAAGAACTTTATAGACCGTCGGTAAACACGTGATCGGTCTATAATTTTTAGGTTCCGCAGTACTACCTGATTTATGGAGCAGGTGGGTTATTCCTGTCGTAAAAAACTCAGGCAGCGACCCTGACTCTAAGGCAGACTGGAATTGAAATGCCAAACGAGCGTGCGATCTTTTAAACCATTTAAGCCAAAAATTGTGCAGCCCGACTGAACCATATTTTCAAGTCTGTGGTCCCCCACAGGCTTGAAAATATGGTTTGAATTTCAACTTGGCACCTGTATGCATTCTCGAGATAAAGGGCCTTGACAGACAGACGGACAGACAACAAAGTGATCTTGTAAATGCTCCGATTCTTTCTTTTTAGGTACGAAACCCTAAAAACATTTAATAATTCTATGATTGCTCAAAAAATATCAACAGGCACTAAGTAGCGTATCACACACATTGCTTTTATCCCTTAGAAAGGCATTTCCGCTCATTCCCCAAACGAACTCCTCAAATGTGATTCGGAACATACGACCACTTGAACTTACTAACACTAACATAACAACCTGATTCAGCAACCCCGGGCAATTAAATCACATTGGGCATCTCTTAAAGCCATAATTACCTATTCATACATAATGGGCACCTCATGTCATGTACGTGACTCATCATTTAGCCACTGAATACCAGATGAACATAAAAATAGAAGAGATTGTTGGATAGAATTACCTAGTTCGTCAGTTGCCATATTTTTTTGATATACCCTTTTTTAATTGTCCATAGTCGAAAGTCACCAGTTTAAAGACATACGATTTGCCGGATCCTCCGACCAGGGGGCTGTTCTTTAAGAATACAACCTTGAGCACAGCGTTGGCCCAGCGATGAAATTCAAATAGGTACTCATTGAATTAACAATCAATGCAATATACCTCTTTCGATTTTGACGGTGTGTCTAGCGGTACGCTCTAGGCTGTTTTCTTAAAAAATCCCATGGCAGACCAGTCTGTAATGAGCAATTGCCCGATAGATGATTTTGGCCTGTTATATATGGCCAAATTGTGAGGAGAACTCGAATTACACGATGTCGGATTTCGTAGTTTAGTCCTTAAATGACGTTGCTACAACTTCTCTTGTTCTAAGATGAGGCGCTCTATGGTCTCAGACTTTTGTTGACTGTAACTACACCTGTGTTTTTCAGTTACCTTTGGCGTACTAAGACTACAGGCTTCCTTTTCAACAATGCTCCATGGCCCTGGCTGGTACGAACCTTGCCGGGCCCTGCAGTTTTGCAAACATCTTCTTATAGCGCGCGTGGTCACTACGTGCCGCTCCGTCGAGGACACAATCCGGACGATTACTGGACAAACAGATGGCGAGCATTGGCGATGGCCATGGCATTGCTTGTAGAACGCAAAGACCAACTAAAAAAAAACATGGTTTTAGGGCCATACACAATACCGCGTTGCGGTGCCGCGTCGCGTCGCTAAAGTCGACAGAGACACCCGTCTGTAGCGGACTGTAGTGAACGGGTGGCACGGCCGGTTTTAGCAGAGGTGTGCCCGAACGCAGTATGTATTTCAGCCCTTAGTCAGTTAAAGTCCAACTCCACCACCAAGATTGACTAAGATCAAAATGCAGGAATTTTTTTTTTTTACTTTCCCTAAAAAATGGGCATTTCTTTATTAATCATTTTAAAATGACAAGAATATTTAAAACTATAGTGTTTTCGCCCTATGATGAGTTCCCTGACAGTTCATTTTTTTCCGTGGCACGCATACTACATTAGACTAAAAAACAATAAACTGGCAAAATAATTACAAATTGAATGATAAAAAAAATACTGCCATTTGTAAATTATAAAGTAAATTGTCGTGATTATAATTTAAGTACATAAAATAAAAAAGTATAAATTTAGAAAATGTGTAATGCGTTGAACGGAATTTCTGACTATAGAGATTGGCACTACCTAATCGACAAAAGAATTATAAATCGGAATGGCCATCTTGCAATCGAGTGCGTCTGCCTTGTATCCTTCCGATATGGATATAAGCTCTAATCAAGGATCAAGGTCTGACAGTGAAGAACAAATAAATTATTAATATTTTAAACATACTGCGTTTTATTTATCACTAGTGGTCCCCCACGGTTTCGCCGGCGGTATATCAGGTTTGTGCTCTGCTCCCATGATGTTATGTAGTATCCACATATACATCCATCCACAAACTTTTACATTTATAACATTAGGATATTAGTAGGAAAAAAATCGAAAATTAGCAATCCGATTCCACTGTCTTTGCCAACTGAATCGATATTATAAAAAAATCGATTAAATTTCGTTAGGTAATATCACTGTAATTGTCAGACAAGAACTGTCAGGAAACTCATCATAGGACAAAAACGCTATAATAGTACTTTGTTACTAAATTATTACTAAGTAGTCATCCATATTTTTTTCTACCTTAATACTGATTACGGCTAATACTGCATAAACATTTCTGGACCCTTTTAAGCCCTTTCATTATCCTGAAAGCAATCTCTATTTTTTTCCATTTCCATCGATTGGTGTGTTAAGATTAGAATTTGGGTCTGCACAGGACTATAAACCTCGGTAATGGTCTTTTTAAGCCCCAGAAACAGTAATTAAGAAAGTAATCGATGAAAAAGTAATAGCATTTAAAAAGTTTGCAAATGGTAGCGCTTTTCTAGCGTTCCGATGCCGAATGGCAAAAACGGAAACCTTATAAATTCGTCATGTCTGTATGTCTGTCCGTCCGTTTGTCACAGCTACTTTGTTCCGAAACCATAAGAACTACATTATTGAAATGTGGTAAGTAGATGTATTCTGTGAACCGCATTAAGATTTTCATACAAAAATAGTAACAAGCAACAATAAATAGTGGGGTTCCCCACATAAAAATGAAACTCAATTTTTGTTTTCATAAACATATTTATGAAAACAAAAATTGAGTTTCATTTGTTTTGTGTACATGGAATTTAACTCTTTATCATAGCATGGCGTCAGCCTTATAATATTCTGCTAGGACTTAGGCCTCCTCTGTAGGAGAGGGACTAGACCGTAATACGCCACGCGGGCCCGTGCGGGTTAGTAGATGTCGAATGTCTTCGAATTTTTGGTTCTATGACATGCCGGTTTCCTCATGATGATTTCCTTCACCGTTTTGAGAGCAATGGTGATTTAACTCTTTAGCTGTTATGCAACAAGCATTCATCATCATCATCATGTCAGCCGAGCGCCCACTGCTGGGCATAGGCCTCCCCCAAGGATCTCCACCACGATCGGTCCTGTGCTGTCCGCATCCAGCGGCTTCCCGCGACCTTCACCAGATCGTTGGTCCACCTTGTAGGGGGCCTGCCCACGGAGCGTCGACCGATACGCAGTCGCCATTCGAGAACCTTTCCACCCCAACGGTCATCCCGGAGGACACGGTGGAGCACACGGTGGAGGTGTGCCCTGCTTAGGAAGAGCATCGCCGTGTCCTCGTGGGGGTGATCGGCGGCGGCGACCTCTCGCGCCGGGCCCTGGTTCAGGCCATGGTCCGCAGCGAAGAGGAATGGCAGGCGGTCGCCTCCTTCTGCGAAGCAGTAATGCTCGTAAAGGAGGAGGCCGACCGCATAAGGCAAAGGCAACAGCGTACTCGCCGTAGCCGTCGCCGCCGCGATCCTGCCGATATCCGGCCACCGTAGACACTGGCTCGCGGACGGTGAGCAATGGGTAGCTCGCCGTCCGGTCGTCTGGTAAGACCGAGTCCAAGTCGTCAACGGCGCGCACCGTTCCCGCGCGCCTCAAGAAGTTGTCAGCAAACTGCAGGGGCCCTTCAGGGTCGAAGCCTCCTGGAGCCTAGAGGGTGGTGGAAAACTGTTACCTCGACTCCAGGAATAAGGCAAAGAAGGTACGGGGTAGGTTTTTTAGTCAGTAAGAGTCTGACACTGGTCTCCCGCTCCGCCCAAGAGCGGGTTTCGTCATTGGATGATTTTCACCTACCATAAAAAAAAAAAAAACCCCAACGGCCATCGGTTCTCCGCGCTTTGACTGTGTCCTGCCCCCTGTCACTTCAGCGATGCAATCCTTCGAGCGTTGTCGGTTGATTTGGTTCTCCTACGACGGCAACTAGCATTACTAAAATGTATTCCTAGACCTTCATTTTGAACGACAGCTCTTTGTTATTGGAAGCAAAACCTATTTACGCTTCATCATTTTTATACCGGCTTTTCAAAATCACAGCCTATCAAGATCAGGTGCCTTAATATTGTTTAGGGCTAGAAATAAATTTCGTATCGGGTCGTTTAGGGGACAATATGTAAACTACGATATCACACGTCTTTTACTGCTTCGCTATAAAATAAATAACCTGCTTTATCTTCTTCAAACAAATAAAAGAAATAAAAAACTACTGTGAACATATTTATGGGATATTTTTTTAGTATGGTGTTTTTTTCTAATTTTTAAGTTAGGTACGGTGAATATCTATCTTTACGTTGTTGAAACTTCTACTGTCCGGACTAAATGTTTGTCCTCGTACATTTTATCACGTACATCGAAGGACTGGAACAGTTGGCCTACTGCAGTCTTCCGGTCCGATTATAATTTAGGTGTCTTCAAGGCTACAGTGAATCGGCTCTTTGAACTAGTGCGCCTCAACATCAACGATTGCATCACCGCTTACTTTCAGGTGAGGTTGCAGTTAAGCATTAGTTTATATTAATAAAAAAAATAAAAAATTCGCGTGATAAGGCTCAATGAGTTTATTTTGAAAAAAAAAATGGATGTTCAAATAGCCCGAGTGTGTTTGTATTTGTTGGACCGTAAGTAGCCCACAATGTGTGGGAAGTTTATCGAAATGTCAACCAATGCATTTATCAAAAAGTCTGTCGCGAATATTTTAAATATAAACACGACAGATAGCAATATCTGTTTATTGTGAATGAGATATTTACTCTTCACACGGTCAATTGAGTTACTATCCGGAAATAATCTCAATGATGGTCATATTCTTTTATAACCTTTCGAGTACCGTAATTACCTAAAATTAAAAGACAATAGGTGTGCGGACATCGGTGTCTTCTTGGACCTTAATGAAATTATAAGACTTCACCATGCCCTCGTGGGGGCGATCGGCGGCGGCGATCTCTCCCGCCGGGCCCTTGTAGAGGCCATGGTTCGGAGCGAGGAGGAGTGGCCGGCGGTCACCTCCTTCTGCAAAGCAGTAATGGTAGCAAAGGAGGAGGCTGACCGCATAAGGCAAAGGTGCAAACGCCCCAGACGCCTCTGGGATTCCAATTGCGATTTCCGGCCACCAAAAGCGCAGGGTTTCGGACGGCGAGCAATGGGTAGCTCGCCGTCTGGTCGTCTGGTAACGGTATAGACTAAGCCAGGTCGTTATCGGCGAATTCTGTTCCCGTATGCCTCAAGGAGTTGTCAACATATTAATATAGAGGCTCAACTGCAGGGCCAAAGCCTACTGGGGCTCCGGTCCGGTTTCTGA
This sequence comes from Mythimna loreyi, assembly GCA_029852875.1. Classification (NCBI taxonomy): domain Eukaryota; kingdom Metazoa; phylum Arthropoda; class Insecta; order Lepidoptera; family Noctuidae; genus Mythimna; species Mythimna loreyi. The sequence continues at coordinate 12,055,438 of CM056780.1, read as the reverse complement.
AAGGAAGGTTCAATCCTAATATGAGGGCTAAGAAGGAATGGGGTGAGTCGTTTAGTCAGTAAGAGTCTGACACTGTTTTGGGCTCAACTCAAGGTTAGGATTCGTCATTGGATGATTTTTTCTACCATAAAATAAAATACTGGAATCTAATACATAATTTAATACGAATATAGAAATATCATCTTTAATTTGATTGAAAGATAATTTTTACCCGACTACAAGAAGGGATTTTTTATAATGGGTAAAAATTAAAAATCATCTAATGACGAATCCCGTCCTTGTCCGGAGCGGGAAACAGTGTCAGACACTTACTGACTAAACAACCCACCTCGTTCATACGTTACCAATATATCCATACCTTCCTTTCAGACACGAACCCTTGGCTCTAGTTCGACCCTTCAGCAAGGTTCTTACGACTGCTAGAAGGGTTATGTTTTTGCCCACGAGTAATTAGATGTCAGCCTAAAAAGACAGTGCAAATTATTACGTTGAAGCTTTTTTAGTTTTAACAGTTCTCGAAACGAGTATCCAGAACCACAGCCGTCAACTACATAGAGTAGGTAGTAGTGTTGGATAACTATCATACAATGCCGTCAAGTCTCAAGCTAACCAGAGCTTGTGTTATGAGTACGAAACAACTGATAAACATACTTATATATTTCTAAATACATACATATTATAGATAAATTACACCCATAATACACACTATATATTAGTGTCATCACTGGATTTGTCGATCCGTTTTACTCTCACGCATAAATTAGTTTGCACTAAACACGTAGTTTCAAACAGCCTACTAACCGGCACGTTTCAATGAACATTCACTAGGACATTAAACATGATAGGACTGTCGACTTTATTCCCTGGATCCCTAAAATTACACAGCTGGATAACTACCTGCTTAAAATTACACAGAAAAGTTGGTTAATCATCGCGGTTGTCGAAACCGCAATGCAATAGTCCCCAATGTTGAATGGAAAATATGCCGAAATTACGAGTATGTGTGGTTACTAAGTTTTGTTATCATTGAGATTTTTATGATTGAACTAGCTTTTGCCTGCGGTTTCGCTCGCGTGGTATTGGGGTTGGGGTTGGGATTTCCGGGATAAAAAGTAGCCTATGTCCTATTTCGGAGTGTATCCTATACCTGTGCCAAATTTCATCCAGATCCGTCCAGCCGTTTTGGCGTGATTGAGTAACAAACATCCAAACATGCAAACATCGTAACTTTCGCATTTATAATATTAGTAAGATGAGAATTTGATACCCGAACCTTTCGACTATTGTAATTACAGAAACAATTAAAGTCTCAATCAAAAGTTTAAAATCTCAATCAATCTCTCTCAAAATTAGACGGTTCTCAGAAATCGGTCTGTTCTGTAAAGTTTTTTATGATGTTTCAGATTTTGTCGTTGCAATACACCAGAGCGCCTATTTTTTTTTTTGGTGGGATAATCGTTTAGTGACGAATCTTGCTCTTGGACGAAGCGGGAAACAGTGTCAGACTCTTACTGACCCACCCCGTTCTTTGTTAGCCCCATTTAGTCAAGACAATTTCAATTAACCCAATCACTGCTAGATGGATAACTGCCAGGATACGTCCTTTTATTATCAAGTTTCTCTTTCACCTTCCGGCTTCATCGTTAGATCAGTTCGATGGTACCTTATAGTCAAAGTGCATCTCATGATTTTATTTTATTTTTTCTAAGTAATAAAACTTCAGTAATCTTTCATAATTATACATTTTATTAATACATACCTAAAAGCATTACGTTCATGTTATACAAAATACAATTTACAATATAATCATTTATTATGTCGTTGCCTACACGGAATAAAATTACGGCTTACTAATGTACCTTCATATGAAAAATCGTAGATAATATAATATGAAATATTATTGTTATTAACACGCATACAAAAATATTGGCACAAGTTATTAATCAATCATTTCAGAGTGTTTAGTCTTCGGCCAGCCAGATGTCTGAGGTGCAGTCTCCACCTGGGTACCTGAGGAAGAAAATTAAAAAATGTATAATTTCTACTTAAGAAAGTTTTCAACATCGTGTGGATTTCACATGCATCTGGGATTGCCCCGCACGCGTAACCCCCCTTAAGTTACTATGGCACCAAGTTTCAAATTTTAGTCCCTTTAAAGTTATTCTAGGTTTAACATGTTAATTTTGGCAATAATTAACTATTAACAGTTCACAACTTATAAAAAAAAAACCCAAGATGAAGATTTTTGGGTCTAAAGACCCAAAATCAAAATGGTTTTTATTTCACATAGACTATGATGTATGATAATGGAAGGACAGTGTAGACCAGTCAATAATGTACCCAAAAGCTCAATAAAAATAATCATAATAATAAAAATAAATCAACCAAGAGCATGTCAGGCCGCGCCCAGTGTAGGGTGCCGTAGTTTCTCGTCCGTCACAAACTTCTCACAATGTAACAGAACCCAGTAGCCCATATTAAAATAGTAACCAAATATCCTGATTGCGTGAACCGAGCTTTATGATACAACATTAAATTGACAGTCAAGCAGCATAAAATCAAGATAAATTTAAATATAACTGATAGAAGTACTGAGCTAACCAAAAACAAAACAACACAAAAACCAAAATTCAAACACCGAACTCAACTTAAAACCAAACATCACGATGGTCCTTGATATATTTCATACAGGTTTAACGTTAAAAAGTTCGTACCTCATTTCATGTGGCAGAGTAGGGCCGTCCGGTTCGTTCCCGAAGTGAACAAGGAAGTCCGGATCCAACTTCATGCCTCCATTCACAGTGTCCACGTCCAACTTTACGATCCACCCACCCTGGCGATACAATACAAATGTATTTGAATTTTGCGGGATCCAGCAGAAAAATAATTCTCAGATTCGTTCCGGAGGAATTTGTTTTTTGCTTCGCGTGTGAACAAATATTATGAAAATGAGGCCGATGATGGATTTTATGCAATCTTAGAATTAGAAGATGTTTAAAATGAAGGATTTGAATGAGTAGCTAAAGTAATAAAAAAATACTATAAATATAAAAGAAAAAAACCAAAGTTCAATTTATTCTGTAAACATTTTTAAAACCACCAGAGTTGCATAATTAACCATATCCTTCATTCGTAATTAATCTTAATAATATGATATTCATCTCATAAAATATAATTCTGAAACGGACTTCTTTCATTTAATATTAAAGCAAAAAAGAAAGTTCGTACAACTTGGTATAAAATTACAGCGGCTGTCAGTTATTTGTATAACAAAATATGCGACGGAGCTCATGAATTATTCATCAATCCCAGGTGACATATCTCACAAAATGTATCTCACAAAAATAACTTTATTTTTGTAGAACATTACATAAAGGGCGGGGGCGTAAATAAGACGGAGGTCGAAGGTTTTGATATGAGAGATAAGGGCTGTTTATTGCGGTTTGTAGGGGTGAAAGTGGACGTAACCTAATAAAATACTCTGTCTACAGCCTTCACATACTTGCTCGTGTGACTTTTAATAAAGTCTCCGGACTCAACATTTTTGGGATCCGTAAGAATTTTGTAGTTAGAATCTCGAGGATTATTTTTCGCAAACGGGTTATTTCAAATATTTGAAGTATGAGGGTTAAGTGAATTTTGTTTTAGCTTTCGAAGCGGATGTTTACTATTTCGATGACACGGAAAAAAAACAAACAGAATAAAACTAAATATGTACGTGAGCAAGCATAAATATTTTAGGGTCTTAAATAAAAACGGAATAAAACACTAGAAAGAATTTGACACTGGTTCTCGCATATTGTGGCTGAATACATAGAAAATGACTTGCAACAAAACTGAAAAAAATGGCCTTACCTCCTTAGTCATATTGGGGTAAAACTGTCTGTCCCATGGAGTAAACAGGGACGAAGAAACATACAGACGCTTTCCATTAAGAGAAAGTTGCAGCTTTTGAGGAGCCCCTTGTAACTTCTTGCCTTTCACTGTGATCAACTCAGGTTGCACAAGTACCTAAAAGAAAATTAATACCATAATATCAAATATACGAACTTACATCAAATCAACAATGTTACACAGGCAAAGTAAATGTAAATAACACCAATGATAATTTAATCAACAACGCTATGAGTGTACATAAAAATGAACACACCATTTTATCAAAAATTTAATATATTATTGTACACAAAAATGATAAAGCACTTTATAGCAATAACACAAATGACTGAAATGTTATTAATAAAATTGAAACGTCTACGGTACAGAAACATTTCTCAAATTGAACAAACGTTGAAAAGTAATTTAGCAGACATCAGAGTGTAAAAACTGTAAATGAAAAGAATGACACGACGAAAATGTAATTGTGTGAAGTCATGAGGCGTTAATTTCAACTATTACAATTGGAAGAGAGGAATTTCTAGACTATCTCCTTGGTCCTGTGGTTTCAAATGCTATTACCAAACTGGCAAAATTATCGAGATTGGAAATTTGTCAGAAGTAAACCGGAATCCAACTAACAAACATCTTTGGGCTGATATGGTGATGAATTTGGTGTATATTTTTATTAGAGTCTGCAACTGGTAAAACGTGGGTGTTGATAACATAAGTCAGTCTAATAGTTTGAGTAAAACAATTAACTTTATGTGAATAATTCCTTACCTTCGATTCTCTGTCCTCAATCAGTTTAGTTTCAGGATCTGAAGCAATGATACCTCCAAGAGAAACTTTTCCAGTCAGTTTTGGATGCTCAGGGTCCGTAATATTATATTGTCTCACTTCACCATGAAACCATAGAGATGTATACAAATATTTATCATCCAGAGATATAATAATATCTCCCATAATTCCTGAAAAAAACATACTCTATTGAAATATCAGGACTGAAATTGCAGCCAGAAAAGTTTTAAACTTCATAAAATTTGTACGTGTGCATCACTTATGATTTATGATTTGAAGCGGTGAAAAGCGCAATTTTTCAGCTGCTTAAATTGTATCAATGACTGAGGCAGGTTCGTAGAAAACAAAATATTAATAAAGAACGTGTGGATGATATAAGATACACAAAAACAAAATATTTACTTGAAAGGAAATGTAATGTAAACAAAGCAGAAAAGTTACCGTTAATTTCGGACTCAACGCCATTCTTAGAAACTTTTTTCGTTGGTATGTCGATGACTTTATCGGCTTTCCACGATCCATCCGATGTTTTATGGAACCTAAATAAAGTTAATTGATTATTTAACTTTCACTTAGTACGAGTAGATGTGAAATATGCACGATTTTTGCTATAGAATAGTAAAAAAGAGTAAAAGTAACTACTTAATAACAATTTGTTACTTAAGTAGTTATTTTTAACTCAAGCAATTAGTTTTACTTGTTTATAAATACGGACGTATGTAGTATTGTAGAATCAAATTTCATCCAAGTTGTTGGTCCTGATCAGAAAATATATTATGATACTAGTCTCAAAAACTGACTAATATGGAATGAATATTACTACACCGTTACTGGATTGAGAGGGTTTGACACGAATCAAGAAGCCAACCATACTCAGTTCAGAAAATGTGAGGCAGATTGATTTCTTGAAATATTACACATAAAAAAGATATTAATAGTCATAGTAATAAATATTTGATTTCTAATCAATCAACACAATCCAAAAAGATCTCTTACACTTTGAATTCCTATATAAAATAATTATGATGTAATACCAAAGAAAACTAACGCTCAATACTTTCATAAGGTACAAATAACAACAATCTCTGTCAATGTCTTACCTGTAAACGTTTGCGTTTACTGCACCTGCTACAAATCCCTGCGCTTGTTTGGGATTATGGAGAAATCTGATCTCAAGAGGAGCGACGCCTTCGGGACCCAAATCTATGACTTGCTGCAACTCACGCGTTGACCATTTAAAAACATTTAAACAGGTTCCGTAGTGATCCTTGTTTACTAAATCTTCAGGGTGGAAGCCACTGAGGAAGAATGATCTTTCGTTAATTTAACACACACCTTCCTCGGGAAAATATTTGAGGCGGATTTTTCAGTTGTTAAATAGTTTTTGCCTTATTTATTTGTTTAACGATTTATACCAACCCAATCTGGCCCGTATATACATATGATTTGATTAATATTTTGTAAATAGGTTTTTTAGCAAACTCTTTTATACTTAATTTTGTTTTCTTCCGTTGAAACTAGATGAGGTCGTTGTTTCCTAGATGACTACCCTGAGAAGAAATACCAAACATGTAATGGTCAAATCATACGAGACCCATGCAGATTCTAGTCTGTCAGCACACTACTCAAGCTCAACAACTCACTGATTAATCAAGAAATCTCAGAAACTATACCACCTACAAACTTAAAATTAGCAGATAGGCTCCTTATAGGATATAGACGTCCTCTGAAAACGGATTTTACGAAACCGCAACCCTAAAGGAGTAAACTGACTTTCACACGGGCGAAGTCACTGACAGGAGCTAGTCCTTTGTAAAGGAGAGCTGGAGCGAGAGACACTTAAAGAAGGATGAAGCTAAACACATCCTAAATACCTATATCCCTTTAACAGTTTAGTTAAAGTCGTAAAATAGATCGCTTTAAGAGTTCGTGGAATAAAATTTCAAACAAAGCCAAAGCTAAAGCGTTAGCAATAATAACTTTATCAGGTATAATCTTCATAAAGGACGGGATTATATTCAAATGGATAACTCCTGTAGTATTTTGTGTAACAACGCATTTGCCGGAACGGTCCATAAAAGTTTAGTTGAGCGTGAATATAATAGATTTCAAGTAGGTTGTTATTCTAAAAGAGACACTTGAAGACTAGATAAATAATTGAATTCAATTATGTTGACAAAATGAGTCTGGTGTTTTGAAAATGAATGTATTAAATCTTAAATGATATATACTTACGTTTTGAACCTTTTAGGCGTACCCCACTCAGAAGAAATCATCACATCATGATATGGCTGGTACCAGTAATCGTAACCAAACTTAGCAATTTTGTTCCCTTTCGTAAACGTTCCTAAAAAAAGACCAAACGATTTACGTTTTTTGTTTTCAATATGGTACCCATTAAGTCTTTCCCTTCCACTGAAACTGTGTAAGGGCGCGTTCACAATTCACCTGTCATTTCCAAAGTCTTCGAATCGATGAGCACATAATCTCCTTTTCCGTTTTCGTCTTTATCTCCCATCGTTGAAATCATGATTTCGCCAGTTGCTAGGCAGTGCGTCGTGTGCGGGAAACTGCAGTTGAATGACCTCATCACGGAGTCGTCGATTACCTGGTAATGAGATTTTCGCTATGAACCCTCTATATAAGGGAGCTAAGAGAATGAGGTCTTTAGCAGTTTCCCTGATAGTAAGGGATTTACATTTAAGTTAGCTTTTTCGGAGTACACTTTTAAGCGAAGTTCCTTTAGGTGTTAGCTTTGTTACAATTTACATTCAAAATTTTTGTTCTAAAATATCAAAGAGCCCTTCTAAGAATTCTTAATTATAGAAAACACTTTGAAGTTTTATTTAAATGCGCTTAGCGTATAACGCTCTGAAATTCTAAGTGAATTGCTAGAACACAGCAAAATATTATTCAGACCTTCAACTCCTACGTGGAAATCGTAATGTTTCCACTACATGTTGCTACAGAATTTAGAGTACAAAGTGTAGTGTGAAAAGGACAAGCAAAGGTCTAACAGCCAATATAACGAGTTCGCGAACTGTCTGGCTCCATTCGGAATGTTGCAAGTTTAACGACAGATTCGGGATGAGTTTGAGATAGCTAGTTGGGAAAATTTCGCCATCGAACTATGTGACGCTCGAAGCAATAATTATGGTGGACACTACAGAATGATCGATGAGAATAGGGGAATATTTGAAGGGGAAATAGTTTAGATGACCGTGGCTATAGGAGTTAAATGGGCTAATAGGTCTCTCCGCTATTGTGGTGATTTATTAAGTTAATTATGCTTGATCCGTTGTATCGTGTTTGTGATTTGTTTTATTGAAATTTTTTGATCAGTATTGTATTTAGAGCTTTTGGTAATTTACCTTAATTTATGTTGGTCATGAACCACCAAAATCCAAACAACTCTTACGATATATAATTCGCCTAATACATTGCTTTATTCTAGTGTTGCCCCAGTAAATATACGTAAGCTAGTTTACTTCACCAGCAATGATTACCATCAGGTAAGATCGAAGTCAAACACTTGTTTATATCGTTTAAAAAAACCGTTAACTTGACGCGTTAAGCTATTTGGGGTAAAAATGCATCATGGAGTTTGATAGCGAATTTCGATCCATGTTATTATATTTGACAGCCATCACACAAGTCATCACTCAAGCTAAGCAGAACTTGTGTTATGAGTACTAGACAACTGATAAACATACTTATATATTTCTAAATACATACATATTATAGATAAATGTTATTTTTGTTTTTCACTAATATAAAGTAAATGTGTGTATGTGTGAGTGTGTAGTGTTAAGTAGTAATAAAATCAATAATTGTAACTTTAATTTTTCTAATCTGCGATAGACTCGCATTGCTTTGTGTAAATTATAGTGTATTTATAGTGTAAAATAGTGCTAAGACTTTTTGTGCCTGTAATGTAATATTGTGTTTTTTTATGAACTTGTGATGTATACAGAATCTTAACAATAATGTTGCTGCGAAATGTTTGTAAAGGTAAGTTGGCCTAAAAACTAGATACATATAATAGTTGTAAACAATTAGAATAAGATCTTTTTGTAAACAATGTCATAATTTTATGTGAATAAAGACCTTTAAAAATCAAAAAAAAAAAAAAATCAGTGATAAGAAGTATAGTAATATATCGCGTGAATATCTTGACGGTAGTTCTACCCGTGGTGACGCGCGGCTGCTCGCGGCACCACGGGCGGTTTCGCAAACTTTACAAGCTATTCATGCAATACTGGTACTTTAAGTATAAAGATGAAGTTTCAAATTATTGCACACTGAAAGTACTCATCACGACGCTGCCAACCGCTGCCATTACGGTGTGACTGTGATTCTGTTTTTGCATATTTGTAAGTATTTAGATTCACTATAAATAGTTAATAGGTATTGAATTTGAAGAAAAATATTATGTACTTACCATAATATTTTTCTTAAAATTATTTATATTTCAGTGAGAGCTTCAAATATAACAAATTACTTTTGGAATGAAAAACAGTCTATATTTTCATAATAAGTAAACTAAGTTAGGGCTTCACAATCAAGTTTAGCCTTAAGGCCTTTCGATTGAAGATCCAATCTTCAAAATGAAGCTTTGCTACCCTCGTACACTTTTATAACCCAAATCCTAAGCTTTACTGGCTTCGAATAGCTGTATTAATTTATTTACTCGATTCCAAGAAAATAAATATTGACTTTACATATTTTTAATAAAAACAAAATGTGTACATAAACGAGGTATTTGATGGAACCAAGAATCCCTTTGAAGCTAGCATGATGATGTAATATGCAATTTATGAAGAAATTGGTGTTTTTATTTACTCGACGCTTACTTGAAGCGAGGTTATATTAAATGAAATTGCATTTTAATAAAGTAGTGAAGCATTTTATTCTGTAGCAAGTTAAATAGACACTCAAGCAGAAGATAAGTTTTAATGTTGTTTATTTTTAGTTGAGTTTGTGTTGAGTTTTTTTTAAGATTGCGTTCACATAAAATGAACACTTAATGTTTATCAAAAAAATACTAACGTATTTAAACTTCGTAATCATTTGAAACTTGTTTTGATTTTACAATATAGACTAAGTTGTTATAGATTTTTTGTTGAGTAAGTGAACAAAAAGGTTTATGGAGCTATTCGAGAATATGTGAAAACAAATTGCGTCATCGACATAAAAGAAAATCGACATACTTTTAGCAGTTATGTTTTCGCAATTCTGTTCATTATCACTCAAGAAAATCAAACAAATTCAATCAATCGAATTGAACGGCTGCCTCTTTTTCCTGATTCAATTTCTGCGAATAAACTGATTCGTAAATCTGCAGTCAGCGTAAAGCAACCATTTACTTCGGGACGGCCATTTGTTTCAGTTTTTACGTTCTCGCAATAAAGTTGTAGTTGCTTTTGAAAGTCCGAAACATAAAAAGTAAAGAATTAAAAAAACTTTCGCGGATCTGTTGACATAAAAAATCGGTTTTATGAGCAGCCTCTACCATTTCGGCAAAGCACGTCCAAACTTCCGGACTTCGTACGACCGCAACTGCATTTTTAAGGACCAAAACGGATTGTTTACTTCTCAATCTTGGGCGGGGCCGCTTGGTTGCCAAGTTGATCGTAAAATTGGACTATAAATCTAACAAACAATCTTGAAAAAACACGGATTAGTGTTCCGTGTGAGAATTTAAATTACTATCGCCGATCGTTCAGGAATCCTGCATAGATCGTAAATTGGATCCGATATTAATTTATTGACAAAAACGATGCCTTAATTACAAAAAAGTGTACACTCTGATTAAATTAGCATTTTTCGTAACTTTTAATAGGTACTTTGTGATGTATTGGATAAACATGTTGTTACACAACTGCAACCATCGCAGTATATCAGTCATTTTCAACCTGAAAACCGGAGTGTCTTATTTCTAAACCAGTACTGCGAACGTGAATATAATAACTTAGAGAAGTGTAGACAAAATTATAAGATTGTTTTTGGAATTAGGTCAGATATATGTTGAGAATTGGAATGATAAAGCGATTAACCGAGATAAATGGAAAGAATGGAGGGATTACTTCGCCCAGCAGTGGAACCGCACAGGCTAGCTATAATATAATAATATGTTGAGAGGACTCCCATAATATGTATTAATGATAATATCTGAGACTTTGCGAGAGGCTTATGTCCAACACTGTACGTCTTGCAACTGAAATTAATTATGATGATTATGTTGATGATAATTACATTGAGAGTAAAATGACGTTGAATGGCGTGTTAGTCTAGTAATTACTGACCCTGATTGCTATGCCGAAGGAATAATTCCCACCCTGGACAATTGTTTGTATGATAATCGCGATCATTGGTTCTGTGTCTATGTGTAATTTGACTATAATATCTATGTACTGAGAAATATATAAGTACGTTTATCAGTTGTCTAGTACTCATAACACAAGCTTAGCAGCTTGAGACTAGACAGCGTTGGTGAAAGTTGTGGAAAAAATACAATGTTCAAGTTTAATGAAGCAGTAAGAACCGAATCATTGGAACTCCACATATGGGTAAAAATAAATCAACTTTATTCTCGACTCCTGAACCCGTTCCACAAACTTGTTGTGTGTCCGCACTTGTGTTGTTTAAACTCTTCTCTACCTTTGCACCCATTGTTAAACGTACGTATTCTTTCAGTAGGTATTGGCAAGCAAGTTTATTTACCGTTCCGAGGGAGATGGATTCTTTGCGGATACACACCCATTCTTTACTCAATACATTGTTTATTTAGTTTATTTATGGGTTGTTTAGAGTTACGTAGAGGAAAATTTGGTATAAATGTATCTCACAGTAACTAAAGTGGCAGTGGGCAGGGCATATTGCTCGTAGAATAGATGATCGATGGGGCCGAAAGGTTCTAGAATGGTGATCGCGCACTGGAAAACGCAGTGTTGGAAGGTCTCCCATAAGGTGGACCGATGATCTGGTGAGAGTCGTGGTAATGTGGCTGATGCGAGATGCACAGGATCGTTCGTTGCGGCAACACTTGGGGGAGGCCTATGTCCACACAGAGTGACGGACTGAGGACGACTTTCGGCTGAAATAATGATGATGATGTATGTCGCAACTGACTGACTAAATATATTTTTATAGATATTAGTTTAGAATTTTCTGTATAGTTTTGAAAGGAACGTGTAGAAACTTTAGATTTAAAAAAAAAATTAACATTTTGGGTCTCACAGCTGCGTCAAATAGGTTCAGTTCAGCATAAATGCCCGAAAACTTCGTGGTACTTGCCTGATACTACATAGTTTTCGACTGGACCTTATTAGGAGTATACGGTGAAAATTTGTTTTGAAATTAATGCTATTTATTTAGCAGCAATATGTCGCCGAAAATTCCCTTTAAATTTTACTGTGTGGTTTAGCAATATTATATACCGGTCTTATTACCGTTACAGTACCTATGGACTTAAGTTTATGTTAAAGTTTTATTTAAAGTCGTGTGGCGTACCCTAATGGTTTGTGGAGAGCTTTTTTTATGGTAGGTGAAAATCATCGAAACCCGCTCTTGTGCGGAGCGGGAGACCAGTGTCAGACTCTTACTGACTAAACAACCTACCCCGTACCTTCCTTGCCTTATTCCTAGAGTCGAGGTAACAGATAACCACGACCACTCTGCCAAGAGTGAAACAACCAAGAAGAAGAAGAAAAGTCTTATTACTTTTCAAAAAATAAAAACGAATAAAAATAGAATAAAATTTACAATTCTGCAAGTTACAATTACGATGTATAATTTAGTCATCATTCGTTTCACAGACTAACCTTTTTTACAAAACAGCGCCATAAGCAAATGTCTTGGATCGATAAAGTTTAATTACTTGCCTAGCCTAGGCCATTGAGAGAGGTTGTGGTAAATCGTAAACTTAATTTTAGGGTACATTCTGCCGGCAATATGCTGACGATGGTCGTAAGTATGAGATAAGATTTTAGAGCCCTACTGTGGTTATTATTTCTGTCTGCTTAGATTTGAATGTTCTTAACCTAACCTAACATTTGTAATGAATTATATTGTTGAAACCTAACCTGTCCGTATACGATTGCTTTTTATTTTTTCTTTACATAGTCACACTATTGTACGAATGGCTTAAATATTAACAAACCAGATCATTTAGTGTGGTTTTAGGTGCATTGGATGAATGTAACTTAGGCCGTTTTGTTACGTTAAGCAAAGGGTAGCTTGCTGTGTGGATGTCTAGTACAGGTACTAGACATCAGGACCTATCAGGAGTCGCCAACGGCGTGAAGTGTTCCGCGTGAAGGTCCAACCCCGGTATGAAGGCTAAGAAGAAACGGGGTAGGTCGTTTAGTAAGTAAGAGTTTGAACCTGTTTCCCGCCACGTTCAAGGGGGAAATTTCTCATTAAATGATTTTTCCCACTATAAAAAAAGTTCTACCTGCCTTAAAGAAATGTCACTAAACTTTTGGAGCCCAGCAGGATCGAAACCGAAACAGAAACAGAGCCTTAGTGTAAAGGCAAAGAAGAAACAGAATTTAGTCAGTAAAAGTCTATCACGCCTTCCCGAACCGCTCAAGATTGGGATAAATCACTGGATGAAAAAGGTTGCTTTATTAGAATAAATTACCGTGTCCCTGGAATGCAAAGGGCATCTAAAGAAATACAAGTGAAGAACTCACTTATAGTTAGTTTGAAATAGAAAGTGTGATCCTACCAGAGTGGGAAGAGTTATTTGATGAGCTTCCCTCACAAAAAGAAAGAAAAAGGATTCTTCAGAACCTGGTAAAAACTAAATTCAACGAGTCTACGTCTAAATTTACACGTTTTATACGCAAAACTCGACCTAAACTACCCCACAAACTCAGTCTGTAAGCGCATATTTGCAAAGCACTCAAAAAATAATATGAAGCACTTAGTTGGTAATCTTCCCGTGATAGTTGAAGTATCAATCAAGGCAATTAGGGTCATAACGGTGTATGGAGATGAGGGCGTACCAAACTAGTTGAACGTGGGTCGGGCCTTTTACTGCTTATATTGGTAAAGTCTAACCAAACTGGTGCTTTGGTAGAACAGAAATTTGCTCTGGAATAATATATTTAGCTGCGGGGACGGGAAATGTTTGCAGTACTCGTACTCACAGTAGTTGATATTTTCATGAAAATTAGAGAGAGCATTGCCAAATGTGAAATCGTTCAAGTGTTTTAACGAGGTATTCTTGAACGATATTACTTATGTGGGTGTGCCTGTGTGTCTTGAATCTGTTGTTATTTTACGCTTAATGTTTGATTGTATTTTGGCACGTAGGTAAAGCACATTGTATATTATTATTGTTGTCGTTGGTCCTAGCTATCATTAGCATATCAAAAGCCATGAAATCAGACGCTTCAACTGCATCTGAATTGATTAGAAGCTAACACTGATACCGTTGAGTATAGTGAGGCTGGCAGGTTTATAACATTTGGAAAGTATTTTCCACCGTATTTTCCGAATTCAAGAAGTATATAGTTCCTATAACTTAGTTCTCTTCCTGCCGTTGTCCCGTTTTATTTGGGGTCGGCGCAATATGTCTTTTTCTTCCACTCTGTCCTGTCACCCGTCACGCTATCACTAACTCCTGTCACACAATCCATCCATACTTTCTTTGGTCTCCCTCTCCCTCTCCATCCATCCACATTTATTATCATCATTCATTCCTATAACTTAGTTCTAACGAGGGTAATTTCAATACGCTCCAGAAGTGTGTTCCACTGTGCTTTAAAATTAAATAAGTAGAGTCACCATAGAAGGCAAACCACAAGTTATTTGTTGTAAACAAATAGATATACCGATAACATTTTATTTTTTACCATAGATTCATCCTAAGTGTTATAAAAACTCAAGGTCATTTCGTACTTTTTTTCTTTTAATCTAGCTTGTAATTTTATTCTGGTTTAAAATCTGTTTATATTTTTAAGTCATGTTATATGTATATTTTTAAAAATAATGTATATTTGTTATTGGTACTAGTTGTAGAGTTTTTTATAGTTTACTAAAGCTCTGTTGTGAAAGATTTGTATTAACACGATAAGTTCATGAGATTTAGTTAAAGATTTAAAGCCAGATTCTTAAGATAATTCTCAAGCAGTAGCGAAAAACCTTTTACCTATAACTAAAATCATACGACGACCCTTTTTTTTTAAAAAAAAAACTTTCTCGGGACTAAAAAACTCAGTGTAACAATGGACTATTTTAGAATGTCGTCGTGATTATGATTAACTGAATATATATATATGTCGGCTCGTGTCTAGGTGTGGGCGTATGTGGGTATCGTGCAATGAATAACAACGGGTAGGAGTTGAATCGGTTTACTTCTCAATACATTTCGGTACAGTGCACTGTTATCACTTTACAACAAAACGGACAGTTTCGGAACGTCTTGACTCTGCGACGGCTTGGCTAAGAGTGTCCGTCCGCTTCCCGGGCGGGTTCCCCCCTCCGCAAGCTCGCAGCAAAGCGGAAACGTCACCGACTCTGTCAAGCGCGCCATCTTTGTTTAGTTCTTCTAGTTGCCACTAGATGGCGTGCCTTGTCTTGTTGTCAACAAATCGACGCCGTCTCCGACACGGCCATCCTGCGAGACACACGTCCTCGTGTGTTAGTCGTCATCGCCACCTCAGCTGGAAGATGTCCACTGATGAAATATTCGAACTAGTCATCCATCGCTGTGTTACTCTGAAACAAAACACATCTCGCAGTATCATATAGCTCGGTCACTCCTGACAAACACTAGGAATCACTCTTGCAACGCGAGTGCATTCCTTGAGTTTACGTGTCACTCACACAAAATTAACAATTCACATCTTGACTATGAGCGACCATTTACAGGCCACACAAATGTCTGCTTCGAGCGGGAATCGAACCCGCAACACGAAGTCCATCGCTCAATGTGATAACAAAACTTTACTCAACAAACCAAATCAAAATTTTGGATAATAGAAATTGTCATCCAGTCATGTACCAACGTTCATTGTTCTCATCTTAAAGCCTTAGGAACCCCCACAAGCAAGCCACTAACGCCACGGCACTCATTGCCGAACTGCAATCACAATTGCCTTCCCACATGTGCATCCACCACCTGTGGATCACATTGGGTAGGCTAGTCACCGACTTCCGTCAAAGCTTAACGCGCACCGCTTACTTGCGTGTTCCCCACAACATAGGCTACCACTACTATCACCATGTACTTCGGCTGGTACATGACTTTCTGGCTTCTTTCTTAACCTGTCGTGATACCTTCACAGTACACACAACTAATCAAACTAATCCAAAACACTAATCATTAAGCTGTACGTTACGACCTCTGGCTACTCATAGCCCAGTAACCTCTAGTCACCCTTCCATACCTGCGCATCCCTCCGGGATCGCCAAGTCTCTAACGACCCAATGGTTTCCTACAATATGACCACCAACTACTGTTTTCTATTAAGATACGCCTACATATCAAAAGTCCGATCATATTGTAAACTTAATTATCTCATTATCTCAACTACTTTATTGTACGTCTATTTTATAAGCTCTGATTTTCTCCTACCTCCTACTTCAAACGCGTTTTTTTTTTTTATTGTCTTTTTTTTTTTTTATTTTGTTCGTGGGTATTTTGGTTTTCTCTCCTCGTACACTTTTAATAGGGTACTACACGGTATTTATTGCGTAAAGCATATTCTCTCACGACGTTTAAATCAATTCATGAAACATTCCGACCAAATCTAGTATGCAATGCTCTGTTTGGTACCCAACTTCGGCAATCGAACGGGACCTCCCTCCGGTACCCGATCTCTACACACACATTGCCTCCATCCGGCAATCCAACGGGACCTCCCTCCGGTACCCGTCCTCAACACACACATTGCCTCCATCCGGCAATCCATCGGGACCTCCCTCCGGTACCCGATCTCTACACACACATTGCCTCCATCCGGCAATCGAACGGGACCTCCCTCCGGTACCCGTCCTCAACACATCACATCGCCTCTATTTAGCACCTTTAGCGATTACTTACATTGCCATGCTGGCGTTGGTCACAGAGCTCAAGTAACACTCAGGCTCGCAGCCACAAACAACATTGGAATGTACATAATCTGAGTCACTTGCATACCACATTTGAATCTTTGTTCATCACCTAAGGTCTAACACTTTCAAATGTAACGTTATTCCGGCTTTAGTCGACGTTCTCAAAACTACTGTATCATTAAAACCAATACTCTTTAATTTAATCAAACATTGGGAATAGATAATTGAAAATACTACAATCACTACCCTAGGTCGTGTAACTGATATTTAATCTGAGATTAAACAAACAACAAATAACGTCTCGGCACGGTATTGTTATTTAGTCTTCGATTGTCTCTGCACATTTAATTTGACGCATCATATTTCTTAACTAAAAGACTAGTTCAGGTCTTTTTTTTTTTGCAATCATTGAATTACACGGTCGCACCATAATTCATTTACCCGCTTACGAATTATTTTAAATTCATCCGCGCCAAACTACTATTGTCATCTTTATACAGTCAAAAATTAGTCGAACGATTAAGATCGCTTTTTTGTTGCCCGCGTTTGTAGCATACCGATAGTAAAATAGTCCAATTATTAACGAAACGACAAAGAAATAATCTAGGTCACGTCGGTGTCAACCACGTCAACATTATTTCGGAGAACTGTCACCGTCATAAAAAGATCGAAACGGTTATTATCGGATCTACTGAGGGTACTTTGTGATTACAATTATTTAAGCCATGAACCTAAGCTATTTTCAAAAAAATGTTTCACGGTCACTAACTGAACCTTTGCAACAACATTTCACGGCCTAAGACTTAATTTCGCAAATAGATGTTGGCTCACGTAATAAATTCGCGATTTAGCCCCTATTATCAATTTTAACCACACAAGTATCAAGTGATCTGTACCGAGTACCGTCATATTATGTCACCTACACTTGTCAATGTAACCTTTTACTTTAGATCTACCCCAAAATTTACTGACAACCTACATTGTCTTCCGCTCCGCCCAAGAGCGGGTTTCGTACCATAAACTCAGCTTCAGAATAAAAATGGAATGAGAATACCTGACCTTTTACTGATGAAATATCAGCAACCACGGCGTCAACCCATCGCTCGCCGTCACAACGGCACCGTCACGGCCACCACCGCGCCACCTCTCTCAGGGATCCAGATCTCCATCAAGAACTCTGCTCTCCAAAGCCGACCTGGATTGGCTTGCTACCTTGTTGCCGGTGGTCTTGAGGCATGAAAATTCTTGTTTTCAGTTTGCGTATGTCCAATTTTTCCATAATGATTTCTGAATTGCTCTCGTCTCTCCGGGTCGAATTTGGGTAGATTCACAATCTGGGTAGAACGTTGTAGTTTGCGCTCTGGGGGCACAACGTCACCATGGTCCAACATTCGTTGCTCAGGATTAGGGAAAACCCCAGTAAAAACCTAATCAAACCATTCAAGTCCATGCTTCGATCCGAGTCTTCATTTTCGAATTTTGAATAATAACCGCCAACTGTCTTTGTTCTCGCCAATTTCTTCAGTGTTGCGTAATTATTGCTCACATAGCTTTTCGATTCATTTGCACGATTGAATCCCAATTCTGATGTCGGCTCGTGTCTAGGTGTGGGCGTATGTGGGTATCGTGCAATGAATAACAACGGGTAGGAGTTGAATCGGTTTACTTCTCAATACATTTCGGTACAGTGCACTGTTATCACTTTACAACAAAACGGACAGTTTCGGAACGTCTTGACTCTGCGACGGCTTGGCTAAGAGTGTCCGTCCGCTTCCCGGGCGGGTTCCCCCCTCCGCAAGCTCGCAGCAAAGCGGAAACGTCACCGACTCTGTCAAGCGCGCCATCTTTGTTTAGTTCTTCTAGTTGCCACTAGATGGCGTGCCTTGTCTTGTTGTCAACAAATCGACGCCGTCTCCGACATATATATATATATATTCTATATGCATTTTTTACGGTATTTAATAAAATGTACCATTTTTAATTATTATTTTGCTTACTCTACTTAAAAGTTGTATAAACGTTAAAATTATGAGAATAATGGGTTTCGGAGCGCAGTGGAACTACCCCTTACGAGTTGCTAAGCACTAAATTATACAGCCAAGTACTTTTATCTCCATTAAGTTACATTTACACTTGGACGGGTCTAGAAAACGTTTCTTAATTTTAGATAAGCCCGTATTTATTTTCTTACAAGACGCAGAAAAGTTAAAATAAAAATACTTCACTTTACACATCGTTAGTAATAGTGAGAAAATACATGTTTCTTTTTTGGTTTTTTTTAAGGGATTTTTTTGCACTACTGTAATGATGTCAATCCCTAATATTATATTAAAATACGTGTGAAAGAAGGCACTCTTCAAATGTTGTAGGTAACCGTATTAGTAATTTTGGTATTTTCGTTAAGAGCTCAAAATCGAAAAAAATACATTGAAATCAAAAAGCGCCTTCTTAAAAAAAAAATCACGTTACCAGTACGCGAAATATTTATCCCCCACTTACTTTATGCATCTTCGGTTTCCTCGGATCCGTTCCAACATCTATGATGTAAACCTTCGCAGATACCATTGCAGGCAAAACAAGAAGTTCTCGCTTGAGAGAGGAGTCGTTATAACAACTGGAGCAAACGTTCCATCCGCTGTGATGGAGTTCGTCTCCTGCATTGCCAGTATACGTGCGTGCAATCACCTGTAACCAAAGGGAGGGTTGAAATATTCTGTTAAGGCCCCTGAAATACAGGAAGCAGGTTCTTAATTTGAATTTGTGTCGGTTGCAAGCTAAAGTACAGTTACGAGCTCACATTACACGGACTCTAAAATACTTAACCATTCATAACCATAAATTGATGTACAATTATTTTTTTAATGAAAAAACTTAAGACAGATCATTTTACCAATAGGAGGGTTGAAATATTTCAGCCCTCCTATTATATATTACCTGAAATACATGAAAAGTATTTTTACAACAAAACACTTCTGACTTCCAAACAAACTTAGAAAAAAAAAACAACTTTAAAGAAAGACGGTGTCCAAAAACTACCAAACCAAACCAGAAACATCGTCTTCCGAAGATTTGCTGTCATTTGCAATGATTAAACTCAAAAATTACTGCAAGTTTTTTTCATTCACCAGTGGAATGCTATTTTATCACTGAATGTCAAGCAGTGATTGATTGATTAATTCCACTATCACCTTTATACCATCGAACCACTTTCATGTTGTCCGGACTAAGATTTTATCTCGTTGTTTATACCGCTTACATTAGACTGGAAAAAATTGCCTGCTGCAGTCTTCCCATCCGATTATAATTGAGGCGTCTTCAAAGGAACAGTGAACAAACTCTTTATAAAATAGTACGCCTCACCATCAATGATTGCGTCATTGCTTACCACCAGTTGGTATTGGAGTTAAGCACTAGTTTTATTATTGAAAAAAGGGTGTATAGTTTATATAACTACGTGACCAAGCTGAGTCTAGACACATAATATAATTATATCTTTAATATACTTACTGTCCTTGAAAATTCGTGACTAGAGTTTTTATAATGTAGCGTATAATAAAATAAGAAGAAGACACATATGAATGTATCTATGTTTTACTACCTAGATACTTTAAATGTTAATCGGATTAGTCTTATTATTCAATACAAATATAAAACGTAGTCACTAAATCAATGTTATGATGATATTATAACTAAAGAACGTTTCGGAAAAGTTACGTATTTTCTAAAGTCTAACGAAACCGATGTTTAAATTCCTTGTGAAGAAAACTTAAACAACATCTAGCAAATTATGTAAATTCCGAGACGTTCTACGTTAGTTTATATAAATCTATTACAAAACATCAGTCTTCCTTTTTAATCAAAAAGTAAAAAAAAATCTTTAGAACATCTAAAAGAAATCCTATAATCCGAGCAACAAATCCCGGACAATGTATTGCATTCCGCCTGTTAATTTAGTCCCGGTATTGCAATAGCAAAGTACACAATAATACTTCCTACTGAATCCTGAAATCCTGGGATTACTGGTACGTTATTGCCCTGCGACATTGGCCGGCTAAATGGCTGGATGTAAGGTTTTATTCGCTAATACAAAAGTAGTGCGTAATTGCTATTTTCTTGTCGGGAATATTGCCTCTATCTCGTGTCTTTTTCCGGGAAATTGTGTCGTGTGCGGACAGCTTCCCGAGAGGTAATTATTTTCTGAACGGCTTGTTGAGATGGGTCCGGATAATGTTTTTGCGTGGATAATTTTCGTTGGTATTCGGAAATGTTGGAATATATTCCACTTGGATGGTCATAAGGAAGTGAATCGTATTATTATAATAAATACGTTTTTGTGACGAATCGTCTTAATTGAGTCCAATCAAGGCAGCATCAAATATATGGACAACTACTAATGCACGTACGTACGACCATGTGATAAAATCAATCTATCATTGATTTTCGGTGTTGCCGTCAGTTTTTTGCGTTTTGCACATTTTTAGCCGACAGCAATGCGGTTTTTTTATGGTAGGTAAAAATCATCCAATGACGAGTCCCACTCTGAGCAATGCGGTGGATTTTTTGACGGCACATTTAAAAGTTTTTGGTTAAAGCGTATCTATACTAGTTTTAGTTTCTTATTTGTGTTTCCTCTTCCTTGAGTCGTTTTCTTCATTACTGAGGATCGCGAAGTTCCTGCTAAATTAGTTTCTTATTAATAGTGTCACATGTTATTGTGTATCCAGTGTGGAGTGGACCTGATCTGCCATCGTGGTTGTCATCGTTGTACTGGTCTTTTTCTAACAACCATGACAGTTACCAGCAGCTGTTCAAGGTTATGGTAATTTTTCCGACAATGTGGCCAAAGAACTTCAGTAATCTGTGCGTGCGTGCAGTAAAAAAGAAAGAAAGAAAATATTTTTATTAGGCACTCCATGAACCAATATAAAATAAACAATTACAATTTCAAGTAACATTAAAACAGAGAAAAAGAAAAAAAAACAATAGAATGAAAAATAAAAAGAAACAAAATAGTAAAAAGTAGAGAATATAATAAAGAAGTAGTTAATTATGTTTATAAATATTTTATCAATATAATCTGTTGTAAAAAAATCTCAATAAATTACCGCTGATTACAGATAGTTTAAAGTAGATTAAGAATTCATTCATCATTATTCTTTAACACTAACAGGATTGCAATCAGTGTATCATTTGGTCATCTAGACTAAATTTTGCTTCATTTTGCCGATTAGGATATTAAGTTTGAACTATTTTTTATTATAACATCAAAAAATATTTCAATATTTTAAAAATACGTAAGCTAAAACGGTTTACCTTGATTGACATGAAACTCTCATAGGATAAGCCGAATATTGGACGTGAAATATTTAAAACTTTTGTAATAAATCCAAAGCCAGATTGGAGTATTTTTGTTTGATTTGTAATGTTATTTGAAAAACCCATAAATTCAATGAAAGACAAGAGCTGAGCAAATACGACATTGTTGTAACAATTTTAATAAATTGAAACTAAAGTGAAACTTCTACTTCTTTCTTCTTCTTCTTTAAGTTTGATACTGTCTATTAGTCATGTACTTAGTCAAAAACATCTTGATGTTTATATTACTAGAAATGGAGATTTTTTTTTTCTAAGAGTCTCTAGCATTTGAACATAAAGCTCGACTGAAACACACGGGTTTATTATACCATATAAATTCACTCGGTTCACAGAATGTAATTATGATTTCCCACCTAAAACCTGATTGAAATATATAAATATTATTTTTACGGCATGTCAGGTTTAGTAATAAAACGACTTTATTGATTTTACTTAAAATCATGTGAAGACGGGACATAAATTGTTATTCTACATATTAAAAAAAAACCTTTTTCTGTAGAACGATTGGCTTTTTTCTTTATAGTTATTGAATTGTTCAGTGTTAAATAGCGTAATTTGACAGTTTCCGGTTGGACACAATAGCAATGTTCACACCCTCAGAAAGAAACGTGACTGTAAATTCCACAAATCTTTAAACAAAAGTTTGACATCATTTTCAAGCGTAGTGCAGTGAACATGAAAAATACCTGTTATTCACGAGTAAAACTGATTTACGCCTCAATAAACCAGAACCTTTCCACTTTCCATTATGTTCCTAGATCGTAAATTCTTAGGTCCGAATAAGAAATATATCCGTAGTGGATTTATATCCTCTCTTTCTGTCTTCATCTATTGAGTATTTTATCCCTATCACGCAATCCTAACAATGCCCATTTCCTTCAAGAAATCATGCGTATATTTCCTGAAGGAATAAGTAGTGGCGAATATAGATGTCAGATTTTTACGGACTAAATTTACCTGTATTCTTCAGTTGCTTTTTGCGTTCTAGGGTCCAGATACTATTTCAAGCAGTCCTAGTAGGCATTGGCCTTGCTAGATTTTAGTTTTGATGACATCTCTTTGTAGCGTGCGTACGATACTACGCATATTCTAATCAGGCTTGGATTCAATTATCGCCCATTGTTTGTCGCCCGCTAGCCTGCCTAGCCTCTGAAATTGGCTTTTAAATCTCAAAGTTTGGGGCGATTCCTTTCGTGGTGATTAAGTTGTGAGAATACGTGTCAGATTCGTCACTCCTCAAAGAGAGGATTTACCACGAAGTATAGATTAGGTTTTTTTTTATGGTAGGTAAAAATCATCCAATGACGAGTTCCACTCTTGGGCGGAGCGGAAAACAAGTGTCAGACTCTTACTGACTAAACAACCTACCCCGTTCCTACATCGCCATACATACCAGGGCCAGAGCCTTCCTTTTCAGACACAAACCCGTGGCCCTGATTGGCTTCGACCCTTCTGCAGGGTCCTTACGGTTGCTGACAACTTCTTGAAGCGCGCGGAAGCGCCGTCGACGACTAGGCTTGGTCCGGACGATTACCAAACGACCGGACGGCGAGCTACCCAATGCTCACCGTCCGCAAGCCCGCGCCTACGATGGTCGGAAGTCAGGATCGGAATCCCGGCAGCATCTGGGGCGCAAACGCCGTTGCCTTATGCGGTCCGCCTCCTCCTTTGCTAGCATTACTGCTTCGCAAGTATAGGTTAGGTTAGAATAGTTGCTGTCTTCATAACATGACGTTCCAATTCTATGATAATTATATTGAGAGAAAAAGTCCAAGCAATACAAGACTTTTTACAGCCAAGTAATCTCGAATTTTGCTTATCAAAGACGCTAGGGATTTTCCGTTTGTGGAAGTTTTGATTTGGGAGTTATAATTTCTAAGAACGGGGCTAATCTGCTATTACTATAAGCTAGATACAGATCCCTTTTCTGCATAATGCTACTGGGAATTTACTAAACCTGCTCTTGGCTGTAGCTCGCTACGAGTACATACCAATGAGGCAGCCTGTAACCATCTCACATTATGGGAACCGATTCAAATGTTACCCTTGAACCCTATAATTTCATCCTATTTCGTCCCTTTCCGGGCTTACCTGTATTATAATTTGGATGATATCACAAGCTTCGGGTATTAGGGTTACAGAAATCAATTAAATCCTTCCAATACCGTTATTTCCGTAACGGACGATATACGGAACTCGGTTAATACTCATGGGTGTAGCGATGCGCTCTTGGCTTAAATTTTGGCTTCCAGGTTGTCAGCACCATGGGCTAAGCTTGGATAATCGATGGGCGAACGCACGTTGAACATGTTTTGTTATCAGTTTATGCTTACCTATATATAGCTACCGTTCTCCGTTTAATACTGCCATAGGTTTTTACGATACCCTCGGGAGAAAAGGGGGTTGCATTATGTTTTGGTAATATAACTTTGAGGCATTCAAAGATAGATGCGATTTGACTATGTGACGAGCAGTTCTCATTCTTCAACCATTTTTTTTACAACATTATGTAGTCGAAAATGACAATGTCAGTCAAACAAAAATGTTTTGGCGGAGTCATCAGATGATTTCCCAAATAAAAATAAAAAACCGTCAGGGATCTTGAGCGCTGACTTTGTGCTGGCTTCAAGGCTGTGATTCCACTTGTGCAGAAGTGCAATATCGGCTATCTCTAATCATATGATGTGAGATGGAGAGGCGAGATATGCTATCCTTGTACTAGTGATTGACTTGCTGATGTATACGATAAGCAAAGCGATCTTCGCTTTTTCAGCTAGCGCTCAAGATTCGTGATCTGTAAAAGGCTTTTTTTTATGGTAGGTGAAAATCATCGAATGACGAAACCCGCTCTTGGGCGGAGCGGGAGACCAGTGTCAGACTCTTACTGACTAAAAAACCTACCCCATTCCTTCCTTGCCTTATTCCTAGATCCACGGTAACAGTTTCACACAAACCGGCGGCTCCAGAAGGCTTCGACCCTGTAGGGCCCCTACAGTTTGCTGGCAACTCCTTGAGGCGCACGGGAACGGTGCGCGCCGTTGACGTTGACCGTTGACGACTGGCTAGGTAGATGAATACAAACCTGACAGTAAGTCGGTGAGTTAGGGTCCACGTCAATCGTGGCTAAATAGTCTTGCTTAGTTTGGTCAGGTTGGACACAGACCACGTAAAGCAGTTCTTCTCGGGGCCCTTTCTCAAAGGCGTATAAAGGAGATGGGTAACCCGGTCCATGTTTACCTGGGAACAAACAGAAAAAAAATTAAAGTATTATATAAAATTTCTAGACTTTTCCAAAAACATATATATACCTAACTAATTTTTGCTGTTCCCGTCAAGGTCCGTATTGATCCGTGACAACTTTAAACACCATCTATGTACACGTCATATGGATTGGATTAAAATATTGAGTATTAAAACAACAAATTATTTTTGAATTCTCGTATTATAGATCAGTAAAACTGTAACAAAAAATAAAAACATTTGTTTAAAAAAAAAACCGTTACGTCATAATATTCGACATTTTAAATTATATACATAGGTCGGTGTTTTCTGGCTGACTACCCAGATAAGAAATAAGAAAACAAAGTCAGGGGTCAAAATCTCTTTTACGAAAATCAGCATTTTTTTTTTTCAAAAATTTGACCTCTTACGCCTTATGCGAACATAAATATTAAAAGTTTTTGTCCCATATTAAAAGTTTTTTGTTATCATGACTACAATAACGTGTTTATATAAACTCTATCCCTTTACACTCTTGAATACAGTATAGTTCGTCAAATAGATCGTATATAGAGCTAGAGGTAGGTTCTTCGATATTTTTTTTATATAATCTGTAGTTATTATTCGACCAAAAAGGGTAAAACATCAAGTCTTAGATTCAGCACCGTTTCCAGAAATAAGCTGGAAGTAATTGCGGCTCTCCTCGCCTTTTTATATGCAAAACGTTTGGAGACTGAAAAACCGTCAGACTACTTCAGCATTTATTTCAGTTATTGCTTAGACTAATAGGCAGTAACTGAAGGTTCTTTTTATCAGCATTGTACAGAAATCGCTGCTAGAACTTTTCGAATAGCGTAATTAGAGACATAATAGAAAGACAGTAGTGGTGTGCTAACGCCGGCGTTCGCTTGGAGCTCAAGATTTTAATACATTTTTTTTATATATAAACTAGTGCTTGTCTGGGATCCCACCTGATTATAAGCAGTGATGCGATCGTTGATGGTGAAACGCACTGGTGTATTAAGAGCATATTCACACGAGTCAAAACACCTGAATTATAAACGGCCAGGAAGACCCATCAATAATATTTTTCAATTTGAAAAAACGTTTAAAGAATTGTACAAAATATTGGTCTTCTACGTACCTACCTAAAAATACGATCCCTAAAATTACAAATGCACTGATAAACCAAATAATAAAAATCAATTTCCTAGCTTTTCCCTCCAAATATTTATTTTGGGGAGCCAAATTTTCTTTCAAAAAGAGAACTGTCAATTCGTATATACCGTCGATAGGAATCAAGCCGTTATTTTTTCCTGCGTAAACGAGGGTAGAGGGCAAACATGGAGGGAGACATCCCTTCATCCCCCTCGCTATTTTGGTAATCACGTCAGGTAATGCTTGCATATAAATTACTCCTTTGTTCGGTTTAATCCTATCAATAACCCATTGTTTCGGCTACAAATTGCATAGCTTGTTGGTTATAGATAAGCATTTGGGTATGAATATTAAATCTGCTTTAATATACTGTATAGAAACAATGTACCTAACTAGTTACTGAAGGTCGAAAAAAGAAACTAAATTATTCACTTGAAAGACACATACTTGCATCTACTCGCGTTCATCACTCGCTTATTGATAGAAAATAGAAAGGGATATCATCATCCTCAATTTGTACAGTGCAAGGTTACTGCACATTCAAGATTGGTCATGACGGTTCGAACTTGTATGAAGAGGATTATATCCAATTTTCTGGTTGCCATTAAAGTTGGGGACTGTGCGTAACCTTGAATGTTAAATGGCCACGTATTATATGCGAAATTTTATCGAAATCTGTTCTACCATTTTTTGACTATTTTATTTTCCTTTCATGTTTTGGTCTGGATTTCCCATTTCTCGATAGAGCATGTTCTAATTTTACTGTTTAGGAGGTGCTTGTAAAACACTGAACCGTAGATGACTTGGACTCGGTCATACCGAACAACCAGATTGTGATCATAAGCCAACTTTGAGCGAACACTTTCTGGCTCGTCTTGCTTCAGTCTCAAAAAATAAACAGAGCCACGAGGTTGCCGCCAAATTAATTCTATCTTGCGTATGCAACCAAAAGAGGTCAAACTGAAATAAGTTAGAGTATTCGATATGAACTTACCAAATAGTAACCACCTTCTATCAATGACTTTTTTAACAAAACACCCTTTAATTCATTACATTAATTACCTGTTACTTAATCAAGTTATCTCCCCTCGATCAGATTAGGATATTTTTTCAAGTCTGTTTCTCGTATTATCAATGACACGCGATCATGAAGTAGGTAGGTACGTACATTCATGCCGTTTCCTTTTAATTTTCGGAAGTACTCGAGTCGATAAAATAAAGTGCTACCTGAGATTACGGTTCATTGGAAAAAGGAAACGAAGGCGTAGGGTTGGGGTTATGTTTAATTTAAGTTGTGTGCCATATAAACATGTTTTTAGGGTCCGTACCTTAAAGTGATTCAAATTCAAATTCAAATTCAAATTCAAAGCATTTATTTCAAATAAACCTTTACAGGCACTTTTGAAATGTCATAAAGTCGGTCTGTCAGGAAAAAATGACGCTAATTGCACATTCCAAAAAGTAGGTCTCAATGGAGAAGAATGTGCAAGAAACTCCATGGACACTCTTTTTAATCATGTTGTGTTTTACAGATATATTGGTTACATATTTTTGTCGCTACTATGATGTGAGAACAATGTAACTAAAATGATAAAAAAAGTACATGATCTAAACAAATTAAAATAAACCACTGGCAGCTAAGAGATGACCAGTCCCAACTGACAGCGCCCGTTCACGGACATGACGCGTATATCAGCACCACTCAGCTCAACCATTATGAAGGGAACCGAATGATCCAACACACGCGCCACCATCAGCGAGACATTTGAGTGAGCATGACAAACTCTCTACTGCCATGGTCATTTACGTCAAACAAGTAAAATATTAACTTTAAACTATAAATTACTCCATGGTACTCACATTTACAAACATTGAGAAAAAAAAATGCTTCTACATTATACAACACTATAATAATGTCAAAACTTAAGATAAAAAATAAAAATAATAATAATAATAACAATAGTGTAATAAATAAATGAGGAGTGACTTTTCAAAATGGCTTATTTCTGTATGGTCATTTTTTTCAGGACCAAGAAAAATACGAAAACTTTTCATATATGAATATTTTTAGTAACAAACTTCTATGTACATAATCTAGGTACGTTAATAGATCGTTTCACAGTGTATATATTTTTTTTAATACTCTAAATTATGAGTTATTATCATATGATTTAAGGAAATAAGCCATTTAGTCGCAAACTCCAAGAAATAAGATGTTTTGTTTCAGCACTCCTAAAAAATAAGCCATTTTGTTTTGGCACTCCTAGAAAATGTTGAGAACAACACTCCTAGAAAGTATTGAGAAGTTGACAGCAAGGTGACACATGACGTTTAATATTTTTTTAATTGGCCGTAGTCAAATAAAAAGTGTTGCCAATGTATAAAAATATATTTGCGGATCCACTTCCAGATATTACAAGCTTTATTTACTTTCACCTGTCCCGTTGTCTGTCGTTCTGTAATCAAATCTTGCAACTTAAATTTGATCCACTTCCCGGTTTCCGATTGAGCTGAAATTTGGTATACACGTTTACGTTCGGATGACAATGCAATATTATGCAGACATGGAGCTGATCTGATGATGGAATCGCGAGGTAGCCATAGGAACTCTGTAATTAAACGGCACGACCACGTCGAGTTTGGGCTCGTGTGAATCGTCTTGACGAGTTTTATTTATATAAGTATAGACCACCGCTGTAAAAGCTTGTTATGAAAAAAAATATTTTCATTGAAAACTTGTTAAAGCTATCTTTCAACCCTCCAAAATAACCTGTGATACCAGATTAGAAATAAGCCATTTTGATACGTATTAACAAAATTTCCATACAAAATGTTCTAGAAATGAGCTATTTTGAAAAAAACTCCTATCACAATTAGTAGGGCCGAGAATTAACGTGAATTAAGCTATTTTGTTGCGGAAAGCATTTTCTATGGCCATTTTTCTTCGAGTTTAAAGTACTTTAGAACCGGACACTTCACGTCATATAATGTGAGTGTACATAAAGTCCCGATTGGCATTAAAAAATAAGTAAAATTGGGAACCCGAAATAAGCCGTTTTGAAAAGTCACTCCTCAAATATAACTTAAATAATAACTTATATAAATAATAACTTAAAGTGATAAAATGGAATCCTTAAAAAAGTGACCTTATCTTAACATCATCGCCGTGTCCTCGTGGGGGTAACCGGCGGCGGCTATCTCTCGCGCCGGGCCTTGGTAGAAGCTATGGTCTGGAGTGAGGAGGAGTCACAGGCAGTCACCTTCTTTTGCGAAGCAGTAATGCTAGCAAAGGAGAAAGCTGACCACATAAGACAACGGCGCTCACGCCCCAGATGCTGCCAGGATTCCGATCCTGATTTCCGGACACCATAGGCGCGGGCTTGCGGACGGTGAGCAATAGGTAGCTCACCGTCCGATTGTCTGATAACCGTTTGGACTAAACTCAGTCGTGGACGACGTGTACCTCAAAGAGTTATCATCAAACTTAGAGACCCAGTAAGGCCGAAGGCTATTATTAATATCTTTGTTTCTGGGGGCATACCCATAATGGTGCAATTTATCTATAATATGAAATACTAGCGACCCGCCCCGGCTTCGCACGGGTGCAATGCAAAATATACCTACTACAGAATGTCCTTATACACAACGTTCACAGCTTTTTTGTCATTAGCCAATACAAACATGTTTTGCTTAGACGTTACTCTTGACAGCGCGACATATAATTGGCCATGTAAAAAACACTCAACACTCAAGTCTAATCCTGCAACGTTAAAAGTTTGACCCTGCGATTTATTAATGGTCATTGCAAAAGATATCTTTACCGGAAATTGTAGGCGTTTAAATTGGAACGGTAAATCTGATAGTATCAGAGGAATTCGGGGAATTAGTACATCTTCTCCGGTACCACATCCGGTGAGTATTGTGCACTCTATTATGAATTTTTTTAGTGATTTTCCAGCAAACGTGTGCCATTGCAGAGCTTAGGAGGATTCAGATTTCTTAATAAAATAACAGGACAACCTACTTTCAATTCCATTTTATGAGGAGGGAGTCCAGAAGGGTTCAAAGAATTAAGAAATTCTGTAGGAAAATGTACAGCTTCTTCCGAGTCGAGAACAGTATCGACCGAGTAGTATATTTGCGTCGGCGTATCAATTTTTGCAAGAATCAAGTTGTTTGCCTTATCTACTTGTTCGTTGGTTGGTGACAGGATGGCTCTTTCTTTGAACCAAGATAGAGTCTACGCGTGCGATCGCTGCAAATCATAAAGTGCTATAAGGCGAAGCGCGGCCATCGACGCGCTATTTATAGGCACGCGCCGCCCGGCGCAAACAACTACGACCCTGCATTTTAAATTTGTAATATCTTCGGTAATATTCACTTAAATTACATGCTGTAAAAAGCATATTGATCTATAATAAATGCACAATTTATTTAAGGTACTGAAATGGATAAGAATTAATGCTGTATTGTTTAAAATCACTTCGTAAATAACCATTTTTTAGTAAAGAATAAAAATGGTTATGCTGGGTTATCCCTAAGAGATAGACATATACCATCGCGGACTTTTTTGTTGAACTTTTTAAGGTGAACAATACTGTAGTACATTATTTTGGTCTATCTCGTAGGGTTCAGCCAGCGTTTGCAATATAAGCGCAAAAAAACGTGCTTATTTACGACATCACATTAGAAACCTTTAAATTTATCAGTGTTTCTCTACTATATTATGCATTTATTATACATACAAACCTTCCTTAAGAATCACTCTATCTATTAAAAAAAACCGCGTCAAAATCCGTTGCGTAGTTTTAAAGATCTAAGCATACATACGGACATACAGCGAAAGCGACTTTGTTTTATACTATGTATTGATTTAGAAATATATAAGTATGTTTATCAGTTGTCTAGTACCCATAACACAAGCTCTGCTTAGCTTGGGACTAGACGACATTGTTTGACAGTTGTGAAATATATTATTATTATATAAATTTTAACCTAGTACGATATTTGACCTCATATTTTTATTGGGGTCTTAGACCAGCTTCTGAAAGTAAATTCCGACTCCTGTGTGAAAGCTAAAAGGAATGGGGTGAGTCGTTTAGGCATTAAGAGTCTGACTCTATCTCCTATTCTACTCAAGGGCGTCGAATCATAAAAAAAAACCTAACCTATGCTTAAAGCATAAAAAAACGACTTTGAAATTAACAGATCAAGGTCGTTGGCGTAACAGATATGCTATTAACGACTATGACCGTCTAGTACACTGTCTGTATGCATAATGCATTGATGATGGACTGGGAATGCATAATAATGGGATACTTTGTATTTAATGTGTCTGGTATTGCAAACCTACCTATATCTGCTAAACACAGACTTCATAGCTTCTGTAATAGGCAGCCGCTATTAAACAATGAAGTAATAGGTAGTTACTCCGGTTTGTGTGAACTAATTTATGTAATCTACTCTAACCACTTTGATGATAGACTTTATACAAAATTTGCATGCTTTAGGGCACCAAGTTCCCGACTCAGGACAAAAGGTATTCTATACTCTGTAGCCCCTATATGCAGCATCAATTTTTTTTTTTTTTTTTTTTAGCAGCTATTTTTATATGGTGGGAAAAATCATTGACGAATCCCACCCCTGGGCGGAGCAGGGGACAGTATCAGACTTCTACTGACTAAACGACACACTGCTCCTTCTTCCCTCAATTCCAAGGTCCCAGTGTTCCACTTTCACATCAACCCTTGGTCTCATAAGGCTTCAACCCCGCTGGGCCGATGCATTTACAGTAGTCTTATTACTACCATATGTAACGTACAATTGGCGAAGTCTTTGGTAAATAAAATTATAAATACGGCTATATCGGTACCGGTCACACAAAAAAAATTTTTTCTCTAACATGAAATTCTCGACCATACTGTTAGGAATAGATTGAATAAAAATGCTCGTAATGAGACTATAATATTTTTATAACATACTAGCTTTTGTCAGCGGCTTCGCCCGCGTACATAAAATATAGCCTATGTCACTCAGGAGTAAAGCAGCTTTCTATTGTTGCTTAAATTTTTCAAATCGGACCAGTAGTTCCAGAGATTACCCCCTACAAACAAAAAAACAAAAAAACAAACTTTACCTCTTTATTATATTAGTGTAGATTGTTAATCAGAGTGCATGTCCTATTTCTCTCACTCAACCTTAAAATTAGTAAAAGGGACGCTTCTTAGGATATTGCTGGCTCGAATATTGGATTAAGTGACGAACAAGAATCGTTGAACGATTTTATGAATAAATCAATTTCGTGTGAAAGGCAACGAAGGATATTAAAACAACAGCTCGTCAATCCTATTAGGAACCCACTTAAGATTATATCGAAACCGTTCAAAAATTAATACAAGGACCTTCTTCGTTCGTCGCCTCTTATTTCCTTAGCTTTGAGAATCTTAAAACCATACTGAGTTTAATAAATCCAAGGACTTCTTGAAATTTTTCTATTAAAAAAATAAGCTTTATCTAAACAGTGAGATTAAAATCACTAGGGTTCGTTTGAGGGACCTCGTTTAAGGCGCTTTGAGGATACTCCTCGGGCGAGGCAGGAATGATAAATTGCAACCCGCTTGATGTTTCTGACACTTTTTTTCAGACCATGACCTTTTACCGGTCTTTTATTTCGCTTATCATGTGATGCGGACGAATAAGTTTGCTAAAGAGCTGACAAATAGCAATGTAGGAGCAGTCATGTGGGACATGACTCGTGAGCATATTGGCTTTTAAAGAATACATGGGATTTGAAATCCCTTTATCTTTTTAAATAACAATGGTTGGTCATCGTTCTACAGCCCCATTTAGAAAAAACATGATTTTTTATCCTGTGGAACATCCAAAATCAGATTGAAGCATCAAATGGCTTGCAGGTCAAGCACTAACTAAATACTGTCTAGACGATGTTTTATTGTTGTTGTTATACCCATCAAAAGTACAGTACCGTAAATTTAATTGCACATAAGATTTAATTATTTTAATGTGCAAATTGATTTCAGCTGAAATAGTTTATTGTGTCTTAACTTAATTTTAGCAATCATGATCGTTTTCTTAGGTAATTACTCTGTTAATGTTATCTTAAAACTTCTTTGAGACGCTCGTATTTTAAAAATTCCGTTCAAAGTTCAATATGCTCTCCTCATATTACCCTAACTATTGTGCAATTATTCGCATCGTTACGTCCCTATAGGTTTGTGAATGTAAGCGTGAACCCCCTAATTCTTACCCTAATGTTTCAGATGCTAACATAGTGCAATGTATAGATGCATCTGTTTTGCGTGGTTGTGTTGCATATTTTGCACTATACGTTATAATATCTTCTGTTTTTTTAATATGATATGCGCCATCCTTATTGCGCAAATACTCTTTTTTCTTTCTTTCTTATTTTAACAGCATAGACAGATTTTACTGTGGTAATTAAACATTCCTCAATTAAACTGATCTAAAGATGTTTTGTAACCAAATGAACAGTTTTACTCATGTATTCTAAATATATGTAGTTAAGTTACTATTTATTTTGTTAAATTACCCTTCTTCTGCTAGAGGGGAGGCCTGTGTTCCATCAGTGGGGACATCTCAAAGCTGATGCTATGCAATAGTTGTTAAATTACTAGCGGCACACCCACGTGATTGTACAAAATTATCTTTACGAAACTAATTCAGGTCCCGCTCTTTAGACTACTCCGAATTTCATCTGAACCCGTTCGAACAATTCAACGCGAAGAAGTTACTTCTTCTAAATATCATATACACGCACAAATATAAAATTTCACTTACATTTTTAACTGAAAAATATTAGTACCATCATCCTAATGTATATTATTAACCTATTGAATACCGTAATTAGAGACAATAGAAAAACAATAGGTGTGCGAACGCCGCTGCGTTCGTATGGGGCTCATGAGTTCAAGCAAGTAATTCCGAACGCAAAACAAATTAAGATGTAATAATCCATAACAATACTAAGAGCAATCTAAACAATCTAAAAAACCATACACTTGATAATTAAACAGATGAACAAATAACAAACAGTGAAATTAAAAGAGAACAAGTTATGAATAAGTTTGAACTTGAAAATAACATTAAAAGAAAATTGAATTAAAATATAGTACTTACAACACGACATATTTTTAGCACTGCTAAATTGACAGCTGGTTACACTGATGATAGTGGAATAACTAGTCGAAGTAAATAAAGTATGCATACAGAGCTTGATGATAACTGATGCATAAAGCTGTCTCTTTCTAACTCCTTTAATATAGTGAGTAAGATAGAACAGTTGCAATCCTTGACTGATTTAATATATTAATGTTTGAAAGAAAATTTAAAAAAAGAAATCTTTTTATTGGGAACAGTGACACTGAACTTGACTAATGATAATTTATTATGCAATCTTGTTGCCTCGGACAAGATAGACCGGTGACCAGCTCGCGGTGATCAAGTCACGGAAATCCAATGAATGCAAAACGCATATGATCGGTCTTTACGGTAACATTTGAGGAATGTCTATGTCCAAGAGGTGACGATTTTTGCCTGAAAAGATGATGATGATGATTGTTATGGATGAGACTGATTCATGTTTAGTTACAGTTCTAAATACACTTCAAAAGTTTAATAAACTAAATTGTATTCAGATGTTTGAATGCTTGTGATTCAATTAGGCGTCAAAACTTAAACGGATTAGGATCGAACACAGAACAGGGGTGTCAACATAAAATATTTTGACTTTGAAATGTAGAGGACCAGAGGCCTTACCTCTAGCTCTTAATTCGATCAATTTGACGACCTAAACTGAACTGTTATAAAAATGATAGGGCTATAGGGTGTAAAGCTCTATTGCCTCTTTCTCTCTCGCACGCTAGACATTATGACACGTCACAATAAGACACCACCGGTCTTGTTGATCTAGAAATGTTTGAAGGTGGTATATAAGAACACTTTCATAAAAAAACGATAGGTTACTACCTACCTACGTATTCCGTACCGGTGTATGTACTAACTTTTCTTGAATTCAGAAATTATACTTATCATGAAAGTAGGATTCTATAAATATATTTGCACGTTTTTTGACATAATTTTTTTCGTCAGTTTAAACTATTCGGTGATTCCTGGCTGTCTACTCTGAGAAGAAACACCAAAATAAACGCAGTCGCTAAAGTCTCTTTTACTTAAATTTCATATAGCAACAATGCAATAATCAAATCATGAAAATGTTCACATGATTTAAGATTAGTGTCTGAAATGGTATTAAGAGCAAAGAATCACACGAATGTACTTGTCCCGTCAATGCAAACTTTAGTGTCGGCATATCAATCAAGATAAAAAAAAGATACAATCGGCTAAATGCGAAACTTGCATTTCGAACACGATGAAACAGAATCTTGTAGCATTATTTAAACAAAATCAAACACTATATTACAGTCAATCTGTTTTTTTTTAGTTTCACCTATCACGGTATTTGTTTGTAAAAAAATCGCGTTTGTTGTATGCCATACTTCAAAATTTATTTAATCCAGTTTTTATTTGTTGTTATTCGAGTAGCAACAACAGAAATTCATCATCTGTGAAAAATCAACTGTCTACGTATGGTAACGTACGGTTCATGAGATACAGCCTATTAACAGACAGATGGACAGTGAAATCATAGAAATAAGGTCTCGTTTTACCTTTCGAGTACTGTTCTGAATAATGAACACGCTAAAATGAAATTGGGGTTATGTCAATATATTCCACAACAAAACATAATATAACGTACCTAAAAACCCCTTTCGTTTCCACAAAACCGTTTAAATAAACACAAATAAATTGAGAGAAAACCTAGAACTGATGCCTATTCATATGAACATAAAGGCTTTTAACGTTACTCATAAAATTAATCTCGATTGAATAAAACATACGATAAGTTATAACAATGAAGAAATCAAACAACAAATATTATGAACTCGTAAAGAAAATCAAAATGAATTTGTGGAGCGAAATTAATTCTTAAATAAGATTAAGTTTTTAATTAGAAAAGTTTTAAGATTTAAGCAAAAATGGTTTGCAATGATTACGTAAATTACGAATGTACATTAAGTCTTTATTGAAAGGAGAATTTATAACTGGCTATCATATTATATACTAGCTTTTGTCAGCGGCTTCGCCCGCGTACATAAAATATAGCCTATGTCACTCAGGAGTAAAGCAGCTTTCTGTTGTAGCTAAAATTTTTCCAATCGGACCAGTAGTTCCAGAGATTACCCCCTACAAACAAAGAAACAAACTAACAAAAAAACAAACTTTACCTCTTTATTTTATTAGTGTAGAAAACCAAGAGTTATATGTATATAGGGAGACTGGTTCAAGTTAGCAAGTTTAATACATTTATGTTCGCCTAATTGGTCAAAATGTACTGAAATTGTTTTTTTTTTTTTTCACACGGATGAACCATGTCCTAGACTAGCATATTTTTACTTTATAGGATACTTTTAGTACTTTAAATATTATGTTCCCTTCTGAAAAGCCAGTACTCTCATATTGTCCATTGCGACTGACAATTTAGAGTAGAACTTTACTATAGCTGGCTTGTTCTTCATATTTAAATAAAGTTCTTAATACTTTCTCTTCTATTCTGTACACTTTGTTGTAAAGTGAATATAATTTGATAGAATTCGCAAATAAAAAATTGTCAACCTAAATTACTACGGTCTAAAAAAATTATGCCTTCCATAGCCACAACAACTTTTTTGTTTGATATCCAAAAAATAAAAATATTTGCATTTCAAATTGCATTACCGTTTTACCATCCATGCCAATAATTTCAGTCCATTTATTAAAAGATCGCTTCTAAAAATTATTAAGTGAAAACAAAATGTAAGTCCGTCAATTAATCATGTCAAAATAAAATTAGCTTCGTCAGCCTGCTGTGCTCGGAAAACATCCGAATTTCCTTTTTTATCTCCAACGAAATCATCAAGAGCGCCATTAATCAAGATAGGTACCTGAGCCAACCATAAGACAAAACGAAATGGTCCTGCGAGTAAAATGTGAGCAATAATAACATTCTGTGAGCGTAACATCGTTAAGAACCTGCAAGGCGAAGATATAGCTCCACAAAATAAAATGCTACAAGAAGAAATAAGACAGATACATCGTACATACGTGCTCTGTGATACAAACGTCTTGCACTCCGCTTCCAATCGCACTTCGAAACACAATACGACTTAAAATACGCTTATTGTCAGTTCAGAATTTAAAAAGTCTTCCACGTAACTTGTATACAAACGTCTATCAATAAACTTAGCAACTATCGAAGTATTTATCTTCGTTTACGCAATAAAAGTTTTCTGCGTCCCGCCTTCCTGTTATGCGAATGCGTATTACTGTCCTGCATAATTCGTCTCAGGCTCGCGTGCTGGTGGAATTCATGTCGGATTGAAATATGTCTGCTTATATTCTTGAACAGAATATGCCACAAAGCTTTGTCCTTGTTCTTCCACAATAAATCTGCAGTCTTCTCCTTAATCCTACGCATATTTTCCTCCAGTCTCCTAGCTTTTATTTCCATTTGTATGAGGGAACGGGTCGTATTTGTCAAAAGGCGGTACAGGTATTCTTTTCTTCGCGTTTTCCTCGGCTCCGTTGTGCTCGAATTTATCATAGACTCGTATTCAGTGCTGTCCTCGAGCTCTTGAATTTCGTCCAAACTTGTGATTTGTGATTGCTTATTTTTTGTACGGAGAAATACGCCGGTGAGTAAAATTGCGAGCACGAAACTTAATAGCATGAGGAGTCTGGCATGGTTATAGAGGGGTTTGGCGATGAAATTCATGTCAGTGAGTTGTGGGTTGTGGGTATCATAATAAACACGTCACGTTGCATCGGGATGCATGTTTTGTTTATGCGCGCTTCGAGGTTTTGTTTCGAGCAACAAGTCACGTGGTCGGCAGGAGCGCGGACGGCGCCCTCTCGCGGCGTCGGCGAAAACGGCACTGGCTGGAGTGAAAACACGCCGGTGCGTCGCACCCCACGAATTTCCCCAATGACTTTTCCTCTTGGATGTGGGAAAGGGCGTTTTATTTGGATGTGACAGCTATACTTAAACACTTTGCGACGCGGGTCGGATCGTGTAATTAAACCGCAATGTTGTATGACAGCGATTAAACTGTCATTTTCGATGTTTGAAAACCGAGAAAGTGAAAATTAAATTGTTTTAGATATTCATTATTATCAAGGACAGTATTATGAACATTTATTCGAAATCCTTGAATAAGTTCTTGTCCGCTTAAAATATGAGCTGTTAGTCTAAGTTTTATTTTAACGTTTTATGAAATCTTTATTGGGGGCTATAATCGTGAATTATTGTCGGTCGAAAAAGTTTTTGGCAAAAATTAATGCCTTAGACATTTTTATTGTAAAAGTTTTGAAGTTTATTCTTCAGAGCTGAATGTTACCGAGGCTCAAGGTGCGTAAGTAATGGAGGGGGTGACGGGGAACCGCAGAGGTTCGCCCACTACAAAATGAAGCAGACATATTTTCACGCCACTATCTCACTATCGAAGAAGATTTACGTCGACCCCAAACGTAATATACTTATGACCTGTTCTTTTATGTGTTTTCGCTGCAAGATAACATTATTTTATACATAGTAATATAATTTTACATATACATGATAGTAAAAATGCTATTAGACTTATAGCTTTGATAGGTTACTTGGTGTTTTTCGCGGCATTTAGGTTCGAACCCAAGTTTAAGTAATTTGATAAATAATTTTATATTGATCTAGGTGTCCCGACGTATCACCTAACAGTTAATAAATGTAATGACCGAAGGATGGAAAGATTGTTAACTATATATTAAAAATTGCTGTACCTATTTATTTATTTTTCTTTGAACTTGGATATTTCGTTTTTTTTTTACGTCATTTTGTTAATGTTTAAAAAAATATATA
Source organism: Mythimna loreyi (assembly GCA_029852875.1). NCBI lineage: Eukaryota > Metazoa > Arthropoda > Insecta > Lepidoptera > Noctuidae > Mythimna > Mythimna loreyi. The sequence continues at coordinate 12,015,975 of CM056780.1, read as the reverse complement.
ATGACTAGCTGTGCCCGCGACTTCGTCCGCGTGGAATAGTTATTTTGGGCATCATATTTATTTTTGCAAACAACCTCCTCAGCTTTATAAATTATAGCTGTTACCCACGACTTTGCCCGTGTCAATTTCTGTTATTATGTTAGACAATTTAGTTTTTAAAAGAACATAATTATCTAAAAATACTTCATAGAGCTACACCCCAACTTGGGCACGCCATAATCTCGGCGGTAAGTCCCCTCTTTGCCCTCGCCGTAGCCGTCACCGCCGCGATCCCGCCGATATCCGGTCTCCGTAGACGCTGGCTTGTGGACGGTGAGCAATGGGTAGCTCGCCGTCCTGTTGTCTGGTAACAGTCCAGACCGAGACCAAGTCGTCGACGGCGTGCACTGCTCCCGCGCGCCTCAAGGTGGTGTCAGCAAACTGTGGGGCCCTTCAGGGGCGAAGCCTCCTGCAACTGAGGGTTGGTGCGAAAGCGTTATACCGGGGCTCTGGGAATAAGGCAAGGGAGGAACAGGGTAGGTTGTTTAGTCAGTAAGAGTCTGACACTGTTTCCCGCTCCGCCCAAGAGCGGGATTCGTCATTGGATGATTTTTACCTACTATAAAAAAACCCATCCGCGCCGCCCGCAAGCAACCCCTCTCCTCGCCCGCCGGCCAGGCGCAGCGTCAAGTTTTGCACATCATGCATCGCGTGTGAATTTTATATCGGAGTTATTTTAAAATTGTAATATCTTCTAAGATGTTCATTGAAATTAAATGCTGTCAAAGACAATTTTGTTTACAATTGCATACTCTTAATCAACAACACATTTATTTGGATAAAAATTATATTATTATGTTGATACAACTCTAACAAATAATCGGTAAAAATTGGCTAAATTTGATTCGCATAAAAACGGTTCTAGTAAGTTAATCTTAAAAGATAGACATATGCTGTTGCGGACATTTTTTTAGATCATTTTAAGAGGAATAATTCTTTCATACATATTTTTTTGGTATCTTAAACCGTTTTTGCAGCGCACGCAACGGAAGCCCTCAAAGATGAATAAATTTCCCCGTTTTTTCCACATTTTTCGTTGTTTCTTCGCTTCTATTAGTCGCAGCGTGATGTTATATAGCCTAAAGCCTTCCTCAATAAATGATCTGTTCAACGGAAAAAGAATTTTTCAATTCGAACCAGTAGTTCCTGAGATTAGCGCGTTCAAACAAACAAACAAACTCTTCAGCTTTATAATATTAGTATAGATAACAAAATAACTCCAGCTGTTTTTAAGTTACATTTTTTTGTAGTTTTACAACACGACTTTGTTTTAAATATATAAAGATCTCTCTCTCTATAATAATTTCAGAAATTTCAATAACTACCAATAAACTTATTGAAACCGCTAAAATCACTTTTCAGACATGCAAATTTTAAAACCGGGAAATCGGTCGTGAAAATTTTAAAGGTTCTTAAAATAAATTCATTGTGAATAAAATGAAAAGAGACTTTGTAAAGGAAATATACTAAGTATTGATTTGAATAATCAACCACTAACAATAAAATGAACCGTTCCCCAAGGTAACATTTTGCAATATCTTTAGTTTTATTGTTCTGAGGGGCCGAAGTTTAAAGCTCCTGTCGATATCTTTGTAACATTGTTCTACTACTTGTAATATCACATTGTTTGCAGGCGTTTGTGAGTTTGGTATTTTAAATGCCTCATTTTTCCTAAATTCAAGCAAGAACTGATCTTGGTTGGTTTCAAATATAAAAAAAACTAAGGTAGTGCCAGTTAAATACACACAATAAGGGTTATATGCAAACTAAATTTCAACGTTTTTTCCGAATATTAAATGTTTTTTTTTTTGTGACGTAATCACAAATTTTCAATTTTCAGATTTGTTCCTATATTTGTGCTATAAGACCTTGTTTCGTGCCAAATATCAAAGTTTTAGTTTTACTGGTCTACTATAAATATGTTTTTTGAGATATAAATAGCCGTATTTTTTTTTTGTCATTAATAAACGTGTGTGTGTCATTAAAGTTTGATTTTTTTTTCACAGCACCAAAGGACCGTTAGAGTATATTGTTTATTATATTATGGTATTAATTTGATATCTCCACGCGTTCTAGAGATAAAAAGGGCCGGCCGTGATAAACAAAAGTCAACGAAGTGACCCAATAAGAGTTCCGTTCTTTTCTTTAGAGATATCTTAAATTGAATATCTCCAGCTCCAGATTTTGACCCACCGAAAAAAAAAACTATTGTTGCGAATCGCTTTAGGGTCAGCTAACTTTTTTTTTGATCAGCAGCCATGCTGTCTTACTTCAATTTTCTGCGCACAATACATCAACCTTTTCTTTGGACTCCCTCTCTCTGTCCATCTTATACACATGTATATTCTTAAACTTTTAGAAATAATTATGCGTTTTATCTTTTTTCTTCATAATTATGACCATACTAAGATAAACAACCAAAGCAAAGTTAGTGTGACACAACTCTGTTCGTAAACTATTCGAATTTTAGTATCGAATTCGAATACCATGTTATGCCTCCAGCGATGTCACAAAGCCTTTGCCATGTTTTGATTCGACATCAATAATATTACCGCTAGTTAGGATATCCATGCGACTATTGTGTATACAAGGTGCAGTTTTCAATTCTGTTTGTCCTTAAGAATATATATGGTCTAATTGCTAAAATTATTTCACCTATAGAAAACTGCTTTATTTCTGAGTAACTTTGAATATATTTTATAGCTGCGGGCAAAAGCTATTTCAGAATAATCTTTTAAAAATATCTTCAAAAACAATAAACAAACAGAATCACTTTTTGTGATCGATCGCTGTGCGTATGTGTGTGCGCCAAACTGTGCGAAGCTTTGCCCATACACTTAACAAAACACTTACCGATTCACATTAATAAGAATAAAATTTAAAAGGATATTTATCAATTTTATTGTTGGTTCAATTAAATCACTAACATAATTGCCACTTGAAATTGTTTGGCAGAATCAAAACTACACCTTGTATATCAAACCGAATCGAATGAGTTATCGCGAAGTTCTGAATCGCTGAGCAGTGATCCGATTTCGAGAAAATGCGACGCGAGGAAATTCGGACGTTGGCTGCATTGCTGACCATTATTGTGGTACAAATAGTAGTGTATTTGCATAAAGTATGTTTTACTGGAAGATTTATAGCGCATTTTAGGAGGACATTAATGTCCAAGCATTAATCTTTGTTTGAAGCTGTGGAAAAATACAATTCTGTTAATATTATATAGTTTAAAGGCCTGTCGGTCTAATGGTAAGTAGCCCTTACTGCTATGCCGGAGGCCGTGGGTTCGATTCTTATCCAGGGCATTTGTGTTATGAACTGAATCATTTGTTCTGTGTCTGCGTGTAATTTATCTATAATATGTATGTATTTAGAAATATGTTTATCACGGTTGTCTAGTATCCATAACACAAGCTCTGCTTAGCTTGGGACTAGACGACGTTGTGTGACAGTTTTGGAATATATATTATATTATATTTGATCAATATTTATTTATGTAATGAGCTAATCCGGCCAATGTTCTGACATTTAAATTACCAAAGAAACATTTGGAGAAATGAAAGGGCAAAATGAGCCTACAACATATTCGTAAACCTACCAAATACACATAAAATTTCATGGAAATTGGTTAAGCCTTTTTGGAGAGTTTTCAATAGCAAACACAGGTAACACCAAATTTTCATAAATTAAAATATAATGTAATGCAAGTTCAATAGTTTATAATCATTAAATTCAATTTAGGCACTGTATGAAAATTGTTACAGCCCAAATATAAACGTTTAGATAAAATAGTAATCTGAAGATTTTTAATATCGAGCCAAATAATAACAATAACATTCTAAAAAGATTTAAAACATAAATATACTCCATGTTTGAATAACTTACCGAAATAAAATCTCTTCTAAATTCTGATTTTGTTTGTTATAAAGATGCCAAAGTGCGTCACAAGCTTTTAATTTATTTTTCAAAGGTGAATGTGAAATAAAAGGTCTATTATGATGTCAAAGACTGTTACTTAAAATCAAGTCTGCGTAGGAGTTCAGAGCTTAAATCTTCTTTTATTTTTGGATCTAAAAGTAACATAATCACACTAATAATGTCAAAACGAAAACTGGCAATACAGACCGCCTGTAGGACACGGTGGAGCACACTGTCGAGGTGTACCCTACTTTTGGGGAGAGCATCGCCGTGTCATTGTGGAGGCAATCGGCGGCGGCGATCTCTCGGGACTGGCCTGCAAAAGGGTCGAAGCCAACTGGGCCAAAGGTTCGCGTTTGAAAGGAGCACTCTGGCCTTGGTATGTATGGCAACGTATGAATGGTGTAGGTTGTTTAGTCAGTAAGAGTCTGACACTGTTACAAGCTCCACCCAAAAGTGGGATTTGTCATTGGATGATTTTTACCTACCATACAAAAGCTGGTAAGTGTATTTATAGGTATTTTTGTTACTTCTTCATACTCGAACCGCAGATCATAACCTTAAAATAGCAGGTTACTTTTTATTCGGGAAGCATATTCCTTTGAGTGTTTTTTTAGTTAGAAAATCATCTAAAGACTTCTTTAGCTCTAGGGCTGAGAGTGAGCGTGTCAGACTTTTTTTTTTTTGACGGATCCCGCGGCTTGGCTGGAGCGGGATTCAATGTCAAACTCTTACTGACAAAACAACCTACCCCGTTCCTACGTTACCATCTATACCAGGGCTAGAGCCTTCTTTTCAGACACGAACCCTTGGCCCCAGTTGGCTTCAACCCCTTTGCATCCTTGGGTAGGTTCCTTTTTTCCATTGTTTATTTTGAGTTATTTCAGTCCATTCTGACTTTTGTTACAAAAAGTTTTATTTATTTATACTTTATTATACACCGCATTAACTACAAATATACATAGAACAAACATTTTTAAAAATAAAGGTACAATGAGCGGTCTTATCGCACAGGGCAATCTCTGGCAGACAACCTTTAGATAGACTGAGCGAAAGGAGATGGTTTTGTTACTCTTTTGTTTGAAACAAATCTATTGTCGAGGAGGAAAACCACTGGCAGCAGCTAATCTTAGAAATGAGCCGAGTATTAAATATTTATTATAGCATAGCACATCATAGCGTCAGCCATATAATGTTCCCACGGCTGGGACTCGGGCCTCCTCTTGGAGTGGAAAAGGGCCATAATTCACCAAGCGGGCCCAGTGTGTGTTAGTGAATAATTTTTCCTAACGTGTAATAGTCTTATATAGATTTTTGAATGTCACATGTCTTCGAAGTTTTGGTTCTAGAACATGCCGTTTCTTCACGTTGTTTTCCTTCACTGTTTTGAGAACAATTTTTCACTGAATGGCAATAATTCGTGATTTATCGAATGTGATGTGTGAATATCGTGATGTGTCGAATAATCAAGTCACTGTTTTTCACAGTCACGTGACTGTGAAAAACAGCGACTTGATTATCACTAACTTGAGGAATTTTGCCGTCTAGGGTAGACAGCAAAATTTAAAAAAAATATCAAATACGAGCTAACAGACTTATTTCACACGTAAATGCTTCCAATTTCCTCTTAATAAAAACGTAAATATTCCCCCACTTAATATCCCTTAATAATATTCTTACTGATCTCAAGAAAAACAAGGCGGGGAGAGACAAAAATTCGTTATTAATAAAAACATTGGTCCCTTAGCCCATTGGATTGTTCAACACAGCTGCCAGCGACAGATAAGCGGGTAAGCGACCCCTTCTTTTAAGTTCCTTGTCTTAAATTGATTTTTGGCGGACACAGTCGATAAAATATTTAACAGCTACAGCGACTAAATCGCTTTGCGAATTTGTATGCTAAAATTTTTGATGATAGATGAATGATATTTATTTTTGCAAATAGGTTGTTCAAAACTCTTTAAGACGTCTTTTTTTTGTCAGTTTAAAATAGATGAGTCCGGTGTTTTGGCTGAAACATAAGGACTCTTGTTTGATCTGAATTAATTTCAACTACTGTTGTTAGAATTTAATAAAACGCCAATGTTTGTTTTGAAAGTGAATAAACTAATATAATAATTCAAAACTTCTGATGGCAATTAGCGTTTCGTAGAGTATCTAAGTGGGCGGAGACTGCTTCCATTCTTCCCGGTTCTGAGCTACAGACTTCTTACTAACAACTAAGAAAGCCTAAGTTGTTTCGTCATATCCTTAGTGATATGCCGCGACCTTCTTACGTAATTTTAAAGCACAAATTTTGAGTTTTAAAGACCCACCGCTCGGTCTTCATGCAGCAGACATATCAAGCTCAATTCCACGTAAACTGAAAGTCTTCCGGACCACGTCAACCATTTATGTTTTGGAGCGCAGTTTAGTGTTTCGAACGCGATCTGTTAATTTAATACCGAATATACTACGCTCCATAACACGTTGGCAAACCTTGATTTTGGACCTTTGGATGTTAGTCAAAGATCAAGTCTACACACTATAGAATACCTAGAATACAGATAAATACGCTTACGCTTCAGTGACAAAAACACAGTAACTTTAATCAATAAATATGGGTGAACAGGAATCCGAAATATGCTTAAGTTTATACTTAATCTTTTTTCCTATCAATCGTTTTTAATGTTACACAAAAAATGGAAATTATAGTAGAATTATAGCGCCAGTATAGACAATAATATTAACACAGTTTGTAAACCTTATTTTAATAAATTACTAAAACAATAACTTACCCTTCTTCCGTATAGTTAATAGACTATCAGTCATCGCAGACGCCTCGTAAACGGCTCGCAGTTCATAATGTTCCAGCAGTTAATATCCAACATGACTGGCACTTCGACCCATTGTACACTCTCTAAATTAAAACCTGTAAAACGTCCTTTCAGTTTATTTCTATCATAAAAACGGAGGGTAAAGTCGGTAGCAAAAGCTGTATATACAAACTTTTAACAAGTTCGACGGAGTGAAAACTTATAGTGTATAAGTCGTGTTTACATAAATATTTCTTGACGCTACTATTATGATAGAACAATGTTCTGCCGACGTAACTAAAAAGGTTTTTAGTACATGTTTTGGGACCCCCCAGTGGTGGAATTTTTGTCATTATTTTTTAAAACGAAAATCTGGATCTATGGTATTCGTTTGCGTTAACATGTCAATGACACCCTGTATATTTGATTTATTTATTTAACTAAACTTCGAAAAAAAAGCTTTAGTTGTCCCCATTTTCATTACGACGGTTGTGTAATCGTAGCCAACGTAAACGCAGAAAAGCAAACAATATTGTTGGGCACTGAATTGCGACTAAACCGATGCAAAAAGTAGTTCGATAGTAATAATGGGAGCTTATAGTAAATGAAGCTATTATGAACAGGACAAGAAGTACATTGCTATTCCCTATTCCTGAAGTTTTTGTCTATATCTAACTAGCGACCCGCTCCAGCTTCGCACGGGTACTAATATTGAATATATTATGCATGTAGTATACACATAAACCTTCCTCTTGAATCACTATATATACACTTCTCATCAAAAAAATCGAAACACTTCCGTTTTCATTGTTTCTGTCCGAATTTAACACAAAAAAGAATTCATACGATGAAAAAAAATACATATATTATAGCTGGCAGTTTGGCCATTACAGTAATAAGCGAAAATTCTAAATTCAAAATTAGAATTTCATTTGTTTATCTTATAAACGAAATGAATCACTGTTTTGATACAAATGTGTGTTTAGGGTTGGAGTACATTTAGCGTTTAAAAACTAAAAATTGGCGCCTATCCTTAAACTTTTTGTTTTTTATTTCAATACTGTGACTTTGGGACGTCTGAAAAAAGGTTTTTTTTCTAAAACGTATGGATACTTCGCCCACAGAAGCCGCCCAAGTTGTGGCATTGCTGGATCCTGGCCTTAGTCAGCGTGTTGTGGCTGCAAGACTGCATCTAAGCCTGTCATCTGTTCATAGAGTCTATAAACGTTATCGGGAGACTGGTTTGTTCACGCGCCGTTCAGGATCTGGCAGGAATCGGGTCACTTCTGAGCGAGATGATCGATTTATTGTAACAACTTCTTTAAGAAATCGACGCCTTAACGCTTTTCAACTGCAGCAGCGGCTTCGTGTTGTACGAAGGGTGGCTGTAAGTGACTCTACAATTAGAAGAAGGTTGAAGGATCGTGGACTGGTACCGCATAAGCCAGCAAATGGGCCGAAATTAACTGCAGACCATCGAAGAGCGCGCCTTAACTTTGCACGTGAGCACCTAAATTGGTCATACCTACAGTGGAGCAAAGTTCTCTTTTCTGATGAGTGTAAAATTATGCTGTATGGTAACGACGGAAGGAACAAGGTCTACAGAAGAGACGGAGAACGCTATGCACAATGCTGCATTGAAGAAAAGGTCAGCTATGGTGGCGGTTCGTGGACGGTTTGGGGAGGAATCAGCGCCGACGGTAAGACAGAGCTTGCTTTCGTGTCTGGGCCACGTCTGCCTGCACTAAACTGTCATCGGTACGTCGAAGAGTGTCTCGAGCCTCATGTGATGCCCTATGCACATTTTATTGGCAACGGCTTCATATTCATGCACGACAATGCTAGGGCTCACACCGCGGGCGTCGTACGAGATTATCTTAACGAAGTCGATATCTCTATTATGGAATGGCCAGCAAGAAGCCCGGACATGAATCCCATTGAACATCTATGGGATGAATTAAAGAGACGAATTCGAGCAAGAGATCCTGCCCCAGAAACACTTAGCCAGCTGCAAGATGCAATCCAAGAGGAATGGGACAATATACCACAGCATGTGATCGTGACTCTCATCCGATCGATGAAGAACCGTATGGAAGCAGTAATTAGAGCTCGGGGAGGGAATACAAGTTATTAAATAAACGTTTTTTAGCTTTTTTTTTCATTTACGTGTGTTGTTTTATCCATTTCCTTTATACTCCATACGGAATAAAAATGACTCATTTAACAAAATACGAAACCTATGAAAAATTCATTTAAATTTAGAACATTAACATTAAGATTTGATAAGCTCATATTACTCACTATTAAACGACATTTAACATTTATTCCTAAATGTACACATTTTTCTGATAATCCTGACAAAACGTAAACTTGCAAGGTGTTTCGATTTTTTTGATGAGAAGTGTATTTAAAAAAAAAACGCATTAAAATTCGTTGCGTTCTTTTAAAGATCTAAGCATACATAGGGACAGCGGTAAGCCACTTTGTTTTATACTATGTATTGTAATGATGCTTTTCAATCATGTTATTTATCACAAACTTTTAGTACATAACATGATTGACAAGAGTGTTCAATGAGATTATTACACGATCTTCTTCACAAAGATCTACACTATGGAATGTGCAATTAGCATTATTTTTCAGACTGACTTCGGTTGTTCTAATATTTTATTATAAAGATTGCTTGTGACTTGACTTTATGTTCGATAAACTTAGGCAGCAGCACAAGTGACAATAGTTGTTGTTTCTGGTTTTATTTCTTTGTAATACCGACTTCCAATTTAACTCCGACTGGCAATTAGCTCTTTCATAAAATACTTATTTATTAAACCACGTCTGATTTAAACTCTAGAGCTCCAAGCGAACACCAGCGTTCGCACACCTTTTGTCTTTCTACCATGTCTCTAATTACACTATTCAAAAGGTTAATAAACTACGTTCCTTTAAACCTTAAATATTAACTAAACAACTTAATGTCCAATAGAACAAAGTTCAAATTCTATTGCTATCTACACTTTTTATATGTCGTTTTAAAGTTCTTCTCTCCGTGTACGAACAGTCCGAGGTGAAAAATTTCAAGAACCTCATTAGCGGATTAGAGCTTGGCAACCAAAGACCGTCTCAGTTGCTACGGCGCATGCGTGAACTCGGCGGCAACATGATCACCGAAGATGGCATCAAGATAGAGTGGATGAACCACCTTCCCGCGCAAATTCGAGTGGTGTTGTCAGTGAACACAGACTCGTCACTTGACATGCTCGCGGCAATGGCAGACAAGATGATGGAATATTCCGAGTCGAGCAATATCGCAGCCGTCTCCTCGTCACAACCTGATTCTGCTGCTGTCAACCAACAAGTCATGTCCGCGCAAATACAAGTTATTTCGAAACAACTTGAGAAGCTGACACTCGAAATCTCCGAACTTCGCAGCCGTGGAAGACCTCACCATCGTCGTCACCAGCGCTCCCGCTCAAGATCGAAGCTCATCAAATTTAATGTGTTTAATTCAAACACATTAAATTTGTATGAGTTTGAAGCTTAAACATAAACAAATTCTGTATTAAATGAAACAAGTTTGCCGTTGAAGCGACGATAGTCCTCAAGTGCTGTTACTCCGGTTGATGTGGGTACAAGACTTGTTCGTGTGTTTAATTGATGTTTATTAAATAGTTAGGAACTTTACGGAGATGGAAATCTTCCATTTTGTAGCCTAGTTACGATGAATATGAATCATATTGTTGAAACCGTGCCCCTATTCTTTAAGGAAACAGCCTTAAGTGCAGCGCTGATTAAGTGACGAAATCCAAATAAGTGTATGCAAGTTCATTGGAAGGGATTGGATCAGAGACACGGCAGCGGCGACTGCAGCGCGAGCACCGACCGTTGCCATTGCTTGATGCGGTTTACCTCCTCGATTGGTAGTATTACAGCTTTGCAGAAGGAGGCGACAGCCTGCTATTCCAGACCATGTCCTCTACCAAGGCTTCCGATCGCAAGAGAACACGGCGATGCTATTCCTAAGCGGGGCACACCTCTCACAACCTCTACCGTGTCCTCCGGGCGCGGCAGTCCACACAGTGGCGACACCCAGGCATCACTTTCTCCCGAATCCGGGGCAGGTACCTCCGAATTTACCATGTCCGTTGAGAACCTGCGTCATATGGAAGGTGAGAACACCGCGAGGTCTTTATAGCTACGCCTCAAAGAGGGGACATGCCGCCGTAATTATGGCTTGCCCATCTCCTCATTTGGGTGGTGTGGGATTTTTACTGACTAAAACCACACCTAAGGGCCCTCGCCCACGGGCGACTTTTTGTAGCGATGCAGTCGCGATGCTCTCGCGCGTAGCATCGATACAGACGCGAAGCAGTCGCTAGCTGTGTGCCCGCGCCCACGGGACCAGATTCAGTCGCGATGCAAACGCGATTCGATCGCGATGCAAACGCGATTCGGTCGCGATGCAGTTACGATACAAAAATACCTTGGATCAGTACAGTTGCAAGATGGACTCCGTTGAGGCAACATTAGTCACGTTGTCTTTGGTGCTGCTTTTACGTAAGCAGCCGAAGCGTAGGCAACGGAAGCAGCGTCAATATTGGATGCATCCATTTAATACCCAGAGATTACTTTGTGGACATCATGTAACAACATTCAAACAACTCAAAAATTATGATCTTAAATTCAAAAGTTGTTATAGAACGCGCGACGCGGTCGCGCGTTTGTATCGATACAATCGCGATGCAGTAGCGCGTTGCAAATGCGACTAACACGCGTTAGAAGTGATGCAGTCGCGCGTTTGCTAAACGCGCGACTGCATCGCTACAAAAAGTCGCCGTGGGCGAGGGCCCTAAATCGTTCCGCTACCCTTTGCATTCTAGGACTACGGGTTGCCGTTTCAGGAAATACCTATGATCCTAACTTCGCATTTTCGGCCCTGCTGGGTCCCTATAGTTTGTTGATACATCTTTGAGGAGCATTAGGATCACTACACGCTGACGACAACTGGGGTTTGGTCGGTGTACAGAATAGAAGGACTGCCACATGGCGAAACAATTTAAAAAAAAGAACGAAGAACTCATTGTTCAACGTACAGATAAATTAAAATTTGATAAATTCTCAATTTGAAATACAGATTACTTCTAGATAAGTGTGCTTATTGTCGCCATTATCAGGAAAGATAGTGGTCAAATGCGAGAGTCACAATAAATTAAAAAATAAAACCACAGTTTAAAAAGTGAGTCGATAACTGTTATACGTTTCCAAGTTTAACAGAACACAGATTATTGACTTTAAAGTAAAGAATAGACCAGCTTAGTCAGAATATTTTTGGAACAAAAGTATTAAGTAAAAAAATATTATACGTAAAAGATCATTCATTCTTTATTTTATTTTCATCTGTGAAGTAGTCACAGACACAGATCTAAATTATTCTTTTATACCGTTTTATATTCTTTTAGAATATAAAGATTTCATCGTTGACCGTCTAAGTGATTACTTAGATTTCTTTGCCCATTACTGTCTTCATATTTCAAAAATTATAAAAAATCCAGACGATTGGAAAAGGTTTGTTGATTAATCGATAATCTTAGTCTTTTATGTTTGAACGTCTTTTTCAATAAAATATTACTTTTTATATTAGGAAATTTTTACGTTGTGTTAGAACAGAACAATTATAAGTAGGTAAGAGTAAATGGGTACAGTTAAGGTAGGTAAGTACCTAGTACGCGCTATGGAGAGGCCCAACTGCTGTTCGGTTTCTAGAAGGACGGTCCAACCCCGGTATGAGGGCTAAGAAGGAAGGGGTGGGTCGTTTAGTCAGTAAAAGTCTGTCACTGTTTTTCGCTCCGCCCAAGGTCGTGATTCGTCATTAGATGATTTTCCTCACCATAAAAAACCTATTGCGATGTATCAAGAAATATCTTATTTAGGCATAAATTTGGTTTTTTCTTTTGTTCTTGAATAATCGCAAAATTAAAAAAAAAAAAAACGAATCGGTGCTGTGCGTTTTCTTCGTCATCATCTTAGTAATAATGTCCTTTCTAGCATTCACATTCACACGATTTAGTTACCATTTTTTTGACTTTCCTGTACCCTTTTACCCACCCTAAATCATTATGAAAACTTATTTCAAGACAAAGTATGAAGCAAGTGATTTGTTAAAAGCCAGTTTAACTTTTCAACGAAATTTTAGGTAAATTCGACTCCAAGGTAATGTAGATCACCCCGACCTCGAAGGAGATGCCTTGTGGTTATCAGCTACCGTAGGCGCGAGCTTAGGCAGTGGTCACACTGCAACGCATCACGCTGCATGTTGCGTGCCAATGCACCTGCAGGCGTACTTGCGGGAGTGCAGATCTGCACTAGTGTTGTGGATTCACGGCGTCTCTGACTCATAGCCTTGTAATGTTGTTGTGTGCTGGAACACAGGCCTCCTCTCTAGCAGAGGCGAGAGGGGAATGGGCCGTAATCCACCACGCGGGCCCAGTGCGGGTTAGTGGATGTCACATGCCTTTGGATTTTTGATTCTAGGACATGCCGGTTTCCTCACTATGTTTTGCTTTACCGTTTTGAGACCAATAGTCATGACATAAATTACACAAAGCAATGCGCCTGGATGGGTTTGAACTCTCTGGGTTTGGTTCTGACTCATCGATACTCAGTGTGCTTAACCTTGCGTCTCGCCCCCGCACATGTGCGCATGTCCCTCCGCATGTAGGCGCGTGATATGCATGAACGTGCGTGGATAGAAAGAAAGAAAGAAAAATATTTTATTTGACACATAGACACACACAATACAAAAACTATAATCATCATCATCAGCCTTTTAATGTTCCCACTGCAGGGACACAGGCTTCCTCGCTCTAAGAGAGGGAATGAGCCATAATCCACCACGCGGGCCCAGTGCGGATTGGTGGATGTCACATGTCTTCGAATCTTTGGTTCTAGGACATGCCGGTTTCCTCACGATGTTTTCCTTCATCGTTTTGAGAAACTACAATATGCAGACATAATATGACAAAAAAGGTAAAAAAAATAAAATAAATTGTGTGGCTGCGCCAAATAGGTCCAGTGCAGCAAAAAACACATACATTTTCTGTGTGTTAGAATGTGCCTGTTTTCTATACAAACCGAGCAATCATAACATACATAAACCGGTCAAGCAACGTTAATACACGCATTCACGCGCTACGCCCGGTGCTGCGTGGCAGTGTGTTAACCGCCTTACAGACGATGAGTAATTTGTGTGTGACTATCTGATAGGACTAGGCCTGGCACGACGGCAGTAGCGCGTTGTGCTTCACGCACACGCCTCAAAGAGACGTCAGCTAGATTGTCGGAGCCCTTAAGGCTTGACGCCTGCCAGTATTGCAGAATTATTTGAAATATTTACCTCTGAGCTGCTAAGCTAAGCTGTGAACCGCATGTGACCTCACTTGAAAACTCTCCGTCTATATTTTTATGATCGATCGAGGAGTAATCGTATGGTCTTTTGTAAACAACCTTTTTGTGCTTACTTTATACATTCTCAACAGAAAATACAACAGAGGAAGCCTACATAAACTTAATAGAGAAGATCTTATGTTGAACATAACTTTGGTTCTTTACGGTGCAAATAATATTAATGTAATAAGCGGTATTATATTGAGGAGAGATAAACCGTATGTTACGAAAAGAGTTCTGAGTTTACACGTAGACGGATGGAGAGGAAGAGGGAGGCCAAAGAAGAAATGGAAGGATTGTGTGAGGAGTGTTATGAAAGAAAAGGGAGTTAGTGATAGTGTGACAGGGCAAAGTGGAAGAAAAAAACATGTTGCGCCGACCCCAAGCAATACGTGATCACTGCAACAATAAATTATTTTTGAAACACCCAATAAAACATTTCAAAAAGTAACATTAAACCAGGAAGTATTTAATTTATTTTCTAGTTATCAGAACTCCACTAATTGGTTAACCCAGCCTACGTTCTATAATAGCCACCTTCCACCCTTGAAACGAAAACTTATTTTTCCAACCGCAAAATCACTTCCCGAATAGCGAGTCACGCCTGCCCGAGTACTAGGCCGGCAGCGTCGAACCGTCACAAAAAACATTTCAAATCACGCGGCCCCTAATTAATTTTGTTACAAAAGTCATTGGCACACCAATTTGTTTTCACTACCAACTTGAAGGGACGCGCTGTAATCGAGTATGTTTTGTCAATTAGGCCTCCACCCAGGGAGCTCTAAATTCCCATTTGCTTCTGAGTTGTCTGTGTGATTATCCTTTTAGAAAGGGGCGGTTGAAATTTATAGTTCTCTGGTTAAGTCCATTAGGGGTCGAAGTAACTATATATAACTGTCTGCTTCCACCAAACGACCATTATCGTTGGTAGTATGAAAAATTAGATTAAAGGGTCACATCTAACTATTAAGTGCTTGCTAATTGGTACCATTTAGTTGATGTTAATTTGGGTTTTCAAGGTAATTTGTTGGATGTACGCATATCATATCTACTTACTTGACAGTTGAAACGTTCTTATGTACCAATCCTGTCCATACTGTTCGTAACATATGTAAGTAAAATTCATTTTCGTATCACCCACTGTGATTAGCAAATACGTCAAACAAATGTAGCAGCTTTCAACATTGTTTTTAATAAACCAAATTCCAGTCCGGCGGAATAAATATTGAAAAAAGCTTGGCAAACTTTTAGACCGGTCCAAAACATACGCTACGTTAAATAAACTAGGAAAAAAACTCAAAAGCCCGGAAGGCTCGTTAATCATCCACGAAAATGTTATGCAAAAATATTTACTAATAAAAAAAATACTTGTCCCAGCACAGCCAGGCCTTGAATAATCAACTTGCACAACAACAAAGTGCCGAACATAATTTACGGTACCCTTTCTCACAGGCTATGGTCAAGCGGTTGAGTTCAAAAGTCCCACTTGAGGCCTGAATAGAAATAAATCAAATCCCACAACGCACTGGCTACGGTGGGAGGCCACACTAAAGCTCGGCCTCCATCGCAAGCAAGTCCTTTTGGCGTCGTTCCATTCCACTTGACTCGGCAGCGGGTAGTTTCCACTTTTGGCGAGTGATGCGGGCGAAGTGACACGAATGAGAATAGGGGTGCTACTGAGTTTTGGATTACGAGATTATCTCGTTGTGAATGTCTTATTAATTTGTTGTGTTTATGAATTGATAAGGCATTTTCTATACTAATATAATAAAGAGGTAAAGTTTGTTTTTTTTGTTTGTAGGAGGTAATCTCTTGAACTACTGGTCCGATAGGAAAATTTTTAGCATCAATAGAAAGCTGCTTCACTCCTGAGTGACACAGGCTATATTTTATGTACGCGGGCGAAGCCGCTGACAAAAGCTAGTAGTTAATATGAACATATAGCATTTCTCAACGTTGGAACGATACATATCATATAGCACCAACATGTATCAGTAATTAGTACTATAATGTGTCTGGTGTGAATGATGCCACTTGTTGCTTTGTGCATTCTGAGATAATTTTTAAGATATGTTCGATGTGTTGCGATAAGACCACCCATTGTCACACCCAATTAATTTTAAGTTCTTATTTTTATTCTATTTTTGGTGTGCAATAAAGAATATATCTATCTATCTATGTCTTAAATGCCCGTACCACTCTTTTTGATTTTACTAAAAAAAAAAAAGTCGTTTCCCTTCGTAAAAATTTCCAGCCAATGAAACATATGTAGAAAATTCAAAGTCAGGCTTGTAGAAAATTTGTTGGCCATTTTTTTTTAGGTGGGTAAAAGTCATCTAGTTACATCTCCGCGCTCTTGGGTGGGGCGAAAGATCAGATAATGTCAGACTTTGAGAGAATTTGTAGGCTTTTCAATAGTTTTGCTAGACTAGCAAAACTTTTTGAAAATCAGACAAGTTCATTGGAATATTCGTCCTCCAAGTATAGCTTCTACTGGAACCATAGCTTAAGGTACAAAGTTTGGGTCCATGCATGATTTTTTTTTGCCGTAGAACCCTGCGTTTAGTTATTTACTACTAGGGTTGGTCCATGGGTTCAACCAACTGTAAATTCGTCAGCCAACCCTCAAATTGAGTCTACCTACACTTTTATTGTTACTTTCGCTTCACTACTTTGATTTTACGGAAAAGGTAAATAAACTTTGGGGGAAGTTTTTGTACAAAAATCTTGTAAATATTAGGTCTTTTATTTGTAAATGAGATTTATCCGGAAAATTTAATCTGCGAGTTATGTGTCGACATATGGTTTGCATTTTTTTATCTTCCAATAAGATCTGGTAACGTTGATTCTGTTCTTTAGGTAATTAATGTAAAGATGCGCTTATGGTATCCGATCTCATGGTAAGCAGTGATGCAATCGTTAATAGTGACACGTACTATTTTATATGAAACCTACTCGTATTCGCTCTAGCCTTGAAGACACTTAAATAATTATATTCGGACAAGTATACTGCAGCAGGCAAATTATTTTATAACTTCGATGTATGTGGTATAAAGAATGAAGTTTAGTTCAGACCATAGAGGTTTTAACAATGTAAGTGTGGCTTGGACACTCGCCGTATGTCGTCTCTCGTCGACGGTACCATAAATGTATCCTGTAAAACAACGAAGGCTGACTACCCTACGCCTGAGCTCAAAGCTTCGTAGATTGGATTTAACCAAATCTGGTTGATCGATTCATTAGACCTGTCTTATTATGTTAGTAACATTTTGTGGTGCAAATAGACTAGTAGGATATACTGGTCCTCTTCATCATCATCTTCCTGCCCTTGTCCCGTTTTATTTGGGGTCGGCGCAATATGTCTTTTTCTTCCACTCTGTCTTATCACCCGTCACGCTATCACTAACTCCTCTTTCTTTCATATCACTTCTCACACAATCCATCCATATTTTCATATACCTACTGGTCCTCTTGCACCTCCAAATTTCCTTCTGTAAATGAGAAATAAAATTGAAGCAAGCTTAACAAAGGCATTGATATCATGTATTAATGACAACTCTTTTCAGAATCACTGAATCAATAATATTTACTCTTACATAATTACACACTTCAAAAATGTTCAGTATTTTATATATTTATGAACTTACTTAAAGACTTTTTTTGGATTTTAGTTTAGAATTCGTTTTTTTATTAGGTATCACATTTGCATCTAAATTAGCTTATTACACTCAGATTTACGTGTAACTAGCTTTTGCCCGCAGCTTCGCCCGCGTACATAAAATATAGCCTATGTCACTCAGGAGTAAAGCAGCTTTCTATTGTTGCTTAAATTTTTCCAATCGGACCAGTAGTTCCAGAGATTACCCCCTACAAACAAAAAAACAAACTTTACCTCTTTATTATATTAGTGTAGATAAACTTACTTATTGGCCTTTTTTTGGATTTTAGTTTAGAATTCGTTTTTTTTATTAGGTATTATTATACATATTAGTATAAAAAAACATAACCTGTAATTAAGATAAGATATGGATGAGTGGAGTCTCCTAACACAGGCTTTACTTTGCTTAAAAGGAGGGAATGACTTTTACTAAAATAAATAAATAATTATTATTTCAATATCATTTTGTTTCGCTATTTTACGCATTTTTGCTTCTGTTAGGTCTAAAAACAACACTGTGAAGATGAGAGACTTTTATAGCGTGCCGGATGGAAGAGTACAGTACACTGTTATTAGCATACGCAAGATAACATAATCACATTTATTCTCATTCAACTCAACTCTCACGACAATTAGGTATATCAGTGCGCCTTACCATCAACGATTGCATCACTGCTTACCATCAGGTGGGATCGCAGTCAAGCACTAGTTTATTGCGAATAAAAAAAAAACCTAACAGAAGCGCACGTATTTCCATACAAAACTAGTATTTTCTATTGACAATATAACTCAGTTGAACTGATTATTTGTAGTTAGACCCTTTGGAACCCTAGAATAATTATTTTTTACAACGTATTTAAAGTTTTCGGCACTAAAAAAGCTAAGGTGCTAGTAAATCGTCGTAAAGAGGCAACGACAAGAAAAACACAAAACTTCAGTCATTACGGCCAGAGAGGGAAGTCGAGAGTGCAAAGTTTCCTCTCCATCTGGGAGTGAATTGTACCCTCCCTTGACTAACTGAATCGAAAGTGTTAACATCTTGAGAAATCTTTTGTACATTGTTAGGACTACCATTAAAACTATTTTGAGTATGCCAGGGTTTTTCTTTTACGAGAAAATGTTAGTTTGTACAAAGGAAATTTTGTGTAGATACCTATTATTCCTAGACACTTTATTGTACCCCAAATAAGACGGTTCATTTACAATACATTGCTAATCTGTGTGTACAATGGCGGTCTTATCGCTGACAGCACTATTTATCAGACAACCTTTGGATGGAACAGAATAAGCTTAAACTCATAATAAGATAATGTGGCTAGACTAATAGCAAAAATCACTATTTATACGCACTGAAAACGGTTACCCATGTTGGTTGTATTATTGCTGAAAATATCTATTTTCAGCTGTGTATCTACACAGGACACGTCCTGAGTCTCAAAAGTTGTAAGGCGATTCCCAGTCACTATATTCGCGGATTTGTGGGCGAGTACCTAATTGAGAAAAGAAAGCAGTGGTGGCCGAGAGAAAAAGACCCCGACTTACAAGTTGTAGGTCGCGGTTTCACCGGGGATGTGGACTAATTTCTTAAAGGAAGGAAGATAGGCCTAAGAAGGAAGGGGTGGATTTTTTTATTAGTAAGAGCAGACTCTCGATGTCGAGGTCGACCACGGCGAAGGTGGTGTGATGATCTAATCACGTTCGCGGGGCAAACTTGGCCAGAGATCGCCCAAGACAAAGAAGTTTGGAAGGAGAAAGGGGAGGCCTTTGCCCAGCAGTGGGACACAATGTAGGATAAAAAAAAAAGAGCAGACTCTTACTGACTAATCAAAGGAATAAGTCTCAGAACACTAATTCCCGTAATTCCCGCTCCGCGCAAGGGAGGGATTTGTCACTGGATGATATTCTCCACCATAAAAAAGGCCGTAGGTTCAAACCCAACCAGATGCATTACTCTGTGTAATTTGTTTCACTGATACCTTTAATCTCACATCATCTCAACGCTCAATCAACGCGGTCTGAATAAAGGAATTGGAGAAGTGGCCTATTCCAAGCGTTCGATGTTGGCAAAACGATAGTAATTTGGTTTAGGGGTCAGTATGTTTATAACCACTTTATTTTCCTACTTATACAATATATTATTTATTTATTTTTAAATAACATTTTCTTTTTATGCACCTACCATATTGTCTCTTCACCACCCTAGGTTGACTGCTAGAGAATGCCTAAGGCATTAAGTCTGCCTTTGTACCTTTTGTTGCATGAAGAATATATAAATAATAATAATAAATTATGTTACGAAACTAATCGTGAACTACAGTTTAGCCTTACATACAATACCAATATTCCTAGAAACCGAAGGGCAAGTGAAGAAAGTGGATTTTAGTCAGTAAACAATAAATAAATGCGCCTCACCATCAACGATTGCATCACTGCTTACCATCAGATGTGATCGCAGTCAAGCTTCTGATTATACCAAATAAAAAAAAAGAATTATCCACACGCAAGTCTCTAACTCTATAGCGGGATAAGTTATTTAACGATTTTCCACCTAAAAATGTTTGAGATTTATTAAAATATGGTAACGTTTGAGTAAATATTGATTTATAGATATTTACAAAACAATATTTACTCAATTTTACGTTTAGTTTTGTACTAATAGTAAGTTAATATTTAAGTTTCTTATGTACTCGTACTCACTGTTGTTAACTTCTGCGAAAATAAAATATTACCTAAAACAAAAAATAAATAATAGCCAAAAGAAATGGTAACGCCTTCAAAGTGTGCTTAATCGTATATTATATGGGTAGCTCGCCGTCCGGTCGTCTGGTAACTGTCCACACCGAGTCCAAGTCGTCAACGGCGCGCACCGTTCCCGCGCGCCTCAAGGAGTTGTCAGCAAACTGCAGGGGCCCTTCGGGGTCGAAGCCTCCTGGAGGGTGGTGCAAACTGTTACCTCGACTCCAGGAATAAGGCAAGGAAGGTACGGGGTAGGTTTTTTAGTCAGTAAGAGTCTGACACTGGCCTCCCGCTTCGCGCAAGAGCGGGTTTCGTCATTCGATGATTTTCACCTACCATAAAAAAAAAGAAAAAAAAAATATCCTGGCCGAATCATAGAATTGATTACTCAAGTGCTCATGTAGGCCTATGTGAAATAAAAAGATTACCACTTTGACTTTGATTGTTACATGATAAGTTCAACTAAAACTGGCCACATCATCTAAAAGTTAACTTTTGATTACAATATGTCAATCCTCGGTTGGCCAATTAACTAATATGGTATTTGTATGACAATAAAAGGTACA
The DNA here is from genome assembly GCA_029852875.1 of Mythimna loreyi. Classification (NCBI taxonomy): domain Eukaryota; kingdom Metazoa; phylum Arthropoda; class Insecta; order Lepidoptera; family Noctuidae; genus Mythimna; species Mythimna loreyi. The sequence goes on along the minus strand of CM056780.1, from coordinate 11,994,820 downwards.
AAGAAATTAGTTCAAACGAGTATTGCAAACTTAAACGTTTAAAACGATCTGGTCAGTTTTAGTTGGCCATTTCTTTATTGCTTTCCACTTGTAGGCTTAAGTGATCAACATTTTCCAAAAGAAACAATTATGAACCCTGGCGGAGATGAAGACTATTCATTTAAATATCTTATAATCCAGCTTAATTTTGATTCATTGCAATAATTAAAAAAATAATAATAATATATGTAATTTTTAATACTAAATATTAATAATGACAATATTTAGAAATGTAAAATATTCATCAATATGTCAATTCAAGGAAATATTTTTTAAGAATTTGTCATTTAAATATTCGTTGACATTAAAATCTTAAAATCTTTATTGGAACATAAACACTTTTACAAATATTTTGAGTACGTAAATAGCTACATTAGTTGAATAACTGCGTTGCAGCTATTAACGCCCACCTCCAGTAAAGTCACATTATAGTAACATTTAATTATTAATAGCTTTAATAGGTAACATATAATATTGTATACTTTTTAGACATAACTAGAAGGATTGTTGAGTGTATTTTTAACCTAATTAGATGCAAGCCGTAATGTAAAAAGTATCACGCCTCTCCTTGCTACTCCAGTTTAATGCATATTAAATGTTGACCTTCTCAAAATGATAAAATTATACCAAACGTCGAAAACTTTAATAGGACTTGTTAAAATTACATTTTATGTACATAATGTTATATACTTGTTTGAAACTTTTTCGTGCCGCTGTATTCAGTTGTTTGAAGCCGCCTCAATTTTCTAGACGCATTTGACTTACAAAGATAAGTTAGTTTTTCGTTAAACTTGGTCAACTCTCTCTTCCGAAGTCTACTTTGTGGATCCTATTACTAAGTGGTAGACGACAAACTTGGTTAGTGTTAAAATGATGACCGTTACTCATAGTTAAAATTTGAGACCTATGTTAAACTTAGTTTATAATTCGATAGTGTTAATATTGTAATGTTAAGTTAAAATTCCATATTATTATGTACACAAAAAATATAATACTTATGTATAATATATGTATCGCATAATGAGTCATTTCATGTTCCCACTGCTGGGTCTCAGGCCTTTTCTTGACATTATATGATTATTTTACCAATAAATTAATTTGCGTTTTCAACATATCTCTTTGTTATCAGAGAGTTAGATCGACTCGGTTCAGTAGATTGAGATTAAAATTAATCTATATGTCTGTACTAATATTATCAAGAGAAAATACTTGTATATTTGTTTGTAATAAATAAATTCCAAAATTACCGGACCGATTTTTAAAATTCCATTACTAGTAGTGTTATTGTGCTACTGTATGATAACAAATATATTTCTTCGAGTAATTACATATTTGTTTAATAATATAACATCATTGTATCCGTTATTTTTGGAACCAATATTAATATATTGGGTTCCAAAAATAACGGATACAATGATGTTACCACTGATCACCAGTTTTATCACTGATACTGCTTACCTAATGGTAAGCAGTATTAGTGATAAAACTGGTGATTCTTTTCTCATTTCAAAAAATAAGACTACATCTCGTCTTTTAAATTCATCACAATCACCATCATTTTAGCCGAAAGACGTCAACTCTTGGACATAAGTCTACGCCGTCAGTAGGAGTCAGACACTGTTTCCCGCTCCACCCGAGGGCGGGATTCGTCACACTATGATTTTTCCCCACCATAAAAAAGTGTCACCACAAAGAACAGTCCTGTACGACTCGCATGACGCATCTATCAGATTCCAGCAACACTGACCACGTGTTCAGTCATATTTTGTAATAATGTGATGAATCTACGTCATCACATTATTACAAAATAAACACACTTACATAAACTCAAGCCTTCTGCAAGTTTATTCATTTTCCCATTCAAAATGGCGACCTTGACACAGTAAACTGAAGAAAAAAGAACTCCGCCATTACATTCGGGGCGAGAAATAATGATAATGGCCTACTTTTATGCGTTATGTCGTAAAAGTCAATCTGAATACTTTTAGTATGAAAATGATGTATTCGTGATATAACAAGCTATAATGATTACCGCGTTAGGCTTTTTTGTATGATTACTTTTCTTCATCGTCATTATTATCAATATAGCCAAAATATGTCTACTACTAGACATGTCTTTTCCCTCAATTATCACTACATCCATCTATATCTAGATATATATACTAGGAGAAACTGACTAACATATCAAAGCACAGCCGAAACTACAGGGACTAAGAGTATAAAATTTTGCACAAGGATTCCTTTAATGGCTTAAGCGAGCACTAGAGAGGATTTTTTAAAATTTACCCCTAGGGGATGAAACGGTGGTCTAAAGTTTGTATGGAAATACCTATTTACAAGCTGGCAGAAAGCTAGTCGACTTATAATAATTGAACTTCTAGCATCCAGTGGATACCCACAGCCTTCACTAGATCATTGCAGCGTTGACAATGATTACTAAAACTCACCAAAAAGTTTTAACTGTTTTTGTATCACTGAACCCTGGGTCCTACATCTTTAGAAGGTGTATAACGGGCTGCAGTCTACTCGCAAAGACCCCTTAGTTACTTATATATATATCCTGGCCGAATCATAGAATTGATTACTCAAGTGCTCATGTAGGTATAAAAAGATTACCACTTTGACTTTGATTGTGACATGATAAGTTCAACTAAAACTGGCCACATCATCTAAAAGTTAACGTTTGATTACAATATGTCAATCCTCGGTTCGCCATTTAACTAATGTGGTATTTGTATGACAATAAAAGGTACAGAGAAATTAGTTCAAACGAGTACTGACATATCTGCAAACTTAATCGTTTAAAACGATCTGGTCAGTTTTAGTTGGCCATTTCTTTATTGCTTTCCACTTGTAGGCTTAAGTGGTAAAACATTTGCCAAAAAAAATAATTATGAACCCTGGTGGAGATGAAGACTATTCATTTAAATATCTTATTATCCAGCTTAATTTTGATCCATTGCAATAATTAAAAAAAAAATAATAATATATGTAATTTTTAATACTAAATATTAATAATGACAATATTTAGAAATGTAAAATATTCATCAATATGTCAATTCAAGGAAATATTTTTTTAGAATTTGTCATTTAAATATTCGTTGACATTATAGTAACATTTACTTATTAATAGCTTTAATAGGTAACATATAATATTGTATACTTTTTAGACATAACTAGAGGGCTTGTTGAGTGTATTTTTAACCTAATTAGATGCAAGACGTAATGTAAAAAGTATCACGCCTCTCCTTGCTGCTCCAGTTTAATGCATATTAAATGTTGACCTTTTCAAAATGATAAAATTATACCAAACGTCGAAAACTTTAATAGGACTTGTTAAAATTACATTTTATGTACATAATGTTATATACTTGTTTGAAACTTTTTCGTGCCGCTGTATTCAGTTGTTTGAAGCCGCCTCAATTTTCTAGACGCATTTGACTTACAAAGATAAGTTAGTTTTTCGTTAAACTTGGTCAACTCTCTCTTCCGAAGTCTACTTTGTGGATCCTTTTACTAAGTGGTAGACGACAAACTTGGTTAGTGTTAAAATGATGACCGTAACTCATAGTTAAAACTTGAGACCTATGTTAAGCTCAGTTTATAATTCGATAGTGTTAATAATGTAATGTTAAAATTCTATATTGTTTGAGAGCTGTGATGGCCGAGTCATAATGGCCTCGACTTACAAGTTGACTTAGACTTACAAGGTTGCATAACAGTGAAGAAGAAAAAGGTCTTTCACTGTAGGTGCAGCAAGAGGAAATACAAGGCTTTTACCAATTAAAATTACACATTATTCGTTTAGCTGCCTTTTACGAACGTCATGATAACTCTTTTAAACCCTTGCAGTCATCAGCTTTAATTGCCCCATTACTCTTATTGATAAAAAATCAAATTAGTATTCAGCAGTTTCAACGAAAAAAGCGGATTCCCTTTTTTATTCCAAAAATAAGAGTAGCTAGTTACAACATTTACCTACCACGTCTGTTAAATTCATCACATCATCATTGCAGTCGAAAGACGTCCACCCTTTTTTTTATGGTAGGTGAAAATCATCGAATGACGAAACCCGCTCTTGGACATAAGTCTACGCCAAGTATAACCACAAAGAAAAGTCCTGTACGACTCGCATCCATCGGATTCCCGCAACACTGATCAGTCCACGTAGATTCATCACATTATTACCAAATCTTAGTCTTACATAAACTCAAGCCTTCTGCAATCAGTTTATTCATTTTCTCGCAAAAATTGACTTAAGAGAATTCAAAATGGCGACCTTGACACAATAAACTGAAGAAAAAAGAACTCCGCCATTACGTTCGGGGCGAGAAATAATGCTAATGGCCTACTTTTATGCGTTATGTCGTAAAAGTCAATCTGAATACTTTTAGTATGAGAATGATGTATTCGTGATATAACAAGCTATAATGATTACCGCGTTAGGCTTTTTTGTATGATTACTTTTCTTCATCGTCATTATTATCAATACAGCCAAAATATGTCTACTACTAGACATGTCTTTTCCCTCAATTATCACTACATCCATCTATATCTAGATATATATACTAGGAGAAACTGACTGACATATCAACGCACAGCCGAAACTACAGGGACTAGGAGCGTGAAATTTTGCACAAGGATTCCTTTATTGGCTTAAGCGAGCACTAGAGAGGATTTTTTTTAAATTTACCCCTAGGGGATGAAACGGTGGTCTAAAGTTTGTATGGAAATACCTATTTACAAGCTGGCAGAAAGCTAGTCGACTTATAATAATTGAACTTCTAGCATCCAGTGGATACCCACAGCCTTCACTAGATCATTGCAGCGTTGACAATGATTACTAAAACTCACCAAAAAGTGTAACATGTTTGTGAATCTCAGAACCTTGGGGTCTTGGATCTTTAGAAGGTGTATAACGAGCTACAGGCATTTCGCAAAGGCCCCTTCGATACTTTTTATATAATTGAACTTAGTACCGACGAGTACCCATATACGCACTATGCAAGTACACCAGAGGACAACCCTCGGTTGGTAAGAAACCTACACGCATACGGATTTAAGGTATTTCTAATGGAAAGTGATACCATTAGTATACCTATCAATCATGATCACGTTTTGTATAGCAGCTATAGATTATCCACATATCCGTTTTATACATTTTGTTTTACTCTATATGTTATATCACTTCATAGTTTAAAACAAAGTTGCTTCCCGTTGTCTGTCCCTATGTTTGCTTTGATCTTTAAAAATATGCGACGGATTAGGATACAATTTTTTTTTATAGATAAAGTGATTCAAGAAAAAGGGAGGAAAGCTCGTACATACAAATATATGAGTATAATACATGCATAATATATTTAATATCAGCATTGCACCCGTGCGAAACTGGGACGAGTCGCTAGTATGTACATAAAATTAAAATGACGAACAATCTCACCCCAACACACATGTGTTATTTTGGCCTCAAGTGTACTTTATTGGGCACTTTATTGCAGAATTTATCACGTTAACACATTGGGTGGCAGAGCCGCTACAGCTGTAAATCTCCTTTGTCCAGCAATACGACTCACGAACACTGTAGAGTTGTGTTAGAAACTTAGTAATAGAGTTATTAGCGACTTCTTTGAAGCTCTAGTGAGAGAAAAGTAAACATTTTCTTATTTAGCTCGGCTTTCTTAGAAACAAAGGCGTTTAATCAAGGCTTGGCTTGAAACTCATACGGTCGAAGATTATCTTTCAATGTTTTGTTTTGAAAGAAGCGTAGGTAAGCTTGTTTTCTTTGAACGGGATTTTAAAGTGTTTTTGTGATCTTTGAATAGTGTTTCAGCAAAGTGTACACTATTATTTTGGTATTTTTCTGCTTTAAACTATTATTTTTGAAAAATTTGAAATATTTAAGGTTGCCTATCATGTCGTTTGAGTAGTGCATGTCTATGATAAATCATATTTATTTTTCAAAAAAAAAAGCACAAGTAAAATACATAGCTTGAGTTATGGCAAATAGGTATTAAAAATACTTTTTACACTTTTTTATTTTTTCGACAGTTTAAACTAGATGATGTCGTTGTTTTCAGTCATAGTCCAGAGAGCAAATATGTAGGTAGTGATCGAATCATAACAATTATTATACCTTTAATATCTGGAAATTCAATTTGGTTTATCAGTCTCCTACATGTAGACTGTTGAAAGTAGATTTAGGTTTTTTACTTGACTTGATTAATCTTTGTTCTGGACCCGTGGCTTTATTGACACGACATATTTTTGGTAGTTATCTATGTTGATATTGACTTTCAAATCTACAGCGTCAGGAAATTACCAAGTAGTTGTCTGGCACTTTGGCTGAACTGAACTTATTTGGCGCAACTGTGAGACACAGAATATTAGTTTTCTTCTTTTCTTTGAACCTTTTTTTTTTCTTTTAACCTTAAGTGACTACATGTGGTTTCTGATTTGTGTGTCTATACGTGTCAAATAAAATATTTTTCAATACACTTACTTGGAAACCCGCTGCTATCCCACCGTTTATACTACGGCTTTTTATGACGATTTTCCGCACTAGTGCGCTTTTTCCACATAAGTGCGGGAAAGAGTGCGTGCTCTCCCCCGCCACAATATTATTGTAATAAAATTAGTGTATCGTATCAAGCTGTGCCAGTTGTTCCCAACAAAATCAGAAACAGAGCAAATTTTAATGCAATTTTTTCTTTATCTATTTTTTTATCTTATTTTTACTCTACCTTTTAGATACGATTAAACGTTGTTTTCTTTATTTCACGAGTCTTAGTTGTGTATTAAATGCAATAAATGTAATGAAAAACGTCGTTTGCCACACGTGCCAATTTGTCACTGCAGCCTTCAGCTTCGTAAAACACTAGCCTATGGCAATGACAAACTTTCTGCACTTGTGTCAAAATGTACAATTTCTTTCTTTCAACAGAGGTTACCACCTGGTGATACAGTGATCGAAAATAATATGACGGGTTTATTTCTCATTAAAATGGGAAAACGATATTATTTTTATGATCAAACTATCATTTTTCCTACAGTTGGTCTGAAGGTAAACGTATCTTTATAAATTAAGAATTTATTTTAAAACATTTCCATGAACACAAAGTTAAACCATTCGATTCTCCCCTCCCAGTACTCATGTATCTAATGTTTTGGAATTCCAAGATCGCAAAGCACCCCTCAGACGATTGCAATAAAACTACTTCCAATTGAGTCTTACTACTAACGGTAAGGTAATTTACTGATACAGTAATGGTTTGTTTACAATGCTCGTAAATATGTTTGCTATAGGTTCTTGAACCGGAGCGAGACGTTCACCAATCAGGTTGATTTATTTGATGAGAAAATAAAAGTGTAAATTACTTTTATTTTCTTCTTTAAAGTTAGCAGTAGGTACGGTCTCGAGAGAATATCTTTTTTTTTTTGTTGGTATTAAGTGCTAAGGTATTTATGATACAATGACTAGCAGTGTTCAACGTTGTTAGACTATGGCTGAAAATATGCCTCATCAGGTTTTTGACATTTAAGTACCACTGAATCAGCATCATCCTACCCTTATCCCATAATACTTGGGGTCTGAGCATCATGTTTTTTTCTTCCACTCTTTCCATTCAACCGTCACACTATCACTACCTCCCTTTTCTTTCATATCGGCCGTCCGTACCAAACCCAATCATCAGAGGCCAAAGAAAAGATATATGGATTGTATGAAGAGTGATATGGAAGAAAAGGGAGCAAGTGATAGCATGATAGTTGGCAGAAAAGAATGGCCGAAAAATAAAAACGTGTTGAATCGACCTTTATTAATTTAAATTCTGTAAAAAAAAATGGAATACATAAGTACCTATCCAACTATTATTACACGAAATGTCTGAAAACTTTCAAAAACACTACTCCCCAATTAAAAAACAGAAGAGAGATATAACAAAATTGCCTGAAATTAAATTCAAAACTTACCGGTCGCTAAACGACGATATTTGAAACTATTAATTTTTACTATCAACGGTTTGGCCGGAAGCAATCATGTTGAATGGAAGTTTCCTCCAGTGAGGTACAGTTTCCATAGTTTCTTTGCGCTTGATAGTTGTAATAACAGCTCGGGGAGCTGGAGCCAAAAGGATAAATTGAGTAAGTTGAAAACAGTTGTTCAACATTTTATCGAGTGCTTTTAAAGAATACTTACTTCAATTAAATGAAGATTTTCTTCTGTAATAAAAAATCGTTTGAGAACGTTATTTTTAGTTCGTTCGTCTGTTTGAAATTCTGTAATTTAAAGTAACATTATTTTTTGCGTTGTGGATGAAATTAAAATATAAGATTCATTGTACAGCTGAAATAATTTATGCTCATCGTAACACACCCCAATTAGAAAAAGTACTTTAAGAATTTTATAAAAACCAAATTTTAGGTAGTTTTTAGGGTTCCGTAGTCAACAAGAAACTGATATATTTTAAAATCCATGCGGATCCATATAAAATATTATTGATAACCAGGCTGGTCCTTACACGTGGAGCTATGTCAATGTTAGCATTTCCGCCACATTGCGACTTTTCTAGAGTCAAAAGTTAGTAAGGTTTTGAATGTTGTCACGGACACATACTTTCTATTGTAATTTTTCTAAAAGTTAATTAAAGTTCATTCCAGTGTTTAATTCAATTTGTTTTTTTTTTAAACTGATCTAAGACCCACCCCGTAACAGAACTCTTACTGTCTGTCTGTCTGTCCGTCCGCGGATAATCTCAGCGACCGTTAGCACTCACGATTATCTATCACGCCGACCACCTTTTGAGTACGGAACCTTAAAAGATAGGTTAGGTACCTTTAAATGCTTACTCTGCTTTTAAATATTTTTTAAGGAACCGTTCTATTTTCATTATAAAACGACTTGCTCGTACATTATTGAAGCATAGACGGCTATTGTAGAAGACAGTTTCCATCCCATTGATCGCTATACAGAACCTTCCCAGGGGTAATTACGCCGCTAGCAAGCAGATTGATGATCTGAGTGTAATACGGTCGGTGCAATGGGTGATGCTGATACTCGTATCTGTCGATGAAATGGACAGTCACCTGTAACGTCTAGATGAGATATGGACCTTTTTGAGGTAATAATAGTATTTGGAATTGTATTGTATCTGTAAAGGTGAAACTTTGTATGTATGTTTGTGTCCTATGTTTTTTTAAGAGAGCAAACTACACTACTCTAAATACACTAAATTTTTTTATGGGTAGTCCAAATGAGAATGACTTTGACTTTTTGACTCGATCAGCTGGCTTAAAGAAATGAATTTGCATTTTACATGCGTGTATTAATTCGAAATTTAGAAAAGTAGTATTTTATTTTTTAGTTTTGTCTTTTAAACTTGATAGTGTTTAATTACTTCCTTCACTTTACTTCCAATATTTCCGTGTAAGTTCATATTAAACGATCTTACGACAATTCTACTGTGATCCTACGAGCAGTTTTGTTTCATGTCTGCGAAGTTTATAATTAGATTTTAATAAGTGTTCTATGGGAAGCATACCAAACTTATTAAAATCTTATAATATGTAGCAATAAAAAAATATATTTTCAAAATCGTTTCACAATTGACCGAGCAATTGAACATACATAAAAAAATACATAGGTACTAAACATAAAATCATCTTCTTTTTGAAATCGGTTAATATAAACCCTAGTAAAATTAACTACCTCTCAACAACAAACTCCAAGTTTTGTTGTGAAGTTTAACGACCACAAATTGTCCATAAAATATTTATCTACCACTAGCGAGCTACCCGGTATTGCTCGGGTTTTTCCGGGAAAATATTGCCCAGTAGAAACTGCTGACGTAATAACGCAATTTAAGCCTCGTGATAACTACTCGGGAAATGTCAACACCATAGGAAAATAATCATTTTCCTCATCTAGAAATGATTTCGTGTGTAGTAAAAATGGTGAGAAGATGATACCAGTAGGGTTAATTAGTATAGCATAGCGTCAGTGGGAACATTATAAGGCTGACCTTATAATGGGACTTGGGCCTCCTCTCTAAAAGAGGGAATGGGCCCACCACGCGGGCCCAGAGCGGGTTGGTGGATGTCATAGGTCTTCGAATTTTTTGTTCTAGGACACGCCGGTTTCTTCACCATGTTGTGTTCACCGTTTTGAGAGCAGTGGTGATGAAATAAGCTACACAAAGAAATGTGCCTAGCTGGGTTTGAATCCGCGACCTACAACTCGTAAGTCGGAGCCGTTACCACTCGTCCTTGCTCTCTATGTATGTGTATGTGTGTACATAAATTGTGAAATAAATTTTACTTGTGAATTTCTTTTTACTGTAATAGATATTATGATCCCTTAGTCTGAGTACCCACCTATACTTTCACAAACACGCAGTCCCCACAAAATCCATAAACATAGATTTATCATTCCCCCAAAGATAAAAATGCAAGTTATAAAATAGCAGTAAAATTATGCAGCGGTAAATGTTAGTGGTAGTCGCCTGTTGTGGGACAATGACCGCGGTGGGAATCAATGAAACTGCTGTTTCATGTCCCCCTAAGGGTGCACTTTCCCTACCTACGGACATCCGTAGCGTATACAGGGTGGAATTTTAGTCGTGAGCATTATTATTACGTTGGAGTTGTCAGCAAACTGTAGGAGCCCAGCTCTTCGCTTCTTTATCTTAGGGGTCTTATTGTTGGGACCAAGGGTTGTGAAAATGTATTACCAGGGCTCTGGAAAAAAAGCAGGGAAGGAACGGGGTGGGTTGTTTAGTCAGTAAGAGTCTGACACTGTTTCCCGCTCCGCTCAAGATTTCATCATTGGATGATTTTTACCCATCATAAAAATGATGCTATTTACGATACTAATTGCATTAGATCTACTGTTATGGGTATAAAAATGTTATTTTAGCAACAACTTGTTATTAGTATTAGCTGATGTTTATTTATTTTTAAACTTTTAAGCCGTAAGCCGGCGTTTGCACACCTATTGTTCTTTAATTGTGTCTGTAATTACGGTAGTTGAAAGGTTAATTCCGTGTTGTTGTGTTGTACTGCGCTTTAACATTTTGATACTTTATACTTGGGGTTCAAGAAGTTTTATTTTTAATTAAGTACTTTTAGTGTTTACTTTCAATAATAAGCATTTGACAATATGACTTACTACATTTTTAAGGTCCATACTAACATTAATAACATTTTTTAATTGGATAGTAGCCCTTTGGGTAATAGCAATGCCCATTTATTATATATGCTACTAGCTTTTGTCAGCGGCTTCGCCCGCGTAGATAAAATATAGCCTATGTCACTCAGGAGTAAAGCAGCTTTTTATTATTGGAAAAAATTCTCCAATCGGACCAGTAGTTCCAGAGATTACCTCCTACAAACAAAAAAATAAAAAAACAAACTTTACCTCTTTATTATATTAGTGTAGATAATAACCATCCTGTATACAATTCCATCCTGTATACAATTCCATCCTGTATACAGAGTCGTTTGTTGACATGACTCCCGGATATTGTTTGGGGATTTTGCTGTAATCTGAGTACGTAATTCGAAAACTTGCTTTGTACAATTCGGTTGTATTTTGGTGTACCCGCCCCTATGGTGGAGTTTTACAAAAATAGTACTGTTTGCTGTGTGTCATCGTATGAATGTCTGATTTTTTGGAAACATAAATAAAACTAACCATGTTATTCTATTTTGGATTTTAACGCTAACTAAACAATGACAATTATTTACATATCACGATGTTCATTTTCTTCCTCGTTAACTCCAAATAAAAATAATTTCTAAAGGCGCCTTCAAATTAACCGCAAGTGCCGCGCGACAGCAGCGCGGCTGCAGCTCTGCCGCCAAGCTGCTTTCTTATTCCATGTCAATAAAAACGCAGCGTGGATACAGCGCTTATGTAGCGCAGCAGTTTCAGTTTCAGTCGCGCGGCTTTTTGTGGTTAATTTAAAGATGCCCTTACTTCATTAAAAATGTGTTGTCTCTATCCACCGATAGATGGCATTATCCCTAAATAATTTGAAAGAAACATGAACTAACTACGCTATAAGTAATAACATGACCTACGACTCTCTCATAAAAGGGTTTATTTAGTAACCGAACGTGCTTTCTCGCCTTCTCGAAATCAACAAAGCTTGGATATAATGCTTAGCTCTAGAACCATAGCACGTAATCTCCGAAAGCGTGCACTGCGACACGCATCTCCTATTTGTTGCAAACAATAACACACTTCAATCTAGACATCGTCATGAGCAGTCAATAGACTATAATGAAATTCCCAGCCACGTCAGGTATCACAGATTGCGTCCAATATGCCCTGTAGGGGTGCACGGAGCACACACGAATAGCACAACATGACCACCACCACCAGACCTCACATTCCACACCTTAACGCCCCTCACAATAGCCGATTTACTTTACTCGAGGGGGACGTGATAGGTCTAGCGATCCTGGTCGAGTATCATAGATGTATTTCATGCAATTTCTTGCGCCTGGAGGCAACGAAATGACATGCGGGATGCTTCGTGTTATATCGATGCCAATAATGTAGCCCCCTAAGCGAAATCGTCAGATGAATATAAAGAGTGAATGAAGTAATAACATAAGTTGGTGGAAAAAGTTGAGTCAACACGTCAAGTTGGAGATATTTATGATATTTCGTGTAGCTTACTTACAGCAGTTTTATGAAAAGCTTACTGTATTATTTAGTGAGAGAGCAGTGGTGACTTACGAGTTTTAGGTCGCGGTTTCAAACCCAGCCAGACGCATTACTTTTTGTAATTTATTTCATAACCACTGCTCTCAAAACGGTAAAGGAAAAGATTTTAAGAAACAGGCATGTCCTAGAACCAGAAATGTGACCTGTGATATCCACCAGCGCGCACTGGGCCCGTGTGCTGGATTACGACATATTCCCTTTCCTAAAAAGGTCTGAGTCCCAGCAATCGGAACATTATAGAGCTATATGCTATGCTATTATTTAGTCGTAAAGAATTGCTGTTTCATTTCGGTACTTAAGCTTCAGTTACAAAAAAAAAAACTACGTTAGAAGTACAAATAAAGGTGCTTTGTAAAAACTTTCCTCAATTCCATTTGCACGAACTAGCGGGTAGGTTGAACATTTTTCCACAACTATAAATTCGCGTTCTTTTCAAACTAAAATAATTCTCTTTTTGGGCTACCCACATAAGTTTTCACCGCTGGGCGAGTGATCACGTAGCTAAAAAAAGTTTTTAAAGTCCCGTAAAAACTTTCAGAGACTCAATCCTCTGCGGGCTACCAAAACAAACACAAACTTTAGAATTAAAGGACATGTCTGGTGTGTTAAAACCTCGCCTTATTTGCACTGGACATCTCCTTTTTTATTTATTTCTAGTCAACTTTTGGCTACGACTTTGTGGGGTAAACTTGGCCCAAACAGCTTACAAGCCTCTTCATGCGCATAAGTGAATGCGGGAAAGTTGATAATGGTTTACAGGTCTTTTTAGTTAAGTATAACAAATCACTAGGTGTTAATATCTTTTTTTGAGGTGGGGAATCAACCACTGAGTTTTTTTTTCTTTTTTATCAATTTCATCTCAGGGTAGTAAGATTAGAAACATCGGGCTCATCTAGTTTAAAGTGACGAAATAATTGACGTGTAAAAGTCTTCTTAGACCCTATTACTAAGACTTCGCTGTCCCTCTGTCTTTCTGTCTGTCCGTTGGTCACCAGGCTGTTGAAATTTTCACAGATAATGCATTACTGTTGCCGCTATAACAACAGAATAAAATGTATATAAGCGGGGTTTTCGTACAAGAAACATAATTTTTTCCTTTTTTTTTTCTACAGAAGACGAAATCTGACGTCCGAATTCTTAAAAATATCGAAGACACGATGTTATCACTTTTGATTATCAGTTCTGAAGCTATGAGATGGGTTACAGGCTATTTCTGCATAGAAAGGATGCTACATTTCCAGTATTGGTAACATTATAGAACGATTATGCTATGCCTACTATTTTCATTTCGCACAAGTGCTACAAATACCACGAGTCATTGTAGACGTGCGCTAGAAGGTTATTGCTCTAACTTTCAATCCCCCACGACGTGATGAGACTATGATCTTTGTTTTATTTGAACGTTCAGTTCTGAATCACTATCGAAACGCCGCGAACCCGATCCGATAGAAAAACTATACGCATTACGGGTAACGTCTGTTTTTAGGAAACTTTATGAATATTTTTTGGAAGAATCATTTAGGAATATAAATTGATTCTGCAGTGATAGGCAGAGCTTTTTTGTATTGTAAGTCCAATTTTTTATTTTTTGAAAAAAAGAAACCTTAATAAATAAATTATATTGGCGATTGGCAGATTTATCGCACTAGGCGATTTCTTCCATGCTAGAAATTCCATTGAAAGTAATTCCATAAGACATGATAATGATCTTTATTTTGCAAGTAGGTTTAAAAAACATTTTTACACGAATCACTTTTTTTCAATACTAGATTAGTCCGGCGTTTCCTACAAAATGGAGTTGCATTTGGTGCAAATATTAAGTAAAGAAATATTAAATAGGCAAAAATATTAAACAGGCAAAGAGGAGAATAAGTGGTAAGACGAAAACCAGATCTCAGTGACAATGTTTTTTCGACACAAATAAACATTGTCACTGAATAAAAAAAAACACAGGCAGTGTTTTTTTTTATTCGTTATAAACTAATGCTTGACTGCAATCCCATCTGATGGTAAGCTGTGACGCAACCATATGGTGAGGCGCACTAGTTTATTAAGAGCCTATACACTCTAGCTAAAAGATACCTAAATTGTAATAGGATGAGAAGACCGCAGCAGGCAGATTCCAATCTCTTGAAGTACGCGTAATTATCGAAGAAGCGAAACACTTAGTCTGAACCGTAGAGGTTTCAACAACCAACAACAACGTTTGCGCACGTTTTAATACATACTAAATATATAATACATCATCATCATCAACCTAGCGTAAGTCCCGGTTGCTACCTTGGCTTTCACCTCGGTGCCCGGGGTCCGCTTTCCTGCCTAGTCGCCTCCACTTCGCTCGGTCTTTTGCGTCCCTTGCCTCAAGCCCATTAGCACGCATATCGTCCCTTACGACGTCGATCCAACGCCTCTTAGGCCTTCCTCGTTTTCCGGGTCCCGGTGGAGGCGGGATATATAATACATACGTGTATATATATCAACAAAAGTAAATAAAACTCTTATGTCTTCAGTCTTCTTTTCTTGCTTTCTAGGACTCTTGGTTCTTCATTCAGAAGTAAACTCATGGTCCGAGTAGGTTTCAGCTCTACTATTTACTGATATCTCTTTGAGTCACGCCATGCGCCATCGACGACTCGACATCCATCCGGACGGTTATAGGACGGCCAGTCAGCAAGCTACCCATTGCTTGTCGTCCGCGCCAATCAGCCCGTGCGGCTATTATATTAGCCACGAGCTACTCAATTTTGCAATTAAATAAATTACTATGTTGTAGGTATAAAGGGTGAAAGGTTGCAGTTATAATTAATTATATTTAAAATTATCTTATCTGAACAAAACAACACATGCAGATGTGGAAATTCTTGGCAGCAGTGGATTTAAATAGATTGCGAAAGAATAATAATAGTTTCTAATTAGAGGTCATACTTATCTTTATTTTGAGGTGGGGAATCAATCCCTGATTTTTTTTTTGTGTTTTATCTCCTTAGATACCCTGACTACCCAGGGGCTCTAGACAAGTGGCAATCACTCCGTGTCGAATCCATTTCTAAGTTCGATTTCGCCTTAACGATGTCGACCACAAAATGGTAGACAAAGTGACATCGACTAAAATATCGATAAGTCGAAGTGTTGCTTCGATAAAATAACAACTTCTTGGCTATGGTCATCGAATTAAAACGTCCAATTTGACGTATAAACAACTAATAACAATTAGCGAATCGAAAACGTTTGACCACGTGACTTTTCGAAGGCATAAGTCAGTTCCATACATTTGGAGTTTCGAATTTCGTTATCGTTAGTGGGAATGTGACTTTGTCTAAGCCCCCTGGTCGTAAGATTAGAAACACCGGCCTCATCTCAAAGTCAAAATCAAAGTCAATATCTTTTTGTTTCACATGGGCCTACATAGGCATTTGTAAAACGTCAGAAACTAGTGCACTGTTTAAACCTCTAATTTAAACTGACGAAAAAATTTACGACTATGTGTTAGACCCTCTTACTAAGACTTCGCTGTCCCTCTGTCTTTCTGTCACTAAGTATTATAATATGGGCAATACAAGAAACATGACTTAATTGCTGTAGATTGCGGAAGAATAATAATAGGTCTTAATGAGAGGTCATTTTACGGTGAAAATATCATCAATAACTTCATTTTTGAGACGAAAAAATCGTTTAACAACTTCAACCGCCCTAGAGTGAGCATTGGTGCAGTGTCAGACTTTTTCTGATTAAAACTACAGCGTCATCCTTCAGTTGATTTTTACATTTTACAAATTCATTTATTGCTCATTACAGGTGTATGATCAGTTCTTATAACTATTTGTTATAGCTCACTGTTACATACCCATGACGTGTATAATATTTATAATATGTGAATTTCAATTGAAATAAAATAAAATACATCGCATATGTCAATTAAAATAAAATAACACATACGTTACAATTACAACGATGGGTATAACGGGGTAACATAATAATTTATGTCAATTTCAATCCAAATATAAAACGTCATTGTTCACTTTTTTTACCCTTTCGAATACTGTAATAAGAAACATAAGAGAAAGACAATAGTTGTGCAAACGCCAACGTTCGTTTGGGGCTCAAGAGAAATTTCTTGAGGCCTCTCTTGAGCTCTCTTGAATCTAGTCAAATTCATTTGGATTCAAAATTTTAAGACTACGACTATTCTATCAGAAATTCCCTGTGGCCGATACAGCCACTGCTGCCGCTGCTGATAACGAAACGCCTAACAACAACTGCCGACGCTACGTGTTCCGGTCCGCGGTTACCACACCAATAACTCCACTTTGTTAACAAAACGAAACAAAAACCGTAACAAAAAACCGTACATACATAAATAACGGTGTTTTGGAGCACGTGTTCACAACGGGAGTTCCTATGGGCGCCATAACTTTACATTACCCGACGCCGTTGACTGTTTCAGCGATAAATATACATAACATTTATAAAGGGTCTTTATTGTGTAAATAGAATTTCATTTTCTCACTATTATTGAGAATGAAAAGGTTATGATAATGTGGATCGTCAACGTAAATAAAATATATACTGGGAGAAGATACTGCGATGCCTTTTATGTGCTACGAGTGAGGGCAGGGCGTACTAGCTATGACATTGTTTGATACAAGTGCTGAAAGTTTTTCATTGCGACCGAGGCAGAATTCACATGAGTCGAGGGCTGCAATGATAAATTTGCACGTGTTTCTAACGACATTTTTCTATACACTTATGGGGGATGACCTGTTGGGGGGTCTTGCGCCCAGTCTGATACTATAAATCATTTTATTATAATAAAAATGTGGCGGAAAAGAGCACGCTCTTTTTTGCACTAGATCGGAAAGCAGTCCATTGCGTGCCTGTAAGCAGTGGGATAAGAGCGGGTTTCCCAGTAAGTGTATCGAAAAAGATTGATCGTGGTCCTTGAACGTAAAGAACACAGAAATTATTTAATAATATTCAAACTAATAAAAATTCTTCTGAAGTAGATGACCGCACTCGTGAGGGAAAAGACGTCTTTACTTCCCAGTTACTATAACAGAAGACACTCTGGGTTCTAAAAATCGCAGAGCGGTTTTCAACAACTGTAAATGCAAGTTTACGGACGACAAGCAATGGATAGCTCGCTTTAATCAGCAAAAACTATCTGAATCCCGTACACAATTATTTGTACCTATATTTTCGAATGGAAATAGAACCTTTAAAATTCAAGTAAATACTGCGCTAGTTGGTTTATTAAACACTAAAGCGCCTAGCATCAGCTTACAATGTTTCTACTACTAGGACTCAGGCCTATTTTCTAAGAGAAGGAATGGGCCGTAACCAAACCACCCCAGTGTACGTTGGTGGATGTCACATTTAAACGCCTATTCACTTCAGAATCTTATTCAAATAGGTACCAGCTGTTTATCGTCCCCCTTTAAATTGTGATATAATTGAGGAAAATTGACAACAAAATTGTTCGGTGTAGGGTTATCAATCCGCACACTAGACCCAGTGATCTATTGTTATGTTGTGCAGATGTTAGGAGGAAAATAACAAATTTTATTAAAAAATAAATGCGGCATGTTGCCAATGGCAGACATAACTGCAGCCATTGGTACGGGTCGACTGCAGTCTTCGACACGTCGCGCGTCGGCGGTAACTGTTGACGCTGAACACGGCGTTGATGGCGGCCATCGACTTTATAACAAACTAGCTTTTGCCCGCAGCTTCGCCCGCGTACATAAAATATAGCTCATGTCACTCAGGAGTAAAGCACCTTTCTATTGTTGCTAAAATTTTTCCAATCGGACCAGTAGTTCCAGAGCCAACCTCTTTATTATATTAGTGTAGATGAATATCAGCGCAGCTTCAGTAAGAGTCTGACACTGGTTCCCGCTCCACCCAAGAACAGGTTTCGTCATTCGATGATTTTCACCTACCATAAAAAAACCGTGTATGTCAAGTGTCATTATATACAAACTTGATACGACAGATGGGCTTTCTTTAAAAAGGATCATTGTACACACCTGGTGTAGTATACAATGGAAACGTGCCCAATTGTCGACACTTCGATGGCAGCCGTGCTGCGGCAGCGGTATCCGTCAAACTATACAAAGTTGAGACGGCAAATGCGCTTTCCTTAAAAATGATAATTGTACACATCAATATGAACAACTTTTACTATGACGCCAACCCGAAAATCACGTAAAAAATACACGCTGCTCCATACATTTTATCGCGTTATGTGAATATAAATCTATTATAGATTTTTTCTATGTGTTGTATGTCTAGCTTTAGTTTGGTTTGAAAAAATAAAATAAAAAATAAATGTGATTATGAAAATGCTGACTAATAATTCCCTAATGGATCGCCTTCAAAAGCTTTAATTCACTAGAATAGAATAAAGCTTTTAAAATAGCCCATTTTCTCCCAGAGATATAATTGCCCTACTAACACAAATTCAATACAGCTCAAAGCCCATTCCAATCTCTAAGCTAAAAGCTTTCATACTAAGCACCTACAAAGCTCAAAGCACTCGCACCTGCTTCGATTATTCACAGCCTCAAGGGTTAAGCCTTGATTTTAATTGATTTTCCGCACTAAATAAGGAAATCAGAAACGTTTATTTCAAAGAGATCATTTACAGGCACTTTCAAATTATTAAAATGTCACTCAGTAATTAAAAACCCATGAAACTAATTTGCAAAAATGTTTTTACACACCACTTATTAACTTAAAACTATATCAAAAATATTTTTGCTCCAACTTACGTATCAGCGCAGCATCCAGTTGTCCACTCGGCGTCAACTATGTCTTCTTTTAACCTCAACATTCTAAACAACTGCAATCTAAAGGTAAATAAATATATAAAGTAAATCTAGGTAACGTGTTAATAAATCATATCATTATAGACACTAATATCACTGTTTACCATCAAATGAAATACCTAGTTTTCTAATGTAAGTCAATCAGTAGATAATCAATAAAAAAGGCACTGCTACGACTTAGTTTCACATGTTTTATTCTATTTCTTAGTTTCTCCATTTATAGCGAGAATAATACATATTTCTATTCTATTCTATTCTATTCTATTCTATTCTATTCTATTCTATTCTATTCTATTCTATTCTATTCTATTCTATTCTATTCTATTCTATTCTATTCTATTCTATTCTATTCTATTCTATTCTATTCTATTCTATTCTATTCTATTCTATTCTATTCTATTCTATTCTATTCTATTCTATTCTATTCTATTCTATTCCATTCTATTCTATTCTATTCTATTCTATTCTATTCTATTCTATTCTATTCTATTCTATTCTATTCTATTCTATTCTATTCTATTCTATTCTATTCTATTCTATTCTATTCTATTCTATTCTATTCTATTCCATTCCATTCTATTCCATTCCATTCCATTCCATTCCATTCTATTCCATTCCATTCCATTCCATTCCATTCCATTCCATTCCATTCCATTCCATTCCAATCCATTCCATTCCATTTTTTTTCCATTACATTTTGATACAAGTGCACGTGTGTCAAACGACGTTTTTAAATACACTTACGACTTGTGAAATAAAGAAAGAAATAAAAAAACGTTTAATCGTATCTCAAACATACAGCAAAATATAATAAAAATACCACCCGATTCGATAAACTAAATAAAAAATAAAAAAACACCCTTGGCCATGACTATAACGAGGGAATGAAAAAGCCCTTGTTGTGATAAATTAAAAAAAAACACTTGGGTGATATACATGCCATATTGAACTTAATCAGAGTGCGATAAGAGGCAGTTTTCGAGTAAGTGTATTGAAAAAGTTATATGATTCCCAGATTAGAAAAACAGTTATTATATTGTCAAATAAGGAACGAGTAGAAATTTTGTTGTATATATTTTCAAGTAATTGACATCTGATATCGCCTAAAGCCAATTTAAATCACTCCACTAAGAAAATATTTAGAGCAAGGTTCATACATAACAAAGTTGACTCGTTTATACGTCGCATGCCACCATAAAAAGTTCTCATTTCAAAACTTTATGGGAGTTTTTAATAGCGTGCAGATTTCATCACGCAAGCGGGATTGCTCTGCATGTAGGGATGCTGGCCGGTATAACACGTCACGTCCCCCGTGCGAACTTCACGCAATATAATATACGCATGTATTAAAAGGGAGGGGGGGACGCGTGCAGAGCATTTCCACGTGCGTAATTAAGTCTGCACAATATAAAAAAATATCCAAAGTAAAGTTGTTGTCGAGGCGTTTTAGTAGTGCTTAACTTTAATCATCACATAGTATAAAATAAAGTTGCTTACCCCTATGTATGCTTAAATCTTTAAAAGTACGCAACGGATTTTGATACGGTTTTTTTTAATAGATAGGTCCGTTTTATAACTATATCCCTAGTGAGATAGTAATGAATCGCTTTCGTATAACTATGTTCCGGTATATAATTATATCCCTAGGGATATAACTATATTACGGCTTTATTTATCTTACTACGACATATATAATACAATATATTTCATGTCACTCTTGCACCCGTGCGAAGCTGGGACGTGTTGCTAGTTACATAGTATAAAACAAAGTTTGTTTTCCCTATGTATGCTTAGATCTTTAAAAGTACGCAACGGATTTTGATGCGGTTTTTTTAAGTAGATAGAGTGATTCAAGAGGAAGGTTTAATTGCATAATACATGCATGATATATTCAATATCAGTAAACATGCGAAGCCGGGGCGGGTCGCTAGTATTCGTATAATTTAGATACTTTACCTTTAAACAAATTGGTCTATCTAGCTTAGTAATATTAGCGTTCACGAAAGCACTTTCATGTAAAAAAAGAAAATTTAGATACAAACATTTTTTTTATAAAAGATAAAAATTTGTAGCATCTTTTTATCTCAAAAAAGATTAATAGCTTTGAAATTGATCTCTTTAGTACTTTTGCTAGTTATACTTTTTTTTAGAGCAGACTGATGTCGATCAATCTTTTTAGCTTACAGCAGTTCAGTGCAGAGATTATTAAATCTATGTTTTTCTGACGCATCATAAACATGAAAATGTATACATTTTATTGAACTTGCAAATACTCTCTTATGATGCGAAATATATTTTCAATACACTCACTAGAAATCCACTTTTATCTCTACCGATTTCAGGCACGTAATTGTCAGTTTTCCGCCCTAGTGCAGAAAAACGTACGAGCTCACCTCTATTACACTTTATTGTATTTATTGTAGCAGTCTGGTTGCCGCACAGCCCCCACAAGTTTCCGGACAACCCTCGTTAATGGCTAAGAAGGAATGGGTTGGGTTGTTTAGTCAGTAAGAGTCTGACACTGTTTCCCGCCCCGCCTAAGGGTGGGATTCGTCATTAGATGATTTTTCCCACCCTAAAAATGTTTTTTTTTTTGTTATATATTAGGATATAATGCTGCTTTCCTCGCAACATTTTCATTTACTGGTATTGCAATCAGTATATAGTCAAACTCATATTCATAAAATTAGTATTCTATAGTTAGGATTTTTTTTATGAAGATTTTCTAACCACACATAAAAACTTAATAAGAACTCACTTAAAAACAAGCAATTACTTCTTTATATACGGGTCTAACCTACGTGCAAAAACTAAAGAGCAACAAAATCAAAAAGTTTCACCAAACTGTTATTAAAACAGTTTCATTTGTTTCATCCATTTCAAAGCTTCAAGTGCTATAAAATTGTCCTCAAAACAGTATACAGCTACCCGCTACCCATATTTTGTCATATCCGGCCTCGCCTTGGATCGCGGCTGTTGCACTGCGCCGTTTTCCCCCGACTTTAGTTCCTTCCGTTCAGCCTTCATTCATTCGGTCCCGGTCCCTGTGCCGATTTTCCGTTCATTTTATTTCACCGGGTTTTTTTCCAGCCTGTCATTTCATCGATCTATCTTCGGCTGTCGAGCTATTTTTAGGGACTAACGTACTGATTACTTACGGCCTAGGATGTTCCAGAAAAAAATCTCGGCTTCTGTAATGTGTGTTTGACACGCCATCGCTCAATTCTTTAGCTATTATCTTTTTTGGCATGTATCTAGGCTTGAACGTTAGAGTTTTCCGCTACCTATAAGCTATAATTTAGTAACATACGGGTAGGCCGTGTATACTGTAGGTATGTAAGTTCCAGCAATTTATTTTTTCCAGCTGCCTACAATTTGTGCTATAACCATTTAGATTCTCAGAAACATTTGAATAAAATTATTTACGGTTTACATCTAAATGTGTTGCGCACCCTAAGTAAAGTCTTATGCCTTCTATATGTCGGACAAGGCAAAAGTTTTATATAAAATATACTGCAATAATTTAAAATAATTTTAAATTGAAAATTTGATATAGTCATTATTGTGACAAACTCCCTAGAAAAACAGTAAATAGGTTTTTCCAGAGGAATTCCAAACTAACTACAATTCTATACAATAACACCTGTCTCACATTCACAAGTACCTACTCGAAGATATCTTACGTACACTCAAACACTACTAATATTTGCACCAAACTAACATCAAGAACTAAGAAGTTAACCAATTGCTAACAGTGACGTTAGCAATTCCTCTGCCTCTAACATATGAGTAATTTCTAATGTTAGTACGATATGTATTACTTTACATAGCTCAGCTTGCTTTGGCAGTGTGTGCTAATTAACGCGTAGGATATTAATTGGCAAACAATACTTGATTGGTATAGGAAAACTTTGCTGGTTTACACTGTAACGCAGAGCTATTTGTAGTAGTATAGGTACAAATAGAGCAAGAGAGAATAGATTCTATAAGAAACCAAAACTAAAACTTTTTTCTTTTATTTAAATTATAAATTCTGATAATGGAGCTGATAGACGATGGGAGACATAGCTATCATCATCCTTTTTAATGTTTCTATTGATGGGTTTCGGACCTCCTCTGTAGGAAAGGGACACCACGCGGGTTCAGTGCGGGTGTATCAAGCCGGCGGCCCTTACTACTTGGTCACCACTACTCTCTTAGTAGTACTATTGGTGCAAAAAAGGCAGGAGAGAATAGAATCTGAAAGAAAACTTTTTGCTTTTACTCAAATTAATTTATTGCATTACAGGAGCTGATAGAAGTTGGAAGACATATTGCCACGTAATCTAAGTCAGAGTTGTCCATACAACTCTGACTGAAAAACTGGTGAAAAACTGAAAAAATGATCATAGTACCCATGTACTGGGGTGCCATGACAGAAAACCTCCTCGAGCGCCCGCAGGCTGGAGTTCCCTTGCGGACACGTTCGGAGTGAAGGCCAGTCTGCGGGACGGTGCACCCCGGGAGGCCGCCATCGACCCCCCCTGGGCAATCCCTGCCTTGGGGTGCTCGATGGCCGCTTGCGAATATTCTGTTGGGAGGATCGCCTCAACGCGTGTCCCTCTGCTTTAGCAGAGGGCACCGTGACGAGGTAAGAGCGGGCTCGGTGTGCACTCACCCTGCCATCGGGCAGGCAGGAGGAAGAGTTCCTCCTCCTTCTGCCACCGCTAGACTCGTAGCCCCAAAGATTGTCCAAGGTCATGTTTCTGACTTTCAATGGGGGACGAGGGCCTTGGCTTAACCGCCCGGGCCGCGAGGAAGACAACCTCTATAAAAAATCACCCCAAACCTCCAAGCGGCGGCGCACCGTGAGGGAGGTTGTTAGCTTGACTAATGGGTAGCTAAATTAGTCTCTAGTGCGAACCACAGTTTTGAGCAAGTACCCGAAGTATATTACTCGTGGGAACTATATGGCATATAATAAATCCTTTTTCAAAAAACCTACGGAGAGTGATGCGCGGTCGGAGTCCGACGCGGCATCCGGAAGGAGCTCGGAGGGCTCGGAGATGGAGATGGAGGAGGTAGAGGGAGAATCCGGTAGAAGCTCGCGCCTCAACCGGAAGCGCTCCAAATCGGGGGATGGATCATCCTCCGTTAAAGAGAAGGGCTCGGCCCGTAAAATCCCCACCAGTGGGCGGGGTGCAAGCCGAGCGGGAGGAGGAAGAGGGAGGGCTCTTACCTCCCTAGAAGCGACCGAGCGAGCAGAGCGGCTCGCTGCGGAAGGACGTCACCCAGGTGTGACTGGCGCTGAGGCGTCTGGTGGCGAGCCGGACGACGGTGAAGACTCCGCCAACGAGCCGCGGAGAAAGCTGGCAGAGCTAATCGTCGAGGCCCTGACGACCATGTCTCGAAAAAAGAAGTGGGAGAAGGGCACGAAGAAGAGAAGCATCGAGGAGTTCTCGGCCTCCCTCTTGTTGGCGGTGGATGACTGCTTCAACAGGGAGTACGCAAAACTCCGGAAGGAGCTTCTATGTGCCCCAAATCTCCCAAGCCCTCCCCAGCACGAGACACCGGTAGGGGGGCGCAAGCACGAAACAGGGGCAAACTGCGCCCCAGCCTGAGCCAGTGCAAGAGAGCCAGCTGCTAACACTCGTGAAGCGAGAGCTGGCTGCCATGCAGGAGCGGCTGCAACAGCAGCAACAGCAATTCCAGCAGCGGATCCAGCAGCAGCTATCCGTATTGGAGGGCATTGCACTGCGCCCCCCTCTAGCGACCTCTGGCCAGCGAGGGACGGCGTCCTATGCTGCCGTGGTGGCCGTGGCTGCTGCGCCGAAGGCGGGCCCATCTGGGCGCAGAGCAGTAGTGCCTGAGCCTGCGGGGCCGGCCGCGGCTCCCAAGCGGCGGCAGCAGCAACAACAGGGGAGGGCTGCTCCTTCCGTCCCGCAGGGTCGGGGACCCCCTGCAGAGGCGGCGATCAAGCCGCGTTTGCCACCTCCCGAAGAACCTTCGGCTGGCGCAGACTGGACGGTTGTCGGCGCCAAGAAGAAGGCGGGCAAGGTGGCTAGGGCGTCGAAAAAGCGCGAGCGGCGACGTGAGCGCAAGCGGCGGGCCATGGCGGCCAGACTTCGCGCCCCGAAATCCGAGGCTGTAGTGATCACACTACAGCCTGAAGCGGAAAAGAAGGGCGCGGATTATGACTCCGTCATAGAGAAGGCAAGGCGGGCGGTGTTGCCCCACCTTGATGAGCTCGGAGTCCCTGGGGGCTTCCTCATAAGGCGCACCCTAACGGGGGCCCGAATTCTCGAGGTCCCCGGCTCGGCCAGTGTCGCTGACATTCTGGCCGGCAAGATTAGGGTGGCCCTCGATGCGGAGGAGGCCCGAGTATCCAGGCCCACTAAGTGCATTGACATGCGCATTATGGGCCTGGACGACTCAGTCAAGGTGGAAGAGGTGGTGGCCGCCATCGTCAGGGTGGGTGGTTGCACGACCGAACAGGTTCGGGCGGGCACCATCCGCGCTGACAGCACGGGCATGCGAGCCGTAACGGTAAGCTGCCCCGTGCCGGCGGCCAAGGCCATCACTAGTGAGGGCCGACGGCTTCTGGTGGGCTGGGTCTCCGCCCAGGTAAAACTGCTGGAGCCTAGACCTCTGCGGTGCTACCGCTGCCACGTGGGGGCCTACTGTGCCGCAGAGGTGGATCGCAGCGACCACTGCTACCAGTGTGGTAAGCCTGGTCACAGGTCTGCTGAGTGCCGGAATGCGCCGCACTGTTACGCATGTGCGGCGGCAGGCAAACAGGCCGACCACCGGGCTGGGTGCAGGTCCTGCGACCCCCCGGCCAACGTGAAGGCCAAATTACGTCGGCCCCCTACCACCACCACCGCCGCAGCCGCAGCCGCTTCTTCTGCCACCGCCGCTGTTGCTGTCGCCGCCGCAACCACTGTGGCGGCGCCCTCTCAGAGGGCTAGGGAGGAGACGATGGACTGCCAATAACGGCCCCATTACGTCTCCTCCAGGCGAATGTCAACCACTGCGCCCCAGCTCAGGATCTGTTGCTCCAGAGCATGGCGCAGTGGTCGATAAACGTCGCCGTCGTCTCCGAGCCGTACTTTGTCCTGCCCAGAGCTGACTGGGTTCAGGATCTGAGCGGCTCGGTGACCCTTATCTCGTCGGCCGCCGCCGGTACCCCGACCCTTGAGGCCGTCACGAAGGGTCGGGGTTGCGTGGCAGCAAGGTTCGGGGACATTGCAGTGGTAGGCGTCTACCTGTCCCCGAACAGAACTCTCGCCGATCTTCACGACTCCCTCAGGGAGCTGAAGACCGTCGTCGCTGGGTATGGTACCCTCCCCGTGGTCGTTTGCGGGGACTTCAACGCCAGGAACATGGCTTGGGGTTCCCGGCTCACGAACCAGCGGGGTCGGATGGTGGAGGACTGGGCTCTGGAAACAGGCCTGGTCGTCCTAAACCGGGGTTCTGTCCCCACGTGTGTGCGGGTGCAGGGTGAGTCCGTGGTGGACATTTCGTTCGCCAGCCCCGCTCTGACACCGCGTGTAGTTGACTGGCGCGTCATGGAGGGGGTGGAGACATACTCGGACCACCGGTATATCCGGTTTGACGTCTCCGCCCAGAACTCGACCGCGCCGGTCCGACAGACCCCATGTGGTCCGCGTTGGGCGCTGAGGCAGCTGGAACGGGAGCTCTTCCTGGAAGCCGCGGCGATGCAGGCCTGGGTGCAAGCACCGGTCAGGCCTGCCGACATCGACGTCGAGGCGGAGTGGTTCCGGGAGGCCTTGTCGCAAATTTGCGACGCGGCAATGCCCCGTCTCCGCCCAGGACGCGCCCGACGCCAGGTGTACTGGTGGTCGCCAGAGCTTGCGACGCTGTGCGCCGCATGCAATGCTGCGCGACACCGGTATACCAGACACCGCAGGCGCCGCATCCGCCCGCCGGATGCGGAGGCCGTAGAGGCGGAGCTGTATGAGGGATACAGGGTGGCAAAGCGCACCCTCCGATCGGAGATAAAGCGGGCCAAGGATGAGGCCTGCAAAGCGTGGCTGGGGACGCTCAACGCTGATCCGTGGGGACGCCCATACAAGTTGGTGCGGGAGAAACTCCGCCCATGGGCTCCCCCGTTGACGCAGAGTCTCCGGCCACAGATCGTGGAGGGTGTGGTGAGCGCTCTGTTCCCTGCGCGGGGGGACCACTCCCCCCCGCCCATGGCTCCGCCACCAGCGGTGTCTGACGCGGACCACGTCAGCGACGACGGTACCAGTGCTCCGGAAGTGACCGAGGTAGAGATGAGAGTGGCGGTACGCAGGATGGGTGCGAAGAATACCGCCCCAGGACCCGACGGCTGGAAAGGCTTGGGTCCTGGCCATGGAGGCTCTCGGGTCTCGATTGGGGGGGCTCTTTAGCGCATGTTTGGAGAGGGGCCAGTTCCCACTTCCCTGGAAGACGGGAAAACTGGTCCTCGTCGCGAAGCCGGGGCGCCCTGCGGACTCTCCGTCCGCGTATCGGCCCATTGTGCTGCTTGACGAGGTGGGCAAGCTCTTTGAAAGAGTCATTGCAGACCGCCTCGTCAAGCACCTAACACTGAAGGGGCCCGATCTCGCGGACGACCAGTTCGGGTTTCGCAGGAGGCGCTCCACGGTGGACGCCATCATGCGCGTGCGAGCCCTCACGACGGGGGATGCTGTGTCCCGGGGCAGGTGTGTCTTGGCGGTGTCGTTGGACATTGCCAACGCCTTTAATTCCCTGCCCTGGAGTTGCATTAGGACGGCACTCCGGTATCACCGGGTGCCCGACTACCTCTGTTGTACAATCGAGGCCTACCTGTCCGACAGGTACATAATCTACCCCGGTCACCAAGGAGATTGGAAACGGCGAGAGATGTCGTGCGGTGTCCCACAGGGATTGGTACTAGGACCGCCCTTGTGGAACATCGGGTACGACTACGTGCTGCGCGCCGACCTCCCCGTAGGGGTCAGCGTGGTTTGCTACGCAGACGACACGCTGGTCCTAGCGCAGGGAAGGTCGTACCAGGCGGCGGTCGAACTAGCGACACGTGGGGTTGCGACAGTCGTTGCGAGGATCCAGCAGTTGGGACTCAAGGTGGCACTGCACAAGTCCGAGGCCATGTGCTTTCACGGCCCTCGGAACGCGCCACCAACGGGTTCCCAACTAACGGTAGGAGGAGTTCACATCGGCGTCGGGTCGACGATGAAGTACCTGGGACTTGTCTTCGACAGCCGATGGAATTTTGAGGAGCATTTCCGACGTCTGGCTCCCAAACTCAATCGGACGGGGGCTGCTCTCAAGCGGCTCCTGCCGAAATTTGGGGGTCCAGACGCCTTCTGCCGGAGGCTCTACGCCGGCATCGTTCGGTCCATGGCCCTTTATGGGGCACCAGTGTGGGCGCCGACGCTGCGTAAACGCCCGGCGGCCCAGCTGAACGCCTGCCAGAGGGTCATGGCCATCCGGATGGTGCGGGGATACCGCACGGTGTCCCGCGAGGCGGCGAGCCTCCTTGCTGGCCTACCACCATGGGATTTGGAGGCAACAGTCCTTGCACGCATGCACGACCAGCGCGTGGAGATGCAACGCCGGGGCGAAGATCCGCTGCCCGAACATGTCGAGGCGTGGCGGAAGGAGCTCCGGCGGGATCTCATGGTGAAGTGGAAACAGCGACTGTCGCAACCCAGCGCTGGGCACACCGTAATCTCAGCGGTAGTGCCCCTCTTTGAGGCGTGGCTGGATAGGCCTCAAGGCGTCCTCACCTTCCGCATGACGCAGGTTCTCACCGGACATGGGAAGTTCGGGAGATTCCTGCACCGGATTCGTGCGGAAGAGACGTCCGGGTGTCGTCACTGTGAGGCGAGCCCGGAGGACACGGTGGAGCACACGGTGGAGGTGTGCCCTGCTTGGGAAGAGCATCGCCGTGTCCTCGTGGGGGTGATCGGCGGCGGCGACCTCTCGCGCCGGGCCCTGGTTCAGGCCATGGTCCGCAGCGAAGAGGAATGGCAGGCGGTCGCCTCCTTCTGCGAAGCAGTAATGCTCGTAAAGGAGGAGGCCGACCGCATAAGGCAAAGGCAACAGCGCCCTCGCCGTAGCTGTCGCCGCCGCGATCCTGCCGATATCCGGCCACCGTAGACACTGGCTCGCGGACGGTGAGCAATGGGTAGCTCGCCGTCCGGTCGTCTGGTAAGACCGAGTCTAAGTCGTCAACGGCGCGCACCGTTCCCGCGCGCCTCAAGGAGTTGTCAGCAAACTGCAGGGGCCCTTCAGGGTCGAAGCCTCCTGGAGCCTAGAGGGTGGTGGAAAACTGTTACCTCGACTCCAGGAATAAGGCAAGGAAGGTACGGGGTAGGTTTTTTAGTCAGTAAGAGTCTGACACTGGTCTCCCGCTCCGCCCAAGAGCGGGTTTCGTCATTGGATGATTTTAACCTACCATAAAAAAAAAAAAAAAAGTACCCATGTACTATGATCATTTTTAACTTTCGAAAAACATGGAAAATCACGTCCTGTTTAGTGTTCGTAGTAGACTCTGTTGTTCGTCTTCTTGTAACTCAAAACCGTAATAGTCAGACAGTTGAAATTTTCACAGATACTCGTTTTATATATTTCTGTTCTATTGCAACAAATAAACATAGTAAAAAACAGAAAAAATAATTTAAGGGAATACGAAAACCATATATTTTTCTTTCGATTTTACTACGGATAGTACGGAACCGGATAAACAGTTTATCAACCATCTTAAAACTCATTACCCATCATTTTACTTTCTTCCTCTACTTTGAATATATTCAACACAGAATTTTCTGGTTTCAAATTAGCTCTCATGTCATCTCAAAGAACTCATCATACATGATAATCCCATCCTGCATGGCGATATTAGTTCCACATCCACGAGATGAGTCCAAAGCGCAGCGCTTCATCAACTATGCGTCGGTTGCAGATTATTGCTATGCGGATGAATGGGACTAATTTACCAACTCCCCTTTAACGAGGCGGATTTTAATTCCAGCTTCTATTTTTGTCGAGGAGCAATTTTTTTGTCTTTTCGTGAATATGCAGCTTTATGTCTCGTAATTTTAATCTGTGGTTGCTTATGATTTTTGTTTAGAAAATTATGAACTTGCTTTTACTCTGTAGAAGGAAAAATGCAATACTTTGCATGCAATTATTTTTTTCTGCATAGTGAATAGAAAATACCCATACCCCGTATCATTGTATCATAAATTCACAAGTATATTAATGCCAAAAATAATGTTTTATTTATGTGTTTAATGTATTGAATTTTCAAACACATAAAAAATGTTTATTAATGATTTTTATTTATGGTAGGTAAAAATCATCCAATGACGAATCCCGTCCTTGGGCGAAGCGGTTAACAATAAATGGTTAACAATTCCTACTTCAGCAAAAAATAACATATCCATTTTCGAAATAATTCATTATTGTATTTGGTTTTACTAAAGTTGGTACAAGGCCACATACTTTGGACAAAGTCTGATAAAAAAACTGGTATAAAAAAATCCAGTTCATGTTTTAGTCAATAAAACTCTGACAAGCCATTGAGCCATTCCACCCCTAAGCAGCAAAGTCATCAGATAATCGGACACTCTGACATCTTTCGTGTTTATAATGTTTTTGTACACAGATTTTGTATTTGCTCCAATATAGATTCAGGTTCACATTATTGGATATAGTTTCATGTAAATTATTCATCTGCCAATCATTTAGACAGACAGATTGACGGGTGATATACCTAATATTAGATTAATACAGGGTTGAATTACTTTCACGTGGTATAAATACCTATTGAGCATTTATTATAACAACAATACATAAATTCGTAACTAATGACCCATTCCGACTTTCGACGAGTGTAAATTTGTAAATTTTTCTCGTTTATGTTTTTTTTTTATATTAGCAAAAAACACATTCATCATCAGCCTTTTAATGTTCCCACTGCAGGGACACAGGCCTCCTCTCAC
Organism: Mythimna loreyi; assembly: GCA_029852875.1. Classification (NCBI taxonomy): domain Eukaryota; kingdom Metazoa; phylum Arthropoda; class Insecta; order Lepidoptera; family Noctuidae; genus Mythimna; species Mythimna loreyi. The sequence continues at coordinate 11,963,252 of CM056780.1, read as the reverse complement.
TAGGAGAGGGAATGGGCCATAATCCACCACGCGGGCCCAGTGCGGATTGGTGGATGTCACATGTCTTCGAATTTTTGGTTCTAGGACATGCCGGTTTCCTCACGATGTTTTCCTTCACCGTTTTGAGAGCAGTGGTGATGAAATAAATTACACAAAAAACACATTAAAATAAGGCAAATATACATACACCGTATGTACTGTATCGAACTCTTGAGCCCCAAGCGAAGCCGGCGTTCGCACGCCTATTGTATTTCTATTATATCTCTAATTACGGTATTCAAGAGGTTAATTTCTTTAAGTAAACGTCAGCTGGGCGGTTTCAATATATGATCTGTAGGTAGTTAATGTAATGCATGAAATAGGCACACAGGATGCCAGACGTAATATCGGGCAGCAGCTCCCCATGCTAATCCCATGCAATACACATGCGTGATATTAAAACACCCTAAGTTAGGTAACGTAGCTTTTTTTTTTGGTTTTTTGACAAGTTTTTTATTTATACATCTTTTTTTTGTTTTATCCAGTTTCCAAGTCTGAAATACATTTTACAACCTAGAAAACTGCAAACCGATGTCGTTTTCAAAAGATTTTCCCACCTAACGTGCAGGATATGAGATTCCTGTGTTTCGCCTCAAGGCATATATTGGAAATATCCAATTGCAGTCACAGACGCATCAGAAAACGAATACGTGGATACTATGATTGCATTTGAATTTGATTCCGTGCGCAAAAACTGGGGACGACACGTCTCCGATGGTAAAGCAAATAGTACGTCAAAGGAAAACTTTGCTTTTTTAAATATTTGTTTTTAATTTCATAGGAGAACTCGTGGTAGAGTAACTACTACCACAAGGATCCATTTCTAAGGTTAAGGCAATAAGGCCGAGGCCAGTCATTTCATCACCTCTACTTTTAAAATGGCGAAGGAAAACATCGTGAGTAAACCGATATGACTTAGAACCAAAAATCTGAAAATGTTCACTCCCTTGGAGAGGAGGCCTGAGTACCAGTCCCTGATGCTATACTATGCTAATATATTTACCAAAACAATTTACAAAATATAAATACTTCAAGTTTTCACTATAATTTCCGTCTCTCCATTGTGTCAAAAAATATGTAGTAAAAATAAAACTGTTCAAATAACTGATATCAGAAAATCCCTCTTCTTCAAGGAAAAATACGATACTACTTTATTCAAAAAAAGTCTGTCCGTGGTCACAGCTTCAGATAAAGCCGTCAACGGAGACTTTATTAAGTTAGGGCGAAGATTTATTCGGGCCCTTTATACTGGAGTTATCCATACCATAAATCCCATTTTGCCTCAGCTAAGCGTTTTATCGGACGGCCATTCTACACGCAAATCAAATTAAAGGCCGATTAGACTACTCTCGACTACGATGCATGACCTACTTACGGAATAATAGGGACACCACTCCAATATATGGGACGTGATAAAAATCTGTACACCGAGACACACAGCGCGCACTATCTTAGACGATTTAGGTATCCCATTTTAGGTTCAATAACATATTGAGTATAGAGGTCAAAGTAGCGTGAGTGGAATCGACAGGACCGTTCATTGTTGCCAACTAATATAACAATTTATCTTAATATTTCATAGACTTTTATTTCGTTGTAGTTTGGTAGGATAATATAGGTTAAGGCGAACAAAGAAAAATACAGTTAGGTAGTTGTTATGTATTGTTTAATAAATAAATATCTACTTAACATAATGGTTTACGCAGGTTTAGTTTTGGAAGATAATAATTATTACACATATACATTCTTGTGGAGAAATGAGTTTTTGCCTTCCCTTTTCAATGGAAGACTATCAATTAGGACGTAATTAGAGATCAGTAAAAAAAACCTTCCTTATTTCTCCACAATACAAATATTTAGTTACACTTGGCAATTAAATAGCCATATATATAAATCAATAAACAAATTGACCATCCCTATATTCACAAAATATTTTTTAAACATCTTTATCTCTAACATTACTATTATTATGTTATATAGAACAAATACGATTAAATTCGGTCAACTATAAATAAGTGTCGTAAACAAGGCAAATGCAATATGTAGGGCGAATCTTACATTTGTATATAACCAAGTGTAACTGACATATTATCCTTACTGTACAAGGATTTATATCATAACAAATTACTCATTTATTCAGTCATAATATTGTTGTTGTAATTATAGTTTATCTTAGTAAATTAATAGTTTCACGATACTGTCGTGGAATCTTTTTGAGATCTTACCCTCATTAACGTACGCTTAATTAATTGAAATCGACTTTCAAGTTAATTGATAGCAATTAAAATTACCTATGTTAATGTTTTGAATACAGTTTCTGTTAAACAATAAATAACTCAGTGCTTCGGTAAAAAATACATTTTTTTTTATTTATATTTTTCAAGATTGGACAGACAAATAATGAAAATCCTAAAACGTTCTTATTTCAATTCAAAGTGTATTGAAAAAAAGTATTCTGTATTTGTTTTCCTTTTACAAAATATGCAAAAAAAAAAAAAAAACAACTAACAAATTGCAATAATTCGAAAACAAGTTCGTAGAACTTTGTACAGAATTTTGAACAATAGAATATGTGTTTACTGCAAAACCACTACAAACTAAAGTACGCGTTTACATAAGATTGTTAATGAAAGGTTAAAATAATGTAACAAACCATTTTGAGGCTTATTTTTGGACGGAGTTAGATGACAGAAAAATAAAACATAAATACAGCTAAGCCTCTCCCATAGGTTTAAAAACACAAGTCGTATACTTTTCTACTTAAACTCAAAGCGTGTGTACTAAAAATCCTCTTCAGGCTAAAATCCTTCTCCGGTCACATGTTTCGAATAGAGCGATTCCGATGTAGCACTCTTTAAAAACCCTTCACATGCATTTTCAAAGAATTATCACTTCTTAAAAGAAGCTTTCTAACAGCACGTACACAGATTCAGGACCCCATGGTACACGTACACACAACTTGCAGTCACAATGCATTGTTCTGATGACCCCACTGATTGTGCACAGAGGAAAATTTGCGATCACCAATAGTGTTCACATTGCAAATTATCGATTTAACTGTTTACGTCTATCCACGTGGACGCTTGATAATCACTAACACTTTCATTTCACTGATAAGTCTGAAGTCTCTACGCGTGTTCACCAAGTATCCGGGCAATATTGGACTAGTTGTGAAATGGAACAAGAATTTTGGCAACACTCATCCGCAACTTGCCTCTTCAGTCTCTCCTTGAATAAAACTGCAGCTCTCTTCCCCCTGACTGTTGAAAGTCTGTCTGAGGGCAAGTCACTAATCGGCACATTTCCCGTACAAATCTGGTATATCAATCTTGACAACGATCTGCTGCACATATCCCTAATCACTGTTTTCATTGAAAGCGAATTACCCAAATCCGTTTCATTGCTGTACGCAATTTTAGTCACCAGAAATATAGTGTAAATCACCACACCGAGTTTAACGTACGGAGGGATCATTTTGATCGAAGTTTAGGTCGTATCTGCTGACTCGCAGGGGAGAAACTGGCGCTTCCGTCTGGAGTACGATACAGTCGATGTCTCTGAATAAATAGATTCGATAACCTGTGTCAACGGTGACAACAGAACATACGAAAGTTCAAAATAACAAGTCGGAGGGCCCTCGGTGTCAAGACAAGTCGTAACGATTTGATATTTATAGAATTTAGATAACGAGTTGTTTTTAGAATTTCGTGGTTGGTACAACGGACCCTGATTGTTTGCTCGTAGATTTGTATGTTTACTTCATTCCAAATTATCTGGAGTATCGTAAACATAGTTTAAGTAATTATATTTACTCTTTTTAATTTGACAAGGGTTGTAGTAATGAACTCATGACTAAAATGAACATTTTGATGACAAAGCTTTTTCATTTTTAGTGTTCTATTTAAATTGGAAAGCCTAAAAGTGAAGACTCGTTAACACATTTTTAATCATATTTTAAAACACCGATGTGTAAATGAGCTAATTGGGTTTCTTTATGTTATTTGACTAAAGTTAAATTGATCAGAAGGACATTGACCTACATATAAAAAATCGTAGAAATAAAAAGTCACGTCATATATAAAAAACATTTCAATAAAAAGCTTAGTCAAAAACTTGTCTTTTTGACATTGATTGAATTATTCCTTATACAGGAGAGGAAATCCTCGTATTTTTAAAATACGTTCGCATTCGCATCGCAGCAGTCGCAATCTGTCAAAGACACGTCTAATTTTCCTTACATTTTTACAAGTTTTCGACTTTGATGGACACTGAAGCCATATTGCATCTTGAATAGCAACCATTTCTTTTCAGCGTACTGAGAATAATATATCTATATTATTTTTCGTTTTTATGTGAGTGAAAATGGGAATAAATATATTTAAGAACAATTATAACGTGTGAAAATTGATCTTCTGAAGAAAAGTCTTCAATAAGAAAATCGTTCAGTAATCAGAACGACTTACTTATTGAAAACCTCAGATATAAGATATAGTCTTACTACAATATGTTAGACTATATCTCAAATCTGAAGTTTTCTACTTCCTCTTTGAACTATGCGTTTGCGTAGTAGTAATGTAAGAAGAGAAACCGTGAGGGAATGGACATCCTCACATTCCTCAAGCCCCAGTAACAGCTGCATTAGACAGCCCGGGATTTGGAAGATTCCAGGCAATTCCCGGTTTCTAGCAGATTTGTGACCAGCAAGTAAAGGTTTCCAGACTTCCAATAAAAAGTAAACGTTTCACGAGTCACTTAAAGGGATGTCTGCAAAACTGAAAGGGCCCAGAAAGGACGATACCTGCTAGTGTTGAGGGAATCTTTCAAATACTTATCGAGGCCCTGGACTAGAAGGGGCTATTAAAAGTACACCTGTATATTTTATACAGTAAAAGCCTAAAGTGCCGTCCCACACCAGCTGCACACATACCGGTAGAAGTTTTTTTACTGATTTTCTAACTTAAAATACGGTTACATAAAAACGGACGGTCATATAAAAAAGGATCAAAAGCGGATTATTTTGATCTCATTTTGTTCTGTTTTCCCAGCAGAATAATGATGTCAAATTAAAGAGATATCTTTTCTTGTGAGCAATTGAAAGTACTATTACAAATAAATACACATAGAATAAGTACTAAAAGGATAAATACTTGTTGAAAAAATATTTGAAGAGCTTTGTACGAAAATGGTTGTTATTTTTTTAAGTGTAGGTGTTTTATCCTGTATATAATGTTAATGAAAACTAAAACAATAACTACAGAATTGAAATGGCCAGACGAGGTCCCGTTATAAATATACATTCATCCCCTGTCTAGACTTGTTCTGATAACAATGTATTATTATCCAATACTGGACGCAATCGGGAGCTATTATAATTAGCAGACGCAATTATTAGAAATGAAGGACATACAGGAATAGTTGACATGACACTTAATTGAGGAATGTGTCTTGAACCGTCACTTTATATTGTTCTTATCACTAACGATGTAGTTAAATTTAAATTTCGAAAAGGATTGTTTTTTTTTATTAAGAATAAAAGTAAACTTTGATGAAATCCCTTTCAGAATTTGAACAGAAAAAAAAAATTCATTACTCATACTCTGAAAGTAGATGTAAAGTTGCCTGCGGACCAGGTTGGAAGTTGTACTTTTCCTCCTTAGGGAGTTTTACTTTCAACTGACAGCTGTCTAAAGATAAAAAAAAAACTTGTTCTATTTTGACATTTCTATTAAACAATGACCCGAATTTCTATACTGCCAGTACAATTATTGGAATAACATAAAGATAGGAATAATTTAAGAATACTTTTTTAATGACTTTATTTTAATTTACTTTCAATTATTTCATTAAAACTAATATATATTTGAGAAAAATGTTGACCTGACCCATTTTTACAATGATAAAATGAAAAAATATTGACTAAATAGCCAGCCGACCACTGAAAAAAAAAAGACTCATGTATAATAATCCTTATAGAACTAAGTACGGAAACCATACTTAGACTTAACATAACAACGTGTAAAAAACTACAAATTTTACCAACCATACGCACTGTGCTGTAGCTCGTGCGTGTGGAAGACCATAAGCAGAATGTGGGTGTAGATTTTTTTTATTTTCAGGACATTAATCCTCGTGTGTCCCCCAACACCTTGAAGTAGAAAGAAGCCTTTGTTGTCAAAAATATTTAAGATGTAATAATATTAGAAATATCGTAAGAAGTTTTAAATTTTCATGTATGTACGAGCCAAATAAAATTCCATGTGATTTGTTTTTTTTTTTATTTATATTGCGTATCACCCTCGTTTGTGTCACTCACCGATTGAGATTGAGTGAAGTCAGGCCATAAAAGCCTGATTTTAGTGGTCCACGTGCTGGATACGAGAGAGATCTTCCGCTATTTTGATTTAACCGAAGATTGCAGTACATAATGTAAGAACAGGAAAAGAATAATGGTAACATTATTCTGAAACAAACAAGGTTTATCCCTACTTGCAATGGTTTTTTCCTTGTTTATTAAAAATTTGCTGTCTTTGTGATATTTATAGCAGAATAAAAAATATTTTTATCTCTACGTACTCCTTACAAATAAACAAGTGTATTAATATTTTTTCCACGAGTGGAAAAAAATACAAAGAGGCATGTGCTTACTTTCTCACGGAACTAGTAATGACTTGCCAAGAGGTTATTATGGAGTTGCCTGTCTGGGGTCGTGAACACCACAAGTAATGGCATCTATTTTTAAATGACTGACGGCTTTAGAGGCGTTGCATTCGTATTAAATTTTGAATGCGTTTTATTTTTGTGACTGTATTTTTGCATATGTTCAATGGGCTCGATAGGTCTGAAGTGCCCTCCGTAAACTGGTCTACCAGTAGCGTTGACAGGCCTTCCTCAAGGTGGACTGACAGATGATCAGGGAAGATCAAGGTCAGGGAAATCTAGTGGATGAGAGACGCACATGACCTGTCGTTGTAAGACCTGGGCCTCAAGTCTGCTGTTAAATTAGTGTCAGTATTATAGTCGATCATTGATTTCATAATTGTTCATTTTGACAAGTTTGGTAGTCTACTGCTATAATGGCGGCTAACCAACTATTAACTTCATTGAAGACATTTTTTAGAACGATCATATATAGACAAATTAATGTTTGACGAATGCGCTAATCTGCTATAATTTTGACAGTTTCTTTGTGTGACTTACTCATATAATTTTATTGTGCAGCTATTGTTTTTAATTCATTAGAAGAGAGCTTGTACCACAATTGTATTACAAGGCCACTGGTCGACCAATGTTCGGCCATTATGAATTATCAGATTACGAACGTTTAGCAATATGACAATGGGATAGTGTTGGAATGACATTATTATGAAAATAGCAGACTTGGGTCCCTGACCCTATGTCCAATAGCGGATGACTTGGACGTCTTTTAACTGTAATAAATAAATTAGTTTTTAAAAATTATTTGTCTAGACTTTATTTTTTAATTTGAAATTCTTTTTTTATTACTCCTATGCTTTCTGTACTTGTAATTATGATATTAGTAAAAAATATTGTTTTCTATTTCAGCCCATTTTTAGCCCTTCTATCACTGCTAGAATATATTGTTTTCGTGACGCAATATCGTCAGGATTACAAACAAACAATAAATTGTTTGTACATAAAACCAGTTAATTCCTGTATTATCCAGTATTCCATTGACCCAATTTCTCACAAAGACTTACCACTATGTGGGGTCACAAAGTAAACAAGATAATACAATTATTGTGTAATAACTCTATGTGCTCATTTCGCCATCAAGTAAAATCACTATTATTTTAATAATATTTTAATATCTAATCCATTCAGCGGTACAAGCGGTGATGTAGATATGTGTGTATATTCTATAGAAACCTTACTAAAGAACTTCTATACTATTTATGTGGAATAACACAAGCCTAACGCAAACAAAGTAAGGTAGGAAGGATACAGTTTCGTGAGTAACGGGTACTTTTAACCCAGAAAAAGTTGTAATTCTTAGAAAAAGGGCTCTGAAAGACCCTGCGTGACGGATTAAGGGTTAAGTACAAGTCAATGGAATTTCTCCTCGATAGTTCATGGTTAAGTTGTTGCTGCTGTTCTTTCTGTTTGATGTTGTTGTGGTAAGTTGTTTAGTCCTTTCTTTACCCTTTGTTAAAATCCTTCGTACTCACCTTTTTACATAAAACTAGCTTCTGCCAGCTGCTTAGTCCAATTGAAAATACGTCCAGTATTCTCAAGATCGGACCAAATGTGGACAGGTCAGTGTTCAAAGGGAATGACTAGAGTCATCTCCTTCAAGTTATATCCCTTTGAACCCTGCAGATTGAAATGGGAGTCCGTTGCAGTGGGGAGTCTTTATCTTATACTGGTTACTTACGTCTGTAGTTAGCAGATCGACAAAAATATTTGCTATAATAGAATGCCTTGCCTTTTTTTAATGTTGGGCAAAAGTGAATTGTCAGCAAATGTAGAATTGTAGAGTCCTAACTGAAGGGTCGAAGCCCCAGTAGAGCCTTGGTCCGGTTTTTGTAAGGAAGATCCGACCCTGGTATGAAGGCTAAGAAGGAACGGGGTGAGACATCTAGTCAGCAAGAGTTTGACAGTGTTCCCCGCTCCACCCAAGATTCATTGTTAGATAATTTTTCTGAACATAAAAAAAAACATTATATGGCTGATGCTATAGAATCTATAGATGCTAGAAGGCTCTACAGATTGCCGGTGACAATGAGCACTCATCATCATCATCATCATCAGCCTTTTAATGTTCCCACTGCAGGGACACAGGCCTCCTCTCTCTAGGAGAGGGAATGGGCCATAATCCACCACGCGGGCCCAGTGCGGATTGGTGGATGTATTACAATGAGCACTGCAGAGGGCTAATTCGTACGCTTTTATGGAACACTTTCATACCTCTCAGGAAAGCTTTGTAGCTTTTTGCTAAAAATACCTTTGATGTCCCTAAATTTTAAAGGTCAACATTCCTCAAATATACGGCAATTACACCTTAGATGTTTGCAAAATTACCTTATTTATAGCAGGTAAAAAAAAAAAAAAAAAAAAAAAATCATCCAATAATGAATCCCGCTCTTGGGCGGAGTAGAAAACAGTATCAGACTCTTACTGACTAAACAACCTACCCCGTTCCTTCCTTGCCTTGACCCCATGGCCCAGGTAATACGCTTTCGCAACTACCCTAAAATTTTCACCTACGATATATTATACTAAATGTCGATACATTACGAATATACTGAGTTAGCGACATATAGCAGCATATGAACAGGGAGTTTTTCCCTGTCAAATATGTCTTCACCCCCAAATGTAATATGAGGTACCAATAAATCTTTTGCACCCCTTAGATTTTTGATCGCATGACAAGAAAATTTTTCGTCACATCAATTGATGAACCACAAAACAGTGGTTCCTGAAATATGGAAGGTGTGTTTTTGATTTTTTTTTAATGATTTGATGTCTCGTAAAACATCCGCAAGAAAAGAAAGATTTTAAATTATGTTTCGGTTGTAAAAAATCGAATAAGATAATAGTGGATTAATTTTATTGATGTGATGACATTTTAAGGAGTATTAAGACTTGAATTAATTAAATAGGTATATACTGGTATAATAACTTCCAACCTGTATTACAGATCGACCAACGTAAGCACAGACTTGCGAATTGAGAAAAATGCCATCTGCGCGTCCAGTAAGGACCAAGCCGAAAAAGTCACCAGTTTAGACGAACGCCTAAAGAGATGTGAACAAAATTGTAGAGGCCCAGTAGGTTCGATGTCCGTTAAGGCCATGGGGAATTTTTGAAAAAGAAACTTTCGGTCTCAGAATACAAAAAAACAACTGAAAGACAGAAGTGGCTTTACTCAGAAAAAATCTTACATACACGTCCTTTTTCCTGGAGTAGGAAAAAGCATTAGATCATTTCCCACAAAAAAACCTATATTATAGATTACATTATTCGTTTGTTTATTGTACCTTCTAATCATCACTTTTCCTTTTTTGTTTTTGTCAAAACGTTAAATTTTTAGTGATTGTGACTGTGCTTGACACATTCATCTCTCTCAAACTAGTTCTTGGTTACTGTCACAAGACTACAAACTAACAAAAACTATTTTAATATAAGTACAAAGTTCTATTCAAATCAACCAGACACGTGTCAAGTAGGTATATATGCACTACTAATCATATGTACAATTATATACAATAGTTATTACGAAAATTATCTTTTCGTAATATTTTTCCCAAACCTAATTATTACTTACTAGCTTTTGCCCGCGGCTTCGCCCGCGTGGTATTGGGGTTGGGGTTTCCGGGATAAAAAGTAGCTTATGTCCTATTCCGGAGTGTATCCTATGCCTGTACCAAATTTTATCCACATCCGTCCAGCCGTTTAGGTGTGATTGAGTAACAAACATCCAAACATCCCAACATCAAAACATTCAAACATCGTAACTTTCGCATTTATAATATTAGTAAGATTTCATTTCTAGTGTAAAATGTTCTATAGAATGTCAATGGGTATGTCATAAGCATAAATTAACCTAATCATTTTGAGAAGACCTACTAAGATGATTTCACGAAATACAAACGTATAATAACTAACTAAAAGGTTTTCTCTTCTCTTCATATCTTTCGTTCAGTTGAACTTGGTTGGAAAGAAAGAAAGAAAGAAAGGAAGGATCCTCCGACCAGACAGGTGTTGTTGTCTGGTGGGCTACTGCCCTATAGTTAACTTTGGGCTGTCGTATATGTACAATTTGTGCGGAGAAATTTAAGTGCGCCATAGCTGGCGCTACAACAATTTCGAACCAACAATCTCCCAAGCAACCTTTATATTTACTCACTAAACGGTTTATGACAAAACAAAACAAAAAATCAAAACAACATAGTTTTACATTACCAAAAAAATAACGACACGATACATAATATCACCTGTATAGCGTCATGACTGTCGCAAATGTCACGAACGTCGGCAGCCGTTGATGTAGAGTGGCAATATATTCACCCCGACACACATGCACCTCTTAGATAAACGCTATACAATATGTATACGCTATACGATATGTATGACGGGATGAGGAATTGCTAGCTGTTGTAGGGTGCAGGTAGTGGGTGGTATGAATGGTGTGGCGGAAAGCAAGTAGATGTTGTGTCGTTTTGATTAAATACAGTGTTGTGAAACTCACGTTCTTGTGTACTCACGGTTTTGTAGTGAGAGTAAATAGTGTTGGCGTTTTTGAATAATTTATTTATATACAAGTACAAAGGTGGACTTAATGGCTTAGGCATTGTCTACCAGTCAACCAAGGGTAATGAAGAGAAATCATAGAAGGTGCATACAAAAAGGTCAATTGAGAAAACAAGGGTACAAATGAAAATAAAATGAACATACATAAGTTTAATTTTATCTTACCAGGTTAACAACATAAAAATGACCAAACTTAAGTCGCAGTGGGCATCACACATTACACGTAGTACAAAATAGTAGATGGAGCTGAAAGATTTTTCCCGTACGCAAAATTACGCAAAATACGCGCTTTAGACGTGGAGTCGCGGACACCAGCCTGATATACCATACCAAGGTTCTAGAATCGCCACCGCAGATTAGAAGACACATTGATGAGAGGCGTCCCACAAAGTGCCTACCGATGACGGATGAATGCGACGATCCGTAACCGTTACCAAGTGTGATGGATGCGGTAATCCGATGTCACTTTGTGGAGGCCTATGTCCAGCAGTAGACGTGTTTTGGCTGAAATGATGTAGATGATCTTTCATTTTACTGGAATATTCTAACATTTATAAAGAAAGAAAAAAAAGGTCACTTGTGCCTCACCCAATCGTGTGATTCAGAGGTACAAAAAGAAAAGTTATAAGCACTGCGAGGTCAAGAATTCGCCTATTTAAAACGATAAATATCACAGGCTGGTGTTAGAGTTATGATGCCACGGATACACTCACTTTAAGATTATTGTCACTCCAATGTAAGATTGGTAAGACTTCAGGTTAATATCAACTTGAGTTATTGTTTTATTTTTATTATAATCCCCTTGAATCTCACTGCAGAGCAGTCCTCTGCCTCAATTCCAACTACTATCCAGTAAAACTGATTAAAAAAACTAAACCATGCCAATAATTTGTATAAATTATCTTAGAAAGATTCAGAATTATCACATAGAAACCATTCCACGTTTTGAACTACAGATTATCATTATCACTAAATATAATTAAAATAAATTAATTAATTCTAAGGAAAATACCTAACAAGCAAAACTGTGAAACAGTCATAAGTGCATAACATAATATTTTGTTTACAAGTTTTGTTTGCGGTTCTGCCTTTTACATTTAGGTAAGGGTCGCTTATGGCCATGTATATCTCTCAAGTTCCACCAAAACACTCAATACAAGTCTATACATAATAAGTAATAAAATTATAAAAGAAAAACATACCAATTGAATCAATCCTCTGGCAGCTAAGAGATGACCTGTCTTAACTGACGGCGCCCGTTCACGAACATGACGCGTGTCACGCGCCAGTGCACGAGTATGACGCGCCTCCCTCAGCTCAACCATTTTGAAGGGAACTGAATGACAGTCATAATAACATGCGCCATCATCAGCGAGACCTTTGAATGCGCATGACAAACTTTCAACTGCCTTAGTCTTAATGTTAATAAAAGTTGTAACCTCATAAAAGAAGTGAAGACCAGCAAGGAGGCTCGCTACTTTGCGTAAGACCGTACTCAATGACGCACCATCCAGATGGCCATAGAAAGGGTTCAGCTTAGCAACCGGTCACGTTTGTAGCGATGACGGCGCCCACATCCAACAATCCCAGCGTAGAGCCAACTGCAGCTAGATTTACACAACATGGAGACGAACTAACAGAATTCATAATTATTTCAGTCATATTGTGATTATTCGTAGTTATAAGTAGATATTATACACGAGCACAATTTTGTTTACAATTTCGAATATGAGTTTTATAGCTCCATTTACTTTGCTCTGTAACCTAAATGATTAATGTGCCATAGGTCAACTTTCTGGAATTTGAAGATAGTAACTAGTTGGTTGCATACAAATGATTTTATCTAACTAGATTGCTTACGCCAACCCCAAAAACTTACTGAAGAGTACATTACCAAATGGGTATATCATCTCTTTCTACTAGTGTATCCATGGATAGTTTGTATTACGGGACAGTTCTGTTTTAAAGAAGTTCAATATGTTATGGGTAGGTACAATAATTACATAGAATTGCATATTCAAAAATTATTAAATTAGTCATAAAATATTGACTGTTGCCAATATCCTCGCCGAAGAGAATAATCGAAGTTTTCTTTGCGATAGTTAGAAAATAGCAGATTTGATAGCAGCAGATAATTATGTATAGGTATTACATCAAAATGCTAAAATATTATGCTAAAAATAATAACAGTTTGCTTAAATAGTAAATTTATGGTTACCCTAGCCAAAATTGGCGAAAGAAAGGGATACACGACCTCTTTGTTGTTGTCTCGCTACGTACGTTTTCCTGTTCGCTTGTCAATGACACATATTGAACTTTATGATTTTGAAAATAAAGCACATTTTAGAGTTTTGCAATATTGCTTCGTCAGAAGTCCAGATTATCCATCGGATAGAAGACATAACATCTTTGATTGCATATTGTTGTTGCATTTATGTATAGACATCATATTATTAATATTACTTATTACTAATATTATAAATGCGAAAGTTACGATGTTTGTTACTCAATCACGCCAAAACAGGTGGACGGATCTGGATGAAATTTGGCACAGGAATAGGAAACACTCCGGAATAGGACGTAGGCTACTTTTTATCCCGGAAACCCCAACCTCAACCCCAATACCACGCGGGCGAAGCCGCGGGCAAAAGCTAGTTTTCCATAATAACGAAACCGTAAATCCAAAATAAGAATGGTTGACTTAGACTTTTCTTGCGTGATCGAATCTAGACGGAGAATATCCGTAGAAGAATCAAGGTTATCGACACAGCACAAAGAATTATAACAATATAGAATAACACTCCACAACTATCAAACAACGCCGTCTAGTCCCTAGCTAAGTAGAGCTCGTGTTATGAGTACTAGGCAATTGATAAACTTACTTATATATTTCTAAATATATACATTACAGGTAAATTACACTCGGACACAGAAAAAAATATCGTGGTCATCACTCAAACATTTGTCCTGGGTGGGAATCGAATCATACGACCTCCGGCATAGCAATCAGTGTCTCTAGACTAAGAGGCCAGGCAATAGCCAGTCGTATAAGAGAAGACGCAGTTGATCATAAGGTGGACGGATGACATGGTGAAAATAATGCGAAACGCTTAAGAAACCAGTTTATGTGGTCACACTTCAGGGAGGGATATGTTCGTCATGGTTTTTTTTTATGATGGAAAAAAATCATCTAATGACGAATCCTACTCTTGAGCGGAGCGGCAAACAATGTCAGACTCTTACTGACTAAACGACCAACCCATTCCTTCTTAGCCCTCATGCTAGGGCCGGACCAGGGCCCCAGTAGGCTTTGGCACTGCAGTTGGGCTTGTGCATTTGCTGAAAACTCCTTGAGGCGTTGGGGAACAAAGCGCGCCGTCGATGACCTGGCTTTGTGTGGACCAACTACGAACTTGGTTCATGTCATAAAATCTTTTTGCTGGACTACCTGTATCAAAATAACCGACGAATCAAGAATAAATACGTTTTTTTTCTTCGTCAAACTAACTGATAAAATAATGAATCACTGAATCTTATTTATAAATACAATTAAATATTGTTTCACAACTACGTAAAAAGTATTTTTTAAACAGTCATTCAAATGATGTAGAATATAGTTATGTAGAAGATATCTCAACCTATGTCATAGTTCATTGTCACTGACAAATCGGCCTCAGTTAGTTTAGAGGGGCGTTTTACTACACAATCCCTATTATGATAACAGCTATAGTAAGCGGGAAATAAGTTGAACTATGTGGTATGGGTTTCCCACAGCGCAATAACCAATTTCGGGTTTGAACTGAAGTTTTTGCAATCATACTATGTATCCAAACCATGGTTTTTTTTTTTATGGTAGGTGAAAATCATCCAATGACGAAACCCGCTCTTGGGCGGAGCGGGAGACCAGTGTCAGACTCTTACTGACTAAAAAACCTACCCGGTACCTTCCTTGCCTTATTCCTGGAGTCGAGGTAACAGTTTTCCACCACCCTCTAGACTCCAGGAGATCCAAACCATGGTAAAAATGAAAACAAAATAAAGTACCAGATATAGTGTGTATATATTAAAGTATGGTCGATGGATCTTAGCAAGTTTTGAAGTTAGGCTCTGCAAATTTTAACACTTGAAAACTCGTAAAAAAATAAATAGTTTAAATTCAACTTGTAATAGTCAAAAACTGTTAAACTCCTACATTTATCTCCGTCGAAAAGGGAAGACCCTCCAACCTGTTATGTCTAGTGGGCTACTACCCGATGGTTGATTTCGGGCTGTTGTATATGTTCTAATCACGCGGACAACTTTGATTGCCACTGGATTTAGTATTTTTATGTAGAACTTTGTTTTTTTTATGGTAGGTAAAAATCATCCAATGACGAGTCCCGCTCTTGGGCGGAGCGGGAAACAGTGTCAGACCCTTACTGACTAAACAACCTTCCCCGTTCCTACATCGCCATACATACCAGGGCCAGAGCCTTCCTTTCAGACACAAACCCTCTGCAATCGGATTTCGTATTTTTGTAGTTCTTAGGTGGCACCTGTCGCTACATACTTGTTTTAAAAGAAAAGAAGACGTAGGAAGGAAGCTTTTGCGTATAATTATGTCGTGGTCAGATCTTAGAATTGTAACATCATAATTTTTTTAAGGGAGCATAATCATCTAAAAAGTTCTTTGCATAATCATCTAAAAAGTTCTTTCGCTCTAGGGATCGCTAAACTCAAGTGGCAATTGGCAAGACGTATTGCACTTAGAACAGAAGGCTACTGGGGCCGAAAGGTCCTGTAGTGGCGACCGCGTACCGGAAGACGCAGCGTTAGAAGGTCTCCCACAAGGTGGACCGATGACCTGGTCAGGGTGGCTGAAATCTGATGGATGCAAGATGCACAGGACCGGTCTTTGTGGCGGTGCTAGGAGCCAGCAGTGCACGTCTTTTGGCTGAAATGATGATGATGAATTATTTATTTGTAAAATACACATTGAAATAAAATTACACAAAGCAATGTAGTCAGACAGTTAGATGCCTTTTATATTGAAAATGTACAAATAGGATGAAAAGGCGAACCCTTCTAAAAGCTGGGATTAACGCCAGCCAAATGTAGACACGAAATGTTACAATATGAGCTTAGTTCTGTTGGCGTGGTTACAATCCTTCCCAGAAAGAGTTCAAAGGTTTTATGTTCGTCAAACAGGATACGTAATACGTATATCGATGTCTTTTGTTGTGAAATCTGGTCCATGGTTGCCTTTTTTGTGTCCTCCTTGTTAAATATCTTCAGTTGAAAACATTTTAGTACTAGTTTGTAAAATATAGGTTTGCAATAACTCGAAAGAGAAAGGCTTTATTTCTTTGGGATTAATAAAAAATTTATAATATAAAATTTAAACGAGTACAAAGGACCTTTGTACTCGTATAAATATATGATAAATGATTTTCATTTTGTAAATAGGCTTTTTTACAAACTCTTTTTTTCTCTTTAGCTGACCAAGAAGCAACTTTACGGTGTTTCTTCTTTTTAAAAGAAGAAACAACATAAAGTAACTCATGAGTCAAAGTCTCATTTAATGTCCATACACGACATGTAATGGTGAAATCATACGAGAATCATGTAGATTGGAGTTTATGATGGTCTTTTGAAGAAATAACCACATAGTTCTGAGTGGACCTGTCCAGTAAGTGTAAATGCATTTGTGTCATTAATTTAGCTCTAATCAGGACTGTTACTGAGCTCAATGACTTGTCGAACAATACCACTTACTTTTGCATGCACAGATCTGTCATCAAAGTGTGAAATTACCAAGATACATAAACTGACACGGATCATAATAAAACTTTATAGTCAACACGTGTTAATCACTTACACAATCAATGTAACAAAACGATAGTCATATACTAATAATTTCTAAAATAGATTAACATTCCAAGAAAAGGTTACAGGTCATACACATAAAATGAACATCAAAATCGATAAAAACTCATTCGGACTTTGTTTCGCGTGATGGGACCACCCCTTAAACTGTCATCTGTAGTACAAAAACAAGTGATAAGCGAGTTACACACGATTTTGTCACGTGTCACCTAAATTTAAATTTAATGTCAGTGGCATAACTTGGACATAATATTTACTTTATTTATCTGTGTTGCTAAGTAGCTGTTGTTTGTTCATTAAATACTGGTAGACAGGGTTATATCACGGACGGGACGGATACTAAATATTTGTTTATAGGCTACAAATGAGATTATGGTGTGGAAACAGATCTTGCTGGAGGGTTGCTATGGCACCTCTGTCTATATATAGATTTGTCTATACATATTTAACTACTGACATTAATTGGTGGTTAGATAGCGACTTCGGCTGCGTGGATGTAGAAATTTATCCTATGGTAATAATAATACACAGATACCGGAACGGCTCTTGAGCGCTGAGCAGAAGTGAAATATCGGGTCTCTTATGTGATATGAAGTGAGAAGCAGGTCGGATTCTGCAACATCTGTACTAGTGCTTAGCTCGCCAATGTGTGCGATGAGCAAAGCGACCTTCGCTCTTTCACCGAGTGCTCAAAATTCAAACCGGTATCTCTGATATCTCCTTGTATAAAAAAGTAGGATTTCACGAGCAACATTTACAATAGTAGTATGATAGTGTGATGTTATTCTATTAATTTAATGATATATATAAATAGAATACTCTTTATTATTTTCCATGACATAATAATTTCTTTAGTAGTTTAAACAAGACTGATGGAATTTAGAAGGTAACTTCCAGGTATGGACTAAAAACATAAATACCAGTAAACATAGAATAATATTTATATCATAGGAAAGCTCTAAAACAAAGGAAGGGTATTAGAATTAGATTTCAATCTAAAAATGTCGTAATTATAAAGGTTTTATAAAAATTGTACTCTTAATAAATGCTTTCACAGCGAGAGCTAAACCTAAGTACTTTTTCGATGAACTTCTTGTTGAGACGGATAAGTAGGGTTTGCTCCAGCCTGACCCTTAAAATCCTTTTTTCAGACTAATGCTTTTTTAGACTAGGGTATAAGAGCATTCGTCTGTAAAATTACTATATATTGAACTTTTTTCCAAATAATCCCCGTAATATATTGTAGAATTAATGTGTTTTCAGGATAATCTGAAATAAGATAAATTACACAAATTGAATGTCCAAAAGAAAGTTGAAAACTATCTGCTATACAAAAGAGAAAAATTATTTTATATTCTTATATTATTCAAAAAAGTGTAATTTCAGTTATTACGGGAGAAACAAAGTGCCCAATAACATTATGCAGCAGACCAAAATTAATATACGTGAGTACAAAAAATTTAATATAACGTTTACCAACATTAAGCTTTTTAAAATGGTTTTTAAACGGTCTACAAAATTAGGATTTAAAGCGAATAAAACGCTCATCCACTCAACACAGCAAGCAAAACAACATTGCTTACCGTCTGTCTCTCGTTTTGTGCACAGAGTATGAAGAAATGGAGTGCAATGAGCAAACATCAGTAAATCGGCTAGGCAAATTAAAAGTCACACTAACACAGTATTGTAGAAGGGTTAACTACAATGAAAAGGTTTCTTTGATATTATACGTTATTACTGTCTTTAGAAACTCTTATACTTGTATGAAATACTTAGTTTAATTTTTTGACATCGCTAAGAAAATCCATCTATCAATCAATTCCTATCTTCTTATTATTTTACCGTAAAGCTTAAAAATAAACTTACCGTGCCAGCTACATGCAATCACTACAGTACACACCTTACATACATACATACATACCGTAGGGCTCAAATACATAAATACGTTACGAAGACGCAACGTGCGAAGTGACAGCGCCGTGACGTGAAAATCCATGTCACGATTCTGTGACGTGGAAATCGTCGTTGAGTCGAGTCGAGTAACGTCTTTATGGGTTTGAGTCCTAAGCAAATTAGCATCGTATGTAACCACATACATTCATCTCTAAAGTTACCAAAGTTTGCTATCTCTTGAAATTTGTCTATATAAAAACGTTATTTTAACATTTTTGCGAAAAAAATGAATGAATTACACTTCAAATTAAAAATGTCATCGGGTTTTATTAGAATAACGCCTTTGTTTGTCCTGATGATTTTTTTTGTAATTTTTTTTTTCTAAAAATATCATTAGGATTGGTTAGAATAACGATTTTATTCAAGTAAACATTAAAAACATTAAAACTTTATTTTTCAAAAATTAAAAAAACCCCGATGAAAAATTTCACCACTGGGGGGGTCAAGAAACATGTACTGAATCAACGGTATTCGTTTGTCCGACTATGTCAATGACACCTTGTATAATAAAAAAGATTAATTTCTAAAAAAACAAAATCTCTGTACAAGTTCATTTAAATGAGTATTTAGTGCTTAAATTACGCTTGTAACTTAATTTTATAATTTGAGTTATTCCAGTTACAGTTCATCATCATCTTTGTGAATGGAATGTGATAGCAGATACGATGAGATTCAGGTAGAGTAAGAAAAAAAAAAAAAAACATTTCAGCTGAAAGTGGTTCACTGCTGGACATGTTGTATACACCTGAATATTAAGTTATTTATGACTTGAGTTGTTTATAAATATATTATAATTAATATAGTACATTATACTATATTTAAATAAAGTATCATCACATACTAGTTTATAACGAAGTCGCTTCCCCCTGTCCCTACGTATGCTTAGATCTATAAAACTAAGCAACAGATTTCGATTCGGTTTTTAATGAGATAGAGTGATTCAAGAGGAAGGTTTACATGTATAATACATGCATAATATCAACATTGCACCCGTGTGGCTGCTAGGTCAGGTTGCTAATCTTACTAATATTATAAATGCGAAAGTTACGATGTTTGGATGTTAGTTACTCAATCACGCCAAAACGGCTGGACGGATCTGGATGAAATTTGGCACAGGCATAGGATACACTCCGGAATAGGACATAGGCTACTTTTTATCCCGGAAACCCCAATCCCAACCCCAATACCACGCGGGCGAAGCCGCGGGCAAAAGCTAGTTTGTTAATAAAAAAATCTAGCTACGTTAGAGTAAAAATGAAAATGAATGCATAGAATACTCGTATATATAAAGAATATTGTGCTATTTTCTTCATTCACTGACAAACAAAATATATTGACGAATGTTAAGTATGTAACTAATGATATGTGATATAAAAATTAATGACATTTAGTACACATGCACCTAATTAAAATCAACTTACTACAATTATTATAACGAGTAGATTTATCAGAAATTTATTAGACCATCTAATAATATTTTTTTCATTTTCAGATGACAGCTCGTCTTATAAAATCCTGACAAGGTGTCAGGATGTTATAGCTTTACTGTTCCGTAAACGGAGGTAAATGCATACCCTCTCTCCTCCCTCTGGATCATGTCTTGTTTCAAAGCCCAGCGCAAAAGGTCATTAATGTTTATGTTACCGTGGTTCTAAAAGGGCCACTGAGAGAGTAAGAAAGTGAAAGAAATTGTCAGACTCGTAGGGACCCTGCAGAAGGGTCGAAGCCAACTGGGACCAAGGGTTCGCGTCTAAAAGGAAGACTTTGGCCCTGGCAGTAGTATGATTGGGGTAGGTTGCAGTAAGATTCTGACACTCTTTGGGGGCGGGATTCGTCATTTGATGATTTTTGCCTACCATAAAAAAAAAGATTCAATAGAATAAAACTTTATTGTCCACCAAAAGTCAGAATCAGTCTTCTACTGAGTACGATACTTAATTCTCACCCTTCACTTCTCTCACTTCACCCAGATCTAGAGAACTTGTACAGAGATTTACTAAATTAAACAGACTTTTTCACGGTGGATAAAAACCACCCAATGACGAAACCTTTGGATGGAGCGGGGAACAGTGTCTCTTACTGACCAAATAACCCACCTCATTCCTACGTCGCCTTTACACCAGAGCTAGAGCCTTTCTTTCAGACACATACCCTTGGCCCCACTTGGCTTCGATCCTACTGCACGGTTCTTACAAAATTAAACATACTTCGATACTTTAATAAGAAAATAATGAGACTGTTCAACCTGTTAAGAATAGATTAAAGTTCGTAATTGTTTGTTTACGATACAACTCGTAAAATTTAATGTTTAGTTATAAGCTGAGTAATTGAACTTTGAAGACAACGTATTAAACCCATTACAAACGAAACTTTAATTAAATGAGATACGGTATTTATTTGTTTACATTCTATTACATTTAAATAAAACAGTCTAAATTTCGCAGACAGTCGGTAAATAAAATATTAAGTTTATTCTGTCTGTGTATAAGACGGGAGATTTAATTAAAATAAATATTTAATCGTTTCAATTTATATGAAAACTAGGTTTTTCTTGGAATCTTTTTTATAAAAATAGAATGTAAATGAATATTTATAGTTTTTTTCGGTACTTAAAAATCACCCAATGAAATCTCCCGCATTTAGGCGGAGTGGGAGTTAGCGTCAAACTTGTGCTGACTAAAAAAATCCACCCCGATTTTTCTTCGTAGGGATCCTGCAGAAGGATCGAAGCCAACTGTGGGCAAGGATTCGGGTCTGAAAGAAAAGGTCTAGCCCTGGCATATATGGCGAAGTAAAAACGGGGTAACATTATTTTCCGCACCGCGCAAGGGCGGGATTCGTTATTGGATGATTTTTATCTGCCATAAAAAACCGCGATCGTTCTTTGCCTGTTATACCAAGGCTAGGCCTACCTTTCAGAAGTAGACCGATGGCACCAGTCGGCCTTAACCCTGCCTGCTGGGAGGCTGGGCCGCACGTCCATGGAGTTTCTTGCATGTTCTTCTCCATAGAGATCTACACTTTGGAACGTGAAATTTAGCTTACTAATGATTATGATTATTTATTTCTATGCTACAGTCCTGGTAGCAAATAACAATTACAGTAAGGCGCAGCCTTATCAATCAACAATAACTACACCTACTCTTTTTTTTTTTTAATTGCAACAAACTAGTGCTTGACTGCGATCCCACCTGATGATAAGCAGTGATGCAATCGTTGATGGTAAGGCGCACTAGTTTATTAAGAGCCGATTCACTCTAGCCTTGAGGACACATAAATTATATTCGGACGGAAAGACTGCAGCCGGCAAACTGTTCCAGTCCCTTGATGTACGCGGTATAAATGACGAGGCAAAACGCTACTCTGCGCCTGTGCTCGAGGCTTTGAAGATTGGACCCAACCAAATCTGGATCACCAATCAGCCTCTTTGCACGCCTTTCCACTGAATGCAAAGCCGCTGTGATCAACATAGCACAGCATCATACAATGTTCCCAGTGCTGGGATTCAGGCCTCCTCTTTAAAAGAGGGAATGGGCCGTATTCCATCATGCGGGCTTAATGCCAATTGGTGGATGTCACAAATCTTCGAATTTTTGGTTCAATGACATGCTAGTTTCTTCACGATTTTTTCCTTCAACGTTTTGAGAACTGTAGTGATGAAATAAATTACACAAAGTAATGCCCTTGGTTAAGGTTTGAAGAATCGTCTACAGCATATAAGTTTGTGAGTTTGTTTTAAGGAAGTTTTTAAAACTGCTGAACTGATTATAAAAATCGTTTCATCAGGGAAAAAGTTAAATTATTTCTGAGTGACTTGACATTAATTGAGATTTATAATATTTTTTAACGTTAAAAATGTTTGGAACCCAGCAAAATGGACACGGGTCAGCTAGTTTAGAAATAAAAAGGTCAATATAATGAATGATGCGGCCATTTCACCGAGGACCTTCGTTAGTTAGTGGTTAGATAATTAAAGTATATCGCTATGTAAAAGTGCCCACTAATCTGCTGATGGAATAATAGCATTAAGGGTTGCCAACCAGAAACACATTTTTATACAACCGCTGGTACGTGATTATGATGCTATTACACATTATTATCTCGATGTGTTGGAAGCACAGATATCTTATAGATATGATATAGATTTCTATTACATTTGTTTTCTGTAAAACTTGTCCGAAAAATACTTCTGTTTGCTATTTTATGCGTACTTTAACCTTTCTTAATATACTCATAAACTAAAAATAAAAAAGATAAAATGCATCTCTAGAACCTTTGTTATTTTATCAAGATTCTGAATTATCAACATTTTTCCGAAAACTTTTAGTTTGTGTTTACAAAAAAACACGTATTCTTAGGTATAAGTTTTATGAAATATTAAATAAATGAATGAACTACCAAATGCCAACATGGGTTATAAATATTTATAATGAAAATTTTATGTTATGTTGGTACGATACCTAAGTAATCAAATATATGAAAAAAATCTTCATGATAAGGGTTAAACGGGACATCAAATTAAAGGATTCCTTTACAGGATTAAGAAATTAAATTCCTTCTCAAATCGGACTGTGTGTTCAGTAGTTCAGGAGATTCCCAGGGCGGTGGGAATCGCAGGGCGATCCCTTGCCAGCTTTTGGACGATGACACTTTTCGGTAGACTGGTAGTCGTGAGGAATGGATCCGACTCGCCGACACCACAAACAAAATCAGTTAACCCGTGGTGCCCTATAGGGCTGATGCCTGCTAGGGTCACTGGAATTTTCAGAAAATGAACTTGTAATGCATTGTTAGAATACAAAAGGCAACTAAAGGACAAATAAGTAGTTTCAGTCAACAAAAGTTTGACATACCCTTTTCCTCTGGGGAGAAATCTTTAGATGATTATCGATCCCAAAAAAAGCGTCAGGTTTGTAAGAAATAGAATTATATTATAAATTTGACAAATAAGTGGAACCTAGCACACCCGATTAATGGACATTTTTTATGAGAAAAGAAAAAAAAAATCAAAATCTTTTTCTACACTAATATAATAAAGAGGTAAAGTTTGTTTTTTTGTTTCTTTGTTTGTAGGAGGTAATCGATAGAACTACTGATCCGATTAGAAAAAAATTAGAAACTATAGAAAGCTGCTTTACTCCTGAGTGACATAGGCTATATTTTATGTACGCAGGCGAAGCCACTGACAAAAGCTAGTATTTTATAGATAAGTAACATCAGCTTAGTATCTTGAAATTGATATTATGACTATTACGCAGAAGTATTATGCAAACGTAGATTCCAGATTGGTATTCATGACATAATGTCTAATTACTACTAATTTGATAATACCTGAGAGATGGCCGGACATCACAAATCTACGAACAATATATGATTAACTAATGAACAATACGTGATTGAATGTTGCTATTATAATATAGGGTTTCATCGACATGTTAACGCGAACTCATTTTTTTCGTAAAAAAATGTTAAAATGAAGTTTTTATACAGTTTAATTTAAAAAACGTTAAAAATTCATTAAAAAAAATAAGAAAAAACCGACGAAAACTTCCACCACTGGGGTGTCCAGAATCACGTACTGGATCTATGGTATTCGTTTGCGTAAACCAGTTAATGACACCCTGTATAATGACCAGGGCCCATGTTTGAGACAATATATTACTGTAACACCTATTTACAACATGACTGCAATGAATGAATAACTAATAATAAATAACACAATACCATTTGACATTTAAGAACTGTCAAAATATACGTTTCGGTAATATCTTACCCAAAGTCAAAATTTGAAAAATTTACTCAAAAAATTTTGGTATTTATTTATTAAACACTAGCTTTTCCCAGCAGCTTCGCCCGCGTGCATAAAATATAGCCTATGTCACTCAGGAGTTAAGCAGCTTTCTATTGTTGCTTAATTTTTTCCAGTCGGACCAGTAGTTCCAGAGATTACCTCCTACAAACAAAAAAAACAAACATTACCTCTTTATTATATTAGTGAGGATACCAAATATTTTAGCAGTAACTTAATTCTAATATTCAAGATCATGGTTATGTATTACGTTTTACAAAGTTTTTTCTATGAAAATGCATATAGGGTAGGTATACAGGTTTCTAAAATTTAAAGTAATGGTTTTCGTAGAAAGTGGTCTTATTAATCCTTAATAAGGTGATTGATAACTAAACTAAAACGTGTTTTTTTTTTTTAATGTCAAGTTCATTATTTATGTCGAACCCGTTAGTTGTGATCCAAAGATAATATTGTCTATCTCGACTTTAAATTCTCGAAGCTAATTTTCTAAGATACTTATACAATACAAGTATGTCTGACATTCGCCCATTATATTCAGTCTTCAGCCTTTTACAAGACAAAATTTATTTTCAAGTCGTTTTTATGATTCAGCCCTTATAACTTGGCATTTTAATGAGGGTTTTAAAAAGGTCTTTTCGGATGATTTATGGTGATCTTCCCAATCCCTCGAACGACTTCTGTGCCAACCTTATTATATTCTATTTTTTTTTACAAAATATTTTGTGAACTTTGATCTAAGGGCTTAGAATAATAATTCTAAATATATTCTTGGAAGTTTTTCCTTTGTGGACCTAAGTAGACGTTTTACAAAGTTGAACAAAATTCTCAGTTTTGTTAAGGTTCACAAATTAGATTATTCACTACTTAGACCTTCTGTTTAAGTTTAAGGTACACAAAACTATTATTTTACTGTAAGGTACATGATTCCATTGATTACAAATTGTCCTTCATTTTTGAAGTTTGATTTGTTTTTTAAATTTAAATGTTTATAAGAATAATAATTACGGCATTTTTTTTTATTAAAAAAAGAACTTGCATAATTAAAAAAGACATAACATCCACATAAATGTGCTGTCACTTTCTTTCGCCAGCGGCTGCCTACCTCTTTCCGGTCTTCATGAAAGTAGAAAATGTTCCTAAGGGATCTTTCTGCGAAGACACAAAAAGTATCTTATGTTCTTTTGTAAGAACAGGTCTCATACGCCTAACTTGTCTGATCTAAAGTCTGTTTACCCGTTTGAGTGCGCATCTGAAACAAACATTCGTACAGATTTTTTAAATTTATTTTATTATTATTTATGTAAGAATGACTATTAACGTTTTTTTTACAAAAATCGTGATTGGGATTCCAATCTGAATTCAGCGTATTTTAACAGTTAAAACCGTAGTGGGATGCCGATATTTTTTTTTTAAAGAAATTTTTAACACGTTCGTTCGTTTCCGACGCGGTGCTGCACTGGGTATGTGCTGATCTAATGGAATGCTATTGATTCGCCCGACTGTAGCTACTGTACGTATGTGTATGTGCATAAGTAAAATAGCTGTTGTTACGTTTGTTGGTAACCTTTATTTCACGTCATGATAGTGTTAATGTTTACAAAATATACTCTGGTGATATTTTGTTAACATTAACTTAATGTAGACGTAAGTAAAGTAGGTACCTACTCATAAATATGAACAACTTAGGAAGGTAGAACCAATTTTAAATTAATATTATTATGTTAAAAAAAAATGACTGAAGTTCTTTATTATTTTTATTTTATCTACACTAAAACAGCTGTATACCTTAATTATATATTTGTACAGAAAAAAAAAACTGCAATAGAAGGTAGGAAAACCAGTTAGAATTCAGTAAGTAATTTTTAAAGTAGGTACCCGCCCCTAGTAATATCTACGAATAAAATAATACGTAAGCCTATGCATATAAATACAAGATATAAATAATAAAATATTAGTAATATGTCATTGGTAAAATTAGATTATTTTTTTCTTGAAGAAGTTTTTTGTTGTAATAATAAAAAAATAATAATAATTGATAAGCTACGCACGCGGTTGTGCCAATAGATTAATTATACTGAGAAAATATCTTTTAAATTTATATAAAATGGAATTCCTTCTATGTTACTGAAGAATATTTTGATATACTTCGAAACATCTTCTGCGTCGATTTCGTACTGTACCATCGATTTAACTTTATCACAGCATTTGGCCCAAGGCTTGTGAGGCTCACACCATCAGCTAGTATTAACGGAGGGGAAGAATTTCCAATATACAACATATTCTTCCCTCCCACGTAGATGGTAACAGCCCAGCCGACAGCATTCCTCAGCCCACACTCAGTTTAGTTTTATGTACTGTGAAAATGAATAAATGTGCAGTTTTAGGGTGAATTTAAAGTAAGAGAAAAAAAAATTACCACAAAATAATACCGAGTAAAAGGACAATTATTTGACAGAGCACTGTTTTTCTCGTTTATTCGGTACGCGTAATACACTACAATGTCGTTACGCAGTGGGTTTTGGCCGTTTCGATAGGTGCCGTCGAAACCGGCCTAGAAAGAGGTGGCGAGACAATTTACTCGCGCCACGAGGACTGCTCCAAAGTATCTTGAGAAAGGCAGGAAATACTTTGGGAGGGCCTTTGCTTAGCAAGGGAAGAGTAATAGCTAGGTAAAAATAAATAAATATCATAAACTAGCTCTTGTCAGCGGCTTCGCCCGCGTACATAAAATATAGCCTATGTCACTCAGGAGTAAAGCAGCTTTCTATTGGTGCTAAAATTTTTCCAATCGGACCAGTAGTTCCAGAGATTACCTCCTACAAACAAAAAAACAAACTTTATCTCTTTATTATATTAGTGTAGATAACCTCAGACAACCTTTTTAAAGTACTATACAAACCCTTAGTTGACATTTCGCGTTACTGTGTTTGTGTTCTGACCGAAGTAAAAGCCAGCCCTTGGGGCTTTTACATCAGTCAGAAATTAAGCATTGCCATACTACGTGGTAATGCCGCCAGCACTTCCAGTTGACACTGATGCAGAGGAGTTCTGTGAAATCAAATTTTAGTTTAGAGTAGCTTATGGTTTTTTTTGTACATGTTTCAGGAACTTAGTGTCGTAATGAATAAATAAAGAAGAACTAAAAGCATCAAACAAAAAAAAATATTTATTTTTAGAACATTTTACACAATACGTTCTAACTCGATCTGAAAGTATGAACTCAGAGTTGTGTTAATAAAATATTTCTGCTACAAAATAACTTTTTGAAGGCTCACAATAAAAGGGAGTAAAACGTAAACTTGACGACGGAAAGGCTCGCAAAAGGTTCTTTGTCGTCAATTAACTTTAGAATTTCATTTTTTATTAAGCGCGGTGTGAAAATACTGTAAAACCTTTGAACATTATAAAGTTAGGTACGTAAAAAACCGCTGCTTAAAGCGACATCTTTACTGGACTGGTAAAGGCAGGATAATTAAATTTAAGCATCTATGAAGTGGTAAAGAAAAGTTACTAGTCTCGTTCAGGCACTAGGTTTTTTAAGGAGGGAAATCAACTAATGAATTCTTTCACTCTATGAAGTGCTGAGTGGGTGATTTTTTTTATGGTGGGAAAAATCAATTAATCACAACTCGAGTCATTCGGTGGAGTGGTAAACATTGTCAAAATCTTGCTGACTAAACGACCCACCCCATTCCTTCTTAGCCTTTATACTGGGGTCGGACCTTCCTTTCGGAAACTGGACCGGGGCCCCAGTAGGCTTTGGCCCAGCAGTTGATCCTATACGTTTGCTGCCAACTCCTTGAAGCGCGCGGGTACAGAGCGCGCCGTCGATGATTTGACCTTGGTCCGGACTATACCAGACGACCGAACGGCAAGATACACATTGATCGCCGTGGCAGGAAATCGCGATCGCGATTGCCTTATACGTTCGGCCTCCTCCTTAGCTAGCATTACTGCTTCGCAAAAGGAGGCCACTCCTCCTCGCTCCGGACCATGGCCTCTACCAAGTCACGGCGCGAGAGATTGCCGCCGCCGATCACCCCCACGAGGACACGGCGAGGATCAGTCGTTGTGGTAATATTTTGAAGACGCCTATGTCAAGCTATGAATCTATGATAATAATGGAAAAACATAGGTACAGTCTAAGATGAAACTACTGAAATGAAACCACAACGAAAACCAACAAAATAAACTTTGAAAAAACAAAAGTTACTGGTCCATTTTCGTAAAGAGAATTCTACTTTTTTAATACACGGGTTCGTTTTTCCTCTCCCAATCAAGCCATCAAATTAGTGCAACAACAAAGGTTTTTTTAATCCGGTTCTCCAGCCTTTGACAAGACTTTAACTCGAGAGAAAATAATTGGTATTTTTCCGCTATTATATCGGAAAAATATATTCTCGGCTCGACGAACTCTGCATTTCTAAAATTGTACTCATCGATAGCCGACTAACAAGAATAGTTTCGAAGTGATTTTTAAATTTTGTTGCAGCCTAAAAATTGAAATTATGTTTGTTTGGAGTTGAATAACGTTCTCCGATTTTATGAGGTTGATCCATTTAATAAACGATTTGCAATGAAAAATACTTGACATAATAATGGCGGATGAGTAAACATTTTTAAGTGAAAAAAAGCGGTTAAACTTACTTACCATTTTGGAGAAAAATGTACAGAACCCTAAAAACCAACAAAAATAAACCAAATAGAAGCAAAGACAAACAACAATCATAATGAACAACAATTAAGAAATACCAAACGTCTCTAAGCTACAACTAAACAATAGATACAATGATTGATTGACATTTAATTGACCTAAATACCAGAGGGTTATTTGATAAAACTATTTAGAACGTCTTCGGCTATACCCGTGAAATTAGGAAAGGGCATCCAATAAGAGGAATGACTGGACATTTGTACCCCAATTAGTACTGACCGGCCTTTGCCTGATTGATACGGACAGGCACGAATTACAACTAATAATTTATTGTAGGGTTAAACTGTAATTCAGTTGAGTATGGCTCAATTTGGTATTTAAATTAAGGATGAGGGGTTAAAATAAGTCAAATACGCTACAACATGACCTTGTCATGTTGTAGCGTATTTGACTTATTTCCATGGCTTTTTAATAAAAACTAGTGGTTAATGTCAAGCTTGTTTACCTATTCTAATTGGGGATTGAAAACGTTAGTGTTAATTCCAACTTAGCACGCCGCCACGTCGTCGAAGGCGCGCACTGTTCCCGCTCGTCTTAAGGAGTTGTCAGCAACTGTAGAGCCCCAACAGGGTCGAAGCCTTCTGGGACCAAGGGTTGATGCGAACGCAGAACACGGGCGCCCTGAAACTAAGGCAAGAAAGAACCGTGAGTCGTTTTGACAATAGAAGTCTGACAGTATCTCCCACTCCGCCCAAGGGCTGGATTGGTCATTCATTGATTTTTCCCATAAAAAGACAGCAAGGCGGATTTGGTCGCAGTGTAGCGTACTAAAGTCGTGGTGCATCCGTACCAAGGTCGAACGTGACTCAGCGTAATTATTATTTACACAAGCTCAAATTGATACGACGGACCAAACTTACGCTGAACCACGTTCGACCTTACCTATCGTACCAAATTCGAGCCTGTATCACTAATAGGTAAGAACCAAATTCATGACCTTGATTCGAGGCCAACGATAGAGCTGTCGAGGTGGCTAAATATTGGTTGGAGTAAATCTAAGTCAGATCGACACGAAAAGAAGAAGATCTTCATTTATTTTTGTGACTTTCGATTATGATAATGTCTTCTTTGATTTACAAGAAGCTGAAAGAACGTTTGAATCGATTCTTCTCAAAACAACAAACCTAACAAAAACTTGATTATATAACACATTTTTGGCGGAAGATTAGAAAATATATAATCTGTAGATCGGCGACATGTTTAAAAATGTATTCATGAAGTTAACGACATTATAAGCGAATGAATTCCTACAGCATATAAAAAAAGAGGAAATAATCAAACACAGAACGTACATAAAAATTGCATCATCGGACGTGGCTTAAAAGCCAAAAAAAAACTATTTGCTCGCACCACGTAACAATATCACCACGTTCCGTTACAAGTTGCCAGTCTGATGTAATTTATATTAAAGCGACCTACGTACGACCCATTTTCAATACACGTATACATGTACACATTGCAGCAAAATTAGCAATTTACAATGTAGGTACATTTACGCTGTTTGGGTCTGATGGAGTTGAAATCGTCCAATTAGGGGACCGTCTCTGAATAGAACGGGACTAAATGTGAAATGTAACACTGTAGTTGCTTGTTGAGTGATAGAATTAACGTTTATATGTCATTCTTATGTAGAATATAAATGTCGATTAACTTAAAAATGCCTTATGAGTAAACAAACAAGTAATTGTTGGTTTCTAAAGTAAAGCATATTTTTTAAATAATTATAATCTAATTAATTAAGCCTCAAGAAGACACCGGTGTCCGCACACCTATTGTCTTTTAATTGTGTCTTTAATTACGGTACTCGAAAGGTTAAGAGTTCACTCTATAGGTTAAATGCATTAAGCTCTAACCTTGAAGACGCTCAAATTATAATTGGATGGAAAGACCGCAGCAGATAAACTATCCCAGTCCTTCCTTTTTTTAAGTGCTAAAATCGAATTTGTTTTTAGAATGATTAGCTACAGATAAAATAAATAAGACAGCTTACTGTTTCTTTCTTATAGCTCACTGAAAAGAGTCAGTATGATTGGCAGAAAGGCTGATTACCTTAGATACTTATACGAAGACTGAAAATCTTAATAACTTTATCACTCAATGCTGACTAAAGGACCTTGAGAAATGAGTGTACTACGTGAGATTGACAAATAGATGTGCGATTCACGCTTGTGCGATAAAATTGTACTGCGATTCAGCGTAGTGCGAATGCACGCTTGTTCGACGTGCGACATGATGAATTGACATTTGTATTTATAATCTTAAGTTTTTTATTATGACATCGACAGCACATTTGGTTACAGCCTCTTGGTGTTGTTCTCGAATTCGATTCTGGGTTACAAAATTTGGACACGGTTAGGAAAAACAAGATTCATAGACATCGATGACACAAAATGATAAAATAACAGAATTTATTTTGTTTATATAATACCTATCGGAAGCATTGTTTTTGCTACTTTGTTAATCCAGTATATATTTTTGTTTTTATAATCTATGGTGACACTACAAACTTTAAATTTTTTTGAATTTAATTATTTGTCAAACTGACAATATATCTACACTAATATTAGGTAATCTCTGGAACTAATGGTTTGATTGGAAAAATTGAAGCTATAATAGAAAGCTGCTTTACTCCTGAGTGACATAGGCTATAAATTATTTATATAACATGGATATTAACCGAGCTATCACAACTTTTGTGTCACAAATTTTCCGCGGACGAAGTCGCGGGCAGAAGCTAGTTATAAATAAATTCCACAACTGTCACAGAACGTCGTCTAGTCCCATTCTAAGTAGAGCTTGTGTTATGGGTACTAGACAACCGATAAACATACTTATATATTTCCAAATACATACATATTATAGATAAATTACACCAGACACAGAACAAATGATTGGGCTCATCACACAAACATTTATTTATCCGGGGTGAACCTACGACCTCCGGCATAGAATTCAGGGCCACTAACTACTAGACTAACAGGCCAGTCAAACAAATAATCAGTATTTTATATACCAAAAGATGAAACAGACATTAAATATTTATCTAAATTGCTATTAGCTTAGGCATTAGTGTAAACCTAATCGAAATAAACCAATATTTTGTTAATGAAGCAGCCCATTACAGTTATCTGATTACTCTATTAGAATTGAACATTTACAGCTGAAGTAACGGTCTTATGGATACTGATCTTAATTAAACGCAAGCTTTTAATGAACCACTTTATTTACGCATGACTTATTTATTTAATTATTTATTATACGCTTTATTGTATACCAAGACTAAAACATATTGAAAGGAAAACTTATAATAATGAACATACAATGGGCGGCCTTATCACACTCGGTGATTTCTTCCAGGCAACCCTGTATGGATAGAAATTGACAGGACACAAAATGGTGTTGCACTTAGTGCAAATACAAAAATCAAATCTACACTAATATAATAAAGAGGTAAAGTTTGTTTTTTTGTTTTTTTATTTTTTTGTTTGTAGGAGGTAATCTCTGGAACTAATGGTTCGATTGGAAAAATTGAAGCTATAATAGAAAGCTGCTTTACTCCTGAGTGACATAGGCTATAAATTATTTATATAACATGGATATTAACCGAGCTATCAAAACTTTTGTCTCCCAAATTTTCCGCGGACGAAGTCGCGGGCAGAAGCTAGTAACTAAATACTAAAAAAAAAAATACATAATTATATACATACGTACATATACATAATAAGTGGTAAAACGAAGACAAGATTACAGTGTCAGTTAATCCTTCACAAGCTACATCTTACTACTTTATGCTATTTACGCATGATTTTATTTTACTTTATGCCAAGAAAAACAGTACCTGTTTTAGTGTTGTATCAGAAACTAATAGTGTAGTCAGAATCCTTATATTTATTTACTTAAAATATATGTACAGAAAGGGTACATTGGGACGCAGCTTTGGAAGGCCTCTAAACAATTATGCCAAATTAGGTGTTTTTTTTTTATTTATTGAGGATTTACGCTTGACTCTCATCTGATGGAAAGTGACGATGCAGTCAACGATGGAGCGCGCTTACTTAGAAGTAACCTATTCACTCTAGAGGTTGATAGGATTTTTTGAAAAGGGTAATAATTTAACTCTCTGTAGAGAAAAAAATAGGTACATTACCAATATTATAGGGTTTTCTTATTACGTTTTATTTAATTTATAATGTAATTTATTTTCATTTGATTTCTTGTATTTGTTATAGAAAAAAAAGAAAAACAGTTTATTACGCGTCATGACGCAAACTTACAACTAGTTACAAACAGCCAAATACACAAGGAAGATATGCGCCACTTCCGCGCAAATCGGCCGAATGCTCAGCATAAGGCTGTAGCTTCACGCACATGCGATGGGCCACAGCACTGGTTTTCAGCGTGGGCCAGTGGCGATGTCGACATAAGACACCGGAACGGTGCAGCGTGCAGGTTTAGATAAAAAAAAAAAATATAAATAGTTTTCTGTTTGTTTGACATATTCTCTTTTTTGTCATATTCGTAATAATTCGTTGACTATTATAATAACACTTCCTGTAAACCTATGACTTGTAGGAATCCCTTACCAATAAATAACTATGACTATGACCATAATATCACTGTACGATCCATGGAAGCGACGCAATAACCAAAGGCTCAGGTGTTAGCAGACCGCTAGTAGTGGTACTAGAATAGAATTTTAAACATTTATTCGATAAAGACATGACACAGTATCTATAAACACAAAGAAAAAGGAAGAATATAACAATAAAATTGCACTGAGCGTGCTCGTATTTAAAGGGTTACCATCTCATCAAATATTGGAGGTCCGATCCTGTTGTGGTGATAGGCAGATTCATTATGACGCATTTTACGAAACCACTCTAAAGAGGGTCAACTAACTTTAACGAGGGCGAAGCAGAAGCTAGTGTTTTAATATAATATATAAGTAATCAATAGCACATAAAGTATTTAGAAGAATATAACATAGATTATAAATTGATTAGTCAAATTTAAAGCGACTGCTAAAAACCATTTAGTTCCATTTTCAAATTTATGGTTTTGGTGCAAACTCATTATTTATTGTTATATTTTTTTGATTAAAAATGTGTTTGTTTTTCTGTATTTTTTTCGTACTCATAATAAGTACGATATTTTTTTAACAATTGCTTGCAGTAATGTTAGACCACTGACCCGCCACTGGGCTAGGTGCAGTCTTTATTCATGTTATTGTTAGTAGTTTGTCTCACAAATAATTAGTAAGTACCTGTATAAAATTTAAAAGCAACCTTTCATATTTGATCGTATTCTTTCATTCGTAAAATTCGGCGCACACGCCCCAGACGCCGCCAGGATTCCGATCCCGATTTCTGGCCACCGTAGGAGTGGGCTTGCGGACGGCGAGCAATGGGGAGCACGCCATCCTGTCGTCTGGTAGTCGTCCGGACCAAGCCCATTCGGTGACGGCGGGCACTGCTCCCGCGCGCCTCAAGGAGTAGTCAGCAAAAGTAGAGGCACAACTGCAGGGCCGAAGCCTACTAGGGCCCCGGCCCGGTTTCTAAAAGGAAGGTCCGACCCCGATATGAGGGCTAAAAAGGAATGGGGTGAATCGTTTAGTCAGTAAGAGTCTGACACTGTTTCTCGCTCCGCACAAGAGCGGGATTCGTCATTCCCGCCATAAAAAAAAAATGCAAAATTTATAGCTCTTATACGTAGGTGGTCTGAATTGTCCAACCTTAATGTAAAGAAAGAAACAATTATCAATAAAAGCTAGTTATTATAGTGATAAATATTTTCTTTGTTTTAGCTTTGTCTTAGTTATGAATAGTTACTTAGCGCTATTTCGGTCATTTTGGATGCGCAGCTGTTGTTATAACAGTATTTATGAGTAAGTCAAATCAAATCAAATCAAAAAATATATTTGCTAGAATATGGTACATAAGGTTTTACAGTATATAGGTTTCCACATATCCTGCCACAGCATGGCGTGCAAATATGTATATTTACAGTCAGTGATGTTAATTAATCTCACTAGCAATTTACAGGTTATATTGACGTGTCTTCTAAATAGTCTTTCACACTATAATATTTTTTAAATAATAACATATTGAAAAGTTTTTTTTTAAACATTGTCAGCAGTAAACTATTAGGTAAACGATTGTAAATAATAATCGACATGCAGTATACATTTTTCTTAAATAACTTTAGCCTTGTTGGTGGCAGTCGAAGTCTGTCCTTATGCCGTGATCGGCTATTTGGCCTGTCAGTGTTCGTCTGTATGTTCGTCGATGTGAGATGCAGAAAAGGATCCTTTTAGCGCCATCTCACACATCAGCGGTTACTTCGGCGAAAGTTCACGATTACTGTTTGAACTGCTTTAATATCGGTCTTTCTGCGCTTGGGTATTATTTGGTATAAACTAGCACTTGACTGTAATCACACCTGATGGTAAACAGTGATGCAATCGTTGTTTTGTTTTTATATAAATGATAATGACAAATGATATTTATTTTGTAAATAGGTTTTAAAATAACACTTTTACACGTCAATATTTTTTTTCTTTTCATCAGTTTAAGCTAGATGAGTCCGGTGTTTCCTAGCTGACTACCCTGAGAAAAAACACCGAAACAAACTCAGGGGATACATAATCACTTAGTAGAATTTCAAAGTTTAAACATTGTAGGTCAACTTGGCTTAATTAGGTTGACTCGCTCTCGTGTTATTAGATCATAGCTGTTGCTTCTTGATCTGGAGCATCAAATTAAAACCCAACTAGTGTGTGTGACTTCGCCTTAGGTAAGCCAATCGTCAATAACAAATCGATTCACTCACTCACTTCATAACATCAACTCAACCGAACCAAAGATCCGGCCACCGTAAGTGCGGGTTTGCGGACGGTGAGCAATGGGTAACTCGCCGGCCGGTCGTCTGGTAACAGTCCGGACCAAGCCAAGTCGTCGACGGCACGCTCTGTTCCCGCTGCCTCAAGGAGTTGTCAGCAAAGCCGTCGGGACTCTGCAAAAGGTCTGAAGTCTACTGGGGCCCAGGGTCTCATTCTGCAAGGAAGGCTTGGCCCCAGCGCGAAGGGCAGAGAAGGAATGGGGTGAGGTGTTTAGTTAGTAAGAGTCTGACACTGTTTCCCGCTCCGCCCAAAAGCGCGCTTTGTCATTGGATGATTTTTGCCCACCGTAAAAAAAAAACCATTCAAGAAATACCTGTCTTATGAGATAGGAAAAAATTGCTTTTCTAGGTGCCTATCTACGAGTATTTTTCTTAGGACTTCATGTGGAGAGATATCATACCTTCTTCATAGAATGGATGTCCTATTTGAAGAAGACGTTTGTTTTCCCAAAGATATGAGATAGGTCTCCGCCAATATTTTAGCCTAAGTCAAGTATTTGTTTCTCATAGCCTATGTTTTATTTAGGGCAGTCTCTGTACTGACTAGAAAAAACTGAAAGCAAATTTTATTAAAGCTTAAAAAAAGGACAACTAAAAAAGCTAAGCTTTAAGTCTTTTCAACTGTTCAGTGTTCGTCATAATGGTCATTAAAATATCATTTTTACTTTTTTTTATTATTACAATCTTTTTGTTAACTAATAATTGAATTGCAACACATGCATTGCCAATGTATGTGTTGCAACTCATTTTTTTAAATTATCATAGTATTTATTAGTTTAGAATATTAGCTTTTTACCTAATTCTAAACTTTTACTCTCAGAACAGTGAAGGAAAACATCGTGAGGGAACCGGCATGTCCTAAAATCAAAAATTGCAAGACATCAGACTTTCACCAACCCGCACTGAACCCGCGTGGATTACGGCCTATGGTCTCTTCTAGAGATGAGGCCTGAATCCCAGCAATGGGTACATTATTTTTTTTTTTTCCTTTTCTAAACTGCTAATTGGCAATCTGCTTCAGAAGCAATAATCCAATCTGCTGGCTGTAGTCTGTCTTTGAGGAGGTGAGTAGATTTGTCCAGCGACATATCTCTCAGTTTTATGTTGCGAATCTCTTCGCGAGCTCCTGGACACTATGTCTTTTTAATCGGGAGAAAGTGAAGCTCCCGGGCCCTAGCAGTTTTGAGGCTAGTTCGTTTCTGTGTTTACACAGTCTGGTCTGGTAGCTTTTGCTATATGGCTCTATTTCTTCTTTCACTGTTTTCAGTTTGATGTCCATGTATATGAACTGATTGCTAATATACTGTGGGATATTAAGCATTTTTCGGATCGTCTTGCTTTGAAATTTCTCCAGTATTGCGATATTGCTGTTGCTTGCAGAGCCCCAAAGCTGGATGCCGTAAGTCCAAATGGGCTTGATGATGGACTTTGTAGATATGTATTTTGCTGTTATGGGTAAATTGGGATTTTGGCCCAATCAGCCAGTAAAGGTTCCGAATTTTGGTATCCAGCTGTTTACGAATGGGTACATTATAAGGCTGATAATATGCTATGCTATATTAATTCTTGCGTCATTCAAAGTTCGAGATTGTAAATACTTATTTACTAGTTCAAAATTTGGATGACGTAGGTGATTCGAGACAAACAATTTATTTACATCAGATCTTCAAATGTACTTGAATATTTCCATTATAAATGCTAGATAAGATTTCTTACGAAGATTAGCTTTTTTATATTATGTTATCTTAGAATTGTTCTTTATAATACTGCGGTAAATACGTCATCTAATTACTTGAATCGAGGACTTATAATAAAAGTATAACATTTATCTTTCTTATTGCTACTCGTATTGTGTAGGCTGGTAACACTGACCAGACTTATTTAATTAAATTGTGATATTATTACAAATAGATTAAGTAAATATTGTGAAGGTGTGCAAACTATGGGAGAGCGTATAGGTTCTACAGGTAAATAAATACTATTTTTTTATTTACTCTTTTTTGTGTTGTTTAATTTTGAAGTCCCTCCTTCTTCGTCAAGCATTTTCTCTTGCACAGAGCGCTGCGCCTTCAGTTGAACTTTGCGTTTTAAAGTCACGATATAGTTACATGGCAAATATGCCACCGCCATTAATATGGTTACTTGCAGTCCCCTATTGTGCCACACTTCGATTGACAGCCGAAAATATTCCCGCGCGGCTCGAAGAGTTGCCAGCAAACCATAGGAACCCTGAAGAAGGGTCGAAGCCAACTGGGGTCAAGGCTTCGCGTCTCAAAAGTAGGCTGTGGCCCTGGTATATATGGCAACATAGGAATAATAATAATAATATAATATTTAGTCAGTAACAGTCTGACACTGTTTCCCACTTCGCCTAAAGGTGGAATTCGTATTTGGATGATTTTTATCTAACATAAAAAAGACCTGAATTTTTTTACTGCATATTAATCGTCGTTCGCCATTTTCGTTCAACTTATATTGTGGTTCCATCAAACATAAAGTCTTTATTTCATGAAAGGTGTAAGCTCACACCTTGTCGACAGTATTTGCCTGCTGCGGTCTTCCCATCCGATTATAATTTGGGTGTCTTCAAGGCGAGAGTGAAAAGGCTTTTAATAAACTAATGCGCCTCACCATCAACAACTGCATCACTGCTTAACATTAGGTAGGATTAACATTAGGTAGGAACCACCAGGTGGGATCGCAGTCAAGCTACAGTTTGTAGCAAATAAAATAAATAAAAAGATGGTAGTTCGTTTAGTTTATAAAGGTCTGTCTCTGTTTTCCACTCCGTTCAAGGGCGGGTGGGTTTTGCTGAAGCTGAAAACCAGGGCCCTGGAACTAAGGCAAGAAGGAACAGGGCGAGTCATTTATTTAGAGTCTGGGCACTGTTTAGTTTTGGAGGATTCTGTTTTTCTTGATGCGACTGTGATTTCTGTTTTTGTTGATGCGAAAGCGAAACACTTGGGTCCTGGAACTAAGCCAAGAAGGAACAGGGTGGGTCATTTAGTAAGAGTCTGACACTCTTACTAAATGACCCACCCTGGCGGGATTTGTAATTGGATGATTTTTACCACCATAAAAAAACCTTAGGTTAGGTACTTATTTTTCGTAAACATAATGGCTTTTTAATTGTCTTTCTAAATACGGCATGCGAAATGTTAAATGAAATCAAATACCTACATATGTATTCATTTCTAAAAGATAAATTGTCAATCATATTAAAAGGTAAGAAGCTAAAACAGTAAATGCTACTGTACGATAATTTTGGCAATCGGTAATGTTACGCGAGCAGTCCAACAACACAGTTGTCTGTGATCAGTTATAAAAGATATCGATCTGTGTGAATAATAGTGAAGGTAGAAGTGAGTGAATTGTGCAAACTGTGAAAAGAATTCAACCAGAGTCGTAATAACAAACAATACGGTAAGGTTTTTTAGGGTAGGTAAATATCATCGAATGACGAATCCCGCTCTTAGGCGTAGCGGGAAACAATGTCAGACTCTTACTGACTAAACGACCTACCCCGTTCCTTCCTTGCCTTATTCCCAGAGCCCCAGTGTAACGCTTTCGCACAAACAATAAGGTAATAAGATAATACATTTGCGTACATTCAATGCAGTATTTTTTCGATAAGACATATCAGGGTACGAGTATCCGTGTATTATCGATACCTACACGACGTAATACCAACACTACATAATTAGGAGCGATATTTGCGTCATAGACTAGCGATGAACTGCTTTGCGAGCAGAACTGACGTGTTCATTTCGTTAATTTAAACGTAGCCGCCCATCCACACGAAGTTTTTGTCAAATGTTTCATTATATTTTTTTAATATTTCGTATTGGCTTCTGTCAATGGCTTTGCCATTATCCTAAGGGATACACTACTGAGTGTAAATACTATGAGTATAGTTACAGAACATAGTCTACCTGAATGCCAAATTTTATCGCATTTCGTTGTGTTTCCTTAGCGTAAAAGAACACAAATATAAATAAACTTTCGTCTTTATACTATTGATTTATAAAGATAGCTGAAAATATAAACTAGTCGGTGCTATAAATTTTTCTTAAGTTGATACATAATATATGGGAGATGCCGCGTCCCCTTAAAATAAAATTAAAAGTAAAAAAAACTAATGTAAGTAATAATAATAATCACAACAAAAAGATAGAAAAGCACGTAATCTGGTTGTATATTTAAACATATTACTAATAAATGGAACACAGCAAACATAAAGCCATTAAAACATAAGTTAGCTAACTCATCTAACTACCACACTAACGAGAAATGCCGAGAATTATCCCGATAACGTTAGGTGTGGCCACGACTTAACGCGATAATTTGAAAATAACATTAAAATTTCCGTTTGGCGTTAGGCGATAACTCAAACCAAATTCAAGTGTAGCCACCCACTTTAGTGCGTTAAAATTATCGCGATAAATATCATGCCAGTGCGCAATGCACTTTTGCGTTAGTGTGGCCCAAGCATAACACAAAAAGTAGGAAAATTAATGTTATTAAGATTCTGATAGGTTGATATAATATAATAGTCTCGATTGTTAACATATATGGCGGATGTTTTACCATCATTTTGTTTGCATTAACTATTGAATGAGTCGTTGGTGTGTCAATTTAAAATAAATAAATAAATCAAGGGTCTGTGATTCTGTGTATTCGAGAAATGTGGATTGTGAAGAAAACATAACCCCGTATCTTGAAAACCAATCAAATACATATCATCCACTATCTATATCACGTATCAATGAATTATGATTAAAAAAGCGTCGAAACATTGCAACACAACAACAAAAATAGCGCTCAATTCAATGAAACTTTCATGTAAACATAATATCACAATAGATGCACGACTAGCCGAAGCGCAGTTGGTCAGCCGTACTCGCCACTGCGGCCCTTCGTAGCGACCTTGCCGCATAAATAGACTTGTACAGTGTCGCCAACAACAAACCGAGTTACCACAATCACACTTCAGATACCACTTGTCTTATCAAAGAAAATGGCTAAACGTTCTAATCGGTTTACATCAGTCCGTGTGAATCAAAAAGTGTTTACGAAGTATAAAACTGTATTGGACGTGAACTAGTTACGTTTGTTGTGGCGTTATTTTCAGAATGTCATCCACTTCGTCGCCGGCGGGGAGAAAAAGTTAGTGTTTGTTATTAATAGAGTAGTTATATGCTGTAATAACTGCTTTGTCGGTTACGTTACTGTGTTCAATTTGTGAAGTGTATTTGTAAATCTGATGCGTGTAGAAATGTGATCTTTTTTTGAAAATTATTGACAGGTGTTAGCAAACTCTTCTTGATACATTTATTTTCTTTATTCACATTTGTTTTCTCAATAATTTGTGTTCAATGAAGCAAGTTTCAAACATGTTTCGTTCTTCAATACTGTCTGGACTAAATCATTTTGCCTGCTCTCAAAACCTTGAACTTCTAACAATAAACTCTCGCGTCTGTCTTTCTAATTACGCTCAGACTATTAATACAAACTATCTACTTCGAATATCCCTGTGAATATCTGCCAGTTGTCGTTAAATTACGTAAATTAAGTTTAAATTAACTTCTGAGTATTAACTTCTTGACAGCTATTTATTAATAGTTTCCAAGTCATTTTATGCTTCAGATATTACAATTTCAGTGATGGATGTAATTGGTTTGTTGGTGTAATTTAACTTGGAAATATTTATCTCATCCAATAAAAATCCAATAAGCGTATACGAGTGTTTTAAAAATTATATTTTAATACACTTATTGATATTGGATATCTCCAAATGAAAGTAAACATTACAATTTAAATGTAATTGTTTTTCATCCATATTTTTATTCTGTTCAGTCTTCTAATTAACGATATTATACCGTATTAAATTGCTCAAACACTCAAACTCAAAACTCAAAATATTTTTTATTTCAATTAGACCATTTACAGGCACTTTTGAACTATCAAATTTGAAGCAAATTTGCTAATGAATGTATGTATTTTGATTATAATATCTGTCACTTTATAATATCTTCCAATAATGATGCAATTTTTGTTTACCACGATCTTATACCTCTATGACCCACTTACTATTACCTCGATTACTTTCCCAATTTCTTCCAATATATTTTCATGTTCATACACATAATGCGATCGAGAGACTAAATAAATCATTGTGAGAGAAATGTCTTTCTAATAAATGTTCGTAATTTTCTGCTCATTTACGTTTATTGGAATTGACAGAATATCCAGTTATGTTTATTTGCCGATTTCCAGTGGAAACCTTGTAATATATCATTTCAAATTGAAGTAAATCTGTTTAAATTACTGTGTCTTAGCCGTTTTGATATTCAAAATGACTTCAATCATCTATAAATTTGGGAAAAAATTTGTAGTTGTCCTGTGTTTTTTTTTTCTATATCTATGTAGGTTTTCTTTTCAAGAAGCCACGTTGCTGATCTATCTATCTCGTCTATAGTTGACACTGGCTTCGTAGTTTACACACAGTTAAATAATATTAAAACAAGTACTTTATTCCTATTCAATCAACCCACATTTGTTAGTATCAGAGTATGCTGTGACGTCACTGGTATGGCAAAATACAGAGCAGTGTATTTTGCTAGTGTAACTAGCAAGTTACACTGCATGCTATATTAACAAACACAGTTTATAGCCAGAAATGTGTACAAGGCAATGCAATGTTCTCCGGTGTTAATTAACCAAAAACCAATAATTTCCTAAAGCATATTATCCGGTGCATGACTGGCCAGTTGTATCTTGCCGTGAGCATTATAAAACGATACTGTTATAGCTGATCATTAAATTATTTCTGTATTCTATGAGCAATTTCCAATATTCTGTAGGGAATTGGTTTTGTAGAAACCAATCGCACCTTTAAAGTAGGCAGGTGCAATTTGTACAGAAATGTGTATGAACGTACTCATATCTGTATGAATTGTAACACACAAAATTTTCAAAGTACTATCGATACGTGAAATGATACGATTTGTGTTCTGGAAACTGGCATAATTATGTCACAACTAAAATTTCGAAAATATGTGGCATTATACTTATTCGTAGTGAGCACGTGTAATGGATTATAGAAATTATCTGCGTGTTCCAGCAGTAGGAACATGGCATACTGATTAAGTTATCCTGGCAGGGTTGCGAGATTTTCCAAAATAAATATAATGGCTTTAGAACGCAAATAGGAATACATAGCTACTCCATGAGGGTTAAAATTAGACTTTTAAACCAAACTTTCTTACTGTTTGTTCAACCGACTTAAATTTCTATTTCATAGGTATAAGGCCATCTTTATTAAAGGCAAAAAGCGATTAAAATACCAACTATTTACTGTACTTGCTATTTATCATGCTACCAAAGCAATCAAAATTGATTGAACGAACAGTAAAACAAGTTTAACTGACCAATCTTAATGCGACTGGAGTTGTTAATGCAACTACTTGCTATTAGACGGTAAAATTCTGACAATTACTCTTGCTCTACCAAAATACATTATGCTCTATATTCTAATTATTCTAGAATTCAGTCCTTTGATGATTTTATACAAATGCAGACTGATTATATTATTCCTAAACTTGTGTCTTACGTTTCCTCTTTTATTTCCAGTAGTCCTAAACACGTTGCTCGAGACGGATCACTACGAGAGCCTGATCAAGGAGCTGACGTGTACCAAATGTAACACGTACATGAGGCCGCCCATCCACCTCTGCGTGGATGGTCACAGTCTTTGCGGCCGCTGCTATGAGAAGAGCTTCCAATGTCATATTTGTAAAGTAAGTTATTGTTGATT
Organism: Mythimna loreyi; assembly: GCA_029852875.1. Lineage (NCBI taxonomy): Eukaryota > Metazoa > Arthropoda > Insecta > Lepidoptera > Noctuidae > Mythimna > Mythimna loreyi. The sequence goes on along the minus strand of CM056780.1, from coordinate 11,918,888 downwards.
TTTGTTTTAGATTCTTTGTCTTTTTAATTGCCATTTGGGATATAAAATCGAGAGCCGACGTGACTAATACAAAAATAATAATTTATAATTTTTTTTAATATTAGTCACCCCAGCTTTAAATTTTTGAACAAAGCGTATTTTGAAGGAGACTTTAAAATCTGAGTTTGTTTCAATGTTTCTTCTCAGGGTAGTCAGCTAGGCAATACTGACCGCAGTTTAAGCTGATGCAAAAATTTACATGTAAAATCGTTTTTAAAACCTGTTTGCAAAATAAATATTATTTAGAAGTTAATGTTATGTTAATTAATGGATAAAAAGTAAGACGCGCAAAATTGCTTTAAATGTATTGATGTAAAAATCAAAATTGGTTTTGTGAGACGGCTTGGAGGCAAGCTATTTGTATAGATATTAAGTACCTATGCAACTACTACTGAAATGCCATCGAGAGGAAGAACAATGATATAGAACGAATAAAGAATGAACGTAATCGGAATAATGAGGATGGGAAAATTGTAGAAGGTTAATAAAAGCACGTAGATTTGTGGCGTGTGCAGAAATATTGAAAGTGTAATAAGATAAAGAGGGTTGGGAGTGTTAAGCAGAGAGAAAAGTGTGGTCCATACCGGTTTCCTCTCTACAGAATAAGCATCTATTTGAGCTTTTAATCTGTAGTGAAATACTACTAACTTAAAAATACTACTATCTTAAAGATAGAACATGGTTTTAATTAAAAGATAAATAAAATGTTAAATTGTGCTAGTTAATTTTTAATTTTCTTAATATTTGTGAACCAAATAGTGGTAGGGTGTAGGCCAATTCTAAAGTAAAGATGTTGATAAAATTACTATTTTACAGTCATATTTGGATTAATTATCATAAAGGCAAAGCTCGGTCATATATAGGACAGTTATCTCGAGTATTCAGTATTTGAAATACTAATTTGGTATGCGTTTATTAATCAGAGTAAGATGTTATCAGTAAGAAATAGTTCGTATCCAATTTATATTGTGCACCCAACAAATACACCTGTTAGTATGTCTCAATTTTTCTTTGCGTAGGTAATTTAATTATTTTATGCTAACATTATATATGTACATAGCATTAGGTCACCTACGTGTCACCGTTGTTCTACCTACTAAATTGCCTAGGTGTGTCGAAATTCACGAACAGAACAGAATAAATAAAGGGGCATAAAGGTAATATGATAGAGGATTGGCTCTAGCTAGTTTTATAGCTTGGTCAAGGTAGTATGCTTAACAGTACCTAATATGTTCATTTATTTTGGAGAATGTGTGCAGAAATAGCTTTACTTGATTTCGTCATCTTAATTCCACCATCGGACAACCACGTACGATGAATATCATCCCTTAGGTTGTTGAAGCTTATACGGTCTGCACTTAAGATTTTGCCTAGCTGTTTATACCGCGTACATTGACAAACTGGATCAGTTTGCCTGCTGCAGTATTTCCGTCCGATTATAATTTAGGTATCTTTAACGTTAGACTGAATAAGTCGATTTTATGACTCACCTGGTGGGGTTGTAGTTAAGCGCTAGTTTATATATGTATGCTCTTGGAAACTGACTCATTTAAAGTACAGTACATGTTCTTGTAAAACTGTTTATTTGAAAAGCCATACAGTTAGTACTTCCAAATTTACGTCATGTAATGTGCGTCATTTCTCTTCGGTTATGGCGAATTGCCATCTCATACATAGTCTTCATAATAATGAAAGTGACGGTAGAAATAATTCACTAACTTTTGTTTTCTTTCCTGATCTTTTGTATATCTCTGGCATCGATATAGTATTTTTCAATACACTTAATTAGCCGTTTACAGGCATGCGTTGGACTATTTTCCGCCCTAGTGCAGGAAAAAGAGCGTGTTGTCCCATAACTGTAATATAATCGCGCTCCTGCAGCCCTCGGCTCCTCCGTCGCAATGACAAACTTCCTGCACTTGTATCAACATGTACTATACTGAAATTGACCGCCATGATGGAAATGCGATCTGGAGGATAATACTGTCGAGACCGTGGACTCTTCTACGGGGCGGCTCCGGTACCAGGATCAGGGCAGCAGCAGGGCAGGGCAGCACAAATCAAACCACGTTGAACTTTTACTATATCTTTACTCGGACACGGCTCGACATACCATGAATTAAAACAACATAATTTATTTTGTTTAGAATCAATTTTAAATTCAAACTACATTACGAACAGACTGCGAATATGTTGCCAGCCAGTACGCTACTCCGGGGCATGTGTGATCTCCTTCGGAGACACCACATTCAGCCACCCCTTTATTGAATAGAAATGTTTGGATACCAAACATTTCTATTCGACAAAATTTATCGCAGCCTATTGGTAAGACCTACCTACTCCTAACACCGATTTCCCTACCTATACGAGGACTATATATATATTATTTTTTTTTTTATTGTTGTGGCGGATGGTTCTAGAGAACTAGCTTAAACAGGAGTCAACGACAAAATTTCGAAATGTAATCAACCAACATTTAAGTTTCTATTGAGCATCATTCCGCTCTCACCAACCAGCGTTGCCCTGTTTAAACTTCACTGGAGCAAAACCTCGTTAAAGGCCTCAGCGCACCGCCCTATCGACCTAGGAAGCCAAAGTGACAACCACCCCTATTGGGATTACACTCTAAGACACAATGCATTCTGACTTTTATTCCTTCAGGCGCTTATCGGGCCAGAGGTCAAAGAGCCACAATCATTGGATCACCTATACTTTGCTTCATTATATGAATCCATTCCAGAGTAATAATTAATCAACACCAATTAAATTTAATTATTCAAGCTAAGTATATCAATGGAGTCAACTTGACTCCCTTTGCGAAGACTATGCTTCATTTGCAAAGTTGATATCAGCTCACATTAAGTGCGCACTGCCCTCTTATAAGGGAGGCTCGGAGGACAACATTAAGATGCCCTCTCGTGAGCGATATTGAGCGGGATTTCCGCCTCAATATTAGCTCACATTGAGTGCGCTCTGACCTCACATAAGGGAGGCTCGGAGGACAACATTATGATGCCCTCTCATAGTCGGCATGGAGGGGGATTTCATCCTCATTCCCTCTGGAATAGACGCATTCCTATCTTATAACTCTAACACTTCTTCTTTTTGATTTTCTGTGGCTCCTCTCCTCCAGTCTCCCGGCTGCGCCCATCAGCACTTGAACTGGCACGCTGCGCGTGCTTAGACATCTGCCCTGGCACGTTGCTCGTGCTCACCTGGCAGCAATTTTGAGCGCCACAACATGAAATAGAAAAATATATTAATATTTCATTACAACAACAACTTAATATGACAATGTTATCTGACATTAATGACTTTTAATGATTGACATAATATTTTCTTATATTCGTCCTGGCTACCCTACCTTTTGAGCCCTATATATTTACAACCTGACATGGAATGGTTTTAACCTATTTATATGTACAATATCCCTAAAACGTCTATTATTTAATTTTTTAATTACATAATTTACATCTGAAATTCTCCTAACTATCTGATATGGACCTCTATAGAGTCTACATAATTTAAAACTCTTATGGGAAAATCGCCTAGGCGTATAGACCATTACTAATTGATTGGGAGCAAACCTTATTACTTTAGCCTTTTTGTCATAAATAGCCTTCTGTCTAGCTTGTGCTTTTTTTATGTTATTTATGGCACATCGTGACAGTTGACACTTCAAACCATGACGTCCCACGTAATCCAATCGATTTTGATGGGGTATGCCTATCGTCATGTCGGTTTGAAATAATGGTTCCCTAGCATACAACAACATGTGAGGTGAAACTCTAGTGCTTGCTTGTTTACTTGAATTATATGCATAGCACACGAGGGGCACATAACTACACCAATTTCTCTGATCTGCGGAAACGTACATAGAGAGCATTTGGCAGAGTAATTTGTTAAAAGATTCCACAAGCCCATTGGTCTGTGGATGGAACGCAGTGGTGAAGCGGGACTTTGCTCCGAAATAACTAACTGTCGACTTGACTAAACGTGAAGTGAACACCGACCCCCTATCCGAAATGACCTCTTTGACTCCTCCGAACCGACAGAAAATATCCTCTATGAGAAAATCGCTGATCCTCTGCGCCGTTACTCGGGGTACCGCTTTGCAGACTGCGTACTTCGTGACATATTCTAAACTAACAATGATATACCTATTTCCATTGAGAGACTTTCTAAAAGGTCCTAATATATCAATGCCTACTTTCTCCATCAAGTCATTTACTACCACAGGCTGTAACTGAGCTAACCCGATGCCTTTCTTTCGTTCCTGACATAACTTGCAGCTGCTCACATACCGCTCTATCTCTCTCTCTGCATCCCTAATAAAATATTTTGCCCTAAACTTAGCCAAGGTTTTAGCTAACCCTAAATGACCTCCTGACCATGGATCATCATGCAACTCTTTCAATAACTCATGCAAAAGTCCCTTTGGCACCACAACCAGATCACGAACTCCATTCAATCTTCTGGCTTTCTTACACAAAACATCTCCTTTCACACAGAACCCCTTAACGTCACTACCCCCATTATCAGCGATCCTATCTAACCAAAGCCTACAAAAATCATCTCGCCCCTGCTCATCTCGCATCCTAACCACCTCTATCCTATACAACTGCATGCCGTCCTCGAGTGGCTCCGCTGCACTCCTCTGCTCTTCTTCCTCCTGGCCTAATGGATTTCTACTCAAAAAATCAGCAATGACATTATCTCTCCCTGCACAATGGACAATATCGAAATCATAAGCCTGGATGCACAGCGACCACCTAGCTAATCGCCCATTCATGTCTCTCCTGCTCCTCAGCCAACACAGCGCCTTGTGATCTGTCATGACCTGAAACTTCAAACCCCAAAGAAAATGTTTGAAATAATTCAATGCCCAAACTAAGGCGAGACACTCCTTCTCCGTAGTGGAATATTTCTTCTCTCCATCACTCAGCTTCCTCGACGCATAGGAAACCGGATACATCACCTCTCTGCCCTGCATCAGACAGCAACCTACCGCTTCACCCGATGCGTCCACGTATAAACGTGTTAATATGTTTGGGTCATTGGAATAAAAATGCAAAATCGGTGGTGACTCCATAATTTTTATTATGCTCTGGAACGCTTCCTCCTCCTTGTCCGTCCATTTGAACGCGACACCTTTCCTTAATAATCTAGTTAAGGGCAATACTATTTCTGCAAAGTTGCTAATGAACTTGCGATAGTAAGAAAACAAACCTAATATAGATTTTACTTGTTTGGCGTTTGTTGGGGTTTTCAATGTTTTTAAAGACTGAAGCTTTTTATTGTCTGGTTTGACTCCAGCTCCCGAGATTTCGTGTCCTAATACAGAAATTGTATTATAACCAAAGCTACATTTGCTCGGTTTCAAGGTAAGGTTTGCTTTCTTTAATCGCATCATGACATCTTCTAGGGAATCTATAAAGTCGGTAAAGTTGTTACCCCACACTAATATGTTATCTACATAACAAATGGCCTTTTTATATTTGATACCAGCTAATACTTTATCCATAGTCCTCTGAAAAACAGCTTGACTTGTCTTAAGTCCGAAAGGTAATACGTTAAACTCATATAATCCTGATGAAGTGATAAATGCCGTTTTATGCTTATCTTTCTCACATATACGATGTTGCCAATAGCCTGAATTTAAATCTAAATCTGCAAAATAACGCGCTCCTGATAAGTATATCATAATATCTTCAATAATTGGTAACGGATAGCTATCAGTGATTACTTTTTTATTTAATTTCCGATAATCTACGCAAAATCTCCACGTTTGATCGGGCTTTTGAACTAACACTACTGGAGACGCATACGCGCTACGGGATTCCCGGATAACTCCATTTTTCAACATTTCCTCAACTTGGGAATTGATTATATCAAGCTGCTTTGGAGAAGCTCTATAAGGTGGGTGATGGACGGGAATGTCATCTACAGTATTGATGATGATTTCTTCTAAGCTACATCTACCTAACTCTGAGGCCGTGAATGCAAAGTTTTCTCGATACGAGGAAAGAAGGTTTTTTAATAAGTTCTTTTCATTCTGACTTAATTCTGAATTAATATTAAGTTCTTCTATGCTATTACTTTTGTTCGATAAATTATATACAAACTCTTCGTCGTGTTCTCTCAATAGTTTCGCGAAATACAAGTAGTCGTTTTTAGAAAGATAATTCAACCTTCCTCCCTCTCTGGGGTCATGTCCATTCATGACGTCATTTGTATTTATTCCGTCTGTCTTGTCATGATGTACCATAGGATGTGACATTGACGCGACATTTCGATCATCATATTTACAAAAATTAATACGAAACGCATTGTTTAGAGTTATACAATTATTCGCGAAATCTATGACTGCTTTGTATTTATAGAAAAAATCTTGACCTAGGATTAAATTTTGATTAATGTTTTTTATCACTAGAAATTCATTAATAAATACACGTGAATCTATCATCATACTAATTCTCGCTTTTCCGATAACTTTTAAATAAGATCCCGATATGGATTTCACAAAATGATTCGTCTCGTCACTGGTACATTTCAGCTTGAGATCCGTCAACACTTGCTCTGATATACACGAAATTGATGCTCCAGTGTCTATCAGCGCAGTATAGGCCTGTTCTGCTATAAAAACACTAATAAATGGAGTGAGGTCACCAATTTTTTGATCTTCGTTCTTGGTCAGGAGCTGCTCTCTCCTGGACACAGCTTGCAGCTCCGCTGGGTTTTCTAATGGCTGTGCCCCTGCTCGTTTGGGGGCCTGTGCAGCAATGGGCTTCTTTGGCTGGGGGCAATGGATGAACGATTATATCTGTTGTCGAACCTGTGTCTTGGCCGTAAATTATACCTTGGCGTATGGAAAGTCTCGGAGTCGCCAGCACTTCGAGGCGTCGACGTTCCTGGCGTAGGGTTCGACTGTCTTGGCGTTGCTGTGGGCCTTGGACTTGACTGCGGCAGACGGTCAAATCTTACATGCGGGGGTTGTACGGGTAAATTTAATGGGGCGTGTTGAGTCTCGTCGAAGATTTCTTTTATCTGAGTGAGAGTGGCCCTCAGCTCAGCTTTCGAGCTGTATAATCGCGTCGCCAATTTGGATTTGTAATTTACGGTCACCCCTTTTAAGAACGTTTTGATAAAAGTGCCCTCCTCGGTAATTTTTGCCAGTCTGCCGTATTCAGATAATCTAAAAAAAAATGCGATTAGGTCCTCTTTCTCGCCTTGGCGAGCATTGTAGAATTTTTCTGCGTAGTCTGTCCCTGCTGGAAATTCTATTTTCATGCTTTCGCACAAATCTTTAAAGGTAATATCGGCCTGGTATGTGTATCTGAAGAAGGATAGCGCTGGTCCTTCTAAGTACGCGCCCATTATTAAAGCCAGGTCTGATTCCGGCCATTTATTGATAGCAGCTATCTGGCGGAATTGTAATAAAAAATCGTCGAATGCTACGTCCGACACGCCTGAAAAAAAGGTTATTTGCGCCATTTCGCGTCTCCTTCTACACCACTTATCTGTACTCCTTTAGGGCGGTGCTTGCTCAGTGCTTGGTTATTTCACTCGTGCTCTGCTGCGCTTGTGTGGCCTCCACCAATCTGTCGAGACCGTGGACTCTTCTACGGGGTGGCTCCGGTACCAGGATCAGGGCAGCAGCAGGGCAGGGCAGCACAAATCAAACCACGTTGAACTTTTACTATATCTTTACTCGGACACGGCTCGACATACAATGAATTAAAACAACATAATTTATTTTGTTTAGAATCAATTTTAAATTCAAACTACATTACGAACAGACTGCGAATATGTTGCCAGCCAGTACGCTACTCCGGGGCAAGTGTGATCTCCTTCGGAGACACCACAATACCTATAAACGCGTACTTAAATATTTTTTTAAGTCAGAATGACAAAAACAGAAGGAAAATAAATATCTACAATTATTGTTTGTTGTAATCAGTATTATTAATCAGGCTATCAAACCATGCCCTTGAACGGTAAATACGGACGCTCTGATAGTACGGTGACTCATCACATACTTCGTTAATCCCTTGACAATGTTTTAAAAGGTAATATTTATGTAATATAGGAAAATCTCGGTCCTATTATCATACTGCGACATTTTTATCGGTAATGTTAGTAATAATATATATTGATAACTGTCGCAAATGTCCTTTTTTGTAAGACTTGGCAATGATAGATGCCTGTAATTTAATAATTTTTTATTTAGGTATTTTATTTAGTATGCCCTCACATCCAACGTCACTTCAGACTGTATCTTAGTGATCATCAACACGACTTTGTTGCCGGATTTAATAAATATTTTTTTTTTAATTATTCGATTTTGATTTCTAGTTAGTCTAGGCCATGATATTGTTAGAAGCTTCAAGAAAATTTCATATTTTTCTTTTATTCGTTATTTTATTTTATTCTTTATATGCTGCTGCTTGTTTTTTTTATATATATTTAATTTTTTTTTTTTTTTTTTTTTTTTTTTTTTTTTTTATAAGTCCACAACTATCACACAACGCCATCTAGTCCCAAGCTAAGCAGAGCTTGTGTTATGAGTACTAGACAACTGATAAACATACTTATATATTTCTAAATACATACATATTATAGATAAATAACACCCAGACACAGAACAAATGATCGTGCTCATCACACAAACATTTTTCCTGGGTGGGAATCGAACCCACGACCTCCCGCATAGCAGTCAGGGTCACTAACTACTAGACTGACAGGTCAGTCAAATTATTCAGTCAAATTATCATTTATTGGTAAAATTAGAGACTTAATAGAAAAATAGGTTTTCAAACGACGGCGTTTGTTTGGGGGCAAAGAGTTTAAACTAGCATCAGCCTTATAATTTTACCACTGCTGGGGCTCAGGCCTCCTCCCTAGGAGAGGGAACTTTAAATTAAGTAATTATATTTTCCTTTTTTTTAATTTTTTGACAAAGTGGACAGAATAAACCGCTATTACAATTTATTCTACGGATCAAGTTTTTGTAAAAACAATAAACGTCCCAAATACGATGTCTAGTGCGGATCGCATACAGCTAGGTGATCGTCGACCTTAACAAGGTAGCATACGAGTAGTGGGTTTAAACCTAGACCTACATTTATGGATTGTTCCATGGCAGTGAGAGTTTTATAGAAAGATGTATGGAAATCCTTCTATAAAACTCTCACTTAAGAGCACAAAGGATTTTTTTAAAAGCATACGTTGATGATTTTTAGGATTCCGAACTAAAAGGGTAAAAATGGGACCTCCACCAGGCTGTATAAAAAATGAAACGGCTGTGTTTTTCCAGATACCTACAGTTGATTTTTAACTTAACTCAAAGCATCGGTATATCCTTTCAGCATCATTGGTTTGTTCGTTCGTATATCTGAAAAAATCAAATACCCTTAGGGAATAGCCGTTCGAGTATGGTTTTTTTTTGTTTACATATTGCGGATATTAAAGGAAGATATATCTACGTACAATGCGCATTCCAGTTCAGTTTTTTTTTTTATTTTGTTGTGTTGCTACTTTTTGGGCACATTTCTAGTGAACTTTTTTTAAACCATATTTTAAGATAGGCAGTGAAAAGTTTTTTTTTTTTTTTATTTAAAGCTCGCTTTAAGTGAACATGTATCTTCTTTATTCCATTAGTACATTGATTGCATTTAAAAGCATTAAAACATATTATACTAATGTATTTGAGCCGTATGTAACGGCTCACACTACATTAACAAAGAATACATAAATAAAAAAGGTATTTTTTAAAAGAAGGAAAGGAGAAGTGATTCTTTCCAGTCACTCCTCCTCCTGAGTAAAATACGGAATGTCGACGCACAAAATATCTTTCGCAGTAACGTGCATCGAAGTTAGTGGCTTCGCAGAGACGGTCTTTCGCCGTAACGTGCATCGCGATGTCGTAGCATCGTATTAGCGTTCATCAATATTTTGTGCGTAGACATTCCGTATTTTACTCCCTCCTTTCCTTCCACGACGTTTTCACCTTCTGCATGACAAAGTTTCTCACAAGGCATGAGTTAGGAATGGTTAACGTTTTCCCAAACTGAATTCGTACGGAAGAAACGCCCGAGTGTGACGCTTTGTTTCTCCTTGGAGACTGTGACACACCTCTGCCGTATGCTCCACATTGTCCTCCGGGCGGTCCACACAATGGTTGCCCTTCTTTTGCACCAATGTAAAGTGCCCTTGGTTTTGAACCCCCATCGAATGACTCTTAAGTCAGTCATTACTGCTTTAACTAATTCTGAGCATGTTCATTGAAAAACAACCGTAAAATAAGGAAAAAAGCCGAGAATAATGTTTTTTCTGAACTAAATAAGATGTCCATAGCTATATGATATACTATATGATAGAAAATCTGAGAGCAATGAAGATAACACAACAATATTATCATGTCAAAAGGTTTGTTGCGTATACAGGAAAAAGTGGTTGCTAAGCAAAATCTCATTTTATTTGAAAGTAGTTTCAAATAAAATGTCTACTACTATCTACCCACTAAATGTCTCCAGAAAAGGATTCTTATTCGAATCTATTCAGTTTCGTAGATTTAATTTTGTATTTTCCTGTATTAAGTTTCGTACCATACTATAAATAACTCTAAAGAGAAAACTTGATCCTACCTACAGTACAGCTTTTTTTATATTAACAGCATCAAAATTAGTTTTTAAACTCAGAATAATAATAATAATTATGTTTCAATAATCCTTAACAAACAAACCAGAATGTTAAGAATATGGAAGAAACTTGGCACATCTAAAAACAACAACAGGAACATCTAATATATAAATCATAAGTTATCCTAAACCTTGTTTACTTTCAATAGATACTTTTAATTCTACTAGACTACGCGCCTGTTGAAAAAAATAATAATAATAAATTATTCCACAACTTTCACACAACGCCATCTAGTATCAAACTAAGCAGAGGTTTTGCTATGAGGACTAAATAACTGATAAACATCCTCGAAGATTTATATATACATACATAAATAATCATAGATAACACTGAAAAAAAATTTGTCTAACCCACAAGTTCCTGCATTGTATGACTGATGTCAGGGCTTATATCTGAACTATTTGAACTTTGTACGGGAAAAGTCGCTCATAAAAGCTAGTAAAAAACCTCACCATTATACATTTTAATAGCTAGTAAACTATACAACGAGTAATTGATTGTACAAGACATTCCTTCACGACATAGCAGCCTGGTATTTAAATACCTTCTTGAAATTATTTTTATAAAATATTCAGCATTTTATGAGAATGCCAGTTTATTTATAGTTTATAAGAAACTTAGTTATTTATAGAAGAATATTTTGATTGCCTCTTGAAACAATTTGTGAAATTTAAAACGAGAAGGTAAAGGTAAATTTAGAACGAAACAATGAATCGACTTGATGGGTTTTCTTAACTTTCCTAAAGATTTGTTTATGAAGAGTAAAAATCAATTTAAAATAGGACTACTACCCCTTACCTCTGACTTCGTTCATATACATTTTTTTTCTCAAGGAGTTGTCAGCAAACTGTAGGGGCGCTACAGGGTCGAAGCCTCCCGGGGCCAAGGGTTGATGCGAAGGCGTTACACCGGGGCTCTGGGAATAACGCAAAGAAGGGAAGTTTGTTTAGTCAGTGAGAGTCTGACACTGTTTCCCGCTCCGCCCATTAGCGGGATTCGTCATTGGATGATTTTTACCTACCATAAAAAAAAAGTATTTTTAGGGTAGATTTGAAAAACTAAGTGATACTCTTAATTATAGTAAAACATCTATAATTAACGTAGTTCTTGAATCAAATAATTAAACTTTGTCGCTAGAAGATCGCATTATGCATGGGACCACAGCATTATGCTGAGCGTTTGGCCGATTCGACGCAATTGTGACGCATTTTTCTATAAAATTATAATGATTGTCTAATAGGTTTAAGGTTGCGTCATTTTGCGTGAAATAAACTATTTTTCTTTCTTTATTTCTATTGCATTCAAACTACACGCTGCAGAAACCGACATGTAACCGGATGGTGACCGAAGCCTACAAATTATAAATGTTGTGTGACCTGCGTTTTTGGTGAACGGGGAATTCGACCGAATACTACGACACAGGAGATGTAGGGCATAGGTACCGGAAAAACTATGTTTGAGATTGATTTTGGTTCAAACTTTTCTTCTACTGGAATAATGTATTTCTTTATTTCAGATCCAATTGTCCATACATTGTCAGTGTGTTAGTAATTGTAAATGCTTATGTACTATATTAGTGTGATTAGTAACCTATAGTTAATTCCATTCAGTATATCTGGATGGGTCAAACCGGCCTGTCAGCAATAATTTTCAGGATTCTGTTACGAGTGTTGCGCAAGCGTTGTAGTAAGGAAGCCACTTTCTTACGCATGATGGCGTTCATAATTAAAATAACATTATTTTTTTAGTGAAGTTGGTTGTTATTGTACCCTACCTATTTTGTGTTGGAAGCCACTGGGCGCAAATGAGTTCCATTGATAGATTTAGTCATCGGAGAAAACTAATTTACAAATAAATACAGGGTGTGCCTCAGTGATGAAATTTTTTGTAGGGGGTCTAGAATCATGTACTGGATCTATGGTATTTGTTTGCATTACGATGTTAATGACACCCTGTATATCATCTTTTACACAATATGTCACTTTTTGCTAAGACAATGCCGTTTACAAAGTTTTTTAAATTTCATATCTATTTATTTTCAGAAAGAGTTCTCCCTCACCAAGTCGACGGCGCTCGAGTCGTTGGCCAACAAGGTTCTATTCCCGTGCACAAACTCCGGCTGCCCGAAGCATGCTGTCCTCACACAGCTTGACAAGCACTATGCCCACTGCCAGTTCCGCATCATCAACTGCTTCATGGCTAGAGTTTATGGTAAGTACTGATTTTGCCATCAAATATGACTTAAATTTCTGCTCTACGTTTTCGATCGAAAGTGGACAAAGTTATGGTCAAAATGTAAAGGATATGCACACATTTCAATTGCTATGTACTGGTATGTTACATCATTGCTTAGGTATTTTTGATCTGAATAAAACTTTTGTGGATAAATGCTTCTTTTGGACAGTTTTTGAAACAATACTAGCTAATAGTTTTTGTGATTGAATTACTACTTTTTCACTCGATTTTAAATGTTTCCATAACTTGTCCAACTATATAAAGCGGCAACGACCTCTCGCGCTGACCTGGAACAAGCCATGGTTCGGACCAAGATAGAATGGCAGGCCTCATCTTGTGACGCAATAATGCCAGCAAAAGACGCGGCCGCACACGCGAGGGATGAGCTTTCACGTCCCAGCCGTTGGGATCCCCACCCCGATTTCCAGCCATTGATGGCGCGTGCTTGCGGACGGCGAGTAATGGGTAGCTCGCCATCCATGTGTTGTATTCCACACACGCCTCAAAGAGATGTCAGAAAACCGTAGGGGCCTAGCAGGGTCGAATCTCTGGCATTATTCTTTCAATAAAAATTTCTCACGAAGCCCACTTGTCTCACTACTAGGTTGCGCTGACAAAATTATATAGAAAACTTGTAGAAAATTATGTAATTTTGTACCGTGTGAAACGCACCATAAGTCAGTTATTATTACAGAGTATGGCAGTAAATAATAAATAGCAGTATTGCGATAATTTATATTTTATGCAGAATGCAAGGAATTTTATGATGTCTTTCACTTTTTATGGACAAGACTAGAGACCGTCTCACTCGCTTTATATTCCCAGCGTTCACAAATAACTCAGTGATAGTGAAAAAGCTGTTAGTTGCCTGTTTAATTACTTCTTTTGTTGTCTGTACCTACTAAATCACGACTTTTGAATAATGAACATCAATACGTTGTTTAAATCATGTACTTCATGTTTTAATTTTCTTCAGAGTTCATATTATACACAATTTCATCTCTCAACTTGACTTCTATAAGTTAATCTATAGAAACTATGCCATTTTGGGTTGAAAAATGATGTAACGATGGTCCAGCATACTGCTAGTTAAATATTTTTTGTACCTACTTAGTCAGTGTTTTTAGAATCTTAGTTTTAAAATAACTTTTTCTTTATAACAAACCAGATTGACACTGAACTGACGAAAACCTAGTTAGAGACGAGTTTTCGCCCCAGTTTCACACTGGTTTTTTTTTTTAAATCCTCTACTTTCATATGCATGTAAATCTTTCTCAGACTTTGTTCTATAAATTACCAGTTCTGGTGGTTTTATCAAATTTATTGGAATTCATTAAAACTGGGAAAACGTAACAGTTAGAATTATTTTCGAATCTGTAATACCCACATTAATAGGAAATAGCTACAAAAAAAGTATGGATACATAAATACCTACTTACGTTTATTTAAAAAACATACAAACAGAGTAAATATGTATTCCACACTGTTTTTGTAATTTGTTACTTAGTCACTCGATAAATGCTTGTCACATTATTAATTCCAACAAAATAGAACTGCTCCATCTCACAAAGAGATCGATAAAGAATTTCTTCTACGACGCAAAAAAATGCCCTCATTGGAACGCTCAATATCCTTAGGGTTGCTAACCCCGCGACATAAACATGACCATTTTATTTACCTCTCTTCGTCTGTGAGTATAATACCGTTTTTCTTCAAGGAAAGTGTCATGGGAAAATGTCCCTTCGGGTTAGTGACGAGTTCTAAATGGGCCGTGTCTTGGGTACGAAATGGAATACGTCACCACATCGGTCTTTGAGCGTGACGAAACATTTTCTGGGGGTGGCTTCATCACACTTCTCAGAAATATATGAGGAAAGTTTGTATGTATATATTTGTGTGTGTGTATATGTTTGACGGTCCTTAACCTTCAAATTGCAGAACCGTTGTAGACGAAAGTAGCACATAAGATACTTATACATGAAGACTATTTTTGTAAGTGACAAAATGGCGTCAAGTTTAGAATATAGACATATTTATTTATTTTACAATAGGATCAAATAATAAAATAGCAAAAAAAATGGCGTCAACTTTAGAGTTTAGACAGAACTCATTACGCAGAACGTTGCTATATATTTGCAAAGTAAATTCAGATTCATTTATTAGGTACTTGTCACAGGTTGAATGTTAACCCTTAAATTATTGTTGTAGAATTTTTTACTGTGGGAGTTCCTTAGAATACTTTTCTTCATATTTAATCTCTTACCTGTGTTTTGTATTGTGTTTTTCTTCACACTTTTACATGTAGTTCTTTCGTATTGTGTAATTATTTATTTATCTTATAATATTATTTATGTACTTAAATAATAAAAGGTACTTTGTTATTAAAAATTTACTCTGAACCATCAGTTTCCTGATATTCGAACGATATCATCACTCCATACTACCAAGGCAACATAAAATGGCAAATAAAAAAACAACCGAACTGAGAACCATCCATTTTTGTAAAGTCGGTTAACTAGTTGCACGTTAACTAGTAGATCGATATGATAAAGGACTGATTAGATGTAGGATTAAGGCTAATTAGTTAATTATATGATGTTTGAATAATAGAATAATAATACCTTTGTAGACCGTGGTAATAGTATCCATGTAAGAATAATAATACAAAGGTATTATTATTCTTATATGGAGTCCTACATGAATCAACCCGAAGACATTCGCAAAGCGATGCGGCGAGACTACACAAACAATATAAGTATCCTATTGCTGTTTACAACGGCACCAACCGAACGTGGGTGCGATCGGCGACGAGCAAAACTATGCAAACAAGTTTGTTTGATATGTTTGCGCAAAATTTATAGTGGATGAAGTTAATTTCTCACGCACGTAGGACTATAACGTCGCTTTACGTCGATTTTGCGTCAACTGCATCAATATGCATTCATATAATTATGTTCATGTAGTTATTTGAGTATGATGGAGTAACAAACATACAAATAAAACTTTCATCTTTGTAATATTCGTGTAATAGTATGGTAAAATATTTTGAAAATATATCACTCGTTGCACAATAAAAAGCTGTCTTTGGTAGTGTTTTTTTTTTCTTTTTTTTAAAGTCTTTTTTCGTAATTCGACTATAATAGCTTCATTATAGCTAACACTTGTATCCTATACAAACATTTTATTTAATCAAATAAAAAGTTTAGTCTATCAGTTTAGACTAGATTAAGGCTCTTATGGATCTATAGCATACAAAATGTATAAAGCTCATTGGCCACTTCCGAATTACGACTAGATAAAATACTCTGAAATACTCCATTGTCACTACTTTGGTAACTCGATTTCAAATTCAAACCAAAAATCGCATTTCAAACAAAGGTTCACATTGCATCCACCTCTTTTGAAATCCACGTAAACCGACAGACCGATCTATCCCCAGAATACAATGAAGATTTTTCTTTATTCTTTCCTAAAAAACTCGTAATTCCAGGGGACTGCAAATGGAAGGGGCGTGCTGGTGACTGGATGGACCATTGTTTCATGGAACACTCGGAGAAGGTGACAGAACTACCATTTATAACTGTGAAGAATCGATGGGACGCGAAGAGAACTGAACCCGTCCTCAACTATTTTCTGCTGAAGTGCTTTGACCGGATATTTAATGTGTATCAGATTTATGACAAAAGAGGAGGTAAGGATATCTACTATGATTTAAAATGATAAGGCATGGTTTTGATTTAGATTTTAGAGAGGGAACATATGTCTTTTTATATGTGTTTTAAACGGTTTGCACATCATTAAATACATCCATTATGCGTACAGCTAGAGTTGAATTTTCTACTGGAGTCTGTGTTTCCTGACAGCTACAACCTAGGAAGTAGTACCCTATGAATTTTGATTCCTTTGAGAGTGTCAAAATATGCGTTTTTTGCGACATCAACGGCCGTATCTTTTTTTTAGTTAACTTAAAAATTTGATAGTTTTGACGGCATCAAGGAATCGTAAGTTTGAGAATATGAGTTTTTCAATTCAATACCTTTACGCGTTTCCGAAATAAAGGGTCTTGACAGACAGTCAACTTCCTTCGAAAAAAAGTTTTTTTTTCTTGACGTAACAAAAAATAACTATTTTAAGATTTTGTTCCCATATCCGTGTTATACGACCTAACAATGTGCTAAATTTCAATATTATTTGTCAACAAGAAGTACCTTATGAATTTTGATTCAATTTAAACGCATATATCTTTTTTTTCTGTTAACTTAGAAGTTTGATTTTTTTATAGCTTCAAGGGACCGTAGACTTGAGAGTATGATTTTATTTCAATTCGATACCAGAGATAAAGGTTTTGACAGACAGACGAACAAAAAAGTGATCATATGAAGGTTCCGTGAAATCCTTTTGAGATCCGAAACCCTAAAAAGCGTTTTTAGACTTTATATTCTTATTTATTTATCGTACATAGAAACTCAACATACTACACCGAGATTGGACGATTCATGTACAAAGGCAAGCTTTGCTCAACAATGAAATCTCTCCTAGCAAACTTGGGTGCTATGGAGAGAGACCTTCAAAGGTAGAATCTAGTGTACAAAATAAACGTGATGGTGTGTGTGTGTATGTTTAGTGTGAAACACTCATAAAATATTCATTGAAAGTAGTATTTTTAAACTGTGTCTATCTATGGCTTCTCTGAGCGGCGTTAATGGTTGACCTGTATAAATGAACTTATGGTGATAACTTAATTAAGTAAAAGAGGATTTTATGATACCTAATAATCTTTGCTATGTAGATAGGAGGGACGTGCGTGACAATGTCGTAAGGAAATCAGGGCTTACTATAAAGTGTTAAAATGTCATTTGTACTGTCGAAAAACAGTTCAGGGGGCTTAGAAAAAGTCACATTCTCACTAACGATAACGAAATTCGAAACTCCGAAATGTATGGAACTGACATATGCCTTCGAAAAGTCACGTGGTCAAACGTTTTCGATTCGCTAATTGTTATTAGTTGTTTATACGTCAAATTGGACGTTTTAATTCGATAACCATAGCCAAGAAGTTGTTATTTTATCGAACCAACACTTCGACTTATCGATATGTTAGTCGATGTCACTTTGTCTACCATTTTGTGGTCGACATCGATAAGGCGAAATCGAACTTAGAAATGGATTCGACACGGAACGATTGCCACTTGTCTAGGGCCCCTGTTTAAGAATAAAATGGATCATGTTAAGAAGTCATGTTAGCACTACAAAATGCTTTTTAGAGTTCCATACCTCAAAAGGAAAAAGCAGAACCCATAAAGATTCACTTTATTGTTCATCTGTTTGTTTTTCAAAACCCTGTAGTTCGGAAACGCGTGGAGATATCGAGTTGATATTAAAACTATGTGCTCAGGTCTTCAGTCTTTGGAAGCTGTAGAAAATTCAGTCGAGTGCTTAGAATTCGCACTTGCTCGGTTTTGGTTTTGCTTGACAGTAAACGTCTCACAATAACTTTCCTTGCAACCAAAACTGTTAATTGATGATAATTATCTCACCCTAAAACAAAAAATAATAACATTCACCTCTGCATTGGTTTTTCTTTAATCGGCAAAAATCATCCAATGGCAACTTTCGCCCTTAGGCAGACCGGGAGATAATGTCAGACTTTTACTGACCCATCCCGCATCTTCCTTGCCTTTATTCCAGGAAACCAGTGTTCGTTTTTTCATTAGCTGTGGCTACCTCTCACCGGTCGCTACATGTGTGATGATATCACTTACTTTAATGCTCAAATTAAATTACGCTCACAATTTCAAGTGCATAATTGATTTGATAAGCACTTGACCAACAAATCTGTTGTGTAGATAACTCGATCAAATCATGTTATCTCTAACAATCGAACTGGGTCAGCGCAAATCACGTCCATCCGTTAGCATTACTGATACTCGACAAGGATATATGTTCGTATATGTAACATGTTGGCTCTATGTCTTTGTTTTGTAGAATTAACTTTATCTAGAAGATTGTGGTCAAATATGTACCTAAATGTTATCCGTAGTGACTCTGCAAAAGGGTCTAAGCTTACTGGGGCCCAGGGTTTCATTCTGAAAGGAATTGACTTGATAGTGGGGTGTTTAGTCAGTAAGAGTCTGACACGTTCTCGGCTCCGCCCAAGAGCGGGATTCGTCATTGAATGATGTTTGCCCAAAACAAAAAAACTCATATACAAGTGAATACACACGGTTAAATTTTGATCGTTCGGTAGTTGTCGATCGTTGCGTGCTAACTACCTACAGATCAATGACTCGCTCAGCTGACGTTTACTTAAAGTGATCAATGTTGTACATGCGTAAATTAATCCGAGTTTTAACAAGTGCTTAATTTTTTTTTTAACATAGGATAAAGGCAAAAGGATTATTTATATAATTATATAGATTCTAGAACGCAAAAAGCAACTGAAGGCTGCAGGTGAGGTTTTAGCCCGTAAAAATCTAACAAGTTTTCTCTGTAGCAAAATAAATAGTTAAAAGATTACCCATCTTGAAACACAAGCGTAAATAACAGATACAAGGCATAGAGATAAACGATGAGACGTAACTAAATAGGTAGTTCAACGTACAAAGTTCCCCAGCTTCACGATTGCTAGTAAAGAACCCCAGAAGCTCAGACACTGTCTGTAATTCCAGACACAATTATACTAAGCTGTTTGTTCAGAGACTGCAACCCCTGTGCACGGAGCTAGACGTCTCATGGTTCTATCTTCTTTTTATTGCCTGTGAATATGTAATTCCTACTTAGTATCTATCTATTCTTTATCTTCGAGGCTTTATTTCTGTCAGCGAATCAGCATTGCGCGTGGCAATGCTGCCAGCGTTCTGGGCAATTTTCCCATTGATATCAATGTGGATGAATTTTTTGATGCCTAATAAATCATTTGTTAATATTAGTGTATTTTAAGTTTATTTTGGTTATTAGTATAATAATTTAATGTATAATATATCTGCTCAATCGAATAGGTGTTACAAATTTAAAGCAAGTACAATTTCAGTGATCTTTTTTTAAAATTTTTCAACAACTATTCCTCACTGTTTTTAGGTGTTTTACAAAAGTTATATTTAAAAAAAAAGGCCACAAACAAAATTTTATTAAAAATGAATTCAAAATTTCATTTGAACCACGATAAAATCTGTGTATTTTAATAAATCATACATTTCACAACAATGGAATTGTTGATTGTTGTTGATTTTATTTAAAAAAAAATGTTCATTATGCCAGACCATTT
Organism: Mythimna loreyi; assembly: GCA_029852875.1. Classification (NCBI taxonomy): domain Eukaryota; kingdom Metazoa; phylum Arthropoda; class Insecta; order Lepidoptera; family Noctuidae; genus Mythimna; species Mythimna loreyi. The sequence continues at coordinate 11,898,649 of CM056780.1, read as the reverse complement.
ATTAAGCAAATAAAAATCTGCTTAACGCCTGCATAATATCAGAATAAGAAATAAAGACGTATGCCTGTCTTCTTAGTGTGTCGACGAAAAATATTTCGTAAAGTAAAACTAGTAAGTTTTTCTTTAACTGTAACTGTACTTTAACTTTTCTTTTTCTTTCTCTTTAACTTTTACTTTTCTTTAACTTTAACGTTTCTTTAAGTTACAGTTAAAGAAAAACTTACCAGTTTTTCTTTAACTGTAACCTAAAGAAAAACTAGTAAATTTTTCTTTAAGTTCCTCGTCTGGGTTAGTATTGGCCATTAGGTCCGCATTCTAATAAACCTAAAGGAAAAAGTCTATAACTATTATTCACCTTTGGCTTAGTACAAAAACCAAGCGAAACCAAAAGAAAATAAAAGTCACTAACAATATCAAGTGATATCATTTTTATTTACTTCCAGGAAGAATGATGTGGACCGTACTCGTGAACGATGACCACGCTGAGAAATATTACTTCGAAGTGGACATATTCCTTCCCAACTTACCCAGCAAAAGGATTGTTTACAGGCAAGTACTATAATTTATATTAAATAACTTCAGATTTTTTTTTGTAATATAGGTAATATTATCGACAACTATCACACATCGCCGTCTAGTCTTAAGCTAACCAAAGCTTGTGTTATGGATACTAGATAACTGATAAACTTACTTATAAATTACACCCAGGCACAGAACAAATAATCATGCTCATCACACAAACATTTGTCCTGGGTAGGAATCGAACCCACGAGCTCCGGCCTCTTGTTATTTGTGACGTGACGTGTGTTAAACGTAATCGTACTGCAATTAGAGTTAGTTTTCGAGGAAGTGTAGGTACCGACGAAGACATTATCATATCTTCTTTAAGGTTCTTATGCAATAGTGACTATAACTCATACATTGGGTATTTTCTGGGCAAGCTTCAATCATCGCATAACTCATCTACCACTTCTTCACAATTTTAAACACAATTGATGAAAACAATAGTGGTGAAAATTATGAAAAAATCAATGTCATGTGTCAGGCCCACATCTAAGTCTAACTAAAAAGGTCTGTAACATACAATTGGAACAATGTCATACATTTTGTCTTGAAAACCCGGCTTAATCTCATTTTCTACCTTTCACCACAATTTGTTAGATTACCATACATGCGGAATAAATAAAATTCTATTGTACAAAAAAATGTTTTTTACCAGCGTTATAAATTTGTTTTGTCTGGTTATAAAACATTCGGAGATTTTTCATCAAGACTGCGTAGGTTGGATATAAATAATTTTGCTTGTATTTATTATGTTACGTCTTATGAGATTTTCTCAAAATCGTGCCTAATATCTTTGTGCCACATTTGGGTGAAAGAGTAAATAATGAAAATGGGTTCATGTTCGCACATATTTATTATGTACATAATCTTTGATCATTTAAATCTGATCTCTTACAATTTATAGTACTTAAGAATATCAAATATTTGACATTGATGTCGTAAAGAGATTCATTTTGTTTGTTGTAAGAGTTGAAGAATATCATTAATAATTTAGAAAGAGGTAACTATGGAGATCACTTAAGACATTTATAAAAGGAGAACTTTAAACATGTGTATGTGTAAGGTTTTGATCAAGTTCCAAACAGCTCAGCGTTTGTTTAACATACACGTAATATTGTTGCAGATTCAGGTGATTGCGAACATTTATGCAAAATTACAGTAATAAATATTTATTTTGGGTACGGTTTCAAGTGTTATACTCACATTTACCACTCCAACATCTGCTATTTGGCTTACCAATTATGTCGAGATGCGTCAGTGACATCAACAGTTATATTTACTAGGCTTTTATATATCGATTCATCTACAACTGCGCCAGCGAAACCGCTGGCATAAAATTAATAGTATGTAGTATTTTTTTAAGACAATTTTGGAGGCTAACTGTAAGCCATTTGGCTCAATAAAATCTCGATTTTGATACAAAAAGATCTTTTTTTCTAAACGAACTGCAAACAGTGATGAAAGGACTCTTTTTTATGCAAAACAAACATTTAGTTTGAATAAAAAAATCTTTACAATGCTTTACACCAAGAATTAATTCTTTATATGTGTTCTGCAAATGCATTCGCATTCACAAATTAAAAACTCACATACACAAAACGCTAACAACTGAAACATGTATCTGCCCCCCTAGCTAAGTTACGATCGTTTTGTTAACGTCGAACGCTTTGAGTTGGCGTTTGAGTAAGGCCAGGGCCCTGGGATCAAGGCAAAGACGGAACGGGGCGGGTCGTTCAGTCAGTAAAAAACTCTGATAATGTTTCCCGCTTCGCCCCAAAGCAGAATTCATCATAAGTTGATTTTTCCCACCATAAAAAACACTGCAATCGTTAACTTTTAAATAATGATTTTAATATTACTGTTTCCAGACGGCCCTGCAAGTGCGAGAAGGATGCAGACTTCCTGGAGCACACCCAGAACGTGTACATTCCTGTAGAAAACGTATTCTCTATGTTAGATGAAGATGAATCCGTCAACTTCATTGTCAGAATTGGTAAGGAATTATATGAAGAAGTAAAGTTACCCAATGAATGTCCTAAGAACTGACCAATAACGAATCGAACATGTTTTATAGCTGTCATGACTGGATCTTTGGGTTAAAGATGCGTGTTTTTAAAAGGTTAAAGATAGAAAAGGAACTCTTCTTTCTAAAGAAGGTAAAAAAAGAGTTCTTGTTTTTTAGTTGGGAAATCATTCAGTAACTTCTTTCACTTTAGGGTGGAACATACAGTTGTGCCCAATTTTATTGATTAAATCCTACATGGGCCCAAAGGTTGGTGTCTGAAGGCAAGGTTCTGGCCCTGGTGTAACGGCAAACTAGGAACGGGGTCAGGTTGTTTAGTCAACAAGAGTCTGTCACTGTTTCCCATATTATGCCCGACACCGGGATATATCGTTGGGTGATTTTTACTCACCATAATAAAAGCTGTATGGTAATGAGTTCCTGGGTTATTCAAATCATAATATTCCTTGAATTTCCGGAATCCTCACCTGTTCATAGGCATGCCTAGGGAGGGAGGTGGTACGCGGTGGTAATGAGTATGGCCACTATAGAATATTTCATCTCCTGTAATGAGCTTTTTTACATGGGTAGATATACGAATCTGATTCAGAGGTGACACACACAGATCCTATGGCATTGATTGGGTATCATAACTATGAGTTTAACAGTATATTAGTTAAGAACAAACTAATCCAGATTTAGGTATGCGTTTTGTAGAAAAATGGTGGTTTTCACACAACGATACATAAGGCAAAATTCAAAATTATTTACTCTGTGAGTATTAGCATTCATTTTTATTGGAATTTTGATTGCACTATTCAATTTAACTTAAATCAAATCATATTTGTAAATTTTATATTGTTATGTTTTTTTTTTATAATATCACACAACGCCGTCTAGTCCCAAGTTGAGCAGAGCTTGTGTTATGAGTATTAGACAACTGATGAACATACTTATACATTTCTAAATACATACATACTATAGATAAGTTACACCTAGATACAGAAAAAATGATCGTGCTCATCACACAAACTTTTGACCTGGGTGGAACTCACGACCACCACCACACCAACCACCGCCACCACGACCGATCGAACCCACGACGTCCGGCATAGCAACGCCGGAGGTTGTGGGTTCGATCAGTTGTGGGTGGGTTCGGTCAGGAATACTAACTACTAGACCAACAGGCCAATCAGACAGCAACAAGAACAAACAACAGGCAAGTTAGTGTTTTACAAGGAAGGATGTAAAATCATAATAACACCCAAAACAAAGAGAGCCAAAACGCATGGTTTTTTCAAGGTTACTTGAGAAAAAAATGTTTTTTAATGCTAAGGTCAAAGTCATGTCAAATAAACAAACTTATATTCCAGGTGAGGTAGAAAACCTGCCGATATTCGACACCCCTACACCGAGTGAGAGCATCATCCTTCTTCAGAACGATGAACGCAAGGAGTAACAAGAACAGGACTTAATTCTTCACACTTTGATTTCACCCACCACCGGCTTGTATACGTACCAAAGTTAACAACACCAATGTTTAGAACAAAGTGTAAGCTAGTAATTTGTTATGATTTGCATATAACTAGCAAGATATCTCTTGAGCCTTACTAGGCTAGGCAACTGCTGTTAAAGATACTGGGCAGGCAATAAATACTTTGAAAATTTTTGTCACATCTTGAGACATTTAAGTCAAGAGGTAATATTCACTTCTAGGTAAACATACTTCTATATTATCATCGCTTACCATCAGGGGAGATGGTGTTAAAGCACAAGCCTACCTTTTTTTTAATAAGTATTAAAAAAAAATTGTTGTGCGATGAACATTATCAATTTAAAGTTTACAACCCTACTCTTTGAAACCTCCATAATACCCTCACCTTCAGCTCAAGTGAATTAGGCCTCGGTTGATATCACAAACTGCTTTCGACCAGTATGAAAATGTATTATTTTAACATTTAACGTTACATGTACCTGCGTTCAAACGTACCGACCGTAAAGTGAATTAATACTACCTATTTATAGTTTTGGATAAATAGATTTCAGCAACACAAATATCCGGTTTTACATCTACCTTAAACTTTTTTTTTATGAAATCGCCTAACGCGGTTGAGTTATTGTAATTTCCCACGGGAAACGTTTCTTTGGAAGTTGATACACAATAATATGAGCAAGTACTTAGATGAATTTATATTTTTGTTTCAACCTACAATAAATATGTCCGGTTGAGATTTATTTTCGTCATTTCTTTTTTACTTGGGTAAAAGAGAAAAATATTGTTATAAGTGTAACTTTCATAATAATAAATTCATAAGAAAAATGAACATCACTAAAATTATATTAAGCTGCTTGAATTTATTAAAAGAAATCGCAAAATATTATCGAGATTGTCACATAATTAATATAGTTTAGCAGTTTTAGGTTAGTTTATTTTTACCCTTGTTAGAACTAACCCCAGCCTTTTTTTCCAACCTTAGGGCGCTTTCAAATTAGCCGCAAAGTATCACGCTTCCGTAGTGTGGCACTCCGCTGGTAATTTGAAGGCATCCATATTACATAATTCATTTTAGATTTATATCAAAATGTAATTAAAATTGTTTAAAAAGCGCGAAATGTGGGAAAAAATATGTCACGTATAGTTATAGTTGTCCTGATATAATCAATTTTAGTTCCATCATAGTGTAGATTAGTCCATAGTAGTCCTTTAGCATTAGAATTTACTGCAAATCTTCCATATTTATTATTGATTTTATCTTGTTCGTTATTGTATTTAAATAAACTTTGTACGATAAAATAAGAATACAAAATATTTTCTGTATGTGACTTTTATTTCAAACTCAAATCATTTTAGCAAATGTAGAGGCCCAGTTGCAGGTCCGAAGCCTACTGGGGCCTTGGACCAGTTTCTGAAAGGCAGATCCGACCCCGGAATGAAGGTTAAGAATCGTCGATCGTTTAGTCAGTAAGAGTTTGACACTATTTCCCGCTCCGCAAAAGGGCGGTATTTATTATTAGAAGATTTGACTCGCCAAAAAAGCTCGTATCATTTATTTCAAATATACCATTTACTTTCGCATAGTCAAAATGTCAGTTATTCAAAATGGATTGTTAATATGCACGTTTCAAAGCTTCGTAGATCTCTGTGGAGAAGAACGCGCAAGAAATTCCATGAACACTCTTTTAAAATCATATAATGAGTTAATAATCTTGGTTTTATTTCTTATTGTGGTTCATCACTATCACTAAAAGCAAAAACTAAAAGCAAACAAAATTGTAGAAATGAAATATATGAAAAAAGATATTTAAAGATGCTTTAAAAAATGTGTCAATTTAGTTATATCGAAATCAAACGAAAACGGCGTAGAAAAATAGTTTTGTGAGCAAAATCAATCACAATCAAGATTCATCAATCGATAATGTCGCTCTACAACCATTATCAATCAGCCGAGTTCTATCGTTTGACGTTATAAATCGAAGCAATCAACCATCTGTAAGCACCTATATTTTATATAAAAAAAATATCAAGCGGCAAAAAATCCTTACAAAAGCGCAACATTTACTTGTATTCAGTGAAAATATTTTGTACAAAAATCCAAATACATTTCCAACCCTATCGAAAAACCCCGATTTTATCAGCACCAATATTCACTTTTACACAATTTACTTAAAAAGGTTACCGTAAGACATGAAACGTAAGATTGACTTTTTCGCTCGATGGAGCGCGCACCGTGTGTGAAGTAACAATGGGTACACATCAGCGATTCAAACTTTACCCGCCAAGCAACTTGTTTACTTACCTACGACCGCAGTATGGAGCAAACGAACTGAAAATTGTGTGCACAAATAAAAATATATTGACGCTGCAATCGATCTCCCCCACAAACCATTAAACTTTAAGCGTACGATAGAAAATATCGGAAATAGGAAGCGGGACAAAGCAAAATATTCCTTTGAAAACTATTCTTCGTTGAGACTTCATTTGCAAAGCTTTTTGAACTTTTGGTTCGTTCCATTTGATGAGTTTGCAATGTTTGCATACATATTTATTTACACTTGTGCCCGCCCGAGGCATGCGAGGGGTTCTCGAAGACAGCAAGTAAAACTTGTTTTTCTTTTTCTTATAGCATGCCAAGATACCTATGCATGAGTTTGCGAATTCAAACCCTGGTAAGTAATGCGATTTTTTCTTTGTTCTTTATTATACACAAAACTTTTAATAAAGTACACAGTAGTTAAACAATTCATGTACAAAGGCAAGCCTCAACAATGAGTTTTCTTCCAGCAAAACTTTGAGTGACAGAGAGTTCATTCATACACGAGTATACTTCTTCAAGTTCATCTAAGATATTACTGACACTCTGTACCTCGGAAAACTCATAAAGCCATTGACCCAGGTCATTCACAGATCTTTGTTAGTCGTTACACAGGTAAATCGAATCTAGAAATCCTGAACATGGGAATCGTGTCAATAAATAATATGTAGACAGGCAGACGCTTCATATAAAACTATTATATACTTGTTAGACTGGAAGCCAACAAAAAGGTTTCCAATAAAGTTCTGGTTATTATGTTAGTCTAACTTGTAGTGCATTACATAATATGCAATTTAACGCACTTACAATCGCAAACCAATATGGCGTGAATAGACAATCAATATCGTAGTCATATAGGCCACATGACTAATCGACAGCCCTTACAGGTTTTAATAGCGCAGTGATTTATTTTATAAAAAAGGGAGTCCTCTTTTTATACTTTAAATGGCGACTTTAATGTAGGACAAAGCTGCCACATTGCATTGAATTTGCATGAACCACTTGGGATCGCTTCGCAACCGTAATCACGTTGAATTGCCTACGGACTACGGAGCACTATTAGCATATTATCTTAACTACATAACAGATCTGTGAATAAAAAAACAAACCAAAACTCCAACCTGTAAGAAGAAGTCACTTACAAAGTTCTTCCTGAACAGACTCATACCAACAGGCAATTAAGTAACACCACCTTACAAAAACCAATCTGCTTCAAGTTTAAAAACATATTTCCGAAAAATGTACATGAAACTGTTGCAAAAACAACACTAAATTAAATTAACCTCCATCAAAACTGCCGAAGTTAATTAAGCAACATCAGTTTAAAATTTTACAAGCTCCCATAACCATTTTAATCAATATAAACATCGTCATAATTGTCTCAATATAATGACTTTCAGTTAAATAATGTACAGGCTGAGGTTTAATTGGCATATTGTACAAAAACGTTCGGGTTGTGTCGCTGGAAATCACCCTTTAAATCATGCCACAGAATTATGAGAGCATGAAATTTATTACGTTAGCGCCCGCTTGCAAATTTTCATCATACAATTCTATACACACACATAATACGAATTTATTCAAATCTTTTATTATGTTTTGCTTTTTTTTGTTTAAAATATCGTAAATTTCGCCGGAAGGGTGCGAATGAGAATTGTTGGCACACAATTTGGCAGCGTTTTTCCTTGGTAAATCTTTTTTTGTACGAGTTGAATAGAAAATTCGCTTCTTTCTCATTGTGAACTTTACTTTGACACTGTAATATTTCTTAAATAAAACCTTTTTGCATAGCTAAAATAAATCTAGGCTTCTCAGTTGTGACCCACATCAAAGTCCACGTACCTATATTTCCTTCACCTTCTAAGAAGGCAACAAACCTCCGTCAAAATGAGGGAAAAGTTTAGTGAAATAAAAACCTCTTTCTTGGTAAAAGCTTTTTTCACTTGTCTCATAATTGTAGATAAAAATAGCGTATCTCTCGTATACGTGATATAAAGGCATGCAGTTACGGCCTTACTCAAAAAATAGTTTCGAGATATTTAAGGTAAAGATTTTGATGTGTTTTTTTAAAGTGGTTAAAACATATTCAATGACAAATCCCGACCTTGGGTGGAGCGAAGCATAGTGTCAGACTCTCGCTGACTAAATAACCCACTCCGTTCCGACGTGAGTTTATATATAGAGCCTTCCTTTCAGACACTAACCCTTAGCCGCAATAGACTTCGACCCTTCTGCAGGGTCGTGTACGCCATCGATGACTTTGGCTTGGTCCGGGCGGTCACCAGACGATCGGACGGTGAGCTTCCCATTACTCCATTTTGATGTGATATAGTTTCTGAATTAAAATAAAACTAAACTGATTAACCTCTATCATTTGATAGTCTTGTAATCGAGCTATTGTACTTTTTCTTTAATTACCCTGTTCTGTATCATTTTTGGGCTTAAACTTTCTTAACAATTGTGATCTGATTGACACACGCGTGCATTTCAGCTCAGTCGGTAAGCGGGAAGTGAATTAAATTTGATTTACAAGATTTCTACATTTTTTTTTTTCATCACAAACATCGGGGCAGGTAAAACTAATATCAAGCTTATAAAAAAATCTAATCGTCAAAGATTTTCAATTAGTCTATTAGTTCATAATCCAATTAAACACAAGATACAAATCACGTTTTTAACCAAGTCCCGGGCCGTTTGACAACTCATTACGGGAGACAGCACTGGAATGCGCTTCATTATTTCTTGGCTCGCAAACGAAGACTCGTTTTTCACAACTACTGAATCATTTAAACTTGTTACGTAATATTTTGATATATTGTGTGAGAATTTAAAAGAATAAATTAAAATGAATGATGACGATGTTGATGCTATGCAGATATCACGCTCTTTGTAGCCGTTATGAAGACTGTGAAAGCTGAGTATTTTACTCGGGAAACAAGTTGCACTAAAATGGCCGTCGCCGGTTACACACGCACTACGCAAGCTCAAGTCGCAATGAGGAAATGATGCTTTGTCAAAAGAAAGAAAAAAGGCTACGATAAGCATGATTATACATTATATAATACGAAAGCAGGTACAGATAGATATAAGAGTATATAATATCCTAAACACGTAATCACTTAGTCGATACCGCAAATCTTTGTTCAGCCAATATTATTACAAGCTGTCAATATCCCGATAAAACACATGTATCAACGTTTATCTTAGTAAGGCCTACAGACGCGGGCAAAGTAATTTATTATCTAGAAGAAAGAAATCTTATTTGGTATATCTCTCCTTTAGCAAAATATTTTGTTAGGTTCAAAGTATGTGAGTATTACCTGCGCCTTTTGTGTCTGTCAGTATAATGGAGTTGTGGTGTCGTGATGGTTATAACACTTACCTCTCATACATGAGAGTTGCAGCATTAACCAATGATAAATGATGTGTATTTTGCAAATAGTTACCAGGTACAACACTTTTACAAGTCCATTTTATCTAGATGAGCCTGCCGGACTCTCGATTCTAAAGTTTGTGATAGAAGCTAAAATACTGAAAAAAACACACAAAAATCAGGTATAAAAAATAACCCTTGATACGCCAATTCTTTCAAATGATAGATAGATAAACCATTTATTTGTTACTGCACAAAAGCACATTTGAATAATAAAAACAAAGCCCCTATACGAGCATAAACAACATCAACATAGAGGAATAATAAACTTATGTAGGAATTTTGAAAAACAAAAATAAATGAGAGCCATGTAGTGCGGTGTGCGTCTCAGTGTTACCAAATAGGAGTCTAGTTCAGCCTGTGTCTGGCAAAAGTATCTGATGCTGCATTTCGCCAGTTTCTTCGAGAGTGGGAAATAGTTAAACGATTTCTCTCGAGAGGAACTACCACACTTTTATTAACAAAACTCGCCAGTTGCCCTTTGCGACAGTGATTCTTTCGAACGCATTTGATTTATCTTTTCTAATAAACTATTTAACCATTCAATCATCTCCAAATGATAAAACCGACATCCCCAACCGTTAAACATCACAAAACGTCCACTCACAAATTGGCGTCGAACAAACAAGCCCATTCCAGTTTGAATATGAAATGAGAGTTCTTGTCAACAAGAGAAACATACATGTAACAGACAAATTGCTTTCAGTGTTCAAGTTTGTACAACGTTATGATAACTCTCGCATCGTATGGGAATGTATCACGTATGTAATGCTAAACTTTGAACCGCCTCCCTTTAGAGGTGTGGTAACGAAATTGAAACAATGTTTGCTGCAAAAGAGAAATGGGAACCGGTTACTTTTTTCAGTTTATAAGGGACGGAAATGAAAGGAAAATATTATGTAGATATAGGGTTATAAGCTGCTTGTTTGGGCAAGATATGGGGTCAATATTGGTAGTAGGGTAATGTAATTTTCTTAGGTGTAATACTTTTTGAGTTAAGCGTAAGAAGAATTATGAGAAAACCAGTAAAGTGATTTGAAAAAACTTTGCTACTATGGCTTATTTTTGAGGTGGAAAATCCTACTAAAGGTGAAAGTTTGTGTGTGTTTTTTAGGTGGAAAATAATGAAATGAATTGTCGCTCAGAGGAGGAGGGTGTTTCAGACTTTTACAAACTAAAACCGCAGCTTTGTCCTTCAGACCTATGAATTCTAGGAGCACAGGTTTCTTTTTCAGAAAATTCCCGTTACCCTAGTGAATATCGGCACTGCCGGGTTATTATGGTTTTTGGATATCTCTCTTTCTCTCTCTTTTTCTTGAACTTGTGAAACACTGAACGACGGGCAGCGGTCACGTAACAAGGCGCGTGTGTTCACGTGGATGATCCCTGTTGCGGAAACCTTATTATTACCTACGCAACGTTGCTAATTCCATTTTAGCGATGTGCATGTAGTCGTGTCGAAGAAAAACATACCTAATGTATTATTACGTAGAAAGAAGGCCTCGTGGAGACTCCCTACGATGGATGCCCACGATCACCTCAACGGTGTACTTTTTTTGTTTCGGCCTTTAGTCTCGATTGTCCGAATCGAGCCTAAGCCGCATGGCGAGTATATTCCCCTAGTATAATATTCTACTATTCCACTGGTGAAAATACACGCTAGTCTTCAAATAATTCCTTTAGTTCTTTGTTGAGTGCTAGGGAGTGTCAGATTTTTACTGACAAAAAGTTACTGGTGTTCCCACATTACTCTTTCCGTAACAAACAATCCCCAAGCTCTTTTTGTAAGTGAGTTTTGTAGCTTTTAAGTCTCTGTACTTTATATTTACTTCCTATGGTCAACGTCGAGTACGGTTCAAAAGCTATGTTAGGTACTTCATCTAAAGCAATACAACGTAATATTTGATGAAGGAACGCGAACATTCGGTTAGCATCCAATAATTCCGTGATTTCTCGAATATTCCTCAAAAGTTGTCCCAGAAAATTCGTGTTTTATTAAAGTTTTATTAAAGCCTTGATGTTTGTGAAAAAAAAATTGTATCATTTAGAATCTCTTTTTATTTTTACAGAAATTTACGTTTTGGTTTCTATAAAAGCCTAGATTATATATTTAAGATATAGCTATGTATCAAAAATATCTGAAGAAAGTGTACTACCATCATAACCACGTAAGAGCGGCTGTATATGAAAATGTACCTCGGGTCGGCCGTACTTAATAACATTTAGCTAACCTAGTCTCAAGAACCCAAGACTCTTGTATAATCATAGTTGCCTTCAAAATCCACAGGGGATTGTTATTGCATTTAGTTTATGTACGCAAGCAGCGTATATAACCTTCAAGTGTTTGCTTAGGAATCTTGGTTTAACGGTTTATTTATCTTTAGAAATAGGTAAGGATAGAAGGTCAGAACAAGGACTATTATTTGTAGAGGTAATTTAAATTTACACTTCACACTAAAATTATAAAGCAAAATTTTGAGTGTATCTACAGTACGGCCGTCAGATCTTGATGAGTCTAAAGCAGTAGTTCCCAAACTTATTTTTCTCGTGGACCACTTTCAAAATTTTACCGGTTTCGGTGGACCCCCTGCTGCTACATTTCTACCACATTCTTAAAGTCGCCAAAAAATAAAAATTGTGTCGTTTCTGAGTTCTTATCTTATGGACCCCCATTTTTTATTCACGCCTACGTAGACCCCCAGCAAGTCTCTCGTGGACCCCTAGGGGTCCACCTGGACCACTTTGGGAATCACTGGTCTAAAGTTAGGCTCTGCGAATTTTAGCGCTGTATAATTCGTACAAAATAAAGGGTTTTAAAAATTAATGCCAATAACAGTTTTGAACAGCAATTGCAGTTTTTAAGTCCTGAAGTTAGCCGTATGCGTGTTTATATTTGTTATTCTTTCAAGCTCAAATGGCTTGACTATAAACTTTATTCCCATGAGATTGTCGAAATGTACGTTTTTCACGACTTTATGTCGGCTGCATTTTTTTTCTTCTTAACTTAGAAATATCTTTTTTTTTTCAAGGGACCGTAGATTTAAGTATTAAGATTCCCTTTTCAACGCGTGAAGATTGCTTCACGCGTTTCTGAGATAAAAGGTCTTGTTAGACCGACAGACGGACAACAAAGTAATCCTTTAAGGATGTCGTTTTTTTTTTGAGGAACGAAACCCTTAAAAGAGTACGGGTACTAATTAATATGCAATCGGATTTGTGGGACGATCAATTAGCACGCAAATTGCTGTGCTATTTGATTGCATTTTCCAGCACTTGAGATCCGTTGGCCGGATTCGGTTTGGCTGACTAATGAGATTGCAGGGGCGAAATATATATATCCTCCTTATCGTAGTAGTACATATACAAATTGAGCAGTGGTGGCCGAGTGGTATCGGCTCCGACTTACGAGTTGTAGGTCACGGGTTCAAACCCAGTCAGGCGCATTACTTTGTGTAATTTATTTCATCACCACTGCTCTCAAAACGATGAAGGAAAACATCGTGAGGAAACCGGCATGTCCTAGAACCAAAAAGTCGAAGACATGTGACATCCACCAATCCGCACTGGGCCCGCGTGGTGGATTATGGCCCATTCCCTCTCCTAGAGAGGAGGCCTGTGTCCCAGCAGTGGGAACATTAAAAGGCTGATAATGATGACATAAACAAAGTTGATACGACAGATGGGCTTTCCATAAAAAGGATCATCGTACACACTAATATAAACAACTTTCACCACGAGACCAACCCAAAAATCACGAAAAAGATCCACTGTTCTATAGATTTATATTCACACTAGCGACCCGCCCCATCTTCGCACGGGTGCAATGCTGATATTAAATATATTATGTACTAGCTTTTGTCAGAGGCTTCGCCCGCGTACATAAAATAAAGTTTGTTTTTTTGTTAGTTTGTTTTTTTGTTTGTAGGGGGTAATCTCTGGAACTACTGGTCCGATTGGAATAATTTTAGCAACAATAGAAAGCTGCTTTACTCCTGGGTGACATAGGCTATATTTTATGTACGCGGGCGAAGCCGCTGACAAAAGCTAGTACGGTATATAGTTGCCGTGATTCTAGAACTCAAAAGGCAATTAAAGGAACACGAGTAAGTTTTGAACACTAAAAGTCTGACGGAAGGGTCAGACTTAGAGTGAAAAAGTTATTCGATGATATAACCACTTCAAAAAAGGGGTAAATCCACTTTTAAATAAGTTTTGAATTATATCCATATTAATTTATCATCTAGCTAAGTACACCAAACATCTTTCTTTACCATTCTCTAAAATTCTTTTTATATAAATAAAGCGTTAAATAGTTTCTCAAGGAAAGCGTCTTCATAATTAATTGGCTTCTTCTCAGTTTCATAACCTCGGGAGACACCATTCATCGTCCCCCCGAGTTGGGGCTTAATTTAATTATTGAATCTGTGAGGCCGACGCCCGATTTGATGTCAATCTTCTATTTGTTAAAATAAACACAATAATGGGAGGATAAAATTGAGATATTATTATCGACTAAATATAGGTTGCTAAAAAGAGACATATGGAAATAATATTTATACTCAATATCATCATTATTTAAAGCAATTAACGAGCACTGTCGATTGTCGAATATTTTTTCTTTGAGGAATTGGAATTTGTATAAGTTCGCCCGCTATGTGGTTTGAAACTTCTATTTGTTTTGACTTTTAATAAACTAGTGCGCCTCACCATCAATGATTGCAGCACTGCTTACCATCAGGTGGAGTCGCAGTCAACCACTAGTTTATAGCAGTTAACAAAAAAAAAAAACAGAAATTGACTCCTCACGCGTTTCAAGAAAACTCTCATTACCTATTCATCTTTCTTTTGCGATCATTCATCACTTCAGTCAAAAAATGGCTTGTCTCCCTAAGTGTTACCACATTGAACAGTCGTGAGCATCTCACATCCATTGCTTTACGAGCAATAGATGTGAAATGGAAGGCCTCTCAAAAACTGGACTGATGACCTTGTGGCTGTCATGGGAATGCGATGGATGCAAGACGCATAGGGTTAGTCATTGTGGCCATATTTGACGCAGGTCTATATTTAACAGTGGATGTTTTTTGACTGAAACGGTGTTTTTTTTTTAATTTTTGTTTGGGAGTTTTTTTTTCTCTGCAGAATATAATGTCACCCAAAATATATAATACGTTGGTTTTAAATGCAACTTTCCTAGGAAATTGTGATGATGGTAATTACATACCCTGATACAGGCAACATACTAAAGAAACAACGTTTTCTTAAACCACATCGCCTATGGCGAAAGCTCTAAAGTGGTCGTCAAAAATAAGAAATTTTTACCGAAAGGCATCTCAACATAATGCTACCACCAAGCCCTTAAGTGGCAACAACATTTTATGTTTCAATTCCCGTTAAGGAAAAGTGTATGCTAATAATATTTTATTGATCCTGTTCCTCGATTTTGCACACCATGTTTGTTTTTCACAGATAGAACCAAGGCCATGTTATGTAAGATTAATTCGATTTATATAATTGCCAATAAGGGCTAAAGATGAGAAAACGTGTTAGCACCATCCACATCCTAACCTCAACAACTATAAGTTATGTCCCTAGAGAGTAATTCGACCCCTTGCTAAGTCTGGTGGTCAAATTTTCGAAACCCTTGGTGTATGCTAAAACGAAGTCTGTTCGATATCTTAACAGGGAGGCGCTAAATAAATATCGTTAACCCTGTGAAGTGGTAAAAATAATACGTGTATAAATACGTGTCAATTTAAAATACAGACTCTGAATAAATTTTTATTACATTACTAGGTGTGGCTAACTACGTATCGCCATGTTTTTTTGGTTCTCATCTTTTAAATCTTCCTTGAACTATTACGAATATTTCGTGACCAAAATTTTATTGGTCAAATTGATCCAGCCGTTGTCGAATTTTTATGAGGCTAACGAACAACTATTCATTTTAATATATGACAATAATTCAAAGATGTATTATGAAAAAGACTTTTCGTAAGCACGTCGAATATTTGAAACTAGCTGTGCCCGCGACTTCGTCCGCGTGGAATAGTTATTTTTGGCATCATATTTATTTTTGCAAACAACCTCAGCTTTATAAATTATAGCTGTTACTCACTTTGCCCTTGTCAATTTCTGTTATTATTTTAGACAATTTAGTTTTTAAAAGAACATAATTATCTAAAAGTACTTCATAGAGCTACAAACCCCCTTGGGCACGCCATAATCTCGACGGTAAGTCCCCTCTTTGAGGCGTGGTTGGATAGACATTACGGCGTCCTCATCTTCCGCATGACGCAGGTTCTCATCGGACATGGGAAATTCAGGAGATTCCTGCGCCGGATTCGTGGGGAAGAGACGCCCGGGTGTCGCCACTGAGTGGCCAGCCCGGAGGACACGCTGGAGCACACGGTGGAGGTGTGCCCCGCTTGAGAAGAGCATCGCCGTGTCCTCGTGGGGGTGATCTGCGGCGGCGACTTCTCGCGCCGGGCCTTGGTTCAGGCCATGGTTCGTAGCAAAGAAGAATGGCAAGCGGTCGCCTCCTTCTGCGACCCAGTAATGCTTGTAAAGGAGAAGGCCGACCGCATAAGGCAAGGGCAACATCGTCCTCGCCGTAGCCGTCGCCGCCGCGATCTCGCCGATATCCGACCAACGTAGACGCCTGCTTGCGGACGGTGAGCAATGGGTAGCTCGCCGCCCGGTTAAACCAAGTCGTCGACGGCGCGCACTGCTCCCACGCGGGGGGGCCCTTCAGGGTCGAAGCCTCCTGCAGCCGAGGGTTGATGCGAAAGCGTTATACTGGGGCTTTGGGAATAAGGCAAGGGAGGAACGGGGTAGGTTGTTTAGTCAGTAAGAGTTTGACACTGTTTCCCGCTCCGCCCAAGAGCGGGATTCGTCATTGGATGATTTTTACCTACCATAAAAAAACCCCTCCGCGTCGCCCGCAAGCAACCCACACACATGCGGAGCGTGTAAATGTTATATCGGAGTAATTTTAAAATTGTAATATCTTCTAAAATGTTCTTTGAAAATAAGTGATGTCACAACAGACAATTTTGTTCACAATTACATACTCTTTATCAACAACACATTTATTGGATAAAGTTTAATATTGCTATGTTTATACAACTCTAACAAATAATTAGTAAAAATGCATTAATTTCGGCTAAATTTGATTCCCATAAAAACGGTTCTAGTGAGTTAATCTTAAAAGATAGACATATACTGTCGCGGACATTTTTTTAGATCATTTTAAGAGGAATAATTCTTTCGTACATATTTTTTTGGTATCTTCTACCGTTTTCGCAGCGCACGCAACGAAAGCCCTCAAAGATGAATATTTTTTCCCGTTTTTTCCACATTTTCCATTATTTCTTTGCTCCTATAAGCTGCAGCGTGATGTTATATAGCCTAAAGCCTTCCTCGATAAATGATCTATCCAACACAAAAAGAATTTTTCAATTCGAACCAGTAGTTCCTGAGATTAGCGCGTTCAAACAAACAAACAAACAAACAAACAAACTCTTCAGCTTTATAATATTAGTATAGATTACACCATAACATTCACAATTTCTTACGTACTCGTACGTTATAATCTTGCGTTATATTTTTCCAGCGACATATAAAAGACATGCCACTGCACACCTCCAGTCCGTAAAAATCATCTATATATAGATACACTACATAATCATACAGGATACTGTCTGATGTTAATTTCAAAAGCATCTAGGTACCATCAAATACATTTCGACCTGACCACCGCTAAGTTGATTTTTGCTTGCACTCGAAGTGAAAATTTCAAAGGAATGCCAAAGGTTTGGCACCGCAGGATTTGAAGCGAAATTACTTTTTAAGTAATCAAGCAGAAGTGACCGCGATCACAGCTGATCCCAGCCGAAGCCCAGCTAATATTGTCTAGAATACCTAAGAAAATAAGCTAAGTTTTCCTCAGACAGCCAGACTAAATAGCAGTTCACAACAAGGGGCCGGTTTAATTCTGTCTCAGACACTTTTATAAGCGTGGTGGGTACGTAATAAGAACAAACTGTTACCTATAAAATGGTGAAGGTACTTGAAATTAATTCTGCTGGAATTAATTCTAGGCGAATGAGTAGGCAACGTCAAGCCGCTATGCCATCTGCAGGTGGCAGCGTAGAATGGACGCCATAATTTTGTGTAACTGACGTTGAGTTAAATTGCTTGATAGATAACGAGACTATGTATTGTACTGTCCACAGT
Organism: Mythimna loreyi; assembly: GCA_029852875.1. NCBI lineage: Eukaryota > Metazoa > Arthropoda > Insecta > Lepidoptera > Noctuidae > Mythimna > Mythimna loreyi. Next base: position 11,880,600 of record CM056780.1, on the reverse strand, counting down.
GATACAACCATTATTAAGAGGAATAACCGTGGTTTAGATCGTACAGATATTTTTCAGAATAATTCATTCAAAATAGTAAGTAGAAAGTATATTTCAAATCCGTTCAATATTTCATCATCATCATCAACCTATATTAGCGTAACAATAATTATGCATATACTGAAATGACGTGACGTAATCAACATTTGGTAACATGTGGACAAAAGGTAGAAAGATAATAAACAATTGTTAGCTACAATTGCAAATCATTTCTTAAATCAACATCTACTTCATTGATCTGTATATATATACAGTAAATATACATACCTATATGTATATGTAATATATAGGTATGTATACTAACTTCTACCAGCTACTTCGCCAACATGAAAGTCGGTTTTTCAGTTTTGTAAAATATCTTCTTAGCAGATATCTGCACCCTATAAGGAGACATGCCAAATTTTGTAAGCGTTATAGTTTCTGAGATGTCGTGATTTATCCGTAATGGGTATTTCGCTTTTATATACGTATATACATTTGTTCAGTAGTCTTACTAATATTATAAATGCGAAAGTTACGATGTTTGGATGTTTGTTACTCAATCACGCCAAAACGGCTTGACGGATCTGGATGAAATTTGGCACAGGCATAGGATACACTCCGGAATAGGACATAGGCTACTTTTTATCCCGGAAACCCCAATACCACGCGGGTGAAGCCGCGGGCAAAAGCTAGTGTAATAAAAATTTTACATTTAACGCCTACATGTTAATACATACATAAACTTTAAAGCAATTGGAGCTCAGGGGAGCGCTTGCAATTGCGCTTAATTGCAGTTCAACAAAACATATTTTTCTTTAACGACGTGATAACTATAGTTTCAACAGTTTTTTTTTCAGCAATTTACTCAACATTTATTTTTCTTTTTTCTTTTAAACACGGGAAACCAATTTTTTTTTGTTGTTATTTGTATTTTAGATAGACATGTAGCGAGTTCTATGGGTCCTTGTGCGATCGTATGAAGAATGAAGACATCCGCAGGAAAATCAAGGTCGCCAACAGAGCCCGTAAATCGCCAAACTTACGGTCTTTACATCTTCTAACGGTCGAGAAGGCCCGAACGTTTTGGAGTGGCGACCATGCACCGGAGGCCGAAGATCCCACACGAAAGTCGCGGTTTAATGGATGCAAGATGACAAGGACCGTTCAATATGGTGATACTTGGGGGATGCTAAGTCCAGCAGTGACGTCTTTCGGCTGAAATGATGGCGATGATGAGTCTTTTGGATATTTAGTTTAAAAACTATTGCCTTTCTTTTGTTTTTAAGCGGTCTGCAGTTTTTTATGCCCAATAATAAAGCGTTCATTTTGTATTCTATCAATACGTTTCGGTAATTTATTTCTGATGAAATGAAAAACGTTTTGGTGACAACCTCATCGAAATTCTAAGGCAAGTCAGTTCGCGTGACGAGAATATAAAGTGTAACAATTTAAAAATATGTCACATTTTTTCAATAGATGATTTATGAGCTTCGAATTTTGATTGAGTAGGCTACTTATTTAAAACTTGCCCGCGGCTTCGCCCGCGTGGTATTGGGGTTGGAGTTTCCGGGATAAAAATTAGCCTATGTCCTATTCCGGAGTGTATCCTATGCTTGTGCCAAATTTCATCCAGATCCGTCCAGCTGTTTTGGCGTGATTGAGTAACAAACATCCAAACATCGTAACTTTCGCATTTATAATATTAGTAAGATAAAATTGTGGCCGGAACTTTGGTAAATTGGGTTGATAATTATAAAGTCTTGAATTTCTTGAAAATTTTGTTGTACTTGTTGTGGTAAAGTTCTACTTGGTATCAAGATGGTGTAAGACAACAAAAGTTATATAAAATTAATACCAGACAGCCTAAAGATGCTGTTAGCCAATATTCAAGTAAAAACAAAACAATTTTGCAAAATATAAGACATAGCATAATCACCTTTTTTATTTTAATATTAAGGTCACCGTAGGCGCGAGCAACGGGTAGCTCGCCGTCGAATCGTCTCTTAACCGTTCGGACCAAGTCTAGTCGTCGACAAACCCGTAAGCCGCAAGAGGTTGTCAACAAACCGCAGGGACTAGTAGTAGGCACTGTTTTAATTTTTTAATAGTAATGGACGTATCAAAACCTCGTAACCTCGTAAAGGAAACCTCTGCCCTATATACCAGACCCCATACAATCTGACAGATTGTTTAGTCAGTAAGAGTCTGTCACTGTTTGGCGGGATTTGGCATTGGATGATTTTTACATACCAAAAACAAAATGTTTTCTTAAAGATATTGACTAAATTCCTTAGATTTTCATTTGGCAAAATGTAACTGTGTTATTTCACACGCACATCAGCTACTGTGAACAAAGCAAATTAATTCGGTACGTAGGATTACTTTATGACATCTATACGTCACCAGTTAATGTTATTTGAAGCTAACCTTTAGCTGAAAATTAAGCGTAGGTGGTTCTTAGTACATTACCACTAGGTAAAAGGTACCTAGTATTAACGGTAATGTGTGTAGGCTTCTACTTAACGTAGTGAGATCAAACAATACTGTAAGATCAAAGGTACAAATGCCAAGTCGATTTGAAAGGGAAGGTGAGGTCTTGTTTTGTTAAATAATATTTGTAGCGCAATCTATGACGTCACATAAGAACTACAGGAATTCTGCATCGCGCAATCAAAGTTTTCCATGCGATTTAAACATATACGACAGCCCGAAATCAACTATAGAGCAGAAGCCTTGTCATATTATACATGTCTGGTTGGAGGATCCTCCCTTTTCAATGGAGGTTAGAGAGACTTTACTCTCTGTTCCATATACCTACCTCCAAACATGAATTTATTTTCACAGATAAATTTTTGAAACTTTAAAAATCTTTTTTATTTGATACTAGCTTTCTGCCAGCGGCTTCGCCCGCGACCAAATAAGCATTCGCTCAAACTTGAGACTCAAATTTTATCCCTTTAGGGGGGTGAATTTTGAAAAATTCTCTCTCAGTGTTCGCCTACGTCATAAAAGGAAGCCCGGCCAAATTTCACTCTACTAGTCTCAGTAGTTTCGGCTATACGTTGATATCTCAGTCAGTTAATTTCTCCTTTTATATACATAGATAAATCGCTTCACTGCTATCCTACCTGATGGTGAGCAATGATGCAGAGGGGTGTGTGAATGATCTCAATTTATTTACAGATGTTAATAGTGAGGCCAGAATGCTATTATAGAAACCTAGATTAAAATAATTCGGACCCTATCATGAACATACTCCAACAGAAACCTGAAATTGCACATCGACTTAAAATATATAACATAAATGCATCTGACAACATTTCAATGTGTACATATCAACAAAAAAAACTGAAATTTCATAGGTTGTAGTTCTGTTTTTTCTCTCCTGTAATTTTGCATTTATTTTTCCTGGTTTACATACAAAACAATTTGTAAACATATGAATTATGCATATAATAAAGGAGAGCAATACTCTACCGTAACCTGTGTTTTCTGATTGTGTAGCTATCACCTAGGTATATTTATGTCAGGGACTATGTTACTTCTAGGTAAGCGAGATACATTATTGGCCACATCAGCGCTCACGATCAGGTTCCCCAGATGATGAGTATCACTATCTAATAATGTTTAAACGCAGGTCTTAAAAATATAGTGAAGTTTTCACTTCAAAGTGATTCACATAAGGATTACGCCGCGTTTCCACTAGGCAACAATTTACGCGCAATATGTAGCACAACAAGTTGCCCAACATGTTAAAAGTCAGCGTGGAAGTTTTGGTGAACCACGTCTGTCTACGCATCTACTGCTTCACATCAAACAACAAAACGCGCGTCATGTTGCGCGCCAGTTGGAAACGTTGCGCGCTGTTGTGCATGTGGAAACGCGGCTTTAGAACTAGGAGAGAAACTATTTAAATTGCTTCCTGTTTTGACGTGCTCGCACTAAAAGATTTTCCAAAATTTACCTTACCGGTATGAAACTGGGGTCCAAAGTATTTATGGAGAAACCTACTTTCACGTTGGCAAAGCCACTAGTAGAAGCTAATGTATGTAAATAAAAATGGGCCTTTTCGCTAAGGACGATAATTTTATGCTCATCATAAAAACATTATTAAGAAAGCATGAGTCATCGGCCAAAGTAATGATATAGTGACTAGCACTTTGAACTCATTTCCTGCTTTATTTAAAGTGGGGTCTTGGTGTTACACTTAATTGGCAGAGTAAGTGGCAATACACCATGTTGTATAAATATGTAACACTTCATCAAATTTTAATTTTGATGAAAATTCTGACAGAATCTAGAGTCGATAATATTTTTTCAGCTACATAAATTTGTTCAAACGTTGAAATGTTAATACATAATTATTTCAATTAACTTAATCATGTATTTTAATATTGCTGCACAATGTTATCTGAAAAATAAATAAAAATGTATATCTCTACGAAATCTTGGGAGTAAAAAAAAGGATTCACATTTTTTTACGAGTTTTCAAGCACTAAAATTTGTAAAGCACAACTTCACACTCGCCAAGATCCGACTGCTGAACTGTAAGTAAGCACCCTTAACCATAGATTTTCTATCCAGCATTCCATCATGTATTCATGTCAACCTCTTATCAATCAGCCCTTTACAATAATTAGCGCTACATTATGGAAACAATCTTGTTCGCTAATTCATACTTAATGCTGGGAGCGTATTAACTAATTTGTATATCAATTACTGTTATTGGCGCTCGTACTTATGTCGGTACTTAGTTTATACCAATTATTGTCATTAGCATGAATTAGGAAGGTATTCGGAATATGAAAACGACGAATCAGATCAGCAGATTTTGCAAACGAGATGCGGAATACAGCGGCCTGGAAATATTTGTCGTGATTGAACGAGGCCTTATTTCCTGTTGATGGAAAAGGCCTTTGTGCCAAAACACAGCAAATTAATCTACAGGATATTGTGCAGGAATTTATGATTAGAACTATTAAATAGGTACCCTGTATTATTTTTTGGTCTCGAGTTGGATCCTTGAAACGGCGCCGGCGTCTAGACTTTTGAAAAATGGCCTGAGGATTGCAGGATTTGCTTCAAAAAAGAGTGCGAAAAAGGGGGATTTTGGATTTACTTCACTGAAAATAATCGGCTTGGTGATTAGCAACAGCCCGTGATTACCCTTATAAGCTCACCCTGGAACCTTCCCTGTACAACGCCTGTCAGTCTGGGTAGGTTGTAAAATGGGCTTCTCTGAGCACCGATATACACCAACACGTGATATCTGTGGCTCCATCCTTTCTGGAATTACTTTTCAGACTGAATTTACAGTCTGAGAAATAGAATGCGGTTTTATCACTGAGTGACATAAAACCACTAACTAGGCCATTCGAAAGGTACTCCAAAAAAAGTTTGTATATATGAGGCAGTAGCCACTAGTAATTATTTTGAAAACATTGATTATTTAAAAGTAAAAATACCATCACAAAAAATGTGGAGCGAAATTTAATTCGAACAATTTTAAACCTTCTACATTTTTTTCGACAGCCAAATCAAATTATCGTGTCTCGTTTAAAAATAGATCTGCATCGAGAATATTTTCGTGCGATGAGTTTCTACGATTTTAAATGTGGCCTAAACCCCGACTCTACTAAACCCTAAACTCGACTTCATATTGCTTTTAAAAATGAAGGTCTTTCCAAAGTAACCATCTACCGTTACCATCACTTTTCGGGGAGGAACAAAGGAGTGGTCGTTCTACGTCGGTTGTCATGGCATAAAGTGTGCTGGCAGTAAGAAAGTAGGCGAATTACAAACAAAGAGATTCAATATACACCGACGACTGGTTCGGGAAGCGTTCACAAGATTTTACATGAACACCTTGTTTAGAGGAGTATAGTTTACGCCTAGATGCCTGACAGCGGGTGACAGCGGCTTCGCCCGCCTGAAAATAATTTTCTTAATACGAATTTCAGGACCTCGTTTAAGAAAAAAATATCTTTCAGAGTTCATCTACGCCATAAAAGGACGCTTAGTACAAAATTTCATGTCAGGAACCTCTACACTGCAGTTCATGTAGTTTTGATTGTGCGTAGATCCCAGTAGGGTCGAAGCTCCCAGCAGGGTCGAAGCCTTCTGGGGCCAAGGGTTGATGCGAAAACGAAACACTGGGGCCCTGGAACTAAAGCAAGAAGGAATGGTGGGTCGTTTAGTCAGTAGAAATCTGTCGCTGTCTCCCGCTCCGCCCAAGGGCGGGATTCGACATTCGATGATATTTCCCAAAAAAAAAACCGTGCTTAGATATGTCAGTCAATCAGTTTCTCCTTATACACAAATACATAGATTTAGCGATGATGTGATGTCTCTAAATCGAATGTCAAGCGCACACTTCAATAATTGATTTTGATTAAGTATGTGTATTTGGTATACGCAGCCACTTAATCAATGGTTAATCTATGTACACCGAACACTACTATTATCAGTATAAGCATGGGCTTAGATTGATGACATTGGCTTAGAATTGAGGTCAGTGGTGCACAAATTGTACAACGCCATCTAGTTCCACACTATGCTTAGTGGGGAACTAGATGGCGTTGTACAATTTGTCTCAAAGCTCAATCTCTACTGAGCTTCAGCTTTGAGTACTAGATAAGCAATAATAAAGCATACTTGTATTATTCTAAAAAAAAAAACAAGAAGGAACGGTGGGTCGTTTAGTCAGTAGAAGTCTGTCACTGTCTCCCGCTCCGTCCAAGGGCGGGATTCGACATTTATTAAGGTGCAGATAAATACACTAATATACACACTCTTTATTTATCATTTACCTTAGAAAATTATAGTAAATGCTTGTTTAAAGAGACGCGGCGCGATAAGCGACGCGTTGTGCGTTCGTGGATCGGACCTGTGCGTCTTTCATTCATCGGATTCCAGCAATCCTGACCAGGTCATCTGTCCACCATGTGAGAGGCCTTCCAACACTGTCTTGCGCCCGCCGCTCCTGTCGCCAATCGCGCCCGGCGATTCCTTTCACTATGCCGGCAACCTTGGTTCTCTTGCGGGTATCTTCATTTCTGATTCGATCACTCAAAGAAACTCCGATCATAGCTCTTTCCACTTTTATCAACATATAGTTAATATCCACGCCTATAATCTTTCTTTGTCTTGCATTCTAAGACCAAGAGGTTTCCTATTGGTCTATCCATAAAAACTTGGCCATAAGGTCTATTTCAAGATTGCCCCATCTACATATAAAACACAAGCAATTCTTTGAACAATTTCCCCACACTTACATTTACACGTAGGTGCACAATAATAGAACCACGTTTTCCTGTTAAATCACGGATACCAGGTTGGCATTACACGAGCCCCATCTCGTGACAGTTACTGCAAATTAAACAACATTTGTCGCATACAATTAGATATTGCATGGCCCGTCATTTGTAGAATGGAGTCTGTTGTTTTGAACTACAGTGTATTTGTGTATTTGCTCCAAATTGTTGGTACAATTGTTCATTTGTTTAACAAAGTTGCGGGTTGTAAATAGTGATTTAAAAATCAAACCTCCTTTGGAAATAAGCAGTACTATTTATCTTTTATGTGTTGTCTTTTCCTGTTTTGTGTGTACACTAAATTCTAAAGTAAATACATTGTGATTTAATATTATTTTAGGCTAATAACTGGGTGATCCAAGGCCGCTGACCTAGTCCGAAGAATTCTCAAACTTAAGGAGCAGGGTCGGTGAACTGTAAGGATCTTGAGTGACAATGACGTATTACAAGACGCGGCGGTAGAACTGTAACGCTGTATTAACTTAAAATATACCACATTTTTGTTTTGTAGACTTCGGAGTTTTTCTTGTGACAAAAAAGTAAAGCAAGGCCAAACACAAGTTCTATTTGGCTTGGGACTAAACGACAGGTTAGCATATACAGCTTCGGAATTAGGACGATAATGAGGCAACTATTTTTTCGATTAGTAAAACGAATAAGCCTTACAATTATTTATTCCGTTCTACATTTGAACTTTTCCTCTACACCACACGAGTCATAGATCAGACTTGAGCAGTGGCCAGTCGTATTGTCAAACTGTGCCTTTGATACTACAATTACAATGGAACTGAACAATAAACTCTTACAATTGCACAATGTTCTCAATGTTTTATTAATATATAAGTGGATTGTGTTTGTAATAGAAATAGATTAGTATAGAGACTAAATACTAAATGTTTTTAGAAAGCTGATGGGTCTTTAACACGAGACAATAATATCGCTCCTCTCTCTCTCTCTCTCTCGACAGACAACATATTATGTAAAATGTAAGTAGTTAAAGTTGTATGTTGGTGCTGATATACGCTTCTTTTCCGTAAACGGACACTGTAGGTGAGGCTACACAGTGCACATCTCTAACTGCCAGTAACATATTATAAATTTTCAAATTTAGAACTTATTTTTTTACTTTATTTACATTGTTCTCACTACATAGTAGCTACAACATGTAACCGCAATATTTTTAAACATTATTATGATTTACAGAGTCTTTATGGAATTTTTTACACATTCTTACCCATATTTCATGTACCGTATCGGCCCTGCGCGGGATTAAAACGATCAAAATTTAGCCGTATATTGTTGTATCAAATGTATATAGCAATCCTACAAACTGTACATACTGATATAGCATAGAATATTGTACTAGCTATGCTAGCACAGAATATAGTAAATTATCGTTAATACTTGCCAACAACATTTTTTTCTACGTGTAAACGGACCTAAATTCTCCACTTATAGAATTAGCCAGAGTATTTAATCAAACGATTGCTATTTCCAATTCAAATGGTTTGCATATTTTATCAACTAAGTGGATTTATTGATTAACATTGAAACTGAATCGCATTTACTTGATCTGATAATGCTATCAACTCTGCAAATATTTAATCTAAATAATTTTGTTCAAAGCAAAATAATGGTTAATTTCATTTGGAAATACTTGTAGGCTGATAAACTTACAAATAGAGCTGATTGTCTTAGAACACACAATACATACATCCGAAGTTTAATTATTATTGTAAACAGCATTCGATGTTTAATATGCTTCATCACTCCGTAGTTTCCTTACTACAGCATACACTGGCAGCTTATCTTTACCACGACCACTCTGGCAAGAGTGTAACGAAAAAGAAGAGAAGATTTCTTTAGTCATACAAATATGTTTTCAGTGATGGACATAACTCATACCTTTTTTGAGGTTTTTTTTATGGTGCGCAAAAACCATTAAATGAACAGTTGGAGCGGAAGATAATGTCAAACTTTTTTACTGACTAAGAATTACATACCCTGTTCCTTATTAGTCTTACATACCGGAGCCGGACTTTCCTCTTTCAGAAATCGGTCCATAGCGGATGTAGGCTTCGCCCCTACAGTTTGCTGACAACTCCTTGGTGTCGGCGCCGTCGACGACTCGAGTTCGGTCCGGAAAGTTACCGGACGATCGGACAGCGAGCTACCTATTGCTCGCTGTCCGTAAGCCCTTAGGCATAGAGTGAGCCATTAGAAGAAGGTCTAAGGGCTTATAGCTTTAGACCTTCTTTTGAGGTGACATATAATTAAATTCATATTCTCATTGTAAAATCGTACGAAAGGGCGAATCAGACTTTTACTAGCTACAATCCACCTGTACCCTTCAATTGCCTTTTCTGTTCAAGAATTTCTGTGGCAGATAATAATATTCTTAATTAGAAACAATCTAATTAAAACCTTTCAAAGTAAAAGTTACGCTTTGAGTTAATTTAAAAATATTTGAACAATTCTTAACAATGTTTGGTTGTAAAATTATTACAAACTGCTAGTAATAAACTTACAAGTACCTAATTATTATTTTGCTCATAAAAAATATTTTTACTCTCAGCTATAAAAAATAAAAATACACGTGTAACTAAAAAAGGCCCCTTCATGTAAAAACTTCCCTAACCTGAGGTTGTTGAACTTCGAAAGTATAACTTACCATTTTACGATTCATAAACCACATACATAACAATGCCCTAGAATAAATTAATGGTGTCAAATATTTCACCAGCTTTTTGAAACGTTAACGTAATCGTAACGCAACGTGTATAGTCACGTTACGTTATCTGCAGAAGCAATCTCCATGTTATTCCGCATTGTAATATTTCGGGTGAATGGTAAATGGATTTCAACAAATGCTGTAGGTACACAATTCCGTTTGGTTAAAACAACCAGTTTCAGATAAAGACTAGCAATGTTTCAGCTGCGATTACAATACTAGTATTGTTTATAGGTTTACTATGATAGTAAATTTAAAAAATGTTTACAAGAAATTGCATTTTGTTATGACTTTTTTTGCTATAATTCAATATAAAAATTTTAATTCTATACACATAATTGCCATTGGCTTCAATGCCAGATTTAAGCAACTTTATTGCGTTTTCTATCTAGCATTTTTCATCCAGCAGTAAAACATCCTGACTGGCCTGCTGGTCTAGTGGTTGGTAGCATGTTTCAGTTACGAACACAATACTCTTGAGGAAACCTGCATGTCCTAGACCCAAAATGTCGAAGACATGTGACATCCATCAACCCGAACTGGGCCCGCGTGGTTGATGGCCCATTCCATCTCTTAGAGAGGATGCCTGAGTCCTTAATTTTATTTTATTGTTTTTAGTTTATACGATTGTGTGAGGCACAAATAAACGTTTTCATTCTTCTTTCTTTCAGTGGACAAAATGTAAGGCTGATGTCAAGCTATGCTATTTATTTTGTATACAGTTTGATACTTAATATGCTATTCCGAAATTTTTCAGAATGTTATAATAAGTAACTTCAATCAATCAGAGGCTCACTATATGCCGAAGCAACTTAAATTCCCAGATAATATACCGACACAATCTAAATCGCATTCAGTACAAACCACACGCCGCCCAAATCGAACATCAATCCAGCGCTCAACCGCAACTACAATTGCTCTAATTCAAACCGTATACATAGAACAACAATAATCATTAGTCATAGAGATGTTAATCATAGACTAAGGAACGGGTATAGAAGCGAAACTCATCCGCTTAATTCCTTTTTTTGCTTCATTGCCATAAGCATCTGTTAAAGCTCTCTACTGTCTTAATAAATCTAAAAGTATCATTCAAAGTTGCTGTTTCAGGCTGCAAATGTAGGCAGCGCATGCGGTGGCAGCTTGTACAGCGGCAGTCACGGTCGGAATGTTTTCACAGAAATGCGAAAACGAGTCATCTCATCAGCCAACCTTGAGGGGCCCAGCAGGACCGAAGCTTACTAGGGCCATAGACTGGCTTCTGAAAAGAAGGTTCAGCCCGGGTGTGAAGGGCTAAGACGAAACGGGGTGGGTTTTTTAGTCAGTAAAACTCTGAAACTATGTTCTGCAACTCCTTAGGGCGTAAGATGTCAATGGGTGATTTTTACACTGAAAAAGACATGTATTTCAGTTTTCTTTTTACGAGGTTACGGTCCTATGAATGAACTACATCCAGGACTTCTGCTTTTTTTTTTACTGCTGCGATCAAAAAAGGAGTTACCCAACTACACAATATTATTCTATGTTTAAACCCATGTTACAAGCTTGCACGTGACATTGGCATATCTCTGACACACGCTCACATACAACAGCCATCGGCCCTCGAGAGGAGGTAAATTTGTCACGTCAACCCCAGATGATTGATAAAGGAAACAGAGAATCATACTGTTTGTTCGCAGTTTCTTGTAAGGGGTTAGTGTAGTGAAATCGGTAAGGTGGGTTTATCTACGGCTGTGTAATTTAGAAGTAAGGAATAAGTTACTTTATGTTGTGATCGTTTCGGTAACGTCGAACGCTTTGAGTTGGCCCCAATCCCTTTTTTCTGACGTCATCTCAACCCTCAGTGACATTATAAGAACAAAGGAATGGAAGGCGCAGTCAATCAATTCCAAGCGTTCTACGTTAACGAAACTTTCTTAACTTGGCTAGGAGGGCTGCTCTCAAAATGCTAAACGAAAACATCGTGAGAACCAAATCATTCATGTCCTAGAACTAAAAATTCGAAAACATGACGACTGTGTCCACCTATACGCACTGAGCCTTCGTGGTAGATGAGGACCCCTCCGTCCTCCTGAAGCAGCCTGGGTTTCTGTAAGCGGAATAGTATAATGCTGATAGTAATAGGGTATAGTTTTATAATTGTTTATATCTTTAGTTTTGGTTCATCATAAAACAAACAGCAAGGAAAATAGACAGATAATGTATGTACTTCATTTGGTTACCAAGGGTAGTGCAATTGTGAAGAAGGCAAAGAAGAATCAGGAGTTTAGGTTTTAGTCAATAAAATTCTGACAAGCCTTCGTGCACTGTCCAAGGGTGGAAGAAGTCATTGGATGATTTCTTACCTAAACAAAATACTCTTGGTTAAAACTTCCATCATTAATTAAAACACACAATAAAAAAGCCAAACACGTATGTAACAGAAAGCTTTAATGTGAAACCACCTGCTTCAGCACCGTTCTAAATAAGGTGAAGATGTACCTAAAGGTTAAATAGAGGCAATAGTTGAGGCATTGCCCCCACAAATTCTGTAACGTCATTTGTCATCAATTGCTTCGCTAAGAGCGACCCAACTCAACCCTGCCAAAATTCTAGACCCATTTCATGAAATTGAAATCACGCTAAAATGTATCACCAAAATTCTGAATAAATTGTACAGCGCAATAAGTAAGACAAACTTAAAGACGAGAAATTAAGGAAGTTAGTTGTTGAAGTTTGGAAACTGTCAGCAGTTAGTTGAGGAGGCACCGAATGAAGAAAACCTGATACCATGAAGAGCCAAAGTTTGTGCCATTGTTCCCGAGTCGCGGGAACTACTGAATTGATTTCGAATAATTTAAAACAGTTGTTTGAAACATTCCATTTTCAAACCCCGACCAAAAAGAGGAATGTTATAAGTTTGGCGTGTGCATCTGTAGGTCTGTGTGTCTATTGTATCGTTGCTTGAAAGAGTATGGACTTATTTGAATCTATTTTTTTTATTTTGGGTGTCGTTTCGAGTAGATGTAACAACGTACATAATGTTTGCAGTTTTAATCGATTACAAATGTTACTTCAACGAATCTAGCAATCGCCACGCTTTGCAGTGATTTTAACTGTGAGTAGATTTTGTTTCCAATATAAACTAAAACATTAAAAAGGAAATACACTCCAGTAATAAAGAGATGATTAAATTATTTTACCTTGTCCCCACTACTTAGGACTCAAGCCTCCTCTCTAGGAGAGGGAATGGGCCATAATCCACGCGGGCCCAGTACGGTCTTCTAAGTTTTTGGTTCTGGGACATGCCGATGTCATCACGATGTTTAAATAACGAAATTATTGGAAAATAATAAACCAAAAAAAAAAAAATTTAACCATTCGAATATCGTAGTTACAGACACAATTAGAAGACAATATGTGTGCAGAACCGGTGTCCTCTTGAGGCTTAATAGACTAAAAAAAATCTAGCCTGACCTGGGAAGAACCTGCAAATAACTTGGAAAGAACTCCTTTAACGTCAAAGACAAAGACAGTTATGTCCATTGTAGCGTACAAAGGCGCAAGCAGTACGAGGACTTGTTGCATGAAATAAGAACCAAGTCACAATGCAAAATGTAAGTCTAAAAAGCACAGGTAACATGTTCCAACGTTCAGAATAATTCAAAAGAGGCATCTCACTTGCTCGGACTGGCTAAGTTTATTCCTACATTCGATATTGAAATATTGTATCTGCTATTGGAAGTACGGCCAATTTAAAGTTTTGAATAACTACCTCGTTCTGTGAATAATTTGTATGAAGCGGGGCTTACATATTGCTTGAATTGCAGGTTTTGATGTTGAAACTTTGTAGGAATAGTCTTGTTGTGACTTAAGTTCTATTTATGGTTATTTAGAATTTAGATGAAATTATTTAACAATCTTGTTTGGCAGCGTAAAGCCATTGATTTTATTTGTAATTTTTTTTTTACAAACAATTAAGACCAGGCTTCATTTTGAACTTTTATAAAAGAGAACAACCGTGAAAAAATATTTGGTTAAAATTGACAATGGACCAATCGCCGGTCAAAAAAATTAGAATCATGATAATAGATAAAAAAAAATGCGTATCTGACCATCGTAAGTTAGTTTTTTTTTATGGTAGATAAAAATCATCCAATCACAAATCCCGCTCTTGGGCGGTGCGGGATGTTGTTTCAAACTCTTACTAACTAAACAACCTACCCCATTCCTCCCTTGCCTTATTCCCAGAGCCCCGGTGTAACGCTTGCGCACCAAACCCTCGGTTCCAGGAGGCTTCGACCTTGTAGGGCCCCTACAGTTTGCTGACAACTCCTTGAGGCGCGCAGGAACAGTGCGCGCCGTCGACGACTTAGGCTCGGTTTAGACTGTTACCAGACGACCAGACGGCGAGCTACCCATTGCTCGTCGTCTTGCGGATGGTCCGCAAGCCAGCGTCTACGATGGCATCGTAAGTTAGTATGATTTCAAACATTTATGTGTACGACATTTTTTTATGGTGTGTAGAATCCCACCCTTGGGCGAAGTGGGAAACAGGGTCAGCCTCTTACTGATTAAACGACCTACCCCATTCCTTCTTAGCCTTCTATGAGATTACGTCACGGAAATATCTGAAACTTCTAAAAAATAATAAAGCTTGTTTTTAAAAGTTCCTCGCAAAACAAAAATCTTGAAATCTGCTAAATATGATAAAGTATCAACTTCTCTTAGAATAACTTTAAAGAATCCCCTCCCAAATTGTGGGTTCAAACCCACAATTTGGGAGGGGATTCTTGCTACAGAGGAGATCATCGTACTCAAGTACGATGATCTCCTCTGTAGCAAAACTGTTGTATTTTGGCTGCACTGTTCATTGTTATGCTAGTATACTTATGAATTGTGACCTACTTAGTATGCGACCTGGAACTGTAAGTGTGAATCACGCTGATATTCTCCGAAAACTTGCATTCAGATTTTTAAATAAAAGAGAAATACAACATTACATAGTATAAAACAAAGTCATTTTGTCCCTATGTATGCTTAGATCTTTAAAACTAAACAACGGATTTTGATGCGGCTTTTTTAACAAATAGAGTGATTCAAGAGGAAAGATTATGTGCGTAATACATGCATAATATATTCAATATCAGTACCCTTGCGAAGCTGGGGCGGGTCGCTAGTAATATTATAAACTCTAAATCATAAAGACAAGATTTCTTTCTGGAGAATGTTTACGAATACTGTAGCATTAAATGGATTTTGTACTACCTTCAACTAGTATACCATGTCCATTTTGATACATGTGGAGTTTATCATTGCCACTCATTAAGACTGAGATGCAATTGTTTCAAAAGTCGTAAGCGAGGTTGTTAAATATTGGATTTTTTTTTTAAATAAAGGAGACATAGGTATATGATGTTATAAACTTTGAGTCATAAAAGCAAGATTTCTGTAGACTTTTTACGGATACCGCAGCATAGAATGGATTTTGTACTACCTTCAACTAGTATACGTACATTTTGATACATGTGAAATTTGTCATTGGGACTCATGGAAACTGAGATGCAATACTTTCAAGCCGTAAGCGAGGTCGATAAAGAACCGAGGGCTACCACCCATGCATAATTTTGACCTTTTGCAAAACAAATATTGTTGTAGCTTCGTTGGGGTCGCCCAGTCCAAAACGATAAATATAATAAATATTGAGTCAAGCTCGCTCACTTTTCCGCACTCGTACAAAAAACTAAACAGCATACCTAAAAGGGGTAGGTATAAGAATGAGTTTTTGTAAAAGTGTAATTGAAAAACAATTTCAATGGAGTCACACTTTCAATTTTCAAAGTGAAAATTCACAATTGACACAAAAAACGAAAATACATTGCAAAAAAAATCTTTTATAAAAGACTGGATTATCTGGCATCGTATGACCAGCGTAATGTTTAGAAATAACCTTTGCTTTTTGGAGCTGCAGTACCTCGTAAGTCACGTCTGTAGGACGTGATAACTGCACCTAGAGACAACGTTGAGGAGTTATGTGCTTCAAACCAAAGTACGAAACACAGACATACTGGGTCATAGAGAGTTCCACATATAGATATACACAAATAAAAAAGAAAGTGTAGAAATAATATTTAGAAACTTTGTTATACAAAAAGTTTTCACAGAAGGCTTGCATTCTCTGTAGAATGAGCAGTGGTGGCCGAGTTGTAAAGGCCCCGACTTACGAGTTGCGCGAGGTCGCGGGTTCATACCCAACCAGGGGCATTACTTCGTGTAATTTATTTCATCACCACTGCTCTCAAAACGGTGAAGAAAAACTTCGTGAGGAAACCGGTATGTTCTAGAAAAAAAAAAATCGAAGACATGTGACATCCACCATCCCGCACTGGGCCTGTGTGGTGGATTATGGCCCATTCCGTCTCCTAGAGAGTAGGCTTAAGTCTCAGCTGTGGGAACATATTATTAAGGCTTATAATGAATGATGAATTGTATTCTGTAAACTCTCACCAGAGTCCTTCACTTTCATTCAAGTGTTTCGAAAACGATCCGTTATTTTAACACCTATAATACTACGCTCCATAGCACGTTGGCAAACCCTAAGTTTGAACCTTTGCATGTTAGTCAATGACCAAGTTTGTGCACCATAGGTCAAGATGGGGAGAATAGACTTGCGCTTATGTGACATATCCTAGTTTTAAAGATTTTCGTGTAAGGCTCTTAATAAACTAGTGCGCCTTACCATCAACGATTGCATCACTGCTTACCATCAGGTGGGATCGCAGTCGAGCACTAGTTTATTGCAATAAAAAAAAAGTAATTTCTCTAGCATGTAAATGTATGTCCAATAAAATTATAACATCATTGCGTATGTCAATTTGCGTGTTCTTTTTTTTAATATTATTAAAAATGAACACACAAATTGACATACACAATGTGTGTGTCAAGTCTGTGCCAATTATATTATCCAGTGCTGCAAAAGAGATACGAGTAACATAGAATACGTAGTACAACAAAAAGTTGGTTGCTGAGTGTTGCGATGTAAATCAGTTTATATTTATTGGTTTTATTATTTCGCTTACGAAAATGTGAACTAGTATTGGGTTTGGTCGCCTTATCTGCATTTTCTTTTGTTTTATTCTAGATAGGCGCGCGTTGAACCACAATCTCACCTGATGGTGAGAGATGATGTAGCCGACGATGAAGCACGCTTGCCTAGAACCTATTCACTCTTTACTTAAAGACCTAGGTTGGTTAGGTTAATATGATTATTAACCGATGAGTTTTTGCAGTATCAAGCATTTTTTACTGCATATTAATCTAATATTATTGTTATTTATTATCTTTATCTTTTTTTTTTTTTTTTTTTATTATTCAATTATTATAATTATTATAGAATATACATTTAATTATACTAAAAATAACCTAAATAAACTAAAAATACAATAATATTTACAAATGATTTATTGGGCATCAAAAAATTCATCCACATCGATATCAATGGGAAAAGTGCCCAGAACGCTGGCAGCATTGCCACGCTGGATGGCAATGCTGATTCGCTGACAAAAGTAAAGCCCAGCCCTCTGGTCACGCGAAGAGTCGACCAGCTGTTTGCTGATGTCGCGTACAACTCGATGAGCGCTCGGACCCCATGGCCCTAGTGTTTCAACCCCAAACGGCTCAAACATATAACTCCCAATAAGGTTATTATATTTACGCCGCTTGAGGTTTTCTGCACTTGCAGCAGCCGCCCCAGCACAACCTGCCGTACTCAGAAGATGGGATGGCGCAAGGGTGTCGACACATGTTGCATCCCACACCAGAGGCCTACCCAACTTCCAGGGCATTATGGTCATCCCGTCTGGCCTCTTCCCATCGTCACGTGCCAAGCCATTGGGTTCTAGAACAGCTGGCACCCCGGCGGTGACAAGGGCTCGACGGATGATGTCATTAATGCTGGCGTGCCTAGCTATCCGACCAGCGCTTCTGCTGCAGGATAGGCCATGGTGGCCGAGGCGGTCGACTACTTCACCGCACTGACACCGATGTGGAGCTCCGCTAGGAGCACCCAGTCGCAGGCATGTAGCGATCCGGAAGGTGGTGTCACTCAGCATAGTGCCTATGTTGGGTGACGGTAACGTCTGTAGCCAAAGGCCCGACTCCCATTCACCCACAGCCAGCAGGCGGGCACGCTCAGCAGTGTTGGTGGACGTATTAATAAGGTTATTCCGTACCAATCCGCAGAGCGGCTCATCCCACTGTCTCTGGGAAGATGGGTTCTCGGGCAACGCCTCGTCCGGGCAAGCCAATTTCCAGGCGCTCAAGGCATCGGTCAAGCACGGCACCTCACAGTCAACCAGTGATTGAGTCAAAATTCCACTGGTCAACTGCTGAGTGCTGCGGACCGAAGACAGGAACGCAGGAAGGCTTACACTAGTAATTTTGCGGATACCGAGCCCACCAAAACGAATGGGTAGCGTAGCTTGAAGCCAAGCCCGGTCATCCAGGGCCACATTTAAGATGGATGTTAGTGTATGCCGAATGGTCTGATCAATTTTGTCCAAGAGGTGTGGCTGCTTCCATAAAGGAGAAGAGCGGAGAAAATACATGAAATTTGGTGCAAAACAACAATATCGTATGAGGGTGAAAGCCGAATGAAGGTTAATTTTGGTAAGTCTTTCCGAAATGTTGTTGAAACGCTCAATTTTGTCGTCGATGAACGAAGAAAAACCGTCTTCCAAAATTGGTGAACCTAGGAGGCGCAGTGAACTTTTATCTAAAATTTTGATTTCTGGAGCATAGAATTTCTGTAGAGTCGTTAGTCTGTCAGTGCTGTCAGAAATAAAAAGTTCACATTTTGATTCGTTGAGGTCAAGGCCAATCGATTTAAATTGCTGTTTGAGTAATTGAAAATCTTCTAAAACGGTATCTACGTCACCTCCTAGCATTCCATTCTTTATCTTTGAATTTAATGGACTAAATAATACGCTTTTTTTCAAAATTCATTCTTTGTAATAATAGCCTTAATACTCTAGGCAAAAAATAATCAATCATAAAACATTATTACTATAAAAAAATACGACGTCAAAGTGTTTTTTGCGTTTTTCTCGAAACAGCTATTTTGTTTTTAGGGAATGCAGGGCAGAAATATAGAATATATTTAAATATAGAATAGTATCGTGTGCTTAATGATGCAGCAATCTTTAAAAATATGAACAACATTTCAAGATAGTTCTATTTACATTATGAGAACAAAGTTGAATATAATCAAAGTCGTAATAGGCATTTACCTCAAGTAGCCGACTTCAATACACGTACAAGGCTGAACTATTCTAGATTAGACATCAGGCAAAGCCGGAATATTGATAGGCTTAATCAATATCTCCTATATCTTTCGAACTATTTTCGCAAAAGAACTGTTCTCATTTCTGCTATCGAAGTTCACATTATTTAGGCTGGTCACGTTTGTCAAAGATGACACACACAGATCCCTAACGAATGTTGACTTTGAGTCCGTGTAGGCTTTTATGCGTACAGACCACAGAAATCTAAATAAGTAAATACAAGTCACATACGCAAAGCCTGTGTCGCTATATCGTACGTCCCAAAGGATACGGTCGGCCAAACAACGGTGTTGTCGATACTGTGGAATGCATTGACATATTGCAAATAGCACTGGGCATGTTGAGTTATAAAATAAAAGAAAATTATAGTAGAAAATGATCGCAAATTTAACATTTTTACAGGATAGAATGTATAATATCTGTTATTTCAAGACATGTCTATGTGTACCAAATTTTATTCAAATCCGTTCAGCTGTTCGAAAGTGGAGAAGTAGAAGAAGTAGCAAACATGTGAATGTTGCTGTACAGTCGAAAGTTAATGAATGTAAATTTGTGTCTACAAACATAAATTCATAATCATTCATATTTTCATTACATTTATTTCTAAATTAAGCATTATTAACACAACGTATCCATATTTAGGAAACTAAAAATCTCCTTATGGCTGTCGTCCGAATGTCTTCGAAATGTTCTTCAATACTACAGTCACATTGCTAGTAAAGACAGTGGCAGCCTTTCGATGTTGTAATCGGCAAATCAGATAGAAAAAGGCCACTTAGACGTAGCCCACAGCATTGGTCTAACCAAATCGACACCGCTCTTGACTCCACGATATCTAGGGTCACTCTCACCGTCAAAAACATGAAAAAAAAACGTACATTTTTTTGTATAAATTTTATTGTTCATATTTATTCCTTGTGCTTCTGATTCACTTTATCACGATTCCTGTGATTTCAGCCCCATGTAATTGAATATTTTCGTTTGCTCTTACTTATGCACGGCTAGAATATTCATCGTATTAGAGCACGTTAAATAAGGTGGCTCTGATTGTGTTTCTTCCGTTCTGCTTTGCACATGAGATTATTCCGGTGTAGTACTTTGATATGTGTGTAGAATGTTAAGTAGGCATTGAAATTGTAGTCAGGTCGAGTTATGGAAACTCATGGTTCGCTTTGGAAAATGATGCTTTAAAAAATCAGCTAAAAATATACGTCAATTTTAGAATTTTATAAACACAGAAAACTGTTTGATCAAGTACTTAACGAATGTCTATTGTTTTCTAAGTCAAACAAAAAGTAGAAAAAAGAAATTGTGCGATCGAAAATAGCAATCGTCACTTAGATTTACATTATTGATAATAGCACCGATTGTCTTGTTCACTAACGGAGCTTTTGCCTATTTTAAAATATCAGTCTGTCTTAAAATAGTCACATATAAAAAAGGTAGGAAGGATTGTATTCCTATCAAATTACGTAGTCAGAATTTCGTTTGTCTTAAAGCTTCAGAAAAAGCTACCAACCCGCACTGGGCCCGCGTGGTGGATTACGGCCCATTCCCTCTCTTGGAGAGGAGGCCAGTGTCCCTGCAGTGGGAACATTAAAAGATTTAGATTACGATGATAGCTTTAGGTGCGATTTTAGAACGTGTAGATTAATAGGTGTGTAAGAAAGAAAATGATGAATAAATGCACCATGAAAACTAATTTCACAGAAGTAAACTTATTGCTATCTCTTTCTAGTTTTAACAATAAGTAACAGAGAGCGATTGTTTAAAACAAATGTAGTTGGTGTACCTACAAGAAAATCAGCTCGTCATCCAAAAATTTAAAAAAAATCTAAGTTTCAGGGCAGCTTATCTAACAAGGTAGGTAACCAATCCGGAAATATAGCCCAAAATGTGATAACAATAACATACTTACATAAACACACATATAGGTATAGTGTACCCATAACGTGAGATGTACCCGTAATTCCGTCGATAATATTGATCGGGAGCTAAGCAAACGGTTTATTACATATCACACAACGCATTATCTGCGACGACAATGTTAGGATTACACCGAATATATAAAGTGGATGCTCATTTTGTCTTCAAGGAAATTGGAAACTGAACAAGAATCTAAACGGCTTTGAGCATGGCCATTCAGCTGTTCAAAATTAAAACGGGATAGGTTAGACAGGTTAGCTTTTAAAAATTTCAATCTTCTTTGCTTTAAGCATAGTTGGGTTTAAGATTAAAGTTTAGTTTAAACAGTAAACTGAGGTAAAGGATTTTCAATCTATTTTCGTTATCATCATTTCAACCAGAAAATGACGTCTGCTGTTGGATGTTCAAGCTCCTAAAACAACTGTGTCTGATAAGGAACTGCGCTAGGTGGAAAGTTAGGACACCATGATGTCTTTACAGTTACTCTTCAAAAAGTTTTTTTTTTATCACCTTACCTAATAGTGGTGTGGCCAGCGATGGATTGCATCAGGTAACACGTCCTAATCACGGTCCGAATTTCGATACAACTATCGCTAATAGAAAGGTCAATGAAGGAGGAAAGTCTATATTGTGTTATGAGTACCAGACAACTGATAAACGCATCTATGTATTTTTAAATACATACTTACGTATTACAGATAAATTGTCTTCTAGAACACAGGATCGTGTTCATCACACAAGTATTTGTCTCGGGTGAGAATCAAATCCGCGAACTCCACATAGCAGCAGCCGGTGGCTCTACTCACTCTGCCAACAACTGTCCAAATATTATGTTGATTTACTTTTATCCTTGTCACAATTTGAAGACAAACACTAATTTAGATTCATTCACGAAATAAAATTAAACTAACACAAATCTCTCTGAATGAGTTCTACATCCCAACCTCACGGACTAACCAAACGAATTTAGATGAAGGCTCATAAAAATATTAAGAACACGACTTCTTTTACGAGACAATTTTTCTTAATACTTGGCTCTTTGGGGCCATAACGTAAGTCTAATCTGTTCAACAGACTTATGAATTATGAATCAACTATGTGACCTTTTGACGGACGAATGCCTTAATAAAGTTGGATCTCAAGAGATAAGAGGACCTTTGAAAAACTGCGGTAAGACTACTTAACTTGGTAACTCATAAAGAAATGTAATTATGTCACCGCGTATTTTATACTTGTATTTTAGGGAATGACAAAATGTTTGTACATAAATAACTTCTAACTACATTTTATTCACTGGGTAGAAATTTTAATACTAGAATTGCACATCGCCATCTCAATTTTATCATCAGACATCCCGGCGGACGGCAAATATCTACCCTTACGTTGTCGAGACATCTATGGTCCGAACTAAGCGTTTTGAATTGCCGTTTATACCTCGTACATCGAGGGACAGGAACCTTTTGCCAGCTGCAGTCTTTCTGTCCGATTATAATTTAGGTGTCTTCAAGGCGAGAGTGAACAGGCTCTTAATAATCTAGTGCGCCTCACCATCAACGATTGCATCACTACTTACCATCATGTGAGATCGCAGTCAAGCTCTAGTTTATAACGATTTAAAAAAATGGTAATCATATTTAGATATTAATTAAAAGTAATCATAAATATTAGGAGATCCTGGGGTAAATGCGAACAGCGGGTAATTACGAACAGTATTTTTTTTAGGATATATCACAGAATTATTTTAAAAAGATATCGCGATACTGATTACAGTATAGTAACAGTAAACTATAATATAAAAGTAACATTTTAATGTAAAAAAATAGTTTTAGGTATTTAAATTACTATTAGTCTCTCTTTGTTTCCATTTTACATTTATACAGGGTGTCTTTGACACGTTAACGCAAACGAATACCATAGATCCAGTACATGATTCTAGATCTCCAGTGATGGATTTTTTTGTCGTTTTTTCTTTTTTTTATGATTTTTTAACGTTTTTTAAATTAAACTGTATAAAAACGTCAATTTAACATTTTTTGCGAAAAAAATGAGTGCATTACATTCCAAATTAAAAATGTCATCGGGTTTGATTAGAATAACGACTTTATTTGCCTCGATGATTTTTTTTTATTATTTTTTTGTAAATTTTTTTTTTTTCTAAAAATATCATTGGGATTGGTCAGAATAACGATTTTATACAGGTAAAAAATAAAAAAAAACAAAACTTTTTTTTCAAAAATTTGAATTAATTTCATAACTTACTTTATTTTCAATTTCAGCGTTGAAAGGCCTTCTACAAGGTGGGTCGATGACCTGGTGAGGGTAAAGGTAATCCGATAGATGCGAAACACACAGGACCAGCTGTTGTATTACCAATATATAATATTTATGTGTATGTATATTGGTGTGCCTATATAAAAATAAATATGTCATACTTGAAACCAAATGGCAATCGAACCGTCTATGTTTGTATTTTACCTATCGGTAATTAAAATGTATATGTTTTCAAGTGTTGTCATCAAGGTGTTTAAAACATTTAGATCGACGTCAATCCTCAACTCCATTAAACAGTCTTTTGAAATGATCAGATTAAAATGCAATTCATCCTAATTTTCTCATAATATGGGGCGTGTGAGAGTACCTACCCATCTTTAAATGGTATCTCTGAAGATTAAATGAGTGAAAATTTCATGCGGGCCTAGAAATCTACAAACCATTTTGTATGTTGCCATATTTTAAGAGGGGTTCAAAGACAGGGTTTCAATCTTTGTCCCTATTATTACTTATGGTAATCTTAGTTAAAAAAAAAATTGCTAAAAGCTGTAGGAAGCGCGTGGCACAGTACGCGTCGTCGATGACTGGAACTTCGTTCAAACGATTAACGGATGGCTGGACAACGAGCTACCCATTATTCGCTATTACCATGTCCGCGCCTACGGCAGCCGGACAGCTCTGCGAGGCCTGCAGAGAGATGCCTCCTATGGCTGCAGGGGCTTTAGGATTTCCCTGACGGTTTCCGCCAACGTCTTCGCTAGCATTAGAGACTATACTTACTACACCGGGGCTGGATACGGCGGTGCTTTACATAAGCAAGGCATACCGAAAACCTGGATTACCTTTTTGGTAGAACTTAGGCTACTCAGTAGCCTAAATTATACCCAAAAAAAAAAATTTAAAGAAATATAAAATAGTTTATACGCATTTTATTGAACTTTATTTCAATTCCTAAGCCTATCTACTTTTTTTATCAAAAGTTTATCAAAGTATTCAAAAATTAGATCGTTTTGCTAAATAAGACTTCCATTTTTCTGTTCAATATATACGTGTATCTTTTTATTTTTGTACTTTGAAAATTTTGCTCTACACTAGGAATGTATTTGCTTCAACTACACAACGTTTCCTG
Organism: Mythimna loreyi; assembly: GCA_029852875.1. Lineage (NCBI taxonomy): Eukaryota > Metazoa > Arthropoda > Insecta > Lepidoptera > Noctuidae > Mythimna > Mythimna loreyi. The sequence goes on along the minus strand of CM056780.1, from coordinate 11,855,889 downwards.
ACGTTACAGGAATTATCAATATATAATATATGCTTCAAACCTTCCGACACCTTAAGCCATTTTCCAAATTACATTTGAAACCGTAAATCAATATAAACAGACAGAATTAAATAGGTAGCAACCTAATTGTACAATGTTCAGAGGACAGTTGTTAACTTTGAAATTATAATACCTACAATATTTGGTTACACAATATACCTACATACCTCAACCACCTGCTCGCTTCAACAATGGATTATTAATAAAGCGTGTAATTAATATTCAAATACAGATTTGATACGAGGTGGTTTCATGTAACACTTTGTTTCAGATATGATGTACTGATACTGATGTAGGTATTGTTAAAGAAAATATCCATTCAAATATCACATTTTATTTATAGATACCTATCTTACTAATATTATAAATGAGATAGTTACGATGTTTGGATGTTTGTAACTCAATCACGCCAAAACAGCTGGACGGATCTGGATGAAATTTGGCACAGGCATAGGATACACTCCGGAATAGGACATAGGCTGCTTTTTATCCCGGAAACCCCAACCCCAACCCCAATACCACGCGGGCGAAGCCGCGGGCAAAAGCTAGTGACGTATAAACATAAATATACTTAAACATAAATATACTTACTAACATAAATATGGATCAATTTGTCTTTTAACATGGTCTGAAATAAATTTATTATTATTTTTTTATTATAAAGTCGTAACGTTTTAAAAATGCACAAGTTTATACGTGGTACATGTTTACAAATAAAATTTAATTTATAAAACACTAGAAAGAGTTTTAATGCTTCGAGTATTCTGGATGAAATATGATAAAAATATTATAGGATTAATGTCAACCACAATGCATTGCGCGTCGCCACAAAACTTTATAATATGAAATACATTTACATTATCTATTTATTGTTGTCAACTGTAAGCTTTAGATAAAACTGGCTAAATATTCATATTCATATCGTTATTTACTTTATTTGTAAATAAGTGTAGGGTTCCGTACTACCATACCTGCTACAATACACAGTGTTGTCTTTTTCCATATCCATTCCATATCGTAAATATTAAAAAAAATATGCCAAAACTTCACATTTCACGCATGTATCGTACATCAATTGTAAATAAATAAATAAATATTTGAAAAAAAAAAACAGAACTTCACATTAGTTGATGCATAGGCCACTTAAATATTTATTTTATTCTGTTTTGGTACTTGATGTTATGGCAGCAACAAAACACATCATCTGTAAGCTAACACAGTTCATAAGAAATAGCCCGGTGACAGATAGACGAATATTAGAGTTTGAATAATAGGGTCTCGTCTTTATAATTTAAATACGTAATCCTGAAAATAAATAATAAATAAATCTTGATGTGTGCCGTTTGATCTATTTGAATTATAAATATAAAAGAACTAGAAATAACAATGTAACGTATCAAGATTGTTACAAGAAATGTGTTTGAAAGAAAAAATATAGGCTTGTTGAGAATTAATCGCACTGGGTCTTCTCATACGTAATATCATTAACTTTGATCTCTGTTGCGTTCCAGAAAACTTAAGCTGACGAGTATCTTTTTTTAAACAATTATTATTATGTCTCTACAAACTCAAACTCAAAATCATTTATTTCAAATAGACCATTCACAGGCACTTTTGAAATGTCAAAATTGAAGCTAATTTGCACGTTCCAAGGCGTAGACTCCTATGGAGAAGAACGTGTAAGAAACTCCATGGGCATTCTTTTAAATCAAATTTATATATTTACATACTAGCTTTTGTCCGCGGCTTCACCCGCGTACATAAAAAATAGCCTATGTCACTCAGGAGTAAAGCAGCTTTCTATTGTTGCTAATTTTTTTCCAATCGGACCAGTAGTTCCAGAGATTATCTCCTACAAACAAAAAAATAAAAATAAAAAACTTTACCTCTTTATTATATTAGTGTAGATTACTTGGTTACAAAATTATGTTGCTTCTATTATGCGAGCACGATGTAGCGGTATTTAACAAAAAGTAAAATAATAATAAAAAAAAGAATTTCAAATAAGCGCCTAGCAGCCAAGGGATGACCAGTCTCAACTGATGGCACCCGTTCACGAGCATGATGCGCGCATCAGCCCCACTTCGCTCAACCATTTTAGAGGGAACACACACGCGCCACCATCAGCGAGACATTTGAGTGAGCATGACTAACTCTCAACTGCCATGCTTTACACTGTATGTTATAGAAATGTATTTTTTATTTCAAAACTTATTGTATTTTTAACTTATTTTTCCTAAAACCCTTACACACAGAATAATATATATATCCTTTTTTTTCAACTAACTTTTTACCCGTAAAAATTTAGATTTGTTTAGAAATAAGCGTTTTTATTAATAAAAAATTCTTTGTCTCGTTATGTTGTTTCATTTTCTATAAAAGGAGAAAATTATTAACTGACATATCATCATCATTTCAGCCGAAAGACGTCCACAGCTGGACATAGGCCTCTTCGAAGCGCTGCCACAAAGACCGGTCCTCTGCTTCTTGCATCTATCGGATTCCAGCAACCCTGACCAGGTCATCGGTCCGCCTTGTGAAAGGCCTTAACCGCTGCGTCTGCCGGTACGCGATGGCCACTCTAGAACTTTTCGGCCCCAGTGGCTATCTGTTCTGCGTGCAATGTGTCCTGCCCATTGCCACTTAAGTTTGGCGATTCTTTTCGAAATGTCGGCAACCTTGGCTATTTGACTACATATTAACGCCAAACTACCTACTGGGATTTATTTGACCTTTTTCACGAGGGTAACGTTTAAGACGTAGATCAATAGATAAATACAAAATATATAGGTATAATTTTTTTATTATCAATGTATCGTGTTTATTTTATTTATTTGTTCAATTTTGTTTTGCTAGAGCAGTACGACGCAGACTACTCCCATTTTTTTAATATCAGCTCTTATACTCCATCCTAAGGTTGTCTGGTAGATATCGCTGTTAGCGATAAGGCCACCTTTGAACTCATTGTTATAAGTTTTTGTGAAATTGTTACTATTTTGGTGAACAATAAAGTTTTATTCTATTCTATTCTATAGGTACTAAGAAAGAGTTTCTGGAAATTCTATTTTAGCAGGTAAAAAGAAGGAATTTCCTTTGTTGTAAAATCTAATTCTGTGTACCTTTATGTGTTTAAAAGTTAGCACAAATAACAACCTAAGAAAAATAATAAAGGTTGTAACATTTATTTTCAGAACTACCCCTAATAGAACAATTTAGGGGGATTTAAAGATTGTGTAGAAGTTTTATTTTATTTCTTTGGTTAATAAATTCGAAATTTAGTACAAATTCTAATCAAAATTAAACATAAAGACTATAATTATTTCTAATCAAAATTAAGACTGTCGTTATTAGTTTTTCAAAACTACCCGCAGAATAAAATTCAAGCGGTGTTTAATTTTAAATGAAAACATATTCGCAAACGAAATAACTGATAAATTGCTAGAAGGTAAACATATGTTGTTAAACTTTTTACAAGCCTTTACTAAACTAACAGTTCAATCAAGTTTATTTACCCGATTTAGAATATTGCCCTACTGTACTATAATGGCTTCACTAGGCTTGGAAAGTGAAGTTTTAGTTCAAAGTCTATGTATTTATGAATTACTGTTGCTGCCAGCGGCTTCGCTTGTGCTTAAAAAAATATTATATAACCTATGTTAGTCATTAAAAATGTAACTTCCTAATGGTGAAAGACTTTTTAGAATCAGTTCCGTAGTTTTTGAGGTAAATCGTAACATTTTTTTTATCGTTTATAGATTCGCACTTGGCCGCTATCTCACATGATGGAAAGCGACGATGCGGTTGACAATGGAGCGTGCTTATATAGAAGTAGCCTATTCACTCTTGACTTAAAGAATCCCGGATTGTAGCCATCAGGAAACATAGACTCCGGCACGGAATTCCACTCCTAGGCTGTACCCACAATGAATGTGTTCCCAAAACGTTTTATACGTAATGTGCGATATCCATTATGTACCAGTGGAGCCACGCCTTACGTCTGGTGGTTCGATGATGGAACAACATATAAACAAACGAAAATTCAAATCTTTTCTATTTCTATAATATTAGTTTAGATTTGCTTACTATTTAATCAGTTCTCAAAACTTCTAGCTAAACTAGGACTGAAACCAAAGCTTTTTTTTTTTGTTAGCCTGTTCTATCCCACTCTTGGGCAAAGGCCTCCTTCCACTCCTTCCATCCATCGCGGGCTCGCGCTAATAAACCAATACCTACTTAATTCCACAGAATTCGAGACGATGTAAATGAGAGTCATTTTTCCGGACGCTAATTCAATTTTGGAGCCTCACCCCAGATTAACGCAGTTATAACTTCATATTTTACTGAATAGGTACGTCAAAAACAAATTCCTAACTAAAAGCGCTGGAGAACGAATCGCCTCTGTTAGTATCAGGTTGTCGTGACAACCGTCATCCCACGCATCGGCCACATTCCGGATTGATGTTAGCCAGGGGTTCTCAAAGGCGTAATTTCAGCGATCAGAATTAGTTTAAAACGGACAGACGGACAGTGATCAACTGTCAACTTACTTGTACCACTGTGAAAGAAAAACATAGAACTTAAAACTAAATAATTTCATTCACTCTCAATATTTTTTTTTAGTTGGAAAATTATTTATTATCTCATTTCATTCTAAGGCGGAGCGTGACGGCGTATGTTTCTTCAGTTTCTTATTGCGTTCTAGGATTATTGGTACCCTTTCCAGAAGCCAACCCATGGTCTTATCAGGCATTGGCCCTGCAGACTAGGCCCCAACGGTTTTAGCGGACGGCCAGCCAGCGAGCCACCTAATTTGGTTGGCATTCACAAGCTCGTGCTATGGTGGCAGGTAGTTGGGGTCTTTGCGGCAGGAATATGAGGATATTATGTCAATTCTCTCATCCCCTTCGCTTGCATTACTGCTTAGAAAGAGGCGACTGTCGCCCATCGCTTTGGACATCAGATAATTTTATCCACTCTGGGTCTGTACCCAAAGTGGAAAAAAAATATTTTATGTAAGGGAGCTTCAAAGTTTTACTGACGAAACCTTACCTGTAGATACTCAGTCAGTTGTCCCTTACGTTCTAGAATAAGACAGATTTTTTTTTAATTCCTTTGAAAACAATCTAATCCAGGAACCCTCACAAAAGATTGTTTGAGCACCTCTGATTTAGCCTTCAGCAACTGCTACGATATACATATACTTTGAAAGGTAGATATAGTTTCCATTATTAAACAAAGGCTTGATTTGAAGGCTTCAAGTACTCGTATTACGGTGTATATTATATTGAAGGCATTATTGGGTTTCTAAAGGATAATAGAAATATTGATTGTAGCCCTTATAGGCAACAAAGAGATCGAATGTATTATGTTGCAATGTAGAATAGAGAGAGGGTCTGAGCTTGTAAAGAGGAGAGTTCTTGTTTCATCTTTTATTGTATTGTGGGTGTAGCGAGCTATTGTCGTCTTTTGCATCTGTTTTGCTAAAACAATCCGATCAAGAAAAATAAAATAAAATATACTAAGTTTGGCTACAGGTACACAATGTAATTTTAGTTTTGCATCAAGGATACGACGTAATAATTGCTAACAATTTTTATGGGCAATAAATAGGACGTTAAAATACTTCATCATTTTTAACTTTTTTTGTCAAATAAACTTTACTTATAATTTGCACTAATATATTAACCCTAGAGTGGGCGCGCTATGAGCATTTTGCCGCCCACGCGAAAAATACGTTAATATTTTTTAAAACAACTGTCCGTTAGGCTTGCGATTTTTAGTAGCTGACCCTAGTCTCGTTAGCAACGCGTGCCGAAAAACTGGACGCCGTCAGTGCGCCGGGGACCGCTCTAGGAGAAGATTGTTACCACCGAGTGTTGCCGGGCGGCAAATTGCTCACCGCGCGCCCACTTACGTAAGTAATATTCTGTAATGTATTTTAAACAACCCTAAAATGTAGACTATATTTTATGGTACATTTATGATTGAAACTAAAAAAAAAACATGTTTGTTTTAGGATTTAACATATTAATTGATAATAACAAATAAGAATGGACGAAATGGAAGCTCAAATTGTGTCTTGGCTAGAGGAAACCTCTGATTTTGAAGATGAAAAAAGGGTGTTCAAGATGCCTAAAGTTACTGTGCAGTGAACATTGCACATACCTTTGTGAAGACTGTTTTAATAAAGCATATCCTGTAGATTTAGAAAATATATAATTTTGTTACTTTTTTCCATTTTTTTAAGTTTTATAGAGTATTATGTAGGATAAGAGAAAAAAAGTCACTTAAAATATTAAGTTTCCTAAAGTCTTTTGTAAACCAAAGTATTTAAAACTAAGTTTAATAAATTCGTTGAATTACTATTAATTATTAGTGTGTTATTTAAATCCTGAAAACAAAATGATTAAATTGCTGTATTACTAGTTAAAAATGGTCAAAGAATAGGGGCGGCAAAATGCTCCCCACGCGCCCACTGACGTTTCGCAAAAAGACGCGCCCACTCTAGGGTTAAGAGCCTATTCACTCTAGCCTTAAAGATATATAAAATGTGATCACTAAGAAAAACTACAGTTGGCAAACTGTTCCAGTCCTTCCATGCACGAGGTATGAACAATTAATGAGGCCACAACAGATCCTACAGGTGTCTACAATTCAATCGTGAAAAAAATATAGCTGAATCAAGTCATGTTATTCCCACGTACACTCATCTTAATGCATCCAATAGAATGCCAAAAAAAGTTATCTTAACAAAATTGAAATAGACTCTTCATTGCAAGTACACTATAAATAAAATTTGGTACCTTAGCCTTTTGCAAAAAGGCTTAACTCGCTTCTCCACAGAATCTAAAAATGCTGATAGACCTGCGCATTCACTTGTAACAGAACATTGAGCATCCGCCGTTTTTTAATTTGTCGAACTGAACAACGAGCCGAGCCAAGCATAGAGCCAAACATTGCTACGAACATTTTCATGAGCACTCTAGCGAACGAACTGTCCTTCTCTAGAATGCTCGCCAGATCGTTTGTTAGAGTGCTCGCCAGAACACGTAAGAGAATTTTCGCGTTATTTTTCTGTAATGTAACATTCGCAAGAATGCTCATTACAAGTAAATGCTCAAATATATGCACCTTAAAACTAGATAGAATTTTACAGCTTCACGTCGCAGTACTCTTCATACAAACCTGTGCTTTATATAAGATTAAAAGCTGTGTAGTGCCGCCGGAACTTTGTAAATATGCCGAGTTTTCTAGTAGTTACTTTAAAGCGTATTACACTGTATAAATAGCAAAGCAGTCTGCTTTTATACTAACTAGCTATTAACTAGTCTTCTGCCAGCGGCTTGCGGTGGGCTTTTCTAGGCTTTTCTGTGCAAACTTTAGACCCCCATAACATCCCTTTAGAAGCTGAATTTTGAAAAACCCTTTCTTAGTGTTCACCTACGTCATAAAAGGAAGCCTTGTGCAAAATTTCAATTGCTCCTAGGCCTAATAGTTTTGGCTGTGCGTTGATATGTCAGTCAGTTAGTTTCTCCTTTTATATAGATAGATAAGAAACGAACAATACACACACACAGACATGTCTGTTGGTCTAGTGGTTAGTGATCCTGACTGCTATGCCAGAGGTCATGGGTTCGATTTTTTCGAGTTCGATAGACACCCAGGACAAGTGTTTGTGTGATGAGCTCAAGCATTTGTTCTGTGTCTGGGTGTAAGTTATCTATAATCAGTTGTCTAGTACCCATAACACAAGCTCTGCTTAGCTTAGGACTAGACGGCGTTGTGTCATAGTTAGAAAAAAAGAATGAATACTTCAATAAAATAAACTTGTACCGCACCGGAAGTAAAACTTTGGCGGGTCAGGGAAAAGATTTTTGGCAGTGTTTAAGCGGTAAGATAAAAAGCCCAGCGTGATTCCGATTGAATTTACAACACAGTCGGTTCGTGCTGGCAGACAGCACACTGGCATCGAGCCAATAATACAGAAAAAAGACAGACCGTATTATGATTAACTACTTTTAGCAGATTTTTTGTGTGTTTGTACCCGGTAAAAGAGGAAACCGGCATGTCCTAGAACCAAAAAATTCGAAGATCGTTGACATCCACCAATCCGCATTGGGCCCACGTGGTGGATTATGGCCCATTCCCTCTCCTAGAGAGAGGAGGCCTGTGTCCCTGCAGTGGGAACATTAAAAGGCTGATGATGATGATGATGATTGTGTACCCGGTAAGGGTACAAACACAAAAAAAAAAAAACTAAACTAAATAGGTTTTGTGAACCAGCACTTTTGAAAACATCACTAATTGCACGATTGAAGTACTTTCAGGCGGAAACAATATATCTTTATAATTGGGTTACAACTTCAGTCTAGGATAACCACATACGGCTGTACATGCACATATGGCTATTTGGCTCAATCAAAATATTTTTATAAATGTCTTTTTTTTTTTCTTAAATGTGAAGGGGGAGATAATTTTCACGTCCTAGCTTCCATAGAGAGCTCCTGAGGGAGGAACCTCCTAACAATACACTCCATGTTCAAGAGTACTGACTTCTGAATCAAACTCTTGCTCCAACTACCTAACAAGAGCCTCCTCAGATGTCGATCGAGGTTTTTGGCTATTAAGCCATTGGCCGTCTCGACTATCGGCATAATTATGGCTGTTATATAATGAACCAGCGTACAAAAACCCCGATATAATATATGTTGTCACAACGTTACCAACACTTCTCGTTAGTACGTTTCAATTTCTCAGTAATTGGAGTTTCAGCGAGAGCTACATTGCTCAAACTACGTATTACTGAAGAACTAATGCAGGCATCGGCGCATATGCTAGCAATTTGTATTCCGGGTTCACAGTTAGCATATTACATTATTACACATTAGTGGTGCTTGTGATTCCAATATTGCAACGCAATTTGTAGGGAAAATTCTAATATATACAATATTGTTGGTTGTATTTCTGAGAACATTAGATTTCGATATCTCTCTATCTCTAATAATACTGATTCCTCTTGTTTATTGTCATTATAAACAATGAACACATGCAACATTACTTTTATGATTTTTACCATTCTAAATTATTTTATTTTGTGCATAAGACAAAATTTATTTTTGTAAACGAACGTTTTTTTTATGGTAGGTGAAAATCATCGAATGACGAAACCCGCTCTTGGGTGGAGCTCAGTGTCAGACTCTTACTAACTAAAAACCCTACCCCGTACCTTCCTTGCCTTATTACTAGAGCCGCGGTAACAGTTTCACTCAACCCTCGGCTCCAGGGGGCTTCGACCCTGAAGGGCCCCTACAGTTTGCTGATAACTCCTTGAGGCGCGCGGGAACGGTGCGCGCCGTTGACGACTTGGACTCAGTCTGGACAGTTACCAGACGACCGGACGGCGCGTTTACAAAATTAAATAAAAAAATAAATAAATGCCTATTACAGTTTTTAACAACCATAATAACTGCAAATTGCATTTATTTGTATAAACCATTTTTTGATAAGTTTTCAAGCGCTACAATTCGCAGTGCCTAACTACAGACTCGCCAAGATCCGACTGCCGTACTGTATGCTACAATAAAACTCTAATCAAAATAAGACCACCAACTGTACAAATTGGAGTAGGGCTGTCTAAAACTCATCCTCGATGCCAGACTGGCCACTAAAGCAGGCTCGCATGTGAAATGTATGCGGTCATTCAAAACCTGGGCTCTATTCTAGTTCGGTCCTCCAGTTTCTCTTTGTGAAATGTTGCAGCATTATTCAAAATTATGAATGCGTACACCCGTACTACTCTCTTGACTTATGATACTAGCACAATGTAGAACAGAGTCTCTGCAGATTTGTCTACGAGTAAACTTATGTTTTTTAAATGTTTCATTCCTACTTGAGTAAACAAAGTTATTACGACATTTTTCCAAAAATTGTCATCGCAAAATATGAAACAGATGCTACGCTCTAATATTAAATTAAAATTAACATTTATTTGAGAGTGAGTATTTTATCACCACTGCTCTCAAAACAGTAGGCTAAAAGTAAGGCTCAAACTCAAACTCAAACTCAAAAATGAGAAAATAATGTAGTTGATTGATGATATTTCTGGATTTTTCCTTTGCAAAATCCAAAACTCTCAACTTACTCTCAGAATGGTGAAGGAAAACATCGTGAGGAAACCGACATGTCCTGGAACCAAAAATTTGAAGACATGTTACCTACATCCACCAATCCACACTGCGCTCGCGTAGTGGATTATTTCTCATTCCCTCTTCTAGAGAGGAGGCTTGTGTTCCAGCAGTGGGAACATTAAAAGTAACAAATCACACACTTAACAAATATTTAACAACAACACAATAACACATAAAAAACAAACAACATTTGTTTAACTACAATAATATAGCACTTTTTTTTGCACATTTGTTTCTAATGAATAAACACAACACATGAAGTATTAGACCGATTTCCATTAATAGAATACTACTTTATCTATGAAGCAAGCAAAGCCGCTGGCAAAATATAGTTATTATTAATTTCCAGTGCGAGGCACTAGGAACTCCTCTGTCGTATTTTGTGCGTGCGTTCACAAACATGACAACTTAGAACATACGACAGTCACATAAGCAATTAGTACCTACTGCATTAAACCAGCGCACATCTGTGTTACGCCGAGTTGTACCTAAAACGACATAGCGTGGTGTCGCGTGGCGTGGATAATGGACATGTGTTTGTGTTTGCGCGTGCGATGACGCAGCCTGCTGCTGCAGTGTTTGACAGGCCTCTTGGTCTAGTGGTTAGTGGCCCTAACTGTCGTGGTCGAGGGTCGTGGGTTCGATTCCCACCCAGGAAAAATGTTTGTGTGATGAGCTCAATCACTTGTCCTGTCTCTGGAGGTCTTTTTTTATTTCTATAAACCAGTCCTTGACTGCGATCCCACCTGATGGTAAGCAGTGATGTAATCCCCAATGACGCCAATTTATCTATAATATATCAGTATTTAGAAATATATAGTATGTTTATCTGTTCTTCTTTTCGAGTCGATGATAAACTCTTTAGACATTTGGGGCCCAGTAGGTGGCTACGTTAACAGCAGCATCGGGTATCAGCACTCAATAAATCCTCCATAGTGCAGGTGTATGAGCACTTGGGGCACTCCAGCAAGTGGCTCATGCGTGTTTGTTTGTATCAGTTGCCTAGTACCCCTAACACAAGCTCTGCTTAACTTGGGACGAGACGATTATGTAAAAAAAAAATGTACAACGAACGCCCAACATGTCGTTCATCGCGGCGCATCTCAGTAAACTAGCATAAATGTCTCTACAGATCGGCCAGATGCGTACACATTGCGTACACAGATGTGGGCTACGTGTGCACAGCTACGTACACACGTAACCCACATCTGTGCAATGTAGTTCTGCCGTTATAATATCTCTTTCAGATTACGTTTCTCTGTTCGTTTGTCATCATCATCATCATCAACCTTATTAATGTTCCCACTGCTGGGACACAGGCCTCCTCTCTATGAGAGCGAATGAGCCTTAATCCACCACGCGGGCCCAGTGCGAATTGGTTTTTGGTTCTATGACATGCCGGTTTCCTCAAGATGTTTTCCTTCACTGTTTTGCTCTCAAAAGGTGAAGAAATAAATTACACAAAGTAATGCGCTTGGCTGGGTTTGAATCCACGAACTACAACTAGTAAATCGGGTTCTTTACCATTCGGCCACTACTGCTCCCAACTGCGTTTGTCATTATAGCGAATTTTCATCATCACTCACAAGGTTAGAGGTTTTGATTTATTCGCTTTCAAAGTCTTTGGCTAGTCGCCAATCCTGTATAAAGGTGACCTACTGACCTATTTTCTTTACATAGGAATGAAACCTACAGATCCAAAGTTGGCTGAAGACACTTCGTAATTGAAAACCAGTACCACATCGTGTGCATTGCTGGTTTGAATTTAATTTATATAGCGGGCCAAAAATAGTTCTCAAAATTTTCAGAGACTGTGGAAAAAAATGGTTCTCTAAATTTTCAGAGACTGTGGAAAAAATGGTTCTCTAAATTTTCAGAGAACCATTTTAGGTTTTGTTACCTATTCTTCTTTTATCCATATACCTACTACCGGTCCCGGCAGCCATTTTTCTACTGAAAAACTGGCTTTTCGTCAGAAAATAAATTTGAGAAACCAATTGCATCAAAATCTACCCGGGTTCTAATAAATTTTCAAGCCATCCAAGAATTCACTCTTCACACACTTTTTTTCGATGAGCTGTGCTCTTTGTTAGGATGGGAGATAGTGTTAGTGACTTAAAACTCACTCGCTTCGTTACCTTTTATACAGGGGCCGAACCAACCTCTCGTAAAATTATCCATGGGCCTAGTAATCTTCGGCTAGACACCTCCGGTGTGCTGACAACTCATTGTAAAACGCGCGTCTGCAAACAATATTAATATACATTATATTAATATACAGTATATTAATATATAGTATATTAATATTAGCAGAGCTTTAAAAGATCGTAGATTTTATTATTTGGTTTTGATACATCCAAGCGTTACCGCGATAGAAGGTCTAAACAGATAAACAGACGGACAACAAAGTGATCGTATAAGGGTTCAATTCTTTCTTTTTGAGATACGGATCCCTAAGAATGTTGAATTTAAAAAAAAACACGTTCTTGTTAACCTACATTACGTTACTAAGCCCAGCAGTTTCCACTGTGATTTTTTATTTTTATTCGTTATAAGCTAATGCGATTAATATTTTCGGTAAGTCAGTTTCTCCACTGATGTATTTGACAAATAAGAAACTTTCACCTTAGGTACATCACACAGATACACCATACCTAAAATGTTCACAGCTATTTCAAAACTTTAACATACCTACCGATACCAGAAACAAATTCTCATATCACTAGCAATAGTTAGAAACTAATGAAATCAAAATGTTTTCATCCGTTCCGGATATTGTTTCCAACTTCCGTCATCCTCTCGTTTCGACCTTTTAGTTTATTTTTGAATTCAAACGGTCAAATAACAAAGTTTATTTTGTCTCTCTAAAGTAAATATTGAGTTTATTTGGACTTTATAAGAAAGCTTTGACCTTTGACTAAGTTTCAATGTTCATGGAAGTAGGGACATAGAAAACTTCCAACTTACTTAACTTAGAACTTAAGAGATAAGCTTAAGTTCTTTTATATAAATGAAATAAAAAAAAACATCTTTAAATTAAGAACAGACTGTGTTGTGTGGTGTTTGTGTTGTTGTGTTTTGTTGTTGTTGTTCTATTATTGTTTGGTTGTTCCGTTGTTATTGTTGTGTTGATTGTTATTTTTAAATACATACTCCATCATCATCATCTCATCATCCTAAGGTTGTCTGTCAGAGATTGCCCTGTGCGATAAGACCGCCCATTGTACACTTAGTTTTTATATTTGTATATCCTGTCCTCATTTTGGTGTGCAATAAAGTTTAAAATAAATAAATAAATAAATAAATAATACCCTGTTGTGTGTTCTGTTGTATTTGTGTGTTGTTGTGTTGTTTATTATATTTTAATAAATAATACTCTGATAATTATAATTGCCCTTTTGTGGGTAGAGGTAGGACAACACAACCATAGTATAAAGAAGAGGGAAGTAGGTTATCTTCAAACAAACGCACCCCGCGCGGCTTGTATGTGTGCGCCATAGTATCTATGCGTCGGCGCACGCACACTTTAACAAAATCTCGACCCGTTTCTCAGTGCGCCAGTCGGGGCTAACACTGTACGAGGTTCGCGCGTCACTCAATCGAACCAAACCATTTTGGTTTCGTCAATAAAACCAAAATGTTTGATTTTCTGTCGTTTCGTAATAGTCAAAACCGAAGAAAATATTTTTCTGTAGCTAATTTGTAATTTTATAATAAACGTGTGATTCCATAGATATGTTTGTATTAATTAAAAATAAGTCCTTAATAAGTCCTTTATGTGTAAGAACACTACAGAATACCTATTAAAAAATACAAAATATGACCAGTTTATGTACAAACTACTAAGACAATAATTTAAACACAAGCTCTTAGTCTATGTTACCACCTCTGTCATCTAGCGGCATAAAGAGTCACACCCCGCAAATCCTGTACCCAGACAATACAAGTAAAAAATACAACTTCCCGACCCTTGCCAATTTATAGGCACTGAATTAAAATTTTGCTAAAAGTGACAACCCTAAGACAGTAGGCAATTATATCGCGGATTGGGCCGGAGATAGCCTACTGCCCTTCTCTTTATACTATGACACAACAGTGTTGGTGTTAATACTACCTTGAACACACTAATTGTTAGAGGAAGGGCAATCATTTTGGAATACTGCAGATAATCTCTATGTCAAAGACGTAATATTTGAAATTCTTATACTTATTTTTCATTAATTTGTAAAGAAATAGAAGTCGGAGAGGGTAAAATGATTTTTTCAGTTCCCGCTGTTCGAGATAAAATAATGGGTAACATAATTATTTACTGGATCAACTTCCAAGAAGAAATATCTATGTCTCAAATCCTTTTCATTGGAAAAAGGAAGAAAGAAAAATGGCTCAAATTTAGTTTTATATAAAAAAACTGCGCTTATTTTATAAGTTGAAACACAATTTTAAACATGTTTATACTTTTTTTAAACTAAATTAAAATATCTTCACATGCCTATCTAAAAATTGTACCTAAAAGTTTTTATAATCACTTTTTTATATACTCAAGCTCAAGCTTTGTATGTCTTTTATACATTTATTTTTTATAAGAAGACTTATCAAGATTGTTTGCCGACAGTTTAGTAGTTTTTGACGGTTGCAGTTAATTATCTTAACAGATGTAATAGATTATTTGCAATCACAAGCTACTTTTACTTAAATATTAGTAAAAATAAAGGTAAAACATTTTGAGAACAGAATATTTTAACTAATATTTCGTTTATTCTTCAATTTATTCCAAAACAACTAAACGGTATTCCAAATATGCTGTACTCCCTCTACACCAAATGACTCATTACCACCGCACTTCGCACGATCACTGTTTAGAACTTTACTTGAACCATTCGGCCATTAGAGGTGTAATGTTCGAACAATTTGAGTTTCAGGTACAATGACCACTAAGCCCTAATCATCAAAGTTTTATCGCTTTAGTCGGTACAGGTATTTGGAATCGAGTGTAATCGACTTTAATCGATACATTTGACCCGTCTGTTTAAAATCGATTGAGAGGATTGGTGGCCGAGTGGTAAATCGTAAGTAGGGGACTTATGAGTTGTAGGTATGGGCTTAAATCCAGCTAGGCGCATTACTTTGTGTAATTCAGTATCACCACTGCTCTCAGAACGGTAAAGGTAAACATTGTGAGGAAATTGATATGTCCTGGAACCAAAAACTTGACTACATGTGACATTCACTGACCCGCACTGGACTCCCATTGTACATTACGACCCATTCTACCCCTAAAGAGGAGAGCCTGAATCCCCACGGTGGGAACAGTAAAAAGCCAATTATGCTTATATTATGATACATTTCACCCATCTTTTAAAATCGATTCGATTATATGGCCAACTCCAGATCTTAGATAAGGCTCTGGCCAGGATCCAACTATGCATACTAATGTGAACGTGCAATCAGGCTTAACTACAATTAACAAATTACCACAACGTAATGACTGTGTCAGATAATAGATATATATATCAAAGATAACATCGTATTAAAACCCTGTGATACATGAACGGACAATGAAAGTATTCTTCGGCAGTTGTTAAGAGTATACTGACTCATCATCATCGTCATCATTTCAGCCGAAAGACGTCCAGTGCTGGACATAGGCTACCCCAATCGTCGCCATAATGAACAATCCTGTGCATCTGGCATCCATCGGATACCCGCAACCCTTGCCAGGTCATCGGTCCATCTTGTTGGAGGCCTTCTAACACTGCGTCTTCTGGTACGCGGTCGCCAGTCCAGCATCTTTCGGCCCCAACGGCTATTCGTTCACGGCAATGTGCCCTGCCCATTGCCACTTAAGCTAGGCGATTCTTTGGGCTATGTCTGACAATGTATTTTATTCTGGCAATCTATTCTTCAAGAAGTATTGTACCGGTTCTAATTCTCGTCACACAACCACCATGACGGTCGATCTGGAATGCACAGTAACCAATTTTTTAATTTTTGGGTCTCAATCGAATTCGAGAGCTGCGCGTAACCAAAATGAATTTTTCAACTTAAGGTAAATAAGTTTTGATCTACAACTCGTAAGTCGGGACCATTACCGCTAGGCTACCTAACACTTATCCAATTTGAGCAAAAAAGAAGAACCCGGAACAAATAAATAATTAAAGCTTTCCGCTTTTTACAGATTAGAGATACAGCCTGCAGGGCTTGTATTGAAAAACATAATATTGAATATTGTTAGTATTGGTGAAAAACCGATTGTACCGTCAATCGGTTTTTCATTAATGAAATCGATACCCATAGTCATGAAGAGTAAAGAAATGACTATAATTAAAGTTAAAAAGAAACTTCTTACTAATTAAAAATACATGTTAACGAGTCCTTCTATTTATTGGACGAAACAAAACTCTTTTTCTTGTCTTGTTAGTTTCATTCTTAGAAATATAGGTCGATAGGTTCTGCTCACAGTGGAGAACAGCAAACATTCGTTAGCTATTCCTTTGTCCCGATGTATCACAGCTCGGAGAACTTCAATGGAACACTACTATAGCAACTTGAATTTATACAAAGGAATTTGTTACTGTCTCGTATATTTATTTGAGTTTTCCTGATCTTGTGTCTGTATTATCATCTTCCTGTTCTAATATAATGTTGTTTGGGGTCAGTGTTATACGTTTTTTCTTTTGTTAAATGGTTGGTTTCTGCAATTACCTTTCTCCCATCAGAAAACCTGACGTACAGCGAGTATCCTTTGTGATTGACCTTTACGGGGCTAACACCTCTATGACCCGGACTAAACGTTTTGCCTCCTCGTATATACTACGCACACTGTTGTATTCTGTTGTCTTCCTAACCTATTATAATTTAGCCGTGTGCAAGGCTAGAGTGAAGTGCAGTGTACTCTTAATAAACTATTGCACCTCTCCATCTACGATTACATCACTCCTTACCATCAAGTGTGATTGCAGTCAATGGTTTATAATATTATTTAAAAGAAAACTGTTCTGTTATTCGTCATTCTATCCATCCCTTTTATTTTTATCGTTTCTCAATTAAATATGGCGATACTCGGATATCTCTTCTGCACGAATCCGATGCAGGTACCTCCCGAACTTGACCGGTGACCTGGTGAGAATTTGTTGGATGCGAGACATATAAGACTGGTAGTTGTAATAACACTTGAGGAGACAATATATCCAGTTCATTTTTCATCGAAGCCAGTGTTGAACGTTTTTGAGATTTTGATGTAAAACATATTAATGTCTACTTAACATTTCTATTCCTGACAAAAGTTAAGATTTAATCAAATTCATAGAAACGGTTTTATAATTCCTTACTATTCAAAATTTCTGAAAAACTCATCGGTAACAAAGGCGATGAGTAATTGTTTATTAAAACTTATTTAATTAAGATGGAGAATTTCTAATACTTTTGAGATACAAAACAATACTTCGTCAAATTATTGGGTGACCTTAGCAAGAAACAATAAAGCTAATCAAAGTTATAATGAAAATGTATTCTATTCGTTGTACTAAACCCTTACCACACCTATATAAAAATAAATAGCTGTTTGTTAGCTTCGCTGAAACTCGAGCTATAGAACGGCTGGACCGATTTGGCTAATTTTGGTCTTGAAGTTGCTTAGCATTCAAACTGTTCCTAAACTATCGTTCAGGGATAGTTTGAACGCTTGCAACCTTCCCTGAACAATTGTTCAGGGAAAATTTGAACGTTAAGTAAAACAATATAAAGCGGTACGAAGTTTGCCGGGACAGCTAGTCTTTTTTTTTGGTAGGTAAAAATCATCCAGTGACGAGTCCCACTCTTGGGCGGGGAAACAGAGTCAGACTCTTACTGACTAAACAACCTACCCCGTCCCTATATCGCCATATATATACCTGGGCCAGAGCCTTCCTTTCAGACGTGAAACCTTGGTCCCGGTTGGCTTCGACCCTTCTGTAGGGCGATTCGCTGATAACTCCCTGAGACGCATGGAAACAGTGCGTGCCGTCGACGCCTGGGCTTGGTCTGGATGGTTACCATCATCCACAAGCCTGCGCCTACGGTGGCCGGAAATCGGGATCAGAATCCCGGCGGCATCTGGGGCGTAAGCGCCGTGGCCTTATGCGGTCGGTCTCCTCCTTTGCTAGCATTACTGCTTCGCAGAAGGAGGCGACCACCTACCACTCTTCCTCGCTCCGGACCATGGCCTGTACCAAGGCCCGGAGCGAGAATCACCATAACAAAAAAAAACAGATATTTGTGCGCAGCGGCAGCGCTGTGCTATGCGGCCAATTTGAAGCCACCTTTATAAGTCACAGCATTACTGAACAAACCGTAACAAATGCACAACGACCTCTCTCTATGTGCGAACTCTAAAGGTCGAAAAACACGATAAAGGTCCCAACTTCATGAAACTCGTTTAACTGTCAAATTGGTTACTGAACAAAACTCAATTCTCATGTTCAGCTTATTACAGTTGGGTACTCGATATAATTAGATTACATTCGAGATTCGTTTTTCTTTATTTATTTGTCTTACTTTTATAGAAGCCGAGAACAAGAAAAAGAAGTTGTATTTGATTCAAGGTTAGGGTACTATGACCAACAAATTAGTAGCTAGATTTATTTTGAGGTAAAGCTTTTTGTTAGAATTTTTTACATTGGTAGTAATTTATCATCTGAATAAGTTTTCTTAACTGTTTTGGTGGCATCGTTCTAGATTCGTGTTGAAATTCGTAATCATTAATAATCGTAATAAAATCATTAACTTAGCCATTCGGACACGATGTAGACTTTAGTTTTTATATTGCCAACAAACCAACTAAAAACCGTTCTTAATTTTATATTATTTACGAAAAAGTAAGTAAAATATTTTATTTTCGGGAAATAACGTAATTTTAGGACTAACTTTCAAATAATAAATATTTCATAAAAAATGCCGAATGCTTATAATAAAGAAGTGATCATACACAAAATGCGCCGATTCTACGGCGCTGTTTTTCAACGCGGCCGAGTGACTGTGTCGACAATTATAAGACATCGGAACTATATGGTGCGCCAATAGATTTGAGAAAAATAATGAAAAATAAATGGTAGCGGGTTCAAACCCAGCCACTTTTTGTTGTAATTTATTTCATCACCACTGCTCTCAAAGCGTTGCAGAAAAATATCGTGCGGTAGCCGGCATGTCCTGGAACCAAAAAGTTGAAGACATGTGACTTCTACCAATCCATTTCATTCCATTCTAGGCCCATTCTCCAAGAGAGGAGGTCAGTTGTTCCAGCAGTGGTAACATTATAATGGCAGATGATGAATAAAAAAGAAATTATTCGAAAAGCCATAAATGGAAAAAAAAGGTATTCTATCAATATATTCTTACCAAGAACTTGCTTAACTTACCTAGCTACAATGTCGCAATGACAAGACTATATCAGCTCAGGCGACGGCCATTACTGGGCGACTAGAGGTGTCTGGGGCTCAACTATTACTATGACAAACGAGCAAGCCCCGCTTTCATAGCGTACAAACGCATAGGCAAGGAAACGATTATCAAATAGCTCTCAGTAACTATACTCTAGAATATCTAATACCTATGACATACATTTTAATTATAAAATTCATAACAAAATACTAATTCATTATAAAAAATAATAGATTAAGTATTAAATTAGATATATTTAAAATTATATTTTTTTAAAACAATCATTATTATGAATACAACATAAACACAATGCGGTATGCTGGATGCGGACAGCACAGGACCCATCGTTGTGGAAATCCTTGGGGGAGGCCTATGCGCAGCAGTGGGTGTCATTCGACTGACATGATGAAGACAACGCGGTATTGAAGAAAACGTAAGCGGTAAACTTAAAACAACCCTTCAAAGTTTTAAGGCTTTTGTACTGTGTAATGTAAAATCTAAAAACCACAAACTTCTGAAGATTCGCAAACCCAAATTCTTGGGTAAGGTCACTTGTGATCAACTATCCTTTTATTTATTTAGTATCCATACGTTTTATGTACAATAAAAAAACAAATCTTCACCACCACATCAGATTATCTCCCCCCTGAACGCAATTAATCTGGCTAAATGACACATCCTCGACCAACCTCAAACACAACGCTCGTCAACGAGTGGAAACTAAGACATGTATCACCTGCTCTGCTACCCGTCTCTTGTGACCTGCACCTAGCAGGATCCCATATAAAAAAGTGATCAGATTCCATCGACACGAAAAAAAGGAAAAGAAAAAGCACATAGGAAACTCAATCGCAGTAAAAAAGTCGTAGCTTCGTTTAGACTCTTGAGCGAACGCCGGTGTTCGCCCACTTATAATTGTTGGTATTCAAAAGTTTAAAGTCTAGTCTAAACTAGTCATACAATAGCAAAAAAGTATGATTTTAATGTATATGCGGCGTCTATGTTTCCTGATAGCTACAACATAGGGTCTTGAAGTCAAGAGTGAATAGGTTACTTCTAGCAAAAGCATGCTAGGTAAGCATACTCCATCGTCGACCACATCATCGCTTACAGGCGAGATTGTGGTCAAACGCGAGCCTATCTAAATTTAAAAAAAAATGTAATAACTGTATACAATGACAAACATGAAAAACTATAAGAAGAAAAAGAGAAAAATGCACACATCATTCTTTAAATACTTTTCATAGCTACACAAAGATACAGTTCAGTGCAAAAGCAGTAAAATTGCAACAGAGACTAAGGCAAGCGCAGCTTTTGATTATCAACCGTGAATATCGAGACACAGCACTTACTAACGGAGATACTGACCTATTTACTAAAGCGTGCAGAACGGCACACGGGTTCAACATATATTGACACAAATGTCACAATATAAAACACTAGAAACAATTTAAAGCCTTTACGTTTTCTTTAGATTTGTTCTATTAACTGCCGCTTTTAGGTCGGTCGGGTTTTCTAAAGAAGAATTGCCTATACGTTTAGAAGTTGGTATTTCAGAAATATGTTGTTTCCAAATAGTGATGTATGTTTGGAATGGACTTCATTAACCAATAACCGTTTAAACTTTTAAATATAAACTAAACTATGAATATTTTTATACTAAACCTACATAATTAGGTTTAGTATCAGATCTAGTCGTAGAGGGTAGCTAGGCAGTACAAAGTTACTGCAACAGTCAATAGATAATAATGTAAAAGGTCCATTGACAGTGATTTTTTCACCCACACAAAAGGTAATAATAATTATAACGTAACATCATCGCAATCGTTACTCATAAACCTAGCAATTTATATCTGGGAGGTCCTATGGTTCTGTGGAATCCCATGGAGGGTCAATCTGGTACATGAAACTCTGTCGATTTGTAAAGTAAATAAAAATGAAGTACTTTTTTTCTAAAACTTGTATTAATGTTCAAAATGTACGCATGTATGAATGTATGTACTTTTGTACGCACGCATAAAATGTGTTCCTTTTAAGTAAACAAGTCAATAGTTTTGTTTTTTTTTTGTAGTTGCCGTGTATATAACAATATATTACTTGTGTCAAGCTCAAAGAGGGCTGCTACGTATGTGTGCATATGTGTAAGTAGATACTGTTACGTCAGTTCTAAACTATCACTTTGACGCTGCCAAACATTTCCAACTGGGCACAGAAGAGCCCAGTTGAGTCGATTGATATCTGATTCTGTTTCCGACACACAATTTCCCCAGTTCGCTTTGTACCTTTTGTTTAGCCGGGATTGTTAGAAAGCTTAGTAGAACATTTGGTTTTAAAGCAAAACATATTTTTGGCCAACTTGTGTTGGCTCGCTTTGGTATACTAGCTCTTTGTGAAATTAGATCTTTATAAAATGGTTGAGCTGACTGGGGTCGGTGCTGGCCTTATTCTCGTGAACAGACGCCATCAGTTGAGACTGGTCGTTTCTTAACTGTTAGTGGGTTATTTCAATTTATGTTTTTTTATCACTTTTTGTTCACAAAAAATAGAAGCGACAGTAAATAAAATGATTTAAAAGAACGTCCATTAAGTTTTTTTGCACGTTCTCCTTAGAGGTCCATGCTTGGAAATGTACAATTTAGCGTATTTTTTTTTATTGACCGATATTATGACAGTGTACAAATTTGCCTACACAATTACATTGTTCATTTAAAATAAACGTTTCAGATTTTCGATTTATTTAGTGGAGATTTCGGTGGGATTTTTTACTTTTTTGACATCATTTTATACATTTTATATCTTGATTTTTTTCTTTATAACCAGACTTAACCGTATAAAACCTTATTGAATTTCACACAAAGCAAACCAAGACGAGGCACACGACAATAAAAAGCGCAATCTCTCTGAAGTAAGGATTACTTACAATAGAGACGCCTTTTCCCAAATAAGGTTTTCCATACTGCTTTAAGAGATCCAGGACAAACAAGATAATCCTCGTACGAATGTCGCACGTAACGATATATATACGTGAGGAAGTAAATCTGTGAGCCATAACCCTGGAAGTCAGAAGGTGCATGTTAGAAAGAGTACACAACGCGTGCAGAATTTTAAAAATAGAATTCGAGGCTGCCAGGTTTTTTTTTTTTGTTTATGTAGAAGATGCATTATTTTCTGGATTTTTTTTTTATCAGTATCAATACTTATGTGTTGTCTGATTTATTATATTTGACCAATTTATAATTTTTTTATTTATACATGATAAAAAGCTTTGAATTATACCTAATCGCAATGTTTAATTGGATTGTGTTAAAGTGGATGACATATAAATAGGACAGACTTATAAAAAAAATTACTAATATAAATTGGTTAAAATAGAAAAGAAAATTATTAATTTATATTGATAATTTTCTCATATGTCATCGTAATTTATTGGAAAGTTGAAAAGACTTGTTTAAAAAAAGACCTGTTGCTCGACAATTTTAATTATGTATGCCTATATCGATATATTAATTTCTAACATTTCCATTTGACGCCAATTTTTGGTTGTAGTTTAATTTACATTTTAAATAAAATGTTTTGCATGGTGTTAAGAGCAATTTAAATTTATAAACTTTTATTGTTTTAAAAGACATCACACAAAGACGTTTGTTGAACATGATTTGAAACCTAACCACTATTTTTGTGTAACGAATTAATTGGCCCCTGTAATCATTATTATTTAAAGGAATACACAAAATGGCTAGGTCGTTATAATTAAAAAATTCGTTCATTAATATTAGATACAATGAAACCTTATTTTTATGTGGTAAACATCCGATTTCTGTTTCACTATCCTTATTTATATAATCACATTACTAATCTGTACATACTTCTACTATCAACTAAATCAGATCTAACAATACACAACGCAACTAATAACAATTTCTAATTTTCCCTCACCTCATACGATTTCGCAGAACCTATATCGACACGTGACTACGCCAGTGAAGCAAGCGAAGTTGCAGGGTCTCTACTCATACGACACTACGCTGCTACGCTACTACGCCAGTACGCGGGTTGAGTAAATATTCGTTAACTATTCCTTTGTCGCATCTTGTTTGTGATGAGCATGTCAAAGCTACACTGTTGCTACGGAAGCAATTTGAAATATTCCGGTAGACCGAGGTATTATACAGGGTTGTAAAACTAGTTTTCGGTTTATTTTGACATTAATTTGGATTCATACATTTTTGGAGTATTTTATTAGCTTCTTTTTGAGAAAATTCTCCTTAGATGATGAAAAATAGTAGCTTTACAAGAAAAACTTCCTGAAATAAGACTTGTCATAATGTTGAGGAAAGCCCGGCCCACTTTCAGTCTGGAAAATTTCCGCATGGTGAACAATCCGTAGTTCACCGTCCGCAAGCCTGCATAACAGACGGATCGAACCAAGTCGTCGACGGCGCGCTCTGTCCAAGTCACCAAGTCGTCGACGGGTGGGGTGTTTAGTCAGTAAGAGTTGGACATTGTTTCCGGCTCCACCTAAGAGCGGGATTAGACATTGGATGATTTTTACCTACCATAAAAGAACCATAAATCATTAAAAGTTCATCATCTACATCTACACTAATATAATAAAGAGGTAAAGTTTGTTTTTTTGTTTGTAAGAGGTAATCTCTGGAACTACTGGTCCGATTGGAGAAATTTTAGCAATAATAGAAAGCTGCTTTACTCCTGAGTGACATAGGCTATATTTTATGTACGCGGGCGAAGCCGCTGACAAAAGCTAGTAACTAATAAAAAAACAATAAAATTTTGCAAATGACCTTATAAGACGTATAGTATCTCATAAATACTTCTAAACACCTATTAAAACCAAGAACCAAGAAACCATCATAATAGAGTAATAAACCCAAACCACGCCAACACAAAGGGGTCATCTTCTCCCGAAACAAACGACCCCGAAGCGGTCATTAATAAAATTAGCGTGTATAATAAATCTATACTAAGTCGTAAACTAAGTTATTTAGATTCGCATAACTAAACTTGTGGGGATACAGTCCGGTGTACTGCTAGAGATGATGCTGAGAATAACAAATGCTCAGGTTTATGGTTGCATACAAATTGTACTTGGAACTTGTTGCATTGTAGAAGACTAGAAAAGTAGACGGTACTAAAGTAATCGCTTTTACCTGGGCTATAAAAAATCTGATATAAGATGCCACCATTTATAAGCTCATTAACTTTCGCCTGATGGTGTCCCATGAGACGGTAGAAAATTGGTCCAAGAATAGGTTTTCTTTATTTGATACTAGCTGTCCAGGCTAACTTTATATTGCCATACTTAGGTTTAAACCTTCCCTGAACTGTGACGAAAAAAATCAGCAAAATCGGTCTGGCCGTTTTCGAGTTTTAGCGAGACAAACAAACAGCTATTCATTTTTATATATAAGAAGATAAAGTAATGCGTTGATTGCGATCCCACCTGATGGTTAGCAGTGATGCAAAAGTTGATGGTGAGGCACGCTAGTTTATTAAGAACCTATTTACTCTAGCCTTGAAGACACCCAAATAAAAAAGACCACAGTAGGCAAATTGTTCTAGTCTTTCAAAGTACGCGGTATAAACGACAAAGCAAAATGTTTAGTCGAGACCGTAGAGGTTTCACAAGATAAAAAGTATCCCATCCACTCAAATGCTACAGGGTAGGAATAAAAGAAAAAAGCCAGTTGTCTGCCGCCACTGGGCATTACAGTACCTCGTACGACTCAGTTTAAAATGCTATAGAAAATTGTTTCCTTTAGCACTTAAAGTTTGTGATCTAGCGTCACGATTTCAAAATTATTAGTAATTAAATATAAAATATTCGATCTGCAAAATTAGAAATATAGGGCTCAGAAGGAACGTGGTGGTATTTTAGTCAGTAAAAGTCTGACACTATCTCCCGCTCCGCCCAAGGGCGGGAGAGGTCATTGGAAGAATTTAGCACACCGAAAAAAAGCCATAGTGCAAACACACAGATGATTTTAATTTTTTTTAAATAAAAATAAGCCCGTGGCCATGAACTTGGGAAAAATCCAAGCACCAGGTTGCAGATAAATTCAAATAAAATGGATATAAGACAATACTTCCGACTAAGTAACCTGAGGCTTACATATACATTTTAATAAGCATCAATCATTTCGTGATCCACTAGGTCAAAGTCAAAGTCAAAATCATTTTATTCCAAATAAACCATTTACAGGCACTTTTGAAACGTCAAGTCTGTCTGTCCTAAAAAATATGATGCTAATTGCACATTCCAAAGCGTAGATCTCTATGGAGAAGAATGTGCAAGAAACTCCATGGACACTCTTTTCAATTATGGTAAATATTACAAATATCTCGGTTACATGTTTCTTGTTGATACTAGTATGTGAGAACAATGTAAATAATAATAATAAACACAAACTATGCTAAATATAGATATTAAAATAAACCTCTGACAGCTAAGAGACGACCAATCTCAAATGACAGCGCCCGTTCACGGACATGACGCACATATCAGGGTCAATGCCTGCCAGGAATGCGGGATTTTTTTGAAGAGTCACCGTGATCTGACCTTTGTTTACAAAGGACAAGTGAAGAAACTGTGGATTTATCAGCAAATATCTCGTACTTTAACCTTTTGTATGCCGTATTTAAAGACATAACTAAAAAGCTGTTGAATCTCGTGTAGATCTGTGCACATACAATGCGTTCCAAATGAGAATAGGATCGATTGCCATATTGTGACGTCACGATTTACTGTCAAATCGAAACAAGATCTTTCTAAAATTCAGTTTATTTACGAAAAAAATTTAATTTAGTTACGAATTGTGAACGAAAAACGTTTAATCAGAATGTTTTTCAATTTTACTCATCTCCGAGTTCTTCAATTTTGCGAAGTTAATTTTGGTTTGACAGTACGGCGTGACGTCACATCCTGGTTATCGATCCTATATACTTATTGGGAACGCAAAGTACGAAAGGTTAAAGTGTAATGAGAAGTAATTTGATCATTTCCCATCTCAAGCACTAATCATCAACTGATATCAGCAAACAACAATACATAAAATAAAATAATACCCAGACAATTTCAGAATTATTTGCTCTGGTATTTGACATGAAAATATCTGAAATTTCCTCGATTATTGAGAAGAAATTAGATCTGCCCTTGGAGAGCTACGTGCCACCCACAAGTGAGGTCTCTAAAGTGCTCGATATGCTATGCGTTATATCTACCCACAATCTTAAAGGTCTTTAGATATCTCTCTATTACCAGCAATTGAGGTATCTAACCTTGTGACAATAGTCCTCAATAGCTTTTGTATATCTCTATATAGGAGCTATGGTTTTGTTTGTTCGTTATTAAGGGCGGCTTGCACATCTCAGTTAAATCTAGATTTAGTGTGATTTAAACTCGACTTAAGCATAAATCGAACTTAACGCATTGCACGACATCGGTTTAGCGTAAAGCTAGACTTAAAGAAATGTCAAATTTAAACCGGCATGGACGGCGGTTTAAATTGCTAAATCTAGATTTTGTGACATAAACAATCAGTTGCATCAAGGATCTTATATCTTTATCCTACGGATAGTCTGGATTGATGACGAAGCAATATTGCAAACTCTTTATCAGCAAACAGCATGCTAACATGGAGTGTAGTCAAGGTCAGTTAACAAAGTCGAAAAGGTAACAGTTTGTAAGAGTTTGTCACACTCAAGAACTCTCCTTTCCATTTTTAGGCCAATTTTTGCCAATACTTCTAAAGTTACAACGTGCGCACTAATGACCAAACTTTTTGCGACACTAAAAACTTCTGCTAAATGTCACCCGGTCCCCGTCTTACCTCGCTACCACATTTCTTAACCCATCTTCCTTTAAATTATTGTTTTCTCACTACTTTTAATTTTTTCATCACTACCGCTCTCAAAATGGTGAAGGAAAAACAATCACAAATCCGCACTGGACCAGAGTGGTGGATTATAGCCCATTCCTTCTCTTAGAGAGGAATCCTGTATCCCGGCAGTGGAACATTAAGAAGGCTGAACGTCGTCTATGTAACTATTGTACTAATAGCATATTGAACTTCTTTAGGACAGAGCTCAGAATTTTACAGCATGCACCATGGCGCGAATACCATTGCGTTATTAAGTGGATATCTATCTATATTGATATATACCTATTTATAATATCTATATCAAAAACATCTCGAACTTGTTTAGAGCAAAATTGTCCTGTAATACGTAGTTAGTGTATGGTCATACTAGATGAATGGGATAAAAAACCCATTTTTTAACTTTACTCTTCAGAACTTTTTTGAGGTAGTCGTAAGCTTTCCAGTCACTCCTTTATAAAATCCTTGGTTTTTTATATTTGAAGCGTTCCATACCTCCAAAAAAGTTGTAAAATATCTAGCACAATTATGAAACATGGAACGCAAATGAATGAACGAAAAGAATGAAACGTGTTAAGCTAGGTTTTGTTAAGTCGAGTAGATTTCAGCACTAGCAAGACGCTACTAATACAGTTTAAGCTAAGTCGAGCTTAATGACTAATGCGACTTTAACAAAATCTAGTTTTAAGAGCAAGTCGTGCAAGCCGCCCTAAATCCCGACTTTCAAAATTTAAGTTATTTTAACGTTTTAGCGGTTTTTGTTTTGAAAATGGTTGTATTTTTGTTTTGCGAAATGTTATTTTATTTCACATGCTTGAACTGAAGTACTTATACAGGTTCAATAGTTTGTTTTTTTTTTTATTCAGTGACGTATCCCGCCAAAGAGTAGAGCGGGAAACAGAGTCAGACATTAACTGCACTGCTTTCGCATCAACCCTTGGTTCTAGGAGACTTCGACCCTGATGAGCGGACTGGCAGACGACAGGACGGCGGGCTACACATTGCTCGCCATCCGCAAGCCCATGTGATGGCCGGAAATCGGAATCGGCGGCTGTGGCGTAAATGCCGTTGCCTGTACTTGATGCGGTCAGCCTCCTCTTTTGCTAGCATCACTGCTTTGCAGAAGAAAGCGACCGCCTCCCACTGCTCCTCACTTCGTATCATAGCCTCTACCAGGGCCCGGCGCAAGAAATCGCAGCCTTCGATCGCCTCCATGAGCACACGACGATGCTCTTCCCAAGCGGGGTACACCTCTAATGTGTGCTCCACCGTATCCTCCGGACGATTCACACAGTTACGACACCCGGGGGGCAATTCCTCGCGAATCCAGTGCAGGAATATCCCGAACTGACCATATCCGGTGAGAAGTGACAGTGCTGAAGGTGAGGACGCCGTAGAGCGTTTCTAGCCAATCCTCAAAGAGTGGACTTACCGCCGTAATTATGGCGTGCCCAACAAATTAAATAGTAAGATACCCAGAAAATGTAATTAATAAAATCAACCATAGCCAGAGTGTTTAAATCTCGTGGCAATTTCAATAAGCCAAACGTTGTTAGGATACATTGATTAATTACGGAGTTCTTGTACCTATATTTCAGTTTCATTATTATCGGATCAGATTGATTCTACCATTTTCGTTAGGATCATGTAGATTCGTTTGTATTGTCATAGTTGCTTTACTATATTCATTGTGATAACTATCATCATCGTGATAAGTGAAGCTACATCATCATCATCAGCCTAATTAATGTTACCACTGCTGAAACACAGACCTTCTCTCAAAGATAGGGAATGGACCATAATCCACCACACGGGCCTAGTGCGAATTAGTAGATGTCATATGTCTTCAAATTTTTGGTTCTAGGATATGCCGGTTTCTTCCACCGTTTTGAGAGCAGAGGTGATGAAATGAATTACACAAAGTAATGTGCTGAGCACAGCACATTACTTTGTGTAATTCAATGCAACCAGCAGGTTGATGGCACCTGAATGATGCTGGTGAAGCTATAGTTTGCTTAAAATTACAACAGAATTCATGGCCTACTTAAACCTATTCCACTAGTATTTCAACAAACCTACCATTCACTACACAGCAATAGACTTCAACTAGTGCTTTGTTACAAACACATCCATCGCTCTGTGTCCGATATATTTATGCGACTATAAATTGCTGGTTCCCTGAGGCTTGCTAATGTCCTCATACATCCATCTGCTTCCAACGAGACAAAATATCGCTCAATATGTTCACTTTGTATTTGTTCTTGAGCAATAAATGTGGAACGTCTTTGTTGAGTAGTCGTGGTAAAATATTTGTTACAATTCTCTAGGTACAGAAAATTTATATTATTTCTTGCATTTAGTTTATACGAGTACAGACATATTAGTTAAGTCTAACAAAAATGGATAGTATGTCTGTGTGTGTTGTTAGTATATTATGTTGGAACGACATTTTGTACAAGTATTCATAAAATTATTTATTTATTTATAAAAAAGTACAAAGGCGGACTTATTGCTTAAGCATTTATCCAGTCGACCTTTGGGTGGTGCAGAAACATAACATGGTGGATGCAACTTGAAAAAATGCACAAACAAAAAAGAAACAAATATAATAATAAGTACGTAATAAGATACATTCATATACATAAGCAAGTTTATTGTGAAAAAACCAATCCAATGAATCAGTGCTGTGATAATTCCGCCAACTTCTTATAAAAAAAACATCAAAAATTACAATTTTGCTTATATCAAGTCACACGATATCTGAATAAATGTATATTCGTATCTTTGATGTTGGGTAAATTACTCAAACATTTAAAAAAAAAAGTGGTGCTTAGGTCGAAAGCGTACTTGGTTATATTCCCATAAATTAATGTCTTTGCCAATTTATTATCACCCAGTGACACTTATTACCCACAACATTATTATCCCACATCGTATTTATTATTTCGCTAAACTAAGAATCCCCTGGTATTTTATTACGAATGTAAAATTTCGATAACAATGTCTGTCGCCGCGAAACCTATCTCCGTGGTTTATAGCTCCCAGCAGACGTGGAACATCAGTTACTACACAAAATGCAGTAGAACCAGTTATTTGGTATTCAGGCATTTGCAACTACTCGTGAGTGATAATACTAAGTACTTACACACCGTACTTTGAGATCACTTTCTCACTCTCTCAAGTATGTTTGAGTTTAAAAAGTTTTAAAGATTCCAAATATTTATTTTAAATTTACAAAGGTGCCTTTTGAAAGATCAAAAAGTCGGAAAAAAAAACACGCTAATTGCACATTCCAAAGCGTAAATTTCTATGAAGAAGAATGTATAAGAAAATTAATGGACACGCTTTTCAATCACGATATGTAGGTATTACAAATGTCTCGGTTAAATATTTTTTCCACTGCTATTTTATTACACAGAAATGTAAATGAGATGAAGAAAAAAAAGTATATAATCACGCACAAACATTATTATTATTATTATTTTATATATTTACTTATCTCTGGATCTTGAGGACCCTGATTCTAAGATCTTGCCGGTTATTATTAATTCTAGCCATTACTGTCCCTTATGATGACTGAGCTAAGGCCTCCCTCCATTCTTTCCAATGTTTTGGTTTTGAGCTACATCTTGCCAATAAACATTAGTAAAAAAAGAACAAAGATGAGTCAGGGTAAAATTATTTATTTATTAGATACGATATGACAAAAAAATGTATGTTCAGAACGATGACCAGGAGAATATGAGAAATAGATGTATTGTGCTGACCTCAATAAACTAAGGATAAGGGTGTGAAAATGATGGCGAAGCACCAAATAAAATTGAATATTTTCCTTGTAAAGAAAGTCGAATATTTTTCCCTGAATACTAAGTAGCGTGTTTGACTGTACCCAACATTTATGTTTCACTAACTTCTTAAACAAAAATACAAGAAAAACCTTGAAACTCGGATTTACTTGACAATATATATTTTGTTCACAAAAATTTGTCTTGATCTTTGGTAAATAAAACAATCTGGGAGTTATTCTCTATACTATGTATAATTTGGGGTTTTGTTTGAGTAGGGGATCGAATTTTATTGCTTTCACTACTATTTGTCTTTGTCTCAAAGAACACGTAAATATACTATACGATTTCGGGAACTGTTCGAAAAAAGCTTGATATTTATGGTCTTTGAGGGTGAATACCGACAGTTCTGTGTAATTTAGTAAAAAATACGCATGATGGTTTATGTTGATATGTAAATACGTAAACTTAGATGATTGCCATAAAATTTTGTTGTTTAATAAGAGAAAAAAAATGTTGTAAAAAAATTTCGCATAGCGCTTTTAGAAATTTTATATCAAATGCGTTTTTATTTCACTAGGTCGGTCACTTCAATCTATCGTCTAATAATTATCTTGATAATTTTACCAATTCAAGAAAATATATAAACACACAATTTTATTGCTTAATACAATTATTAATTTTATTATTATTGCTTCATACAAAATTATAGCTGCTCTAATTCCATTTTCGTATCATTACACAAATAACGAGCGTCTCTATTTATTAAATTACCTCAGGTACTGCGACAACATTCGTATTCATGTGGTCTACGAGAAGCTCTTCACCTGGTACCGAACCGTGCAGTTCTACTCCAAGATCATAGAAGAAACTATGATATGGTATATACAATATGGTATATTATTAACGCTTAAATCTACGAGAAAACAGATCTTCACTAGGTGCCCCAGCTTTTGAGATACAAATGTGGGCAAGCTGGGGAAGCTGACACAAAACCCTTATAACTTCTAAACCACTGACTGACAAATCCTGATATTTGGCGATAAATTTTGTCCAATTATCGACTAAATTTTCGTGTTATCAAAATTAAGATGCGTGATGGTGGGCAAGCTGGAGTCGGCCACACGAAATGTACAGCCCCAAAAACATCATTTCATAATTTTCCAATGGCAAATTGCCATAAACCATTTTCTTTCATGTCGTCTATCTTTTGTTTCCACGATCTATGTTCCCGGACATATATCACAGACTCAGCGTACAAAGGACACGACTGTTGTTTGTGAACCTGATGAACTTGATGCAAATATGATTATATCTTGAGAGAAGCGTGTTACAGGAATGAGTAATAACAAAAGAGACTAACAAAGTCAATGACAACAATTTGCCTTCAGTAGTCTTCCTGTCCGAATATAATTCACGTGTATTTAAGAGAGATTAAGAATTGCACCACTGCTTACCATCAGGTGAGATCCCAAGTAACCAAAGCTTCTATAACCAAGGCATATTATTACCAAACAGGGATATAGTAGGGCTTTAATGGTAACCATTGTAACTACTTGTTCTATAAAAGTTTTTTAGTTCTATAAGATTAAAAAGCATTTTAAATTCTATAATTTAGCTCTTAACACGCTTACAGAACCATACAAAATTATCTCAAAAGTTTTACACTGTAATAGATGAGTAAAAATTCGTTATGGTACTATTATTGTTTTATATTATGTGGAAAATGTTGTTGGCATTACATTTAACTTATTGTACCGCATGCTTTTTTAAAATTTTAATGTATCACCGTTTGTTTTTCCTAATAAATAAATAAATAAATTATTATATACAAACTTTTTGCACTTGTACCAAAATATACCATTTTCGTTTTTATTAGGCAATTAAAAGCAACTTATCTCAAGACTTCATATATTTTCGATTAATAAATAGCTATTACATTAAATTTAATTTAGTATACATCTTTGGTATTGCTATTTTGTGGGTGTAGTATCTAAGTTGACAAAATCGGAACTTCGTTGTCCATCTGTCATTTTGTCTGTTTGTCAAGACCCTTTTTCTCACGGACGTGTGAAGGTATAAAGCTGAAGTAATACTCATCAAATATTCAAGTCTACTACCCCAAGTAGTAGTAAAATAACAACAACAACAATGTTTTTAACAGTTTTTTTTTAACAAAAAATGTTTTTACCAAAACAAAAGTATTTCCGATGAAAACGAAAGCTAGCGTGTATTGTTTTATGCAAGCTCAGTATGTACGTGTGTTAAATTATTACTAGGTCACGGCGGAAATTCGTCGAATGTGACGTACCTACCGACTAAAGGGTAATAATGTATGGAATAAAATATGATATTTATTACGCAGTGTTTCGTGAAAAAATGTGAGTTAAACTGAATTTATAGGCGCTGATTTTTCAGAATGAAAATGTATGTGGCACAATAATTAGATATGTTGTGTTCAGAAATTCAAACATTAGAATGAATTTGTCTCCAAATAAGTTTTATTGAAAAATTAATTTTATGGTAAAAAAAAATAGAGATACTCAGTAGTTATTACCCGATTTCTTTGCACTCAAAACCGATCTTAATATAATTATAAAATGACTAGGCAAATCGTGCTTTATCGAATATACATATAAACATCTGGGTACATTTCCGGAAGACAGCGATGTGGAGGAGTACTTTGACGCCTAAATGAGATTTGGGTTTTTGTATTATATGTAGGTTTAGTTAGTTTGGTTTAGTACAAACGTGTTTATACTTTAAAATAATCTTAATTTAAAGAATATTATGTATAAAGTAAATAAAATAAATCGTAATATACATACTTACTTTAAAATATTATTTTTTATTTGCAACTTGGTTGTGTGAAAATTCTCTTAACCGTCTAAACTATTTGAAGGCCAATTCAACACACTCTAAATCTCAACAATCTCACATCTATACGTCCAAAATTCCCTTGCAATTGGAAACCAATCTCCTGCGAGCCCATACATCACAAATCTGCACGACCAGCACCCCACATTTCTCCCGTGTCGTGTACATCACATAAATAACTTGCTTAACAGTACTGAAACAAAGGAACATTGTTTATACGCAAAAGCCGAAGAGCTCCGATAGCTTCCGAATGCCTCCGAGAGCTTCCGATAGACGCCGAAGACCCCCGATGGGCCAATAAAAGAGCCTATTTTAGCCACAATGCCCAACTCCCAATAGAAGTAAATACCTCTCGTTGGTACTCTAAATGAGTATTTATTTGTATTGCTATTTAGTCGTAAGACTGTAATGGCTTGTTGTGCCATTATCGAAAATCTGAGATGGGATTAGATTTTTGAAGTATCCTATTAGGAGGTTATATAGACGATATTGTGGCTGGAGAGTATCTTGTTTCTTGTTTGAGGGGTTGATTTTGTTTTGTGCTAAGACTTACCTATTAATTAATTTACTAAAAAGTCTTTATGCACATAACACTGTACAAAGGCGGACTTAATGCTTTAGGTATACCAGTCGACCGTAGTTTGGTGTAGAAACATAACAGGTATAACTAAAAAAAATACACAACCACAAAAGAAACAAATACAATAATAAGACATACATATTAATAAACAATGTTAATGTGGAAAAAACCAATCAGTACTGTGATATAATTCTGTCAACTCCTTGCGAATGTACTCTCGTCACGATTAATGGGTGCTTTTTTTAAACCGAAAAACTGTCTCATTCCTTTGGACTAGTTTTTTTCTACACAATATGAAATTTTTACTTACATTATTAATTTTTTTCTATGACTATTCTATGTTCACAAGTTCTCAAAAACGCCCAGTGGCTTACGATATAAAATAGATAAGGTACGAAAACTACGCCAGATAAATGACACATTCTATCGGTTTCAAAGAATCACCATTATTTTTTTTTTGAGTTTCAATAAAGATTTTTGTATTTGGTTGAAATAATATGGCCTAATATTAATCTTTTGAATGCCGTAATTAGAGACACAATAGTAAAACAATGGGTGTGCTAACTGCGGCGTTCGCTTCGAGGTCAAGAGTTCAAACTGATAACCACTGAATGATTTTTACTATATATTATTATACAAATATATATAATTTATATATATATTTAAAACGTTGCCCCTCACTAAGATTTACTCCTGTGTCCTGGTTGCGTTCACAATCTTTTCAAGTTACATACACAAGATACCCGGACCCGGAACACCTATCTGACCCTATATCTGACCGAGCCAATTTTGTCTCTAGTTGTTCAGCTTATGAGTATGTGTGATTGATTAACAAAACAAACAGCATTATAATACATGTTATTGTATAAAATAAAAACCCTATTCAAACTTACTAATCCGCAAAACTCACTCAATTAGTTACTGCGTTTATAAACCTTATTTTATTTATCAAGAGGATTCAGATCTAAAGTTTATTAAACATTTATAACGCAAACTTGTAATTAAACAGGCTCAATAACTGTTCTGAGGTTTCAACCGGTCCCAAGAGAATCAATTTGATGGAAATAATCGAACATCACAGTACTGGCCTTCAATTATGTAGAGGTTTGTTCAAACTACATTTAAATCCTTAATGAAATATATTGTGTGGGACGGAATGAATTTCTTGTATGAGCTCCGGTACTATTAATTGATTTATTGAAATCTGCTGCTGTAATTAAAGGTTGTACTGCTTTGATTCAAGCTTGGTTTGTAGGAAGCTCAGATAAATTATTTCGAAATGGTTTACGTGTATTTATAGTTTGGTAGCTACAAGATGCTTGACTGCTTTTAAAAATGGTGAAGGAAAACATCGTGAGGAAACTGGCTTGTAGACATGTGACCTCCACCAACACGCACTGGGCCCGCGTGGTGGATTATGGCTCATTCCCTCTCGTAGAGAGGAGGCCTGTATGCCAGCAGTGGGAACATCAAAAGGCTGATGATGAGATACAAGCTACTTTCGAGCATGTGTGATTTTATTCTGATCAATATTATCATAATTTCAGTAAAAAGACGTCCACTAATGGACATAGGCCTCCACCAAGTATTGTCATAATGACCGGTCCTGTGCGTCTCGCATTTGCTAGATTTCAGCAACCCTTATCAAGTCATCCGATCACCTTGTGAGAAGCTTTCCGATGCTGGGTGGTCCGGTATAATAATAATAATAATATGTCATTTATTTTCTCTCACAATGGCTTGTTGCAATAAACAAATTAAAACTATGCACAATGAGTTAACATTGTGAGAGCTGGTGCCTGTTGTAGGTTTCGGAGAAACATGTGCTACAGGTCACCAGGACCCACTTTGCGGCCTCAAATAAGTTTATAGGCAGGTATTAATCCGCTAAACAATCGCAAGAAAAATTAATGAATTAATCTTAGTTAAAACAAATAATAAAAAAAAAGAAAAAGTAACAATACTGATAAAATGAAATGAAGCTACAAAAAACAAAAAAAGAAAAGAAGAAAGAAAACATTTAAAACAAAGCAGTCAATGAATGTGTGATGGATGGAGCGAGGTGAATGTGTTGATGATGGGTGGGAAAAGTGCGTGTGATAGGTGGTGAGTGTGATATACGAGTATGTGGATAGTGAATGTGATGTGTCGGAAATGTGAGTGTGGTTGGTTGTGACTATGTTGAGTGGAAAATGAGCATGAGGATGGTGGTGAATGTGTCTTGTGAACGTTGGAGGTTGAAGTTTAGAAGCCATACTATGGGCGTATAACATCTAATTATGTAACATTTAGGTTTTAATTAATTAATTAATTGTGCCGAGTAGCTTCTCAGTGTCATCATAACTTTGGGTTTTTAAATACGCAGTAACTTTTTGCTTACAACTCAATTTATTTAAAGGGTATATATTTAGTCTGTTGTTTAAAATATTATATAGATGGTTCCCTAGATAAGGAAAAAACTTACGGGCCAGACGTGATCGAAAACCCTCAGTTCTACACACAGTCCCCTTTCTCCGTTTGTCTCTCAAAAGATCCGAATCATATACCAGCTGTGAGTGTTTTTTGAGTACTGTTTGCAGAACAAAGGCTTGTCGGATAGACAGAACATCCCACCTTTTGTACAAATCGACTGTAGGAAAGCGGAAGGGAAGGCCTGCAGCAACCTTAAGGATTGCACGTTGGGCTCTTTCCACTTCTATCAAGTGCGTTTTAGCAGCACCTCCCCAGGAGATGATGCAGTAGTCTATGAGCGACTGGCACAAGGCATAATAGACTGTCTTGATGGTACTATGGCCTGCTACACATCTTAAACTTTTAAAAATATAAATGAGTTTTCGCAATCTCGCTACCAACGCGCTGATATGTGGTTTAAAGCTGAGAGATTGGTCCAATATAACTCCTAAATATTTTAAATGGTCTGTTCTTTGGAGAGAAGGACATGCACATGATTGGTTTGATAACCAGCACGTGTGGGCCGTTAAGGAAAGTGATTGCGGGGGTAGCGTGTTTGATCGATGCGAGAATGCTAT
This sequence comes from Mythimna loreyi, assembly GCA_029852875.1. Classification (NCBI taxonomy): domain Eukaryota; kingdom Metazoa; phylum Arthropoda; class Insecta; order Lepidoptera; family Noctuidae; genus Mythimna; species Mythimna loreyi. The sequence continues at coordinate 11,818,083 of CM056780.1, read as the reverse complement.
ATATTTGGTTTGGTAACATTTAGAGACAGTACATTGCTGTTTAGCCACTCAGTAACTCCGTTAAGCCCTTTCTGAGCCACATCGAAAACATCATACCAGCTGTCAGCACTAAAAAAGAGGGCCGTATCATCGGCAAAAGTAAAAATTTTACCACTATCAAGGCCGAGCTGGCAAAGGTCGTTGATGTAGATCAGGAAAAGGGTCGGGCCAAGTATGCTACCCTGGGGAACACCGAAAGTCACTGGGAGTTCGTTACTCATCCTGTCATCAACTTTTACTAGCTGTCTCCGGTTCGCTAGGTAGTCTGTGAATAATTTTAGGGGAAGACCTCGTACACCTATGTTTTCCAGTTTACCCAATAAGTGTGGGACAGAAACTGTGTCAAATGCCTTTGCCAAGTCCAGAAAAACCGTGAGACATTTCCTTTTCTTATCCAAGTTTGTTATGATAGAGCTTACCAATTCATGTACCGCATCATTGGTTTTTTTTTTTTTTTTTTTTTTTTTTATGGTAGGTGAAAATCATCCAATGACGAAACCCGCTCTTGGGCGGAGCGGGAGACCAGTGTCAGACTCTTACTGACTAAAAAACCTACCCCGTACCTTCCTTGCCTTATTTCTGGAGTCGAGGTTACAGTTTTCACTTACCCTCTAGGCTCCAGGAGGCTTCGACCCTGAAGGGCCCCTGCAGTTTGCTGACAACTCCTTGAGGCGCGCGGGAACGGTGCGCGCCGTTGACGACTTGGACTCGGTCTTACCAGACGATCGGACGGCGAGCTACCCATTGCTCACCGTCCGCGAGCCAGTGTCTACGGTGGCCGGATATCGGCAGGATCGCGGCGGCGACGGCTACGGCGAGTACGCCGTTGCCTTTGCCTTATGCGGTCGGCCTCCTCCTTTACGAGCATTACTGCTTCGCAGAAGGAGGCGACCGCCTGCCATTCCTCTTCGCTGCGGACCATGGCCTGGACCAGGGCCCGGCGCGAGAGGTCGCCGCCGCCGATCACCCCCACGAGGACACGGCGATGCTCTTCCCAAGCAGGGCACACCTCCACCGTGTGCTCCACCGTGTCCTCCGGGCTCGCCTCACAGTGGCGACACCCGGACGTCTCTTCCGCACGAATCCGGTGCAGGAATCTCCCGAACACCGCATCATTGGTAGATTTGCCTTGCCGAAACCCAAACTGCGAAGATGAAAGAAGGTTGTTCTCCTCAAGAAATTTAATTAAGCGGTTATTCATTAGGCGTTCTAATATTTTTGAGAGCGTTGGAAGAATAGAGATGGGTCTAAAGTTATTGACACAGTCTCTGACACCACCTTTATGTATGGGTTTTATAACTGCAGATTTGAACGCTTGTGGAAATTTCCCCGTAGATATGGCAAGGTTACAGATGTGCGTGACAGCGGGACAGAGGGCCTGAGCATATCTCTTTAGCAACCGACTAGAAATCTGATCAATACCGACAGCACAATTTCCCTTAATCCGTCAATGAGGTGAAGGACCTCCGATTCATCCGTAGGAAGCATAACCAAAGAATGAAGAGGAGTACTGCCCGCGATGTTAACAGGAACATTTCTTAGAGGAAAAGAGCCAGCAGGAATTTTCTCGGCTAACTTGCGTCCAACGTTTGCAAAGAAACTATTGACCTCATTGATGCTCTTTTCCGGGTTCTCATTAGTGATGAGACAGGAGGAGTGGTCTGATGCCCTACAGGAGCCGCTAATCTGCTTGATTACATCCCATAATTTTTTCTTGTTGCCACTTGCATTTTCTATCTCTTGCCTCTCATAATTTCTTCTAGCTTTCTTAAGAAGTGAGGAACAGAAGTTTCTGTAGCGCTTATATATTTTTTGGAGAATTTCATTATTTGAATCCCTTTTCAGCTTTTTATAAAGATTGTCCCTGTTACGCATGCATTTCAAAAGCCCCTTTGTGATCCAAGGCTTACCAGTAAGCTCTCTCCTGGGAATCTTCATTATTTTAGAGTTATCTTTAATGGACTTCGAGAGATAGCCAACTAGTAAGTCTGTTGCTTGATTTACATCGCTACAATCCAAAACTGATTGAAAGTCTATTTTTCGCAGAGCAAGGTCTAAGTTTTCATAATCAATACGGTAAGCAATCTTGTTTGTATTTTCGAGTTGGGACTTCTGTGCAAACTCAAGGCTAATGGCCACACTTTCGTGATCTGTAATCGATGATTCGATTACAAAGCAGGTAGCCTTCAATTTGGTCTTTACCATCATGTGGTCTAGACACGTTTTGCCATGAGTTGGATAAATATGACCTGGCAGCATGCAGTGACTAGCCAAGATATTAAGGTATTCATGAGAGCGTTTATCTGGGCTATTCATAACTATATCGATGTTTATGTCACCGCAAAGTATTATATTTTTGAAACTCCTTAAGGAAGTGAGGAGTCCATCAATTGAATTAACAAAATTGCTAGTGTTATATTGACCAGGAGGACGATAGATCCCAAGAATACATGTATCTGAATTTAATTTGAGCAACAGACAATTTGCGTCACTGATTTGTGGTTCTTCAAATGAAGCCTTAAGTTGTTTTTTGTAAAAAATTACAACTCCTTCATTTTGGGTCCTATGCAAAGTGGTTGAGGCATAGTTATAATTATCAAGGGAGGGTATATTCCTTGCAGAGCGTAGCCAGCATTCAGAAAGAACCAACACGTCCCATGCCACATTAGACCTATGAAGAAGTATGTCAAAGTTAGATATATTGCATGCAATACTACGTATATTCTGACAGAGAACGTTAAGGTGGCGATTATCACTTACGTGCCTTTTTATATTGTCTACTTCACACCTAACAACTCGGGCCACCGACAAGGAATCCAGATCCGAGTGAATAGATTCAATGCCTTGCAACATGTGGATATAAGATTTTTGCAAGATTCAGGTCACGTTTATTCCGTGACCTGTGTAGTAGAATAAGAATTAAACTAACACTCGGATCCAGTATATCGACGGCATTTGGCATAGTAATGTTTTAATGTGAAATAATTAGCTGAATAAGATGTTTTTGCAGACTGTAACTACAGACAATTTTGGCAAGACTGTTCAACGATTGGTTCACGTAAAGTGTTGTGTTTTTGTGTGTATTAGGCGAAAGTAAATGGAGAGTGGTGAGAGGTTGTGATCTGTGTAAGAGACTGCAATAAGGTTTAACACAATGTAACATGCAAGCAAAAATATATAAAACAAATGATATAATCCTGGTTGGGACTAGAAATAATAAAGGTAATAACAATAGAAAGCAATTTACAATGGCAACAGTAACCAGTCATAAAATTAGTTTGTGTAACTCGGACTCATCACCAATACGTACTGGAGGCGACGCCTCTTCCTTCCTGACATAGACCTTCCCGTAAGATGTCCAGGCCGCAGAAAGCTTTTTATCTTTAACATTTAGACGAGCTATATAGAACAGTTTTCTTGCTTTGCTTGTCAAGTATTCTGATAAAAATACTGTCCGCAATTCCCCAGGAACTTTAAGTGCTTCGAATGTAGACAAGGTTCCTTGAGTTGACGCTTAGATTTGTTGAACGAGATGAACTTGGAAATAACAGACTCTTTCCGCATTGTTGTAGTAAATTCAACCACGATTGTTTCGGACTTAGAGCGGAATATATCTTTTATCTCCGAGCCCTCAATCGGCGCCTCTAGACCCAGAGCAGAGCCAAGGTTCATAACTATATTGGAGAGAGATTTTTTACTTTCGATCTCCGGCTTAGGTATGTTACGAATCTCTATTGTTGCACATCTTGAGTTCTTTTCGAGGAGGTCAATCCGATTTTCTAGGATAGTGACTCGATTTTTGTAATCGCAGTTTTCCCTTTCAAGTCGTTCAATTTTTGTTAGCAGTTCTTGATGTTGTGATGTTACAGTTCCAATTGAGTTTTTAATCTCTTGGTTCTGAGCAACAATAGTGTTTAAGGTATCGCTTAGAACATCAAATTTGTGGTCTTGTTGTGCTTGGAACTCGACAAGCAGAGATTTGACATCGGGGTCGGAAAATTCAGGCTGTTGGAGCTGCTCTGTGTGATCTCCGTACGTGCGTTTAAACCGCTTGGTTATGTTAGTATAAAAGCTCTCTTCAGGATCTCCTTTATTTGAAATATCAAGAGCTGAGTCAGAATTATAGCGAACTGGAGGACAAAGCGGATTTAATTGATTTGCTAATTTAGGAGGTGAACGCTGAACTGCCATTTTATGATGAATTCCAAATAGAGTTATGTTTGGGGTGGCGCCACCGGTCACGTTATCTGCCAATTTGTTATATACTGGTCGCACTATATTTGTCGCTGGAACGCAGCGCCTTTTTCAACGCTGTAATGTTGGCAGCACTGACAGCACGACGTTTATTGCGCGATCGCAGGACTTTCACCTTAACGACGTCCGCACAACCGCGAGGATTCCGTGCACTCCCGAGTTGACACTATGATACGGCACTTTTAAAATAGATTTTGTAATGTTTGTTATTGCTTGAAGTACACTTTGCGTAGGTTCACAAACAATTATTTGTCGGTTTATACTACACTAGGCTTGTGTTTAACGGAGAAATAAGAGTGTTGAGAGCCGATAGTAATTTTTTGGAACGAAATGACTAAGGGTAAACGTTACGGGCTAGGAGCGCGTTCCAATCCTAATAATTAAAACCTAACCCTATTATTTACCAAGCTTTTGAACTGAATACTTCCTTTACCTGACCTACAAACTGCTCCATTTTGTAAATACATTAAGCCTAGTACTGAAATACCAATTCCTAAGTAAATAATACATAATAGACTATAAGTAAGTACAACTTATAAGCTATAGTACTTTAGTGGTATGAAAGTTTGAACGCAACCCTTCTATTGGGGAGAATCTCAAACAGCGAAATTCCCAGACTTCACTGGACCGAAAGCGCCCCTGAAACTGGCATATCTATAAAGTACCGAGCATTTAGACGGGTATTATTAACTTGCTTTTGACGTTACTTCGCTTATATTAAGGATATGAACATTACTACTAATTAGTGACCGATATTTAAACTAATGATTGTAGTCATGATAACAAACCACTTCTTTCTATGGGACCAAAATTAAAATCGCGAAAAAAAAGCTGCTGGTCAATCTTTAAGTGAAAAGTGAATAGGTTACTTCTAGGTAAGCATACTCCATCGTTGACCGCATTGTCGCTTCATCAGGTGAGATAGCGGTCAAGCGCAAACCTATAATCAATAAAAAAACACATTCGCCTAACTGGTCATAACAACCCCTGAGTTTGTTTCGATGTTTCTTCTGAGGGTAGTCGGCTAGGAAACAACGGCCTCATCTAGTATCAATGGACAAACTCTCTAGTCTCTTCAACTAGAGCGGAAGCACCTACAATCTTTTGATATTGCGCCGCGTATAATGAACAAAATATTGTTTATATCAAAATCTGCATCAGAACAAGCGATGTTCCATAGCTATTTATGTATTGGCACTAAATAAAGTATCATCTCACATTTATGTATGTACTACAATATACCAATTTAAAACGATTAAATTTTAAACTCGTCACAAACAAGTCTAAACAAGTTTTAGCAACTCTAAACACTTTCAGTGCTACGAACTTGGTACTGGGGTTGTATAATAATTGAAATAACATTTTTTTTTGTAATACAATTTTTAGTAGGTACGACTTGGCTAATCTCTCATAAACCCACTGGGAATGAACACAATTCAATAATAGAAAGAAAAATAACGATGTAAGAAGAAACGTAAAAATCCTGCTTAAATATTCCTCAAAGTAACCAGTCTTCAATGTAAACATAATAGTTATGAATTCCAAATGACCTAAAAATGTCAGAAAATATTTTCTTAAAAATGCCAGACGCAAAAAATAAATAGAATCTACATTTCGATTGAAAACGGCCTCCAGTTTTCGATTGACCTACATAGATAGAATTCATTGAGTACACACTTTACTGGAATGAAAACTGAACGCTTAGAAACACGGTAAACACTACAAAGGTAGGCACTAAGTGAACAAGAGATAACAATATCCTTTATATCAACGAACGTCTTCTACAAAAGGTTTGCGATGGGTCTTTGGACACAGGCGTACAAATTTATACAGATGGTCAGTTCAATACGATAAAAAAAAATGTATTCTTATACACCTAATGTTAAATATTATATTTTGAGTTAAAATTACAAAGTTACTTTCTTGGGTTTTACGGGTATACTTATTTGGGTTACTCTGAGTTTCATCTGAAAAACGATTTATGACGTTTTCTGTCAAATAATCTTGCGTAGCGTTAACATATTTTCTATGTACACTGAGCATATAAAATCCTTTTAATAGTGGGCATGTCGCGTAATTAATCAAAAGATGTATATTTTATTTACAAATTTTAACTCGTACTGTAAATGGATGTATGATTTTGTATTTTAGAAATTGTATTATAAATGGAAAAAAGTTTTCTTAATTTTTATAGACAAAATCAGATAGGGACGTAAACAAAATCCAGGAGAGGTCACCTGCCCCTCTCGCCCTCCTCTCCTATGTGAGTCACCGTTTCCTAGCACCACGAAACAATGGCTGTATAGAAACCGTAAGTTTTCAATCGCCTCTGTGACAATGTTGAGCGCTTACCTATTTTAATTATTCTAATACGCTGTCGGACTAGTAGTTTCCGTGTTCTATATTTAAATTTGACCTTCTTTACTATATTGTGACAGTCGTGTCAAACGATTCTTTGAAACTGTCAATGTGGACCATGTCAACAGTTATTTTCAAGAAACGTTTGAACGTACCTAGTAGATTGCTTTTGTTGAATAATTTGGTTTTCCCTTCAGGCCCGACGCTCCGGGAGTTTGATAGAACTTTCGGGGAACGCTTAAGTGCCTTGATAACTTTATACGTCGTAAAATGATTTGAATTCAAACATAAGCAGGATCATTTGAACACGAATTTAATGTGAAAACGACTACTTTAACGAACGCAATCCCTATTACCTATTTTTTTCATCACTTTAAAACTGCTTGAACTTAAAAAAAAAAAACAAAACAAAAAAGAAGTGTCAGTGTGTAGGACACATTGCTCGCAGAATAAACGGTTGATGGGGACGAGAGCATCTCGAGTAGTGACCACGTGCCGGAAGACGCATTATTGGAAGACCCTTTAGGTAGTCCGATGAACCTCACTAGGTAGTGAGGATCGCGAGGATCGGATGGATGCGAGATACAAATAACCTATCATTATGGCCACGCCTCAAAAAGGAGAACCGCCTTAAAAATAGCTACTATTACTATTTTGTTTATTTCCAAAAGCTGTATATTATATATATATATATACCCTATAAAAGCTGAAAGCTGATCTGTTTTTCATCGATATGGGAATGGGAGAAATCATTATAACATTTTCATCTTACTTAATATTATAAATGCGAAAGTTACAATGTTTGGATGTTTGTTACTCAATCACGCCAAAACGGCAGAACGGATCTGGATAAAATTTGGCACAGGCATAGGATACACTCCGGAATAAGACATAGGCTACTTTTTATCCCGGGAACTCCAACCCCAACCCCAATACCACGCGGGCGAAGCCGCGGGCAAAAGCTAGTTAAAAATAAAAGCCTACAATCTGGTGCCTAACCATACTTAGTTACTTCTAAGTACAAAAGAATAAACAATATCCAACATCTGTAAGTAATTTTGCTCAAAAAAAACGGACACTTTATGATTTTCCTATTTTGTTTTTTCTTTGTAAATCTTCTTGACTTTTTTTATTTATTAAGTTTATCTACACTATTATATTATAATAAAGAGGTAAAGCTTGTTTTTTGTTTGTAGGAGGTAATCTCTGGAACTACTGGTCCGATTGGGAAAAAAATAGTAACAATAGAAAGCTGCTCCTGAGTGACATAAGCTATATTTTATGAACGCGGGCGAAGCCGCTGACAAAAGCTAGTATGTTGATAAAAGGAATTGATAAAAACCATTTGATTTTACAGCTTATTCCGAGAACGAAGCAAAATTGACAAAAGTTTTCTCAAGTGATACTCATAGCATAACATAGCATGAGGGTTATAATATTCCCACTGCTGGGACACAATCCTCTTCTCTAACAGACAGTGCGGTTTAGTAAAGACCACAAGTCTTCGAATTTTGGGTTCTAGAACTTTCCAGTTTCCTCACGTTTTCCTTCACCGTTTTGAGTGCAGTGGGGATAAAAAATATTATACGAAAATTGAACCTGACTGGGTTTGAACCTACTAGCTACAAGTCAAAACTAACAGAAGAAAGAAAAAAGGGAAACTACGCTATTATAAGCTATGACAAGCTGATTATAAGAAAAGGAAACCCCGGAATGGAAAAACGCAAACGAGACTCCTCTACTTCACCAGCAATGTATAACCAGCCTCGAAAACAGCCTGCAACAGCCAAAGAGAACAGGATCAACGCGTTCGATCTAATGAGAGGAAGAAGCAACTCTTTCTCAGCAAGCTTACTCTCTTCAACAGAACAAAAACAATAGCATACAGCCATCAGCCACCGGAACCACCCAACTACTGAACTAGAACATAAGTACACAAACACATCATTCCCCAAGCCGGCTGGTCATCGTGGGGAATTAGACCAATACCCTCTAGCGACAGACAATAAACCTAAATGTAAATCTACACCAAATAAACAAAAAACTTTAAAAATTTGCACGTTTAACGTAAGATCCCTATCATCAACGGAAAGATATCTTGAACTAACATACGCTCTTCAAAAACTGAATTGGGACATACTGGGACTCTCAGAGGTGAAAAGAATGGGCTGCAATATAGAAGAATACTCTGACTATATCCTATTCTACATTGGACAAACTAAAGGCCTTCATGGAGTGGGCTTTCTATTGAGGAAAATATATAAGGCGAATATAGTAAAATTCACGGGTATTTCAGAAAGAGTAGCGCTATTGCAGATGAGGTTTGATGACTTCTCCTTATCACTAATACAGGTATATGCACCTACGGAAAAGTCAAGCGAACAGGAAATTCAAAACTTCTATAATGATATAGAGAAAGCATACTCTGAGAGCGAAGGAAAGAAAGTGTTGATGGGTGATTTTAATGCCAAGGTAGGATTACAAAAAGATGAAGAAGAAATGATCATAGGTCAATTCGGGTATGGAAACCGTAATGAAAGAGGAGAACTACTTGTAGAACACGCCTTGGAACATAAACTCTCAATAATGAATACCTATTACAAAAAAAGAAATAGTCGAAAATGGACTTGGCGATCACCCGATGGTAAAATTAAGAATGAAATCGATTTTATGATTACGGATAACCCAAGAATGTTTTCAAATGTAGAGGTTATTGATAACATACACTTTTCTTCAGATCACAGGCTACTAAGAGCCACCATAGAACTAAATGTAACGAAAAAAAACAGGACTCATTTCAAAAGCTCATTAAATGCACTTGAAAAGAAAGAAGACATACAACATTTCATGGAAAGCCTAGGTGCGCAAATTGAAAATATGGAAACGAAATCAACATGCCTTAACGATGTACAAAACTATTACAATCATCTAGAAAACGCTATAACAGAAAGCTTAAAAACGGGAACAAGTATCGTAAAAAACGGTCACAAAATATTTTCAGAAGAAACAAAATCACTTATAAAACGACGCACTGAATTAATACAAACAAAACACAAAACGAAAGATATGAAAAAAGAGCTTACTAGACTGTACAAGGATACAAAGAAATCGATAAAAAACGACTATAATAAACACAGACACGATATTATATTAAAGAATATTAACAACTATAGAAGCACCAAAAGAGCTTTCAAAGAACTGACGCAACAAAAAACCTGGATACAAAAACTAAGCCAAAACAACAAGACAGGAGAAACGAAAACTAGACAAGACATTATTCATCATGCAACTAATTTCTATAAAGATTTATACAAAAAAAGGGATGACAAGAATGAGGAACACGAAAACAGCATCGAAATCAGAAACCCAAATGTAAGGGCAATAGACGAAAGGGATATATACGACCACATAAAACAATTAAAAAATAAAAAGAGCCCAGGTCCAGATGGCATAACCAATGAAGTCATTAAATTAGGGGCACCGATTCTAGTTCGTCATCTAACAAAACTATTTAATATGGCATTTAATACTGAGACTGTGCCAATACAATGGTGTACATCGGACATCATATTGTTGTACAAAAAGGGCAATCCGCTAGATATAGGAAACTATAGACCAATAAGTTTAATTGCATCTGTATATAAACTCTTCGCCTCAATTTTACTGAAAAGAATAACTCCAGATATCGACAATCAACAACCGATAGAACAAGCAGGATTCCGCCCAGGGTTCAGTACTACCGATCACATACAAGCCTTAGAGCAAATAATAGAAAAATATAGAGAGTTCAACCGCCCCCTATACATTGCATTTGTCGACTACAGTAAAGCATTCGATAGCATTAGCCACAATGCAATCTGGAACGCTCTCAGCCTGCTTAAAATAGACATCAAATATATTAACATTTTAAAATACATATACTCTAATACTACTGCTAGAGTAAGACTCGAAACAACAGGGGAAAAAATTGATATTCAGAGAGGAGTTCGGCAAGGGGACCCAATATCGCCCAAACTTTTTATTGCGGTACTTGAATATGTATTCAGAAATATTAATTGGTCAAACAAAGGTATAAAGATAAACGAACGCTACCTAAATCATCTCAGATTCGCTGATGACATAGTAATACTAGCCGAAACTTCCAAGGACCTGAACGAGATGTTGAAGACACTGGACCGAGAGAGCACAAAAGTAGGCTTGGAAATGAACGCAAACAAAACCAAAATTATGAGTAACAGTTTTAGAAGGCCCATTACAGTAAAAGAAAATAATATAGAATATGTAGACAGCTATATATATCTAGGCAAACAAGTAACCTTCAGTAAGACTAGCAACGAGGAAGAAGTAGGGAGGAGAATAGCTATAGCTTGGAAGAGATTCTGGTCTTTAAGAGAAATCCTGAAAGGCGATTTCAACCTTAACATCAAAAAAGCAGTGATGGACACTTGCCTCTTACCATGCTTGCTCTATGGCTGCCAAACATGGACATTTATCGACAAAGTAAAATGGAAAATTACAAGGACTCAAAGGGCAATGGAAAGGAGCATTTTGAAGTTAAGAAAAATACAAAAGATACAAAGCGAACAAATAAGACAAAGAACAAAAATCACGGATGCACTTACACATGCACTGACGCTAAAGTGGAAATGGGCAGGCCATATATCTCGCTACACCGACAAGAGATGGACATTTGAAACCACACGATGGAGCGGACCATCGGGAAAGCGAAATGTTGGCCGACCCAAAAGACGGTGGGCTGATGACATTACCATCATAGCAGGAAGCGACTGGATGAGAGTGGGAGAAGACAGAGAAAAGTGGAACGCGCTAGAGGAGGCCTTTACCCAGAAAGGGGTTCATATCTCAGAATTGTAAAACACTAACATACTAATATTTCCATTAAGAAAAATTTACTAATACTACTAACAACATTTGAATTGTATTTTTTTTCAATTATTTGGGATACGAAATAAACAGGCTTTATTATTATTATTATTATTAGCTACAAGTCGGGGCCTTTACCACTTGGCCACTCTACTCTACGTAAGTGATACTCGTAAATAGTTAAACACAACGTTTCTCCCATCACCAACAGTGACGGATTTTGATTTGAAAGCCAGTATTGCGGTCAAACTACAGCTTAGGTAATTAGACAAATGGGAAACATCAAGACAATCTATGAAGTGTTTGTGGCTACAAAGTTCACGCTCCTTCAGTTTATGACCATTGCTTTAATCAAAAACAGGGTTGTTGCTGATTTTGTGGTTCTTTTTTTTTGAGGTGGGATATTATCATCCGATGACTTTTTCTAGTCTATAGACTACACACACACACACACTATACTGTAGCACTATAGTAGAGCGACATATCAGTCTTCTTTTGTGCATGTACGGTGATATCCCTTTCACATAATCACCGTAGCCACAACGGGTATATCCTCTCCTGGTACTCTACGGTAGTGCTAGCATTTTTTTTAGGTGCGCGTGGAACATTATGGTCTATCGACGACTCGAACTTGATCCTTACTTGACAGCTAGACAACGAGCTGTTCATTGCTAGTGGTCAGTAGACCTGTGCCTACTCTATAAATGTTCTATTATTTCTTGTAGGTATGTTAGTTGATATTCAATGCTTTATAAAAAGGTTTATGTTTCTTTATCAGAATTTACATATTTTATTTGTCAGGACTGTCTTTTTTGTATGCAAAACTTATTTTTTAATAATGGTTTATTCTTACAATCTGCCTGTTTCAGGGCATTTAGCTAGAGAACTTGGCCCAGTTGGTTAGTCCGTCAGATTATGCCAAAAAAATATATAAACAAACATTACTAAATATTAAATATAATAATCCAGCGCGATTCCTAGCCGTAAATACTCGTATATCAATAAAGATCCATAAAGCGTATTTTGATATTATTTGGTGCAATCTTCACTGGTCATTTTATTTTCATTTGTTTCAAGTAACTACTTGTCTTGCCAAGTCATGTCGCTATTACGTCTTAGCAGTACACAACTAGCTTCAGGCCAAGCATTTTCATTTTCTCCTACACACAGACACCTCTTTCTAATGTGCCGCATGTTTCACACCTTTTAATCACCCGCGTGAAAAACGTCTTTCTTCACTCAACCTTTTTGCTCTTCGCCTTCAAACACAAACAAGTAAACATCACAGCAAGTAAAAGTAGGGGAGCCCAGGATGCTAAATTTACAATTCATCAATTCAATAGCCGTTGCTAGTTTGTCGTCGCTATGAGTCAACCACTCATAGCCAACGAGGTGTTGGCATTCATCAAACATGCCATTGATTACATGGACGAGGTCAGCATCCTGCAGATCTGCAAGTCCAGTTTCAACGAGGAGGAGATAAGCAGTGCCAAGCTGCTGCTGTTCCAAGTGCGGGGCAAAGTTGACCAGATGCAATCCCGACGGAGGGATGGCGGCCAGAGAAGTGTGCAGGATATCATCACAATGATGAAGAGCACCGACCCGGACGACGTGCCTGCTTTCGGGGCGAAGGACCTGCATAAGCTGCCTCCCGTCACGTTCGACCACGTCGATGTCACCAGGTTGCTTAAGTACATAACAGGCCTAAAAGCAAGCTTGGCCGAGGTACAGTCCAAGCTGGAGGTGTCAAATACCACCGTAGGTGAACTGCGTGCCGAAGTAGAGTTGTTGCGCAACGCTGTTTCGGAATGTAGGGCGCCTAACAACTCCAGCGTGAACATTCGTCGCGAAGCGCGAAATGCATCCATCGGCATTTTTGTTCCGCCGCTGCCGTCGCTGTATCGTCACCGGTCGAAATGGTGACGCATGTAGGTACGTCGACCCCTAAACGTGCCTATTCCGCTGTTATTGCCGCGAACAAACCTGCTAAGTCGCAAACAACGCGACAACCAGCTAAAACAACAGGGGAAAAGCAGAATGATGAGGATGGCTTCACAAAGGTAGAGAAGAAGAAGAGGAAGAAGCCTACTTGTCAGAACCAGTGCGGTACCGCGCTGGCAGGACCCAATATGCTGCTGCGCCCAGCAATACCAACGACGCAGCTGTATGTTTCGAGGTTACATCACACCACGAAAGTTGAGGATATCGTGGAGTATGTTCGAGTCAAGACCAGCTGGACTTTGAGAGTTGTGCAGTTGGAGCCGCGCCATAACACTAATTTCAAGTCGTTTGTGGTGCGGGCACCGACTCAACATTTGGAGACCTTCCTCAAAGGAGAGTTTTGGCCGAGAGGAGTCTTGTATCGACGATTTCGTGGTAGAATACCGACCCCGCAGAGGAACACGACGCCGTCACTTCGTGTAAATAGTTCATAGTTAATTAGTACTCCTTTTGTATTTATTAGTTTATTTTTTGTAAGTTTACCTATTTGTGTATTGTATTCTATGGGCCTTAGTTGCCTGAAAATAAAGGATTATTATTATTATTATTTTATTATTACTTTTTTGATAACAGATGGGTATTAATTTGACGTTAAACTAATGAGGGTACCCGTGGTTGTCGTTTTTTTTTTTTTTTGCAGCTTTGTGACTCGCCCATTTCCTTATGCCACGCTCTAATTGTCAGATTATTGAAATATACATATTTCTGCATGTATTCAACTTACAGTTGGTTTATTCTGACGTGCTCGAGATTTTCCGAGGATCAAAAAATAAACCCTACTATATTAAGGGTTCATATCTGGTCTGACTTGTGTGTTAGCAGTGATGGCTCAAGGCTTTGAAACATGATCACCTACAATGGGCCTCATAAAAAGACTCAAAGTCACTCAAAGGGCAATGGAAAGAACTATGATCGGAGTTTCCTTGCGTGATCAAATTAGAAATGAAGACATCCGCAAGAGAACTAAGATTGCCCACATAGCGGCAAGAATCGCCAAACTTGCACGCAGTACAGTTGGCCACTGGGGCTGAAAAGTTCTGGACTGGCGATCGCGTACCGGAACACGTAGCGTTGGAAGGTGGACCCACAAGGTGGACTGTTGTTGCGACGATTGGGTGAGGCCTATGTCTAACAGTGGACGTCTTTCGGCTGAACTGATGATGATGATCTGGCACCTTGTAATGTACCCTACATTACAGGATGAAGGTTTCTCTCCCTATGGTTCTTTGACGAGTTCGAGAAACGCGCAAAATCCCTATCTGGGCTCCCCTAACATAAAACTTGCACGTAATTCCAGTACGTCAGTTAGTTGCTGGGCGTACCTACTGGCATGTCAGACCTACGTCAAACTGTAATTACGATTTACCACCTCGATTGGACAACATAGGAACAAATCAACGTCAGCCCGCTATGAACGCTGATAGGAATGCGGTTGATGAGTGAGCTTAATTTGCTCTTTACTGATTGTTTTTTCCTTAGGAATACGTGCTGAGAGTTTGATATGTGTTTGCTGATTTTGTTTGTGAGCCGGTTTTTTCTTTATTACGGTACTGTGTTCTTTTTCTGTTGTGTCTACTTATATTGACTAATTGTTTGTCACAAAATTATTTGCTTTATTTATTTCGGTAATTGTTTTTGTACGTTAAGAATAAAATAGAATAGAACAGAATAGAATAGAATTTCTTGTTTAATTTTGTTTTTCATGTTGGAAAAAGTTACTTTTTGATAAAAAATATAGTTGACTCATTCGCAACTGAAAATATATACAGACTCACCAATCTGTATTGAAGTCTTGAGCCCCGAGCGAATTCCGGCGTTCGCATACCTGGGGGCTTAGACAAAGTCACATTCTCACTAACGATAACGAAATTCGAAACTCCGAAATGTATGGAACTGACATATGCCTTCGAAAAGTCACGTGGTCAAACGTTTTCGATTCGCTAATTGTTAGTAGTTGTTTATACGTCAAATTTGACGTTTTAATTCGATAACCATAGCCAAGAAGTTGTTATTTTATCGAACCAACACTTCGACTTATCGATATGTTAGTCGATGTCACTTTGTCTACCATTTTGTGGTCGACATCGTTAAGGCGAAATCAAACTTAGAAATGGATTCGACACGGAGCGATTGCCACTTGTCTAGGGCCCCAGTTGTCTTTCTATTATGCATCTAATTACGAAAGGTTAAAACAGTTAGCAAATTAGAGGCGCATTTTTAATCTACCGTATTTGCAAAATGTAAATAATTTTGAGATGTCTAACCAGACTTCACTTACAAAAAGGCCACCGGCTAATTAGCTTCCGTCCTTGCGAAATTAAAGCAAAAAATCTTGTCACATTTTCAAACAATTATCATTTAACCCGAGCGTAGACTGAAACTAACGCTGAAATATTTTTAATGTCAGCCCGAGACTTATTAAATCTTCTCGCTAAGTACGACATTTTCACACAGAAAAGTGCCGGCACGAAAAATGTAATTATATGCATAACGGTGCCCTGAAAATTGCATTCCCTTGTTTTCAGAAAAGAGTACAATTACAGCATTAAAGACGCCTTAAAAGATATTTATTGTACGATTCCGTGTCGGTGGGGTACCGAGAGTAAACTGGGGGCGACTTTTTAATGGGTATTTTGTTACGTTGTTAATTTAAATATTTAGCTTAATTAAAAGAGCCGTCTTTATTAAACGCGAACGATTGCGTACAACGCAATTATTCTCATATGATGCTTCCTTTGCGGATATAATGTTTACCAACGTTTTAAATGAAATAATTTTCGGCTGTGTGAAAACAACATGCTCTCATTACCAGCTGAATTAAAATGTATGTATTGTGTTTAAATTATAATTTCATTAATTTCCTGCCCGTTTATTTATAGGTGCCTTCATTTTGTTTCATACGGAAGTGGATCGAAGAAAATGTGACTTAAGAACCACATTGTAATTATTTATATGTTGTAGATTATGATAACATTTTCATGGCAATATGGCGACAGGAATTGTCACACCCTAGCTTCGGGTAAGCCGTAATCATGTTAATCTCCTCTTTGGTAAGTTGCTGGAGAGGCGTCATAGCGTGCTCACCTTCCACATGTTTTTTTTTTTAAGGTAGGTAAAAATCATCCAATAACGAATCCCACCCTTGGGCGAAGCGGAAAACAGTGTCAGACTCTTACTGACTAAACAACCTAACCCGTGCGTATGTTGCCACACATACCAGGGCCAGAGCCTTCCTTACCGACACAAGCCCTTGGCCCCAGTTGACTTCGACCCTGCTGCAGAGTCCCTACGGTTTGCTGACAACTCTTTAAGTTCGCGCCATAGACGACTAGGCTTGCTCTGGATGATTACCAGACGACCGGACGGCAAACTATCCATTGCTCGCCTTTCTGCTAACTTTTAAAGCTTACTTTTGCTGTTAAATGTACATTATAACAACGAATTCCTAGGCTTTCACAAAACAGCATAACAGAAGTAATTTAATTGGTTTTTCCCGCAATATAGAACG
Organism: Mythimna loreyi; assembly: GCA_029852875.1. NCBI lineage: Eukaryota > Metazoa > Arthropoda > Insecta > Lepidoptera > Noctuidae > Mythimna > Mythimna loreyi. Next base: position 11,801,039 of record CM056780.1, on the reverse strand, counting down.
TGTTATTTTCAAAAACTTCACCGCGCTTGTTGGGGTAAAAACTCGTATCTAACATAATTTATTTTCACAGTTCTTCTCCCTTGGGGAATAAACAGGGCTGACTGTTGGTAGAAACATTAACTGCGTCTACGGTTACATTGTTATTATACATTGGAGATCGTAACGCTTTCTCGTACGATACAGTTTCTTTAAATATTACTTTTTTTTCAGCAGCTTTACTCGCGCAAAAATCGGAAAGGTATGCTCTATATCACTCAAAAATAAGGCTTTTATACATTATAGTCCGGTCAATTTAGACATTCGAAGTTACATAAATTCCCACCTAGCTGAAAATCGGTAAGATTGTTTAAAATATCATTAAAAACAAAATTTGAAAGTTCCCCATCTTTCCCCTGTAAGGAAAAAAATTTATTCAAGGTCAAAGGTCAAAAAAAAGAGTTTTTCGCGATTTTCAGCAAAACGGTAAGTTTTATCATAAAAATACGTCAGACAAAAATTGTAGATCATAAAATTATCTACAAAAAATGTATTGATACTTTTTTTCTACGAGCCACCGTTTTTGAGATATATCGATTCTAAAAGTTGCAAAAGTTGTAATCGTCTTAATATGCACACGTTTCCTCGCCACCTATGAGGTAGTGTACTCAGCGCGTTTTTTTTAACGTGGTTTCCCCAGTAGGCCTATTCCACCGGTTAAACTCAAAACAGCACGATATAGGTTAGAATAAACACGTGTTTTCACTAGCAACTGGCATCCAAGACTAACAGTGTTTCATTTATTATAGTAGGTATAAGACCCTAGCCACGCACACAATTGACCAGGGGACAGATGTTTTCTCAAGGTTACAATGGTGTATAAATTAAGGGACTGGGTTTCATTTCACCTGATATTTGTATAGTTATAGCTTATGTATATTTTATATTAGTAGTTTAAGTTACAATGACCGATAGAAAAATATTTTAATATATATTACAACTATAGAGATGTTTATATACGTGGCGTATTCGTGCATATTATGACGATTACAACTTTTGAAACTTTTAGAATCGTTATATCTCAAAAACGGTGGCTCGTAGAAAAAAAAGTATTAATACATTTTTTGTAGATAATTTTATGATCTACAATTTTTGTCTGACGTATTTTTATGATAAAACTTACCGTTTTGCTGAAAATCGCGAAAAACTCTTTTTTTTTACCTTTGACCTTGAATAAAATTTTTTCCTTACAGGGGAAAGATGGGGAACTTTCAAATTTTGTTTTTAATGATATTTTAAACAATCTTACCGATTTTCAGCTAGGTGGGAATTTATGTAACTTTACTCTTATTTTTTGGTCTAATTTGACCGGACTATTAGTGAAAAAGTTTAGAATCGGTTCAGTATTTTCAGAGATTACAATCATGATACAAAGTTACAAATCTTAACTTTTATAATCTCTGTACGTGTTTGTCACCTAATTTCACCTTAATGGCTTTATGTGTGTGTTAAAGGGGTCTTAGGATGATTTGAAAGTGCAACTGTAAATAGGTTCTGTAGGATTTTCATTATTTTTACAGCAGATATTTTGCAGCTTTTGATCGTGATGTATTTCAGGATCGCTAGATTTATAAATAGCGGGTATATATTTAATTTGCAATACACTTGGTCTTCCAAAACACCTGGGTTTTGACAGAGTTGAGTTTTATCGTACCTAGTATTTTTTGTCATTTACCCTTTCGACTACCGTAATTACAGACACAATTAAAAAACAATAAGTGTGGGGATAACGATGTCCTCTTGGGCTTAATTAACTAAAATAAAACAAGGATTATTATTTATTTCTTCGATTTTGTTCGTTAGCCGATAACTAGTGAATATTATGGCATTTACCTATTATTTTTCAAAATTCATTGACATAGCTCAGAAGTTTGATCAGCTTAAGTGGGACTGGGCTGGACATATCTGCCGCATGCTGGTCGAGCGCTGGGCTAGTAAAATACAAGGCCTTGAAGCCGCATAAAGGGGTCGCGGCAGACTAAGAATTAGATGGTGGACGACTTGGATACCTTGCTTAGGAATTGGCAAAAACTGGCTCAAAACCGAGAACACTGGAAAGAATGGAGGGAGGCCTTTGTCCAGCAATGGGCTAAAAGTAATAAAAAATAATAATAATAATGTTTTTTATCACACATCATTCTGAAAATATAATTTTCGGTCACTGTTAGAGCTAACGACAGATTCTTCGTTCAAATAAACCTGAAATGATTCCAAGAGTAAATAATCAACATTACTAAATAGTTTTTAATGAATTTTAGATTACCTTAATACGTTATTCACTCCACAAACAAGATAGAAAACATCGCCACATAATGATAAATGGGCTTGTTTATTTTAAAGTCGAGAGCACCATACTTTGGATTATTCATGCATAAATAAATATTAATATTAATAATTTTCAACAACATTTTCGACAGCCCAAAATCTATCGTCTAGGTAATCCATTAGATGTTGGAGAAAGTTTAACATTAATCAATGTAAAACTAAAATCATTAATAAACATTATATGCTACCATTTATTTATAATGGCAAGTATAATACAAAATGCAGTTATCGACAATAATATAACGGGAAAATAGTTTTTAGCTAAATTTGTGAAAAACTCTTTATTGACAATTATACAGGGTGTTTGGTGCATCGTTTGCCAAATTGATTTGGCCGACATAATAGATCATTTGCTATAACTTCAGCCCCAATAAATCATTCCTTGGCCACACCGGTTTTTTTTAAACATGTTTTTAATTTTATTCTGAAAAACACCGGATTTCAGCATTTAAGCTTACATAAATAAAAAGTTATTAGTCTATCAAACAAATTTTATTTTTATATTTAACTGTACTGTTGTATGCTTCTATGAAATTCAAAATTACTTGCTAGTAACGTGTAGTTTTTCTATAAAAAAACCTAAAAAGTGTATGGGATATGACAAAATAATTTTATAACTCAACTTTAAATTTATATTTAAAAAAAAACTAAAAGCGTTGGAGATCTTCGAATTCTTTTAAAAACTTCTCTAGTTTATGCCCTTTCCAATGGTGTGCAATATGCTTAAAAAACCTTTTATTGACTTCACTAACTGGCTAAATGTGTAGTCAAATCACAAAAGGCTGATATTTGATATTACGGTAAATGCACTAAGAAGTTAAAGTAAAAAAATAAACAACTTGCTCTAAGTAGGTAGATATTGATATCTCATTTTTACGCACATTATTTATTTTTTTACAACGGGTATTAACTTTCCTCAAACTTGAAATTTATTTCACAAGCAGGTACTAAAATCACAAATCTTGCTCAAATTGGGAGCCATTGTTTCGTATACACGCACGACATCTTTCTCTTATCTCGGCAAACGATGCACCAAACACCCTGTATACTTGTCTTGGTGTACTTCTACTTTTACCAATTTTTCTTTCGTAGATGTGCTAGAATTTTCGTTAGAAATAAACATTATTTTCGTACCATTTTTTTTTCTTCTTATCATTTATTTTATTATGCGTTTCAAATAAGAACAGGAAAGTCAATAACCTCGATCTGTCAAATTTTGAGTGAAAAGTACGGTTTGCAAAAAAATCTTATTTGTGTAATAAAAAGTTTTTTTTTTTGCTTTTTATTACAAAATTTTAGTTAATTCTAGTTGAAGTAAAAACGTTAGGGTTTAATATAAATTTGCCAAATATATCGTTTTAAGTCATAAATAGTTTACAAGAAAAACTAAAACAAACACTAAAAAAAAAACCAATACCATAGTTAATTATTCTGTTAAAATTTTAATTTCAGTCTGCCATTAAACAATAATTTAAATAGTTTCTCAATCAGTTAATCTCCGTTTAATTTGAAGCAATTGTGTTCTAGAACCAAAGCATTCCTAGCTTAACATTTCGGTGTTATTTTTTTTTTTTATAATCTACTTCTGGGGAAAGGCCTTCTCCAAGTTCTTCCAGAAATTGTTTGCCAGTGCCACTAGTACTAACAAATAATAAGATAAACAATTATATCTGTACGGCTCTTTTATTTATTACTAGCGAGCCACCCCAGCTTCGCACGGATTCTATATTGAATATATTGTGCATGTATTATACACATAAACCTTCCTCTTGAGTCACTCAATCTAATAAAAAACGCATCAAAATCCGTTGTGTACTTTTAAAGATCTAAGCATACATAGGATAAAGCAACTTTGTTTTATACTATGTAATGATTATTCCATTATTTGCCTTAACCACTGTAGTATATTACATAAATATCTTCATCGTTCACGCGCTGGTAATGACGAATTTATCCTGAGAACATTACCGAAGGATTAAGTCGACATCGGTATATGAAAGGCCGCATCGATCAGCTGAGTGACGCTATCCATTTATCACCATCGAAGGGGTTGATTGAATATGGACCGATCCGCCATGACAGTACTAGGAAAATACGTACAGAAGGTTGGTTCTTTACAAGGAGTGAATACAGCCACATTCTAACAGAAATTTCTCCACTGCTCCAGCCTCCCTGGCTGGAGTGATAATCTCACACTGGATGACGCCACGTTAGAAAGCCTATAAGATAGACCGTCGACTTGGTGAAAAAATTGGTTTCAAATGCCACATAAAAATGAAGGAACAAAATTAGATGAGGACAGTGTACTGAGGAGTATAATGAAGTAATGTATCCGACTATTTGAAGAAAAAATACCAAAAAAATGTGAAATAGATTAGTACTATTCAGTCAGTGTACCAATATATATGCCACACATCTGTGGTTCGGGGTTTACGCATTAGTCTAAAGTAGCCTAATTATAAACCTAAACATTTTAATAAAAGAAAGAAAGAAAATAAATTTATTTTGCCACAGAGTAGGGCACACGAAAATCACAGTACACTACTACTACTCATACACACACAGTTACACAGTTAGAGTCCCGTTTATAAGTAGAGGATCATAGATGCGACATACATATATGCTACTTTCAACTGGAACAGGCATCCAATACTCAATACTCTGTAATATAGTATTGAGAAATGGATGCCTGCCAGTCACAACGATTGCCATTGACTATTGAAGTGACATATTCCTACAATTATACTCAGCAAGTCAGCATACTGCATTTTCTTTCGTTATATGGACCTGACCTTCTCTATCTATTTTTAATATGATGATGGTCTGTCGTTTCAGACGTAAGAGGCGGTGTCGTAAACATTTTCGTGGAATTATTTTATTTATTTGTGCTGAGCTGTATTTTCGGGGCAGCCAATCTTCATCTTCGGGGTAGTTTAAAGTATTGTGAGTTTGTTGAAACTATTATTGAAAAATCTTTGTTGAGTGACATTTTATCTAGGGTCACATCTCAAACTTTTTAAGCAAAATTGCAATAAGTTCACTTGAACTTATTGTAATTTTGCTTGAAAATTTAGATAGCTGTGTAGGTGTTTTTAATGGCATCTTAGCCAAGCGTAATTACGGTGAAATAAACGTTTTATGTTTCATCAACAATTAAATTAATAAATATCTAAAAATCTAAAGAAATTGAAAATAATAATTAAGTGTTTATTAACAATTATTCCATAGAAGTATGTTTAGAAGAAATTAATCAAAAACCTTATTTGAAAAAACCCAATATAATTGCGCCATAAGATAACGTTATAAGGCAATCTTATCAAAAGATTTCGTGAAACCCTGGTTGAAAGGTAAATTGATTTGACGACGTCGATTCAATCACTAAATTTTTTACCAAGAGATTGCTTTCAATATTTTTATATAATGAACTGAGTGTACTTGAAACGAAGCTATAAAGAAAACTCATTATGGGCACTTATTTATTTACGAAGTGAAAAGATTGAAGCAATTTGTGAAACAGTGCCATTAATAAAAGTAGCGCTCCGGTAACAATCTTTTTTATTTTTATAAAGTTACCATCATTTTATGTAGTACTTCAGTCGTGTGTAAAATGCTCTAGATAGATTCTAGAATCGGTAATATCATAAACTTTTTTTCTTTTTTGGTGTGTATGACAAATCCCGCCCTTAGGCTGAGCAAGAAATAGTCACGGACTGTTACTGACTGAACAACCTACCCCGTTCCTACATTGCCTTTATACTAAGGTCAAAGCTTACCTTTCAGACGCGAACCCATGGCCTTAATAGGCTTCGACCCTTCTGGCGGCGGGCCTCCTTGAGGCGCGCGGGATCCTGAAGACTTTAGCTATTGCGAAAAATGGCTGTATGTTATGAAATCTACGATCTAGCTCCAATACAATTGTAAAATGTCATCTTATTCAAAGTTCCTGCGTTTGAATTCATACACCAGTATCAATAAATGTAATACAGTGATTCGTTATTATAAATAACGAATCGACATATCATAAAAACCTTTTCATTGTATGTACATTCTGATCCATACAGGTCTTATCACGGACTTATAATTAACTAATGATTATAAATGCGTAATACCAATTACCTATCTTTAAATAGTATCCAATTTCCGACGTCTACAAATTAGATAAATGCTAAACATCAATCGAATGTCGACAATACCATAAGTTAACAATTAGTGAACACGAAATTACACTTTAAGCCACAATTATTGCTTCAATAATAAAATAGGCTTCAAAATTCAACGGCGAATAATAGTCATGAAAAATGTACTGTTTTCGAGACATGACCAAGCACTTAGTCGAGTTAGAAATTAATGATTTTGTAAAACTTAAAGGTTATTTATATTTAAGCGGTTTAAGAGAACAGTTGCGCGTGGGTTGTTTTAAGGTAAATGTAAGTATAGTATGTTTTTCTTAACCGCTGCATTCACAACGGAGAAGGATAGCAACGTGAGAAAAACGACACATTCTAGAGTCAAATATTTTATGACATCTACCAAACTGCACTGGGCCCGATTTGTGGGTTATGGCTCATATTTTCCCCTCCTAGAAAACAGGTTTGAATCCCAGCAATAGAAACATTAAGAGGCTTGCAATGTAATGCTATGTTTCAGATTTAATCAAGCTACTTAAGACAGCTTTAATAATAATAAATAATAATGGATTCGTTGTTGGAAAAGCTATAAAAATTCTAAATACACAATTTTATCTGTACAAAATTTTAAAGTAGTAAGCTGACATCTTCCTTCATTTTCGATTAATCATCAAAAGAAAGTAAACCTACAAAAAAAAAAAAATAGGATTTCAGCATCGAATTAAACATTTTTTCATCGCGTTCACGCCTAACTGTTTTCTAAAGTGGCAACAAACATCAATCTTTGTGTCATTTTCTGGCAGTGGACTTAGGAAAAATGGCTTCATCGACTTCACATCCTCAGAGAAATTCTGAAGTCATTAATCTTCGGAATACCAAGCGGATAATTTATACTTACTGAAAGACTGTTCATTTTTCAATTTCCCATATGAAAAGCCGTCGACTTCGGAATGACGTTAAATAATATAGCTCAATAACCAAAGGAGAGATGAAAATATTATGTAAATGATTGATTGCAATCCGCCATTACTGCACAAAAGAGATAGTGTGAATGTTTTTTCGGTATTGTAAAATCGATTTTTTGTGTATGCCTGTAGAATTATTTCAAGGAAAACTGTTGTATCGAAAATAACAAAGTCATATCTGAGTTTTTTTTTGTGTGAGGAAATTGTCCAATGATGTCTCCGCTCTTGGGCTGGTTATGAGATTTTGCTGGCTAGGTTTGTAATGATATTTTACTCATTGGGTCCGTGTCAGTCTATGATTCCATTTATATACACATATAAATAAAATGTAAGTATGTGATTGTAACATAAATTAAACAATAATCCGATTTTTTGAGTGTCTGTATGTTTGTGCCGAACCAATTTTGACGGGACTTTCACTGGTAGATAATTGATGTTATAAGCATTGATTAATTAGCTTCCTGAAATTGGGACCAAAAAGGCACTATGCTTTTTATTTTTCGACTGTAAAATGATTCTTTGAAACCGTGAGAACGTTTCATTCATCTGGCATAGCTTTCGTACCTATCTGTTTTGATTCGTAAACTACTGAGTACAAATGAGTGCCTTTGATACATTTTGTGATAACCCAATCGGTAACAAAGAATCACCCTCTAACAATTATACAAAGACCCCGACTTGCAGCTGTACACAGAAAGTACATGCAGTTATACCACATATTCAGGCACGCTACTGCAATCAGCTAAAACAATTCAATTAAAAACCGCGCCGTAGGTAGAAAAATTATTCATGCCGTCAAGCCATTTAAACGCCCCACAAAACTATTAAAACACCGGATATTCCCAAATATTATTCTGAATATGCAAAGCTAAATGAATTTATTCTCTGTTGAATGTAAAATCGCGGACCGCCGAAATTTCGAACGATTGGCGAAATTAGCGTGGCTTAACGCGCCAATAGCGTAAATCCGATTTGTGGGTGATGGACTGCATATATTCGATAAAGATATGAGCGTTCCATTGCATTATGGAATGTGTTCATTCATATCAATGCCGTTTATGGTGGTTTTAATGCTGCCGTTTTTGAAACTATTGTTAATTTTGGGTACTTATCTGTTTTATTTTTCTAGAATATTGTATGTTATACAACAACTGACACTAAACATAAAGCTGTTTTTAAAAACAGCATTAGATTTGGGTATTAAATGCAGAAATTAGTATTTCAAATATTAGTTTGGGGAAAAAGTGGGGGCATGGTGTGGTCGATTCTTCTTTCTTTATCTCGCTTACTTTTGTATCCATGCAACTATGTTTTTGCATGCTTATTTTATTACCTGAATTTCCCCTTATAGCACGGTTTTGAAATTGGAAATTTAAAGTTTTATACAACGCTAAATGTTGAAGCAAATAATTTAAAAATCAAATAAAAAAAATGAGTAACCAACAAAAATATGGCTGAAGATTTTATATTAGCTTAAACTTGCCATTAATTTCTGTTTCTTTTGGGGTAAATAGCCCTTCCCACTCTAGGTGGAGTAATAGAGCGTATCAGACTTTTAGTGACTTAAACTCACCCCAACCTAATCTTTCGAACGCAGAATCTACCGAAGAAACAATAACTTTTTAATTGTGTCTCTAATTACGGCATACGAGAGGTTAAAGTGCCAGCTGCTAATGTTTATTTGTGTATTTATACAAATTATTATATATCACATTATTTATTTATATAATTATTGTTGCATTACTATTATTGTATATAGGTGTATATACCGACTAAAAATAATAATATGTACAAACAAATGAGGGAAAACAAAACACATAGGGCATCAAAAAATTCATCCACATCAATGTCAGTGGGAAATGTGCCCAGTACGCTGGAAGCATTGCCATGTTGGATAGCCATGCTGATTTATACTAATTTAGCACTAGTATACCCAGTTTTAACACACAATTTGTAATTATTTTAGTAGAACTGGTAGGAAAAGGTATTCGTAATATTTTTACAAACTCTACTGACATCAAATAGGAATCGAACGACTTGTTTTCACATAACGATGCATTAGGATAGTTGTTTGTATATAAACGTTTTGTCTCAAGAAAAAACTTTCAAACCGAAATAATTTATTATAACTTTACTAACTTCTGTCAGCAATTTCGCTCAAGTGAAAGTAAACAATTGTCCCAAGGGAACACACTCCTGGGAAGCATATACATTATAATCAATATTTCCCCTTTTTAGGGTTCCATACTTAAAAGGAAAAAACGATCACTTTATTGTCTGTCTGTCTGACTGTCAAGACCCTATACCTTAAGAACACGTGGAGTTATCGAGTCGATATTAAAACCATACACGCAGGTCTGCGGTCCTGTGAAAAAACTAACCTTCTAAGTTTACGGAAAAAAAAGATACGGTCGATTATGTCACAAAAAAACGTACGAGTATATTTCGACCCTCTCAAAAGAATCGAAACTCCCGTTGACTAAAACAACGACTTCCCGTTGACTTAGAACCCCGTAATTTGGCATGGCGCAAGATCATATAGCACAAGTATGGGAATAAATCGATTCGGCAAAGTCTTCGAGACTCAATTTGGAAATTGAATTATTTATGTAAGTTGTCCGGTACAGAACTCTCATCGTGTGATTCTGACTTGAACTTGGACTCTCTTGAACTCGAACTTAATCTACATCTACACTAATATAATAAAGAGGTAAAGTTTGTTTTTTTATTTTTTTGTTTGTAGGAGGTAATCTCTGGAACTACTGGTCCGATTGGAAAAATTTTAGCAACAATAGAAAGCTGCTTTACTTCTGAGTGACATATCTACATCTACACTAATATAATAAAGAGGTAAAGTTTGTTTTTTTGTTTTTTTATTTTTTTGTTTGTAGGAGGTAATCTCTGGAACTACTGGTCCGATAGGAAACATTTTAGCAACAATAGAAAGCTGCTTTACTCCTGAGTGACATAGGCTATATTTTATTTACGCGGGCGAAGCCACGGGCAAAAGCTAGTATTTTATATACGCGGGCGAAGCCGCGGGCAAAAGCTAGTCTTATATATAAAAATGAATCGCAAAATATGTTGGTAAGCGCAAAACTCGAGAATAGCTGAACCGATTTCGCTGATTCTTTTTTTGTTGTGTTTGTTATTGTTAGGAGAAGGTTCTTATGAAAAAAATAGGGTAGAATGGAGTAGAGTGGAATAATCTGTTGCCGGGAGCGAAGCCGCGGGCAAAAGCTAGTTTAGAATAAAATTAGAAAATAGATTACCTATATTAAACTTTTGACTACGGTAATCACAGACACAATTAAAAGACAATACATGTGCGGACACCGGTGTCCTTTTGGGGTTTGATGTACTCAGTGATGTAGATAGGTAGGTACCTATATCAATAAAAAAAAATGTTGCTTTTTTTGTGGAACTACAAGATTGTCAAAATATTGTCCCGCGATTGAAATTACAAAAAAAAAAACGCAATTATACACAGATCCACAAACTATAGCTATTATAATATAAATGTAGATATATAAATGTTACTTAAGTAGTAAGTACCTACTTTATTTCTATAGGTTCACATACATTTCTACCTAAACATTAGTTTCCGCTTAGCTCTTTTATTTATATGTTTAGTTCAGTTCTGCCAGTGAGGAAAATATTAAATAAAACCAACTGTATTGTGCCAAATTCAGAAATAATATCAGAGTGCTTACAGTAACATTTGTGGTGGATTTTCTATTTTGTACAAGTCGAAACCTGCATTCAAGCTTATAACTGTAATATATTTTGTTTTAGTTGGTTTATGTATTAAAGGAGACTGGGCACATTTGTATGGGAAGTGGTCTATGAACCAATAGCGACACTGTGATGGTACTTATGTAGGGATACCTCAACTACACCCTTGTGTAAAGGTGCATCAAAATCTGACCCGGCAGTTTTGAGAAAAATAGTACTTTAGAATACACGTATTTTACAACAGTTTGTGATACTTTTTGTTCAGATTTTTAGGTATTTTCCTTATTTTTTTTTGTTTTTTAATCTGTATCTATTTAATGAACAAAACAACGAAGAATCAAAGTAATGAATTACAAATAAATGAGGAACCTAGAACATAAAAATAAAATCCGAATAAAGTACGCAAAATGGCAATGATTTTTAGATTCTATTATCATAGACGAACTATAAATAAAAATATATTATGTATTAAAAAGTTGTTTCATTGCCCTGATATACAATGTACATCAGGACAACTTGTACAGTCAAGAGCACATCAAGTTTAACACCACCAGTGTAAGCTGAGCTCGCATTTGTACTGAGCATCATAGAATACGAGGCCGGTCTAAAGTACTATTTTTCTCAAAACTGCCGGGTCAGATTTTGATGCACCTTTACACAAGGGTGTAGTTGAGGTATCCCTACATAAGTACCATAACAGTGTCGCTATTGGTTCATAGACCACTTTCGCTCAGTCTCCTTTTCTTGTTTTATTTTTTCCAGATTTTCTTGTAGAAGAGAAAATATTAATTTGTTGTGTTATTGAAAAGTATTAGTCTTTGCCAATAATGCTAATTAAATATTAAAGATTTTATGTCTGATTTTTTATGTCGTTCTTATTATTTAGCTAATCATCATTACATAGTATAAAACAAAGTTGTCTGTCCCTATGTATGCTTACTCGTAGATCTTTAAAACTAAGCAACGGATTTCGATGCAGTTTTTTTAATAGATAGAGTGATTCAAGAGGAAGGTTTATAGGTATGATAAATACAAAATTTATTTTATATCACCATTGCACCCTTGCGAAGCTGGGGCAGGTCGCTAGTTTTATAATATTTCGGAATTGATAAACTAACATTATCGGCCAATTAATATATATTGAAAAAACTCAAACACAAAAAGTGCTACAATTTTAAATATTTGTTTACTAAATTTAATTTCAGTTTTGTTTAGCTCCTAATACAAACTGCCGATGGCCAACAATATGTAAAAAAGCATATAATAGGTTCTACAGCACCTATATCGAATACCTCGGCATTATGGCTACCTTAAATGGAGAGTACTCCTTAACAACCACCTCTTACAGTTTTCAACATATGTTAGGTTCTTAAGTTTGTTTTTTTTTTGGTGTAATTCAGTGCGGTGAATTTTAAGAAATTTTGTAAACAATAAGTACTCTTTTAGGCGTTTTTGATGACTTTCCTCTTATATTAAAAAGACAGAAAATATTTTTTTCATCTCCCATCTCTATAAGATTGGTGAAAAGAGTTATCCTGCAACGCAAAACAAAATAGGTGAATTTTAGTTGGTTAAAGTTACTTCATTCAAAACAGGAAAGATTATTTAATAATATCGAACCAAAAAAACAAATAAACTAATCATGATAAGTGCGTGAACTCTATCCACCTCGCGGGAATAAAATTAGTAAGCGTTACGATACAATAATTAGTACTGAAACACTAAGCTGAAAGTAATGGGTTAATATTGTGCGTACATCACGTTAATGCGACCATAAATTGTTGGTTTACACGAACCTACTTCAAGGCTTATCACGAACCATAGGTCGAGTTAAACAAATAAACTTGTTATGGATAAAATAATTCTATCAAAAAGCTCGTGGGTCGCTTTTAAACAAGGCGCCAAATAAACGTGAAATAAAGTACATCGACCTCTTCCTGATCTTTGCGTAGGAACCTAAAAAATAAACAACTATAAAATAGTTGTTTATTTACTATTTACTAAAAAAATTGATGTCGATTCAAAACAGCTTTATTTTAGTTTTTTGAAATTAAGAATGGCTGCCAGAAGGTCAATGACCGTTACTCCAAGTTTATCTGGCGCCTACTCTAGTAAGGTTGATCTGTAGACTAGATACTTTATTTTGCCTACTACTATTACTTTACTACTTTATTTTGCTATGGGGCTCCCAATGCTCAAAGAGACAATGATTAGGATGGCATAAGGATGGCCTCTACCTCACGCTACCGCCACCTCTTTTGTTTGTTTTGCAGGAGCTGAAGAAGTACGACCATTCGTTGTGGTAACACTTGGGAGAGGCCTAGGTCCAGATGGGTAGTCCATAGACTTAGGCCTCTTTTTAAGGTGGAATAATCATGACAATAATAGTGTTAAGATGACTGTTAAGTATACCTTGAAAATAATGCATGTGTCTTTTTAAACAAAAATATAACTTTCACATAAAAAACAAAAAAAATCCTATTGCTAAGCTCTCCTTCATACGCCCACAAAACAAAATGAACAAATCCGCAATGGACAGACTACGTCAAAAAGTCCATCACTCGTCTGCAGAATAAACAAAACCTTCGTATTTGCGCAGACAGACGGCTGAAAAATCAAATTTATCAGACTGTATAGTAACAAAAAACCAAATGCCATTATAAAGAGATTTTACGTCGAGTCCCGCTCCGTTCGAATTCATTTCAAAATGCCCACTGTAAATACTGCACAGCATTGAGACTATCGCAGTGTTTTACCGCTATTGCATTCTTTACAATCCATTGAATCTTTAGTGAACAACAAATAAAAGCTGTTTCATAGAGATGCGGGTATAAAACGCAATATTCCGTATATTTTCTGGATGTTTCGATGCATACGATGCAGTTATGTGGAATGCGTGAATGGTAGTTATAATACGCATCGGTGCGATAGTAATACTATTTTCGGATATGCCAATTTTCTCTTTTTTTTCGTTTGTTTGTTGCGCGTAGCATATTTAAACAAGTCAGCCATGTTGAATGGAAATGAATGACTTATTTGTGGGAGTATGTCATATGAATGAATGAATTATCTTGACAGTCTTTACCCATTGGACAGGCTGTTCCATATGTTCGACAGCCAATTATTTGTCGCTCTTTGAAGCGCCATTCGTGAGCATCCAGTGAAATAATTTGATTAATAGTAGTGAAAGTAAACATCGTGAGGAAACCAGAATGTCCTAGAACCAAAAATTCGAAGACATGTGACATCCACCAATCCGCACTGGGCCTGCGAGGTGGATTATGGCCCATTCCGTCTCCTAGAGAGGAGGCCTGTGTCCCAGCAGTGGGAACATTAAAAAGACTGATAGATGATGATGATGACGTAATAGTTTCTACAGCACCTATATTGAATACCATGCCATTTGCTACCTTAAAGGAATGAAGGGATAAGCTCATGATGATGATGATGAATGCTCACAAATATCACAGCAGCTCTTTACAATAGCCTGAACCAGGTCCACACTCAATTGCCTCCGTCAATTACTTCCAAAAAGTCCATTCTACTATTTAATAAACTGGTTTCAGCAATCATTATTTAGACGAGTAAGTAATACTACTTACTCGTGTTTCAAACTCATCTCGTTAGCATTCACTTACTTCAAACTAACGACCGCTTATTCAAATATAAATATCAAAGCAAAAGCATTTCTCTCATTTCCTATTTTTCTTATCAATGACAGAAGTTGTGCGGCAGACTAGTGGAGGCAAGTTTTTTACGTTTTTGATTTACGTAAGCTGCTTTTTGAGTCAATGTTTATTAGTATTGAGCTAGTTAGTAAGCAGCCATTTTGTGTTACCATTACAAAACGAAATACACCATCACCACAATGACTGACTAGCATCTTTTTTACCGTTATTTGTTATCATGACAATAATTACATGTTTAAGTATCGATCACTAATTTATTATCAGACGCAATCTATTATATACTAGCTTTTTCCAGCGGCTTCGCCCGCCTACATAAAATATAACCTATGTCACTCAGGAGTGAAGCAGCTTTCTATTGTTGCTAAAATTTTTCCAATCGGACCAGTAGTTCCAGAGATTACCCCCTACAAACAAAAAAACATAAAAACAAAAAAAAAAACTTTACCTCTTTATTATATTATAGTGTAGATAAAACTAATTTTTAAACACTTTTTTTGACTGGCCTGTCAGTCTAGTAGTTAGTGACCCTGACTGCTATCGTTCAGACCAAGCCTAGTCGTCGACGGCGTGCACTGTTCCCGCGCGCCTTAAGGAGTGGTCTGCAAACCGTAGGGACCCTGCAGAAGGGACGAAGCCAACTGGGGCCAAGGGTACGTGTCTGAAAGGAAGGCTCTAGCTCTGGTATAAATGGTGACGTAGGAACAGGGCAGGCGGGTAGGGCAGGTTGTTCAGTCAGTAAGAGTCTGACACTGTCTCCGCTCCGCCCAAGGATGGGATTCGATTTGATTACCTACCATAAAACAAAAAAAAAAAAACACTTAGTGCACTCATACAAAGTCTGCCTCTTAAACCAATAAAGCGCAGAGAAAAAATATTGGTGCACTTAAAGCCACCCCCAAAAACCGCCAATCATGATTTAAATCGGTATATCAATACAAAGTGGGCGTAATAAGAGCGTAGAAGACGTATCAGTCTAGTAAACTCCAATTTCCTTCCCCTATTTTTTTCGATTCCCTCTGCGTAGCCCACATACATTCAGGTGTATACCTGGGGCTAATAATTTAGGGGCGGGCATAACTATTTGGCGGCAAACAGAGGGTGTTAGAAGTAATAGCTGCAATCTCGGGCGACGCACCGACGACTACGCGGCTCACGAATTTCCCAAGAGAATGTTGGGGATCCGTACTATTGGTTCTCGTAGATAAATATGGAGGTAAGTTTTTGTATTGACTGCTAAAGATATCAAATCAATCAATTTATTTATAGTAAACCATTTACATGCATTTTTGAATGGTCAAGTCTGTTTGTCTGACAAAAACAAAATTATGCTAATTGTACAATCCAAAGCGTAGATCTCTATGGAGAAGAATGGCAAGAAACTCCATGGAGACTCTCACGGCCGTGACACAAAATTGTATGGCATACGTATATAATTATATGAGATTTTATAACACGTAATTTTGCATTTCTAATGACCTGGTGAGAGTCACGGGAATTTGATGAATGCGAGACGAACAAAGTCGTTCAATGTGGTGATACTAGTGGGAGGCCTATGTCCAACAGTGGACGATTTTCGGATGAAATGATGATATTTAACTCTGTGTGTAATTTTCTGAAAAAATATGCATAATATATTTTTTCTAAATATGGTGAGGTTTATTTTACAAAACAAAGTAATATCTTTGTTTTGTAAAATAAACCTCACCATATTTTACAAAACAAAGTAACAAGAAAGTTTTCTCAGCTTTGGGGTCTTTGGATTTTTTGAGTGATCAAATCTGGATTGATTTTCAAATTTGAATTTACAGAAAAACCAAAATTTCCGGAAATAATCCGAAGAATCGCCAAACTTCAGTGAGATCAATTGCCAAGGGTCTGAAGTAGCGTTCACACACCGAAATATGTGGAGGACACATGACCTGAATTTTTTCACTGTACAATGCTACTTTATTACTAAATAATATAGGCTTTAATTTTTTTTTTCATGCGCAAGATTTGCTAACAGAAGCCAGTACCTTCAAATAATTTCTCCAAAGGGTGAAGTTTATCCCTATTCGTACGGCATTGAATACGTTCCAGGAACTACGAGTACTAATCTAATAAAAAAGTGACAATCCAGTGAGTAAGTCCTCAAAACCAGTGGTAGTTAGGATAAATATAGGGGGTTTAATTTTACCTTCAGGGAATTATAAATTCATTTCAGACGAGATGTGGAGAAAATCTATTTATTTTGAAAGTGCAGTTTGCGGTCTTGCGTAATAAAAGGGTGTTCATGTGTGCTGGGAGATACAGTTTGTATTTTTTATATACTTATTTATGTATATAGTATATGTACACAGTTGTATTTGAGCTTCATATACATATTTTTTTCTGTACGTGTGTTAGATACCTAACTACTCCTAAACGGCTTGACCGATTAGGACAAAACTTTGTGTGTATGATTCAGTTTTTAGATGGTTTAAAATCAAATTAAATTCGGTAAGAGGCGCTGTAATCGGGTTGATATTTTTTTTTCTACCAAAAAGGCTTTGTGCAAGAAAACGCAAGCTAGCGGTAACCAAAATATGTATAATTTATTTTTTTATAAAGTCATTATGACTAAAAACAAGTACCTAAGCAAGAGATTAGTCTAAAAATAAACCTTTACATTATAAAATAATTTACCAGCAAAGACATTATTCAATTCAAACCCTAATTATATTCCTAAATTAAAATTTCCTTAGCACAAAATAAAATAATTTTCCCAAGCATTATTTCATTTCCAAGGATATAATAGAACACTAATGACGTCATAACTCCTGTTTTAAGACTATAGTAATCGTAAAAAGCAACAGCTTTTGTTGTACGACTTTCCAGCAAAAATGTCTGTTGTCCATAAAAAATGCGACATCTAATAACTTTTTATGATCTAATGAGTATAATATTTCATGAATTCATGACTTTTAGAACTGTGTTTTATTGTAATTAGTGCTTAGTCATCTTTTTACAAGCTTTTATTTAGTTTCACCTGTCCCGTTGTCTGTCGTTCTGTAATCAAATCTTGCAACTTAAATTTGATCCACTTCCCGGTTTCCGATTGAGCTGAAATTTTGCATGCCGGTGTAAATCGCATGACAATGCAATATTATGATGACATGGAGCTGATCTGATGATGGAATCACGAGGTAGCCATAGGAACTCTGTAATTAAACGGCACAACCACGTCGAGTTTGGGCTCGTGTGAATCGTCTTGATGAGTTTTAATTATATAATTATAGACCGCTGCTATAAAAGCTTGTTATGAAAAAAAAAATATTTTCATTAAAAACTTGTTTACTGTTTATTTTAATATTCATTGGATTGATTTTTATGGAAAAAGTTACATGGATTTATGACTACACTAGCTTTATGTCGCAACTTTTTTCCCGGGTCTGTTGTGCAGGAACTTTTTCCAGGATTAAAATAATAGACAATGTAAAAAAAATAGTAGCTTTCTTATGAAAAATAATTGTAATTTAATCAGCCTTAACGGGTTTGAGTTTGAAATATCGTGATGAAAGGATTAGTTAATTAAACTCTCTATACATAGCTTGTAGGTGATATAACATCGCTGCCTGTGTCAGAGCTGTACATTTGTACAGATTAACAAATACTGGTCAGAAATAAATGTTTTATTACAGTGACATAAAAGAAGAAGAAGAATTGAATCAGCATCTGATTCTACTTCTGTGTATTTTTATAAGTGTAGAATAAAGTTTTATTCTATTCAATTATTTATTAAAGTAACATATAAACAGCAGGAAAATATTCTCATAAAATGAGAAACTTTGAGAAAAACAAATTTATAAATTATTTTCTTGTGATCAAAGTAAACGAAATTCTAGCGACACAGCGTGTTGAATTTTTAAGTAGTAGAATTAAATTAACTTATACAGATGTTATTCCAGAATAAAATAATATTAAAATCCGACAATCCCATTTAAACTCAACTTATAAACATATTTATATATTTCTTAATACATTCATAGATAAACTACACTCAGAAAAAGAACAAATGTTCATCACACAAAAGATTTGGGTGGAAAACGAACCCGTAACATAAACATAACCAGACCAACAGACATTTAAAATGTACAAAAAATTTAACATTCTCTTTTCTTTACTTCATTACTCTTCACACACACAACAATAACATAGAAAACAACAATTTAAACCCATACATCTCAATTATTCCATTTTCAAAACCCAGCCTGACTGTAAAAACCTTACCCAAGAAATGACGTCACGCAAGAAATCCACCAGAATATCGAAGTGTCCAAATGAAAACGACGGTAATGTATAATTAGAACTTGATAAGGGTCTGACAGTCGTATTTGGGACAGGAAGGCAGGCTCACTAGCAATTTGGAAAGGTGCACCTGACGTACAAAACGTACCATAAATATAGTACTACCCACTAAAATAATATACACGGACAGTGTTGAATGTTGTTTTGGAATATGAATTGAAGTGTGTAAATGGGTTGGGGATTAATGGAAATTGAATTCAATTGTTTAGTGAGAAATAGCTTTACCTATTTGTGATGGTGGCTTTTTACTGATTTAATGTATTATTACGTTTATCGTGAAATGCTTTTGTGAATACTTTTTAACATAGTGTAAAAAAACTGGCCAAGTGCGAGTCGGACTCACCCACGAAGGGTTCCGTTATGTCTGTAGTAAGAAACGGCAAAACACAATTACGTTTGTTGTATGGGAGCCCCACGTAAATATTTATTTTACTCTGTTTTTAGTATTGGTTGTTATAGCGGCAATAGAAATAGATAATTTGTGAAAATTTCAACTGTCTAGCCTGGTGACAGATAGACGGACAGACGGATGGTCAGACAGCAAAGTCTTATTAGTAGTAAAAAAGATGCAAGAGTCGTACAAAAAAACGAAAAATAATGATACTTGTATCTATCCTTTCAGTTTTTATGAATTTTGTTATAAGTTTTGACAATTTATCTATTACGATGAACCGTAATAGGTAAATAGTCAAAATTTCAAATTATTTAAAAAATATACCATTATTTATAAATAAATAAAAAAAAAACTACAAAAATCGGCTTTATTATTTTATGGAGCCACGTTTCCCCAAAACTCAATTACCTACGAGGATCATGATGGATTAAAACAGTAATGGTTGATAAATCCAGTTACAAACAAAACTTGAAACAAACAACAACTTGTGACATCTATCATAGTAATGCACTGTGACATCCTTAATTTCCTTAGCTAACTCTCTTTTCCGTACCACCCCTCTAAAGCAACTAATCCCCTAATACCCCTGTAGGGTGAGATGCATCCTTAATCCTTATTACGTCACCAGTTTCTATACACCCACCTCTACATCTATCACCGTATTACCCGAAGATTTACCTTAAATGTTGGGCATTATTAAAGTCAATAAATAAATCCCTAGGATTTTATATTCTGCCTCACCTTTGTCCAACGGAACGGAATGAAGGGACGTGAGAAGATTTTTTTCCTTGAAAATGAAACAGTGTGTTACCTTTGTTTTCCTCGATTAAGTAAGCGTAGGAAAAGAAAATGCTAGAATAACGCTTCTGGGAAATTTATAAAGGTTATATTCATGTGAATATGCGATTACTTTCATAGAAATGATTCATCGGTAATTCGTCTAACTTGTAGGTGCAGTTCCAACTAGTTGATATAATCACATTTTCAAGGTCATTTAGTGGCCTTCTCAACGACATATGCTATTAATTTTCCATGAATTACATTAAATGTCGGGTATTTCTTCAGAATATAGCTTCATATATAGGTATGTAATTTTCTAAAGAACTACACGGGCAAAAATGCAAAAAGCAATTAAAAGAACACATTTTGTTTTTTTTTAGTCAATGTCTGACGAGGGGTCAGAGGGAGAAGATTTATTAGGTTTTACGATACTCCTTTTTCTACTCACTCGAAAGCCCGCTCCTATACTATATGTTAGGCATGTAATTAAGTACTTTTCGCACTAGTGCTGAAAAGAGTGCCAGCTCGACCCACTAAAATTTACTTTACTCAATATACTCGGCTCCATAACACCCTCACCTGCGGTTCGAGTGAATTCCACCTAGGTCGCAATGAAAAAGCTTTTGGAGTTGTAGCACTACTGTTAGCCCCAAGATATTGTTGACAAGCAATTAATTTACTAAAGCCTGACTTATTCTTATACAGCTTGCTCTAACAAAAGAGAAGGGACAAGATATATCCTCTTGACTGATATTGCCACCAATATTTATCATACTTGATTACGGAAGGTGTGTGAAAAGGTAAATTGACTAATATCACTGCTTAGGCAGTGACAACAAGATAAGTATAAGGCGATTTAATATTAGATATTAGTCCATGTAGGGGGCAGTAACTATGGCAATATACAACATTGACTGCTGAATAAAGGTACAGTACACCTGCTCTTACTTCTTAACTTAATAAGCCTAAAGTTAGGCTCTGCGAACTTTAGCGCTTGTGCACTCGTACAAAATTAAAAGTAAAAAATGCCAAATAAAACTTGTTAACAGCAATAACAACTATTTTTTTAGAACGTTATACTGTAGGCATGATGTTAGTCGATATAGCCTTGAAAAAAGATGGAAATTGCCGAAAACTGTCCTCAAATTGTCATAGACATACTCAAGCGTAGCCACAAGGGCCAGTTTTAAGCTTTAAGCATTCAAGAGTTTCTTGTCATTTCGCCCCAAATAATGTGTCAAATTTTTAATGTCATCATGATTTTCCTGTGAATTGGAAGTGCTAAGTGTCTCTCATAGCTTCATCTCTACTACTTGTTGGCAATAAGATGGCTTATTTATCTTAAGAAAGCCAAGAAATTGCTTCTCAAAATTAACTAAAATACCTAAAACGTAGGTAATTCAAGCGCGGAGATTCGGTGGATGCTAGACGCACAGAAGTATCACCACACGAGCATATTTGTGGCATCTTTTAGACGAGGATTATGTCAAACACTTGACATCTTTCTGTTGAAAATATTACACTTTTGGATATTGAACAAACGAATCCCATAATTGGTCAGCGGTTTGTCTTTGAGTATTTATTTATTTAATCTTCATGTACAGTAGTGGTACATACCAGTGTGTCAAGTACCTCTCTGTTATCCATAGTCTGTGTTTCTGACGAACGAATACTGTTCCCATGTTGTCTGTAAAGCCGGGTCCAGACGAGTGTAACGTGTAATGTAACGTTACGTGTGTTTAGCGCCAACAGTATGGATGGCACACGAACGTAATGCTCGTAGTGACGTCCACTCGTAGAATTCGTGTTACATTACACGGTGGATTACATTATACGTTACACTCGTCTGGACCCGGCTTAAGATGGCCGTTACACGGTCAATAATATTGGACAATAACATTGTACTTAATAAAATTGAAGATCACTTTAACTTTTTTTAATTGCTGTAAACTAGTGCTTGACTGCAATCCCACCTGATGGTAAGCAGTGATACAATTGTTGCACTAGTTTATTAATAGCCTATTCGCTCTAGCCTTGAAGACACGTAAATTATAATCGGAAGGTCCCTCGATGTACGCGGTAAAAACGATGAGGAAAAACGCTTAGTCCGAAATCAAATCAATACTGTCCTTATACGTTCGATAATAGTGTACAATCAGATATATTATGCAATATTATTATAACTGTATGGGACAAGACGACAAAGCCGTAAGATAATTGCAATATAATTCTACGTTCAATCTAATCCAATCCTCTTATTCTGAAATACACTGCACCACGTAATCCTACTACTATTATAAAGGCGAAAGTTTGTAAGTATGGATGTATGGATGTATGGATGTTTGTTACTCTTTCACGTAAAAACTACTGAATGGATTTGAATGAAATTTGTGCTATTCCGGAGTGTATTCTATGTACACTCCGGAATAGCACATAGGCTACTTTTTATCCCGGAAACCCCAAACCCACGCGGGCGAAGCCGCGGGCAAAAGCTAGTCAAACATACATTAATAACAATTCTAATATAAATTAATAACAAGGAGTTATACACTTAAGTCAGAAGTGTTTAACTTTGTGTTATAGTGTGGTAAACTAAGATTGAACGTGTGTTATGAGTTCAGGACTCTCTAATTTGGGTAAGACAATACCTACATTTTGTTGGCAATAGTTTCTGGTAATACTAATCTGATTAGAAAACTACACTATGTCTGAGTAACAAAGGAAAATTTTTACACAGCAATATTATGAAGGTGAAAGTTTCTAAGTTATACGTCTCTCGCGCCGTGAATTGGTTCAGGCCATGGCTTATTTAGTCAGTAAGAGTCTGAAACTTCCCGCTTCACCCAAGGGCAGGATTCATGATTGGATGATATTTACTTACCATATAAAAAGGCATGTGTGCTCTCAAAAGGCTAAACGGATTAAAATGAAATTGGTAACACAGTCAAATCGATTTATTTGTCGTAAAATAGATGTCCTATTGCCACACATGTAGATCATGTCCTTGAACAGGACATACTTTCGTATATAATACTTTTATCTTGAGAGAACGTTTCCTTGAGATACTTTTCCACTCTCACGTGGGAAGTATTAAGCGGCTGATATTAAGTACTGTTGAGGACTAGCTCCGGCTAGGCTAGGTCTAGGATGTGTATTTTACAAAATACGTAGTAGTCGCAATAATCGTTTGTATTTTCAAATTTAATTCAATTTATCGCATTAGAAATCAAACGTCATCTTATTAATCCCATACTTAAACGCATAAAACTCTTTGGGAAAATACTCATTCTCCGCACAGCTAAGGAATTTCTCTGCCGGAATCTTTGTTTCCTGATAGTTACAACCTAGGAATCTTTAAGTCTAAAGTGAACAGGTTATTTCTAGGTAAATGAGCTCCATTATTATTTCCACCAGGTCCTCTAGCCAAGTAACAATCGTTTCGTTTAGCGTTCGCACTTGTAATTGGCATGCCCCCAATTCCCTTGTTCGGATCTCATCTCAACAAAGGCCCCATTTCCTTTAGCATGACTATTTACAAGCGCTTACTCTAAACGAAACTATTGTAAATTGACTAGAGGGGCAGGTGAGAGGTCAAGAGCAAACCTATCGAAAATAAAAAAAGATGCAAAATTCCTTAAAATTATCATCTTCAACAAGTCAATTTATTACATTACATATAAAACACGTAAATCTGAGTGTAATAAGCTAATTTAGATGCAAATGTGATCTTAGTCCCACGTAAAATGTGGTAATTATCCACCACTTGTAAATATATAGGTAGGTAAAACGAAAATCCTTATATATTCGTCCTTGAAATCCATACGCTAAGGAAAACACGTTTGTGGCACTAGAGCACGGCAGGGAAATTATATTATTACTTAATTAATTTAGTTACACGGTGAGCGACAGAAGCTTTAGATTAATAATAACTTTAATTTTCACCTGAACCTTTGTCACATTTAGCTATTATCACATTATTTCATTAGCTGCTCTAATTATAGTAGGTAAGCTTAATCAGCCTAATAATAGGCATCATAGACATTCCTCTATTAAAAGCATGCTTGCCACCGTAGACGCGGGCTTGCGGACGGTGAGTAATGGGTAGCTCGTCTGGTAATCGTCCAGACCAAGCCAGGTCGTCGACAGCGCGTTCTGTTCCCGCGCGCCTCAAGAAGTTGTCAGCAAATGTAGAGACCGAAGTGCAGGGCCGAAGCTTACTGGGGCTCCGTTCGGTTTCAGAAAGGAAGGTCCAATCTCGATATGAGGGCTAATAAGAAATGAGGTGGGTCATTTGGTCAGTAAAAGTCTGGCACTGTATTCCGCCCTGCCAAAGGGAGGGATTCATCATTAGATGATTTTTCCCACTATAAAAAAGAGCTCGCTTAGAAATGGAGGACACCGACTTGCACGAGAACCAAAAATTCCAAGACGTGTGACATCCCCTAGAGAAAAGGCTGAAGTCCCAGCCGTGGGAACAATATAAGGCTGATGCAATGCTATGCTACTAAGTTCAATTTATTAAATACTGAACATTTTATAAGCTTCCATACAATTTAAACAGGTCAACTAGGTCAGTAAAAGACAGTTTCTTTGTTAACGAATAAATAACTCTTCCAATCGATACCGAACAGATATAGACGGGCGTTAGATCCTTTTACGTCCAACACACGAGGTATTCTATTCTACCCAGAAATCGAATAACCCTGCGGGAATTCTACCCACACGGAGAGGCAGGTATAACCCAACCGAATTTAAAACAAAAAAAAACCTTACGGTAAAACCGGCCAAAGTACCTACCTAAACCCGACTCATTATATGCCAAGATCCTTTTCAAAGTTAACAAAGATTGCGCCTAATCCAAAAGTTTGAATTGTAAAGTTTGTTTCAGTTAGCAGAAAATCTTTTTGTTAAAAAATTCAATAGACACGGAAAGGATTTTTTGAAATGAAAGCGTGAGTTTTGCATTTTTAAAGGAATAATGTATTTGGGCTGCAAAAAAATTTGTTGAATGATCATCTTTCAACATTTCAGCTGAAAGAGGTTCACGGTGTAACTGGCTTGGCCTTTCGTCTCACATAACTCGAATTCTCGCAATCCTCATTAGGTGCGGGGGCTTGCGGATAGCGGGCAATGGGTAGTTCGTTGTCCGATCATCTACAAATCGTCCGGACCACGCCCTGTGGTCGCCTCAAGGAGTTGTTAGTAAACTGCAGAAGGGTTGAAGCTAACTGGAGCCAATGGTTTGCGACTGAAAGGAAGGCTCTGGTCCTGATATAAAGGCAACATAGAAATAGGGTGGGTTGGTTAGTCAGTAAGAGTCTGACACTATTTCCCGCTGCGCCCAAGTGCGGGATTTGTCATTGGATGATTTCGTCGCGGAAGAAGGTCGCGGGAAGCCGCTGGATGCGAACAGCACAGGACCGGTCGTTGTGGAGATCCTTGGGGGAGGCCTATGCCCAGCAGTGGGCGTCGCTCGGCTGACATGATGATGATGATGATTTCGTCGCACCATAAAAAAAACCCACATTAGGTCATTGGTTTACCTTGGGATAGCCATTCAACACTGCGTCTTCTATTTCGAGGTCGAGGTCACTGCAGGATATTTTGGTTCCACCGACAATTTGTTGAAAGATACGCCATGAGCGTTATACACCCTAAGAAAAAAGACAAGTCATTGATTGTTTGAAACGTTGCTGTTGTGTGTCAAAGAAATGTTACTTAGTAAAGTTAATAATGAGGCTTAGCAGGGTAATGGACCCATGGTAATAAACCTTCTGACCTTTGCCTGCTAGGACTACGGGAAGGCTTAAAAGAGTTACCATGGCCCTAGAACGCAAAGAAGAAATGAAAGAACATGGGTGTATTTAAAAGTCTGACAAACCCTTTAATTCCACTCTAGGGCCGAGATTTTCTACATACGTTAAAAAAATCCTATTTAGTAAGTGTCAATTAGACATATATTGTATTCAGACTTATCTTATATATAAAAATGAATCGCAAAATGTGTTGGTAAGCGCAAAACTCGAGAATAGCTGAACCGACTTCGCTAATTCTTTTTTGTTGTGTTAGTTATTGTCAGGAGAAGGTTCTTATGAAAAAAAAAATGGGTAGCGTAGGATAAAGTGAAGTAGCGTAGAATAATCTGCTGCCGGGAGCGAATCCGCGGGGCAAAAGTTAGTATTTAATAAGTATACGTTGTACATACATTTTCTGAACAAAACAAAGTTGGTTATCATTAAAATAAAATTAAAAGCTCAAACACAAAAGTTATACTTTTATCTAATTATTTTCGACAATGTGTTGATTACCTCGTCGGGTTTCGAGCAGAACTTTTAAAGGATAATTCGAATAATCTCTCAAAAGGTTCGAGTATAACACTCATTAACCATTTCAAGGCTTTGTTTTGAACATGATATTTATTAAAATAACAATAACAACAATGAATTTATTAATTTAATGTTTTAGATGAAACAGTAATTAGTATTGCGTCTTTGACTTTTAAACAAAGTATTGAAAACGTTTATTACATACATATGTTATGAAACCTAAAACCTTCGTCTGGAACTAAAATAGAAGTCAAAATAAACGTAGGTCGTGAATTATTAAATTAACAATTATCCACTTTGAACACTGAGTATAAAGACTAACCTATAATAATAATATGAATATTTGGAAATGTTTGACTGAAAACAAATTGGCTTAGGGTTTCACAAAATGTAAATGCTTTAGTCTTTCTTTTAACCAGAAAAAGAAGTTCCCATGAAGTTTGTTACACATTTTTCTCCATTGAAATTTAACTTTGGAATGTGCAATTAATTTCGTTTTTTAACCGACTTCAAAAAAAGGAGGAGGTTCTCAATTCGATTGTATTTTTTTTTATTTTTTTTTTTTTTTTTTTATTTTTTTTTATGTTTGTTACCTCAGAACTCCGTTGTTTATGGATGGATTTACAAAATTTTTTTTGTACTTGAAAGGATATGCTTCCAGATTGGTCCCATTTTTTTCAAAATTGAGATTTGATGATGGGATCCATGAGAAATCGAGGGAACTCCTCAAATATTATAGGCAACTATATAGTTTTTTTTTATATTTTCATCGAGAACTCAAGCATTTACAGTCAAAAAGTAACATTTGATGAGGTGGAACTGGTGAAGAAGATCAGAAAATGGCTAACGAAACTTGACACTCGCATAGATATCACAATTAAGGTAGTTAAGCAACTTTGAAAATGCACTATAAACCAATGATCTTAAATAATTATGTTGAAAATGTTATCATCGAACTGATCTGATGATGATGATGGAGCTGGAAGGTAGGCACTGGAACTGCGTAACTAATTAATATATCCTAGCCGTGTTTGGGCTTGTTAGAATTGTCATAAGATGCACTTTGGCTGTAAGGTACTATTGAACTGATGTGATGATGAAGCTGGAAGGTGGAAGGTTGGCATGGGAACTTCAAAATAAAAAAACGTATCCTAGCATTGTTTGAGCTTATTAGAGCTCTCATGGGCAATGCTGTCAAGGGCAATGGAAAGGGCTATGCTCGGAGTTTCCTTGCGTGTTCGAATCAGAAATGAAGAAATGCGCAGGAGAACCAGGGTCACCGACATAGCCCGAAGAATTGCCAAACTTAAGTGGCAGTGGGCAGGGCACATTGCTCGTAGAACAGATGGCTGATGGGGCCGAAAGGTTCTAAAGTGGCGACCGCGCACCAACAGACGCAGCTTTGGAAGGCCTCCCACAAGGTGGACCGATGACCTGGTGAGAATCACGGGAACGCGATGGATGCGAGTCGCACAGAAATGGTCGTTGTAGCGACGCTTTGGGGAGGTCTATGTCCAACAGTGGACGTTTTCTGGCTGAAATGATGATGATTATGAGAGCTGTCATAAGATGTACTCATGAGATGAATCATAAGTATTTCATGCATCATATCATCTCTCCACGAGATCAAAACGATTACACTGTAACAATATATGTATTCCTACTGATATGACATTGGTAACATTTTCAAAAGAAATGTAGGAACGATATTGACTTCGTTGCCATAACACATTATAAAAAAAAACACTAAACGGCTACAAATAAAAAAAACTTTTTACAAAAAAAAAAACCGCCTTCAAAAAAAGCCAAACGACAAAAGTTCCTACACTAAAAAGTTAAAAATAAAAATTTGAATTGTTGTAAAGAAACTTAATTTATAGGTAAACTTATTTGACATTAATATTTTGCAAATATTCAAAATTTATTACTTCTTTTTGGAGTCGGTGCCAGCCAAGGCAAGGAATTACGAATGGGCAACAATCCCTTGAAAAACTACCTCTAACTTAACTATAAAACTACTTAGTACCTATTTGCATACTCAAATATATAATACTTAACTAAGACATAAATACATATTAGACTTCTCTAAAAAAATCATCCGATTTGCACATTTTTTTTTAAATAAAAAATATATACTTATAAAAACCTTCTGCAACATTTTAAGTACATTGAAAATGTTTAAGCATTGCAAGCACAAGCAAAGCTACCTAACATTAAGTTACAACAATAAAAATGCTGGCACCGACTCCAAAAAGAAGTAATAAATTTTGAATATTTGCAAAATATTAATGTCAAATAAGTTTACCTATAAATTAAGTTTCTTTACAACAATTCAAATTTTTATTTTTAACTTTTTAGTGTAGGAACTTTTGTCGTTTGGCTTTTTTTGAAGGCGGTTTTTTTTTTTTGTAAAAAGTTTTTTTTATTTAGGATTCAATAGGGTAATTATAGGGCGTTAAGATTCCGCTGTCAATCTGCGATGATGTATTTTTGTTGCTATTATAACAAAACAAGTACTAAAAGTAGAATTAAATAAATATGTAAGTAAGGCTTCCTTGCCACAATAGCGTTCCTTTTTTTCAGTTTTTTACTTCGTAAAGTACGGAATCCTTCATGCACGAGTCTGAATAGGACATGACCCGTTTTCTAATTAGCCAACTCCTCGACTGTCAAAAATATTTAAATGGCTTTTAAATTAACCTTTTAAATACCGTAATTAGATACATAATATAAAGACAATAGGTGTGTGAACGCCGGGGCTCAAGAGTTTAATATTAATATTTCAATGTACTCATTTACAGAATCATTTACAGGGATCGCACGCACTGGGCCCACATGGTGGGTTACGGCCCATTCCTTCTCATAAAGAGAAGGCCTAAGTCCCAGCAGTGGGAACCTTATAAAGTTAATGCTATGCTTTATATTTATAATATTAGTAAATACCATTAGCTTTAAAGGCTATTTAAAGGCTTTTTCTTTTGCAGCAACAAATAAAAACAGAAAGGCAGTCTGCAGCGTATATTTGAGAAATAAAATCTCTATTTCTTTAGAAATATTTATGGTCTGGTGAGCACGCACAAACACCCGGTATTATACCGATGCAATCGTTATTACAATCGCGGATTCACTAACATTGTATTAGATCACTCATTTCCCTTAAAAATGGTTAAGCTGAGCCTCTACCTTTTTTATGGTGAGAAAAATCATCGAATGACGAATCCCGCTCTTGGGCGGAGCGGGAGACAGAGTCAGACTTCTACTGACTAAAAGACCAACCTTTCCTTTATGCCTTACTTCCAGGGTCCCGGTATTCCGCTTTCGCATCAACCCTTGGTCCCAGAAGGCGTCAAACCTGCTGGGCCCCTACAGTTGCTGACAACTCATTGAGGCGCGCGGGAACAGTGCGCGCCGTCGACGACTTGGGAAGCTGAGTTTTAACCACGACCCCTAAATGCGATCTGTTTGACGACCTAACTTAAACAACCCGAACTTTTAAAGGTATGTCACCATAAAGTGTATATACATCTATTCCTCTTTCTCGATGTCACACTTTTTTTATCGCAGGAAAAATCATCCAACCATCCAACAAATCCCGCCCTTGGACGGAGCGGGTAACAGTGTCAGACTCTTTCTGACTAAACCACCCACCCCGTTCCTACGTTGCCATATATACCAGAGCCAGAGCCTTCTTTTCAGACACGAATCCTTGGCCACGGTTGGCTTCGACTCGTCTGCAGGGTCCCTAAGGTTTGCTGACAACCCTTCAGGCGCGTGGGAACAGTGCGCGCTATCGACGACTAGGCTTGGTTCGGTTCGGACGGTTACCGGACGACCCCAGCCGCTAATACAAGCATGTAATAAAAATAACAGAGCAGTGGTGGCCGAGTGATAACGGCCCCGACTTACGAGTTGTAGGTCGCGGGTTCAAATCCAGCCAGGCGCATTATTTTGTGTAATTTATTTCATCACCACTGCTCTCAAAACGGTGAAAGAAAACATCGTGAGGAAACCGGCATGTCCTAGAACCAAAAATTCGAAGACATGTGACATCCACCAACCCGCACTGGGCCCGCGTGGTGGATTATGTCCCATTCCCTGTCTTAGAGAGGAGGCCTGTGTCCCAGCAGTGGGAACAATTAATAAGGCTGATGATGATGAATAAAAATAATGTAAGCAAGATATATCATTACATAGTATAAACACAACGGATTTTGATGCGGTTTTTTTTAAATAGATAGAGTGATTCAAGAGAAAGGTTTGTATGTGTAATACATGCATGTATTTAATATTACCATTGCACCCGTGCGAAGCTGGGGCGGGTCGCTAGTTGTATTATAAAATTGATTTAAAAGAGGGTTTGCGAAATTTATTCAATGTGTTTCTCCATACGGATCGTTTTGGAATAACAAATTAACTTCATTTTTCTGACTGACAAATTTCTTGAAAATTCAAAAGCGTAAATGGTTTAATTTAACTTAATGTTTTTTCTAAGATTTATAATCGAGTAGGTGTAGTTTTTGTAGTCTATTTAAAACCTTTCAAGAACACTTGCAAACATCAACGTCTGCAAGTGTTTTTCAAAGTAACATTAATAACCCGTTAACTCCAACTGCGTATTTTTATTTTTTCATATCTCAATGATTGATCAATTGGTTACATCTTTAGATTTTTTAGAAAAAATATCGGTTTTCACTTTAATCCAGTTATATTAAAAAAGCCAATCAGAAAACAGTTTAAAAAAGTTAGTCTGATCGATTTGAGTCTTTTGAAAATAAAATAAATTACTTAATATAAAATTAACATACTTTAATCTTCCCAATGCTGAGACAAAGGCCTCCTCTTTACCACCACGCGGGCCCAGTGCGGATTTTTAGCTGACACATGTCTTTGGATTATTGGTTTTACGACATGCAACCTGCATGTTGGTGATAAAATAAATAATACAAAGTAATAAGCCTAGCCTGTGGCCTACAACTAATAAGTCGAAGTTACCTCTAAGACATACTGGTTATTTTTTTAAATTAACCGCTAAACTGATTTTTAGTACATTTAAAAAAACAAGCGATCGTGCGTACTGTCCATAAAAATCACACGGTAATTTGTCCGCCTTCCCAAGTGTCTAAAAACCTAAACTAACTTACGTCACTTTTTTTGACATTTCCATCAAGTCACGCTGTAAATCCACTTTATCCTTGTCGAATAGGTGGCGCGTTTAAAAGGTACTTCATTTACTTTTTAATACAGCAAGCAATCAATCAACGCCATGACAGGTGCCCAACTCAATGGAATGCCGATATCGCGAGTCAACGCGCTATTTTTATACGCTTTTAGATTTTTTTTTAAGATAAAGAAAATGGAAATTGATGACTCATTTCTGATTTTTTTTGGGTGTCGCCTTTTGAGGGTTAAATAATGTGTTGTGTAATAGAATTATGTGGGTATGTGAAATAAATGAATCCGCATAGGTTTTGTTTTTGTTTTTTTTTTTAAGTTAAGACAAATGCACCGTGTTTGATATCGTTTGAAAGGGCTTCACTTGTGCTCATAAACATTTTTATCATCAAAATTCAATGTTGCACTCTCAAGTAATAAAAAATCCAGTAAAGAGAAACAGTGATTTAACACCAAAATAGTTTAAATAAAAAGTAAAAAAAAAACCCGAATACGACAAAAAAAAAACGACGCTGAAAAAGTACGAAACACGAAAAATCGTAAAAAAGAAAAACCGTAGTCACACGTTACAACTGCAACACTTTAATAAAGTAGGACTACAGTTTTTGTATTAGATATTTCATCATCTTCCTGCCCTTGTCCCGTTTTATTTGGGGTCGGCGCAATATGTTTTTTTCTTCTATTCTGTCCTGTCACCCGTCACGCTATCACTAACTCCTCTGTTTTCCATATCACTTCTCACACAATCCATCCATATCTTCTTTGGTCTCCCTCTCCCTCTCCATCCATAGTAGTATTAGATATTTACTAACTGAAAACTAGATAACGTTTTTTCACCTAACTCTTATAATAATCCCGCAAAAGTTTTGTATACTATAAAAAAAAACATTACATAGTATAAAACAAAGTTTCTTAGATCTTTAAAAGTACGCTACGGATTATGATGCGGTTTTTTTAATAGATAGAGATCACTCTATAATCAGATACTCTTGAATCATCAAGAGGATTGTTTAATATAATACATGCATAATATATTCAATATAACCCGTGTAAAGCTGGGGCTGGGGCGGGTCGCTAGTACGTGATATATTAAAAATTAAATACCAGACCCTATTTTAACATATTAAAACAAAATTATAAAAAAAGGGATTGAAATATTAGATCACACTAAGTTCATTCTAAGGTTAATGCTCCATTCGTGCAGTCACTGCAAAAAGTATTTAACCAGAGGACTGTTTTAAATTAATTTTCGATAGAATCTGTTCTGCTTATTTACTGAGTCATAGTACCTATGGTTAGAATGCCAATGTCACTGAATAACACGAGCCATGCACTCCTAGAGTTAAAGATTGAAAGTCTTGAGCATAATTACCGATTTGATGGTCCGTTGGTTATCTACAGGTTGCAGTTCGAGGAGTTCGCATCGAAATCGCATAATTTAATCCCACAAAGCCCGTTTTATCATCAAACTACTTGACGTATGATGATGCGCACCTGTGAACCGCGAACATCCTACCTATAGGTACGCTCAAGGAGTTGTCAGCAACTGTAGGGGCCCAGAAGGGTCGAAGCCTTCTGGGGCCAAGGGTTAATGCGAAAGCGGACACTGCAGGGGCCCTGAAAATAAGGCAGGAAGAAACGGTGGGCGATTAGTCACTAGAAAGTCTGTCACAGTCTCCCGTTCCGCCGAAGGGCGGGATTCGTCAGTCGATGATTTTTCCTACCCCAAAAAAAACCTATACGCACTCAATTCTTTGCTTTAGTCTTTGTTTCATGATAGGTACTAACATAACCAAGGGGTCTTTAATAAGTTCCCTGTGAGCTGTGAATTCCTGCCCCCTAAACCAACTTACGATCGTTTCGGTAACGTTGAACGCTTTGAGTTAGTTGCGTCTCCTTTTTTTTCAGCATACCTAGATATAGGGTAAGAAACTCAAAAAAAAAACTATTTTATTTTAACACGTGATGTCCAGTTTTCTTGGTTCATTCGTTCATTCCTACTTCTATTATCTGGGTTCGTGTATCCACCAAAACAGCCCCAAGATCTCTTGTAGGTCTTGTCAAATGAACTTTCTTTTTGATAAAAATCAGTGACAAAAATAAATTATATGTGCAAAAGTCTTTGTTGTTGTAGCTTCAAAAAATAAATATGACTTGATGAAAGAAAGAATTTTTAAACTTGCAAAGGTACGACTTGACTGTACATACTGTATACTCGTATACTAGCAAGTTGTCTACAATAAACAATTCGTAAGCTCTGTGGTTGTAGATTAAAGAGCTCTTGCACAAACTTTAAACATGCACATTTTCATTAACTGGTTGTCAACACAAAGGGTGAAGAGGTACAATGTTCTGAGAAATATTCAGAGCTTTGCGAATAATCAAAAGAGAATATGTGAGATGCGGTTTTTGTTTAAAATTCTTTCTTATTTTGGAGGTGATTGTATTATTGTGTGGATTAAGTGCTTCAATAAGCATTCGTTTTGTCAAGATTACTGCTTTGTTAAATAGATGATTATAAAGTTAATAATTCAAAGATTGTGCCTTTTAATTTTTTAAGCGTGTGAAGGGCATGACTATTTCAAATAAATATTCTTTATTTATTTTACTTTTTTTGGGGAGAAATGTTTATTTAAATTTATCACTATCTGTTTAGATAGTGATAAATTTACAGTACAGTGTATTTAACCTGTTTCTTTCACTGTCATTTTTCAGAAAACCTTATTATCTTTGATCATATTATCTTTGTAAAAAGATCTAATGAGAGAGCTGGAAGGTGGCCATAGGAACTTGGCAATAAAACGATACAAACCCTTCGAGTTCGGGTTCGTTTGATGTGTATTGACGAGTAGTTTGATCCTATGTGGTAGTCTAGTAGTTTCTGATGATGGAGTTGGAAGATGGCCATAGAAACTCGGTAATAAGGAATGGATTTGATGAGTACTAATTATATAGTAGGTACATACCGCGCTATTAAAACTTGTTATGATAAAATATATACATATTTTCATTGAATACTTATTTCCATTTGAATTTTAAAGTTTTATAAACCCGAGTATTATCCCTCTGACAATGGTATAAACAAACGAAACTACAGCAAAAATCGATGAAATCAGAAATGAAATGTGTCAGAATACGCACAATCAAAATGAAAATCTATTTTTTAGAATATTTTTCTAGTTTGTACGTGCATCGACTAAACGATTAGGATTGATTGCTATAACTGTGTTTGTTGTTTGGCACTTGCAATAGTGATGACAGCAACAGATTCACAATAATACAGTTTGTTGTACATATTCCACGAGCATTTTAATCAAAT
Organism: Mythimna loreyi; assembly: GCA_029852875.1. Classification (NCBI taxonomy): domain Eukaryota; kingdom Metazoa; phylum Arthropoda; class Insecta; order Lepidoptera; family Noctuidae; genus Mythimna; species Mythimna loreyi. The sequence continues at coordinate 11,765,845 of CM056780.1, read as the reverse complement.
ACTTTTCATTTTAGATTTTTTTATAATTTGGTTTTTGTCTGTTGGTCTAGGGTGTAGTGGCTCTGTCTGCTATTCTGGGGTTTGTTCCCCACCCAGGACAAATGTTTATGTGATGAGCTCAATCATTTGTTTTGTATCTGGTTATAATTTATCTATAATATGTAGGTACTTAGAAATATGTTTGTTTATTAGTTGTCTAGTATCAATAACACAAGCTCTGCTTAGCTTGTGACTAGACGACGTTGTGTGACAGCTGTTTTATGCCACAGCGCCCCTGCTATGCCACAGTGATTTTAATAAGCCTACTTCTCTATAACGGTTAGATCAATAGGTTTAAAAAAAAAACATATGTTTATTATAAATTCATATACACATAAATCGTTAGCCTTTCGATCTAGTAATTACAGACTTACAGAATTAATCATGCACAAAATTCACATGTTACAAACATATGGTTTTATAGTGCGATTAATGTTTTATTAAAATGGTATTTTTTCACTTGTTTTCCCTACTCCTTTCAAACGGCTTTGATCTTTAGAAAAATGTTTACAGAAGAAAAAATCAGGTTAAGGCTTCTTTTGAATGTTCTAATTTTCCATTTGGTAGTTCGCACGTCTTCCAAGGAATCGTCTAAATATAGAGATAGTATTATGTTACTTACTAACAAAAATATAAAGAATGATCAGATTGTTGCGAAAATCTTGAGCAGAGTCGACCAAAAATACCGCTGACAAACTTATTTCTTAGAATTTTTAAGATAAATATACCGTCAACTTTCTAATCAACACGTTCTCATCTAGAAAAACCCTCAAAAAGGTCAATTTTGATTTAGAGATGTTTAGGAATTTTATCCATAATTTTCGTTATTATATTTTGTATTTTAAACTGATGGTCGATTAGAACGAAAAGTGCTTTTTTTATGGTAGGTAAAAATCATCAAATGACGAGTCCCGCTCGTGGGCGGAGCGGGAAACAATGTCAGACTCTTACTGACTAAAGAACTTACCCCGTTCCTCCCTTGCCTTATTCCCAGAGCCCCGCTATAACGCTTTCGCACCAACCCTCGGCTCCAGGAGGCTCCTCGACTCCAGGAGGCGAACAAAAGGTGCTGGAATGGCGACTACGTACCGGAATACGCAGCGTTGGAAGGCTTCCCAGAAGGTGAACCAATAACTTTGGAGATTCCCATAGATATAAGACGCAAAGGACCGCTCATTGCAGTGACATTTAGAAGAAGTCTATGTCCAACAGTAGACGTCTTTCGGCTGAAATGATGATGATATTGATGCAGGTAAAACAGTAATATTATAGTCGAAGAGAACAGTGGTGGCCGAGTAGTAACGACCCCGCCTTATAAGTATTAGTATGCATTGTGCATTACTTTCTGTAATTTATTTAAACTCTTGAACCCCGCGCGAACGGAACGTCGTCGTTCACACACCTTTTGTATTTCTATTATGTCTTTAATAATCACTGCTCTCAAAACGATGAAGTAAAACATCGGTAGGAAACCGGCATGATCTAGAACCAAAAATTCGAAGATACGTGACATCTAACAACCCGCACTGGGCCCGCGTGGTGGATTACAGCCCATTCTCTCTCCTAGACAAGAGGCCGTGGGAACATTAAAAAGGCCGCTGATGATGATGATAATATTTTTTAATGGCAAACATAATATACTTTAAAAATAACATCACAGAAATGTAAACAAGTACCAGGACCACAACATTACCGAAGAGTCAACACCGCCGAACATTTACCATCGTATGGATAGCAATCAATATCTGTCACGTCGTAATGGCTATTAATCAATTATGTATTCAATTATTTTTGTTGCTCCTGTCCCGACGCCAGCTACACGCAACTGTCTCTTTATATACCTTAACAGAGTTATGTATATTGAATATTGAGTAGATGTTGAGACCAAAACATTCCATTACGTTTTGTATATAGCATTAGTAAGTATATTTAGAACTTAGGTTACTTTCTTCCCCGAAAAAGATGACTTGGGTGTCGAGATCGTCAAGACTTTGCAAAAGGGTCGAAGCAAACTGGGTGCCTAGGGTCTTTTTCTAAAAGAAAGGCCGCAGTGTGAAAGGCAAATAAGGAACGGGGTGGGCGTTTAGGGCGTGGGTGTTTAGTCAATAAGTGTTTGACACTGTTTCCCGCTCAGCCAAAGGCCCTTGGGCTGAGTGGGAAACAGTGTCAGACTCTGTCGCCATTGGATGATTTTTACCCACCATAAAAAAAAAAACTCGACATCGGGTGTCGCAGAGCAATATCCGGCTATTGTAGGTGTGGTTTGCAGATGATGAGTAGTGGGTAGCTCGCTGTCAATTGTCTGTAAAGATCGGAACAGAACCGAGTCGTCAGCGCGTAGTGATCTTCCCTCGCCTTAAAGATATTTCAGCAATATTAAAGGGGCCCATTAGGGCTGATGCCTCGAATAAAAAATGGTACTTTTTTGCAAGTTGGCATGACAAAAAAAATATGTGAAGGGCTAGACAAGGTGACACTGTATGACGTTTGTATGAAAATAGTTATCGTTCAGTTATATCACTTTTTCGACCACCTCAGGAGTTCTAGACCACTTTTTTCTTCTCTGATTCTGATTGGATGAAGAGAGTGTATAATCCTCGGCACAAAAGTTGAACATTATGGTAGTAAACCTTGAATTCATAATAACCAATTTTCGGACGGTGATCGAACTGGGGGGCTGCAAGTAACCATAGTAAAGAATTTAATTTATTTGCTAACTGAAACATGCTTGTGTTTATTTTATGTATGCGTTTCAAGGCTATGGTCACTCTTTTGAACAATCCAGTTCACGCATAAAAAGCTCATAATTTTGTTTTATAGTATACTAGCTTTTGTCAGCGGCTTCGCCCGCGTACATAAAATATAGCCTATGTCACTCAGGAGTAAAGTAGCTTTCTGTTGCTGCTAAAATTTTTCCAATCGGACCAGTAGTTCCAGAGATTACCCCCTACAGACAAAAAAACAAACTTTACCTCTTTATTATATTAGTGTAGATTGAATTATTTATGAACTTATTTAATACTTTTTGCACATAACAGACTCGAATTTAATACCTTAGGCATTATCTACCAGTCATCTTTTAGGTGATGCAGAGAAAAATATTGGTAGGTTCAGTAATAAAGAGAAAAAAAAGAACATAAAGAAAAAAATAATTAAGTATCGTTAAATTTTACAATAGAAGGCATTTCTTTGTATATCTAATTTTATTACACTTATTTTCCACAACGCATTCAAAATATCTTATAACTGAAAATAAGACTGAAATAGTTTTACATAAAAACAAAGAACCCATTACTCAGCTCATAAATCTGAGATTTTTATTCGTTTCGTAAAACCCAATATAAGTTGGGATTTGTTTATTCCTTAAAACCTTTTTCCCAAAAACGAGTTTATTTGAAAAAAGGCAACTTTATGTATAAGATTTTATGAACCACACATTCTAACTAGGTCGCGTCTACTAAAGTGTGTAAGTGTATCTGTTCGTTACTTTTATGAATATTAAAACGCATAAAATAAACCCGCACTATACGACTTCAGAGTTATTTTATTCTATTTTAGCTTCATACAGACCACATTTGGGGGAGGCCTATGTCCAACAATGGACGCCTTTGGGCTGAAATTGTGAAGATGATGATGTCATCGTTAGAATGGGAGAGATTTTCTCATTTATGAGACTAGCGACTTCGTAGCAGGTTCGTATGACTGTGCAATGTCTTATGAGCACAATTCCAAGAAGTTTTTTATGCGTTCCAATTTTTATTTTCCTCGTATTCGTAATGAAAAGCTCAGTGTTTACCTCGGGGTTAGAGACTTATTTAGTCCCTCAAGTTATTAGTGACCTCGCTTTGCTCGGTCGCCAAACAATTTCTTGGGACTAAATAATTTACTTTCACCCCTAGAATAACAATGTACTATTATGAACCATACATTCTAAGTAGGTTGCGTCTACTAAAGTGTGTAAGTGTGTGTGTGTGTGTGTAGTGTGTAGTGTGTGTGTATCTTTTTGTTACTTTTATGAATATTAAAACGCATAAAATAAGCCCGCGCTATACGACTTCGGTGTCATTTTATTCTACTTTAGCTTCATTCAGACCGCTTTGACTATGAAAATATATAATATATTTATCTTTTTTTTGCGTTTAATTTTTTTTTCAAATAAGAGTTAATCCTTAAATTAATATACTCCTGATAACATACTAGCTTCTGCCCGCGACTTCGACCGCGGAAATTTTGTGAGACAAAAGTTGTGATAGCTCGGTTAATATCCATGTTATATAAATAATTTATAGCCTATGTCACTCAGGAGTAAAGTGCTTTCTATTATAGCTTCAATTTTTCCAATCGAACCATTAGTTCCAGAGACTACCCCCTACAAACAAAAAAACAAACTTTACCTCTTTATTATATTAGTGTAGAGTGTAGATATCTGTCAGCAAAAGTTTCTTATAAAATCTTTTATGAACCACACATTCTAACTAGGTCGCGTTTACTAAAGTGTGTAAGTGTATCTGTTCGTTATTTTTATGAATATTAAAACGCATAAAATAAGCCTTCACTATACGACTTTAATGGTCATATTATTAGCTTAATATAAACCGCATTGACCATGAAAATATATTTATCCTCATTCACACATTGATAGTGAGAGACTTCGTCCGCATAATATCACTAAACAGCGCAATGCCTTTTGAGCACAATCCCAAAAAGATTTTTTCGTTTGCCTAGAATTTTCTTACTTACACCTCTAAGCTATAGATATCAGCAATCATAGAGTCTATGAGGAAATTCCAATCCTTAGCTGCTTCACAAAGAAATTATTGCGAATATTTGTTGATTTTTTTTAGTTTATTACGTGTCACTCTAGCCATGAAGACGCTCAAACTTTAATCAGAAGAGAATACCGCAGCAGGCAAATTCTTCCAGTTCTTCGATGCACGTGATACAAACAACGAAGCGAAACCTGTAATACGGATCGTAGAGGTTTCAACACCGTGCGTGAATACTCGTCATGCGTGATGTCCGATGATAAAATTGGTTTGTATTGTGCTTTGTTTTTGTTTTGGTTTGTTACTTTGTACTGTCAGTCCATGCTATCTTTTTCTGGACAAAAGGCTTTTCCCATTAGTGGCCAGTCAAAGGCTAGTTGAGTGCGAAACAATCAATCCTCTGCTTCCTTTCCTAACTAGAGCAGTTTTTTACGTATTCTGCAGCAATGTGCTGAGTCAGGGCTCTATTACATATTTTGTCCCATTAGCTTTACAAAAAGTCCTTTTGTTCCGTTAAAAAAAAAGTAGATTCCAAAAGGAGTTTTTATGCTTTAAACGAAGCAGTTTTGCATTGGAATATTTTATCAACAACGTAAAAGCGACAGCTCGTTAAAAAACTTTACAGCTCAAACGAATGTTGTCTAAGTTGAGTCAAACCAGTTGTTATAATATTAATTCTACGTCTGATTTTTCTTTGAATGTTAACTTAAGAAAGGTAGGTACTTTTTATCTAACTAGCATTAAATAACGAATGTTTTTATATGTACGATTTTACGTGTGTTATTTATTTGGTAGAAGTAGTTTAATTGACTGTATGAATTTGGATGAAACTTGGCACATAGATAGAAAATGCACTGGAACAGGACACCGGGAAATTTTTATTTCGGAATTATGTTCTATAAGATTCTTTGTCGTGAGCAAAATCATTTGCAGAAGTAATTTAAATTATTTGTTTTTTATTAAATTAATTGTTTGCGGAGGTGTGAGTCTTTCTGTAAAAAACAATATGCTTCCGACATGTATAGTGTATTTGAACTGATGAAGATATTTTTAAAAGGGAAGCCAAAATGTCGAAATAAAAATTTTGCGCCCGTTCCGTGATGTATAAAATATGTCTATTTAATAATGTTTTTATAATAATTATATGAAGAAGTAATTCAGCATTTTTGGTTACCAGTTTTTGCTATTGCTAATTTATTACAAGATGTAGAAGCGTATAGACAATTCGAAGTAAACAATATAACATACTAATAACCTCTTCTTATTTGAAATCGGTTAAAAAAGGTCGTTAACCTGTAGATTACGTATTTGGAAGTTGATGGGAATCACGTCATATGGACTCTTCCCCACTGGTGTATTACTTTCTCACTTTCTAACCTTGAAAATATCAAGGACAAGTTGTATTTCAAACATGATTTAAGTCTTTAGAACTATCAAAATATTGAATAATTGAATGTACCTGAAGAAAACTATTAGTAACTTGATTATTTATTTTCGCACCCTCCTACCAGGACTGCAAAATTGTTCCAAAAACCAATGAGATAAAAATTTCAAAAAATAAACTATGTGTATTATAGAATTAATAAATTATCATTTAGATTAACCCGGTTTTTAAGATAATGTACATTAGTTGGTAAAAATCAGCAAAAACAGAACCTTTACAAAATTATTTTATTCTCCGTCTAATCGTCTATCAATACTCTCTTTTCTCAGGAACATGCGCCGTATCCTAGACTTACATTTTATCTTTACAAATTGTCATTGATTATAACATTTTATAAAGGCACAATTGTGTGCGACAAATGTCGTGCTTGAGCCTCAAGCACGCCTATTATAATAATATAATAATAATAAAATGTCCACAACTATCACACAACGTCGTCTAGTCCCAAGCTAAGCAGAGCTTGTGTTATGGGTACTAGACAACTGATAAACATACTTATATATTTCTAAATACATACATATTATAGATAAATTACACCCAGACACAGAACAAATGATCGTGCTCATCACACAAACATTTGTCCTGGGTGGGAATCGAACCCACGACCTCCTGCATAGCAGTCAGGGTCACTAACTACTAGACTGACAGGCCAGTCAAATCAGTCTATTGTCTCTAATTACGGTACTCAAAAGGTTAAACCAAAATATGTGACTTGTACGTCCGTAAATACGTCCTTTTATCCATTTATATATATTTTTTTAATTAAATGTCTTTACGCGGACAATAATTTGAATCATATGCCACGGCTACGCGCAGCACCCCACCTCGACTGAGACTCCAAAATCGGTTATAATCATGGTGGTCGACCTTGAATGCGCTGTAACCAATTTTTGGGTCCCAACTGATGTGGGAGCTTATAATGTTCCCTCTGCTGCAACTTAGGCCTCCTCTCTAGGAGAGTTAACGGGCCTTAATCCAACACAGCCCAGTACAGTTCGTAATATGTCTTCGAATTTTTGGTTGGATAACCGCAAATGGTCCAGCTCATTTGCCCCGTACTATACAACGCTTCTAAAAATAGGTAGGTACTAAACTTATATAAAGACTACCTATATATTACTATAAGCCAAGACAGAACTCAGGCACGACTCAAAATCCGCTAGTCTCAAAAACTAGACGACTAGATGTAAGTCATGCCCCGTTTGAATACTTATGTGAGTACTCGGCTTTCACGCCACACTTGCCATACTAGTGCCCATGCCGCCAGTCATACGAGTCAACTGCGCGAAATGGATATTGCGATCGCAGTTAGCTGGCAGGCTGCCACTATTCATGCTCGACTATTGAGTATAAATCCAATATGTTACTGTTACGAGCAAACTGTGAGACTGTACGGAATAGCACCGATAGGCACTGATTTCAAAAGAGTTGGCGTTAGTTTCCGACACAACGGGAAGGTATGGGAAGGAATGACAATTGGATCGCGATAGTTGCTTGAGTTAAATGTTCATACTTTTTCTCTTGTAATGGCGCAAAATAAGCTAAGCCACAAAGCTATGAACTGCCTAGTATGGTGGCCATTTTTTACAAGCTTTTATTTAGTTTCACCTGTCCCGTTGTCTGTCGTTCTGTAATCAAATCTTGGAACTTAAATTTGATCCACTTCCCGGTTTCCGATTGAGCTGAAATTTGGTATACACGTTTAGTTCGGATGACAATGCAATATTATGATGACATGGAGCTGATCTGATGATGGAATCGCGAGGTAGCCATAGGAACTCTGTAATTAAACGGCACAACCACGTCGAGTTTGGGCTCGTGTGAATCGTCTTGACGAGTTTTATTTATATAAGTATAGACCACCGCTATAAAAGCTTGTTATGAAAACAAAATTTTTCATTGAAAACTTGTTTTTAGTCTTACCATATTAACACTATTCTTCTACCCTACGTTGTATAAACTAATATGTTATTATTTTAGTTTGTTTGTTTATTAAGGCTAGATTCTACTTTTGGACTTTTCTTTAAACTCTGGAAATAAACAAAATTTTAAAAGAGAATCCCATAAAAAATAGTTTAATTTAGACTATAATGACCAAGCGCCAGGCAAAACTTAAAACATAATATACGAGTAAATTAGTTAACTTGATAAATAAAATCGCAAACTTTACCCTAACCTACGATTTCTAACTTGTATGTCTACGAGATATTTTAAAGTTATAAAAAAAATAAAGTTAGTTTTTTTAAAACGACTCGCAAAAACAAAAATATAGAATAGTTTTTTTTTTTTAATAAAAATAAAACCGCTGTTTTGAAGCCGCAACATCGACATAGCCCCTGGTGGAATTCATACAAAATACTCCTTGACTACAACCGGCCCTTAAATATCAGTCACTTTTACTTTTACGAAAAGTAAACACGTGACTAAATTAAACCATTCTAAACCAAACCAATAGAATAAGCCCATAGGCTATAACAAAATAACCACAGCCATTCAATCTCCCTTTATTATGGACCATCGATTGATCACTATTATACAGAATCCAACAGTGTGTAAACTTCCAGAGTTCGAGTATTAAGGCCACTTCAATTCAATATTTGCATAGGATTATCGAACCACGAGTGAAGCTTAGCTACCGAATTGTGAAATGTTAGTTAGCCCTTTGAACAAATGGGTCAGTTAGCGAATATGTGGTATATAAAGCTAAGCAAAATATGCGCTCTGAATTTTAATTTGACCGCATTTGGAACGGATTAATCTTATTTAAGCTGTGGGTTATGTTTTTGCATGTATGGTAATTAGGTTAATGTTAATGTTAAGGTTTGTTTTTCAAAAATTTAAGTTTTTTTTTTTAAATAGTTGACTCGGTTAAAATGTAAGAATATCGTCACCTCAAGGTTTTTTTTTGGTGGGTAAGAATCATCTAATTACAGCCTCTGCTCTTGGGTGGAACAGAAGATAGTATCAGACTCTTACTGACTAAACAACCCACCCCGTTCCTATATTATAAGGCCGAGCCTTCTTTTCAGACGTGAACCTTTGGCTCCAGCATACTTCGACCCCTCTGCAGGGTCCTTACGGTTTGCTGACGACACTTTTAATCACCTTAAGGTGAATATTTGTAAAAAAATAAATGGTAATTCCTATTTAAAGGCTAATTAAATAAATATTTTAATTAATACATAATATCAAGCTCGAATCGGACGGTGCGAATCAACACAACACGTGTGCATCAAAGAGTTATCACCGAATCGACGGAACCTGATAATCAACGTCTGAAATAAGTCGTAACGTGGGCAACGTTACGACTTATTTCTCACCAAGAATAACTCGTATATTGTAGAAGCTTTCACAAACATATCAACTCACATACTAGTTACCCGAACATTAAACATCTATCTGTAAATAAAACAAATATTTTTTTGGAATTAAGCCTGTGATATGCAATGCAATACGCATCATCATCATCATCATCATCAGCCTTTTAATGTTCCTACTGCAGGGACACAGGCCTCCTCTCTAGGAGAGGGAATGGGCCATAATCCACCACGCGGGCCCAGTGCGAATTGGTGGATGTCACATGTCTTCGAATTTTTGGTTCTAGGACATGCCGGTTTCCTCACTATGTTTTTCTTCACCGATTTGAGAGCAGTGGAGATGAAATAAATTACACTAAGTAATGCGCCTGGCTGGATTTGAACCCACGACCTACAACTCGTAAGTCGTGGCCGTTACCACTCGGCCACCACTGCTCTCAAGCAATACGCATATCAAATGCTAATTAAGCTACTGTGCTGTAGCAGCAAAATAAGTGTGGGTGGCAAGTCTTCTCACGTCTATTTCCATATAAAATGGAGAAAATATACACATGCATCAAATATCTGAGACCAAAGTACAATAATTATGTACCACTTGCTTTTCAAATACTTCACTACGTATAGCAGTATAACGTCCCACACAATGTAGATATTTACCCACATAATTCCATTCACACAAAAATGGAATGCTCTGAATATTTTTCAGAATAATTTTAGCACGGCCTAAAAATAGGCTCAGTTATTAAATTTTGCATAAGGTTATTCTATTTTTATTTCCCTATGAAACTTACGTAATGTGTAGCTGCTTTTAGCTTACACGAAAAACGTATGTCTTCGTCTTTACTATCTACCAAAAGTATTTGCACTCTTATGTAAAGCACTACCTCTATATACTCTCACTTCCGTGTCTCTATACACAGGGTGATATGAATCTTATATTTCCTACAGAAAGCTTATAGCCATAACAATCTTCCGGGAAATTCGGTCACACAGGCTTCGTGAATATCACCATTTCCTTAGTATAATCTATTTTAGGGGTTAATGCACGCACCGATATAGCACCGGGTAAGAATGTCGGTAGTCACCCTGTATAGTGCCATAAAAATATACGGGAGAGTATAACCTTGTATAGGTACTTACATAAATGTTTATATTATCTTTTTTTGACCGACTTATCTTTAGTATCTCTGTATCTATGAAAGAATTGCATTTAGCGGTTTTAAAAATTGTACTGTTTTTTTTTTTGTCTTAAAGTCGAATTTTATATAAGTCCCCTATTCCTTGGCGTCCCCTTACACCCGGCTGTGCATAAGCATCGGTTTTTAAATCCGATTTCCAGAAAACAACTTCTTATACCTTTCTATTTTTTTTTATTTCTAGCTACCTCCAAGGCTATTGGAGTCTTTCAAATCAGCTCCTCCAGCCAAGTTTATAATTTACAATCGTTAACGTTAGTAAACAACTAACAAAATGTATGGGTATGACTTCATTTCAACAAAATTAGTAACCAAGTTCACATCGTTCGTTTCTACAATAATAATCGCTACATCCTGCAGTTTTATGATATCTACATCTACACTAATATAATAAAGAGGTAAAGTTTGTTTTTTTGTTTTTATGTTTTTTTGTTTGTAGGGGGTAATCTCTGGAACTACTGGTCCGATTGGAAAAATTTTAACAACAATAGAAAGCTGATTTACTCCTGAGTGACATAGGTTATATTTTATGTACGCGGGCGAAGCCGCTGAAAAAAGCTAGTAATTAATAATTACGTTGAGACGTTTCGATTGTAGAAAGAGACTCGTCACGAAATTATTGTTACTTGGCTAGGGGGCGATTCTCGTACTTTGATACTTCATACTCTATCTCTCTCTGTCGTCATCGTTCATTCATTATGAGTGGGGCTCCCATTTTGTAAATTTATTTATTCTTACCATTTTTACGATTGTTACTTGGCTAGGAGGGCAGTTCTAATACCTTTGTACTACATACTCTCTCTCTTTGTCTTCATCGTTCATTCATGGGTGGGGCATTTTGTAAATTAATTTAATCTTAGCATTTTTATACCTTTATATTTCTTACCGTAACTAAAAAAACCTTTTGAACCTTTCGAGTATCGTATTTAGAGACATAACAGAAAGAATTACGTATGCGAACGTTGGCGTTTGCTTGGGGTTCAAGAGTTTATGAAACTAAACAAATTGATTTACTTTATCTACACTAATATAATAAAGAGGTAAAGTTTGTTTTTTTGTTTGTAAGAGGTAATCTCTGGAACTACTGGTCCGATTGGAAAATTTTTAGCAACAATAGAAAGCTGCTTTACTCCTGAGTGACATAGGCTATTATTTTATGTACGCGGGCGAAGCCGTTGACAAAAGCTAGTATACCATAAATGCAATCGTCAATGTCAACGTTTTAATGGCCTCAACTTAAAAACTACGCGGAAGTTAGACATTCGCCATTCATTTGAATAATTTCCCACAAGTGCAGTAATTTTTCTTTGAACCAAACGTTCGTGACAGACGAATATAATTGTGGGAAGTCACAGCTGGACATTACACGTTTATGTCATTTTTATTCATATATAACAAGCAATTCATGCGTGTTGAGGAGTGTATTAACTAGTAGTTCTATACTTTAAAGCAGTATTAAGTAGCACATTGAATTCTTTACTTCTAATTGTATTATGCAACAGGAAAATGCTTGAAAGTTAGGAATTAATAATAATAAGGGCTTGAAAGCGGCACTCCTGGACACGGCTCATATTGTTTGGTGGTTCCTTTATCTGGGGCCCTGACCGCCGGTAGCTTGGACCCTGTTCCCGATACCCATGGGACACTATTTTTTTAAGTATTTTTTTTAATTAAAATATTATTTATAGGTACGTATTTTAACGAATAAACGAAATTATAATATATTTCACCACTACACCACGTTGTCTAGTCCCAAGCTAAGCAGAGCTTGTGTTATGGGTACTAGGTAACTGATAAACATACTTATATATTCCTAAATATATACTTATTATAGATAAATTACACCCAGACACAGAAAAAATATCGTGCTCATCACACAAACATTTGTCCTGGTTGGGAATCGAACCCACAACCTCCGGTATAGCAGTCAGGGTCACTAACCACTAGACCAACTGGTCAGTAAAATCAGTAATTAATTTATTTTTAATTTGAAAATCAAGCTATTCACACTATTAGAAGAAACACGAGTAGATATCAGCCAGTAAAAACTTGACACTGTCTCTCGCACCATCTAGAGCGACCAAAGTTATTTGATTATTTAGGACCCAAAAAAAGTGTTGCCAACACGCTACCTCTACCTCTATAACAGCTAAATAAACATAACATTACGTTTGTTAGCCCCAAAAGGCCAAAAGTGTACCTATAATACACCCACATTAATTGGCCTACATAATAACTAGCCGCCTTTACGTAGAAATAACCCACTAACATATTATTTGCCAATCTATCATTTTCTTTCCTTACTTAAATAGGTGAGGAATGAATATATGATAGACATATGAGAATGATAGATATATGACAGACATGATTTTGATTAGAAATATAAATATATTTCTAAATAAAATCCTACATTATATCTGTCTGTCTATTTGCAATAAATTCATCATTTACTGAACGGGTTTCGATGTGGTTTTCACTAATTGACATTTTTTAATGTATAATGCATGCCTGTTATAGTGCAAGAAAATCGATTAAGAACTTTCAAAGATTTGTAACAACCGTAAAAAATTGGAGTGGGTCGCTAATTTTAAATAAACAGTAATTTTTTATTTTCTCAACAACAAAAAATCAACAAAGTCATTGACCCGATTTAGAGAAACCCATTTCGTAATCTAAGTATGTAGATTAACTTTAGCAGACAGATAAAATTCTTTTTCATTCCACCAAAAATTTAGAATATGTAATTATGTTTGCCACCCCTTTCATTCACCCCTAATCCTTGTCACCCTTTCACGAATTTAACTTGTCACAAATAAAACAAAAGTTTCATACAAAAACCATTTTATTCATACTTTTAACACGATGAAATGTTAAAGTACTGAGCAAATTAAACGCTGAATCGTATCATTTTACAAATTAAATGGATTCTAGCAATTAACTTTTGAAAATGAGGTCCCATTGAAACCAAAAGTTTTTGAATATAAAGCACCGACATTTAGGCTGTATATAATACGGTATAGACAGATTCATTATAATTCGCGTTGGGCTGTTTGCGTGAGCTGGTCAATATGACATTTTTATTTATGTCAATTTTTTCTCAACAATACACTAGTACTTTTCTTAACAACACACTTTTTTTAACATTACACTTGTACTTTTCTCAACATCACACTTGTACATTTCTCATACCATTTCAAAAAAAGAATAATTTACGCCGTGATGTATTACCAGCCAATGAGAAAGACGAACTGCCCAATAACGTAACTTCATGTGTCGTAAACATGACATTAGACATTTCACTCACTGTTTTATAAAACTCATATACATAGCGTTATCTATAAAAATAATGAATCTTTCTACCTAAGTACATATCGTCTACAAATAATACAAACAGATACTTTAAAATACTCGTAAGTAAATAATATTCCAATGACAATGTCAATAATTTTAGTTTAACCAACGATAAAGTATCAACATTTATTACATAAATAAAATATGCCGAAATTATTACAATCACAGATTATTATGGCAACTCTACTTACAGTTCTATTGAGAACATCTTGCAATTAGTTCTTTTTTTTCGATTTTCAAATGAACACAGTAAATTATGTACCTAAATGTACTCGCAAAATGATATAACACATGTCATCGGCCAAACGGTTATTGTTAATCTTAGCAAAATATTTCTTATGTTAAACATACTTTACTGTTTAAATCCCGGATATTTGTAAAACAATATTTGTGAATTAAGTACGTTAAAGTCCTTTCAGATATAACATAACCAATTCTTTGTTTCCTCAAACAATCGCAGCTTTCAAACAACAAAAGAATAATTTACCGACTTCAAAACCCTTCTAAATTATATTCAAATATTGTCTGAAGTCAACAAACATTTAACTGTGCCATATTATATTTACACTTATATTAACGTTACATATTTACACATTGAATACAGTCATTTACATTAAACCGACGTACAAAATATTTACAACATTCTATCATTAAAATCGTTTCCACTCAACACAACCGAATTTGTATCGGACTTTATACGAAATGTTGCAATCATTTAGATCATTTTCCTGTACAGTAAAAACATGTAATTTTTTGTTGGAAATAGTTCCGTAGAGAATCCGAATCAATTTCTGTGAAACGATGTTCAATAAATGGTTATTTATTTGATGTAGGGCAGGTTTGGGAGAACGTCGGGTCTCCGTCGATGGTGCGCCCCATGGTGCCTCAAGTGTATCAAAGCTTCTCTCATTTTTTGCTCCCTCAATGTTCGAATGTACTCCTCATCAATCGTGTGCCTATGCTTCCCGCCTCGCAACGGCTTCTCCATCCTACCATTTTCCTTAAACAACACACACCACAAAGACTTGTCCTTGTTATCCCACAATAACGATTTCGTATATTCTTTTAATCTCCTACTATTTTCCTCCACCCGCCGCATGGCTATTTCTATTTTAATCAAGTCTTTATAATGATCCGATACAGGCGGCGTCGTCGAAATATTGTTACCGTCGCTTTTAACGGCGCTTATATTAATTCTCGACAAGTAATAATTCTCATATTGGCTAGAGGAGCCACTCGTTCGCAATAACCACACCACACTGGCGACGAATGTACACGACACTATGAAAGTTAATATGAGGAGAGTTAGTCGGAATACTAGGCTCGGGGATGCACAACTCATATCACTATTTGTTTATGTTTGCGGACGCACTGGGCTGGTTCGTACATACCGCGCCGGCGTAGTCGCTACGACGGGCTACGGGCGTCCGCTCGCTACGTGCTGCCGCTACGAACTGGCGTAGCCACGTAGCCGAGTAGTGCGAGACGTAGCGGCGTCGTCGCTCGTATTCGGCGCATAGCCACTGTTTATCTCAGTTGTAATTTGCAGTCCAAAGCTGTATCCAAGCTGCAGATGCTTTCAAATCTCTTTGTGCGAGCTTTCTTTGCACTTTTGTGCAGTCATTGTACTGGAATTTTTAAATTCGTAACTACGACGTAGTCGTAATTGCTCGCAACATTTTATAAAACTGAATCCTTTAGAACATGAATAAATACTGTGTTTATTTTTTTAATTTGAAAGTTAAACGGTTTTTTATGTAGGTGGTATTTTCGAAGCTAAATCCAGTAATTTGTGTGGGTAGGCGTCAACGATAACGATCTCGTCTGCAATTATTGGGAGGTATTTTGTGTCCAAAATCTATACTTACCGAAATTACTGAGTAAATAAGCATTTGGGGTTAATATTGTATTTAGGTACAATTTTGTGGCTCAATTATGGTGAAATGAAATATAGCGCGTGGAAGTTTTGATGAACATTAACTTTTGATATGGCCTTTGACGCGTAATGGATTACTGCACGCGTCGATGCTCCAAAGGTCTCATGGTTATAAGTGCTACTGAGTGTAAGGTAATAAGTTCGGTTTCCACTAAAGTGGTTTTGGGTTTTTCATTTTTAGAATAGCATTTTGAAATCAGTTAAAAGCAATTCGGTTGCCATCTATTAAATTTGACACAAATATAACTGAGAAAATTTGCGTCTACTGTTCTTTTGGATTTTTTATTAAAGTAATTCTTGCCAGCAATTCCACTGAATTCGTTGATGGTGAAGCGCACAAACTTTAATTAAGAGCTTATTCACTTTAGCCTTGAAGACCATCACACACCACACCACACCAATTATAACCGGACTGGAAGATCGCAGCAGGCAAACTGTTCAGTCCTTCGATTTACGCGGTTTAAACGACGAGGTAAAACGCTTAGTCCTGACCGTAGAAGTTTTAAAATCTATCAACATATCGCACCAATGCATTACACATATTCTCAGTAAACTTCGCTTTGCTTTTTTCTCAACAGCTTTACAGTAAGTTGTAATCAACAGAGATAATATCTAGTCATTTATTTGAACATCAACCGCATTGGTTCCACTATCCTCGGAAGACAGATTGTTATTTGTCCATGGAGAGTTCTTCGTGGAACCATTACAGCTAGAACACTAAGCTGCTGGAATGGAGTCGTCTAATATTTATTGAATTATTTACAAGCAATTTTACAACATTACCTACGGAGGAGATCTAAAGCATTTTACAATAGAACTTACATGATAAAATTCAATTTATTTAATACTAGCTCTTGTCCGCGGCTTCGCCCGCGTACATAAAATATAGCCTATGTTACTCAGGAGTAAAGCAGCTTTCTATTGTTGCTAAAATCTTTCCAATCGGACCAGTAGTTCCAGAGATTACCCCCTACAATTAAAAAAACATAAAAACAAAAAAACAAACTTTACCTCTTTATTATATTAGTGTAGAAAACAATAAGAATCTAAAACTATAACGTACTCATACACATTACTGGGCCTTGGTACAGTCCGTGGTCTGAGTGGGGAGGTTTGGCAGGCAGTCGCCTCTTCTTATGAAGCAATAATGCTAGCAAAGTAAGTGACTGCACGCGCGAGAAATCGGCCCTGACGCTTGTCCGGACCGAGGTCAAGTCCTCGACGACGCGTAGTGTTCATGCGCGCCTCAAGGAGATATAAGCAAACTAAATGGGCCCAGCAGGGTCGAAATTTACCGGTTACCTATATGTAAGTGATCCTCAAAACCCTGGAATGAAGGCAAAGAAGTAACAGGAGCGAGTTTATAGTTAATAAAAGACTGTCATCGTCCTCGAACCCGGTGAAGTTCCTGTTGGATTAGCTTCTTAGTCTTGGCATCGATGTAGACACAGTGTAAAAAAGTTAGGGAAGTTAAAATAGACCAAGGCCTGTTCCTGGGCCTGAAGAAGTTAGGAGTACGAGAGGCTAAGGAAACGTGGCTTTAGCCACGTTTCTGAGGACCCTTAGACATTTTTCATGGAACTTGGAACGCGCGAATCTTTTTTTTATTAAATTTTTATCATCATCATCATATCAGCCGAAAGACGTCCACTGTTGGACATAGACCTCCTCCAAGCGTCGCCACAACGACTGGTCCCGTGCATCTCGCATCCATAGAATTCCAGCAACCCTGACCAGGTCATCGGTCCACCTTATGGGCCGATGATGTAGGCCTTCCAACGCTACGCCTTCCGGTACGCGGTCGCCACTCCAGAACTTTTCGGCCCCAGTGGCCATCTGTTCTGCGTGCAATGTGCCCTGACCATTGCCACTTAAGTTTGGCAATTCTTTTCGCTTTGTCGGTAAAAAATATATTCTACTATAATACTATAAATATCGGTCTGAATAATTTTGGTACAGATCCAAAATTACTTTCCACACAAATCCTACTAAGCCGTACAACAAAGCCATTAAGAGATACACATAAAGAACTCGAAAATTACAATGTCAGACAAGAATAAATACAACATAACTCTTTGACGGTGGAAACCGCGTAATTTTGTACTATCCGAACATTAAACACCGCAGTAATATATATGAGTAATACTAGCTTTTATCCGGTGTTTTATTCGCATGGAAGATGGAAAAAGACCAAAAAATAGAATCCATCATTATCACTTCTCCTGAATGACGGAACCATGACATTTCAACAAGACGGAACCATGCAGCCTTAACATGCTTTCCAAGATACAGAGAAATCATGATATGTTAAGATCCATGACTTAATCTCAGCAAACGCGCGTTGCTTAACCCAAGAAATCGACCACTGTGATGTAATAAAGTGAATAAGGTAAACACAATTCGGTCTAAACATGTGCTATAATTAAGAAAAAAAAACATTACACTTACCTAAAATACACTACGAGCTTAGCGACCCCCACAAGTTACCGAGTAATTCCTTATATTAAAATTTTCATGATAGTAATGAACAACGCAGTTTGATTCATGTGAAAATAAACTATCTCTGCACTCGGCTCCATAACTCCATTTGTATCAAAATGTACTTATTACTCATAGACTAGCAAACATCTACACAAAGTCTTATGCAAACAAATATTTACAACAGCATTTGTAGTAAGCAGTATTTTTGAATTTCCTCCGTATAATGAACACGGAACTTGACCTGTGTTGAGCCTTTATTTATTCAAACAAGGCTGAATGTTTATCTTTGCAAGTTTAGCAGTGAAATGCTTTGTGTTTTGTGTGCTGTTGTGAGGGTAGTTTTAATTGGTGGAAAAGTATGACGTAAATTCAAAGATTTTAAAGCATTTCATTTCAAATAACCCATTTACAAGCAGTTTTGAAAAGTCAGGAAGCCGGTCTGTCAACCATTGACACTCATTGAAAGAAATGGCATAGGATGGTAATTTTGTACATAATGACAAACGAATGTCTAACGTATGCGGTAATCTGTTAAAATTTTGACAGTTCCTTTGATCAGCGACCTACCAATAGAACGTCTTTGTGTAGCCATTGTTGTAAATTCGTTACAAGAGAGCTGTGCATTTATATTTATTTATTTAATCCTTGGTCAGTAGATCGTCTTAGGGGCGGATTTTTAGGAATTGAATTATATGCTTAGAGGCACTATGAACATATGCTATTCAGCAATTGCTAAACGTATACTCCAAAATTTTTTTTTATCCATATGTTTCTAAGTCCTTTGGACCAAGTGCGAATTGTACCAATCGCAAATTGGGCCAATCGCGAATTGGACCAAATGCGCTTAAAGTGACAACTCGTACACAATTCTATTACGAGACCACTAACTGTTCAATGATCGACCATTATGAATTAACAGATTACAAACGCTTAACAAAATGACAGTGGGATCGTATTGGATTGACAATAATAATATTATGAAAAGAGTAGAATAGAGCTCCAGACGGACAACAAAATTATACAAAAACGGAACTTGTGTACCGTTTTTGCCGACTTTAAAATCCATGCATCTATGTCTAAAACCACTGTTCAAGTAATTACGTTCCGTTTTTTGTATGGATCAAATTAGAAGCAACATTATAATATACACGAGACGCACAGGACCGGACGCTGTGGCGACGCTTGGGGAGGCTTATGTCCAACAGTGGACTTCTTTCGGCTGAAATGATGATGATGGTATTGAACTTTATAAGCTTTTGCCCACGTCTTCACTCCTGGCAACAGAAAAATGAGATAAATGAAGAACCGCTCGTCCGATTTTGTGCAAACTTCACATAAACTAACTGCTAAATAGTCCGAACAAAGCCCAAACATTTGGTTTGGATAGGTGAGCCCGTTATTGACGAAAAGTGGCATTGATTTATATATATTTATAGTGTATTATTGCAAAAGTAAGTTCATCCTACCTTATATCTAACTCATGATTAAATAAATTTCATGTCTGAAAGTCAATAAAATTAACTATAATTTCCGGTGATCGAATTAGGCTTAGCTGGCTATCACTCGTTTAATTAATTTTGACGTATTAATTAATGAAAATATTCATAGTATTCGTTGATTCCATTTAGGATGCGTAATTCAATTAGTTTGTGCCAATTATTATTACGTCTATGTGGCTAGCTTTGTGCTTTTATTTGCAAATGTTGTGACATAGCGTTTATTTTTGAGGGTTCTGTATGAACTAAACTCTATTATTAACACCTGATTTCCGAAAGCCCGATCATGTCAAATGTTAATTGATGTGCTTATAGCTTGATCAACGGCTTTGATTGGTTCGATGGTACGCTCTGTTCCCGCGCGCCTCAAGGAGTTGTCAGCAAAACCGTAGGGACTCTGCAAAAGGGTCGAAGCCTAGTTGGGCCCAGGGTCTCTTTCTGAAAGGAAGGCCCCAGGGCAAAAAGTATACCGACTATATAGTCAGTAAGAGTCTGACACTGTTTCCCGCTCCGCCCAAGAGCGGGTTTTATCGTTGGATATTAGATATTTTTTTCCTAAGCATCGTTCTCGCAACCCTAATTTTAACACAACTGTTAATTTAACAGTTGTGTTAGTTGTATGACACTTTGATCGGGCTTTCAGAAGCTCAGTGTTCGGCTCTGCTTTTTATCCGTCAATTTGTCTGTCAGCGAACTATATCTCATAAACCGCAATATATATTTTTTTCCGAGTATGTGTAACATACTAATTTATGTATATATCTAACTCATGATTAAATTAATTTCATGACTGAAAGTCAATAAAATTAACTATAATTTCCGATGATCGAATTAGGCTTAGCCGACTATCACTCGTTCAATTAATTTTGACGTATTAATTAATGAAAATATTCATAGTATTCGTTGATTCCATTTAGGATGCATAATTTAATTAGTTTGTGCCAATTATTATTACGTCTATGTGGCTAGCTTTGTGCTTTTATTTATGGGTGAAAAAATGCGAGGGTGTGTATTGATTATATATTTATGTTTGTTACTTGTTTACGCTTGAAATTTAAAGGATTTCGATTAAACTTGGTACACGGGTAAGAGCTTTTTACCTTGGGTATTTTTTTTCCGTTGATCCCCCTCTCTGTGTATTTCTACTATCACGCGGACGAAGCCTTTTAAAATTGTACGTTACGGTATTTTAATTTTGTTTAGTTGCTATTTGGCGCCATAGATATTATTTGTTAATGTTAGAATTAAGTACGGTAAAATGCGAATAAATTGTAAACATACTTCAGCCTTTTTGATGTTATGTTGTGTTATTTACTTACCTAAAATATTTGTAAACTGTAGTTTTGATCAACAGTTTCAATAAAATAATAGAAATTCCTATAATTTTATGCGGTATTGAGTAAATACTAATGGTATGGATAGTGGTGAGTGGTATTGCGCTATTCGGAGAATAAAAAATATTTATTAAACAAAATAGATCTAATGTTTGACTGGCCTGTCAGCATAGTAGTTAGTGACCCTGACTGTTCGATTCCCACCCAGAACAAATGTTTGTGTGATGAGCACAATCATTTGCACTGTGTCTGGGTGTAATTTATTATAATATGTACCTATGTATTTAGAAATATACAAGTATGTTTATCAGTTGTCTAGTACTCATAACACAAGCTCTGCTTAGCTTGAGACTAGACGGCGTTGTGTGATGGTCGTCGAATATTAATGTATTTAGTCGGCATCCAGTACTGTTTATAAATGGAAAAAAAAGTCTGTTGATTGATTACAAAAATATGAACATGAGAGACAAGCCAAGAGGAGATTGGCAATGACGCACTCGATGAGTCGAGGTTTCCAAACCTTGACCATCGACGCCGAGTTGCTAGCCTGACGGTTTTATATGGGTTGCATTTCGGGAAGTGTGCGTCGGAATTACATAATTTAATTCCGCGTAGCCCGTTCCATCATGGAACTACCAGACTTACAGCATTGCGCCACCGGTACATGGTGGACACCCCAAATATACGTACAAAACGTTTTGGGAACACATTCATTGTGCGTACAGCCAAGGAGTGGAATTCCTTGCCAGAGTCTTTGTTTCCTGATGGCTACAATCCTGAAATTTTTAAGTCAAGAGTGAATAGGTTACTTAATCTAGGTAAGCGCGCTCCATAGTCGACCGCATCGTCGCTTTCCATCAGGTGAGATAGCGACCAAGCGCGAAACTATATATACACCGTTAAATCTTGATCGTTTTAATCCCTTGGAGGATCGATTCAGTACCTGAAACACTATCGATTGGTAAAGTTAAAATAAAAAAAACAAAGTACTTTTTTTTAAAACTCGAATTAATTTACGCATGTTCTAAATTGATTTCTTTAAGTAAACGTCAGCTGGGCGAGTTCAATGACCTGTAGGTAGTTAGTACGCAACGACCGACAACTACCTACAAGGTCAATGACTCGTTTACTTAAAGAAATTAATTTCGTAAATGCGTATATCAATAAGAGATTAAGAAAAAAAGTACTTTATTTTTTTATTTTATCTACACAAATCGATAGTGTTTCGTGTACTGGATCGACCCTCTTCGGGATTAAAACGACTAAAATTTAACGGTGTATATATACCTATATAATCAATAAAAAAAATAAAATAAAAAAACATACGAGTAGCTCCGTTACCAATTTATGAAAACTTCGCATTTTTGTGCGCCATTTTCACGAGCAGCTTCCTTATAGTAAAAATCACTGCCATATAATAATCTATGTACCTATCTACTTTAGACCGAAACCGTCTCTGCATAGTGCGGTTCTGCTATAATCTTTCTGTCTGGGGGGTAATAAGCAAGGATAAAAATGGAGTAAAAGGAGTACTACTTAACAGGGTAGATAGGGGCTAAATAGATATAAAGAGACTTCATACTAGTACTATGATCGTTGAATACTATTACTGTCATCGATAGTAAGGATGCTTTATATTTTTTAGAGGAGACGACACGGTTACGATTTCGATACGATATTGCGGAACCGAAATTATTTGTTCTTGCAGCAGAGTGAAATTTTCCAATGACTCCCGCTCTTCGAGGCAAAATTAAAGGCGGCTTCAAATTAGCTGCAAGCAGCTGGCTTATTTTTTTCATATAAATAAAAATGTGCGACTGCCGCGCGTTAGCCACACAGCAGCCGCTCGTCATTTATTTGTTAGAGAAAAGAAAGCAGCGCGACAGCTGCGTTGCACCAGCGTTGCTGTCGCACGGCACGTTGCGACTAATTTGAATTTAAATTACAGGACCCAGGGGGTTTACTTTCACCAAATCCAAGGCCCCAGTACGCTTGCTGGGCCCCTACAATTTGCTGACATCACCTTGAGGGCTTGGAAAACAACGCTCCGTCGACTACTTGGTCTCGGTTCGGACGGTTACCGGAATATCTAGTAACCGGGCTGATTGCGAAATGCCCCTTCCTCGCCGTTCGCAAATTCACACCTACAGCTCCTGGAAATTGAGATCGGAGTCCTGGAGGCTGGGGTTTACGATGGCCGTTCACACGCACCTCGTGCAGACGCGTCCTTACTGCTTCACAGAAGGCAGCGACTGCCTGCCGTTCTTCTCCACATAAATTAATAAAGATAAGAAATATCGGAAATAGATTCATTAAAAATAATGATGATATATTCAGGATACACATGATTACGGAAAACAAAATTATTCATGATATTAAAGATAAATTATATTTATATATATTAAAGATAAATTATACTATTTTCCTGTGACAGTGATTAATTTTTTCTATAACATCACCAACCTGGTCAGGGTCATTATGCCGTCATGATCTTCATGAGCACTCATTGTCATCATGGATTTTACCCATCATAAAAAACCATGTCATGTAGTAACGTTATCGTGTCGTATTGTGTAAAAATATAACAGCGAACGGTGACGATGTTTCATCCCTATCTTAATAGGAATGGGACATTGTCGTAAAAAGATCGTTCGATGAAAAAAAAAACTAGCGCTGAAAATTGAAAATGAAAATAGTAAGGGTACTTTGAAAAAATGGACGGTTATAACGACAATAAAGGGAGGGAAATTCACTTACAAAAGTAACTTTACTTGAAGCTGGAAATTTTTAGAGTGGAACTAAAAATATTTTGCTACAAAAAACTTAGTACTTAGAGAACTACCGCAGTTACCCGCACCTGTAACATTACGCGTTACACTGGCAGAACATTAAATAAATAAAACAACAAAAATACTGGTCAAGTTTTTTGTAGCATTGGGCATTCGCGTAAAGTTGTTTCGTATAGAAAACACTTGCTCCAAAAACTGTAAATATTTTTTGCGGTTTCTTTCTCTCAAAATATTAATTGAATCTTAAATACTGCATCAATAAGATTATTGAAAAACCATTTTAACTTTGACAGTAGAACCTTTTCATAAGTAGGATATCATCTTATGGCTTCTTCCACTCTGGGTTGGAGCAGGAGGGCGTGTCAGACTTTTACTGACTAAAATCCAATCTTATGATCCTTTTGCGTTGTATCTCAACACTTCGGGGTTCCTTTTCGGACCACCCATGGTCTAAGTAAGCTTTGGCAATCATAAGGATTGTAAGAACTGTAAGGTTTGGTGATATATCTCTGAACCGCGCCTGAAACACTATACGCTGTTTTTAACTCGAGCTTGGTCTGGATGGTTACCCGATGACGGAACAGCGAGCTATCTAATACCCGTCGTCCACAAGCAAAGTCTTCTCTCGTTTGAAGAAGTCTTTTCACTCAAACGTGCGGCCACCTCATTCGCTAGCATTACTGCTTCGAAAATAGAGGCGACCAAAAATTTGAAGCGTTTATAAAATTACAGGCAATTGCACATTCCAAAGATCTCTATGGAGGGGATTTTGCAAGAAACTCGATGGATACTTTTAAATCATATTATGAGTTACATAAATCTTGGCTACATATTTTGTTGTCGCTTCTATTAAATGTACACAATGTAGATAAATAAAAGCCTCCGCTGGACAACCATCCCTTTGCTTGACCAAAAGACTTGCTAGTCCTTTGCGCAAAGAATAAGCATTATTATTCATGTAACTGATATATTTCTAATACATAACATGACTGTAAAGAGTGCCCATGAAGTTTCTTGCACATTCTTCTCCATAGAGTTCGCTATGGAATGTGAAATTAACATCATTTTTTTAAAGGATAAACAGACTTATTGGTCTTTCAAAAGTGCCTGTAAATGGTTTATTTGTAATAAAATGTAAATAATGGATTTCCCTGCCAGAGTCTGTGTTTCATGATGGCTACAATCCGGGAATATTTAAATATTTTCAGGGAAGAGCGTTCCATCGTCAACAGCATCGTCGCTTTCCATCTGGTGAGATAGCAGAAGCGCGAACGTATCAACAATAAAAAAAACTAATAATTGTTTTTGATTCAAAGTCGTATTTTTTATGGTAGGTTAAAATCATCCAATGACAAATCCCGCCCTTAGGCAGAGCGGGAAACGGTGTCAGACTCTTACTGACTAAAATCACCTAGGTACTCCATTTCTACGTGGTATATACCAGAGCCAGAGCCTTCCTTTCAGACGCAATCCCTTGGCCCCAGTTGGTTTCATCCCCTCAGCAGGGTCACTACGGTTTGCTGACAACTCCTTCAGGTGCACGGGAACAGTGCACGCCGTCGACGACTAGGCTTGGTCCGGACGGTTACCAGACGATGGGATGGCGAGCTAACCATTGCTTGCTATTCACAAACCCACGTGATTCAAAGTGGCCACCTTTTCGGCTTACTCAGATATAAAGATTGTGATCCTACACATCAAACAAAAATATATAGGCGGCGAATTACTTCTGTAGATACTTCAACCTTGTATAATATTATATACGTATAACGCTTAGTTATAAATATTCTTAGTTAACATTTAAGTCATTTACGTTTTGAAATTATTGTTTTGATAGCTCTCAGTCAAGTAAATTATGTAAATTTGAAAGTTAACAATTGTAATCAAGTTCAGTTTAGATTATCATGTCAAAAACAACAAAAACAAGTAGACAATACCTATTTAATAAAAGCCTATGTTGTTATTTATTCATATTCAAGAATTCAAATAATTGCTAAAAGACCGTTTATAATGTAAACAAGTATCTTGAGCATCGACTAATATCCTAATGATGGACAAGCACGTTCATAGAAACTCTTTGTCAAAATACTGATTTAATACAAAAGTTCGCTATAGCGCTTCATTGGCATTATGTCGTCTAACAAAACTTTTAGAACTTAAGGCGTTGCAACGTCAAAACTGGATTAATGTCATCAATATAAAGGTGTGTGGCCTGCAGATCACTTAAGTAATGTCTGTACGATACGCTTAATATAGTAAATAGTACATAATTATATATCGATGGTCTTGAAAACGAAACGGTGTGGGATAGACCTGGGGGCTTAGACAAAGTCACATTCTCACTAACGATAACGAAATTCGAAACTCCGAAATGTATGGAACTGACATATGCCTTCGAAAAGTCACGTGGTCAAACGTTTTCGATTCGCTAATTGTTATTAGTTGTTTATACGTCAAATTGGACGTTTTAATTCGATAACCATAGCCAAGAAGTTGTTATTTTATCGAACCAACACTTCGACTTATTGATATGTTTGTCGATGTCATTTTGTCTACCATTTTGTGGTCGACATCGTTAAGGCGAAATCGAACTTAGAAATGGATTCGACACGGAGCGATTGCCACTTGTCTAGGGCCCCTGGTACAGTACCGCTACTGGTACCGTACAGTTTTTTAACCGACTTCGATAAGGAGGAAATTCTATGTTTAGCTGTGTGATAAAAAATAGACTTCAGTGCAATGTAATTTCGAAAGTCGGCCGTATATAAAGGAGAGACAAAACTATTACAAACACACTGAGTTCCGAAATTAAAGTTATTTCGAGCTTTTTTGGAGGTTTTCTTGACATTTAAGGCGGCTGTATTTTTATATAAAAAGTGTTTTTAATTGTTATTTTTTTGTTTTTCTAATTTTACATTGATTATTATTATACTACATATTTGCATTTACTGTTGCTGGTGCGGCTCGTCTCTTTTTAACACAAGAGCCCCAGCTTTTTGTTGAGCACTGGCCGTTTTAAGCGGTTGTGTCGCATATTTTGCACTACATACAATAATTGTTTCAGTTTTTTTTTTATATTTATATATGGTATGTGCCATACTTTTACGCAAATAAACTCTTTTTTTTGCTACTGTGGTTTATTCCAGGATATTGTTTTATGGACGTACGGTTCAAAACACAAACCCATTTCAATTTCCAGTCCATAAATCACATATTAACGGCTTCGACCTAATAAACTGACAGTTGTCGTTACATTTAATATAGACGTCTGTCGGACGTGTCTCTAAATTTAACTTGCAAATGCCGTTCAAATGTGTATTAGCCGAGATAACTGCTGTCAATATGTCTCATCGTGGACGAGGCCGAATGCCGAATGCTAGTGCATTAAATATTCAAGCCATAGTGGACTGGGCCTATTCGTCTGACCCAACTATCCACCGAATTTTATTTTATTCATTTGATGGCCTCTACACGACCGATATGTAAGTGTGTAACGGAAAAAAGTGGGACAAGCAAACTGGCAGGTTTACTGTAGGAAAAACAGATAATGTAGAGAAACTGAAACAGTAAAAATATTTGAGTTTTCCTTGTAGTTTGCTAGTATTGCATGGCCTCTCATGCAAGAGTTTGCAGATTTTTACAAGCTTCATATTAGTTTCACATGACCGATGTTGTGTGTGATCAAAGAAAAAAATGATCAAATCTTGTAAATTAAATTTGATCCAGTTCCCGGTTACTGATTGAGCTGAAATTTTACATGCATTTGTAAATCGCGTGACAATGCAATATTATGATGGCATAGAGCTGATCTGACAAGGGAACTGGAAGGTGTCCATAGGAACTTGGCAATAAAACAATATAAACCCTTTAAGTTTGAGCTTGTTTGATTTGTGTTGACGAGTACTTTGATTAAAAGTTTAAAAGTCTAAAGTTTGTTATGAAAAATATATTTTTGAATACTTATTTCCTATGAAATTTACTGACTGTTATGGTTTTACAAACTACGTAAGCAGTGTTTTCCTTGCTTTTAGTTTGATTTTCGAAATCTGTCATATCGCGTCTGTTACATAAAATATGATGGTTGTTGTCTAGACAGTAAAAATGCTCACTATTAATTAATCTTCGTATAATTTATATTATTAACCAAGCAGACCCTTGGCCCTAGTTGGCTTCGATCCTGCTAGGCCCCTACAGTTTGCTGTCAAGAACAACAACGACCGACTGCCTTTCACCTTTCTCTTCACTCGAGATCATAGCCTGTACCAACCAGGTTAAATTTCAGCACTGTTGAGATTGAACCTGGTTGCAGCGGTGCTAAAATACGCAAAATACACTAAAGTCTAATGAAAAATCTGACGGACTACGATCGCCCTAGAGTCTTCGATGGTGCGAAGTGTGTAGTGTGTCTTATGCGCCTCTCAAAAAGATGTCAGCAAACTGAACTGGACTACACAATGCCACGTGCAACTCTCTTGAATTGACATAAGCGGGTTTTAGACAGCAAAAATCTAACAGTTCTTCTCGCCTCTTCCTAGACAGAGCAAAGTCGCAAAGTCATCACATGGTATTCCAACCTAAAAAAAACTATTAACCTACATTTTTTTTAAATCCCTTTAAAAATTACAATCAAGTATTAGCTTAATGTATTTTAATGGTACATAAACGCTAAGTGTAACAAGGAATTATCTACAGATCAACTTGCCATTGATCACTTATAACCCGGAATTTCAATTTTCCGAAAAAATAACTAAATTTAAATACTATTATACTGTTTATAAATGACTAGGTAAATGCACGCTAGCACTTTGAAAACTATCACAGGTCACTTACGCCAGTTTCACAAGTGGGTCGATTTAAAGCGACGGCCGCTATCGGTACGGGTCGGATATCCGCTCGGAGGAGTTGCTCCGAAAATTTTCAACGGCAGAGATAAGTAGCTCAATAGGAAACTTAAATTTTTAAATACATTTTCTAGTTCTACGAATATTATCCCGAGAGCTGGAACATTTGCACCTTTATTTAAAAAATTATTTATACATTTTATCTTTATGCAACTAAACGTACAAAAGCGGAATTAATGCCTTAAGCATTGTCTACCTAGGGTGTTGGGGAGATATAGATTGAGCAGGTGCATAAAAAAACAGTACATATCATCATCACCGCCTCCTTCAAGCTTCACCACAATGACAGGTCCAGTGCGTCTCGCATCCATCGGATTCCAGCAACCCTGACCAGGTCATCGGTCTACCTTGTAGGAGGTCTTCCGACGCTACGTCTTCCGGAACGCGGTCGCTACTCCAGAACTTTCCAGCCCCAGCAGCCATCTGCGTACCATGTGCCCTGCCCATTGCCACTTAAGTTCGGTTTTTGTTCTCCTGCGGATATTTTCATTTCAGATTCGATCATGCAAGGAAATATCATAGCTCTTTCCATTGCCCTTTGGGTGACTTTAAGTCCTCTTACGAAGCCCGTTGTAAGTGACCCTCTGATGTTTCAGAGCTATACGTTATCACTGGCAACACTCACTGGTCATTTTTTTTTATGGTAGGTAAAAATCATCGACACAGAGAGAGGCGAGAGAGGCGGTGGCGCAGGACTCGACCGACACATGACCACGACCACTCTGTCAAGAGTGCACGACTAAGAAGAAGAAAAATCATCGAATAACGAATCCCACTCTTGGGCGGAGCGGGAAACAGTGTCAGACTGTTACTAAAGAACCTACCCCGTATCTTCCTTGCCTTATTCCCAGAGCCCCGGTGTAACGCTTTCACATCAACCCTCAGCTCCGGGATGCTTCGGCCCTATAGGGCCCCTACGGTACTCACTGGTCATAGACTTTCGTCTTGAGACACATTTAAATGTTATTGATTTGGCAGGTTTTGAATTTTGTATTTTGAGTGAAGGACATCTCAAACATGTCTCAAACCCTACTTTCTGGCAGGTTTTCAGGCTAAAGTAAAGTTTGAAAAATATTCAATCACTTAATTTTAAATCAGAAGTTTATTTTATAAGAAACACACCATAAAAGTAAGCAAATACGATCATTAAAATGCTACTGGAGTAATGATCATTAATTACTTCCTGCGCTCTTGATTATTTCAGAGAGTATCATATTTTCGTAAATTATCTGAAAAATTAATAAAATACCATTTGTTTTTCAGAAGTCAATTTATTAACCAGTTTTTCCAATAATATCATAATATGATTTTGTTTTATTGATAGACTTTCAATTTAGAATAAATTTTAGCAATAAGTTCAAACAATTTAACAGGATTTGACGGGGTACAGCAACCAATAACGACCTACTAAGAGAGACATTGCCATTATTTCCAGTCTAACCATAATAAGGATATCCACCATAGAGGCCACCACCAAGTCCACCGTAACCGTAGGCAGAGCCACCAATACCACCTCCTATACCGGCGCCGATACCACCACTTAATCCTGCGCTGATACCACCACCTATTCCACCGCCAAGCATACCACCTAGCCCACCGAACAATGGGAATGTTCTACGGTTATTTAAATACAAGTTATCTGGCATATCCAAGTTATTGTCCAGGCTTCTGAGGTTCAATCTTCTGTTGTGGTACATCAAAGGGTGAAGCTGCTGTGCTTGGCACATCAGGATTACCGTGGCGCAGAGACATGACTGAAAAGTAAAACATAAAATGGTTATTCAAATTCAGAAATGTCGAATGCATACATTTTTATGTTTGCCATTTTTATCACTCACATTATTTTTCCAAAACGTTATTTTAGTTTCGTTAATTTAGAGGTTTGATTTTTTCACAGCTTGAAAGGAGCTTCAGATCAGCTTCAGATGGTTATTTCCACAAGTTCTTGAAATAAAGGACAGACAGACACATGGACATCATAATAACCTTATAAGGTCATTGTGATCTCCAGGCGTCTGTCCGTCTATCAAGATAACCAATACCACCCGATGATAAGCTGTAATAAAATCGTTGACAGTGAGGCGCACTAGTTTATTAAGACCCTATTCATTCGACCGTTGAAGATACCTAAATTATAATCGAACAGGACCACCGCGGCAGGGCCTCTGTTAAAGTCCTTCGATGTCCGCAGTATAAATGACGTAGCAAAACGCTTAGTCCGGACCGTAGAAGTTTCAACAACGTAAGGGTGGACATTTACCCTATAATTCCACTTACCAGTAGGAAGAATTTCATTTTGTCTCTTGTTTGTATCGGCGTCTTGGTAGGTTCAGTAACGATTGGTGCTGGGTTCCGAGATTATCTGACTATTTAGGCAGTATTATAGCTAAACATTATAATCATTTATTTATTAGTACATGCTAAACCAAATCGCCATTCGACACAGGTAGTTAGTATTTTAATCCAATAGATTAAAACGATAAAAAATAATATTGAAATGCTCACTAAAATATTGTTTTAACCCTAAGACTAAGTTTCCAAGCGAAATAATTTATTTATTTATAGGGGTACCTAAAACTAAGTTATTACATATAACTATATATATATTTTAGTTACAATTGTAATGAGAATATATTTAATATACACTCATTAAAATAATTGTACGTATTGTTTTAAGTTTATTATTACTGAAAGGATAAATGCCCAACAAAAGATAGCCTTCTGCCAGCGGCTTCGCCCGCGTGAAAGTAGGGTTCTCAATACAAACTTCAGACCCCCATTAGACCCCTTTGAGAGCTGACTTTTGAAAAACCCTTTCATAAAAGAAACCCTTGTGCAAAATTTCACGCTCTTAAACTCAGTAGTTTTGGCTGTGCATTGATATGTCAGTCAGTCAGTTTCTCCTTTTATATATGTTACGGGTAAAGCTAGAAGATGGAGTAAACCTAGGTTTACCCGGGTAAACTTAGTATTACCCAAGCTTCTTGGGTAAAGTCCGAATAATTAGTAAAATACATTTTAATTCGGGGTTTACCCATGCTCACCTAGGTTTACCCAACTCTGGCTGGGTAATGTTAGGTGTTGCGTTATTTTCGCACCCGTGGCGTAATTCTGGGGGGGCCGCGTTATCTGTTCATTACTGAGTAGCTTGCAATATTATGTTCGCCTTTGTTTGTTTTTTAAATAATAAATGTTTAAATTGCACCCAGATTTTCATTTCACTAATTAATTAGACAAATTATTTTAAAATATTACCCCGCCATTATTACAGCAAGATAAACTGATGTGACATTTTGAATTGCAAAATTTTGCCGCCGTGTCCTCGTGGGGGTGATCGGCGGCGGCCATCTCTCGCGCCGGGCCTTGGTCGAGGCCATGGTCCGGAGCGAGCGGGAATGGCAGGCGGACGGTTCCTTCTGCAAAGCAGTAATGCTAGTAAAGAAGGAAGCCGACTGGGCGCTCACGCCCGAGACGCTGCCGAGATTCCGATCCCGATTTCGGGCCACCGAAGGCACGGGCTTGTGGATGGGGAGCAATGGGTAGCTCGCCGTCCAATCGTCTGGTAACCGTCCGGACCAAGCCCAGTCGTCGACGGCGCGCACTGTTCCCGCACCCCTCAAGGAGTTGTCAGCAAACCGTAGGGACCCTGCAGAAGGGTCGAAGCCAACTGGGTCTAAGGGATCGCATTTGAAAGGAAGACTCTGGCCTTGGTATATATGGCAACTTAGGTAGGAATGGGGTAGGTTCTTTAGTCAGTAAGAGTGACACTGTTTCCCACTCCACCCAAGGGCGGGATTCGTCACTGGATGATTTTTACCTACCATAAAAAAAACCTAGCCTCCTGAAATCGACTGTTCATTTGCAAGCTCTCGTAAGCTTTCTTCTGGTGATATATTTGCACTTTGCTCGGTCGCCATTATGTCACTAAGTAAGCGACGTGCGTGGCCGCGTCGGCAGATAACGCGGGCCCCCCAGAATTAAGCCACGGGTGCGAAAATAACGCAACACCTAACATTACCCAGCCAGAGTTGGGTAGACCTAGGTGAGCATGGGTAAACCCCGAATTAAAATTGATTTTACTTTTTATTCGGACTTTACCCAAGAAGCTTGGGTAATACTAAGTTTACCCGGGTAAACCTAGGTTTACTCCATCTTCTAGCTTTACCCGTAACATATATATATAGATAAATAGAGCAAGTAAAGTGAGCTCTGGAATTTAGAGCACCCCTGCGCGGAACAAGTTTGGTTAGAAGAACAGAACCTCCTCTGGGGAGGTTCAAATTTAGTTTAAAGCAGATTTTAGTTGACTAGTGTTTACCTTTATATTTTACTAGTGGCAAAGGTGATATATTATACCTATCTATAAACCTTCCTCTGGAATCACTCTATCTATTAAAAATAATCAAAATCCGTTGCGTACTTTTAAAGATACTAGCTTCTGCCCGTGACTTCGTCCGCGGATAATTTCTTGTAGTGATAGCTCGGTTAACATCCATGTTATATAAATAATTTATAGCCTATGTCACTCAGGAGTAAAGCAGCTTTCTATTGTTGCTAAATTTTTTTCAATCGAACCATTAGTTCCAGAGATTACCTCCTACAAACAAAAAAATATAAAAAAAAACAAACTTTACCTCTTTATTATATTAGTGTAGATAAGCATACATAGGGCAACTTTGTTTTATTCTATGTAATGATGATGACATAACATAGAAAGGATAATATCTTCATTAATACAGGGTTATTGGTAAAACATTAACAACCTCTTAAGAGGTCATTGTACTCATCGTTATGAACAACTTCTACTATATCACTTCACAAACTAAAAGATAATTACCAATCATTTGATATACGGTTTTTATCTAAACTAATATAATAAAGAGGTAAAGTTTTTTTTTTTTGTTTGTTTGTAGGAGGTAATCTCTGCCCGCTGAGTGACTTCTGGAAAGACGGTGGCACAGTGATCACGTGCTACCGTGTACAATGAGGCTCAGTGGAGACCCCGCACAGTCTCCTCAGGGATGTGCCCTAACAGGCGTTGCACACATAGAAGGTTCCGGGGTGGTCTTTTAAGAGGACACGGGGCCCTCTTTCATGTGCTGATGGTGATCACCGGGGTGGTTTTAGTGAGGTAAGAATCCCACACTCCCTGGTCTTTTCCCCAAAAGTCCAGGCGCCTTTTGAATGTTTCCCCCCAAAAACAAAAAAAAACAAAAAAAAGGAGGTAATCTCTGGAACTACTGGTCCGATTGGAAAAAAAATAGCAACAATAGAAAGCTGCTTTACTCCTGAGTGACATAGGCTATATTTTATGTACGCGGGCGAAGCCGCTGACAAAAGCTAGTTATTCATAACGGACAGGGACATGGACAGCCCTAACATACCAACAAGACCTTAGAACAATTTTCAATAACTTGGTAAGTAAGTAGTAATTTAATATGATTAAAAACAATTTATTTTGCTATTATAAAAACATGTTGACTTTTTTATTATGATCAAAGATTAAATGGCTTTGGATTAAAATAAACAAGTAACTTATTTTCCGGTTGAAATCATTTTAAATGATTACATAACTTTTTATGTAGCAACAATATTTATCTTTTTCAAGTATGGCAGATTAGTTGCCATCGAAAAATTAAATCATAATAATAATATAAGAAAACATAATAAAAGATTTTGTTGTATCGTGGGTTCGTTTCTAAACCTACAAGATACCCAGACCCGGAACATCTATCTGTAGGCCATATATATATATTTTTTTAATTGCTACAAACTAGTCCTTGATTGCTTTCCACGTGATAGCAAACAGTGATGCAATCGTTGATGGTGAGGCGCACTAGTTTATTAACAGCTTATTCACACTAGCCTTGAAGACACCTAAATCATAATCGGACGGAAAGACCGCATGTGGCAAACTGTTCCAGCCTCTCTATGTACGCGGTATAAATGACGAGGCAAAACGCTTAGTCCGGACCGTAGATGTCTCAACAACGTAAAGGTTTTTATGGTAAGTAAAAATCATCCAATGACGAATCCCGCTCTTGGGCGGAGCGAGAAACAGTGTCAGACTCTTACTGACTAAACATCGCACCCCATTCCTTCTTTGCCCTTCGCACTGGGACCAAGCCTTAATTTCAGAAAGAGATCCTGGGCCCCAGTAGGCTTCGACCCTTTTGCAGAGTCCCTACCACCTCAACAGTAGGTACTTATGTTATCTAAGGGATCATTTTCTACTTTACGCAGACAAAGCTACTGACATAAGTTAGTTCTAAATTAATAAATATCGGAAAATTAATTAATGTAAAAAGTATTATATTTCAAGTAGCTTACTCTCAGTTTTCACAGTAAGATGCAGTGGGCTTAAATTAATTTGGCGAACTCTCAGGCGTCTCATTATTAGGCGAGGTTCGCATCGAGGCAAGTTTAAACAGAACGGGAAGATAGTCTTTGGCGAAAATTGGAAGCAGTTGTGCTAGACGGATAGCTAATTTAATTTTAATTACGCCAACGTTTCGAACTGTTTGCGAAACAATGAGAAAACATGTGCGAGCTAACACGCTGAAATGTACACAATGGTACTCTAATAACTTTTTGGATTCAAAGAATATTAAAAAATTAAATTTGTTAATTAAAAATTATTAATTTATTTACTATAATTTTAAAAAATAAATATAATAATTATTTGTTAATGAAATTGTTAACTTTAAAACATAATTATATTTGTTAATTTATTAATTAACTTTTTTAAATTTTTTTATTTTTTATATAGTTTAATTTTTTTTTATTGTATCAAAAAAATATTTGTCGGTTCTGAATTCCAACTACAATTAACTAAGCAATGGAACAATATCGGTAATTTATTGTTAAGAGGGCCGAAACTGAAGTACAAATTTTCAATACAATAATTCTTACGGGATTATGATGTTATTAATATACATTTTTCTCTTAATATTTTGGCTACACAAATATGTTGAAGATGTTGCCTAAGGTTCTATTGAAATCAAAATATATAGAATCAAACTAATTCAGTAAAGACCTCGGAAAATGTGATATTTTACCTACACTTTTAACCCTTTCTTTCTTTTTTTTACACTTTCATATATTAAAGGAGAAACTGATAGACAGACATATCAACGCACAGCCGAAACTACTCGTACTGGGACTAGGGATGTAAAATTTTGCCCGAGGCTTCCTTTCATGTCGTAAGCGAGCACTAAGAAACGATTTTCCAAAATTCACCCCCTAAAAGGATGAAAAGGGCGTCAAAAGTCTACACGCGGGTGATGCCGCAGGCAGAAAACTAGTGAGTTTATCGATTAAAAGTGTAAACTTGCACATTAAATCGAGTTTGTGAATAAAGATTTTTTTTCCACAAACTTTTAAGGGTTATTTAAATAAACCCGTATTTCCTGGAATTGTGAAATATTCAAGTGATTGAAAGATTCACTGAACTACTAACAGAGCGTTCAGGCATTTTCTCTCTTTTTCGTGATGCCTCTTTGTCAAATATAGCGTTGCATTATGGGGGTTAACACAACAAACTTTTAAACTATGATGTTGAAGATAAACGTGTGGTAAAGAACACAAAACTCTTTTTTGATGAGTAAAAATCATCAAATGACCGCTCCCTCCCACCTTTGGGTGGAGCAGGAGATAGTGTCAGACTCTTACTGACTAAAAAGCCCACCTCGTTCTTACATTGCCTTCATACCAGGGCAGAGCC
This sequence comes from Mythimna loreyi, assembly GCA_029852875.1. Classification (NCBI taxonomy): domain Eukaryota; kingdom Metazoa; phylum Arthropoda; class Insecta; order Lepidoptera; family Noctuidae; genus Mythimna; species Mythimna loreyi. The sequence continues at coordinate 11,729,072 of CM056780.1, read as the reverse complement.
TTTCTTTCAGAAGCAAACTCTAGACCCCAGTATGTTTCGACCATCCTGCAGGATCCCTACGAAACTATATTGGAGTTGCTTTACATTTTAACCGCATGTAACCAAGTACCAATATTTTCATTGAGCATCTGCCTGTCTGGTTTTTTCTCTGACAATCGCATTTAAGCCGAAGTTACGGAATTATTTTCTTCGCTAGCAGCGGAATCTTGTCAATAACTTCTTTCCTTATTTTATATAAATATATTTATGTATTACATCATGTATTAAGTATAAATATATGTATGTTTATGTAAACATGAAATTTGTATACCTTTGTATTCTTGTTTTAAAAATAAATGCTGCATGTACACTGTGACAAAACTTATAAAACAATAAAAAGTGTACGCTTTACACAGTCAAATAGTTTTAGACAGCCTGGTAAAAGTTTGGCCTGCATTGCATTAAGGAAATCTAAAAAATTGCAATTGTTCCAGTGTGTTTTATGCCCATGTTTTTTATAAAGTAGTTTTTAACTTTATTTATGTTTTTATTTTATGCAGCTTGTTGGCACAGTGGGTGAGCGTTGGCTGTGACGGTGCGGGTCGCGGGTCCGCTGTCTGTACCTACGGAACCAATATTTGTACTCGTATGTACGTATGGCCTAAAGATAGTAGTTTCGGGTCTAAGTGTCTCGTGTATGTAAGTTTACATGTTTGGGGATGCACCTACGAATCTTAATCCTGGAATGATTCCTAATGTGGGCCAGTGACTTTGTTAAATAAAAATATCTGCCTTTAGTCACACGATATGTATATTACTACTTTTTTGCTGCACGGTGAGATTGACGGTTAGGTTAGACAGAACCTCAGAAAAAATAACCCATGTCCTTTGTTGGTCTTCCAGTTTACTCTGTACCAAACATCATAACCGATTCTATTGAATCGATTTTTTTTTCTTTAACCGTAATAGACAGATTCACTTTCAGTTAATATACATAAGTATTAATACGGAAGTAAGGGCATATTCTGGCATTTTAAATCCTTTTCTTTCTACTTGATTTATGCGAAAAATAAGTAATCTAATCCCATTATTTCAAGTAATTATCTTTTAAAATATGAATAAAATGAAAATAGTTGAACTATTTTACTTATTTAAAATGGCTTTTGTATGTCTTCTTAACCAATTGAAGAACTTATTCAATTGAAGAAAAAGCAAAAAAAAAATACGTTGCTTCCTGCCTACCAACAAAAAAATAACAGAAAAAATAAATATTTAATTTAAAAGGGATCTATCTATTTTATAATAATTTATGTCGGCTTCATGCCTCGCCCATTGCTTGCAGACGCAAATAAAGAAAGACCCGCATCACGTCTTTTCAACTGTCATATAACAACGGTGAGGCTTCACCACAGGGATCTGCATAAGCTGATAGAAAGGGTTTTTTTTATTTTGATTTATGTATTTTTTCCGAGTTATCAAAAACCAGTCATCTTATATAGTTGAGTATTAAATGAATGCACCAGACTGGGAGCAGTGGTGTAATTGTGGTTGAATGTAAAGGCCCCGATTTACAAGTTGTAGGTCACGGTTTCAAACCCAGCCAGACGCATTACTTTGTGTAATTTATTTCATCACCACTGCTTTAAAAACGGCAAAGGAAAACAACGTGAGGAAACCGGCATGACCTAGAACCAAAAATCCGCTTGATTTTTTTTATGGTAGGTAAAAATCATCCAATGACGAATCCCGCTCTTGGGTGGAGCGGGAGACAGAGTCAGACCCTTATTGACTAAAAAACCTACCCTATTCCTTCCTTGCCTTATTCCCAGGCCCTGGTGTTACGCTTTCGCACCTACCTCTGGCCCAGGAGGCTTCGACCCTGCAGGGCTCTACCAAAAACCCGCGTGGTGGCCGATTACCTCTCTTAGAGAGGAGGCTCGTATCCCAGCAGTGGGAATATTAATAAGGCTGATGATGATGACCTACTAGGTTAAAGTAGGTTTACTCGTACAAAAATAAAGGTATTAATTAAATAAAAGCTAGTAACAGTTTTTAACTGCAATTAAAACAGACTGCAAATTGTACTTATTTGTTTAAACCGTTTTTTTTTTTCAAGTTTTCAAGCACTGAAATTAGCAGGTTTGTCAAGATCCGACTATCCTATGTTCCAAAGGGAAAATATGTGACCTCTAGTTGCTTCTACGATTCCTGTCCTGCGTAGGACTTGCATTCATATTTCGCTCCAAGGTTATTTTAAATGAGGATTTGGCAACGTTTAAGGAATCATTCTGACTTTATGTCAGTGAAAGAGTCAGGTTTTTATGAAGTAACATTGAATATTTCCATTTTATATGTGCAAAGTTTTGTAAGATTTTTGCAAACTGTAATAATATGAAACCGCTTAAGTAATCGACAGTGTTTTTTTTTTGGTCAATAAAAGAAATATAAATCTACATATTATCCTACACAATTTATTCTTCTCCGTTAATGTGGTGTGATGATATAATTACCTATACTTAACTGAGAAACTTGCATACAGATCTCTAGCCAAGGTTGGCCTAGCCAAGGTTGGCCTAGCCAAGGTTGGCCTAGCCAAGGTTTGCCTAGCCAAGGTTGACCTAGCCAAAGTTTACCTAGCCAAGGTTGGCCTAACCAAGGTTTTTGTTTGATTTTGGAAGGTAAGTGGGAAGAGACCTTTGCCTAGCAGTGGGCGTTACCGATCTAAAATGGAGTTGCAGCGCGTATATATTTTTTATCTATCATTTAATTTACGTTCTGGAACTACGGGTTTTCTTTTCAGAAATTCTTTTCGGTTCGAACGGGCCTAGGTACTTAGTCCTTATAATACAAGCTTAACCCACCGCCTACAGTGGCTGTAGACCACTCTTCAATTCTGGACACTCGAGGCGTCTCTTTTCGCGGCGGCTAAGGCATGATCATCCTCATAGCCGGCCTCCCTCTTAGGTATATTAAATAAATAGACGTATTAATATAAGTTTTACTTTCATTATCATCCTCATCATCGTTACAGCCTAAAGACGTCAACTGTCGGACATAGCCCTCCTCTAAATGTCTGTGTTACTTTACTTATTTTGAATTGGAATATCGTATTTATCTTGCCACTGCAATGGGCGTGAAAATCTTTTGGGGAAATAGACTTTTTGATCCACTCTTCCTCACTTTTACAAAGCTTTCTCGATTTAAATTTGCACGAGGAAAAAAATAAATGTTATTACTACTCAAAATTTCCTTAAAGCACTTTGTACGCAAAACTTTTTCCTTATGCTAAATTGCTGACTATAATGTGTGTGTGTGTGTGTATGTGATGAGGAGTTATGCTGTTTATAGTGGAAAAGTTCGATGTTTTTTGTTTAATAAACCAGCTAAAGTGTAAATATTTATACTATTAAATATGTAGTGCCCAAGCGAGGTCGTAGTGAGGTACTTACCTATATTTATCAACTTAACGAACGACCTAGATTATCTATATAAGTATTTACTATAGAGCATTATAGCTGTTGAGAATCAATAATTTGACGAACGGTTACTATAACTTTAACACTACCTTTTTAGGGTTACATACCTCAAAATGAAAACAAGGTAGGTGGTTTACTCAGTAAGAGTCTGACAGTGTTTCCCTCTCGGCCCAAGGGCGGCATTCGTCATTGGATGACTTTTACCTACCATTAAAAAAACACTTGTTTGATCACTTTGTTGTCCATCTGTCTGTCAGTCAAGGCCGTTTATCTCGAGAACGTGTGAATGTATCGAGTTGAAATTAAAACCATATACCCTGGTTAGGTTTGCAGTTTCTTAAAGCCGTGAAAAAATCAAACTTTCAAGTTATTTTAAAAAATGTCACGGCCGTTTATGTCGCCAAAAACGTAAATAAAAAAAAACCTCACTCAAGGAAATCAAAATTCATAAAATACTTCCCGTTGATCTAGAACCCTGCAGTTTAGCACGAAGCAAAGTCTTATAACACAACTAAAGGTATAAATCTGAAAACTGACAATTCGTAGTCACGTAACAAAAAAAAAAACTGGAAAAATCTTCTTAACTCCTCCTCGATTCTGGAATTTAACTACTTACATAAGTTAAATTGTATAGAACAATATGCAAGTCACACTTGCCCGGTTTTTTCAGTCATTATTTATGATGACATGAAATATATTTAAGTATATAAATACATTTATTACAGCGGGGTATATCTCATTACTTAAATCCTTTAAGTTTACTAAATCTGATACCAAGTGGCGTTTGTTCTGGGAAAGCAATAATTTACGATATTCTAGACTAGTTTCTTATAATTGGTTTCATTTCTTGGACTCCCAAGAAATAAAACCAATTATAACAAAATAAATAGAGAAGTAGAAGCCGTCTTGTCTTCATGGAAAAAAATGGCGTAAGAATTGGAAACGCTAAGAAGTTGAGTCTCAGTATGATTCTGGGCCATAAAATATGTGTGGATGGCGAGTAGCGGTGCTTTGTATTACATGCGGCTTGGCGAAATGTCAGCCTGATTGTTAGGATCCACTAGGGCCTAGGGCCAGGTCTTTAGAATTTAGAATTGTTTGAAATTGTCATCGCTGCTCTGGAACGTCAGGGTACGCCACAATTATAGTGGTAAGTCATCGCAGCGTTCTCGCCTTCCACATGACGCAGATTCTTACCAGATATGGTATTTTGGAAGATTCATATCCAGGTGGAATTATCCCAAGTTGAGTGCTTATGGTGAAGTTGCGCCCCACTAGGGCAGGACACCGCCATGTTCTCATAGAGGTAGAGGTCATACGTGAGGGAACGAACATACTCACGCCGCAGCAGTTGTGTCCCTGATCCCGACAAACTGAGCCCAAGTCGTCGACAGCGCGTTGTGATCCACGCACTCCTCAAAGAGGTGTCAGCAAGTGGGGACCCAGCATGGTCTATGCCCGCCAGGGCCACAGGGATTTTCTGAAAAGGAAACCTATAGTCTTAAAACGCAAAAGGCAACTGAACGACACAGGTCAGGTTTTAGTCAGTAAAAGTCTGACAGTCCCTTTACCGTGTAGGTAAAGGGACTATAGTTGATGATTTCCTAAACTATCTAAAAAATTAAAAATAAATTATCATTCATACGTATATGTAACCAGGAAAGAAGTATAAAATAATTTCTACAAAACGCATCAATTTCATTCACACGACACAACAAACAAATCGAATCATTAAACACAATGTTTTTGATATGAAAGAGAAAACACAAATAGCGGCACACAAGTGCCAACACTGTTTAAACAAAGATCCACAAATTATTCATGTGAAAAATGACAAATGAACCAAAATCAACTCGCTGAGTGAAAACCGCCAATGAAAATTGAATTAATGGCCGATGAATATGGAACTGGACATTGTTCCCTGTTCGACTGTTTGTTCGATTAAGCCCACATTGTTTTCCATCCCTGATTATTGTTCAATATTACAAATTGTAGCCCCAACAACCTATTGTAGCCGCCGCGAGAGATCTTCCTTATCAGATCGAGTTTGACGCAAATTGGTTTCGACGTCGACCCAATTGTTGTTTCCAATCGAATCGAATTATTTCTGACATTGAACGCAACTTCAATAATAATAAAATCGAAGTCAAACACGCTGCGAAATGTGTTCTAAACACAATTAATTTCCCTACCTTGATTAATATAGAAGGTAAAATTTGTTATTCATTTTTCGATTTACTCAGACGCAAAACACAATTTGCGGATCGTGGGATGAAATTGAAAAAGTTTTCTGTTATTTATTTCGATCGTTTTGCGATGCCGGCGGCGTAAGCATTAAATTTATTTTTGAACTTGCCCGACACAGTTCCTCAGGTTCATTTGAGGGTTTCGCAAAAGAGCCTTTAGGTTCTTTGGTGACGAAATTTGTTATTCTACTGTGAACTTGAAGGGTTTAAGAAAACTTGGCTTATTTGTTTTGGGCGTCACTGTGTCGACCTCAAAACAACTTGTCAGTTAACACGTGTCTAGGAGATTGAAATGATTGATGAGATGGATCAACAAATATTACCTACATAAAAGTTCCTAATTCACTTTCTGAACTTATTTTTACTCTTTTTTGTTTCATGACACCAGACATTTTTCAAATTTAAGGGTTTTAAATTGACATTATTTACTAATTTTGAGTCAAAATTTGAATATATCGTGCCGTAGTTTTCAGTTCTATGTGATATCAAATTTTATTACTTTTTTTTTATATTTTTGTATGAAAATTTTAATGCGTTTCACAGAAAACATCTATTTACCAAATTTTAAAGTTTAATAAGTTTAATTTAAAAATGTAGATCTTAAAGGTTCGAAAAAAAGAGGCTGTGACATACGGACGTACAGTCAGACAGATATATATGACGATTCCATAAGGGTTCCGTTTTTTGTCATTTGGCAACGAAACCCTAAAAACTGACCAAGTGAGGAATATGAATAAAAATATAAAGTGATACGTAGAGATTAAACAAAAACCCTGTATTTTAACGATAGTTGGTTAAGTATTTCTTTAATATTTAATAATTTTATAAATAAAAAAAACTGGTTTTTAATGGCTGGTGAATTCAATTTTGTGATTACAATATTTGTGTAATCTCGCAGATAATTTGTTGAAAGAATCGTAAAATTAAAATATGAATTGAAAGAAGATGATCAACAAATAATATCTACATAACCCTCAAATATTGTCTGATTCTCCAACAATTTCCTTAAACCATTCTTTATTTAGAGATTACAAAAATATTGAGGGCTATTTACTGGCTTAAACCAAAATTAATTTTCGAGTTTACTGACCCATTAAAATTAATAAGCGGGCCTTATCAAAATATAAGTTAATTAATTTTTTGATTGAATATTTTGAATATTTCGTGTTAAAATAATTCCGGCAAACGTTTGTGGAATGTTGATTATTTTATTTTATAAAGTAAAAGTTTGAGAGGCTTGTCAGCCTAGTAGTTAGTGGCTCTGTCTGCTATGCGAACTGTATCGAGGGTTCGATTTGGGAATCGAACCCTCGATCTCATCGAGTTCATCACATTTATGAGATCATTTGTCCTGGGTGGGCCCAGAACAAATGATCAATATCATTTGTCCTGGGCCCACCCAGGACAAATGTTCTCAAATCAATTGTTCTGTGTCTGGGTGTAATTTATCTGTAAAATGTGTATATTTATAAATATATAAGTATGTTTATCAGTTGTCTAGTACTCATAACACAAGCTCTGCTTAGCTTGAGACTGGACGGCGTTATGTGATAGTTGTCGAATACTAATACTACTGCACTACTTATTTTTGGATCCAAACAAAAATTAGTTTTAGAGAATAATTTTAAGGATTTATATTAAATTAATATTTTAAATATAAATTATTTAAATGAAAAAATTATACAAATTAAAATCTTTCGCGGTAACGTGCATCGAAGTCTAGTTGTATAGCAGTGAGTTGCTTTGTTGTAGCATTGTACAAACATATTTTTTGCGTCGACATTATGAATTCTACCTACTCATTAGACTTTGTTCCTTTGGAATATCTTTTTCCTTTCGTTCGGATGAAACCACTGGCAGAACCTAGAACTTAGCAAGCCGAATAATATCTCTAGAGATAGACACAGTAAATCGTTCAAAACAGACAAGTTAATAATCCCAGCCTTTGTACTCTCAGTAGTAGGTGGTTTCAAAAGTAACTAGAATTTCGTAATTTGAAATTCAAATATAGACATGCAATGGAAACAAGTGAGTACCGAATTCCTCCCGGGGCGGATTCTTATATAACTATGTTGACCTTGAATTTTCATCTACACTAATATAATAAAGAGGGAAAGTTTGTTTTTTGTTTCTTTGTTTTTTTTTGGTTGTAGGAGGTAATCTCTGGAACTCATGGTCCGATAGAAAAAAAAATTAGCAACAATAGACAGCTGCTTTACTCCTGAGTGACATAGGCTATATTTTATAAACGCGGGTGAAGCCGTTGACAAAAGCTAGTAATTTATATATTCGACAACTTTTTACACAACGTCGTCTAGTCCCAAACTAAGCAGAGCTTGTGGTATGAGGACTATTCAAATGATAAACATACTTATATATATATATATATCTATCTAAATAGATAAATTACACTGAAACATAGAACAAATGAACGATCATTTGTAATGAGCATGAGCTCATTACACAAATATAAGTCCTGGGACGGAATAAACCCACAAATTCCGGCATAGTAGTCATGACCACATACCTATACATTAAGTTGAACACCTCGGGGGTGTCATAATATACTATAATTAATAAAAATCCTATCGGTTACGAACAACTGTTGATTTTTGGACGTTACCGTTACACTGGTCTAAAATAGAATATTGCTACTTGGAAGTAAGTTATAATAAATAAAGTAATTTTAAAACGTGTTCTTAAATGAATACTATCTTTATGTTATTTCAATTGTACTGGCTATATAAAAATTATACCGTTAAACAGAAATGTAAAAATAGAGCTAGTTTTTTTAATAATTTGACAGTTGTCAGTCGAAAGTAACATTCCCTGGGGATGAAACTTTCAACCCGCTCCATAGGCAACTTCAGACCCACTTTCAAAGTATGAGTACTTAATGAAATAATCTTTCGGGTACCTACGGATTCCTAGAAAAGTTACTTTTCCCCTTGAGTACTCTTACTTATTCATAATATTTATTTACCGAAACCTGCAGTCTTAAAACACAAAGGACAACTGAAGAACACAGGAGTGTTTTTACACAGTAAAAATCTGACACCAGCATCTCTTAAAGCAAAAACTCATGGGACGACGACCCACCTGAAAAAATCCTCAATTTTATTTAAAATAAAACAAATTTTCCGTGAGAGCGACATCACCGGCCCAGCTAATATCTAAACACTCGGGGAATTGTTCACTTTCGAGATCCAACCACAGTTTGTTTCCTTCTTGACAGTTGTGACAATGCAAACTTTAGGCTCGTCTAAAAGGTACCCCCGGAGGTAAACAATAACGTTTTTTCCCCAACAAACTTGACAATTGAAATGAGAACAATGCTCAGCTGTTGAAACCATAGAACACAGAGTTTTACATTGGCAGCGACTGTGAACGTAGGTATAATACTTGTGAGTGTAAATTGTGTGTCGGACGTACATATATTATGTTCGGCACGAGTAAAATTCGATGTCGACTCGTATTCGACTGTCATTAAAGAATGGCAGTGACTAGGAGATAAGACGGAAGTCTCTCACTTCCTAGTCTCTGCACTTTTCTCTTTTTTTTTCTGGTGATCGCCTCTTTTGATTCTACTGATTTCAAAATAGCTTGTTGAGTTTATCCCGAAAATGACATACTCATCTTCTTCTTCTTCTTTTCATGTCAATTTGACTAAAATTTTGTCCGACCAATATTTAGCCACCTGGACAGCTCTTTCGTTGGCCTCGCAGACGTCATTAAAGGTGCAGGTGGTAGTGCACGCTGAGCAGGAAAGGAGGTGACGCATATCCTGTAAAGGGGCTCCACACTGGCACTGTACTCATAGGCATACGTTGACTTACAAAATTGTTCGAAAGAGTCTTGCAACGCAAAGGATAGCTGTAGAAACACAGGTGAGTACCTAGTAAGTAAAACGTTTAACACTGCATTCCATTTTGTAGTGGGAAAATGGGAAAATGAATGTGACAACGGCGACTCTAGCTTACATGTTGTTATGTATGAAAAAGTCATTATTAATATAACTAGCTGTGCCCGCGACTTCGTCCGCGTGGAATAGTTATTTTGGGCATCATATTTATTTTTGCAAACAACCTCCTCAGCTTTATAAATTATAGCTGTTACTCACGACTTTGCCCGTGTCAATTTCCGTTATTATTTTAGACAATTTAGTTTTTAAAAGAACATAATTGTCTAAAAGTACTTTATAGAGCTACACACCCCTTTGGACACGCCATAATCTCGGCGGTAAGTCTCCTCTTTGAGGCGTGGTTGGATAGACATCACGGCGTCCTCACCTTCCGCCTGACGCAGTTTCTCACCGGACATGGAAAGTTCAGGAGATTCCTGCGCCGGATTCGTGCGGAAGAGACGCCCGGGTGTCGCCACTGTGTGGCCAGCCCGAAGGACACGGTGGAGCACACGGTGGAGGTGTGCCCCGTTTGAGAAGAGCATCGCCGTGTCCGTGGGGGTGATCGGCGGCGGCGACCTCTCGCGCCGGGCCTTGGTTCAGGTCATGGTCAGCAGCGAATAAGAATGGCAAGCGGTTGCCTCCTTCTGCGAAGCAGTAATGCTCGTAAAGGAGGAGGCCGACCGCATAAGGCAAGAGCAACAGTGCCCTCACCGTAGCCATCGCCGCCGCGATCCCGCCGATATCCGGCCACCGTAGATGCTGGCTTGCGGACGGTGAGCTATGGGTAGCTCGCCGTCCGGTTGTCTGGTAACAGTCCAGACCGAGACCCAGTCGTCGACGGCGTGCACTGCTACCGCGCACCTCAAGGTGTTGTCAGCAAACTGTGGGGCCCTTCAGGGTCGAAGCCTTCTGCAGCCGAGGGTTGGTGCGAAAGCGTTATACCGGGGCTCTGGGAATAAGGCAAGGGAGATACGGGGTAGGTTATTTAGTCAGTAAGAGTCTGACAGTGTTTCCCGCTCCGCCCAAGAGCGGGATTCGTCATTGGATGATTTTTACCTACCATAAAAAAACCCCTCCGCGCCGCCCGCAAGTAACCCCTCTCCTCGCCCGCCGGCCAGGCGCAAAGTCACATTTTGCACATCATGCGGCGCGTGTGAATTTTATATCGGAGTTATTTTAAAATTGTAATAACTTCTAAGATGTTCATTGAAAATAAGTGATGTCAAAGACAAATTTGTTCACAATTACATACTCTTAATCAACAATACATTTATTTGGATAAAGTTTAATAATACTATGTTGATACAACTCTAACAAATAATTGGTAATAATGCATTAATTTCGGCCAAATTTGATTCCCATAAAAACGGTTCTAGTGAGTTAATCTTAAAAGATAGACATATACTGTCGCGGACATTTTTTTAGATAATTTTAAGAGGAATAATTCTTTCGTACATATTTTTTTGGTATCTTCTACCGTTTTCGCAGCGCACGCAACGGAAGCCCTCAAAGATGAATATTTTCCCCCGTTTTTTCCACATTTTCCATTGTTTCTTCGCTCCTATAAGTCACAGCGTGATGTTATATAGCCTAAAGCCTTCCTCGATAAATGATCTATTCAACACAAAAATAATTTTTCAATTCGAACCAGTAGTTCCTTAGCGCGTTCAAACAAACAAACAAACAAACAAACAAACAAACAAACAAACTCTTCAGCTTTATAATATTAGTATAGATAACACTTATACTAAGTTGCATTTATTTACTATTATTTTCTTACATTTACAACTTTGTCATAATTCTTTTTTCCCGAACTAATTCGACGTCATTGTGTCAATAGTATCACCAGCCCACGCTGAAAACCAGCACCGTAGACTCGTAGCACTATACATGTGGCCACAGAATTATTCTGAGTGTTGGACCGTTTGGCGTTAACATGGCGCAAAATTTCCTTATAGAATGTTTATAATTAGTTTACTAGCTCGAAAATTGCGTCATTTCCCACAAAAAAAAAGAATTATATCTTTGTAAAAGTTCTGACGTTTTGCCGTAACATCTCAATAGGTGCTCTGTAGCTGAAACGTTGCGAGCAAACTTTAAATTACATTAAGGATTTTGTTCTAACGTTTTCTGTTTACCGATCCGGTTTACACGTTTGTTTTTAATACTTTGTCCTCGCGAAACAAAACGGAAAACGTGGATGTTGTTTGCACATGAAGTTAAAAAGACCAGGAACAAAAGATGGTGGTTAATATGAAGAATCAATACGTTCTGTCAGGACCAGACTGTCTGTGTTGTTTAATTAAAAGTAAAGTAAATATTGGAAAAACTCATTTGACTAGACTGACTCAAGCCTTTAAAAAAACTTGTTAAGAGTTAGGGTTACAGGCGACAGTCAACTTTCATCACAGGTTTTTTATGGAAGGTAATAATCATCCAATGACGAGTCCCGCCCTTGGGCAGAGCAAGAAACAGTGTTAGACTCTTTTAATTCCTACGTTGCCATATATACCAGGGTCAGAGCCTCCCTTTCAGACACAAACCCTCGTCACTGGTGATATAGTGACCAAGCTGTTGGTGTGATCGACCTTAGAACACCCTTGCTCAGAAGTAACCTATTGCCTCTTTTTTTTGGTGGTGGTTGAAAATCATCTAATGACATCTCCACCTTTAGGCCGAGAAGGTGAGATAATGTCAGACTTTTACGGACCAAAAAATCCACCCCGTTCCTTGTTAACCCTTCATGTGTATTATTTATATTTTCATGTGTATGTTGGACCATCCTTTCAGAACCTGGTCTATGGCCCCAGTAGGCTTTGGCCCTCCTGGGCCTCTACGGTTACCGAATTCAATTAACCTATTCCCTCTTGACTTTGAGAATTCAGGTTGTATCTGTCAGAAAACACCAGATCCAGAAGAAAATTCCACTAATTACTTATTAGCACAACGAAGATATCGTTATATCTATTATGATTACGATATATCTATTATCTATCTATGTGTTCCCAAAACATTCTGTGCTTATAATACATGTCTTTGTTTGGCACATGGTGAAAGTATCCATGATACATCGCCGTACATCTATTCAACATATCTCCTCTTTTCTTAAATCTATGTTAGTAATAGTCCCAAAAACTACATTATAAATTGCGTCTAATGGGCGCTGACCAACTTTCAATTATTATTTATACCTTCGTAAAATTAAAAATACACGTAGAAATTTATCACTTCAGTACCCAAGTTCATGACATTTCAAATTCTGCGTCGGTTGTAATGACAAACTATACAAATGGTTGTATAACGATTTTACTATTCAGAAGCAAAATGTGAGTGCGTGTGTTTACATGAGATTTTTATAAAGTTCTTTGTCCCCTTCTTTCTTCAAATATAAGAAGCACCTATAACTAAAAATACAGTACCCCACTTAACATTAACAAACTTCCTTATTCACCTTGATAGGTTTTGCCAAAATTGCGTCTTAAATAATTAACACTGTGCCAACCCTTGTTTTTAACGCTAGCGTTTTTAACGATAATATCAAGTTTCACTCAACGTTTATAAATAATCCGCGAAAGTCTATTCGGGTGGGTCACAGTTTATAAGCTCTACAAAATTAATTAATACTAATGAATGTACTTAGTGCAGGTCCGAGGTCCCTGGATTATCTCGGGGTGTATTCACAATTTAAAATCTTCTCGTTGAATGAAGCAGCATTATGTTAAGCAGAGGAGATTGTTATAAAGGAGTCGTATAAAAGCGCTATAACGTTTTCTTTGCAGCCCTTTGTACGCTGTTTGCTGAATGTATTAATTTCTTTTGTGTAAAATGTGTTTGCTGCGGAAATTTAATTGTGGAATGAATGAACTGGTGTGCTGTTATTTAAATAATATGTTATTTTAATTGTAGATTAGATGTGAACCCAGATATCAAGTCCAGTCAAGTTTAATATAACTCTTTCAAAACTGTTCGACCAACTTTTATGATTAATTTATGTATGTTTTTTGTTGATGTATAAACTGGTAATGGTTGACTGAGATACCTACCACCTGATGATAAGCAGTGATACAATCGTTGATGGTGAGGTGCACTAGTTTATTAAGAACCTATTCACGCTAGTTTTGAAGACACCTAAATTATAATCGGACGGGAAAACCAAAGCAGAAAAATTATTAAGTATATTTTATTTCGAGATATCAGATCATCAACAGATAACTGGACAGAGTAAGGATTTTTTATCTAGCCCTTTTTTCGCTTTCTTTCTGTACAAACCGATTGCGTGGTTACACTTTCCCTGCCGGGCGGACGTGGTCTGTCCAATCTCATTTGAGTCGGGCATCCTTGTTGCCCACTTCTATTATATCCGTTATGGAGGATAGATCAATAGATAGATGTATTCTACCGTATTTAGACTATTTTAAGTATAAAAAGAACAAACTGAAAATAATCATTGTTTTTTCTTTCTTTGATAATGGCAGCTAATCTTCTAATATTGCCTGTTTTAGCCATAGGATTTTCGTCTTTACTTACAAATAAATAACATATAAGTCCCTGTTACTCTTTTGCAAAACCATACGCTTCAGTTTTCTTCAATAAAATTACAACATTGGTGGACTTTATTTGCATTGCGATTCAAAAGTTCCATTTAAGAAATAATTCACTTTCCATCAAGAAATTGGAGAAGTCAGAGGAGAGACGAAAAGAATTTCGCAAGAGGGCCTTTTTACTTTACGTAGATATTTCTTACAATCCTTTAAGCTCAATTTGTTTCAAAGGAATCGAAATGCGAGAAATCAAAATGTTTGCTTATTAAGTTATAAGAAACTTACGATTTCTACTTATCGACTGCATGACAACAGATTCTGAACTAATTGTGCTCCAATTTAAATCTTTGTTACTCGTTCATACGAAATCGACTAAACATCATCCTCATTTCAGCCGAAAGACGTCCACTGTTGGACATAGGCCTCCTCCCCCAAGTGCCGCCACAAAGACCGGCACGTTTTGCAACCATCGGATTCTTTCCAAGGCTTGCGGAAGGCCTTCCAATGCTGCGTCCAATTCTGGTAGGTACGCGGTCGCCACTCCTGAAACTTTCAGTCCCAGCGGCCATCTGTTCTGCGTGCAATGTGTCTTGCCCATTGTGACTTAAATTTAAACGACTAAATAGGTGTAGATCAAATAAAATAAAACAGTCAGACTACATTCAGGACATAATCCATAGACAAATTTCAGGTATTAGCTCATAGGATATAGAATTTTTATTGCAGGAATAATTCCCTATAGAATTATTTATTTACGCATGAGTGAAGCCAAAGGCAGAAGTTGGTTTATTATATTTTTGAAGATATATGGTAGTGTAGTTACAATCAAAATATAAATATATACAGTATAAATAAGAACATACATACTATTTTGACTTTGGTTAATGTTCATCTTTTTTACGACAGGTAACAGATATTTTTGCTATAATTTTTTATATGAAAGGACTACAATATGGTCCACTTTGTTAGCTTAAAATTAGTAACAAAATTTTTGTTGTTACTAATTTTAAGTAATTTTAAGCTTAAAAATAGATGAAAAAGATGATAAATTAAAAAAAAGTGAGTAAAGTTAACGTGATGATGATGTTAAAACACAGCTAGCTTTGAAGTTAATTAAAAAAAAAATTACGGATACAGGTACCTATTACCACCATACTTAGATATGTTGGGTTCCACGTATCCTTGCTTCGTTTTCTTTTGAAGAGACTGTAATTGCAGTCACATTAGACAAGTCAGCATTATTTCTAGACACAAATAACCACCTCTTTTTCACTGGCCAATAATGTCGTACGCATTGCGGTGTGAGTTACGATTATAATATTCTAAAATACATATTTGCTAAACTGGACTCAATCTTTCGGCACCGGAAATTTCCAGACCACCTTACCAACACTCATCAGGTGTGGCTTAACCTACCATCGCTTATCGGTCAAGTAACTAAGGGAAAGAACTAGCGGATAATCCGCAACGTTGAAAACTTATTAAATTTAATTTTGACAGCATCACTTTACAAGTATTTTATACTGAAAAATACAAATACTATAATATTATCATCATTCTGCCTTTGACCCACTAGCTATGAGATAGAAATTCTATAATCAAGTGTCTTAAAATTAAAACAGATTATAGGTCATTACCAAAAAACGGCAGGCTTCTAAAGGCGAAAATGGCCGGCTGGTTCGAAGCCAGCTGGGGCAAGGGACCGGCTTCTGAAAGAATGGTTCGGCTCTAACAAGAAAGGCAAAGAACGCCCTCCTTAACTTGAGCGCCGTTTGTAAATACGTCTTTAAAACTTGCTGACCTTGAAAATTCTTAATTGTCGTTTTTTCCACTCATTTTTACTAAATTTATTTCACCGGATATTTTGGTTTTTATTTATTTTTTTTCTAGAAAAATTCAGTGAGTTTTATTCACTTATTATTTTTGAGTCAAATTAATAAAGCGAATTATTATTAAGTAGAACTTAAAACTAAATTTCTACTTTAAGGGGCACGGGGATGTCATTGGATAATATTCCCACCGAAAAAAGGGGCGAAGACAAATCTTCGACGCCCACACCTTGGACCAAAGCCTAATATTTCAGAGTACACCTTCCGACGAAAGCCAGCCTGCCTAATCGATTTATAGCTTCCCCGTAGTTACAAAAATATATATTTATTAAACCAAAACATACTTCGTTTTTCTTTCCATTAGATAAATACGAGCTCGCTGTATCTTCTTACAAATGGACGCTGAGCAGATGTAAAATGTATAAAATAAATTGTACTGCAAACGTAAAAAAGGTTGATATGGGCCTATCAAGTTTCTTTTTAAGATATTTTATGTGGAGTTGTGATTATAAAATCTTGTGATGAAGGTATTTGATGTAGGAGAGTAAAAAAAGTACAGATAGGGGTTTATATGGTAGTTAAAAATCATCCAATAATGAATCCCGCCCTTGGGCGGAGCGATAAACATTGTCAGACTCTTACTTACTAAACAACATACCCCGTTCGTACGTCGCCATAAAGGTACACCAGGGTTAGAGCCTTCCTTTCAGACACAAACCCTTGGCCATAGTTGACTTCAACCCTTCTGAGGTACACTTATGGGTTAGAGTGCAGTTTCACTAAACCAATTCTTTTTTTTTAATCTTTATTAATATTTTTTTAATTTATATATTTTATTTATATATATTTTTTTTTTGATTGATTGAATAATTCTGTACCGTTTTACTATGTGGGTACAGAACCTTAACAAAATATAAACATTATAAGAACCGGTGTACCGGTTGTAGCCACAGAGTATTTCGACGGCTTCGCCATAACAAAAACATAGTAACAACTCATTCATTTACCAGACCCTTCTAAAAAACAAGCTTTATTATTTTATTCAACTTTCAAATATTGTGGTGACGTAATTTCGTTTGAAATCGTAATATTCGAGCATCTTTGGATTTTTACACAGCCTTTGACAATATGGTCAATTTTAATAAAATATTTTTTCATGGTGTTTATATTTGTGTGTTATATTATCAGAGGCTAAAAAATATTCAAAATACAACCCTACCTTAATATTCTCGATACAAAATTTCATAGTAAACACTCTAAATGTTACAGCACAATCGAACTAGGCTTTCAGACGCTAAACAATTGTCTCAGTAAACGTGATACTTATGTACCCCTCTGTAACTAAACCTGCCTAAGTAGAAACACACAAACATACAAATTTATAAATACAAGTAGTGAGAGCACGATCCAGCTTTTAGTGGGAGCAAACATTACTTTAACGTCATCCGGCGTGTTGGCTTCACGCTGAACACATTAGGGCCGAGCCAGTATCGACAAAATGATCTATCCGTATCATTCTTTAGAAATACTAGAATAAAATTTATACAATATTTTGGAAATGTACAAATAAAGCCCTTTCAAATAATACTAAACATGGGGTATTTATCTTATTTTTAACACATTACTTTTTGTCCGCCATGAGTTAGAATCAGAGTTTTAAGTTTACACGTGGATGAATGGAGAGGGAGAGGAAGGCCAAAGAATAGATGGATGGGTTGTTTGAGAAGATATGAAAGAAAAAGGAGTTAGTGATAGTGTGACGAGTTCCAGGACAGAGTGGACAAGGGCAGGAAAGAGATGACGATGTTGATGACTTTTTGTCCGCTAGAGGGCGCCTTATCAAGTTTTGTGACACATTACGTAGCTTAAGTTCAGCGAACGATTAAGACGGTATTTTAGGATCTATGAAGGAACAGATGAAAATACTCAGATACATACATAGCTTATCAAAGCTATAACACTATATTTTGTAGATTTTTGGCTTTGCTGTAGTCGGGTAAAAACTATATTGATACAGATGGCGAGAGATCCCTGATTGAGTAATTATATAGTTATTTGTGATGATCTTTTTGTCCGCTATGATGCTTTAGTGCAATATGATTTTTCCCACCAAAACAAAAAAAAACCGCACTTGGCCAGATTTATTATTTCGAATGTGCTTCTTTTTCTTTTAATATCTAACTAAGAGTGGTTAAAGTTTATAACTTTCAATATTTCATTATTCTACCTTGAATTTAATTATGAAAAGCCATACTATATCTCCTAGAAACCAAACAAAGTATTAATTACTTACAGAAAAGCTTCCAACGAAAGAAAACAGAAATAAACAATGAAGCGATATTAAACTATTTATATTTAAATTTATGTTACTTTTACTATTTCAATATAAACTGTTAGTCTAAAGAGCTACGTTCATATTTTAAAGAAATTGTTTAATAAAATAACAGCAACTTAGATATTTGAATTCTTTACATTTCTAGTAACTTTATAATTAAATTGTATACAGCAAATAAAACTTAAAGGTATTTTAAATTGTTTTCCGTATACTCCAGTATAATTTAAATAAATAATTAATTAAATAATGGATTATTTAATGATTAATTTGATATTTTTCTTAAAAATCATATTACAAAACAATTGCTCATTAAAAATGAAGAAAACAAAGTGAAGTTTAATACGTCTTAATACGCTCTTATATTACTCGACGTATTAATACGCTCTTATACTTCTTAAGGAGGAGGTTCTCAATTCGTTTGTATTCTTAAGATTGTCTGGTAGATATTGCTGACAACGATAAGACAGCCATTGTACCCATCTGGACGACTCAGTCAAGGTGGACGAGGTGGTGGCCGCCATCGTCAGGGTGGGCGGTTGCACGCCCGAACAGGTTCGGGCGGGCACCATCCGCGCTGACAGCACGGGCATGCGAGCCGTAACGGTAAGCTGCCCCGTGCCGGCGGCCAAGGCCATCACTGGCGAGGGCCGACGTCTTCTGGTGGGCTGGGTCTCCGCCCAGGTAAAACTGTTGGAGCCCAGACCTCTGCGGTGCTACCGCTGCCACGTGGGGCACCACGTGGGGGCCTACTGTGCCGCGGAGGTGGATCGCAGCGACCACTGCTACCAGTGTGGTAAGCCCGGTCACAGGTCTGCTGAGTGCCGGAATGCGCCGCACTGTTACGCATGTGCGGCGGCAGGCAAGCAGGCCGACCACCGGGCTGGGTGCAGGTCCTGCGACCCCCCGGCCAACGTGAAGGCCAAACTTCGTCGGCCCCCCACCACCACTACCGCCGCAGCCGCAGCCGCTTCTTCTGTCGCCGCCGCTGTTGCTGTCGCCGCCGAAACCACTGTGGCGGCGCCCTCTCAGAGGGCTAGGGAGGAGACTATGGACTGCCAATAACGGCCCCATTACGTCTCCTCCAGGCGAATATCAACCACTGCGCCCCAGCTCAGGATCTGTTGCTCCAGAGCATGGCGCAGTGGTCGATAAACGTCGCCGTGGTCTCCGAGCCGTACTTTGTCCTGCCCAGAGCTGACTGGGTTCAGGACCTGAGCGGCTCGGTGACCCTTATCTCGTCGGCCGCCGCCGGTACCCCCGACCCTCGAGGCCGTCACGAAGGGTCAGGGTTGCGTGGCAGCACGGTTCGGGGACATTGCAGTGGTAGGCGTCTACCTGTCCCCGAATAGAACTCTCGCCGATCTTCACGACTCCCTCAGGGAGCTGAATACCGTCGTCGCTGGGTATGGTACCCTCCCCGTGGTCGTTTGCGGGGACTTCAACGCCTGGAACATGGCTTGGGGTTCCCGGCTCACGAACCAGCGGGGCCGGATGGTGGAGGACTGGGCTCTGGAAACAGGCCTGGTCGTCCTAAACCGGGGTTCTGTCCCCACGTGTGTGCGAGTGCAGGGTGAGTCCGTGGTGGACATTTCGTTCGCCAGCCCCGCCCTGACACCGCGTGTAGTTGACTGGCGCGTCATGGAGGGGGTGGAGACATACTCGGACCACCGGTATATCCGGTTTGACGTCTCCGCCCAGACCTCGACCGCGCCGGTCCGACAGACCCCATGTGGTCCGCGTTGGGCGCTGAGGCAGCTGGAACGGGAGCTCTTCCTGGAAGCCGCGGCGGTGCAGGCCTGGGTGCAAGCACCGGTCAGGCCTGCCGACATCGACGTCGAGCCAGAGTGGTTCCGGGAGGCCTTGTCGCAAATTTGCGACGCGGCAATGCCCCGTCTCCGCCCAGGACGCGCCCGACGCCAGGTGTACTGGTGGTCGCCAGAGCTTGCGACGCTGCGCGCCGTATGCAATGCTGCGCGACACCGGTATACCAGACACCGCAGGCGCCGCTTCCGCCCGCCGGATGCGGAGGCCGTAGAGGCGGAGCTGTACAAGGGATACAGGGTGGCAAGGCGCACCCTCCGATCGGAGATAAAGCGGGCCAAAGACGAGGCCTGCAAAGCGTGGCTGGGGACGCTCAACGCTGATCCGTGGGGACGCCCATACAAGTTGGTGCGGGAGAAACTCCGCCCATGGGCTCCCCCGTTGACGCAGAGTCTCCGGCCACAGATCGTGGAGGGTGTGGTGAGCGCTCTGTTCCCTGCGCGGGGGGACCACTCCCCCCCGCCCATGGCTCCGCCACCAGCGGTGTCTGACGCGGACCACGTCAGCGACGACGGTACCAATGCTCCGGAAGTGACCGAGGTAGAGATGAGAGTGGCGGTACGCAGGATGGGTGCGAAGAATACCGCCCCAGGACCCGACGGCTTGCCAGGAAAGGCTTGGGTCCTGGCCATGGAGGCTCTCGGGTCTCGATTGGGGGGGCTCTTTAGCGCATGCTTGGAGAGGGGCCAGTTCCCACTTCCCTGGAAGACGGGAAAACTGGTCCTCGTCGCGAAGCCGGGGCGCCCTGCGGACTCTCCGTCCGCGTATCGGCCCATTGTGCT
This sequence comes from Mythimna loreyi, assembly GCA_029852875.1. NCBI lineage: Eukaryota > Metazoa > Arthropoda > Insecta > Lepidoptera > Noctuidae > Mythimna > Mythimna loreyi. The sequence continues at coordinate 11,708,159 of CM056780.1, read as the reverse complement.
GCTTGACGAGGTGGGCAAGCTCTTTGAAAGAGTCATTGCAGACCGCCTCGTCAAGCACCTAACACTGAAGGGGCCCGATCTCGCGGACGACCAGTTCGGGTTTCGCAGGAGGCGCTCCACGGTGGACGCCATCATGCGCGTGCGAGCCCTCACGACGGGGGATGCGGTGTCCCGGGGCAGGTGTGTCTTGGCGGTGTCGTTGGACATTGCCAACGCCTTTAATTCCCTGCCCTGGAGTTGCATTAGGACGGCACTCCGGTATCACCGGGTGCCCGACTACCTCTGTCGTACAATCGAGGCCTACCTGTCCGACAGGTACATAGTCTACCCCGGTCACCAAGGAGATTGGAAACGGCGAGAGATGTCGTGCGGTGTCCCACAGGGATCGGTACTAGGACCGCCCTTGTGGAACATCGGGTACGACTACGTGCTGCGCGCCGACCTCCCCGTAGGGGTCAGCGTGGTCTGCTACGCAGACGACACGCTGGTCCTAGCGCAGGGAAGGTCGTACCAGGCGGCGGTCGAACTAGCGACACGTGGGGTTGCGACAGTCGTTGAGAGGATCCAGCAGTTGGGACTCAAGGTGGCACTGCACTAGTCCGAGGCCATGTGCTTTCACGGCCCTCGGAACGCGCCACCAACGGGTTCCCAACTAACGGTAGAAGGAGTTCACATCGGCGTCGGGTCGACGATGAAGTACCTAGGACTTGTCCTCGACAGCCGATGGAATTTCGAGGAGCACTTCCGACGTCTGACCCCCAAACTCAATCGGACGGGGGCTGCTCTCAAGCGGCTCCTGCCGAACCTTGGGGGTCCAGACGCCTTCTGCCGGAGGCTCTACGCCGGCATCGTCCGGTCCATGGCCCTTTATGGGGCACCAGTGTGGGCGCCGACGCTGCGTAAACGCCCGGCGGCCCAGCTGAACGCCTGCCAGAGGGTCATGGCCATCCGGATGGTGCGGGGATACCGCACGGTGTCCCGCGAGGCGGCGAGCCTCCTTGCTGGCCTACCACCATGGGATTTGGAGGCAACAGTCCTTGCACGCATGCACGACCAGCGCGTGGAGATGCAACGCCGGGGCGAAGATCCGCTGCCCGAACATGTCGAGGCGTGGCGGAAGGAGCTCCGGCGAGATCTCATGGTGAAGTGGAAACAGCGACTGTCGCAACCCAGCGCTGGGCACACCGTAATCTCAGCGGTAGTGCCCCTCTTTGAGGCGTGGCTGGATAGACCTCACGGCGTCCTCACTTTCCGCATGACGCAGGTTCTCACCGGACATGGGAAGTTCGGGAGATTCCTGCACCGGATTCGTGCGGAAGAGACGTCCGGGTGTCGCCACTGTGAGGCGAGCCCGGAGGACACGGTGGAGCACACGGTGGAGGTGTGCCCTGCTTGGGAAGAGCATCGCCGTGTCCTCGTGGGGGTGATCGGCGGCGGCGACCTCTCGCGTCGGGCCCTGGTTCAGGCCATGGTCCGCAGCGAAGAGGAATGGCAGGCGGTCGCCTCCTTCTGCGAAGCAGTAATGCTCGTAAAGGAGGAGGCCGACCGCATAAGGCAAAGGCAACGGCGTACTCGCCGTAGCCGTCGCCGCCGCGATCCTGCCGATATCCGGCCACCGTAGACACTGGCTCGCGGACGGTGAGCAATGGGTAGCTCGCCGTCCGATCGTCTGGTAAGACCGAGTCCAAGTCGTCAACGGCGCGCACCGTTCCCGCGCGCCTCAAGGAGTTGTCAGCAAACTGCAGGGGCCCTTCAGGGTCGAAGCCTCCTGGAGCCTAGAGGGTATGTGAAAATTGTAACCTCGACTCCAGAAATAAGGCAAGGAAGGTACGGGGTAGGTTTTTTAGTCAGTAAGAGTCTGACACTGGTCTCCCGCTCCGCCCAAGAGCGGGTTTCGTCATTGGATGATTTTCACCTACCATAAAAAAAAAAAAAAAAAAAAAGCCATTGTACCCATAGATATAAGTTTCTGTGAAATTGTTACTATTTTGGTGTACAATAAAAACTGCTCTATTTATTCTATCAAGATTCTATCATTCTATCTACATCTGACAGAATAATTCAATTTTTATTTAGACGGTTTCAATTCAATTCAAAATATTTTATTTCTTTTCAGCCTAGATAGCCACTTATGAAACATTATAAGCTAGTGCACTATCCCAATTGGTTGTCAAAAAGGGTACATTTCTTAAAATTGAAGATTTTCATAAAATAATTATTCAGTAGATTGAAAATGATTTATATAGATATTTTATTTACCTTTTGCAAGATGGATGGTGAACAAAAAAGGAGTTAGTTGTAGCATGGTGGATGACAGTACAAAATGCACTTACTTTTTTTTAACAAAAAATAATTTATTAACTGGTCTACACTGTGATATACAAAATATCTAATAACACTGTTTTAAGCATACCTATATTGGGAGATAAACCACTTTTTAAAAGAATCACCATGGAGTTTCATGCCTGTTCTTCTCTATGGGACACGACCAATTTCGAACTGTGCACTAGCTTCTGAGGTTCTATAAGTGCCCATGTAGTCATAGGCCTAGGTAAATGCAAGAAAATGGTTTTGATGATGAATCAAAATCTGACATGGGAGCCGAGGCTAAATAAATTCCTGTAACAAAGGTGTGGACATTTTGAAGCCGAAAAACTGCATCAATGTCGTGTATTCAACAATTTTTTTAACACATTTATTCGAAAATAATATTATTTAAAGAAAATATTACGAAAAATACTTCTGTGCTGTTTCATTAAAGTATTGTATATGTTTAAATAGTACGGCCCAAACTACCTGGGTGTTTTTCTGTCAAATCCATCCAAAGGCCAGTCGTCAACGGCGCGTACTGTTCCCGCGCGCCATAAGGAATTGTCAGCAAATGCAGAGGCCCAGCTACAGGGCCGAAGCCTACTGGGGCGTCGGTACGGTTTCTTAAAGAACAGTCCGACCTCGGTATGATGGCTAAGAAGGAATGGGGTGGGTCGTTTACTCAGTAAGAATCTGATACTGTTTCCCGCTCCGCCCAAGGGCGGGATTCGTCATTAGATGATTTTTCGCTCTTTAAAAAAACACATCCAAAGGCTGTCTTTTAAAAATCCCCATTGTAACACCTTATTAATTTCTCCTACTATAATTGTATTAATGGTACCTTCAATAAAGAGTAATTATCTATCTACTTATCATATGGTCTACAGTAAAAAATATATCAATAAACTAGCTTTTGTCAGCGGCTTCACCCGCGTACATAAAATATAGCCTATGTCACCCAGGAGTAAAGCAACTTTCTATTGCTGCCAAAAATTTTTCAATCGGACCAGTAGTTCCAGAGATTACCTCCTACAAACAAAAAAACAAACTTTACCTCTTTATTATATTATAGTGTAGATAAATCAAACTTAAATTAACTTAACAGCTTATTTTTTCGTCTGCAACCAGCTTTATACGAATAACGAAGTCTCAACAACAATTGTTCGATTTTGTTCACAGATATATCGCCGTAATATACCAGTAGCCGTAACACGTACGGGGGTTCTCGTCATCCCTTCAACGCCAAATTGAGTTACCCAACAGAGTTAATAAAGAGGTCTGATCGTGCCCAGAATCACAAAACTACAATAACAACTACGACTTTCGTATAAAGCAAGTGGGAATTAGTAAAAAAGTCTTAAGGCACACAAGAGTAGACTTTTTCGATGGAAATGGTCTTTAATTTGGTCGGATAGTTTTTTTTTATACTGACTGAGATTTTTAACGTGAGTACGTCTTTACAATTCCTTTCATCATCATCAGCAAAGCTGAAAATACGGGTACGTGTTTCATTTATTTAATTTTCATATACAGCAGTGGTACATCATCATCAGCCTTATTAATGTTCCCACTGCTGGGACACAGGCCTCCTCTCTAGGAGAGGGAATGGGCCATAATCCAACACTCGGGCCCAGTGCGAATGGAAGGAAAAGCGTGACGTTGCCTTTTAATAGTTAGTCTTGTTTTAAAATTTGTTTGAAGCATTTAAATATTTTTACAAATTCAACATTGAAAACCAAATTGCTTTATTAAAACCAAAAATATAATATCAAAGTAATGATCCCAATAAACATTTTATTTCTGTACACCCCCTGAGTCTTACTTTACCCAGTACAAAAAAAAATACTCATAGGGCATCAAATATTTTACCTACATAGATGTCACAGAAAAGCCCAGCCCTCTGGTCATTAAAGAACCAACCAGTCTTTTTCTCGTAGGGACTCTGCAAAAGGGTCGAAGACTACTGGGGTCCAGAGTCTCTTTCTGAAAGGAAGGCTTGGTCCCAAAACGAAGGAAAAAAAGAAACGGGATAGGGTGTTTAGTCAGTAAGAGTAAACACTGACACTGTTTTTCGCTGCGCTCAAGAGCGGAATTCGTCATTGAATAATTTTTGCCTACCATAAAAAAAAACCAACCGTTTGCTAATTTTATAGTAAGTTACAGAAGGACACGATAGCGGATTTCATCCAATGGAAATGGCTCCCCTGATGGTTATTAAATCCGGGATTTATAGGCTCCCAAATCAGGAGTCGTGGGCTATTAGAGAATTAGCGGGGTTTTAAGATTAGGTGAAGTTGACAAGGCTTTTAGTTTGCATGTTTATAGCCAATTTGAATGCTAATTTAAGACTTATTAAACAGGACGTGTTAATTAAGTTACGATATTCTTGAAAATAAGTTACAGTTGGAGTAACGGTCATCACTAACTGTCATTATTACATACGAGTAGTTTAAAACAAAGTTGCTTAGATCCTATGTATGCTTAGATTTTAAAAAGTACGCAACGGATTTTGATGCAGTTTCTTTTAATAGATAATAGATAGAGATTATTCAAGAGGAATATAATATATTCAATATCAGTACCCGTGCGAAACTGGGGCGGGTCGCTAGTTATTAAATAAAAAGTTCTATCGTCCTTTTGTTTGTTTTCAGAGTAAATTTCTGAACTTTAATATGTACTAGGTTGATGACAATAATTAAACTCTTCTTTCTACTATTTAATTATGTAGCGTAATAAAAAATGTGGGGGTACTACAACACTACTGTCATTCTTCCCTTTCATAAAGTACATAATTAATTTATAAATCGTTACATAGTATAAAACAAAGTCGCTCTGTCCCTATGTATGCTTAGATCTTTAAAAGTACGCAACGGATTTTGATGCGGTTTTTTTTTAATAGAAAGAGTAATTTAAGAATTGGGCAATGTTGATATTAAATATATTATGCATGTATTACACATATAATCCTTCCTCTTAAATCACACCATCTATTAAAAACAAAGTCGCTTCCTCCCTATGTATATAGGGAGGAAGCGACTTTGTTTTATACTATGTAATAATATTATTTAAGTATTCGAAATATTATGTCATACTTTCATTTCTAACCGACTTAAAAAAAGAAGAGGTTTCCGAGGGTGACCGTATATGTATTTTTTTATATCATATATAAATGTAATATAAAAAAATACATATAGGGTAATTTTCCATATCATACGTACATGTATTTTTTTTATTTTATATATCATAATCTTTTATTACCATCAGACGAAATGCATCCACTATTAGATACTAGCTTTTGCCCGCGGCTTCGCCCCCGTGGTATTGGGGTTGGGGTTGGGGTTGGGGTTTCCGGGTCCGGGAGTGGCCTATGTCCTATCGGAGTGTATCCTATGCCTGTGCCAAATTTCATTCAGATCCGTCCAGCCGTTTTGGCGTGATTGAGTAACAAACATCCAAACATCGTAACTTTCGCATTTATAATATTAGTAAGATAGGTATCCTCTAAGTGTTGCTATAACGAACGATCCTTTGTATCTCATATCCATTAGACTCCCACAACCCTCACCAGGTCTTCGGTCCACCTTGTAGGACGATTTTCAATGCCGTCTTTCAGTAAGCAGCCGCCACGCCAGAACCTTTCGGCCCCATCATTTTATCCAGCTATTTTTATTTAAATTTTCACTATCCGCAACCAATGTGGTTACATTCTTCCATATTTTGATTCAAAACCACAAACGCATTCAACCACAGAATGGGAATGACTTTAATCAACGCAAAATGAACGTCCAAAAACATTCGAAAAGTTACATAAAATTTTACCCAAAGTTTGTTAAATTGTATTTTTCGTTTGACTTAACTTACCGGCTGGGGGATCAACAAAGTGAAATGAGAGAGCTTTAAGAAAAAAAACAATCATTCATCTTCAAGTCGAAGACATGAAATGAACGCGCAAAAATATGAGTGTGTTTTTGAGTCTCGGGGGCAATTTTACTGTTTTCTGACCTTGTGGGGATAAGGGTAATTTAGGAATAGATTAGTCCTTGTGTGAGTTCATTTTTTTATTAAAAATGACTTTTAAGTATACTAAACTTGGATCATGAAATCGTAGAAAAAGGATCTATTAAAAAATATGAATTAAACGTAACTACATTACTGAGTGCTTGGTTATTTCCGAAACATCGATACAATAAACGTTCAGTTATACCAATCGTAACTTGCCAAAGTACAGCACAAAAATATTAAATAGAACCAACTTTTTGTTAAAAATATTCTTGACTGAAATTCGGTAACGGTACGTGAGCATGAGACACAAATTATAGTGCACACGTGTGCGAGGGCAGTCCCAGGTCAACGTTCAACTGCCTGTTACTACGAACCCATAAAGGCTTGTAAAAAAATCAATACTTCATCATCATACCGTGAAACTAAAATAAAAACCGATGGCTACATTTGCTTACAACTAAATTTTGCAAAGGTAACCACTGAATAAATCCAGAAGGAACCGGTGACGCGGCAAGCCTTGAAAGTGCCTAAGCCTACCAAATGAATTGGCCAGAAGTAACTAAGACATAGTAGAAGGATGGAACTTCCCTGCAGTAAGAGCAAACATCCTGATAACAAGAAAAAAAAACACATCAAGAGTTTCAAATGGAATCAATAGTAAAATAGGATACATTTCTTTTTTAATTTTATTCCTTTTTACGCAAACCAGTACAAGCGCTTTGTAGAATAAGTGGGCTATCGTACTAATGAACACAATGACGTAACGCCCCGTAAAACACAACAGGTAACTCTGATAACAACATTTAAATACCTAAAGTAACAAGTATTTTTGATTATTCACCACATTTTGTATTTTTATACGATTATTTACGAGTTGTATAACAACTTGATGCAGATTGAAAACAAGACCCGGCGTGAGAGATCGTAGCCATCGATTGCCTCGGGGACACGCGGTCCTTCGGTTACACCTCCGCCATATTCCCTATCGTGTCCTCCAGGCGATACACACTATGGGTGGCACCCGGACGTTTCTTCCACCTCAACCTGACGCAGGAGCCCCCCGAACTTCAAAGGACTAGTGAGGACCTGTATCAGTCTAAAAGTGACCCACTCCTCAAAGAGAGTACTTACCTAAGAGAATAATATTTCGGTTTACTGGTTTAAATACAACAGTGTTAGATGATACGCATAAAGTATTTTTGCTTTATCAAAATTGGCTCATAGCAATAATGCTAAGCATAGCTCATTACTACTTTTATGGTGTAGTTGACAGTGACATGCTATTGTTTACGGTACCTTGACGAATTCAGAGTTAGTTCTACCATAAAACTTGGCAAATATAATGGCATGAAATGTATCAGAACATCTAGGGCAGCCCCACCAATCGTCAAAATGAAAGCCTTGGTTTTGGTGAGTAGATCAATTTTTTTTTTTCATGATTTTTTGCTAATATTTTCCGTTATTGTTTTTTTTTTCTTCTTGTTGAATCTTTAATTTGGAACAACAAACTATTACCCTTCAGGAACTGTTTATGTTGAGAGGGAAAAAACAAAGTGTTTGTTGCTAAAGGGTCCCGTCGGGTCCCAGATGATGTTCTTCTATACCACGGTTTTTGCACAGCCAAACACCACACTTGGTGTAACCTAATCATGCATCGCGGACAGGCTCTGCTCCCGCTCTGGCCCCGTTCCTGCCTGGACTCGGACTTGTCTAATGTAATTCATCTCTAAGAATAGATGTATATATATATATATTGTGTCATAAGTGTATCTGGTCATCTGTTGTGTATATGTGTAAGTGTGATGGGGTATGATTAGATGATTTATCAAGTTAAAAAAGGTATACTTTCACCACTTCGTAAACCTCTCAAACGATTTTTATGAATTTTTTCACAGATAATCTTTAGACCCTGAAAAAGAACATAGGCTACCTTTTATTGCGAAAAGACGCAGATGAAGTCGCGGGTACCAGCTAGTATAAAATAAAAGCTCTAATATTCAAATATAATGTATTTTGCAGTTGTGTTTCCTGGCTATTGTTCTCGTATGTCAAGCCTCTCCACGAAGCCTTAATCAACGCAGCTCAAGCGATCTGGATGCCCTATTGAAAAGGCGGGATCTAAATAGGTCAAACAATCTGGACGCCCTATTGAAAATGCGGGACCTAAGCATTATGACCGGTCTGAACGCCCCATCAAATAGGCGACACCAAAACAGCTTAAGCAATCTGGGTTCCCTATCGAACAGACGGCACCTAAATAGCTTGAGCCATCTGGATTCCCTATTGAACTGGAGACACCTAAACAGCTTAAGCCATCTGGATTCCCTATCGAACAGGCGACACCTAAGCAGTTCAAATAATCTGGATTCCCTATCGAACAGGCGACACCTAAGCAATTTAAATAATCTGGATGCCCTATCAAACAGGCGACACCTAAGCAGTTTAAATAATCTGGATACCCCATCGAATAGACGACACTTAAACAGTCTCGATACCTCATTGAATCGACGACATTTAAGCAGCTCAAGCAGTCTTGATACTCCATTACATAGACGACATCTAAGAAATCGGCTGCAGGGACTCACAAACAATAGACGACTTCTAAATAGTGTGGGAGATCTAACGCTAAGCAGAAGAAATTCCAATAATCTTCAGAACCTTTCGGCTGATAGGCGCTTGATGGTAAACTTGAATGCTAATTACTATTGGGACAAAGAACTTGGTAACCTCCGAAGTGATTCGAGTGCACCAGATAATAGTCCTCCTCCCCGAATAGAATCCCGGCCCCATGATTTCATTTAAGGCTTAATAAAATATGACATACAACAGAACACGACGACTGGCTATTCTCAAATGTTATAAAAACTAGCAACCCGCCCAGGGACTATTTATCAATATTTATATAATAATATGTTCGTTTCTCACCCAGGACAAAAGTTTGTGTGACGAGCACGTTCATTTGTTTTATGTATAGGTGTAATTTATGTTTATTATGCATGTATTTAGAATTATGTAAGTACGTTTATCAGTTGTCTAGTACTCATACCATAAGCTCTGCTTATTTTGGGACTGGAGGTGTTATGAAATATTTTTATTAAAATTAAATAAACTTGTCTTGCAATAAAGATACATCTGCGAAAATTAAGAAATAAGTAAAAAAATGGTTTGGTTAGAGAAAGCTGTTTACAACAATTTTTTTTTTGTTATTGTCCTATATATTATTACAGTCTATGTAAATTATGACGTGTATAAAATATAATTCATATTATTTATCTTTAACTATGATTATGATGTATGTAACAAATAAATTATACAATTCAGAATTTTTTGCGCGTTAATGATTGTCTTTAAGTACTGTTTAAATCCATTTTCTTACATTTTGAGTAAATAATTTTATGACATTTTATTCTTACTCAAAACATAATAATGGCTGATCCTTATGTAACATCTTACATTTACTTGAATATATACACAATACATGTTTATGCAAAATAATAATCATGAGACTTGTGACAAGCTTAGACTCATAAAAGCCTAATATTTCCCATTATTTTTTTTAAATCGTAAAGGTCATTGGGCACTTTGTTCGCGCATTTGACCTATGGCGTACACAAACAAACTATGGCAAGATATATAGATATATGTATGTGCAACACAGTGGTATGGGTCGCATTTTTGTGGGCAATAGGAGAATTGAAAAAAAAATATATTTTACTTACTATCATTAAGGCATTTTTAAAGCATTTTTGTAAAGAATTAACTCAAATCTACTGGACCGATTTCAAAAATACTTTTACTATTCGAAAGCCAGTCATCCCTAAGTGGTCTTGGATATTTTACCGTGGGGAAATTCTCACGGGAAAGAAACTATAATGTGCTAGTTTTATCAAAAGCAGTTGTTTTAAACTATTTAAGGGACCGCACGGTAGACTACTACTTTACTAGAGAGAAGGCAGTGGGAACATTAAAAAGGTTAATGTTGATGATGATGATTTATGAGATATAAAATTAAAATCAAGTTCTACTTTAATAATATTTATATTCAGCTTGATCAATATCTATTTTTATTTCATTTAAAAAGGCTTGGGCATAATTGGAAAAACGTCACGGCGTCTTCACCTTCTACATGACGCAGGTTCTACACAAACTCGATCAGTTCGGGAAGTTCCTGCACCGATGCGTGCGGAAGTGACTCCCGGGTGTCACCACTGAACCGCCCGTAGGATACGGTTGGGGTATGCCCCGCTTGGGCAGAGAACCACCCTGTCCTCGCCTAGCCTTAGCAAAAAAAAAGCCATGGTCCGAAGCGAAGAAGAGTGGCAGGCGGTCGCCTCCTGTGAAGCCTAATGCTAGCAAAGAGGGAGGCCGAACGCAAAAGGCCGAAACCTACTGGTGCAAAGGATTGTTTTCCAAAAGGAAGGTTCGGTCCCAGTATGAAAGGCAACGATGAAACATGATTGAATTTTTAGTCAGTAAAAGTCCAACACTATCGCTCGCCCCGTCCAAGAGCGAGGAACAGAGGATCATTGGGGTAATTGGATGATTATTCCACGAAAAAAAAAATCTAAAAAGACAGCAGGACAGGCATCAAGATGTAATAGGTGCACTATTACATCTTGATGCCTGTCCTATGATAAAAAGCTACGGTTATAACATGCACACGGCTTCCAACAGTGCGGCGGCCGTGTGTACACGAGCAGTAATACTGTTTAATGCCATTTCTTCCGATTCGTGTGGGATCTTCTAAAATATTATTGTCGATAAAATCATACATAGCAGAATCACAGGTTACACCTGTGATTCTGCTATGTATGATTTCTGCACAGATCGAATCATCGGATGCATGCACACTTTTTTTAACATCTCGCAGATCACCTCAAGTCTGTTCTCTTAGATCGTTGCCTATACAGTCATCCCAACCGCATATACTCTTTGGTACTGGTCGGCCTGTTTTTTCTATCCGCCAAATGTATAAAATGTAAAAACATGTCCTCTCAATCCTACCTCTTCAGGAATGTTTTGTAGTCAGTGTTATATTGTTAAAGTGTGTTCATATTTTACTTTTAGTATTACATAAATCTCTTACCTTAATGTGTGTTTAATATTTATTTAAATCGTTTAGAGTAGATTTGTTTATAATTCCATTCGCTTAATTTATAAAACTTTAGATAGTGATAAGTTATTGTAGGTAAGTCACTAAAACACTATCGACTAAATATTTGCATGCCTACACTAAAAGGCGGAATGAGTTTTAGTACCTACTCTCCCATTGTTATCATCTTTGTATCTACCACATTTTACGCAAATAAATGATATTATTATTATTATATTAGTTACAAGCGAGATAGGTATTTCGTTTTTATTAAAACATATTTATTTTGGTTGTAACACATGTTTCTACAATGCTAACAATAAAAACTTCTGTTTTATTAACCAAAGATTTTAACTTTTTAAAAGTTAAATAACTTTTTTCTGACAATGCATACGTAAAAAAAAATCACATATTTTATAAAGTGACACTGAAATCTACAATTTAAAACTAATTTGGTTAGTGTACACAAACTTTCATAAAGCGGGTCATAAACGCCCCATGACCTTTGTCGCAAGAATTCTATTTAATCGTAAATATTTTTTTAGACTATGTGGATAATGGATATAGCCCACTAAGAGTGGCCAAATTGTAACAATTTTGATGATGATAGGCACTTATCTACACTAATATAATAAAGAGGAAAAGTTTGTTTTTTTGTTTGTAGGAGGTAATCTCTGGAAGTACTGGTCCGATTGTAAAAATTTTAGCAGCAATAGAAAGCTGCTTTACTCCTGAGTGACATAGGCATAATATATTTTATGTGCGCGGGTGACGCCGCTGACAAAAGCTAGTAATTATTATTTAAAAAATAAATGTTAGCTTAAAATGCAAATTTTCATTTCAATAAAAAGTAAATTTCAATTGCATTTGTATGTTGTTGGCAAATCAAATATATAATTCTTATTATTTTATTATAATTTAACGATATGATCAGTTATGTTTTACCATAATGGAATAATCGTACATTTAGCTGTTTACATCGTTAAACGCAGAGTATTGAACGATTGATTTGTCTAGCCTACATCATAATGTAACTAGTGGTTAAGGTGATATATAATCATGAAATACGCCAATTTCCTGATATTTTTGAAAATATCACGAATGTTCAATTCTAAGGTCTGGTCATGACATATATAATATTATAAATAGGTTAATTCTAAATTCAATTCTAGTGAAGTATTCGGAAATTATGTAAATTAAAGTTATTTTATTGCATAAAAATTATATTTTTACATTTTAAAAATCTGCATTAAACTCCATAAGTAAATAAGACGCATCATGTGAGAGCCTATAATCATATTGCAAGTTATCAATAGTAGGAGAAAATAAAACACCAGAAAATCAATTTGTTTTATCACAACCAAATATTTTATTTATTAATGGAATAAATTATGTACTTTCAGATTTATAAGAAAGTGTAAACAAATGATTTATTCTACTAACCATAATACCCTTTATAACCGTGGGGCCCAAAGTAGCCGGAACCTTGTCTGTAACCATGTCCGTACCCTTGTGAAAACGAATTTCCATATCCATATCCTCCTCTATAATAGGATCCTGGACCTTCACCACCAGGAAATCCAGGAAATCCGATCCTGCTTTCAAATTTAGGTACGTCCAAAGGTTTTAGTGTACTATCATGTTCAATACCTTTATTTCCTAAATACTTTTCTATGACAGCATCTAGCATATCTTTACTATAAAGTGTTACAGTTTCTGTTGATTGGGGATCAATAACTTCTGAATTCGAAGAACTTGGGTTATTTTGTCTACCAGCGATAACTAAGTCATTAGGTGGTAGATGAGAGTTATCTGAGGTTATATGATACAAGTGTGGGTTTCCTTCTCTGCCAATATTAGGAAAATTATATCGTAAGGGGTTATTATTTCCTGAGTTCAGAAGCTTTATATTGTTCGAGTTATCCGTACGCATTTTGTGTCCTTCAAAGTTAGCATTTCTTAACTCCATTCGATTCGAATTTCTTCGTCTGATACTATACCGTTCTAAATTTGAGTTGCCTTCTCCGGCATTATTTGATAAGTAATTGTATGAATTGGGGAAATTCTGATTATTTCGATACTCCCAACTGCTTGACTTTACTGGGAAAGTAGTGATAGCAGCGAAGAAATAAAACTGCAATATAAGAAAGTGCATCAAAACTAAAATAAAAAAACTTCAACTACAACTAAAAGGAACAATAATTTAGTGGATATTAAAAGGCTCTTTTCCTACTCGTCGTACAACGTGAACATGGTTTAAAACAGTTCAAAAGCTTGCCAAACACAATTCGCCGCCAAAAAATAATACGACGCCCGAAAACTTAGTTGGCATTCGGAAATTCCATCATTTTATTTTAAAAACTTGTTCCAGTAAATTCGGGATTTTCAAACTTTGAAAGTTTTTGCAAAGCAATCGTCATTCTATTACTCAGAATCTCAATTAAACATGCAAGATATAGTTTCGATTTTTTATTTATAAATACTTTAAAAAGGTTCTAAGGTGATGAAAAAGCCCGCAGACTATCAAGGCGTGCTCCAAATGGCTTGATGTGCTTTTAACCCACCTGACTGCGGTAGCCACTGGGAGTGTATCTCCAATCTCTGTGATTGTTAGTTTTGCCGCTCAGAGCCTATTCCATTCATCTTCATTCACTGAACATCTATATCATTCGTAATTAAAAAAATCAAATTGGAAATTATACTCGTAATAATTGTGCTTTTCTATTCATATTTACTGTACTATGAAAAATCTACAAATTACAATTACATCCGTGGCCAGAACTTTAGTTTAAAGCGTTTTCTGTTTTGAATTATAGAGGAGTCTTGTCTACACCAAGTCCATCAGCAAAAATAGTTGAATTTTAAAAATCAATCCATGTGGCTGTTATAATCTAGGCAAGAGCTCTTTCTTTCAATGTAAAAAAATGGAAATGACAACGTTATCTTCAATGAATATTTTGATTATTTTTACTTCCTTTTTATCCTATAAAGTCTAAAATACCTCCTACAGATAGTATCAGAAACATTTTACTCACCAAAAGACTGATTTTCATTTCTATTTCTCACAGTACCACGCAGAGAAGCTGTTCTTTTCTTTTACCTAATGGCGAGGGCATCCAATACTTCAATATTGGTAGTAAGTACAGAAAGCAACAGCATAATCAGGTCGCCATTGGTCACACTTCCCGAAACAAATTATTTCGTAGTTTTCAAATGAAAAACCTCATTAGTCAAGTCAATCAATCGTTTCAACAATGCAATATAACGCTGATAAATAATAATTTGATCACGACATCGACAGAAAAAGTTGCAAAATTAATGTTTGAGCTAATTATAACACAAACTATACTGAAAATATATAGACGCATAAAAAAATATATTATTATTTTTATGCGTCTATATATCTCAAGACCCTGAGGTACTGGACCCTTGAAAGGCGTACGAGAGGTCGAAACTAACTCGCAGAAGCCCTTTTAGACGCTTTTAATGGAACGTGGTTCTAACCTGTGATTATTCCTGTGCGCGCTATGCTAATGCATCCAAGGTCAACCCTCGGTTGATGAAAAACTGTTGTAACACATGGAAAACAGAAATAATTGGGCCATAGCCCAATACACATACATACATATTTTTGGGGTCTTAATTGGACTGGAAACCCAATACAATGTGGAGAGTATGGCCCCCGCCAGAACAATGTTATATATCCATCGATAAGAGGCAGGGGGTGACTTGCACACTCAATAAATGGCCCATACCCAAAAACAGTCGCTAGCACGAAGTGACATAGCAACTAAAAGGCAACATATCCTGAGGTGCTTGAGTAGTGGAGAGGTACCACTGCTATCAGGACAATCCCGGAAGTACAATCAAGATCGGTGTACATCCTTCTCCCAAGCACGTTTGCTCTTGCGAATCTCCACTCAAGCCAGCCAATAAAGGCAAGAGAGAGGTAGGAGTTCTGTTCCTCATCAGTGTTCAATAGGGGCGGCCAAAAAAGGCAAGCCGGAAATCAAGAATAAAGCTTATCCCAGGAGATTGGGTCCGTGGGCTCGCTAATGCCCAACAGTTCGCCACAAAACTTCCAGGTGGGTTGTATCTCTCTAGGCTAGCTAGGTCTGTCGAAGCGCTCGAGCCCCATTACGATGTCAACGTCCAAATAAACGGCTATAAGGATAAATTATATTATAAGTAAACTAAGACTGAATATAAAACTGTAAAAGGAAGAAAATGGGTCATAGTCCAGCAAGACCCAGTCTTGATTGTAATAGTCATACCATACCTTAATTATTTTCTTCATTGACAGTTGCTACGTTCAACTGTAAATAAACTTATCCGCTGGAGAACCAAGGTTGCGGCCGTTGAATTCGAAGGTTCTGGAGTGGCGGCCCCGTATCGGAAGACACAGTGTTGAAAAACCTCCTAAAAGGTGGACCCACGACCTGGCTAGGGTTGCGAGAATCCGATGGGTGCAAGATGCACAGGACCGTTTGTTGTGGCGACACTTGGGGTAGGCCTACGTCCAACAGTGGACAACTTTCGACTGAAATGATGATGATGATGTCAAATTAACCTGTTCTATAATATGCCTGTGTCATAGTCATATGCAGGGTGAACGCAAAACAGGTCAAATAATAATAGTAATGCATGTGCAGTTGGCAGTATTGTGTTTACTATATATTTATTGCTGACGTACATACCTATAACACAATTAAATTAAATAATACACAAAACACCGTTTTAATTTCAGAAACAGTTTAATAAACATACCTTATTAATTTTTTTAACTAAAGAGTAATTTTTAATTTAGTTATTTATACAGAATGTCTTTACGCTAAGTAAAAACATGTGACGTATGCAATTGTTTTGGATCTCTGTATTTGTAAGTGAATATTTATTCCCAAATCAATGAAAGAGGGTTTATAACTTGTTATGTTTACTAACCGTAGTAGCCATAGCCACCACAACCGCCTCCACAACCGCCTCCATAACCGCCTCCATGACCGCCTCCATAGGCTCCTGCTCCTACCCCTATACCAGCGCTAAACCCAATCCCAGCACTAAGTCCAGCTCCCGCACCACCATAACCATATCCACCACCATAACCAAACCTGTTCTCAGTTTCAGTAACATTCTTATTCTGAGGCGGTAAGGCAACCGTTGTTAAAGTATTTTTATATAGTCTTTCTATTTTACGAGGCCTAGGATATTTAAATGTAGATTTTGGTTGATTCGGGTACCTTGGACCTTGATGGTAGGCTGTTTGAGGACCTGTGTCTACATTTTCTTTGTAAGGGCCTGGATTTATTTTTCTACCAGCATTCCAACTTCCAATTGGTACGAATTTCAAATTGCTTGAACCGCCTTCTTGGAAATTATTCGGTGAGAGGTTGTTATTTTCTGAGTTCCCTAGGTTTAAATTGTTTGTGCTCCCTTCTCTAAATTTCTTCAGTAAATTATCGGGTGTATGATCATATTCGTAGTCGAAAAATTGATTGTTTGATCGTCCATCTCTGCGAATATTATATACGTTATAATCTAAGTAATCGTTATTTCGATTGTATGAGTCTTCTTCTACTAAATTGTTTTGTAAAAGGTTAGGATTTCTTGAGTTCTGAATTGAATTTTGAAGATTTGAATTTTCATGAGTGTTAGAATTTATTTTTTTTGAGTTCCCTTCTCTGCCAATGTTTTCATAGGAGTTTGATTCACTTCGGTCATTTTCGTCCTGATCACTGCTTGACTCGTCTGAACACGAAATTACTATGGTGATGAAACATAGCTGTGGACAATAAAAATACAATTCAAATAGTCTTGAATACGTTTTCAATTTTATCTACACGGGCATTATGATTGGCCAATCTATGTAAGTATAAAATTGTAAAACTAAAGAGTTTGTTTGTTTTGATCTTGAGAACTACTGACTGGAATTGTAAAATTACTTCAATGTTGAATTTCGTTCCACGGCACAGAACAATAACCATACACGCAGGCGAAGCCGCGGCAGACAGCTAGTAAAACTATAATTACACTAATTTATACGAGTTATTAAGAAACCCTATGAAGTGACTGACTACTTTCTGAAATATGTGTTTTCACCACACGCTAAATTTAAATGATGTTTAATATAACACTTGAGACTTGGGTTGCCTAAAACCCGATCGTTTATGTGAGAAGGGTTACGAACCATCACCACACTGTGTAAACCGCAAAGAGCAATGGCCGTCAGAGTCATTAGAGGTTATCGCACGAACTCTTGAGAGGCGACTTGCATGCTGGCCGGGATCAGGACGCAAAAATACTCGTGACACTTCACCGGCGGAGCGAGAAATCGAAGGCATGGAGTTAGAAACTAGTGTAGCTAATGATGGTGGTAAGGCAAGAGAGGCTCCTGCATCTTACCACAGGCCTCGTAACAATCGAGGTGGTCCGACCGGTGCGTGGAATAAATCTTGATTTTTGACGGTTTCCGCAACTTAAGTACTTTCGGGATACGCTAGCCGAATGTGTCGCATGGAAGTGGAGTGGTTTTAGTCAATGAGAGTCTGACAGACCCCTTCCTTTCACACTAAGGCACAAGACATTAAGATTCCACCAGAAGAAAAAAAAGAATAGTACTAGTAGTTCTAGTAGTAGTTCTTATATGGATCCTGTCTGAAATAAATGCTTTACTACTAGAATTGGTGTTCGACGGCCAATGGAACATAGTTCTCACTATAAACGGCTGTTGCTCAGGTTGATACGGGAGGTTTTTCCACATTAACGCTGTTTCACAATTAAAAGAGCCCGAGTTGTACCCTACCACCGGCTTTGTTGAAATCAAGGTAGTCCGGCCAGTGCTCACTGCTAGTCCAAGAAAAAGTATGACTCCATGAAGTTTTCAGTGACACAGGGGCTTTTGTATAGTGAATGTACAACATGCCTCACATAAACTGAAGGAACCCTATGGAGATCGTTTCATTACTGGCATCATTAGTACCATAAAATCTTTAATTATCTGGAGGACATGGCATACTTTGACCAAATTTGCCGCATGGAAGAAGTCACACTGCACCTTCATTGCAGATATAGAAAAAAATCTGGTCGATCTACTTTAACGAGAATGTCATCTTGCCGAATAACGCTGCAAAGAGGGTTTAATTCAAGAAAACAGGCGAATTACGTACGAAAAGATTGAGCATACTCTGCAGATAAGTTCGGAAAGCGTTCACAAGATTCACGAACACCCAGTTTGCCGCTGGGTGCCGCAAAACTTCACGCCATGATATGATTAAAAAATATGAAACAGTCTTGGCGCGTTTACGACATTGTGACAGGTCTTTGGATGTCGTTCATATCAAGTCTTTGGATAAAATTTTGGGTGTAACTATCCAGGGATCCCGGTCAAACAGAAGTGTTCTTATATCGGATTTTTTTTTTCGAATATTCAGCTTACGGACCGAACTACGTTGAATGCATCAGTCGATAGCTTGTCTGTTTAAAAACGAATCAACACCTACGAAAATAAAGCAATCAAGAAGCCCAGGGCAAGTTTTCATCCCTATTTTCTTCATTTTGACGGGATATCTGATTTCCATTCCATTACGAGACCAAAAGAGCATTAAAAATGCCTGCCAAAAGTTTTGCCTGCAATGAGCAATAAGCGACCGAACACCGGGCTCCGCGGGGTACTGCTTCTGTACTAAGGGAAGGAACTTCCTGGCCACCACATCGGTCAGAGTCTTGGAACACCCTCCATACAGTCCTGATCTGGCACCGTATGACTTCTTTTTATTCTCTAAAATAAAAATTCAGCTGAAAGGGATACAGTTTTAATCGCTGGAATACGTACTAGCCACGTTCGAGACGGCCGTAGGTATATACGATGGAAAAAATATGTCGAAAATTGGTTCAGATGCATGAAACTTTCGGTGGAGACTGGTGTAGAATTCTTTGAAAAGATTTAATAAAAATATTTCATCCATAAAAGTCATTTTTTTAGTTTCTTAAAACTTTCTGATTGACCCACACATTTTGTAGTTTTGGAACAACCTAAATTATGATACACGCTGTGCAACTGCTGCACAACAACTGCTATCGCAACCCCGTGTGTCACTAGTTCGATCGCCAAGATCAGAGATCACGTAGTCGTACCCGATGTTCCACAAGTGTGGCACTAGTACCTATCCCTGCAGAACGCCGAACAACGTCTCTAGCCATCTCTACTCTCCCTGGTATCCAGGGTAGCTCATGTACCTGTCACATGTTGCGATCTTATACTTGTATATCGTCATTAATTGTGTTTTGTAACCAACCAAAAATTACATAAAATTTTGTTCTTTTATTATTTCACTACACTATTTATATGCTTACTATGTACAAATCGATACATCAACATTTGGGCTACTTTGAGCGTATAAAAATGTATATATACTAGCCTTCCGCCAGCGGCTTCGCCCACGTGAAAGTAGAGTTCTCCATACAAACTTCAGACCCCCATTACATCCCTTTAGGAGGTGAATTTTGAAAAACCCTTACTTAGTGTTCACCTACGCCATAAAAAGGCCTCGTGCAAAATTTCACTTTCCTAGTCCCAGTAGTTTTGGCTGTACGTTGATATGTCAGTCAGTCAGTTTCTCCTTTTATATACATAGATTTTTTTTATTTATATAAACCAGTGCTTGACTGCGAACCTACCTGATGGTAAACTGCAATGCAGTCTTTAATGGTGTTGTGCATTAGATTATTAAGAGCGTATTCACTCTAGCTTTGAAATCTAAATTATAATCGGACGGGAAGACCGCAACAGGTAGGTTGTTCTAGTCCTTCGATACAAGGTGTAAACGACGAAGCGAAAAGCTAAGTCGAGACCGTAGAAGTATAGCCTCCACTTAGTACATCTGATTGATCAAGAACCTAAATTCAACGTCTTTTTCTATAGCTCCAAAGAAATTATAAAATGTTTGTATATCTTCTTTTAGTTTGTAGATTGTTGGCTAGCTATACGTTTTGGTGCATACTGTAAGTCTAGCAAGCAATTAATAAATAAATAAAGTAGGTATACTCGTATCTTAAAATGCTAAAGAAGAAATACTTCACTTACCAAAAGAAGGAATTTCATTTTGTCTTCATGGAAGCAGAGTAGGGTTTCTTACTAATCAAATACATACATCTCTAAGTTCTTAATATAGCAATTTAGCGCTAAAACCTAATCATCGATTTTGTCACGGTTTCCTCTACGAATCAATCGTGAGTTAACAGGTTATAAAGTTGATTAAACAATCGATTTTATGAACACGATTCAATTTCAAGAATTGAAAAGATTTTCTTTTTGAGTATATTGATGATTTTATAATATACCTATTAGGTTTTTAATACCATGCGCATTTTTTAAAATGCGTAATCTCCGCAAATATACATGGCAAACAAGTTTTTATTGTAATACGTAGAATACGCATGCAGGACGCGGCGTGTGGTACCAGACAGTTGCCTCGCATGCTGAGCAATTCCGGCTTTGTGATGAAATATATATAATTACTAGCTTTTGCCCGCGGCCTCGCCCGCGTGATATTGGGTTGGGGTTTCCGGGATAAAAAGTAGCATATGTCCTATTCCGGAGTGTATACTATGCCTGTGCCAAATTTCATCCAGATCCGTCCAGCCGTTTTGGCGTGATTGAGTAACAAACATCCAAACATCGTAACTTTCGCATTTATAATATTAGTAAGATGTGTAGCCGTGAGACACACTTGTTGCGGTTTAAACTTTTTGTTGTTTTTGTTTAAATTTTCAAAACTGTTTAGTGTGGTTTGCAAGCTAAATATTTTTTTTTCGTTTTTCTTTCAGAGAGATATAGAAAACATCCTTTTAAAAATATAATGTAATTAAAACCTATATCTTCATGTATAATGTTTGATGATGAAAGCGTAGTGTAAGATAAAAATAAAACACTTTAATTTCATAACATAATTTGTTTACCTGCTTTTATTTATACAAATTGATATAAATTCACATTAGCACAATCACAATACATAGTTTATTAATCGAAACTACTTTTGAAAATTGTTGGTCAATCTCAAGATGTAAATGCAGTTTTTTTTAATTTATTTTCTATAGTAGGGCCAACCAAGACCAGCCCCACCGTAAGCACCGGCTCCCGCGTATCCACCGAGATAACCACCCAGGGAACCACCCAGGGAACCACCCAGGGAACCACCCAGAGAACCACCCAGGGAACCGCCCAGGTAACCACTAGCACCAGCACTACCTCCGGCGCCAAGGTATCCGAATCGTGAATTCAAATTTAGTAGCTCATAATCGGTAAGATCATTAGAACGACGGAAACCACCACCTAAACCGCCTCCAACACTGCCACCAATGTGACCGCCAATTCCACCATAAGCGCCACCACCTATACCACCACCAATACCCCCACCAAGACCACCTCCTATGTTACCCCCTATACCACCATAAGCACCACCACCAATACCACCGTAAGCGCCTCCACCAATACCACCTTGAGCGCCACCACCTATACCACCGTATGCATTGCCACCAATACCACCACCAATACCCCCATTAATGCCACCCCCAAGATGACCTCCAATACCACCCTGAGCGCCACCACCTATACCACCGTATGCATTGCCACCAATACCACCACCAATACCCCCATTAATGCCACCCCCAAGATGACCTCCAATACCACCCTGAGCGCCACCACCTATACCACCGTATGCGCCGCCACCAATATTACCACCAATGCCCCCATTAATGCCACCCCCAAGATGACCTCCAATACCACCCTGAGCGCCACCACCTATACCACCGTAGGCGCCGCCACCAATATTACCACCAATGCCCCCATTAATGCCACCCCCAAGATGACCACCGATTCCCCCTCCCAAATTTCCTCCCGCTCCACCACCGATACCACCACCGATATTACCACCAATACCACCACTAATACCACCGCCAATGCCACCGCCAATACCCAATCTTTGTCCTACATAGGGTAGAGAGCTATACAGGCCTAACGGTGTACTAAAGTAATACGGCCCAAACTGTCGATAGAAGGAATAGGGGCCAAATCCATGATAATGATAATATACGTCATCATATAATGGATGCCCATATGGCCAATAATTAGCTTGGCATAATTGGACTATAGCCCAAAGAAGAATCTGAAAAAAAAGAAAAAAATATGGATTAATTAATTGATAATTAAATGAGTAGATTGGTTATACAGACCTAAATATTTTTTATAAAAAAAAAATAGACTTTATTTATTGAATAGTTTTTTCTTATGGTAGGTAAAAATCATCCAATGACGAAGCCCGGCCTTAGGCGGAGCGGGAAACAGTGTCAGACTCTTACTGACTAAACAACCTACCCCGTTCCTACATCGCCATCTACACCAGGGCTAGAGCCTTCCTTTCAGACACGAACCCTTGGCCCCAGTTGGCTTCGATCCTTCTGCAGAATAGTTACTAGTAGTTTGTTGTAAGCATGGCAAGCGAGTAATGGGTAGCTCGCTATTCGATGGCGTGATTTTCATCGTCGACATTGTATTTCAAAGTGTTATGTCAGCCCAATTGACAGGGCCTACTTCTAGGACCAGTGACTGCCAAGACTATTTTTTTGAGGTAGGAACCTTGCAATATTTTTTTTAGAGTGGAGAAAGAGAACGTATCAGAATTTTACTGACTAAAACCCAAAAAAAATATTGTTATTTATTGTGTTTTATATCCTAGGTATTTAATTATTTTATATATTTATGTTTTTTTATAAAGTTCAAACAATCCGTTAACAGTACACTGCAAAGTACCCTCTCTATTATTTTCTTACGATCCATCCTAACGTTGTCTGGTACATATCGCTGTTAGCGACTAGACCACCACTTTCTGACACTTTTTGGTGTACAATAAAGTTTATTCTATTTTCAGTTACGTTGTGGACAGCGAGTAATGCGTATCTCGCCGTCTAACCGTCTGGGCTGAGCTCAAGTCGTCCACGGCGCGTTTTGGAGATGTCAGTATAAACGTCGAGGCTCAGCAGAGTTGAAGCCTACCCAGGTCAGGCAAAAACAGAACGGGGTGGTTTGTTTAGTTAGTAAGAGTTCTGACACTATTTACCACTTCGCCCAAGCGCGGATTTCATTACATGATTTTTCCCACCATAAAAAACGCGAGGCGAGGCTCAAGTGGAAACCTACCACTACTGAGGAATTAATCGCTCAAAAGACTGGTCGATTACGATCCTTGAACGCAACCGAAGGAACACTGCATTTTAGCCAGTAAAAGTCTGAAAGCTCCATACTTTTTCACTCAGAGATAGAGGAGTCAATGATTTGTCACCTCAGTGACAAAAAAAAAAAGAAAATGACGTTGCCGGGTTTTTTTTTTACGGTGGGCACAAATCATCCAATGACGAATTTCACTCTTGAGCGGAGCGGGAAATAGTGTCAGACTCTTACTGACTAAAGACTCCACCCTGTACCTTCTTTGCCCATCGCACGGGGGCCAAGCCTTCCTTTCACAAAGAGAACCTGGGCCCCAGTAGGCTTCAACCCTTTTGCAGAGTCCCTACGACGTTCCCGGGTATCATAATTATATTAAAGTCATATATATAAAGTTAGCCACAGACTAGTATGTTGAATTCACTATATGTTTGTAGAAATAAAAAGACAGTAAATATTTATCTAACTTACCAGGCAGAATGCTCTCATTTTAATATAGTGCCGGTGGTATCGTGTCCACCTCAGTTTCTAATATGAGAGGTATCAAGAATGAGTGGCAGTTATTAGGGGATTTAATGCTATATTTGAATCGAAATTTTCACGGTTAAAATCAATTTATTATATTATTTGCATGTAACATAAGCCGATTAAATATAATAATATCTGATAACATTTATTTTCAGAAAATCAATATTTAGTTGTTATGTCTATGACTTTGCTTTTCAAAAAAAGAAATCTGTAGAACTATAATTTTTTTCGAGAGAGTGAAAGAAAGACTTTGCATTGAGATGACAGGAGTCATCTCAATGCCCAGTCACGTGATCAGAACAAAGGAATTGGGGGCGAGACAAACTCAAATCGTTCGACTTTAACGAAACTTGATCAACAATCGTGGCTAGGGAGGCTAAACATACTTTTCAGTGCTTCAATAGTTGTTGTACCTATTGGTTATGGACGAACAAACTATGGGTTTTTTTATGGTAGATAAAAATCATCCAATGACGAGTCCCGCTCGTGGGCGGAGCGGGAAACAGTGTCAGACTCTTACTGACTAAAAAACCTATCCCTTTCCTCCCTTGCCTTATTCCCAGAGCAAACAAACTATGGGTGGCAATTTAGCAATTGACAAAATGACTTGTTAATTTATGGCTATAATCATTCTGGAATGAGCAGTAACCGATTTATGGGTTTCAATCAACGTCGGGGGGCTGCGCATAACCATATTAACTAGTTCAACTTATTTGCCGCGTACAGAATTTGAATTATAATATATATATTTTTTTTTTAATTCAATGCTTCATTTAAAATTGTTCTGAATTATCAATCCAAGTCAAAGTAAGGCATTATTAATTTTAGTATTGAAACATGTACACAAACAGACAAAACCATTTGTTTGAGTCAATCGATAAAAATACGATACCTACAGCAGGATACAAAAAATAGCTATAGTATAAAGACATAATAATCTATCTATATATATAAAATCCTTTGTCCTGAATGACTGACGGCTCAACGCACAATCTAAACCGCTGATGGTATCGAAGCCAATTAGGGCAAAGGGTTTGTGTCTGAAAGAAAGGCTCTGGCCCTGGTATCTATGGCGATGTAGGAACGGGGTAGGTTGCTTAAGGTAAAAATCTGAAACTTGGAGAGTATATCCTTTATAGCAATCCGATAAGAAGTGCTTCTAAATAACCTCTTTGGTAATACATTTTGTATAGGACAATGTGATTCCTTGGTCCAATCTAAATCAAATTTTGCATGAACATTCTTTAACAGAATTTATGAAGTATAAATAATAAAAAAAGGATTAAATTTAAATTCATCCTTTAACTGGGTTAAAAAGGAGTAGGAAGTTCACACGCACTTCACATGATATGCGTCACCTCCTTTCCTGCTCAGCGTACACTACCGTATGTACCTGTTGTGAGGCGAGCCCGGAGGACACGGTGGAGCACACGGTGGAGGTGTGCCCTGCTTGGGAAGAGCATCGCCGTGTCCTCGTGGGGGTGATCGGCGGCGGCGACCTCTCGCGCCGGGCCCTGGTTCAGGCCATGGTCCGCAGCGAAGAGGAATGGCAGGCGGTCGCCTCCTTCTGCGAAGCAGTAATGCTCGTAAAGGAGGAGGCCGACCGCATAAGGCAAAGGCAACGGCGTACTCGCCGTAGCCGTCGCCGCCGCGATCCTGCCGATATCCGGCCACCGTAGACACTGGCTCGCGGACGGTGAGCAATGGGTAGCTCGCCGTCCGGTCGTCTGTAAGACCGAGTCCTAGTCGTCAACGGCGCGCACCGTTCCCGCGCGCCTCAAGGAGTTGTCAGCAAACTGCAGGGCCCTTCAGGGTCGAAGCCTCCCGGAGTCTAGAGGGTGGTGGGAAACTGTTACCTCGACTCCAGGAATAGGGCAAGGAAGGTAAGGGGTAGGTTTTTTAGTCAGTAAGAGTCTGACACTAGTCTCCCGCTCCACCCAAGAGCGGGTTTCGTCATTGGATGATTTTCACCTACCATAAAAAAAAAAAAAAAAAAAAACCGTATGTACCTGTACGTACACTACCGTATGACTTGTACGAGGCCTACGAAAGAGTTGTCCAGATGGTTAAATATTGGTCGAGCAAAATTTGAGTCAAATCGACACGAAAAAAAACGATTTTGGTAGACGTCCACTCCATTTGGATTGATTTTGCATTGTCAATGGCTACCTTTTAAGATGCGGATGCTTTGTATCCCTGTGACACCAACGAATTCGCTTTTTAATTTTAAAAGAATGCAATTCCCGGTATATCTTTTGCGGTAACAGTTAACAATGTACTTTGACTTTACAAATATTTCCTACTTCTAGGCGGACTAGTGCTATTAAATAATTAGATACAATAAAAAAATGTACTAAAAAAACTAAACAGAAACATTTTCGACTTCTACACGGACGAAGTCGTGGGAAAAAGTTTATAGTAATATATAATATATTTGTAAAACAATTTCCTATCAGAAGGCAACATAATTATAATTTTATGTCACAGAAAAAATATTTATTTTGTAATAGGTTTCTATTTTCTATTCTAATAACTTAATACATATTGTTTTTCAGGTAGCTACACTATGCGTAAATGCATATTGAAATACCAGATTCCAACGTGGCTTCACCGATGCGATTGTCGAAAAATATCCTATGGGAATATGACTCCTAGGAGAAAAGATAATAAGTGATCCTTATACTACTCCACGAAGTGGTGTCCCCATGTGCCAGCTGCTCCAAGTTGCTTTCAAATCCGTGCCTGAACATAAAAAAAAAATTGAAATTTAAAAACAAGTTTTCAATGAAAATATATTTTTCATTACTCATACTCTGAAAGTAGGTATAAAGTTACCTCCGGACAGGGTTGGAAGAAGTACTTTTACTCCCTAGGGAGTTTTACTTTACAACTGACAGTTGTTTTTTTGATATTGAGACAGCAAATATTTAAAAAAAAACTAGTTCTATTTTGACATTTCTATTGAACCGTGACCCGATTTTTTATACTGCCAGTACAATTAAAATGACATAGAGATAGAAATAATTTAAGAATACTTTTTTTTAATGACTTTATTTTAATTAACTTTCAACTATTTCATTAAAACTAATATTATAATTGAAAAAAATGTTGACCTGACCCATTTTTACAATGATAAAATGAAAAATATTGAATGAATAGCCAGACGACGACTAAAAAAAAAATGGCGGGTAAAGTCTCTCTATAATCTGTGGCCGATTTGGTCTTTCTTGATTTTTTTTTTTCGAGGTTTAGATTTTTGTTTCAATTTTGCTAAATCGTGTAAATACAAATTTCTTATAACAGTTTATAAGAAATTTGTATTTACACGATAAGTTCATCAACTTCAGTTATAAATTTAACGCAAGATTCTTTGAGGAAAAAAACCACTTACCGCCTAAATCAAAAGAAATATACCTACCTAAAAACATACGAAGGCATTTGACGACGACTCAGGTTTTTATTATTATTTTTATTTTCCTCGTATTCGTAATGAAAAGCACAGTGTTTACCTTGGATTAAATAGTACATTGTTCTACGAGGGATGAAAGTTAGTTATTTAGTGCCGAGAAATTTCTTGGCGACCGAGCGAGAGCGAGGTCGCTAATAGTTCGAGGGACTAAATAACTCTTGAACCCGAGGTAAATACTGTGCTTTTCATTATGAATACGAGGAAAATAAAAATAATAAAAACCTGAGTCGTCGTCAAAGGTCTTCGTATGTTTTTAGGTAGGTATATTTCTTTTGATTTAGGCGGTAAGCGGTTTTCTCCTCTTCAGAATCTTGCGTTAAATTTATAACTGAAGCTGATGAACTTATCGTGTTAATAAAAATTTCTTGTAACAGAGATTTAGCAAAATGTAAACAAAACTCTACGCCTCGAAAAAAAAAACAAGGAAGATCAAATCGGCCACAGATTATAGAGACTACCATTTACCCGCCACATTTCAAATAATTGAAAGTAAATTAAAATAGAGTCATTAAAAAAAAGTATTCTTAAATTATTTCTATCTCTATGTAATTTTAATTGTACTGGCAGTATAAAAATTCGGGTCACGGTTCAATAGAAATGTCAAAATAGAACAATTTTTTCTTTTAAATATTTGCTGTCTAAATATTAAAAAAACAACTGTCAGTTGTAAAATAAAACTCCCTAGGGAGTAAAAGTGCTTCTTCCAACCCGGTCCGCAGGCAATTTTACACCTACTTTCAGAGTATGAGTAATGAAATAGTACATTGTTATACGCAAAATTTTCAGCTCAATCAGTAACTGGAAAGTGGATCAAATTTAATTTACAAAATAAGATGACAAACATCCATCAGGCGAAACTAATGTAAAGCTTGTCACAAAAACACAATTGAACCAATTTGACAGAAACTTGGCACAGATAAGATGTGAACAGTTAACTGACTTAAATGGTTTCGCATTATATTCGTATTTATATTATCAGGATTTACTGTGGATTTAAAATCACCTAACTACCTCTTTCATCATCATCATCATCATCAGCCTTTTTAATGTTCCCACTGCAAGGACACAGGCCTCCTCTCTAAGAGAGGGAATGGGCCGTAATCCACCACGCGGGCCCAGTGCGGGTTGGTGGATGTCACATGTCTTCGAATTTTTGGTTCTAGGACATGCCGGTTTCCTCACGATGTTTTCCTTCACCGTTTTGAGAGCAGTGATGATGAAATAAATTACACAAAGTAATGCGCCTGGCTGAGTTTGAACCCGCGACCTACTACACGCAAGTCGGGGCCGTTACCACTCGGCCACCACTGCTCTAAGGTACCTCTTTGGTACTGGCAAATTGCTCGAATAACAAATACTCGATGGGACCAAAAGGCTCAGCCCCCCTAGGCAAGTTACAATCGTATCGTTTAGAGTTAGCATTTGTAGTTGTGTACGCCCCCAGTTCCCTTGTTCGGAAGTCATATCAACAAAGGTTTTGGGGGCGTGGCTATCTACAAGCGCTAACTCTAAACGAAACGATTGTAACTTGGCTAGGGGAGCAGGAGACTTCGCACCGTAAGACGCAGCGTTAAAAAGCCTCCCACCAGGTGACCCCATGACTCGGTAAGAGTCAAGGGAATCCGATGGTTGCAAAACGCAAAGCACCGTTCATTGTGGCGACAGTTAGTGGAGGTCTATGTCCAACAGTGGACATCTGTTGGTTGAAATAATAACACAATAAAGGGTTTTTGCTCAGAGACGTTTTGACTTTAGATTTTTTGTTATTGACAAATTTTATCTCGAATAATTTAAAAGTATCCAGTAAATGACTAAATTAAAATAATTTATTTGAGTTTGGAGTTTAATTTTTGTACTCTCATGTCTCCTATTTTATAGAAGTGGAAAAACCTTTAAGCACTCTGAGCACTACTTTCCCTCTCTTCTCATTTTCTACCTTTCTTTATTTTTTTTCTTCTTTTTGCCAAACGAATTTAATCCTGGTATAAAAGTATACTCTCTGCTATTCGGGGATATGAGCATACCAGAGTAGAAGTAACAAACATACACTCTCACATACTTTAGTCTGTATAAAAATGTATATGATACTATAATATGTATAGATTTTTTATATAGTAGTGTAATTTATTGAAATTATGAAATCAATTATACTAAACCGCCTAGTTAGTCGCAGGACTAGCTATTATATACTATAATATATAATAGCTAATCCTGTCCTATAATATATAATACTACTGCTATATTACCATAATAGGAGTAGTAAGTTGTACTATTATACTAACAAGCATGACTATTGATCCAATTTAATGATCTTGTGTTTGTCAAACGAATTGTTATATGTATTGTTATAACAATTCGTTTGACTTGATTAATGGTAATGCTATGAGTTTTTTTGTAGATTCTCGTTGATATCTGAGAACCGGGATTGGTGCCCAGTCAGATACTGTACTGCTTATACTGATTCACCCAAAGCGTCATGTCAAACGGAATAGTAGAACATAACCGTCTACCTTTCTGTTAAACTATTGAGTCGATTCTGGAACGCAAAGAGCAGTTAAAAGGTTTAGGTGGGTTTAGTCAGTAACAGTCAGATACTTGGAGTATCCGTATAACATAAGTTAACATCGATAAATACATTAAACTTTATTATACACCAAAAAGTAACAGAACTTATGGCGGTCTTATCGCTGACAGCGATATCAACCAGACCACTTTAGGATGGATCGTAAGAACTAAAAGTAATACAGGGAGTAGTCTGTCAGGGGGGTTCCGTAAAGTATGTCCCACACACTGGTGTCTCGTGGTGATTGGTTGGTATACCCAACTCGCCTATCGTGAACGTCAAGCATGGTTAAACTATTGAGCCGGGGCTCACCTATTGTTCTTTCTTCTGTAATTACCAAAGTCGAAAGGTGAAAAACATGCTGCTTCATCTAACTCAATTTCAAGCGATGTTTGATGAATAGGCAAACGCAAAATAAGAAAAAAACGCCTGAAAATTCTGTTGCCATTTGGCAATTCCGTAATTTACTCGAATGTTTAACAATAATATGAATAGGAAATACGTGTTTTTTAAAGCCCTTAAATGATTTTGAGAAAAACTACATCAAATTTTAGTACATTAAGGAGGTCCAAAGTTCACGTAAAATAGCAGATTTTCATAGGTCTACTGGACTAGGTTAACATAAATTTATGTTTTGTTTTGATTGCTATAGAAGCCTATAATAATATAATACCTACTCGTATACACAGGATATCTGTGTATTCAAAATTTATGTAGAAAGATGTTCTTATACATCTTTCTTCAGATATTTTAATCACGTTAAGGCGGTTGTATGATAATGTAATTACCTCGGATTTAAAGTTAATAGACAAATAAAAGAAAAATATTGATCTACCTATAGACTGTTTTCGAAATCCATTTTCAGAGGGCATTCCTTTTGGATGCTTTTGAATTTCTATTAACTACAACCACACCTAAGTTCCTTCAGTTTCTTTGTATGCTATAGGACCATAGGTAACCTCCTACCTCTAGAGCATCGACTCTGCTGGGCTCCTACAGTTTTGCTGTCATCGGTTTGAGGAGCGTATACTGTGCGCAGTTGATGTCTCATTCTCTGTCCGGACGGTTATCTGACGGCCGACTCCTCCAGCCGATAGCATCGGTGGCTGGTAGTCAGGGTCGAGGACTCGGCGGCTAGAGCGTGGAAATATGCGTTACCAAGGTTGCGTCCATCTCCTTCTTACTTATTGCATTACTGCTTGGCAGTAACATGACCTAACAAAAGAGATCACCGCCATAGATTGCCCTCACTGGGACACAGTGGTGCTGCACAGGGATTCAGTTCCACCATAATTATGATCCATCATGTCTCCCGGGCGGTTTGCTATACACATTGACAAACTTTCACCTTTATTATTCGTATATTATTGAGAATGTGCGACACTTTATTGTGACACAATATAACATCAGCAAAACTACTGTTACTTGGCCTGTAACACAACAAACGCTGTTCCTGTTCGCATTGGCGAAGACACAGTTGAGCGCACGGAACAGGTCAGGTACTTGGGATCGGTGCTCCATGAGTCCGGGGACGTCGATTGCGACGTCGAATCACGTATCTCGGTGGCCTGGGCGAAATGGCGTGAGGTGGCGGGGGTTATCTGTAACCCCAAAATACAGATTAGACTCAAAGGACAGGTCTATAAGACCATCATTAGGCCTGTCCTTTTGTATAGCAGTGAAGCGTGGCCTGTACTTGAGCGGCATAAGCAAAGCCTGCGTGTCACGGAAATGAATATGCTGCGCTGGATGTCTGGAGTTTCGCGGAAAGACCGCATTAAGAACTCCCGCATCCGGGGCAGCCTCCAGATCCGTGACATAGCGGATAATCTGCAGGAGAGTCGCTTACGCTGGTATGGCCACGTTTTACGAAAACCGGCAGACTACGTGGGTAACAGATGCCTCACCATGCCACCTCCGCCGGGACCCGGAAAACGAGGAAGGCCTAAGAGGCGTCGACGAGAGGAATCGACGTCGTAAGGGACGATATGCGTGCTAATGGGCTTAAGGCAAAGGACGCTAAAGACCGAGCAAAGTGGAGGCGACTTTGTGGGAAAGCGGACCCCGGGCACCTAGGTGAAAGCCAAGGTGTGCAACCGGGACTGGCGCTGAGATGATGATGATAACATCAGCAAAACATCATCAGGAAACCAGCATGTTCACGAAGTAAAAATTTGTATATATGTGACCCGCACTTGGCCCGCCTGGTGGATTACGGTCCATTCCCACTTTTAAAGAAGAGGTCTTAGTCCCTGCAGTGGGAACATTACAAAAGCTGATGCTATGCTATGCTCTTTGGAATCCACCAACGCGCATTGGGCTTACGTTTTGGATAACGACCCGTTCCGTCTCCTAAAGAGTATATCTGAATCTCAGCAGTAGGAAAAATAAAAATACTGATTAGGTTTACTGAGTAATTCTTTTGTAATTTCCAGAATCTTTTATTTTATGACTATCATCATATTATATACATCTACACATCACGTCATGTCTTCTACGCGGTGCGCAAAAAAGCAGATAAAGTGTGAGAATGAGGGGGATCCTTTTTTATGGTGGGCAAAAATCATCCAATGACGAATCCCGCTCATGGGCGGAGCAGGAAGCAATGGCAGACTCTTACTGACTAAATACCCCACCCCGTTCCTTCTTTGCCTTTCGCGCTGGGGTCAAGCCTTCCTTTCAAAAAGAGACCCTGAGTCTTTTGCAGTCCCTACGGTTTCGCTGTCAACTCCTTGAGGCGCGCTCTGTTACCACACAAATGGACGGTAAGCGACTTATTACTCGCCGTCCGCAAGTCCGCGCCTATGGTGGCCGGAAATCGGGATCGTAATCCTGGCGGCGTCTGAGGCGTGTGCGCCGTTGCCCATAAGGCAACGGCGCACACGCCTCAGACGCTGCCATTCGGTCTCGGTCTCTTTCTTAGCTTTTTTCGAGCTTTACTCTCATCGAGGGTCCCATGATACATAGAATCTTTTTTATACTAACTGGATAATATAATGACGACTATTGATTTATTATTTATAAAATATATTATAATATTGAAACTACCAAGTTATTCTCTTGTATTATTTTATACTCACTTAATGTTGAATCAGAGGCCTTACCACGAACAAGGTCAATTTGACGACTTAAAATAAATTGTCAATGAAATGCAGCTTTATCATATGGTGTTTAGCTCTTTCTCGCTTGCAAGCCCAACATTTTAATACGTCAAAGTAAGGCCCTTAAACTTGACCTTTGTGTTTTAAAGTCTGGCTTATAAACTATTAAAGAGCGTTTTCATATATTACACTTTATTATAAAAACTATTTAGAACTTACAATTATTTTTTACCAGTCGGTTATAAAGTTCACTTATTGTTTCACCATAACAGCGCCAAAAGAATTACCATAATATTGTACAGGACCAACTGGAAGGCTATTTTCACGTAAACCTTCTGATGGTTCAGGCTTTTTGACGAAGCGACTTGCTGCTGCGGCTCCGAGGTAAGCTCCAGCAGCAGCTCCAAGTCTAGCTCCTAGACTACCAGCGAGTTTGTTACCAATATACCGGCCTGCAGTAGCACCGATTTGAGCAGCAGTGCTTGAGAATCCACCTGTTGAAGTACTCGTACCACCGAACCGATTTTCTTCCTTTGGAAGAATATCGTTGAGTTGAGCATCTTCTAGCTCGGTAAGCAAGGCTTCTCGCTCAGTTGCTGATAATTGTGTCTCTAAGATTTGTCTGTCTTCTTCAGAAAGTTTACTTAGTGCTTCTTTGTCAATTTGAGCAAACCGACTTTCTGGCTCAACTTCAGATTGCTTCAAATGCTGAGTTCTTTGTTCAGCTTGAGGAGTCTGTGGAATTTGATCCTCTTCATCTACACGAAATCTGTTAAAAATAACAGGACTGGCAAAACGATATGGGGCAGGGCGAGAATATTGTTGCTGTCGATTATGTACTTGAGAAGGAACGGGACGGTGATATTTTTGATACCTGTTTTGGTTAGTAACACGATTATTTAGATATTGATTTGATGCTTTTTGAAATAGTCGACGCGACGGTTGTGGATCAGGCTTTAAAAAACCTGGAACTATACGAGTAAGCATATTTGAGTTCTCTTCATCATCCTTCTGATTCATATACTTTTTTGCCTCTGTTTTTAATTTTTCGAATAACCGATCATTTATTAATAAATCAGTTTCATCGTTTCCTTGTCTTGCCACCTGTTGCCCATTGATTGGCCACTGCTGAGCTTGACACGTGACAGTGATGTAAAGTAACAACTGTAAACAGAAATAAAACAATAAGTGAATCACCCAAATGAAGTATTATGAGACACTAAAATATGTATAAAGCTTCACTGATATTACTACATTACTAAAAATAATTATTCACTTCCTTCGAAATACATTGCACTTTTTTCAGAATTTGGTTTCTTTTATAAACATACACTTCACTTACCGGTATATCACTGTCATTTTTTCTATTGTGTTTTTTTCACAATATTACTGCAATACAAGTTCCTCACTTACCAGAGTTAATATTTTCATGTTGGTTCAACTCCTACATATGGCACGGCCGGTCAAGTCAGGTACAATATGTTTAAAGGCGGTATTATAACACGTTTCAATCACAGGATTATATCGCCATTAGTGACGGTTTATTAAACAAATGATTACGTAGTTTACATGGGTGATAAGAAATTGTTATTCGAAAACTCTTATACTAAACAGGTTTTCAAATGCAAACTAATAAATGTTTGACTATGATTTATTTTAGCTTGAGACTTGGTTTGTATTTGATGGGCTGATACTGATGCACCGAACACCTTCAGTGTGTCTGCGGGTCGTGGAATTAGATGTAGGTATTATATAAATAAACAAATTAACAATGAATATGAATTGAATTATTTCGGTCTCACCAGTCTTTCATGTCGCATTTGCATCAGTAATAATTTTTTACATAATGTCTTGAAATCGACCAAATGTTTTTGATTAATCGAAAATACACAAAATAGGTTTACAAAATATTTTATAAGGATTTCTTAATTTACCTTATTGACACACATAATGCATCTTTGAAATATTTCAAAAATCAAAAAAGTATAAAATAATATTTATATATTTCCATTGTTTGTTATGTGTAGTACACAAGGTCCTTTGAAAGGCTGCGAAAGGCCGAAAACTTGCATAGATCTCTTAGGTAGACTTTAAGAGGAACGGGTACAAACAGACCCTATGCAAGTGCACAAAAGAAAAGCTCCGGTAGGTGGGAAACTATTGCCACATATGAAAAACAAAGCTATAGGGGTATAGCTTTTGGACCCTTAAGTAGACTGGTTACCGAGAACTATGTTAAGATTATGGCTTCTATTAAAAGAATGTTATTATTATCCACCTATAAAATGCAAGGGATGACTTGCATACTCAATAAATGGGCCCCCAAAAACGGCTGCTAGCACGAAATGGCGTAGCAGCTAGATTAATAGGATCTCTGTATTCATTTTAATCATCATCATCATTTCAGTTAAAAGACGCCCACTGTTGGATTTAGGCCTCCCCGAAATGTTGTCACAAAGATAGGTAATATGCGTGTCACATCTGTCGGATTCCCGGAACCTATTTATCGTTTATAGGTCACCTTGTAGGAGGCCTTCCAATGCTGCGTTTTCCAGTACCCGACAACCCCAAAACCATTTGTTCCCAATGGTTATCTGTTCTGAGAGCAATGCGCACTGTCTACTGCCACCTATCCCAGTAGGTATCGGGAACGGGATCCAAGCTCACGGCGGTTGGGGCTCTAGAGAAAGGAACATTCTAGCACTGCAAGCCGTGTCCAAAAGTACTGCTTTCTGAAGCAAACTCTTGATCTAGATTATTATTACTGTCTTATTACTATATGAAATAATAATAAATCCATTGCTTAGACAGTTAACTGGTCTATGAGAACTATAAGATCTCTAAGCAATTGATGCTACCTATTAGGCTCTTGTTATAAACATGGAGATTTTGTAGAAGCACGGAGAAGCGCCTGTAATCTTCCTGGACATCTCGTAGGCTTTTAATAGGATCTGGCACGAAAGCCAGATTATTAGTAAGCTTCCTTCTTTCGATATTTATTCTGGATTGTTTACTTATATTGCTGACTTCCTGAAGGACCAGTCCATCCGATGGCTACTCCTCCGGTCAAATGGCTATTAATGCTGGCGTTCGTCAGGGTTCAGTGCTACTAGTGAAGAAGTTACTTCTAGGTAAGGGTGCTCCATCGTCGATCGCATCGTCATTTTCCATTAGGTGAGAAAGCGGTCAAGCGCAAAGCTATCATCAATAAAAAAAATCGTTTTTGAAAAGATTTTTAGAAACGAAAGAATTAATAAGAACTGATAAATAAAATAATCGGGAAATCTAAATGCTAATATTATATTTCTGATAAAATTGGTTCCAAGACTTGTTTTGCGTGTGGTTTGAGCGGAAATATGAAGATGATTAATAAGATTTAATTAGGTTTCTGCACCAGAATTTTCGTTACCACAACATAACCGAATGAAAATAGCATTAAAGGTAAGAAAGCAGCGTCTACAGGCTAGGACCTGCAGATTAAAGAGTAGTCAGTATCAGTTTGCGCGCAATATTGTACCCATTACGTGTTTTTTTTTTCAAACCGCAAGCACGTACGTTCGTCTATTAGAATAGGACTGTCAAAATGTTAAATCGTAACTAACTACTACATATTACTGTTAATCAAGAAAAAGTACTTAATATCGCTGTTTAATTGGTTTCAATTTAGCATGATCATTACAAAAAATGACGTTTAAAAAGTGTTAATCAATACGTAATCACAATCTAATTTGTCCCTGTTAATGATCCTTCATTTAATGCTAGGCTAAATGCCTACTTGACATCATTTATTGAAAGTACTCTCAGGAGTCTGGATGGTCATCCTTGATCAAATTTATTGGCGATCTGAAATACAAGTTCCATTTCTTTAGCCGGCTTTAATTAGGTACGTATAATCTTCTTCTTCTTAGCGGGTCGATGCCAAAACCAGTCAAACTCCTTTCCTGGCCCAGTATTCGGCTACGACAACGGTATGTATCATCATCATCATCATCATCTTAGCGGTATTAATCCCGGTTGCCAACCTTGGCTTTCGCCTCGGTGCCCGGGGTCCGCTTTCTTGCTAAGACGCCTCCACTTCGCTCGGTCTTTCGCGTCCTTTGCCGTAAGCCCATTGGCACGCATATCGTCCCTTACGACGTCGACAACGGTATGTATCATCTACTGATTTCAATTCTAACCAATCAATTTTTCTATTTGGTAATAGCTTTTGCCTTATTTTTTCACAACAAACGTACAAAACAGACGTATAATTCTCTAAAAACAAAATAATGAATTCGAAATTTACTCTACAATTGTTATTGTTACGGTTATTATGAGACATGACGGTATGGTGATATGGAAAGCGACTGTCGCAAACCCAGCGCTGGGCTTGCCATGATTGCGGCGATTAGTTCTACTGAACTACTGAAATTTGCTTGCTTAGTCTGTGGATATATCACAACACTATTCGATGAAATGTCAAACAAAGTCTGTTTACCGAGGTAATTGCCGGCAAGCTGAAAACATTTTTTTTTAGCTTATCTCTGCGAACAAATATAAATGTATCGAGTTGAGTTTAAGGATTCCTCCACGTTACTACATCAAGCAAATACACATTTTTTTTAATGGGCGCTGTATAATGTTGGAAGTAATATCATGGCGTGGAAGTAAGGTTTCAAAAAGAATTGTTTTGAGATATAACAAAAACTCAATATGGCCCTAATTTACAACAAAAATCATGACACTACATCTTTTTTGTGTTTAATTTGCACTTTTTACTTTATTAAAAGTTGCAGAAACAAGGGCTATAGTAAGTCGTTTCATATCCTTTAATACGATACCGCACTGACCTTAGTCAATCCCATATTATATGGTATGTATAATTTAAGTTAATACATTGTTTTTACGGTTCAAATCTGATGTCAATTTTTAATTTATGTAATTCAAGGAATATTATTAAGAAATTTTATCTCTCCGTAAAATGTCTCTTAAGCGTAGTTGAGTACTAGACATCTGATGAACCTATTTTTATATTTCTAAATATCTACATTATTTTTTTGTGCAAACCAAAGACGAAACTTTTATGACTTAGTGAGCGACCATGTCTGAGTGCCGCTTGTAAACGAGTATCGGCAGGATACACATATCGATGAGTTTTCGCTTCAGAAATATCGGTAGATCTCTTTTCGTTAGAGACTTCTTGGGCCAATAGTTTTCCAGGAGATTTCGATCCTACGATCGATTTCTTTCTCCTGCTCGTTTTCGAATAAATCTGACTGGCCCAAGTAGATACGACGACACGGCCATCGATGAAAAAGTGCATTTAATTTACGTGAAAATTTTCCACTGCAGCGCTTGTCCCGTCACGGTCGCAATGACAAAGATCAAAATGTACCAACTACTATTTTTAAAAAAGTATAAGAGATGGATATTATTAGTTACTAGCTTTTGTCAGCGCCTTCGCCAGCGTACATAAAATATAGCCTATGTCACTCAGGATTAAAGCAGCTTTCTGTTGTTGCTAAAATTTTTCCAATCGGACCAGTAGTTCCAGAGATTACCCCCTACAAACAAAAAAAAAGCTTTACCTCTTTATTATATTAGTTTAGAAAAACTGTCCTGAAGGTTTACGGGGAGGTAAAGTTTATGTCTACGACATAATAATATTCTTCTATTGATACTAAAGTTTCATATAAACTAAAGTATAAAAGTGTATTAGGTTCAATGTAATATATATAATTCAAGTTACAAAAAAAAAGTGGTTATAAATCGGGGTTATTGGTCGATAGTATTAAAATGAATAAGGGTATACGAGTAAAGGGCCAACAACACCAAAAATAAACATTTACTTTCTAATTTAAAAGTAATTTTACAAGGATTTTTTTTTCTCGAAAAAAATAACACTATATAATTTCAGCAAAAGTGGAATTTTTATATTTACCTTTCATAGTAGTTCTTTTTTTTCTTCTCTTTAAATTCAAAGTATCAAAAATTCTTAAATTCTTAATATGCCTCTTTAAATTAAAAGTATCAAAAATTCTTAAATTCTTAATATGCCTTACTGAACTTACCGCCAAAATCTGACTGACTGTTTAACTGGCCTGTTGGTCTAGTGGTTAGCGGCCCTGACTGCTATGCCGGAGGTTGTGGGTTCCATTTCCACCCAAGACAAATGTTTGTGTGATGAGCACGATCATTTGTTCTGTGTCTGGGTGTTATTTATCTATAATATGTATGTATTTAGATATATATAAGCGTTTATCAGTTGTCTAGTACCCATAACTCAAGCTCTGCTTAGCTGCGGGCTTGTGGATGGCGAGCAATGGGTAGCTCGCCGTCCAATCGTCCGGTAACCGTCCGGACCAAGCCCAGTCGTCAACGGCGCGCACTGTTCCCGCGCGCCTCAAGGAGTTGTCAGCAAACCGTAGGGACCCTGCAGAAGGGTCGAAGGCCAGGGCCATGGGTTCGCGTCTGAAAGGAAGGCTCTGGCCCTGGTGTATATGGCAACGTTGGAATGGGGTAGGTTGTTTAGTCAGTAAGAGTCTGACACTTGTTTCCCGCTCCGCCCAAGGGCGGGACTCGTCATTGGATGATTTTTACCTACCTAAAAAAAAAAAAAAGCTCTGCTTAGCTTGGGACTAGATAACGTTGTGTGATAGTTATGGTTATATTATATTATATTATTAAATATCATAAAACTATAAAATGTAGCGATAATTTTTTTTTTTAAGTCATAGCGCACCTTACGCTGGCTTGCAACAATCTCTGTCCATATCACTTTGTCACACAATAACCGTAACAACAACAATTTGTAAATTCCTAAGTCATAGTTTTTTTTTTATATATTGTAATTATAGGTCTGTTCGACAAAGTAAGTGTAAAATCAAAGGCATTCACAAATCTTAAGCTATTACCAAATAGAACAATAGATAATACGTTCCTAATATGACGCCACCTAACGAAATGGAACTCGCATTTTTACTGTCGAATAAATTTAATGAAGGAAAACCAACAGGCTTCTGAGATTGCTTCCAATAAATGAATTCAAGCAGGCACTTACCCAAGCTCTAAATCAGTGATTCCCAAAGTGTTCCAGGTAGACCCCCAGGGGTCCACGGGGGACTTGCTGGGGGTCTACGTAGGCGCAAATAAAAAATGGGGGTCCATAAGACGTTAATGGGGGTCCACGAAAATTTATCTGCTTTTGATAGTAAAGAGCAAAAACGTAAGCATAGTTTTTATAAGGGCCTACCTACATTGTTATAAGTACCTAACCAAGCAAATAATATTTTAATAAGTCAAGTGACTGTTACTTGTCCAAACTTGCGTATTTGATATTAGTAGGCGTAGGGATGTAAATGTTCACAGATACACCCTGTATAGAGACAGAACTCAGAAGCGACACAATTTTTATTTTTTGGCGACTTTAAGAATGTGATAGAAATGTAGCAGCAGGGAGTCCACCGAAACCAGTAAACTTTTTAAAAGTGGTCCACGAGAAAAATAAGTTTGGGAACTACTGCTCTAAATGAAGGATCATTAACAGGGACAAATTAAATTGCGATTACATCTGGATTAACACTTCTTAAACATAATTTTCGATAATGATCAACTTATTAAAGTTGAAGTCAAACACAATTAAGTACCGATCAAGAAGAAAGTACTTTTTCCTGATTAACAGTAAGCAGTAATTATGATTAGTTTCGTTTTCACGTTTCGACAATCCCATTCTAACACAAATTGGTGCAATATTTACTTCAAACTGACTGCCAACTCCCGCTTTGGTAGTGGAATAGTTTGATTGCTCTAGATGCATTCTTATTACTTTTAATCCTATTTTTATCCGGTTGTATAGTGATAGACCTGAAACCTGTGACTCGGGTGGTAGAAATACTTAATAGCATCTCTTTGCGTTTAGATAATTTTTCTTGCACATTGGCGGAATTCGAGAGGGTGACAATAAGTGTGTGCGCTACTTCAGACTGGCCATCGATTGTGGTGTGTATGTATAAATTTATATGTTTATTGACTACTATAATGAATATTGTGTAAGTCTGAGGGTGGCGTCTCTGAGTGCGGCTATTTTATGACTACATTTGTTACCTTGGGTGTACCTGTCAAAACAATTTTTGTGATAATAATAATAAATAAATAAATAAAAAATGAAATGTGTATATGCCAATATTCGCCCAGTGCTGTTTCAGCCAGGAATGTGTGTTACAGAAGTTACGAGACAATTACCCTTCAATTTGCTAAATGCACTTACCGATGGCGAACCATCAAATTCAGGCCTGTGACAACACTTTTTGAAAGTTAGCCTTTCGTAACTGCCTTCACGTTGCACCTCTCCACAACAGTGGCTATCTTTTGACTAAAATTACGATGATGGTGATAATGTACAACCGATGTGTTATATTTTTTTCATTGTTTATAATATATATGTAGGCCCTTCTGAAATATATTGTTTTTTTTTCATAAATATTTGCAACTCGACAGCTGGCTACAATCGGCCAAGACAATAAAACCATTGCATGTACAATATTTCTTTTACTTATGTTGGTTTTAAAAAAATTAGTTGAACATGAAAGTAATTACAATTTGTATCATGTACAAACAAACATATGCAATTAATATCAAATAAATTAAATACCACGTGAATTTCATAAATACATTTAATAATAAAAATACCGAACAGAAATTTTATGTCAACCAGAATGTATAAAATAAAAAAAGTAAATAAAGGTCCAGGCAAGTACGTATACCAATTTAACCGAATGTATTTAATTTTAGACCATATATATATATTTTTTTGATAAATGATTAGTAGCAAATACGTCCACTTCATCCGATTTATTAACGGCCATATCCTCCATATGCATTAGCGTTGGCGTTAGCGTTGGCATAAGCATTGGTGTAGCGTGATCCATAACCACCACCATAAGCACCAGCACCCGCAGCAGCGGCAGCAGCAGCGTTAACGTGTCCGCCAAATTGACCCCCGATATGACCACCGAGATGACCCCCGACGTGTCCACCAAGATGACCACCGAGGTAACCACCACCGGCAGCGCCGGCAGATGCTGCTGCAGCAGCTGCTGCCGATGCACCACCGTAGCCAAAGCGCTTTTCAGTATCTGGGGCTGAATTTGAGCCTAAGCCTTGTGAAACACCTGACCAACTTGGTAGACTTCCTTGATCCTGTTGTTGTTGATAAAGCGCATAGTCATTGTCATTACTTCTTGTCGGGTGTCTGTTCAATAAGTTAGCTTGACTAATGGTGACTAATGCGAAGAAGAAGAGCTGTAAAATAAAAGTTAATACAACGATAAATCTTAAGAATATATACACATCAATAAAGAACATTGTATTTAGATTAAATTCTCTGAACATTGTGATATGATCCAATAAAGCATTAAAGAGATATGGATTTTGTTAACTTTTTTTTTTGTTCTCCTAAACAATATGATCCGTGGTGCTTAACCCCTTTTGCAAATTACCCGTTAATATATATAAATTTATACAATAAAACTCCTCCTATTCTACATAGAGTAACTGATACACCACTTGCAACTTCTATGTTTTCGAGCGAGTATTTTAGCTGTATGTTTTGGGGTATGCTCCAAAACAATGCTTCAACTTCTATTCTGTCATCTATCGCATACGATAGATGACAGAATAGAAGTTGAAGCATTGTTTGCGAAGTCTCTAGATATCTACACTCTACTGTTGTGTTAACTAATCTATCAAGGGACGCTATTTTGTGAGGATGGATATGACTAACCTCATAAAAAATCTGTTTAAGAAAAGAAGAAAATACGTCTGAGTGGAAAAGTATAAACCTTCCCACTAAGATTTTTAACCCGTTTGGAGATTTCAAACTGGAATTTGGAAGGTTCAACATTGCAATAAGGTGCTTGTTCGGTGGTAATATTGAGTCGATGGGGGAAAAATAGATTGCTGCAGGTTACAGCGAACAAGGAGCCTCATGATTAAAAATCGAAACAGTGACTTAAAATTTTTAGATTCACAATTTTATTGTACAGAAGACAAAAAGATTCCATTATTTTGGACATATTGGCTGTATATATTTATAGATACTATAATCTAAGAACTTTGAACATGATGTTCTCTGCCTTTCAAATTAAAACTACTTGTAACTATAGAGATAGTTTTCGGCAAAGAAACGACTGCCTATTTGAACCTAATAAATAAGGCATAAGAATAATATATTTTACGTATTTTTAATTGGATGACTTTAAAACGAGCGCATTTCATACTACCAGTGGATTGATTTATTACTAAAAGAAACAAACTTTACAAAAATATACAAAGTAACACTGTGGACTTTCACGGAGAAAGTTTAGGACATATTTATTGTTACACAATATATATGATCAATACAGCACGTAAATATGTTTAAATAATACCAGTAAAGCCGGCCGCACACCAGGCATACAATTGTTTCTCTACAATTGTAGCGCCACATTTGAAATGCGACACAAAAAACGAACCGGTTCGATCTTGAATTATTTGTAGCGCGGATGTCGTCTCGCTACAAAGTGCGCCCGCTACAAATGTTTCCTCGGTGTGCGGGCTCGCGTAGTAATATATGGGGGCGTTAAATGTGTCGCATTTCAAATGTGGTGCTACAATTGTGGAGAAATAATTGTATGCCTGGTGTGCGGCCTGGCTGACTTCGCTATCAAAGAATGCTAAATATTATAAGTTATAATTTTAGTGTGGTTGGGGAGCGACTTACTATTTGCCCTTAGCAGTAATACCGCCAATTGTTAAACTGATTGCATAAATATTTGTCATTTGCTCATTACAAAATTTATTTTGTTTTATATCTTTTTTTGATTATTTTTATTTAAATTATATTTTCGTTCGCTCTTAATCAATCACAACGACAAACTTAGCCCTTTTATTAATGGCAATAATTGTTAAGATATTGAAAAAATTTAATGTCTTACCAAGACGCATGGTTTCATCATAGTTGGTTCGATATCTTGGTGGGATCCAATTCTTCCACGTACGGCTGGTGTGGATGAGAAAGTCTGACCGCCTTTAATAAGCCGGCATTACATATAGCAGGTCTTAACTCCACAACACAATTTCCATTTGACTCGGTCTCCTTAGCAAATTATTT
This sequence comes from Mythimna loreyi, assembly GCA_029852875.1. Classification (NCBI taxonomy): domain Eukaryota; kingdom Metazoa; phylum Arthropoda; class Insecta; order Lepidoptera; family Noctuidae; genus Mythimna; species Mythimna loreyi. Next base: position 11,663,752 of record CM056780.1, on the reverse strand, counting down.
TTTAGTTTACATGTGATTACTTTTGTTTAATCTGATTAGCCGAATGTTTTTGCTTAAACCATATTATATTGGATTAACAATTCGGTAAATGTATCGTATTTACTGTTTGAGAGTGGTGGTCGAGTGGTAAATGCCTCGATTTACGGGTTGTAGGTTGCAGGTTCAAACCCAGCCAGGCGCATTACTTTGTTTAATTTATTTCATCACCACTGCTCTCGGCGGTTACATATACCTACCTACCGTAGCACTTTGACAACGTGTGACTTCGCCTTTCATTTTATATAGTAACTTTGTTCAGTTCAATATTCTGAAAATCTTGTTTTATACTTTTTCAGCGTTGTTTTTTGTCGTAGTTGGTTTTAGTTTTTTACTTTTTATTATTTGTACTATTTTGGTGTTTAAGTGTATATGGCGCATAATAATAACAAAAGTTAAATTGATAAACTAATAAATTTGGTGACAAGCTTTATAGCTCATAACCAACAAAATATCAAGACCTTTCTAATGGTACTGCAGTGGTCTTATTCTGTTAGTAGTAAAGAAGCTATGAACGAAAAGATGTGAATTATATGTAATCAGCCCATAAATATAAGTAAAGTCACAAGCAAATGCTAGTAATGTATATACACCGTTAAATTTTGATCGTTTTAATCCCGTGGAGGGTCGATCGGGTGCATGAAACACTATCGATTTATGTAGATAAAATAAAAAAATAGAGTAATTTTTTTTTCGAAATCTCGTAGCGATATACGCATTAAAAAATCATTTCTTTAAGTAAACGAGTCAATGACCGCGTAGGTAGTCTTCGGGTGTTGCGTACTAACTAACAGGTCATTGAACTGGCCCAGCTGATATTTACTTTAAAAAATCAATTTTGAAAGTGCATAAACGAATTGAAATTTAAAAAAAAGTGCTTATTTTTTTATTTTAACTTTATAAATCGATAGTGTTTCATGTGCCGGATCGACCCTTTAAGGGATTAAAACGATCAAAATTTAACGGTGTATATTCAAAATGTATAAGTAAAGCGCTTTGAAATGATACCAAACATATTTATCTTAACTTTTTTTTTTACTGTATATGTTTTGCCCGCTAGAGGGTGCCACATTAGATTTTGTGAAACCCTGTATAGCCTATAACCAGCGGACAATTAAGATGCTTCTAACGATTTGTCATTTGTCGAATTCTGATAAGTAGTTAGAAGTTACGTGGGAACAGATGAACATACATACATACATAGCCTGTCAAAATCATAACCCTCCTTTTGCTTGGCCGTAGTTGGGTAAAAAGGATTTCAATTTAATGTGTTTTGAAATGTGTTAAAAATTACAAAAATATCCTTCTATCATCAATTTAATATCATAAATATTATATTCTAACAATGAAGTGGTGAGCTATAAAAAAATATATATATTTCAAGTTTATTACTTGATTATGAGGTTCATTATTGAAGTGTTTACATAACCAAATACTTATAATTTTTATAGTAGGTCCATCATAAATGTAATTAAAAAGCTTAAAATTAATAGAGTACGTTTTAATGTAGACAAATTTAAAAAATATATTCTACAAAAATCAATTCATTTTCGTGTTAAAACTACACTTTTAAACGTCATAAATACAACAATACTTTTAGTTACATTTCACGGGCAATTACAAGATCGTTTTTCATGTAGAATTAAAGTAAAACATGAAATTATTACAAGAGTAACTGTAAATAATAGCTTAGCTAATTTGGCACCAATAAATACTACTAAAGTATGTAATCGAACAAAAGTATAAGAAAGTCTATTGTAGTTGGCTGCCGTTAATTCTAAACTCTAAGTATATTTAAAATATTACTTTTCATTTTGTTGAAATTTAGGCTCTATGGGATTAACACTAGATACATAACATACAAACGATTGTTGAGAGTCCATACTCCCCTATTCTGAGGCACTATTTAATGATATAATACCTATATCTAATTGTGAATTGTGACCTGTTAAAAATGCAAAATAACATTATTCAATATGAAATTCAATTAATGTTTTTATGAATGACTAGCTTTTGTCAGCGGCTTCGCCCGCGTACATAAAATATAGCCTATGTCACTCAGGAGTAAAGCAGCTTTCTATTGTTGCTAAAAATTTTCCAATCGGACCAGTAGTTCCAGAGATTACCTCCTACAAACAAAATAACAAACTTTACCTCTTTATTACATTAGTGTAGATTAAAGTATATTTGAGTAATTTGTAATAAAAATGACCTTGATTTAATATTCGTATACCAAGCACTGGTTAAATATGTGAAACTCATTACTGTATTGAACATCTTCATTACCATGACTTTTACCATTTTCTTTTCTAGTATACAACCTGAAACTCATGAATTTGGTTTTTAAAATATTGTTAATTTGTTCTTGTTAAGCTACTCCAAGACAGAATTTACGACACTATTTAGCAAACTATTATGAAAAGTTGTCATGGTTTTTTCCTCATGTGTAACTATTACAGAAACATCATCAGCAAAAAGAACGCATTGATGATTTACTGCAGCAGCCAAGTCATTTTTGTTCAGTAAAAAAGGTGGACCCAATATACTGCCTTAGGGCACACCAGAACTATTAGTTTTACATGTTGTGTTATTATAAATTTATAAATAACTAGCTTTTGTCAGTGGCTTCGCCCGCGTACATAAAATATAGCCTATGTCACTCAGGAGTAAAGCAGCTTTCTATTGTTCCTATAATCTTTTCAATCGGACCAGTAATTCCAGAGATTACCTCCTACAAACAAAAAAACAAACTTTACCTCTTTATTATATTAGTGTAGATTAGTGTAGATTCATGTCATCTATGGTGTTTATCTCAACAGTTCTATTTAGTTTTCTGAAATCCAGTTGTCTGTGCATTACTTAAAAAAATATATATATATATCTGGGACGTGAGGAAATCCGTTCCTTCGAGTATCCCACCACTTCCCTTATTTGCATTACTTTTTCGCTGAAGGAGGCGACCGCCTGCCATTCCTCCTGGCTTCAGACCTTGTTGTTGCCGTCAATCGCTCTCACAAGAACACTTTTGTGCTCTGCCCAAGCGGGGCACACTTCAACCGTATGCTCGTCGTATCCTCGGGGTGGTTTCACACCATAAAATCTTAAAAGCTTTTTCAATAGCCCGTTGGTGCGCCTGATGAAACTTAAACTGCAACTGGTGTACCTTTATATTTGTATCATTATTTTTATGTGACACGGCAATGAGAGGAGGTGGAGATGAGAACTTTGGAGATACCTAATTCCTGAGCTACGTTTGCATCTAAATTCATGTCATGTAGGATCTAAACTAAAATTAATTTAATTAATGTTTACGAAATATAAATTCTTATTTAGAAATTCTAAATAAATGAAATTAAACCAAATGTTTAAAGTATTCATCTTCTCTTTTCTTCTTTTCTTTTTTTTCTAATTGTTCTTCTTTTATCTTTTTCTTTTATTTTATTTTATCAATAGATTTATTGTGTTACTTTTATGACTTTTTTTACAGAATAGTAACAAAAATTTTAATGGTATCAGTACTAGTAAAATTTTAGTTCAGACTAGCATGTCTTAAGTATTTCATAATAGTACACTATAGTGAATTAAGGTCGACACTGGGCATATAGTATTTGCAAAAACAAAATAGCCTACTTCATAGTTATACCAGTATATTGCGTACACATCGCAAACCTTGTTGTAATACAAAATAAAGAAGCAAACCAAACCTGGCCGTTAGGGCATGAAGATGCTTTGGAACTAACCTTAGTATTATGGTTTTTACCTACCTAATAATGATACGCTGCCTCCAAATCCTTTAGAATTGCAATTAAAAATATATATATTACACAGTAACTTAATGAAATATATCTTACTGGTAAATAATAAGGTTTGCTTCTGAAAGAAAGTTCCGGGATCTTGGATCGCCCTTGCGTTCCAAGATCCCGGAACTTTCTTTCTTCTTATATCTCTTCACGTTTGACGAAGAGATATAGGAGTTTTTTTTTTTTTTTTTTTATGCTAGGTGAAAATCATCCAATGACGAAACCCGCTCTTGGGCGGAGCGGGAGACTAGTGTCAGACTCTTACTGACTAAAAAACCTACCCCGAACCTTCCTTGCCCTATTCCTGGAGTCGAGGTAACAGTTTCCCACCACCCTCTAGACTCCAGGAGGAAGAGATATAGGAGTGAGTTTTAGTTCTTAAAATTATGACACGCCCTTTTGTTACCCCAGTGTGAAATCATCTAATAACTCCTCCTGCTCTAGAATGGAAGAAGTAAAAGAAAAAACCTTATGATTTAAAAAAAGTCTATTTAATAAAATTGTGATGCGGATGACACCATAACAGGAAACCTTATTGATAAGTAGATTCGTTTTCACATAGGTTTTAACTAGCAATTCCTGGTAAATTCATCCAAAACGAATAATAAAGATGTTCCAAGCTACGATGAGCCATCAGATGAGTCTTTGTCGAATTCTGATAAGTAGTTTAGAAGTTACGTGGGTCTAATTGTGCATAAATAAAAATAGCTAGGAACCCAATTAGCTACCGTTTTACAATGGCTATGGCTCTACGGTTTTGCTGACACATCCTCGAGGCGCTCGAGGAACACCATTTTAAATATCCTAAGTTGACCCGCTACTTTACATCTCAATCTACCTCTCCAACCCCTTGGACAACTGATTCGAGACGCAGGAAGTCCATCATTCAACCTAAGTAACTACCGAAACTGTAGAAAAAGTATGTAATTGTGTTTCTACTCAAACTAGGACCAGGCTATACCAGGACATGCTCCAAGTTTCATCGAAATATATTCAGACGTTTAAATATGAAGAAATAACAAACATAACTATAAAAGCACACACACACTTGCAAAGTCTTACTTTTATAGTATTAGTCTGATAAGCATACATAATATCTATCTGAAATATACAGATAATTCCATTTTTTATTCTATCAACATTTTGCTGTAATAAGTATGAGATACTAAGTCTACCCACTATGAGTGGGTATAATATCGTAATGTTATTTCTTACTGATGTCTGTTTTTATTTTTTTTAAACCAATCATTTAAGCATCTCACCGTAGTAAAAAATACAAGTAAACATCATAAAGTATATTTTAATGATATTGTCAGGTAGATGTTAGCACTGTGAAATAAAAGCAGAGAATATAAAGTTATCGATATATATCTACGTATGTAGATGGATTGGGGTACATTATTCTGCGACAACTTTGTAAGGCAATTAATTCACAACAAACCAGTATTTATATGTTAAATGATTTATTATATTACATAGTATAACCGTAATATACAAATGATAAATATCTTTATTTATTAAAACATAATAATGGTATGCATACATTCCATTTATACATTGTTTTATATCCAACCGAAATCCAAAAATCATGGGACAATTACTACATTATAGTACAGTAATATGGATTTCAGGAAAATATACAAAAATTAAATTTAATAATAATAAACATAATAAAATTCCTAATAAGTAACGATTTTCACTTAATGAACGAGCTTTATAATTAAATACGTAATAAATATATACAAAATCTTTTATCACTTTTTAATTCAGTCACAACCTACAAATTATGACTTATTCACACAAGCGCTGTCGAGAGATCTTGAAACCATTTTTATAACAATTTATAAAATTTTGTAACGATAACTATACAATATTACACGTTTAAATAATGGTTTACTTCATTACAATGTTTTAAGACCAGATATTTTTAAATGCGTGTGACAAGGATTGGTTTCCAATTGTATGCATTACTTCGAAAATGTGTAAAACCTTAAAGTTTTCATTATGTAATTAGTTTCCTATTTGCTATGAAATCTTATTTGTGAATCGAGTTTGAGCTGGCTGACTCTGATAATAGCTTTAACGATACCTCTACCTTAAGCAGCAATTTGTGTCGCCAACGCAGCAGCTTTTGCATAAGCATTTGCATCCAAATGCCCAGCAGCGTTTGCGTCTACATTTGCATAAGCATTAGAGTTCGCATTAACATCAAAGTAGTCATCAACGTAACCTTTCCCATAGGCATCAGCATCCGCATATCCTTCAGCATTGGCGTACCCGTCAGCGACCAAATACGGGCCTAACAATGCCATATCATTAGCATAAGCGTCTGTGTCTGTGTATGCAAGACCACCGCCGTTAACATAAGCGTTAGAATGTGCTTTACCGCCGTTAAAATAAGAGTTAGAATCTGCATAACCATGAACAAGACCACCACCGTTTACATAAGTGTCAGCTGTCGCTTTTCCTTGAGCATGACCACCGCCGTTAACATATGTGTTAGAATCTGCATAACCATGAACAAGACCACCGCCGTTTACATAAGTGTCAGCTGTCGCTTTTCCTTGAGCATGGCCACCGCCGTTAACATAAGCGTTCGAATGTGCTTGACCACGAGCGTTACCACCTCCGTTAACATAAGCGTTAGAATGTGCTTTACCGCCGTTAAAATAAGAGTTAGAATCTGCATGACCTTGAGCATGACCACCACCATTTACATAAGTGTCAGCTGTTGCTTTTCCTTGAGCATGGCCACCGCCGTTAACATATGTGTTAGAATCTGCATGACCTTGAGCGTGACCACCACCATTTACATAAGTGTCAGCTGTTGCTTTTCCTTGAGCATGGCCACCGCCGTTAACATATGTGTTAGAATCTGCATGACCTTGAGCGTGACCACCACCATTTACATAAGTGTCAGCTGTTGCTTTTCCTTGAGCATGGCCACCGCCGTTAACATATGTGTTAGAATCTGCATGACCTTGAGCATGACCACCACCATTTACATAAGTGTCAGCTGTTGCTTTTCCTTGAGCATGGCCACCGCCGTTAACATATGTGTTAGAATCTGCATGACCTTGAGCATGACCACCACCATTTACATAAGTGTCAGCTGTTGCTTTTCCTTGAGCATGACCACCACCGTTAACATATGTGTTAGAATCTGCATAACCATGAACAAGACCACCACCGTTTACATAAGTGTCAGCTGTTGCTTTTCCTTGAGCATGGCCACCGCCGTTAACATATGTGTTAGAATCTGCATGACCTTGAGCATGACCACCACCATTTACATAAGTGTCAGCTGTTGCTTTTCCTTGAGCATGGCCACCACCGTTAACATATGTGTTAGAATCTGCATAACCATGAACAAGACCACCACCATTTACATAAGTGTCAGCTGTTGCTTTTCCTTGAGCATGACCACCGCCGTTAACATATGTGTTAGAATCTGCATAACCATGAACAAGACCACCACCGTTTACATAAGTGTCAGCTGTCACTTTTCCTTGGGCATGGCCACCGCCGTTAACATATGTGTTAGAATCTACATGACCTTGAGCATGACCATCACCATTTACATAAGTGTCAGCTGTGGCTTTTCCTTGAGCATGGCCACCGCCGTTAACATATGTGTTAGAATCTGCATAACCATGAACAAGACCACCACCATTTACATAAGTGTCAGCTGTTGCTTTTCCTTGAGCATGGCCACCGTCGTTAACATATGTGTTAGAATTCGCATGACCTTGAGCATGACCACCACCATTTACATAAGTGTCAGCTGTTGCTTTTCCTTGAGCATGGCCACCGCCGTTAACATATGTGTTAGAATCTGCATAACCATGAACAAGACCACCACCGTTTACATAAGTGTCAGCTGTTGCTTTTCCTTGAGTATGACCACCACCGTTAACATAAGTGTTAGAATTTGCATAACCATGAACAAGACCACCACCGTTTACGTAAGTGTCAGCTGTCGCTTTTCCTTGAGCATGGCCACCGCCGTTAACATATGTGTTAGAATCTGCATGACCTTGAACAAGACCACCACCGTTTACATAAGTGTCAGCTGTTGCTTTTCCTTGAGCATGGCCACCGCCGTTAACATATGTGTTAGAATTTGCATGACCTTGAGCATGACCACCACCATTTACATAAGTGTCAGCTGTCGCTTTTCCTTGAGCATGGCCACCGCCGCTAACATATGTGTTAGAATCTGCATAACCATGAACAAGACCACCACCGTTTACATAAGTGTCAGCTGTTGCTTTTCCTTGAGTATGACCACCACCGTTAACATAAGTGTTAGAATTTGCATGACCTTGAGCATGACCACCACCATTTACATAAGTGTCAGCTGTCGCTTTTCCTTGAGCATGGCCACCGCCGTTAACATATGTGTTAGAATCTGCATAACCATGAACAAGACCACCACCGTTTACATAAGTGTCAGCTGTTGCTTTTCCTTGAGCATGGCCACCGCCGTTAACATATGTGTTAGAATCTGCATAACCATGAACAAGACCACCACCGTTTACATAAGTGTCAGCTGTCACTTTTCCTTGGGCATGGCCACCGCCGTTAACATATGTGTTAGAATTCGCATGACCTTGAGCATGACCACCACCATTTACATAAGTGTCAGCTATGGCTTTTCCTTGAGCATGGCCACCGCCGTTAACATATGTGTTAGAATCTGCATAACCATGAACTAGACCACCACCATTTACATAAGTGTCAGCGGTTGCTTTTCCTTGAGCATGGCCACCGCCGTTAACATATGTGTTAGAATCTGCATGACCTTGAGCATGACCACCACCATTTACATAAGTGTCAGCTGTTGCTTTTCCTTGAGCATGGCCACCGCCGCTAACATATGTGTTAGAATCTGCATAACCATGAACAAGACCACCACCGTTTACATAAGTGTCAGCTGTTGCTTTTCCTTGAGCATGGCCACCGCCGTTAACATATGTGTTAGAATCTGCATGACCTTGAGCATGACCACCACCATTTACATAAGTGTCAGCTGTTGCTTTTCCTTGAGCATGGCCACCGCCGCTAACATATGTGTTAGAATCTGCATAACCATGAACAAGACCACCACCGTTTACATAAGTGTCAGCTGTTGCTTTTCCTTGAGTATGACCACCACTGTTAACATAAGTGTTAGAATTTGCATGACCTTGAGCATGACCACCACCATTTACATAAGTGTCAGCTGTTGCTTTTCCTTGAGCATGGCCACCGCCGTTAACATATGTGTTAGAATCTGCATAACCATGAACAAGACCACCACCGTTTACATAAGTGTCAGCTGTTGCTTTTCCTTGAGCATGGCCACCGCCGTTAACATAAGTGTTAGAATCTGCATGACCTTGAGCATGACCTCCGCCATTAACATAAGTGCCAGCCTTTGCTTTTCCAATAGTATTACCAGCGTCGTTAACATAAGAGTTAGAATCTGCATGACCATAAGCATGACCACCACCGTTTACATAAGTGCCAGCTGTTGCTTTTGCTTTTGCTTGATCATGACCACTACCGTTAACATAAGTGTTAGAATCTGCATGACCTCCACCATTAACATAAGTGCCAGCCTTTGCTTTTCCAACAGCATTACCACCTCCGTTAACATAACTGTCAGAATTGGCTTGACCTTGAGCTTGATCCCCGCCATTAACATAAGTGCCAGCTTTTGCTTTTCCAATAGCATGACTACCACTGTTTATATAAGTATCAGCTATGGCTTTTCCATAAGCATGACCACCGCCGTTAATATAAGTGTTAGAATTTGCATGGCTGCTGCCATGATCCCCACCATTTACATCAGTTACAGCATCGGCATGGCTGCTACCGTAACCGAAACGGTTAAGATTGATATCAGCATCGGCATGGCTACTACCATGACCCCAACCATTAAAAACATTATTAGCACTGGCATGGCTACTGCCCTTTCCCCAACCATTTACGTTAGTGTCAGCGTTGGCATGGCTGCTGCCGTATCCCCCACCATTTACATCAGTGTTAGCGTTGGCATGACTGCTGCCGTATCCCCCACCATTTACATCAGTGTTAGCGTTGGCATGGCTTTTGCCGTATCCCCAACCACTTACATTAGTGTCAGCATTGGCATGGCTGCTGCCGTATCCCCCACCATTTACATCAGTGTTAGCGTTGGCATGGCTGCTGCCGTATCCCCCACCACTTATATCAGTGTCAGCGTTGGCATGGCTGTTGCCGTATCCCCAACCATTTACATCAGTGTCAGCATTGGCATGGCTGCTGCCGTATCCCCAACCATTAACATCAGTGTCAGCGTTGGCATAGCTGCTACCGTAACCCCAACCATTTACATCAGTGTCAGCATTGGCATAGCCACTACCATGACCCCAACCATTAAAAATATTATTAGCACTGGCATGGCTGTTGCCGTATCCCCAACCATTTACATCAGTGTTAGCGTTGGCATGACTGCTGCCGTATCCTCCACCATTTACATCAGTGTTAGCGTTGGCATGACTGCTACCGTAACCCCAACCATTTACATCAGTGTCAGCATTGGCATAGCCACTACCATGACCCCAACCATTAAAAATATTATTAGCACTGGCATGGCTGTTGCCGTATCCCCAACCATTTACATCAGTGTTAGCGTTGGCATGACTGCTGCCGTATCCTCCACCATTTACATCAGTGTTAGCGTTGGCATGACTGCTGCCGTATCCCCCACCATTTACATCAGTGTTAGCGTTGGCATGACTGCTACCGTAACCCCAACCATTTACATCAGTGTCAGCATTGGCATAGCCACTACCATGACCCCAACCATTAAAAATATTATTAGCACTGGCATGGCTGTTGCCGTATCCCCAACCATTTACATCAGTGTTAGCGTTGGCATGACTGCTGCCGTATCCTCCACCATTTACATCAGTGTTAGCGTTGGCATGACTGCTGCCGTATCCCCCACCATTTACATCAGTGTTAGCGTTGGCATGACTGCTGCCGTATCCCCAACCACTTACATCAGTGTCAGCATTGGCATAGCTGCTACCGTGCCCCCAACCGCCAAGGTTAGTATCAGCATTGGCATAACTATTGCTTTGTCCCCAACCATTCAAATAGTTATTAGTATCTGCATGGCTGCTACCGTGTCCCAAACCATCAAAAATGCTTTTTGCATTTGCATGACTTTTGGTCAGTCCGCGAGAATGAACTTCTATCTTAATTGGTTGTTTTACCAAGTTAGCTGCACTGCCTTGAGAAAATCCTACTGTACCGTCACCCTGGACAAAACTGATAGAACTACTTTGAACATTTTCATTACCTGAATCACCAATTTTTTTTATAACAGTGACCGAATTTCCAGCGCCTAAGCCATTACTGCTACTACTAACAGCGCTACTATGGGCAAAATCACCATCTCCACCTTGTTGGATGAAAGTGACAGCACTACCTACTGGTAACTCTTTCTTGGTGATCACGTAACTGTTGGCACCACGGTTTAACACGGTGCTCACGCCATCAAGACCATTCAGAACTCCACCGCCAGAATCAAGCGCACCCACTCCTCCGCTGATAGCGGCTTTAAGATGAGTGCTTCTGGTGACTCTACTCTTCAGGTCATCTGTTGTGAGTGCGTTGACATTAGGAAATCGTCTATATGACAGTGCATTAGCTTGACAGGTGATTATTACGCCGAAGAGGAACACCTGTAAAAAAGTCAAAGATATAAAAAAAAATACTTTTGTATAGTTTGTTTTTTAATTCTAGACTACGATTTGACAACTTAACATGTCAAACTCCAAAAAATAGGTAACATATTTCTAGAGTGTGTCATTCTGAGTGGTCAAATCGTAGTCTAGAATTAAAAAAACTATAGCTGCAATGCACTACACTGTGCGGAGGTTCAACTACAATGTGTCCGCGCCTGCCCTCTGCGGTTGACGGGCACTCTGTCTGTTGGTGTCAGTTCAAGATTTTTCTTGCGATTTCTGCTCTCGTTTCTTTTTACATTTACATTTCATTTTTATTTATATTGTGATAATTAATACAAACTATATTTACAATCATAAACTCTGTTTATTCTTGCTTCTTGCTACGCTAACCCTACATATAGGTGTGTAGGAAAGGTGGGTAGATAGGTATCTAGCAAGGAAGCAAGAATAAACAGTGTTTACACAAGTTTACTTCCTTTCAAAAGAAAGAAAAAAAAACTTGTGTATTTAGCAAGCCAATATAACCATGGCAATATCTGTATACTTTAATGCATTTGAAATTGAATATTTCTTACTCTAATTTCGCCTCAAAGTCTATTTGGAAATTCGAAATAAATATGAAAGTTAAATCATATATAAAATTTCATATTTGATTTTGTCAGTCCAAGCGTACGATCCTTTATTTTGCTGAAAAATCATCAATGACACCTCCGCGCTCTTGGGCGGAGCGGAAGATTGTGTAAGAATTTTGTAATCATTATAATATCTGCCGTGCAGATACTAAAACGCAGTAAAAGTATTGCGAAATACGCTATTTTACTGCGTTTTAGTGTCTGCAAATCAAAATCAAAAAGGTTTATTTTATTTCATATTAAGGCCTACAAGGGCACTTATAAAACGTCAGAAGCTAGTGCACGGTTCCAAATTGGTCGTTTCCTATGGAGAAGAACCGGCAAGTAACTCCATGCACGGCAGATGTTTATTTATTGATTTATTGCATGACAAACTTAAAACTGTATTGTTCGGCGAATGATATTTCTTTGACGACGAAAATAACACCCGTTACAGATTAAAACTGTTTCACTGCTAATAATATAATATATGTATAACTAGGTTTTGACCGCGGCTTCGCTCACGCTAAATTCGGGGTTCCCCTTTCCTGATTTAGGACACGTAACAGAACCCGTTACAGAATATTATCTCAGTCTCGCACAAATGTGACTGGCCTGTCAGTCCAGTAGTTAGTGACCCTGACTGCTATTTGGGAAGTCGTGGGTTCGATTCCCATCCAGGACAAATGTTTGTGTGATGAGCACGATCATTTGTTCTATGTCTGGGTGTAATTTATCTATAATATGATGATATGATGTATTTAGAAATATATAAGTATATTTATCAGTTGTCTAGTACCTACACATAACACAAGCTCTGCTTAGCTTGGGACTAGATGGCGTTGTGTGATAGGTGTGGACATATTATATTATTATATTAATGTTCATCCCCTATTTAAAGGGTTTGGGGGAAGATTAAAAAAAAAAACAGGTATTTAACATATAACAACATTTTGGCAACATAATCTGTGTACCGATTGTTATCTTCCTACCTTGAAAGCTGCTAAAAGTCCCGCGAAAATGTACAAAAACATCGTGCTTGCATAAAGACTCATGTTTATTTATTATATTCTGTAAACAAAATACGATTTCAATTTTCAATAAATATTAAAACCTTAAAAAACTGCGACACTTTGCATTAAAAAAAGTTAACACCGTGAACCGGGAATGAAAAAAGCCCTTGTTATGATAAATTAAACAAAGCACGCCGTTGATGTACATGTCATGTTGAAACTAATCGTAGTGCGATAAGTGGCATTTTTCGAGTAAGTGTATTGAAAAAAAACTACATGTGATATGATTTTCTTACCGATTGACAAAATTAGTGATTGAATTAAAATTCTTCAATAAAACGGTTTCATGTGGATTACGCTAAGTTACAATACGATATTGGTTGGCTGGTTGACTGCTGTCGCCCGCGCCTCAACTCAGGCTGCGAAAACGTCACATATAGGTACGTCGACCCCTAAATGTGCCTATTGATCAATCAAAAAAAAAAAATCAAAATTCTATTTATTTCGTTATTACACAAAACATGTTATAACAGTTGGTGACGTCTCCTTTTAAGCATATAGATGCCTGTGCCAGGAGGCGCCGCTCTTTCATATCGTACACTAATTTTTAATTGTTTGTGCAATAATTAATGTGATTGAAACAAAAGTGCAAGCAAAAGAAACAAAATAATAAATGAACAAAGTAAATTAATATTACATTTTTTTTTCTTTCTTTAATTTTAGTCTGTTGGTGTATTTAATTGATGTCAGGTGAGTTTCTGTTTGTGAGTGTGTTCGTTCGTGTCAGTGTGTAAATGTGTGTGTGTGCTAACGTGTGTGTTCGTGTGAGTAGTGTTCGTGTGTGTGTTATGGTGAGTGTGTGTTCGTGTGAGTGTGTGTTATGGTGAGCGTGTGTTCGTGTGAGTGTGTGTGTGTGTTCGAGAGCGTCATTTTTTTTGTTTTTTTTTTATTTTATTTTTTTTATTCGTGTCTGATTATGTATATTACTCAATCAGTTTATTCTATGTTCAAGAAGTTTCTCCACTTCATCGTAGCACAATTTTGTTATCCACTCAATCAGCAGCGCTTTGCAGTCCTTATATGGTTTAGTATATATTTCTATTTGTTTGTTTATTTTATTATATAAATAAGAAGATCGTTTATCATATTGTATGTTTGCAAAAACTGTTTTTACAAAAGGAGTGGGAGCAACATTGTGCTTTATTCTTTTATTTAATATATTGGGGTCTAAAGGTAATTTTTATGTTTTTTTAATACTATGTGTATAATATATAATTTACGGACAGATAATAAGTTACTTATTTGGTATAGCTCATGAGTGGGAAAAGTTACGTTGTGCTCTTTCAACATCAAGGAAACGTGTTTTACGAGCGCCTCCCCAAATGGAGATACAATATGTTGTCACAGACTGAACAAGCGAAATACACACTTCGTTCAGAAGATTTTTAGCTAAGCCTTTCCGTGGGACTATGTGACGTAATGTTTTAAAAATCCAAATAAATTTTCTTATTCTCGCAGTAATTTGTTCGATTTGAGGGTACCAGGATAGGCTCTGGTCCAACACTACTCCCAAGTACTTCACTTTATTGACTTTGCTAATTATTGGACAGTTACAGTGCCTATTACTCATACTCCTACACTCGTGAATTTTAATGTTAAAATCTTGTTTCGGTTGGACATTTTTATATATTGTGAAGCAGATATAGTTGGTTTTACTCGTGTTTAATGTGAGGAGATTTGTTTAGCCAAGATGCTACTCGTGCCATACCTTTTTCTGTGTTGGATTTGGTTTCGGCCCAATTTGAGCCAGTGAAACGTCAGCGTAAGAAAAAATTCTTGCATTGTCAATAGTCATATTACATAAGTCGTTTAAGTATATAAGGAATAGTGTAGGACCCAGAATGCTTCCCTGAGGCACGCCGCATGTTACATCAACATCTTCACTAACAACCTTATCTTTTTTTTTTTTTTTTTTTTTTTTTTTTTTTATGGTAGGTGAAAATCATCCAATGACGAAACCCGCTCTTGGGTGGAGCGGGAGACTAGTGTCAGACTCTTACTGACTAAAAAACCTACCCCGTACCTTCCTTGCCCTATTCCTGGAGTCGAGGTAACAGTTTCCCACTTCCCTCTAGACTCCGGGAGGCTTCGACCCTGAAGGGCCCCTGCAGTTTGCTGACAACTCCTTGAGGCGCGCGGGAACGGTGCGCGCCGTTGACGACTAGGACTCGGTCTTACAGACGACCGGACGGCGAGCTACCCATTGCTCACCGTCCGCGAGCCAGTGTCTACGGTGGCCGGATATCGGCAGGATCGCGGCGGCGACGGCTACGGCGAGTACGCCGTTGCCTTTGCCTTATGCGGTCGGCCTCCTCCTTTACGAGCATTACTGCTTCGCAGAAGGAGGCGACCGCCTGCCATTCCTCTTCGCTGCGGACCATGGCCTGAACCAGGGCCCGGCGCGAGAGGTCGCCGCCGCCGATCACCCCCACGAGGACACGGCGATGCTCTTCCCAAGCAGGGCACACCTCCACCGTGTGCTCCACCGTGTCCTCCGGGCTCGCCTCACAGTGGCGACACCCGGACGTCTCTTCCGCACGAATCCGGTGCAGGAATCTCCCGAACTTCCCATGTCCGGTGAGAACCTGCGTCATGCGGAAGGTGAGGACGCCGTGAGGTCTATCCAGCCACGCCTCAAAGAGGGGCACTACCGCTGAGATTACGGTGTGCCCAGCGCTGGGTTGCGACAGTCGCTGTTTCCACTTCACCATGAGATCTCGCCGGAGCTCCTTCCGCCACGCCTCGACATGTTCGGGCAGCGGATCTTCGCCCCGGCGTTGCACCTCCACGCGCTGGTCGTGCATGCGTGCAAGGACTGTTGCCTCCAGATCCCATGGTGGTAGGCCAGCAAGGAGGCTCGCCGCCTCTCGGGACACGGTGCGGTATCCCCGCACCATCCGGATGGCCATGACCCTCTGGCAGGCGTTCAGCTGGGCCGCCGGGCGTTTACGCAGCGTCGGCGCCCACACTGGTGCCCCATAAAGGGCCATGGACCGGGCGATGCCGGCGTAGAGCCTCCGGCAGAAGGCCTCTGGACCCCCAAGGTTCGGCAGGAGCCGCTTGAGAGCAGCCCCCGTCCGATTGAGTTTGGGGGCCAGACGTCGGAAGTGCTCCTCGAAATTCCACCGGCTGTCGAGGACAAGTCCTAGGTACTTCATCGTCGACCCGACGCCGATGTGAACTCCTTCTACCGTTAGTTGGGAACCCGTTGGTGGCGCGTTCCGAGGGCCGTGAAAGCACATGGCCTCGGACTTGTGCAGTGCCACCTTGAGTCCCAACTGCTGGATCCTCTCAACGACTGTCGCAACCCCACGTGTCGCTAGTTCGACCGCCGCCTGGTACGACCTTCCCTGCGCTAGGACCAGCGTGTCGTCTGCGTAGCAGACCACGCTGACCCCTACGGGGAGGTCGGCGCGCAGCACGTAGTCGTACCCGATGTTCCACAAGGGCGGTCCTAGTACCGATCCCTGTGGGACACCGCACGACATCTCTCGCCGTTTCCAATCTCCTTGGTGACCGGGGTAGACTATGTACCTGTCGGACAGGTAGGCCTCGATTGTACGACAGAGGTAGTCGGGCACCCGGTGATACCGGAGTGCCGTCCTAATGCAACTCCAGGGCAGGGAATTAAAGGCGTTGGCGATGTCCAATGACACCGCCAAGACACACCTGCCCCGGGACACCGCATCCCCCGTCGTGAGGGCTCGCACGCGCATGATGGCGTCCACCGTGGAGCGCCTCCTGCGAAACCCGAACTGGTCGTCCGCGAGATCGGGCCCCTTCAGTGTTAGGTGCCTGACGAGGCGGTCTGCAATGACTCTTTCAAAGAGCTTGCCCACCTCGTCAAGCAGCACAATGGGCCGATACGCGGACGGAGAGTCCGCAGGGCGCCCCGGCTTCGCGACGAGGACCAGTTTTCCCGTCTTCCAGGGAAGTGGGAACTGGCCCCTCTCCAAGCATGCGCTAAAGAGCCCCCCCAATCGAGACCCGAGAGCCTCCATGGCCAGGACCCAAGCCTTTCCTGGCAAGCCGTCGGGTCCTGGGGCGGTATTCTTCGCACCCATCCTGCGTACCGCCACTCTCATCTCTACCTCGGTCACTTCCGGAGCATTGGTACCGTCGTCGCTGACGTGGTCCGCGTCAGACACCGCTGGTGGCGGAGCCATGGGCGGGGGGGAGTGGTCCCCCCGCGCAGGGAACAGAGCGCTCACCACACCCTCCACGATCTGTGGCCGGAGACTCTGCGTCAACGGGGGAGCCCATGGGCGGAGTTTCTCTCGCACCAACTTGTATGGGCGTCCCCACGGATCAGCGTTGAGCGTCCCCAGCCACGCTTTGCAGGCCTCCTCTTTGGCCCGCTTTATCTCCGATCGGAGGGTGCGCTTTGCTACCCTGTATCCCTCATACAGCTCCGCCTCTACGGCCTCCGCATCCGGCGGGCGGAAGCGGCGCCTGCGGTGTCTGGTATACCGGTGTCGCGCGGCATTGCATGCGGCGCGCAGCGTCGCAAGCTCCGGCGACCACCAGTACACCTGGCGTCGGGCGCGTCCTGGGCGGAGACGGGGCATTGCCGCGTCGCAAATTTGCGACAGGGCCTCCCGGAACCACTCCGCCTCGACGTCGATGTCGGCAGGCCTGACCGGTGCTTGCACCCAGGCCTGCACCGCCGCGGCTTCCAGGAAGAGCTCCTTTTCCAGCTGCCTCAGCGCCCAACGCGGACCACATGGGGTCTGTCGGACCGGCGCGGTCGAGGTCTGGGCGGAGACGTCAAACCGGATATACCGGTGGTCCGAGTATGTCTCCACCCCCTCCATGACGCGCCAGTCAACTACACGCGGTGTCAGAGTGGGGCTGGCGAACGAAATGTCCACCACGGACTCACCCTGCACCCGCACACACGTGGGGACAGAACCCCGGTTTAGGACGACCAGGCCTGTTTCCAGAGCCCAGTCCTCCACCATCCGACCCCGCTGGTTCGTGAGCCGGGAACCCCAAGCCACGTTCCTGGCGTTGAAGTCCCCGCAAACGACCACGGGGAGGGTACCATACCCAGCGACGACGGTCTTCAGCTCCCTGAGGGAGTCGTGAAGATCGGCGAGAGTTCTGCTCGGGGACAGGTAGACGCCTACCACTGCAATGTCCCCGAACCGTGCTGCCACGCAACCCCGACCCCTCGTGACGGCCTCGAGGGTCGGGGGTACCAGCGGCGGCCGACGAGATAAGGGTCACCGAGCCGCTCAGGTCCTGAACCCAGTCAGCTCTGGGCAAGACAAAGTGCGGCTCGGAGACCACGGCGACGTTTATCGACCACTGCGCCATGCTCTGGAGCAACAGATCCTGAGCTGGGACGCAGTGGTTGATATTCGCCTGGAGGAGACGTAATGGGGCCGTTATTGGCAGTCCATTGTCTCCTCCCTAGCCCTCTGAGAGGGCGCCGCCACAGCGGTAGTGGCGGCGACAGAAACCGCGCCGGCGGCCGAAGAAGCGGCCGCGGCGGCGGCGGTGGTGGTCGGGGGGCGACTTAATTTGGCCTTCACTTTGGCCGGGGGGTCGCAGGACCTGCTCCCAGCCCGGTGGTCGGCCTGCTTGCCTGCCGCCGCACATGCGTAACAGTGCGGCGCATTCCGGCACTCAGCAGACCTGTGACCGGGCTTACCGCATTGGTAGCAGTGGTCACTGCGATCCACCTCCGCGGCACAGAAGGCCCCCACGTGGTGCCCCACGTGGCAGCGGTAGCACCGCAGAGGTCTGGGCTCCAACAGTTTTACCTGGGCGGAGACCCAGCCCACCAAAAGCCGTCGGCCCTCGCCAGTGATGGCCTTGGCCGCCGGCACGGGGCAGCTTACCGTGACGGCTCGCATGCCCGTGCTGTCAGGGCGGATGGTGCCCGCCCGAACCTGTTCGGGCGTGCAACCGCCCACCCTGACGATGGCGGCCACCACCTCGTCCACCTTGACTGAGTCGTCCAGGCCCATGATGCGCATGTCGATGCACTTGGTGGGCCTGGACACTCGGGCCTCCTCCGCACTGAGGGCCACCCTAATCTTGTCGGCCAGGATGTCAGCGACACTGGCCGAGCCGGGGACCTCAAGAATTCGGGCCCCCGTTAGGGTCTGCCTTATGCAGAAGCCCCCAGGCACTCCGAGCTCGTCAAGGTGGGGCTCCACCGCCCGCCTTGCCTTCGCCATGACGGCGTCGTAGTTCGCGACCTTCTTTCCCGCTTCAGGCTGTAGTGTGATCACTACAGCCTCGGATTTCGGGGCGCGAAGTCTCGCCGCCATGGCCCGCTTCCTGCGCTCTTGGCGCTTTGCACGCTTCTTGGCCGCCCTGCGCGCCTTACCCGCGCTTTTCTTGGCGCCGACGACCGTCCAGTCGGCGCCAGACGATGGCTCTTGAGGCGGGGGAGGCGGCAGGCGCGACTGAGTCGCCGCCACCGCGGTCGAAACACCCGCTGGCCCAACAGCAGCAGGCGCCACACCACCCCTCGTGGGAGGAGCGGCCCGCGCCCGCCGCTGCCCAGCCACCGGGGCTGGCCTCACAGGCTCCGGCGCTGAGGCCCTGCGCCCGGCTTGCCCCAACGGGCCCGCCTTGGGCGCAGCAGCCGTGGCCGCAGCGGCAGCAGCATAGGATGCCGCTTGGCGCTGGCCGGAGGTCGCCAGTGGGGGGCGCAGGACTATGCCCTCCAGCAGGGACAGCTGCCGCTGGATCTGCAGCTGGAACTGCTGCTGCTGCTGCTGCAGCTGCTGCCGAAAGGCAGCCAGCTCCGACTGCACCAGCGTCAGCAGCTGGCTCCCTGCCTCAGGCTGGGGCTGGGGCCGACTTTGCCCCTGCCCCTGCCCGGAACCCCCTCCGACGGCCTCCCGCGCAACGGCTCCAGGGCCCACGGGCCCGGCCCGAAGCTCAGCCCGAAGCTCGGCCCGCAGTTTCGCCACACTCTTGTCCAAGGCCTTATCAAAAGCCTCGGACAAAGAGGTGGCGTGCTTCAAAACCGTCTTCTCCTTGGAAGACGGCTTTGCGTGCCTCTTGCGGCCCATATCGCGCAGCGCCGCGACTATGAGCTCGCCGAACGACCTGCGGGCCTCTTCGGCGGAGTCCACCCCAGCGTCTGGCGCGCCACCGGACTGACGCGGCGGGCGCTCTCCAGCGCTGACCGCACCAGGGTGGCGCCCTTCCGCGGCAAGCTTTGCAGCTCGCTGAGCGGACTCCTGTGAAGTGAGCCCCCTGCCTTTCCCTCGGCTTTGGCCCCCACCGCGACTGCCGGTGGGGATTTTTGGGGCCGAGCCCTTCCCTTCATCGGAGGACGACTGCCCGTCCCCCGATTTGGTGCGCTTCCGGAAGGAACGCGAGTCCCTTCCGGAGTTGCCCACCAACTCCTCCTCCATCTCCGAGCCTGAGCTCCTTCTGGACGCAGCGTCGGACTCCGACCGCTCGTCACTCTCCGAAAGTTTTTGGGTGAAAAATTTTGATGACATTTTTGTTCCCACGAGTATTTACAATCTATACTGGCTCAAATTTAGTGGTCCGCACTAGAGACTAATTTAGCTACCCATTAGTCAAGCTAACAACCTCCCTCACGGTGCGCCGCCGCTTGGAGGTTTGGGGTGATTTTTTATAGAGGTTGTCTTCCTCGCGGCCCGGGCGGTCAAGCCAAGGCCCTCGACCCCCATCGAAAGTCAGAAACATGACCTTGGACAATCTTTGGGGCTACGAGTCTAACGGTGGCAGAAGGAGGAGGAACTCTTCCTCCTGCCTGCCCGATGGCAGGGTGAGTGCACACCGAGCCCGCTCTTACCTCGTCGCTGTGCCCTCTGCTAAATCAGAGGGACACGCGTTGAGGCGTTACTCCCAACAGAATATTCGCAAGCCGCCATCGAGCACCCTTAGGCAGGGATTGCCCAAGGGTGGGTCGATGGCGGCCTCCCGGGGTGCACCGTCCCGCAGACTGGTCTTCACTCCGGACGTGTCCGCAAGGGAACTCCAGCCTGCGGGCGCTCGAGGAGGTTTTCTGTCATGGCACCCCACAACCTTATCTAGCTTTACCTTCTGTTTTCTATTAGTCAAGTAATCGATAAATATTGATAGTTGTGTACCTCTAATGCCAATTTTTTCTAGTTTTTGGATAAGTATGGGAATAGAGACCGTGTCGAAGGCCTTTTTTAGGTCTATAAAAACAGATAAACATCTAGTTCCTTTGTCAAGTTCCCTTGTTAGTACTGTAGTTAAAGATGTGATAGCGTCTTCCGTAGAAATACCCCTTCTAAAGCCAAATTGAGATGGAGATAAAATTTTGTTGGTTTGTAGATAGCTAAGTAATCTTGAATTTAAAAGCTTTTCTAATATTTTCGCGATAACTGGAATGACAAAAATTGGTCTATAATTATTAATATCACCCTGTTGTCCACCTTTGTAAATTGGGGTTATTATTGATTTTTTTAAACAATTAGGGAAGGTCCCTTGCTTAAAACAAAGATTTGCTAAGTGCGTTATAATTGGGATTATTTCATATTTTATATGTTTGAGGTACCTAGTGGAGATATTATCCCATCCTGGGGCGCTATCTAATTTAAGAGAGTTAATTATACTATTTACTTCATTTGTATCAGTATCCAGTAAAACAAAGGAACTAGAGAGACTAGGCAAGGAACGTAGGTATTGATTAAGGTCGTTTTGGGTTAAATTTTGTTGGATGTTATTTGCTAGTTGATTACCAATATTTGCGAAATAATTATTAATGAAGTTTGCTGATTCAAAAGAAGATGATTTTAGACTAGTTATTTCAGGATTAGTTCCAGTGATTTTATTTGTAAAAGTGATGTTTTTTAGGTTTTTCCAAAGAAGCTTGTTGTTATTTAATGAATTATTAAGAAGGTTTCTTTCATATTTTCTTTTAAGTTTTTTTATTAGGTTGTTGCAATGATTTCTGTAACGGGCATATGTAATTTTTTTTATTTCATTATGGGGATCGTCTCGGGATTGTTTTTGGAGTCTATTACGATTCCTTATACATCTTAATATGCCAGTTGTGATCCAGGGTTTAATTATTCGTTTACTTTTAGGGATGTTGTGAACAGTAGTGTTTATTTTTAATGATTCAATAAGATATTCTGTTAAGTGTTCTGTTATGTAATTAGGATTTTTACAAAGAAGTAATGAAGACAGATTTTTTTCTTTTAACCATTGAAGAGCGCTTTCAAAGTCAATTTTAGTAATAAATTTTGCAGTGGTTTTGGGCTGTTTTATTTTAGATAAAGATAGAAAGGTTGTTCTATGGTCTGTAACAGTAGTGCGTAGAATAGCAATAAAGGCAGAGTGCCGTTTTCTGTCTATTTTTAACATAAAGTGATCAAGACAACTAGTTTCCCTTGTATTTAAAGTATGACCTGGGAGAATACCATGACCCGATAGCATGTCCAGGTATGAAGTTCTATTTTTAAGTTCATAGGTTTGTTCGGTATGTTTAGGTCTTATATTTATATTTATATTTATATCACCAATAACTATAACATTACTTTTTTGAGAGTTTAAGTTATCTAAATGGAGTGCTAAGGAATTTATAAAGGATTCCGCGTTAGTATGAGACGGTGAACGATATTTGCATAAAATTGTATTTATTATTCAATATATTAAGTTGTAGACATGATGCGTGGCTAATGTTAATTTCAGTGACACTGGCTTTTATGTTGTCCTTAACGTATACTACGACGCCGTCGTTTTGATTTAATTGTCGAGATGTTGCGTAGGAGCGATACTTTGATAATATTGGTATGGGTTTATTTGGGTCAAGTCGGCATTCAGTCAAGATTATGATGTCTGTCTCAAAATCAAGGCAAGACATATTTACAATAAAGTCAATGAAATTGCAATATATGCTTCTGATATTTTGGGAAATTATGGTAAGGTCACTCTTGTCGATGTTATAATTGATACCACCAGAAAATCAGGTGCGTCGCAAACAAAGCGACAATCGAAAATAGGGAAAAAGCTGAAAATGAGTGCTCCACCTACTTTGCCATCAGTCCAGACCACTTTGACAAAAATAGGCCTAGTGGATGAAAAGGGTTTCACAACAGTAGAAAATAGGAAGCCCTGTTGCGGTCCTGGTGTGCCTACGACTCAGCTATGCATTTCGTGAAATAGTAGAGTATTGGAAAGTGAAGACTAGCTGGACTCTGAGGGTCGTAAAATTGGTGGCATCGATAAGGGATTGTTCTAAATCATGAGGGTAACGTCCGTGCAGCACTATTTTTTTCCAATTTTCTAGTTTTCGCTTCTTCGTCAATTTTAGTGTGAGGTCTATCTATTTGGTCATTAAAGTTAAATGGAGTGTAATTGATATTTTTAAATTTTCTTTCTATGGCTTTATAGATGTTACTTGTGTGTAATTGAGAGTGGAAGGATGCTCTTAGTCTGATCATTTGTTTCTGCCACAGGTGATGGATATCAGTAAGGCTCTCGCTCTATATTGTCGTTTAATTGTCAATCTTTCTACAGCAGATTTGGAGTGTAAGTTATTGTGTTTAGTTAAGGTAGCGCGTTTTAACCTCTCTATCTCTTGGATGTCAGTTTTTGACAATTTAATTGTATGTTAATATTTTAATTGCAAAGGTATGCTTTTATCAAAGGTTTTACGTATGTGTATTTAATTGAAGTATGATCTAATCCTTTATTTTTTTTGTACTCTAAGCATTTATACAAAACTGTGATTTCCATAGCTGTGATTGTGTCTATATTGTTAATAGCATAGTCACCCAGTTTTATTTTACCTCTAATTACATAATTAAAAAACCTCTAATTATATATTAAGTAGAAACGTATTGATTTCAAAATAATCGAAATGTTAAATGTATCTCAGGACCGCTTAGCTCAACTGCATATAACCTGTCAGAAATCGAAAAACTTTTGCTAGTAAACATAAATTATTATTAGGGTTAATAGTGGAGAATAAAAAAACTTGCTTCAATTGGTCCAATTCCACTATTTCTAGGGCACACAAATTGATTAGTTTGGAATTTGAAAACATGTGTATTATTACTTCATAATGTGCAACCATATGTATTATTATTGTATTGTATAACGTAGAAGAATTTTTTCAAAGTTTATTTAAGAGAGTACCAAATAGCAATTTATGATTTTAAGTTACTATCGAAATTGTTCACCTAAATGGACATAACAGTTGGAGTTCTCCACGTTCACTCAAACCATCATCATTCTTCCATTCTTCATCATGGCCGTCAACGGGCGTTATCAATTGAGACCAGTCATCTCTTAGCTTCCAGTGGCATGTCTAAATTTTTGTAGCAAATACATAACCGAGATATTTGTTATACACAAAAAGTTTACTTGAAAGTTTGAAATTAATTAAGTCAATTTAACGCGTTAAATCACACTACAAGGGTGCAGAATGTTGACTCGCTCGTGGCCAATTGTTTGGACCTTCTGAGGACTACGGACGATCGGGATCGATACTCAGTGTTGGTTTCTTAACCCATATTTTACTGGGCGTTACCGTACCGATAACCAACAACCTTGAGTTTCTTGGGGTAACGTTGTTGTCTACCCATAACTTCGGCTCTGATAACGAGGCAAAAGCTCAACAGGCTGCCAAAAAATTGGGAATCTTGGCTAAGGCAAGAGAAACAGGTGCATGGCCTTTATTAAGAGCAAGTAAGCGGTCCTGCAAGAGATGTTAAATGAGGACCTTACTGTAGCCTTAGTAAAGCGTAATACCCAGAAAAACGGTTTTATCGACGAATCCTAGTTTCTCATTGTTCACTATTATGTCTCAATCGCTACTTTTGACATTCAGTAGGGAAAATCTTAAACATTTAGTTTTCTTTCCCATACCTATAGGACTAGATTATTAGCAGTGAAACAGTTTTGGGCCCGAAGCGTTATTTTCATCCTTCTATTTTTCTTAAAATTAAAGAAATATCGTCGGCAAACAACACCATATATGTTTATTTTGCAATAAATCATGAATATAAACTAAAAATAAAAGGGACCTAAAATTGAACCTTGGGGTGCTCTCGTTTTAACATTTAATCCCGACGAATTGACACCGTTAATCTAAACTATTTGCTGTCAATAATTTAAATAAGATTTTAACAATCTCAACCCTGTTTTGCCTAGTCCGTAATACTTAAATTTCAGGAGCAATGTTTCATGAACTACGCAAGCAGTTGCCTTAGACAGATCGCAGAAGATTCCTATAGTATCTTGTGCTTCCTCACATGCGTCAAATATGTGTAAGGAAACACCAGCAACCGTCCTGCAACGTCCTTAGCTGAAACTATACTGTTTATCGTACAAGATGTTAATTTTGATCGTTTTAAAATGATTAACATTCGATTTAACATCACTTTTTATAATATTTTGCTAAAAACTAGCAACATGCACACAAGCAACTTTTAGTGTCTTTACTATCCCCGG
Organism: Mythimna loreyi; assembly: GCA_029852875.1. Classification (NCBI taxonomy): domain Eukaryota; kingdom Metazoa; phylum Arthropoda; class Insecta; order Lepidoptera; family Noctuidae; genus Mythimna; species Mythimna loreyi. The sequence goes on along the minus strand of CM056780.1, from coordinate 11,638,079 downwards.
ATTTAAAAAGTGGTATCACTTTACTATATTTCATTACATCCGGAAATACTCCTTTATCTATACAAAAATTTAATATTAAAGTTAATACGGCGCTATAGTCTCAATAACTTAGACACATATTTTGATAGACAAGCCCTAGAGATCTTCAGTCAACTCGTAAGCATGTTGTCTATACAGACATTGATTTATAGATGGAAGTACAAATTGCACCTACTTACCAGGGAATATATTTTCATATTTATTGGTTCCGATATTTTGACGCGTCTCAGCATTGCCATGTCCGGTAATAGACCAAAACTGACTGGTGCGATCAATGGGAACTACAGTCGATATAAAAAGCTGAAAATAAATTGCCTTTTGATACGGTCACCCAAAACATTATTTTCTTATTTATATATGTTGATAAGCGCTTATTATCCGTGTGTATTAATTTAAAACGTTTTTATATACAATACAATAAATGTTTTACTATAAAATAAATGGTATTATAACTAACTCTAACCCCTATTTTGATAAAATAATATATGAAATGAACCTTAGCAATGTGACAAAGAGTTTCATTTATCGTAGCTTGTTCTTAAGGAATGGGTAATCGGTTGATAATCGTGTAATCGGCTGATAATCGTGTAATCGATTTTTATTCGCAAATCGTTGTCCAATCGATTTCATAATGCACAACTTATTTTCTATTTAGGATGACAACCCGTTCCAGTTCTGCCTTCTTAGTGTCCTAGTCAGTTAAAAAATTATGTTGAACTTGAACGAATCACGAATTGTGTTGTTTTGTGTTTTTTATAAAATGTAAATGAAATGTAATGTAGGTAATTTAATATTTTTAACCGTGACCACCAAGCCTAAAATAAATGAATGATTTAAACTTGACGGAAACCAATCTATTAATACTCCCCTACACGACCAATTGCAATTGTTTGACGCCAATTGTTGCAAAAATTGAGCATTTACTTAAATTATTTATTCAAGCAACGAAAAATAAAAAAAAAACATATTAATGAAAACATATTGATACCTATATGTTTTCATTAATTAACTTAAAACAACTTTCAGCTCAATCGGAAATCGGGAAGTGGATCAAATTTAAGTTGCAAGATTTGATTACAGAACGACAGACAACGGGACAGGTGAAACTAAATAAAAGCTTGTAAAAAAGGTTCACGATTAGATCAGAAGTCAGTCGTTCATGGACCTATTTGCAACTCTTTTTTCACTTAAAATATTAGGCTTCCAGAATAGTCCAATTTTTGCGAATATCTTTCTGTGAGAAATCGAGGAACGGCCTCAAATATTATAGGCAACCAACTTAAGCATCATTAATGGTCAAAAAGAGACATTTGATGAAAATAACATTTGATGAGAAGCTGGTCCAGCTTTTTAGAAAAGTGCTGCTATGTTGAAAATAATTAATTATCGTTTATTAATTGTGCTCTTTATCTTTTCCTGTAATATATTTTAATGGATATAATTAATATATTGATTATCTTGGACCCTGTAAGAAATATCATATGTTATCACTGACTCCTTATCCCCTGCGATTTTACCTGCATTTCTAGTTACTGCCCTGTTCCCGTAGATTGTAGCGTGATGTTATATGTTATGTAGCCGTAAAATTCAGACTGTATATTTGTGTTGACAAACCTCAATAACAATATTAACAGCCTCTTTTTGTCCATATCGCGGATGACACAAAGATCTCAGTTGGTCATTTAATAGCGCAAACGGTGTGCCGGCGCTGCCTGCATGCGGAAAGAATGTATGTCACTCTTGATGTTGACGCTGTGATGCCGTTGCCGGTGCGTGTAAGTTTTGGTCATGGTTGGACATTCAAAATCAATTCCACTTTTCGTTGTAATTTTATAACTCAAGAATGGGCTCAGCTATCCAAACCAAATGTATAGGCTTTGTTCGGACTATTTAGTAGATATTTTTTTGTTACCGGGAGCAAAGCCGCGGGCAAAATATAGTTTGTTTTTTATGTATTTGAAAAGGGTCGAAGCCTGGGGCCCAGGGTCTAAAAGGTTCTGAAAGGAAGGCTTAACCCCAGTTCGAAAGGCCAAGAAGGAACAAGGTGGAGTGTTTAGTCAGTAAGAGTTTGACACTGTTTCCCGCTTCGCCCAAGAGTGGGATTCGTCATTGGATGATTTTTTGTCAATATGACCCAAAATAAATATGTATGTATTAGTTAGTATTCATTTATTGTGTATAATAAGTTTATGTATATGTCTAGTTTATTTTAGTTTTAAGTATAATTCAATTTATGTTTTAGAGTAGCTTAAATTATGTAACATGGGTTGCCCTCATGTTTAAAATTTATTTAGGAATGTATAGGTTTGCTGTAAGAAAATTCGCCTATGTACATCACCGGTTCTTTTATTTATGTTAATGTAATATGTGTACAATCATTACATAGTATAAAACAAAGTCACTTCCTGTCTATGAATGCTTAAATCTTTAAAACTATGCAACGGATTTTGATGCGGCTTTTTTAATACATAGAGTGATTTAAGAGAAAGTTTATATGTATAATACATGCATAATATATTTAATATCAGCATTGCACCCATGCGAAGCTGGGGTGGGTCGCTAGTAAAGAATATAAGAAATGTATCAAGTTAGCCTTCTCAGCAAGTTTTGCTGCGGTAGTCATTCCAACAATAAAATACTCAGCGCCATTTTGCCAAAATCTATTTAGAGAGAATTCTATTAAATGTCTAGTTGAAAAATAATAGTGCAGTTTTGTATCCAAAACCACAAATTCACTAATTTTACATGATAATAACCATTAGGAATTAATTTGAAAAATCCCGCTAAAGCACCGAACCATTTTAATTGATGTATTTATTTTAATAATTTAAGCAAAATACTCGTGTTTCGTACTTATTTTTATCAATATACAAAATACATATAAATATAATAAATTCTATTCTGTTCGATTACTAAAACTTATCGAAACTTTTAAGTAATTTCTATTATTCCAATTAATATAGTTCTATCATTCGACTTTATATTTTAAGGTCAAGAAATAATAAAAAAAATAATCAAAATCGTTGCAGAAACCACGGAAACACCGAATTAATAAATTTACTAATTAATTAATATTATTTATGGTAACTTTATCTACCGTAATATTATTTTAACATTCTTGTCCACGTCTTGGGCCATATCTTGGCCACCCCTATTAATATAATGCGAATAAATGTGAAAACTTGTAATTGGCCTTCTAATATAAATAAAAACACTCAATTGCCGCTGGACGTGGGCTAACAACAATTATATTTGAATTCTTTATCGGATACATTAAGTTTTTATGTCAAGTATTTGCGACATTTTTCTCGTATTAAGTCAATGGGCCGTGGGTTTGCGGACGTCGAGTAACAGTCCGGAACAAGCTCAATTCGTTGACGGTGCGTTCTGTTCCCGCGCGCCTCAAGAAGTTGTCGGAAAAAGTAGAGGCCAAGCTAGAGGGTCGAAGTCTACTGGGGCCTTGGAACAGTTTCTGAAAGGAAGGTCCGACCAAGGTATGAAAGAACGTGTTTTTTTTTACTGTAGGAAAAATTATCCAATGACGAATCCCGCCCTTGTGCGGAGCAGGAAACAGTGTCAGACTCTTACTGACTAAACAACCTACCCTTTTCCTTCCCTGCCTCAATCCCAGAGCCCTGGTGTTACGCTCTCGCATCAACCCTTGGCCCCAGGAGGTTTTGACCCCACAGGGCCCCCGTCAGTTTGGGGTCGTTTAGTTAATAACAGTCTGACACTATTTACGACGAATCCCGCCCTTGGGCGGAGCGGGAAACAGTGTGACACTTACTGACTAAAAAACTTACCCCATAGGAATGGGGTAGGGTTTTTGGCGTAGGAATGGGGTGGGGTAGGGCCTGGGATCCTTGCCTTATTCCCAGGCCCTGGTCAACTATACAGTTTGCTGATAAATCCTTGAGGCACGCGGGAACAGTGCACGCTTTCGACGACTTGGGCTCGGTCTGGACTGTTACCAAACGGCCGGACGGCGAGCTTCCCCTTTGCTCGTTGTCCGTAAGCCTAGACGCTATACAATAGAACAATAGTTAGTTATATTTATGGCCGATATATTTATATATATGTAGAACAATTTACACTCTTTGTAATAAGGTGTTGATAATAAAATTAAAGAGAGTGTATACGTAAAATGGCAGAGACCTCACAACTTTATGCGTTATAGTATATTAGCTTTGTATACGACAGGCTCAAATGAAGGAGATCAGCGTAATAAATAGTAAATAAATAGTTATTAAATCAAAATAAAAAAATTAAAATAATAAATAGTTATTATTGTTCACAAATATAAGCGTCACATACGGTGTCTTTTGTATTCTTTTATTTTATTTTATTAGCAAGGCAGTTTGTTTGCAGATTATATGTATTAAACTTCTAGAATATGGTCCTGTGAAAACAAATGAATTACAGGCGTGTACATGATTCATAGAGTTAGCGTTAACAGAATATTTTATAAAAGCCAATACAAAATACTGGCATAATTTAAACTTAATAAGTAAATAAGCGATAAATTAATCGAAAAGATACGCATTAGTGTTGCAAAAGTGATTGTCACTATTTAATGAGAACACACTATAAATATCGAAACCAGAACCAAAAACTAACGCCTGATTAAAAAGAAACCTATAGCAATCTATTAAATAGGTTCTAACTTCATCTGATTACGATTGGTGGAGATAATTCTTTGTCCATTGAGTTCCCATAAAGTCCTTAGATAGGCCTAGTTTTCACTTTGGCGAAATTTAAAAAAAAAGCCAGCAGTGTATGGCAAAAGTATAATTCCCTTTTAAGTTAGATTTCGATTAAAAAGCTATTAAAATACAAAACAACAAAGTAAAAAACATACAAACTAAATCATTCACATAAAGATATAATACCATAATTAGAGACATAATACACAATAGGATAATATGTGTGTGAACGCCGGCGTTTGCTTGGGGCTCAAGAGTTTAAATAACAATTGAAACTTATGTCATTGCCATTACTATTAATTATATATATATTTTTTATAACTCAAAAATAAAGTATATTTCCCTTCCTTGTCTTCCTACTTTTTGAGATATCATTTATGAATACTAAAAATAGTGAGGAACTCAATATCATCCCCTAAGGCACCCCATTCTTCACCGTTTTAGGTTTTGTCAATATTTGGTTTCTCGTTTCAATTTAATATTTATATTTGATAGTTTTGTTTTGTTGTCGGTTGCTTAAATATGATGTAATATTTATATAATTTCCGCGTATTCCATATCTTTTTAATTGAAAGATATGTATAGTATGATCAACATTATCGAAGGCTTTCGTCATATCCTTTGTACAGAGCAAAAACGGGTATTGTTTTTGATCATGACGTTATCTTCTAGATAAAATCGTAAATTTAGAACGTAAATTGTACATTAGATTTCCCTTATCCTTCAAAAACATATGTATTAAAGTCAAATTCAAAGTCAAAATCTTCTCATTTCACATAAAAAAAATAGTTACAAAAAATAGTTTATTTTCAGACAAACAAGTCCATAATAAAATTAATTAACTAAATGTGAACAATACTTATCTAACTCCCCGAACATGAAGTTCGGTGAACCTTCTAAGAAGAACAGTGTCAATTCTCTCTCCTATCCACTTGAGGCACTTGGCACTATTTCGACTCCCTCGAACCCGCCTTACAACAGACGCCACTTTCTTTCTCATCAACGCGTGAAAGCCTTCAACACTCGCGTCTGCAAACATGATGATGATGCATTACAATATCGAGAGAGGCGGAACAGTGACCCGAAAATGTTGTTATAAAGGACATGCAAGGCGTTATAGGTCCTCTGTGTAAAATTGGCCCACAAGCCGCAGGCGTAAAACGCCTGACAATACGCTTTGAACAGCGTAAGTTTGACAAGCGCCGTACACCTGGCGAATCTATGTGCCAGCAAGCATATTACCACGAACTGACAACGCCCTGCGTTCCCTCTCAACATCTTCATCGTCACTAACATTTTCTGTCATTATGTGACCTAAATACACATACACATAGGCCTACATGGGCACTTGTAAAACGTCAGAAGCTAGTGCACAATTACACATTAATGCCACTGGCGATAGTTATTAATTTAAGTTTCACTTTTGATAAATTATAGGTTCTTTGAATTTATCTGGGAAGACTTCTTTTTCAAAATATATGTTTATATAAATAATATAAAAGTGGATAAAAAATAATGTGACTTACTTTATTTATAATGTTTTAAAGAAAAAAAGAAACGTTCCGAAAGCGCTCCTCGTGCTTTTTAAAACTTGAGAAATTGAATCATTTTCGATACCTTTTCTGGTGGTTACTAGAATTAACTCAAATTTATTAATTACAATCACTGTATTTGTAGTGATAATTTATTGCAATGTGGAGTAATATGATTAGTGTAAAAGTCATTAAATTCATTTCAGGTATCTGGTTTTACTCCTTTAATTAACGTGAATAGTTAAACGACTTAAACAAAAACAAACAAAAAAAAACAAAAAAAATACATGTCTTGTGTTGTTTTGTTGTTGTTGTGTTTGTGTAAATAAACATGTTTTCTTTCTTTCTTTCTTTTTTCTTTACTTCAAAAACCGGGGAGGCTCTATGTGGTGATTTTTTAGTTAGTCTTGTATTATTTAATGTGTGAATTGTATTTATATTGTTTTAATGTTCTTAATTTTTTACGGTATTATCCATATTATTTATAGCAGTGGTGGTCAAATAGTAACAGCCTTAACAAGGTGTCACGGGTTCAAACCTAGACCGGCGTATTACTTTGTGTACCTAATTTATTTCATCACCACGGTTAAGAAAACGGTAAAGGAAAGCATCGTGACGAAACCGGCATGTACTAGAACTAAAAATTCTAAGACATGTGACATTCACTAACACGCAGAAAATGGGCCATAAAACAACATGCGGGCTCAATGCCCGCATGTTGATTTATGGCCCATTTTCTCTTCTAGAGAGAAGGCCTTGTCCCAGCAGTAGGAACATTAAAAAGGCTGATGATAATGATTGTTACAATAATTTTCATTCAGTAGCAGACTAGTTGAAGAATGAGTTAAATAAATACATATTTCTGTATATTAAAAGGTATTTAATTGGTGATAGGTCTGAAACCTTTTACAAATGATTTATCAATCCATCTAGTGCGATACACCGTAGACGTTAAGTTGATGAGCGTTACAGTTGAAATATATATTGACATAAGTAGTTTCCTGATTATCTATATATAGGGTGTCCCAAAATTAACGCAAGATTTGAATTTGCCGCCATTTATGCAGTACAGTGTTGCCAACCCTAAAAACAAAATAAATCGACAGTTGACAGTTTAGGGTTAGTAAAAATGGAGCGTTACGCAATAGAACAACGTGTCTTCATTGTTGAGCAATATTTCAAAAATAATGAATGCTTGGCGGCCGTAGTTCGAAAATTTCATACAAAATATGGTCGGAATAGTGTTTTAACTTCGTCAACTGTGAAGCTATTAATTGATTAATTGGCGTCTCCCACGGATCCTGTCTCTCAAAATTTTTCAATTAATCGCTTCACAAAAAAAAAGTAAAAAAAAAGTATCCTATGTCATTACATAGGATACTTTTTTTTTACTTTTTTTTTAGAGTAGGGTAGAGTAGGGTAGAGTAGGGTAGAGTAGGGTAGAGTAGGGTAGAGTAGGGTAGAGTAGGGTAGAGTAGGGTAGAGTAGGGTAGAGTAGGGTAGAGTAGAATGATCTGTAGCCAGGAGCGAAGCCGCGGGCAAAAACTAGTATTGATATAAAAAGGGGTTACTAACTCTGATGTGTTATCATAAACTTAGGGTTTTGTAAGCTTCTTACAATGAATTATTACTACAACGTTCTCTGTCTCGCATATCTATGAGGTCTGAAGAATATGGCTTCCAAATTATAGACTTAGGAAAGGTGAAATGTAAATCAGTTTAAATAACTTCACATAAATAACTTGTAGTCCACCATTTATTAATTTTTACAAATTACACTCAAAGAACAGTCCGTGGTCAATTTAGAATCAAATCATTAAAATAAATAGGTACTTTGCTGTGCAGTTCCAAATAAACTTAGACAATCAAATTGAAAAATATTTACGGGTTGTTTAAGTTTAGACAATCAATATCAGGTTTTAAATAAATAACGGCCAGGCTCGCCACCGGTATATCCATCAGCTTAAGGAGCAGCGTAAACACCACCTTGGGCTCCGGCATAACCACCAGCTTGACCACCGGCATAACCACCGGCTTTTGTACCAGCATAACCCATTGCTTGCCCATTGGCATAACCACCAGCTTGACCACCAGCATAACCACCAGCTTGACCGCCAGCATAGCCACCAGCTTCTGCACCAGCATAACCTATAGCTTGGGTACCGGCATAACTTCCAGCTTGACCACCAGCAAAGCCACCAGCTTGACCACCAGCTTGACCACCAGCATAACCACCAGCTTGACCCCCAGCATAACCACCAGCTTGACCACCAGCATAACCACCAGCTTGACCGCCAGCATAACCACCGGCTTCTGCACCAGCATAGCCTATAGAATGGGTGCCAGCATAACCTCCAGCTTGTCCACCAGCGTAACCACCAGCTTGACCGCCAGCATAACCACCAGCTTGACCACCAGCATAACCACCAGCTTGACCGCCTGCAATTCCTCCGGTTTTTGCACCCGCATAACCTATTGCTTGACCATTGGCATAACCACCACTTTGACCAATACCATAAGTACCAGCTTGACCACCAACATAACCACCAGTTTGACCACCAGCATAACCACCAGCTTGACCGCCAGCATAACCACCAGCTTCTGCACCAGCGTAACCTATAGCTTGGGTGCCGGCATAACCAACGGCTTGACCACCAGCATAACCACCAGCTTGACCACCAGCATAACCACCAGCTTGTCCACCAGCATAACCACCAGCTTCTGCACCAGCGTAACCTATAGCTTGGGTGCCGGCATAACCACCAGCTTGACCTCCAGCGTAACCACCCGCTTGTCCACCAGCATAACCACCAGCTTGACCCCCTGCATAACCACCAGCTTCTGCACCAGCGTAACCTATAGCTTGGGTGCCGGCATAACCACCAGCTTGACCTCCAGCATAACCACCCGCTTGTCCACCAGCATAACCACCAGCTTGACCCCCTGCATAACCACCAGCTTCTGCACCAGCGTAACCTATAGCTTGGGTGCCGGCATAACCTCCAGCTTGACCACCAGCATAACCACCAGCTTGACCGCCAGCATAACCACCAGCTTCTGCACCAGCATAACCACCAGCTTGACCCCCTGCATAACCACCAGCTTCTGCACCAGCATAGCCTATAGCTTGGGTACCAGCATAACCTCCAGCTTGACCACCAGCTTGACCCCCTGCATAACCACCAGCTTCTGCACCAGCATAGCCTATAGCTTGGGTACCGGCATAACCTCCAGCTTGACCACCAGCTTGACCCCCTGCATAACCACCAGCTTCTGCACCAGCATAGCCTATAGCTTGGGTACCGGCATAACCTCCAGCTTGACCACCAGCTTGACCCCCTGCATAACCACCAGCTTCTGCACCAGCATAGCCTATAGCTTGGGTGCCGGCATAACCACCAGCTTGACCACCGGCATAGCCACCAGCTTGGCCAATCGCGTAATCACCGGCTTCTGCACCAGCATAACCACCAGCTTGGGCTCCGGCATAACCAGCAGCTTGAGCTCCGGCATAACTACCAGCTTGGCTGCCTGCAAAACCACCGGCTTCTGCACCAGCATAACCTAAAGCTTGGCCGCTAGCAAAACCACCAGCATCTGCACCAGCGTAACCACCAGCCTCACCGCTCATGAAACCTCCTGATCTTGTCAGAATCTCCCCATTTTTATTTTTATCGTCTCCATTTTCACTGCCAGTATGGCTAAATATTACGTCAGGGCCAGCGTCTCTTCTTGTGCGATTTTCTGATCTTGTTGCACTGCCTTCTTTAGAGCCATTTTCCACATCTGGGTGCTTACTCGGTGACGCGTGAGCTCCAGCTCGACATATGAGGGCAAGAACGAAAAGCGGCAACTGAAAATAATTAACATCATAACTGTATTGCTGCTCTTTATTTAAAAAAATATAATTATTTACTATGGTGCATTCTGCGATTTACGATGTGGCGAGTTATCTATGAAAAGTTTTACTATGAGAAATAAGAGTCGTTACGCTGTTTCTTCTTTCTTTCTCTCTACAATAAACTATAGCTAGCTGACATATTCTTCTGAAAAAAAAAACTCCTGACTTACCAGGATGTTAATTTTCATCGTTATTTGTGGACTACTTGTCAAGATACAATGCCAATGGTTCACACTTGAGACTGCCTGGTTGAAAGGCGACAGTTGCAAATATAAACGCTAGAATTTAATGACCATTTGTCACGGTTCTTCGAGAAAATTATTACTTAAGTTACAGGCGATAAGAACTGATTAGTTTTGATTAATTTTGTGTTTAACTTGAACAATTATGAACATACAATACTATAATTACCGGTTGATTTTAGTATATGATCTTACTCGTTTAAGAATAATATATATATCAGCTTTAATATGACTTTGATCCTAACAGTATCTTTGATATGCACTTAATTAAAATTGTAGTAAGCATGAAATCAATTAGCAAACTTGGAAACAAGTATTAGACTTAAATTACTAGGAGCGTAGAACATAAGATAGAAACACGCTTGCACGATACGACTACCTGCTCAAAGCAGTTAAGCAAATTAATATAAATCTCTATTCCAAGACAGCATGTTGATTTGCCGAAAACCTTTGTTGATAGAAAACATCATATTTAGATATGTCGATCCATAGGAAGAACTGTAATCAGAAATATCTGTTCTTACTTCTTGTCGAAACCTGTGTTCATGGAAACCAAAATATGAAAAAAATCTCAAAAGTAGAACTTCATAAAGACTTTCTAGGAAAATTGTTTTGAACTTGATAGACTGAACAATTTTTGAATAAATTTAAAAAATAACTTATAAATTAAAATTGTAATATAACCGTATATGCAAACATTTTTTAAACTTTTTTACATATTTTATCATCATCCTGAACGTATCATCTTTCAAATTAAGATAAAAAAAACATTAAAATCGATTCACGCAATCTAAAATTACCACCAGGTACAGCGCCATTTCTTGGGAATGCTCGGAAAGCATGCAGCATGCACGCAAGCATGCAACATGCAGTAGGCATGCAATATGCAAGCAGACATGCAACATGCAGTAGTCATGTCTATGCACAACATTATTGACTTTTTATGATACTATTTTAATCATAGGTATTTTATTAAAACCGTTCTAAAAATGTTAAGCATTTTTAGAACGGTTTCAATAAATTAGTAGTAATAAAATAATAGTGTTGTTTTCCTTAAAAGTATATTTATCAGGTCGGTCTATTAGCTATTAAGAAAAAACTTATGCAATCTCTATTCGATATCACAGTATCTAAGATAAGCCAGACATCGATCAAATATTTCTTTTCTGGTTTTGACGTGACAACGTCTTATAAATTGTTTTGCCGGGTGACACTTCAAGAAACTGCATTACGCTCCGCTCACGTTATGCGCTCACAATGAGAGCGAGTGAGAGGCACGCGTCCCTTCCACTCGGGCATGGTTAGCCCGCCTAAGAGCGAGAGAGACAGACATAAAAAGTGAAAGGCACGCGTCCCTTCCACTCGAGCACAGTTCGCGCACTCAAAGTCGTTGTCACGTAAAACTTTCGCCCGTATACCGACTTTACAGGCAACCAATTTTTTTTAACTTTATCTACCACATGACCGCAGGGTAAACGTTGAAACGCCGAATGGTTGTTTGGTCGAAAGTTTAAAATCCCGAAGTTTAAAAACTCGAAATTTAAAATTGTGATTTAAAACAGTTGTGATCGTTAGTGGTTTTTAATTCCCTATAAGAAGCATTTATACATGCAAGCTGGCATGCAGCAAGCTTTGTTTCTGTCACGGCTCCGGCGCTGCGGGGTTTGGGCGGCCCCACGCGAGCTTATCGTTGCAGATGGTTTCAACGCTCACCACCGCGGCTGAGGCTGGCCGGCCAAGCCGGCCAGCAAGCCGAAGCTGGCCTTCAAACCACCTGCCTACGCGATTTTAAATTACACTCTAGGGGTAGGCCAGACAAGACTACGGAAAGTAGGTTTTGTGGTGATTCTACCCGGTGCATCTACTCCCGCTATAAAAAATATTAAAACATGTTAAGCAGAATGCCCACCGTCATAACTGTGTTGTAGTGCCATCTGTGAGTAATCGCAGGAACTACGTTGGCGTTCTTTGGGACATCATCCATCGGTATTTCGTCCATTCGGGATTTTGTCCTTTCGGGCATTTGAACATCGGTATTTTGTGTTTCGATATAACGACTATCGGCATCCAAAACACCGAAAGTTTTAAAAACTTTCGGTGTTTTGGACGTCGGTATTTCAAACATAGGTATTATGAACTGTCGGGATTTTGATACGTACCCGATAATAAACAAGAGCCCATAACGGTGACAAACCGTTTGCAAAGATCGTTTTATATTCTACGACGGTTTAACTGCTTTTACGCCCGGTTTCAAAGTCTTCGTTACGTAACCCGTCTTCGACTAACTTGATGCGTTTCTTTTTTATTTTATGTCTTATAATAATAATTGAGAACCCATGGAAATATAATGATACATATATTTACTTTTATTGTTTCATTATTCTAACCTATACAATAATACTTCTCAGGATCATATTATATTTTATTATATATATTATTGGTGTATTTTATTCTATAAACAGTTTTGTAAATGTTAAATGCCGATTTTATTTTATTATAATACAAATAATTATTCTAGATGTATTCTGAATTAACAGTCAACACAATACAAAAATAAAATTAACATTAAATAAAAAGACGAAGTCAATAAACAATTGTGTGTGTTATTTTGTAATAATTGTTACAATATATAATATTATAATAAAAATACATCGCAAAATTGGTGACAAAAGTATGAATCGCACTACATTTTATCGTTTAGAAATTTAATTTATATTTTTTGTATATTTTTCACTAGACTCTAAAAAGATATGCCAGTAAAATTTTCTTCATTACTTTGTCATAAGTGGAGGAAAACCGTTTGAACACCATCAGTTTATAACTATAGTAAAGTGAGAGGAATTTTTACTTCAGATTAGGTATAGTTACTGTGGGTGAAAAAAAAATGTGTTTAGCTAATAATATATTTATAAAACTTTACCTATTATAAAATTGTGATCTTGATTTGTAATCAGGTTCTCAAACGCTATCGAGAATTTTCTGAAAAACTTAATAATAATTTGTGACTCCGCTACTGAATGTCGAAGTTTAAAATGTCGATGTATGTTAAGCCGGATTTACATTGAGTCAGTGGCTGTCGTCAGTGCTGGCGCCGAAAACTGACGCGTACTATTTACAAGCAGTCAGTAGTCGAGAATATTTCTTTTGGTGTACACACGTTCGTAAAGTCAGTGCGGGAAAATAATTTCTCAAAAACAGCAAAGAATCAAAGAATTTTGTGCAATATTCTGCAATGCTGTTGCACGCATTTTTTTATTTCTATAATTTTATTTATTTATTTAAACTTCATGTACGGTAGTGGTACATAGGCGGACTTAATGCTACAAGGCATTCTCTACCAGTCAACCTTTGGGTTAAAAAAGACAACACTGTGGTAGGTGTGCAGAATAAATAAATAACAGATTAAGTAATTATCACGGTAAAGTTGTACAAGTTTTAAGTTTTCCGTGTCGCTCAATTTTCGCGTCATTTTGTGATGCGACGAATCGTGGTCACCGTACAACAGAGCGGCAGCAACTGACTTGGGCAATTTACACGTTGTCAGTAGCGCTGGCGCGGGTGGCGGGGGAGTGGACTGACGCCGAAAATATTGCAGCGCGAATATTGAAGTCAGTACTGACGTGACAGTGCTGTGCTGACTTGAAATCAATTTACACTATGGCAGTGCCAGGTCAGCACTGACTCGTCAGTGGACTGACGTCAGTTACTTACTCAATATAAATCTGCCTTTAGTTCTAAAGTACACGATCTCAATGTACGCCAGTTCGAAAGTACAGGATCTCGATGTACGCCAGTTCGAAAGTTCACTGGAGCGAAGTATGCAAGGCCGACGTATCGTTAGTTAGAAAGCATACGAGTGCGATGTACGCCAGTTCGAAATTAAATATATTTACATTTTACATTACGTAACAATCATAATGTTATTAAAAACACCACTTAGATTAATTTTCCAACTCCGCAAGAAGTCATTTGACTGGCCTGTTGGTCTGGTAGTTAGCGACGCCGACTGCTACACCAAAGGTCGTGGGTTCGATTCCCACCTAGGATGAATGTTTGTGTGATGAGCGCGATTACTTGTTCTATGTGTGGGTGTAATTCATATGTAATATGTATGTATTTAAAAATATATACATATTGTATGTTAATCAGTTGTCTAGCACTCATAACATGAATAAATGTTTTTCTATTCTATTCTATTCTATTCTATTCTATTCTATTCTATTCTATTCTATTCTATTCTATTCTATTCTATTCTATTCTATTCTATTCTATTCTATTCTATTCTATTCTATTCTATTCTATTCTATTCTATTCTATTCTATTCTATTCTATTCTATTCTATTCTATTCTATTCTATTCTATAACACAAGCTCGCTTAGCTTGAAACTATACTAGACGGCATTGTGTGATAGTTGTGGAATATATTATTATTTAGACGACTACTTACGGAATTGGAATATTTTGCTTTGTTACTGCATATTACTAAAACTAAGATTTAAGAAAGATTCATTAAAACACGATAACATTGTATAGATAAAAATTGGAACAAGTTTACTACGGTTACGATTTATCATAACTTATTGTTACGCCGTGAAAATAGAACACGCCGTTTCTTCGACAAAGTTAAGAGTATCACCGAATAATTAAAACGCATTGCTAGTCGAAACCTCCAGAATAGAAGTACGTACCAGGGCCTAGCAAATTCTAGAAAAATCCGACACGTATAAGTAGGTACTCAATAATTCTGAGAACTTTTGTAGGTACTTAAGTAACTTGGTAAAGGAATTTGTACCTTCAGTCTTTTACTATAGAGTCGAAATTCGTATGAGTCGTGGGGTCGAGTAGTTACCTACCGGTTGGTAATAAGAATAATTTATTGCTTCGCGGAAACGGTTTCTTTTGTTCTGGTGTGGCCTCGAACCTTCGGTATCTAGAATTTTCTTGGCTCTGAGTATAAATACGTGTTCGCTGGCCGGACGGGAGTCAGTTTTGATTTCGACAGCGATCAAGAGCGAACTACCCAAGTCAAGTGAAGATTGTTTCATCCATACGACGACCTAAGCGATATTTTTACGGATCTCTAGAGTGCATTACGAAGTGGTTTATTGACGATTGGACTAAGTTTGTGTTTTGTTTGTGGACAATAAATCTCTCTATTAGTAAACCGGCATTTGATTACTCACGTTCGTAACAACTGGTGTCAGAAGTGAGATGCCATTACTACAGAGGGACGACGAACAGCGACCACGAACAAGGAGACAAACGGAGATGGATGCTGCGCGTCACCGACTGGAGGAAGAAGATCCGGCTGGTGTCGGAGCAACGGCAGCTGCTGAGATGCCAACAGGACCAACTTCAGAAATGAGCCTCGCTGCGGTGTTGGCTGCCATGCAAGCTAGTATGGAAGCCGTTCGCCGCGAACAGGAAGCTAACCAACGCCAGCTCCAGGACCTAATCGCGGCTAACCAGGAAGAAGCTCGCCGCGAACAGGAAGCCGCTCGCCGCGAACAGGAAGCTAACCAGCGCCAGCTCCAGGACCTAATCGCGGCTAACCAGGAAGAAGCTCGCCGCGAACAGGAAGCCGCTCGCCGCGAACAGGAAGCCGCTCGCCGCGAACAGGAAGCCGCTCGCCGCGATCAAGAGGCTAAGCAGAACCTTATCCTCGAGAAAATCGATCACGGCCTCGTCACGCTGGGCGAGAAAGTAAAGAATCTCACCTTAGAGGTCAAGGAGGTTTCCGCCCGAACTGATACTTTGGAAACCCGAATAGATGGCCATGAAGATCGCCTGCTGGACATCAATAGAAAAATTGTCAAGCTGGAAGCACGCGAACCCATTGCCATTGGCTCATCAGCGCACACCCACTGTACGTCGGCCGCAAAGTTTGATGTGCCACGTTTTGACGGCACGTCGTCATGGACTGCCTTCAAATACCAATTCGAAACGTTGGTGAAGACAAACCGCTGGGATGATGAGCAGTCTTTCGCGGCGTTAACCTTAGCTCTACGTGGGGACGCCCTACTGGTCCTAGAGAACCTTCCTTCGGACGGTAGGACCTTGGAGCGTCTAATGGAAGGGTTAGACACCCGCTACGGTGACAAGCACCTCGAGCACGTATTCCGCGCGCAGCTTCGCGAGAGAACACAAAAGCCCAACGAGAGCCTCCAACAGTGGGGTGTCGAGGTTGAACGGCTGGTGCGGCGCGCATACGTGTCGATGACACCGGAGACCGTGGAAGTATATCTGGTGCAGGCATTCATCGACGGTCTACGGGATACTGAAGTAAGAGCTACGGTGCGACTTGGACACCACCAAACTCTGAAGAGTGCGATGGCTCACGCTTTGGAAGTGGAAGCCGTACGACAGGATTCACGCACGCACAGAGTTCGAGAAGTGGTGGTCTCGCCTTCAGTGCAGCCGCGCCAACGAGAAGGGGTAGTTTCTTCTTCGGCAAAGTCCCGATATATTCCGACGTGCTACGGGTGCGGAGAAAAAGGGCACATTCGTACCGATTGCCCCAAAAGAAAGAGGGGAAGTGTGGACTCCGGAACCCAAGTTAACGAAGAGTCGTTAAACTAAATGTCGCCAGGGCCGCGGGGCGGGTGCTGGCTGGTCAACTTAAGGCCCCAACCATAACCATCAATCAAGTCCACAACGGAAATAGTTTGACCATAGAAGGAATACTGAATGAAAGAGCTTGCAATTTCACCGTTGACACCGGGGCGTCACGGACTATTATAAGACCTGAGTTGCTGAAACGTACGATCTTGTGGCAAAGAAAGTCTCCATCCTGCCGACTTCAGACAGCAACCGGCCAGCCAGTCTCCGTCCTCGGTGATACAGATGTAGAGTTAAAAATTGGTGATCAAGTCTACACCCATTCTGTATTAATTGCCAATATTACTGATGATTGCATTCTGGGTTTGGATTTCTTGCGGAAGTACCGATGTGTTTTGGATATTGATAGGGGAGTATTGAAGTTTCCAGACCAAGAAGTGTTCCTGCGAGGAGTAAACACATGTAACCTCTATTGTTTAAAAGATACGACATTGGCTCCGAGAACAGAAACTTTAGTCGAAGTAAAATTCCCCAAGAAAATCAGGCAACAAAGATGCGTAATAGTTGAGGATACTGGCCGGCACCCGGAACTCATCACTGCGAGGACATTAGTAATGACGAAGGGAAAATCTAAAGTGAGAATTGTAAATCTTGGGAAAAGGGAGGTCCATTTGAAGAAAAACAGTGTTGTTGGAAGATGTGAAGAAGTGAAGTATCTCCGCCAAATCGATACATCTTCAGTGAAGCAAGACTTAACGAGAGATGAACCTGATCACATCCAGCAACTTCTGGAAAGTTCTAAGAAGAATTTGTCGACCTCAGAACTACAGCAAGCCAGGGAATTTCTGCTACGGTTTCAGGATATTTTTGCTACGGGAAAGGACTGCGGAAGAACAGGTCTCGTCAAGCATGAGATAGACACAGGTGATGCTAGACCAATTAAACAGAGACCGCGTCGCATACCCTGGGCTAAAGAAACTGAAGTGGCAGAAATGGTAAAGGACATGGCTGACAGCGGAATAATTGAGCCTTCTACGAGCCCATGGTCTTCTCCAGTCGTTCTGGTGAAGAAGAAGGATGGCAGTACAAGATTCTGTGTAGACTACAGAATGCTGAATAACGTCACGAAGAAGGACAGTTATCCCTTGCCGAGGATCGACGATACGCTGGATATGCTCAGTGGTATGAGGTGGTTTTCAACCATTGATTTGAAAAGTGGCTACTGGCAAGTGGAAATCAGCGAGAAGGATAAAGAAAAGACAGCGTTCAGTACGGGCATTGGCAATGGCCTGTGGCAATTTAACGTCATGCCTTTTGGGTTGTGCAATGCTCCAGCAACCTTTGAACGCCTCATGGAACGAGTCATGGTTGGTCTTCTTGGTGACGTCTGTCTAGTATATTTGGATGACGTCATTATAATGGGCCGCACTTTTAAGGAAAACCTAAGGAACATGGAAAAAGTGTTCACCAGAATACGAGGGGCTAACCTAAAACTAAGCCCAAAGAAGTGTGCCCTGTTCAAGAAGGAGGTCAGCTACCTAGGACATGTGATTTCCGCTGATGGAGTGAGAACCGACCCTGAGAAGATAAAGGCTGTGCAACAGTGGCCAGTTCCAAAGAATAAAACAGAAGTACGTGCATTTCTAGGGCTATGCACATACTACAGAAGGTTTGTTATGAGTTTTTCTGACATTGCAAAACCTCTACATCAACTGACTGAGGATAAAAGAGAATTTATCTGGGACAACAACTGTGAGTCAGCGTTCAACGAGCTGAAGCAGCGGCTATGTGAAGCACCTATATTGGGGTATCCGAGCAGAGATGGAAGATTTGTCGTTGACACAGATGCCAGCAATACGGGAATTGGTGGCGTATTGTCACAGGTGCAAGATGACCGACAGATCGTGATCGCTTACTTCAGTAAGGCACTTTCAAAGCCCGAGAGGAACTACTGTGTTACTCGACGAGAACTGCTGGCTGTAGTAAAAACCTTGCAGCACTTCCATAAGTACCTCATAGGAAGGCAGTTCACGTTAAGGACCGACCACGCTGCACTGAAATGGCTGCTACAGTTTAAAAACCCGGAGGGTCAAGTTGCAAGATGGCTCGAGCAGCTGCAGGAGTTCAATTTCGTGACGGAACATCGGAGTGGAAAAGGGCATAACAATGCTGATGCCCTGTCGCGACGTCCGTGTGATGAAGACTGCAGACATTGCCAGCAAAACGAAGCCAGAGAACACGTGAACTTGATTAGAACTGAAGGCAACTTCAAGAAATCCCAGGAAGAAGATGCCGATATTCGACCGGTACTGGACTGGTTGCGTAGTGGAGCTAGGCCCCAATGGAGTGAAGTATCGTCACTTAGTCCCGTCACAAAGAGCTACTGGGCGCAGTGGGACAGTTTAGTCCTGGAGAATGATGTGCTCTGTAGGAAATGGGAATCGAACGATGGCAAGGAGGTGACCACACAAGTGATAGTACCACGAAGTGAAGTGGTCCCCCTGCTACAGGAAATACACGATGGTGCTTCTGGTGGACATCTGGGGATCAAGAAGACTCTACTGAAAGTGAGACAGCGGTATTACTGGCTCAATTGTAGAGAGGACATAGAGCAATGGTGTCGGAAATGTACAGCGTGTGCATCTGTGAAAGGACCACAGACTAGAAGCAGGGGCAAGCTTCAGCTGTACAATGTGGGAGCCCCATGGGAACGCATTGCCATCGACGTTGCTGGACCATTTCCAATTACAAATGATGGAAACAAATACATAGTGGTGATCCAGGACTATTTCACAAAATGGCCAGAAGTCTTTGCCATTCCCAATCAGGAAGCGACGACAGTGGCGAAGAAGGTGGTCGAAGAAGTAGTGTGCCGATATGGCGCACCTTTGGAGATCCATTCCGATCAAGGCCGTAACTTTGAATCTGCGCTGTTCCAGGAGATGTGTACCCTTCTGGGGATTTACAAAACACGCACAACACCTGCGCATCCACAGTCGGACGGAATGGTGGAAAGATTTAACCAGACCCTGGAGAATCACCTGGCTAAGGTGGTCGATGACCACCAGAAGGACTGGGACCGGTATATTCCACTATTTCTGATGTCTTATCGATCGGCAGTGCACGATAGCACGGGATATACTCCAGCAAGAGTGAATTTCGGCAGAGAGATGAGACTTCCAGTCGATGCTATAACTGGCGTGCCACCTGACAAGACCAAGCCAGTTACGGACTATGTCAGTGACCTTCAAGATCAATTGGACGAAGTGCATAAACGAGTACGTGAGAATAGCATGAACACCAGCTCCAAAATGAAAACTAGGTACGACCGTAATGCCAACACCAAGGGATTTGAAGAAGGTGCACTAGTCTGGCTCCACAACCCGCTCCGACGAAAAGGGAAGTCACCGAAACTTCAAGCTCGATGGGAGGGACCTTACACCGTGATGAAAAGGATTAACGACGTAACCTACCGCATCAAGAAAGGGCTGAGAGGGAAGCCTAAGGTGGTCCACGTGGATAGACTGGCGCCGTATCAAGGATCTAATAATGCTCGGGACGAGCATGACTAAGAGGGGGGCACTGTTACGCCGTGAAAATAGAACACGCCGTTTCTTCGACAAAGTTAAGAGTATCACCGAATAATTAAAACGCATTGCTAGTCGAAACCTCCAGAATAGAAGTACGTACCAGGGCCTAGCAAATTCTAGAAAAATCCGACACGTATAAGTAGGTACTCAATAATTCTGAGAACTTTTGTAGGTACTTAAGTAACTTGGTAAAGGAATTTGTACCTTCAGTCTTTTACTATAGAGTCGAAATTCGTATGAGTCGTGGGGTCGAGTAGTTACCTACCGGTTGGTAATAAGAATAATTTATTGCTTCGCGGAAACGGTTTCTTTTGTTCTGGTGTGGCCTCGAACCTTCGGTATCTAGAATTTTCTTGGCTCTGAGTATAAATACGTGTTCGCTGGCCGGACGGGAGTCAGTTTTGATTTCGACAGCGATCAAGAGCGAACTACCCAAGTCAAGTGAAGATTGTTTCATCCATACGACGACCTAAGCGATATTTTTACGGATCTCTAGAGTGCATTACGAAGTGGTTTATTGACGATTGGACTAAGTTTGTGTTTTGTTTGTGGACAATAAATCTCTCTATTAGTAAACCGGCATTTGATTACTCACGTTCGTAACATTATAATATTAACCTTTTCATCATCGAGCTTCGTAGGTACTAACAGCGAACGCCGGCGTTCGCGGATATTAACGAAAAGTTATTTGTCTATAAAACTTTTTATTTACGTTCTTGGATAAATATCAAAATACCCTATAAAAAAGGCTCGAATATTGTACATTCTATTTTTTAAAATTTGACAACGGCACGTGGCGCGAAATCATGCCGCGAGCGCAGGCGCTCGCTTGGGTGTCGACGTATGGCAGTACCCAAGAAAAATAATGTAACAAATATTTAGGTAGGTATTATTTATTCATTCCTATTATTCATTACAGTTACTAGGGAATAAATAAATTAATTAGGAACGCATTCGTTGTGCTTGTAGCTAAGGAGTGGAATTCTCTGCCAAAGTTTGAGTTACCTGATGGATAAAACCCGAGAATCTTTAATTTTAGAGTGAATAGGTTGCCACTAAGTAAGCGCGGTCTATTGAAGACCACATCGTCGTTTTCTATTAGATGAGATAACGGTCAAGGCAAACCTACCAACAATAAAAAAAATGTTACAATTGATTTACAAAACCAAAAATAGCACCTGAAAATTATACCTAGCAATCTAGTAAATAGTCTCTAACTCCGTTTGGTTGCGGTTAGTAGACATAATCCTTGTTGCTATTGATTTCTCATACATTCCTGCAAGAAATGGGCTTAGTTTTATTACTGGCAAAAAAAATGCAATGTATGGCAAAAGTTTCATTCACTTTTCTTTGGTATTGTGATTTGAAGGAACTAATTATCAGTACCTAAGCCATAACCCAATGTCGATGAAGTGATATGACTTATAATAGCAGCGTAACTTATGAAATTAATAGGTACCAAACTGCCTGTATTACAGTTTTCAAGAATTAATGCAGTATGAACCACGTTCGTCTGTTAACGGTCCAGACCAAGCCAGATCGTCAACGGCGCATTCTGTTCCTGCGAGCCCCCAGGAGTCGTCAGTAAATGTAGAGGCCCAACTGCAGGGCTGCTGCAGTCTACTAGGGCCCCGGTCCGGTTTCTGAAAGGATAGTCAGACCCCGGTATAAGGGCTAAGAAGGAATAGGATTGGTTGAAGAGTCTGACACTGTTTCCCGCCCCGCCCCAGGGCAGGAATCGTCATTAGATGGTTTTACCCACGATAAAAAAAAATAGACCACGTTCAACGATATTTTAACGTTGTTAGTTCCAAATAATTTTCCAAAATTCACCACTTATAGAGCAATGAATAGAGTGTGGTGTGTGGAAAAACCTAATTACACGTGGATGAAGCCATTGGCATAAGTTTGTGAATAAAAATGAGAAAGCTGGAAATAGATTCGTGTGTCGCCATGTTCTTGCTGGATGACGCTAAACTCAAGAATTTTGTTTGTAGTATATAAGTGCTACAATGGAGTCAAGGGTTGCATTTTCAAGAGTGTGCGTGGGAATTGCGTGACACGATTTCGCCAACTCCTTTCTACCATCAGACAATCTGACGAACAGCAAGTACCTATACATTGCTGAAACCATCGAAGGACTGGAACTGTTTGCAAGCTGTGATCTTCCGATTATAATTTAGGTTAGAGTAAATAGGCTCTTAATAAACTAGTGCGCCTCACCATCAATGATTCCATAATTCTTACCATCAAATGAGATCGCAGTCAAGCACTAGTTTATAGCAATTGAAAATACTATTATGGTTTGGATTAAGCGTTTTGCCTCGTCGTTTATATCCAACAATATATCACTCAGGGTATAACTTAAAAAAATAATCACTTTACGTGTAGGAGAGGTACCCTAATAACTTACCACTTTGTCGGCATGATTGATAAACATATTGGTACCAACTTTCAGCTATCTAGTGCCAACGGTCACTGAGTTTATCCCCGCGAACGATAGACAGCCAGACAGACAGACTTGGCAAAATTATAAGGGTTCTCTAAGGGTTGACTACGGAACCCTTAAAATGGGTCAGTGATACAAAAGTTATTCCATATCTCTAGCTATTGACCCTATTCAAATTATGATGAACCAGAACTTTGTTTGAAAAATAAACCAACCTCATTTCTATATATAAATCAATTTAATTAGGTGTTATACAAAAGTATTAAACGATGAAAGGCCAGGGGGGCTACTCTCTTTCTTCGAAAAACGAAGTTTCGATCGAAAATTCAATTGTTTCCTACCACGTGTCAGTTTAATTAGACTCAGTGCAAAGGTGGCAACCAACCACAGCCACTAGTGGCTATCGATAGCGACTTAACACACTTTTATAAGAATGTTGTATACGACGCACCACACGTGTTGCCGGTGACCGCCACTCGCTACACCAGCGTCCGTGGCTTGCCACTTTCAGTCGCTACGGGCCACACAAAACGCCAACACCGCCACTGTCACGCTGCGACACCCAACGTACTATAACGACTAGACGTTCTACGTATCGCTCGCGTCACCATTCCAAACCACCATGCGCCAGCAAACTTTCCGTAACAGAGTCTATCATAAGATTTTGCAGCAGAGAATGGGTTTTACAATGTGGTGGTTTCCAAACACCAGTGGTTGTCGCTCGTTACTTATACCTACTGTTACAAATGGTCCGTTTGCGCCGAGCCTTAATTTCCGAAATTTCATGACAACGAAATTTCGAAGAAAGAGATCGTCCAATTTTTGCACCTAAATATATAATCATTCGTTTAAACTAAATTGCCTAAAACGATAATACTGCCAGTGCCTTATTTAGATTTTATCTAATCTTCTGTTGAGTTTTTTATAATTTCTTACACAAAATAGATCAATTTATAATTTCTAACTATAGTGTAAGTCAAAAGTATGTAAACCACCCAAAAACGAAAGTAAATAGATCGTTTACTAAATTCAAAAGGTTAAATCTAAACAGGGTTATATATACTATAACTTTATTTTTCTTATATTATTTTTACAAATCGATAGTGTTTCATGTATGAATGACCCTTCACGAAATTAAAACGATCAAAATTTATAGGTGTATATGATTTATATCTAACTGTCGAGAACCGCTGCCACGTCAGAACTTCAGACTGACGTTAGTGGAAGTTAACACTTATTTTCAACAATAGTTTCAGATGTTTTACACTAAGTTTCTGAAAGTCCGACAAATTGACTTTCAACTGACACAACTATTAAATTAACAGCTATGTTAAAATAATTTCGATTGCCTGTCGGTTTTCTACCGGTTGCATTTCGGGGAGTGTGCGTCGGAATTACATAATTTAATTCCGCCTAGCCCGTTCCATCATCGGACCACCAGACGTACGGCATTGCGCCACCGGTACATGGTGGATATCCCACATATACGTACAAAACGTTTTGGGAACACATTCATTATGCGTACAGCCAAGGAGTGGAATTCCTTGCCGGAGTCGGTGTTTCCTGATAGCTACAATCCGGGTATCTTTAAGTCAAGAGTGAATAGGTTACTTCTAGGTAAGCGCGTTCCATCGTCGACTGCATCGTCGCTTTCCATCAGGTGAGATAGTGGTCAAGCGCGAACCTATAATCAATAAAAAAAAAAAAACGATTCTTTGAAAAAAAAACTAGTCTATAAGGATGCTATTGACATGTCATTCCTATATAAGATTTGACTAGGCTGTCAAAAACAAGAGGTCAAAGTTGCAAATCATACTTTATGCACATCAATTGGCACTTGATAAGAGATTTGACATCTAGTTAGTTGAGGGCTCTTAGAAACCGAATGTTAGGTTAGGTTAACTGACCCAGTCGATATTGGTTTTGGTAGTGTCTGGATAACCTTAAGTCCATCAATAAAAATACCATTTCGATTCCATTAATGTTTTATTAAACAGGTTGCTTGATTGAGATCTAAATCTATACAAATCGTCCTGTTATTGTATTTTTTTTTATTTAAACTAAATGTGTAAATACAAAATTGAGGTGGTGGTGGTTGCGACGAATGTTCATGGGCAACCAAGTACAATTAGAAAAATTTCTGGATTTTTTTATAATATAATGCTTCGTTAATATTATGACAACATGAACTGTATTTTTATGTATATAATTTATAAATAGAAGACAAAAAACAATATGACGATTTGCACGGGACAATAGGCTGGTTTTAGGTACTACTACATAAGTTTCTAAGTCTGCGCCTGGTATTTCTATCAAACTTTATATCACAGACATATCAAACAATGTCTTAAATCGTTTATCTATCAGTTTACGATATGCACATCTAGATTTATGTATTGATACTTCTAACTAAACCACTAAGTGTAATCTGACAGGGTTTTCAATTTAAGACTTATTTATTTAAGACATTATTTGAAGCCGTACGTGTAAGTAAAACCACCAGCGCCTCCCGCAGCGCTAGCTCCAGAGCCAGCACCAAGAGAGCTAACCAGACCACCACCAATTCCACCACCGCCTACAAATCCTCCTGCCCCAGCTCCAGCCGCAGCTGCAGCACCACCATATGCACCACCTGCGCCGCCTATGTAACCGCCTGCTCCTGCTCCGGCTGCGGCTCCTGCAGAAGCACTACCGTATGCACCGCCTGCACCCCCCATGTAACCACCCGCTCCTGCTTCAGCTGCAGCAGCTGCTGATGCACTACCGTATGCATCAGCTCCGCCAATCATGTAACCACCAATATCACCGCTTATATATCCACCCATATCAGCGTCAAAATATCCACCAGCACCAGCTTGAGCTGTAACATCAGCACCACTGTATAGATTAGCTCCACCACCACCATATACGTCAGCACCGCCATAAACACCACCACCACCACCTACGTATCCACCGCCACCACCTACGAATCCACCACCACCACCATATACACCGCCACCACCACCTACGTATCCACCAACATCAGCTTGAGCTGTAACATCAGCACCACCGTATATACTACCACCACCCCCTACGTATCCACCAACATCAGCTTGAGCTGTAACATCAGCACCACCGTATATACTACCACCACCACCTACGTATCCACCAACATCAGCTTGAGCTGTGACATCAGCACCACCATATACACCACCACCACCACCACCTACGAATCCACCACCACCACCATATACACCGCCACCACCACCTACATATCCACCAACATCAGCTTGAGCTGAAACATCAGCACCACCGTATATACTACCACCACCACCTACGTATCCACCAACATCAGCATGAGCTTGAGCATCAGCACCACCGTATATACTACCACCACCACCTACGTATCCACCAACATCAGCTTGAGCTGAAACATCAGCACCACCGTATATACTACCACCACCACCTACGTATCCACCAACATCAGCATGAGCTTGAGCATCAGCACTACCGTACATACTACCACCACCACCTATGTATCCACCGCCACCAGCATGAGCTTGAGCATCAGCACTACCGTACATACTACCACCACCACCTATGTATCCACCGCCACCAGCATGAGCTTGAGCATCAGCACCACCGTATATACTACCACCACCACCACCTACGTATCCACCGCCACCAGCATGAGCTTGAGCATCAGCACTACCGTACATACTACCACCACCACCTATGTATCCACCGCCACCAGCATGAGCTTGAGCATCAGCACTACCGTACATACTACCACCACCACCTATGTATCCACCGCCACCAGCATGAGCTTGAGCATCAGCACTACCGTACATACTACCACCACCACCTATGTATCCACCGCCACCAGCATGAGCTTGAGCATCAGCACTACCGTACATACTACCACCACCACCTATGTATCCACCGCCACCAGCATGAGCTTGAGCATCAGCACTACCGTACATACTACCACCACCACCTATGTATCCACCGCCACCAGCATGAGCTTGAGCATCAGCACTACCGTACATACTACCACCACCACCCATGTATCCACCACCACCACCGCCAGCATACGCATTTGCGTTAGCATTAGCAGAACTTCCACCATACATGCCAGCGGAACCTCTAGAATGAGCATCGGCTTGAGCTCCTGCATAGCTATTGCTACCTCCAATAGCATATGTGCCTGCGCTACCACCAGCTTCTATGCCTCCTTCAATTTCAGCTTCAAGACCGCCACTGAGGCTACTTTCAAAGAGACCACCGAGAGCACTGGATATCATTCCACCTATTCCACCACTTGCACTTGCATCAGCGCTAGCCTCTACGCCTCCTTCAAAGCCAGCTTCAAGGTCTGCATCAAGACCACCATTAAAACCGCCTCCCATGCCGGCTGCTGCTGCAGCACTCGCTGCACTACTGCCGCCTCCGTAACCGTATCGCAATGCATCTTTGTCAAGTGGTTTGCTACTTGAACTGCTAACGTTATGGTCATCATTTAAATTGTTACTGCTTGTAGATTGTCTTCTATTTAGTGATACGTCATTACTTGAAGATAAATGTCTATTTCGAGACACATCATCAGCTCGACAGGTGAAGACTATTGCGAAGACGAACAACTGAAAAGATTTATGTATATTATTTAAGAGTATTATATACTTTCTAACTGAGTCGGGAAAGGTTATATAAATTATCAAAGAATAAAACGGTGGTGAGGAGAAAAAGTTTTCTGAACTACCAAATACATATTTTTTTTTTACATATAAATTAAAGTAAAGCCGTTTCGATGGAGTTCGATATCAAAGACAAAATATTTTTAGATAGACATTATTTTAGTTTATGCGAAACTTGAATATAGTTTGTTCAGAATCAGTAACTGGATGGATTTCAATTGTTTTTACACCATGTTATTTCTTACCCAAAAATATTCAGAAAGTTCACTAGTTGGATACCACCGACACTAAGTAGAACACAACTCACGGAAGATCATAGCGGGCACAAAATAAATAGGCACAGAAGTCAATCTCATGTATGTACTTCACTTTTCATACCTACGCACGGCAGTCGCGTGCGCTAGGGTTGTCAACTTGATTATGCACAACAAATTATCGTGGTAGTTGCACTCGTATTCAGTTGATTTATTGTTGGGAATGAAATAGAAAAACCTATATAGCATTAAGAAACATTTCAATTTTATTGTTATATTACAAACAGGCTACCCAGCAGCTGTTTTGGTATCTTAAAAAACGTCAATTCACTGTAAAATTTTGAATTTAAAGAACGGAACACTGAACAGTTATTATAGGGTTTTTGTTTTTGTGGATCCATTTTTTTTTACAAAAATTTCACAGACGCGCGTCTTAAACATGACACCCTCGCGGTCGTAATGATCCTCGTTGAGCCCAGTTTTCGCGTCGGTGAACGGTGTCTATGTATGCGTTACTCGAGCGCGCTTTGTACGTAGATTGACATCTGTACCTATATAATTTGTGTAGCGGGTAACAAGAGCAAGCAAATAGCTGGGAGCAGGGTCTCAGTCGCCTGGATGGCCCAGTGACTGCATTTTTGCTGACATAACAAGTTTACAACTCTGTGATTTATATACATAACTAGCGACCCGTCCCAACTTCAGCACATGTTCAATGGTGATATTAAACCCGCCTCTTGAATCACTTTATCCATTTAAAAAAACCCACATTAAAATCTGTTGCGTAGTTTTAAAGATTTAAGCATACATTATTAGACAGACACTGGGAAGCGACTTGGTTCTATACTATGTAATGATACATTTTTTACATAAAATACTATAGATGTGTTTCAGGTTTCGCATATACTAAAACTAATGTTTTTTATGATAAGAATGCCAGCATTCTTATTCCTGAATTCTTATTCTTATGATATTGTTGAGGAATATGTAAATGTTGAATAAATTTAAGAACTTATCCGACATAGCGACCTACGCGATCTATCTCTTCAGGTATTTTTTTAAAACGTAAAATATTGTTAAAAAAAAGAAAAGGAAGTTTTGAGATTTTTAACTATACAACATGTAATGTTAAATGCTCAAACCCTGAAAATAGTTTGCCCAGAATAACGAGCAGAATCAATTTGACCACTTTTAAATATAGGTCACATTTTTCTAAAAATCTATATTAAAAATGTTGTCGTGTATATTTCGCACACTGGGTGCAACAACATCATAGCAAATGACTTTTTTTCAGGAGATCGATTATGTTGTATGATGTATGTTTTTTGATTAAGTGAAATGCATGTTAAGAATTTCAAAAAAGTCTATACGCATACGGTCTGTAGTTAGGTAGTTATCTATGCTATATTTATAGTACTTTTAATGTTAAAAAAATACATTTCTGTCAGAAAACATAATATATTTTTATTTTAGTATACTTAAAATTGTAAATACAAACATTGAATGTCGTCTTTGTTCACAGAGCAACGCATTTGTTTCGTTTTACATTTTCCCAAAAAAAAAAAACGATCCGGTATTTGGTCTTATATGTATTTACAATACTATTTATATATCGATGACTAAAATATTGTTTATACTCCATATTTGAAAATTAAGGTTGTGTCAGAAATAAAAAAGTTATATAAGTGGTACATCTTTAATGTTTTTAAAAACGATACCCACATTTATGACGTTATTGAGCCAGGTGTGCGATTTATTAATGAGTCAAGCTAACACCTACGCAAACTTGCCAAAATAGGTCAAAGATGTAAAAAGGTGGTCGTCTAGTTTTAATTTTCTCATACGCGGGATAATAACAGTTCTTATTATAGATATTATCAGAAGTACCAGCAAAACTAAAGCAGCACAAACCTTTACATTTTTTGTTTTTTTTTTTTAGATTTTGGTAAATTGAATTAAAAATAATTTGTGGTTTCTGAAGTTTTGTGCATTTAACGTTACACGTTGTATAAAATCTAATTTTCTATTTCTCCCTCTCATTTTACAGCATTTGAAATTAGTTGACTTGTATTTATGCGGTTGTATGTGATTTGGAATATCGCAGTATAGGCCCAGCATCAGGACTAAGCCATCAATCGTCTTTCTACCACTGGCCCGTCTTATTTGCGGCAGCCACACATGTTTTTACGTCTGTTCTATCTCTCTATTCGTCCTCATGCATACTTCAAACTCTTTTTTTTTTCATGTAGCTTGAGGTGCATCCGTCGCAAGTAGTTCCATCAAAATGTCATTTATAATATCTTAAAATATTACTAAATGTATTTTATTTAAGGACTAGTTGATTCCGTGACACTTACGGAATCTTATATAATTTAGAAATGTTTAAAGAAGAAAAGTTAATTCAATTAAGAATATTAATAGAAAGGCCTTAATCAGTACACTAGTAAGGATGAATGTACCTATGTATTAAAATTAAATAGGTAACTAATTCTCGAATTTTTAAATTCACTGTTGGATACACAGACCGTTTTTTTATTAAATTGTAACTTTAAATTCGCCAAATAACTTCTGCCATTGTAGATAGTGTCAAACTTTTAATGACTAATGGAACCCACCTGTGTTGGGTTCTTCCCATACCTCCATTATTCTATTGTTCTTCATTTCCCAACGAGTCCATGAAAAAAAAAATCGCGATTTGAAATGTTACTAGACTACATCAATTCTCAAACTTGGATCCTTTTGAGAATTAATATAGTCTAGCAACATTTTTGAGATTTGTACAAAGTACAGTTAGTAAAAACAATTTATTGTTTGTCCTAATCAGTTTTTTAGCATTGGAATTTAGAAATAGTTATTAACTACGATTATTTTGATTTACTTTGATAATTCCGGAATAGTGATTTATAATTTTTAACTCTATTTTAGTGTGAAATAAAAATTATTTACTATAGTTGTTATAAAACGAGTTTTTATTCACCTCACCTTTTTATCCCTTATCAACAGCAACAGCTTTTACTGCTGACTGTACCAAACATTCTAATGGACTCGTAGAGAATATTTTATTTAAAAGGACATGGACTCATTGAGAATTCATATTCAAACTTTCATTTTTCGAGAACAATGGAATCGTAGACCTGGGCACGACCCTTGTGTTCCTTCAGTCACTTTTTCGGTCATAGAGTTACTAATAATCCCGTTACTCCATCAGGTTTTTCATAAAATGAAAGGGCATGTTTTAAAAAGTCACACAACTTACCAGCGAAACTTTTTTCCTCGCGTGTTCCGCCATCGTGCCGAGCTTCAGTGCTCGTTCGTATGATGTGAGCAACCAAGACTGATCGACTTTAAAGGCGGCATTATACCAGAATTCTACACTAGAACTAAATCGGCTTTTGTCACGGTGTGCCAAGCAAATTGTTACTTAATTTACAAGTAGTAGAAACCGATTAGACAAATGTTTTGCCTGAAACAATTTTGGAAATACGATAAAATAAATGTGGGATAAAGGTATTACTAATATAGGAATTTAACAGCGCTTTTACAGAAAATATAGCAGGAGATATAAAATAGTAAAAATGTAACTTTGCTGATTCCCTGTTGATTGACTGGTAACTTTAATTGACATTTTGTGTTGATAAAAATAAGTAAACGAAAAATAACCGGCCAAGTGAAAATTTGTTGCGCACACTAAGAATTTCGTACCGCAAAATAATCATGTTTCTTATGTACTTCCTTACTTCCTCCCCCTTTGTCTTAACCTATCACGCTGACCCAAATCAGGCTGGTGGATGTCACGTCTTTAAATTTTTAGCTCTTGGACATGCCGGTTTCTTCACGATGTTTTCCTTTACCTTTAAGAGCATGTGGTGATGAAATAAATTACACAAAGTAAGGCGCCTGGCTGTTTTTGCCCGCGTTTGAGCCCGCGACCTTCAACTCGTAAGACCACTCGGCCATCACTGTTCTCATTTTTAATATGATTCATTAATAACAAACAGAAAGAAACAGAGGGTAAATTTCAACTGTGTATCTTTTACAATTTCTAAGAGAATTGCATCATCAGCTGACAGCCGCGGGCTTGAAAGAGTGATCGTGGCCTACGCAGGGTCAACTGAAAGACTCTGAGAAGTTGATTTAGTCAGGTCGTTTGATCTGACACGCCCTCTCACTTTGAGTTAGAGTGAAAAAAGTCACAAAAAGCGCAAGCCATTAAAAAAATAAAACAAATATTGGAATCATAACATTTTGTACAATACGTTCCAAATGAGAATAGAATCGATTTTTATATTATGATAAAATCTTAACATCAAATCAAAAGTCAAAGAATTAACAAAACAAGAAACTTTTAAAATTTAATTTATTTACGAACTGTGAACGAAAAAAGTTTAATCAGAAGTAATTTCTTCAATTATACTCATCTCTGCAAAAACATTTTGCAAAAATGTAAGAACTCAGTTCAACTCAAAATCGTTTTTACGACGTGATGTCACAACATGGAAATTGATCCTATTTTTATTTTGAACGCATTATAGAAACAGACACAAAACATACTACATTAGAGAGTGACAATAGTTAGTGATAGAAGCATTTGAGATGAATAATGTCTATCAAGAACAAAACTTTTACGATGGACGTTATCATACGCGTGCGAGCCCATACGGTGGAGGATGTTGAGTCGCGGGACAGACTTGTCTTAGCTAAGTCTCTTGATATCTCAGACGCTTTTAATACATTGCCCCGGAGTTGTATCCAGTATCATCAGGTGCCAACCTATCTATATAGTGTAATACGACACACAGAGTTGCGGCAGTCGTGGAAAGGATTGTACCATTGGTATACCAGAGACGAGGGCGTCCGTAATGCGGGCTAAAAATACTGCTCCGGAACCCGATGGCATTCTTGGTCATGCTCTTGTACTTGCCCTAAAGGAACTAGAACCCTCATTAAGAGGACTATTCAGTGTGTGCCTTGGAGTAAAGCCAATTACCCACTAAGTGGAAAGTAGATCATCTGGTTCGGCTCAAGAGCGCCCTGCCGACTCACCGTTTGCTTATCAGCCAATAATACTGCTAGACGAAGTGAGAAAACTGCGTCATCGGCCAATTGCAGTCTGCGTCTCTGCAGTGCAGAGAGGGACCGAACCTTGACTACAACCAGTTTCCAGCATGGGTGCTCTACCCTTGAACATCACTTTCTGGCAGAGGAAGCAGTGTCTCGGGGCTGACAGTATTTTTGGACGTCTCCAATGCGTTTAACACCTTGCCTTGGAATAGCTTCAAGAAGAGATTACGTTACCATCGGGTGCCCCCCTACTGCTGTCACATTATTGGAGCCTACCTGGTAAGTAGGAGAGTTATCTACACAGGACGCGATGGTTGAGGTCAGCGCCAGATATCATGTGTTGTTCCACAGGGTTCCGTTCTGGGCCCATCCCTGTGCAACATCGGATACTGGATTCTGGTAAATAAAATAAATAAATAAATTGGTATTCGGACTATTTGTGATTGTAAAAAAATATGTGCATCATTTTATTTATTTTTTTAAATAGGGGGTGAAATTTTAGATGGAACTTTTCGCAGTTTTCAAGGTAAGTTTTTAAGAAGCTAAAAATCGGTACAAAAACTCTTTGTTTGCAACGAAAAATACCTGCCTCATTTTTGTTTTCGAAATCTTTTCCGAATCCCTAAACAGGGGATAGAGACTAAGATAATATTCTGTCCCGAGTTCTCTTCAATGTTTTAAATCAGGAATGGGGAACCATTTTACCCCTGATTTAACTTGGGCGATGCCGCGGGCCTAAGCTATTTTCCAAATAACGATAGGATAGTATTTATAGTCCTAAAAAACCTGTGCAATTTGGAGGAGCACGTTCAAGGAGTCATGTAGCTGCTGTGACTTTCCATGTGTATCGAGGTTTTTAATAGCCTTACGAAAAAATAAATAAACGGTGTTTGACGAGTCTTGGAGGCGGCAGAGGCAAACTTGCGCGCTTTTCCACACTAGAGCAGAAATCAGAAAATTGCATGCTTATATGCGTTAGGAGAGCTGATTTTCGAATCAGTGTATTGAAAATTCTTTTACAATATATTTAAGTAGTAACTACGTAGATACAAAATTTATTTTAGATTCTATAATAAATTTAATGCGAATAGTTGTTTACGTGTTTAACAAATTTTGTATGTGTAACTACCAAAGCTTGTACACTGTAAACGAAATACTAATTTGTTACTGTTGTTAACTTATTTTTGACGGTAAGTGTAATATATTATAAATTATGTACGTACATGAATTTAATTATAAATACAGTTAATATAAATGTTAAAGAATTTACAGTTAGTTCACATTCTAGATTTATTTCTGGAAATCACTACGTACTGGAGTTTTTACAATTTTTTATTTAGTTTTTCCTGTCCGATGTTTGTGATCAAATCTTGTAAATTAAATTTGATCAAATTATTACTTCAACGAAGTACAAATTAGTTTATAAACTACCTACTACTCTCCTACATCATTTGCATAGAATGTATAATTTTTTTTTAATCACTATAAACTAGGGCTTGACTGCGATCCCGATAAGCAGTGATACAATCGTTGATAGTGAGTCACACTAGTTTATTAAGTGCCTATTCATTTTAAACTTGAAAGCACCTAAATTATAATCAGATGGAAAGACCGCAGCTGACAAAACTATTCCAGTCTCAAAGAGATTTTTGTTATGACCTTTAATTAATAATGATATGGCCGATGATGTTGCACGCTAGCCTTACCAGTAACCTGACCTGACTAAAAGATCCCAAAGAATATTGTAGCTGGCAGGGAACACTGACTCCGGCAGTTAGTTTCACTCTTTAGCTGCACACACAATAAAGTGGGAACTATATTAGACCGACGCAATACGGGTTGCATAGCTGGGTGGGTTGTTTAGCCAGTAAAAGTCTGATACTATTTCCCATTCCGCCCAAGAGCAGGAGTGGTCATTGGATGTTCCACTCCTTAACTGTACGCACAATTAAGTGAGAACTACATTAAACCTACGCACACGTAAACCATAATGTATTTTTACGTAGAGTCGTGTCTATATTAAATAGTCATATTGATTAAGAATTCTACTACTTACAATCCCACCCTTCGAAGGGATTTCGATCCCGATTTCCGGTCACCGTAGGCGCGGGCTTGCGGATGGCGAGTGTTGGGTAGATCGCTGTCCGACCGTCACGTAACCATCCGAACCGAGCCCAAGCCCAAGTCGATGGCGGCAACTGTTCCCGCGCGCCTCAAGGAGTTGCCAGCAAAATGCAGAAGCCCAGCAGGGTCAAAGCCTACTGAGGCGATGGACCGATTTTTGAAAGGAAGGTCCAGCCCCAGTGTTAAGCCGGCCCGGGCTAAGAAGAAACGGGGTGGATTTTTATGGTTAGTCAGTAAAAGTCTGACACTATTTCCCACTCCGCCCAAGGGCATGAGATGTCATTGGATCATTATTACCCACCATAACAAAAACTACTAACAATTCTAATTCAAGTTTCTAAGTCCTTTATTTTATGCACTAAGCGCACGAAGTACCAGGACCACATAACTAGTTGAAGTTATCATGTACACTAAGTTGGGTGTCTGTCCTGCACGTAAGTGCTACTGGTCAGCGCTCCACAAGTTTCACAGTTCTGGCCGTGTCAGCGGTTTTGTTAGTCTCTAGTTAACTTCGTACATAGATAATAAAGCTTCTTTAAACTCTAGTTATATTCCTTGTCTTGGGCATAATGACTAAATATACGGTATTATTTTATAAAACGGCAATGGAAACGTGAGAAAAACTAATGCCCTACAAAAAAATTGAAGATATATCCACCAACCCACACTGGGCCCGTGTGGTGGATTACGGCCCATCTAGAAAGAATGCCTTAATCCCAGCAGTAGTAACATTAAAAAGCTGATTATGCTGTAATTATACAAATAGAAATACTAACTGTGCTAACTAAATCATATCAAAACAGTCTGATTATGGCTTACGGCCAACTAAAATGCATAAAAAGACTACAGAAAACGAAGTTTTTCTGTTAATTATTCAGTACATGTCAGCTCTTTCTTTTCTATTAACAATCGAGTAGAATTACAAAACATGTATTTAATTAAAAATGATTCGACTTATAATCCTAGTGATAGACAAGCACGTTCATAGTAACTATTTGTCAAAATATTGAAAAGTTGTTACTAAAGTCCACTGCAGCGCTTCATTGGCATTTTCGTCTATAAACATTTTTTAAAACTTACAGCGCTGATACGTCAAAATTGCACTAATGTCATGTATGTAAAAATGTATAGCATGCAGATCTCATATGTGGAGTAAAGTCACTGTACGGCACGCCTCCACTAGCGCATAGTAAATAATTATTATACATATATCGAAGGCTTATAATTAATATTATTTATGATAGCCATGCATGTGAATACCGTATTTAGAGACATAATAGGAAGACAATAGATGTGGTGTTGTTGGTGTGGGTTCAAGAGTAGCCTATCTGACGGGAAAACCGCAGCAGGCATCTTAATACAGGAATATTTTTATTTTTTGTTTTTTTCTTCATTGCTTCTTTCTAAAGAGTATTGCAATCGCATATAATGAAATATGAAAATGGTAAGATTCGTATCGAAAACCTAAAACTGAATATGAAAATTCTACCGCATCACACTTTACTCTGCGGGTTTATTTGAAAGAGCTACCGCTTTCGAGAATCGTAGAGAGCAATTGGAGAAAGTATAGTATAGTCCCGTGAAAATTAAACCAGAAATAAATGCACACATAGTTGTAAGGCCGCCAAGGAGGTGAACGAATTTCTGTGCATTTAATTTTGGCCAGCTTCACCCGGATCGTGCCCCGCTGACTTTTGAATCCATTTTCGTTTCGAAATATTAATTGATTTACATATTATGCTATGTACATTCAGAAGAAAACTTAACCACCAATCTCCGTCCGCCGTTTCGAAGGAGTAAGAAAAAGTTGCGAAATAGGTAAATATATTTTTTAGACAAAAGTATCATACAAAAAATCATGTGTTTATAATGGTGTACATAAATTTACGATAAACATTTTTTTTTTAATTTTTAACCCAGCAGTTACCGAAGAGTTGGCTTCAGAAAGTTACTGTTTTACGGTACTGCTTGGGCGCTAGGCCCTTAAGAGAAACATCCGTCTATGGCCAACGAGAGCATCCAACGCAACGCTTAATGCGACTACGCCTGGGCATCGCTAACATGGCCCTTGTTACGGTACTGTACACAACTACGCTTACTATCAGTACCACATCACATTATAGGCACTGAAGCTTGCTTGACTACACTTTAACTGCAGCACAGTACATAAAGCCATATCCGGCGCACATAAAATGGAAAGGTTATGAAAGGCCCGGGACAAAAACGGTCGGGCATTTTTAACCTACGCCCGCGATGCGTCAATGATGTTTACTCTCCCTAAAAGCCTTTACGTGAAAGAGCTTATACACCGTATGGTTATACACGTGAAGTAGAAAGGGGTCTGATATAAAAGTCAGATTGGATCAATAGGTATGAATGCGCAAATGTGTGCAGAGGTAGGCGTATGTATGCAAACAATGCCTCCGGCAATTAGTTGGGAACTCACAGCAGAGTTTGCGTTATTCCCTATGGGAATTCAGACAAAAAGTCGTGAATTGATTGCTCTGTTCACGTAAACGTGGAACAAAAGTATTGGCGGTGGTAAACAGTTGAACAATTTGGCAAAAATGTTTTTTATACTAGCAGAAACCCGTGTGATAGTAGAAAATTGTCCCTAAGGAATAAAATCGAGAGAAAAATTATTCAATGTACTATTTGAAGAAACCTAACCTAACCTACCCGTGTGCCAAATTTCAGCCATTTTAGCGGGAAGAAGTAACAAACATCACAGAAACTTTATTGCGCTTGACCACTATCTCAGCTGATTGTAAGTAACGATGCGTTCAACGGTGGAGCACGCTTTCCTAGAAGGTAATATAATAATAATTATGACATAATGATTTTGTTTTTTTACTTGCCAAAGTCATCACCATTTCTATTCACCACTGTCACGCCAATCATGTCAAGTAACGCCGCCATCGTTTCTTAAACTTCCCGTAAATGTTTTTTAAACTAAACATTTCCAAGTCTATTCACGAATGAGGAAAAAATACATCTACGTGCTAAATCCATGCAGACCCAGCGTACCGTCATCTGTTATCATTACAAGGACACAGCATCGGGCAGTTTATCAAATGCAACTAAAATTACACGGTTACTGTTAACACAGTCGTGTAATACCACTCAAAAACAACAATCTTAAATTGGAGAACTTCATCCTTTGTTGAAAGTTGTTAGGGGGAAGCGTCTCAAAGCGCTAATAGTGACAACGCACGCGGCTCCAAAGTTTACCTCGTATTCTAACACACGGCCAGACTTGTTTAACACACGTAAACTAGTCACTGAGACGAGTTCACAACTTTCTGT
Source organism: Mythimna loreyi (assembly GCA_029852875.1). Taxonomy (NCBI): domain Eukaryota; kingdom Metazoa; phylum Arthropoda; class Insecta; order Lepidoptera; family Noctuidae; genus Mythimna; species Mythimna loreyi. The sequence goes on along the minus strand of CM056780.1, from coordinate 11,599,647 downwards.
TTACTTCAAACTGTGAAACTCCCCGCTATGAATTTTATAAGTGAAATAAAGTGTTTCAAGGCAGCTAAATCTACCTTGATACGATTACATGAACAGTCTACGACACTGGGAAGTTTGTTTAAGCTCTCAAAGTATAATTTATGCTTATAAAGATTGTCTCGAACGTATTAAAAAGTGTGCTTTTCAGTATAGTGCCACAATTTCAGCGGCTTAAACTGCTTAATGGGGGTCTAGACTACAACTAAGCGCTAAATTCCTGAATTTCAGCTAGTTAGAGCGAACAAGAAGAAATTAACACAATTCGCTAGAATATGTTTAATATTCTAGCAAATTTTAATTTCTTCTTCTGCAAGAAAGTTTGGATGGAGGTGTCATTTAACTTAATTAGATTAAATAAGTTTAAAAAGTTTCCATTTGCCGGATAAAGGTACCAAAAGTAAACATTTCATTTTATTTATGACTTGATTAACATAAGAATTTTAGCATATTTTTTGGTTTTTGGAAATCATCAAGTATTTTCTCCTGTTCTAAATGCAATGAAAGGGCGTGTCAGACTTTTACTGATTAAAACCCACTTGTATCCTTAACCCATTCCCTTCTTTTTGTTCCAGGGCAACAAGAACTATTCCAACAATTCCCATGGCTCTACAGTTTTATTGGCAACTCTTAGATGTGCCAGTGGAACACTAGGTACTGTCAATCACTTGAATTTTTTCCTTATACGACGACGGTACGACGAGTTAGCTATTGCTCGCCGTCCACAAGACTATGGTGGCCAGATATCGCACTATGGAACTTAAAGACGGAATATTAATTAATAATCCCTTAACTCCAAACTCAATAAAGTATTGCGAACTATTTCTGAAATCGGTAAATCAGGAACAAATAAACCACAAAATACTTTATAATGGCCCTGCAACAAATTTTACGAAAACTTGTAAAAGCTATTTCGAACATTCGAACTTCGGCATTCGAAATTCACTTCATATTTTACAGGCAACATTAAACATTCAATGAAATGCTGGAAGGAAAACTTCCATTGAAATAGTTCTTAGTAAAAAGATTCAGTTTATAACTATTGGAGTAGTAGAAGTGTCTGCTACAGACAGGAAACCATTTCAAACGTGGCACTGACTGAGAACGGTTTAGATACTGTCTTTTATTGCAACTGAAATGTATGAAGCATTTATCTTTTTGTCTTTTTGTTTTCAATGACTTTTATTGAAGAATTGGAAGAAATAGGTAATGTTAACCTAAGGTTCATCATCAGCCTTTTTAATGTTCCCATTGCTGGGACACAGGCCTCCCCTCTAGGAGAGGGAATGGGCCATAATCCACCACGCGGGCCCAGTGCGAATTGGTGGATGTCACATGTCTTCGAATACTCCTAAGGTAAATGTATAGAATAAAAAAAACTACTAAAATTTATATATACGTATAAAATATAGAATAACTTTATAGTATACCAAACCAAGTAACAAAATATTGTAATAATAATAATATTCTACAACTATCACCCAGCGCCATCTAACCTCAAACTAAAAAAGGAAAAATGACTGAAAGGTGTGCATAGTAAACGATTTCGTATACACTTTTGTACACTCTGTATCCCAAAATGTGAAGCCAAGACATAAGGCGCTATTACTGTCTATGCCATGGAAGCGACGAAGTAAAGAGTGAACAAAAATTAATTTCATTACCGACACGAAGAATAAATAACTACATCAACAACTAAGCTTATACGAGCTCAATAGATTACGAAAACTTAGACAATTGATGCAAGTGCGAAGAGAAGAATAATTGTATAACATAGCGTCAGCCTTCTACTTTGAGTTCTGAGTTTACGCGTAGATAAATGGAGAGGAAGAGGGAGGCCGAAGAAGAGATGGATGGATTGTGTCAGAACTGATATGAAAGAAAATGAAGTTAGTGATAGTGTGATGGGTGACAGGGCAGAGTGAAAGAAAAAAACATGTTGTGCCGACCCCGAGTGATAAGAGATAAGGTTAGGATGATGATGAGCCTTATACTATTCCCACTGCTGGCACTAAGGCCTCCACTGTGGGAGAGGGAATGGACCGTATTTCACCAAGCAGTTCCAGTGCGGGTTGATGGATATCACAAGTCTTCTAATTTTTGGTTCTAGGACAAGGCGGAAGAAAATAAATTATCTACACTAATATAATAAAGAGGTAAAGTTTGTTTTTTTGTTTCTTTGTTTGTAGGGGGTAATCTCTGGAACTACTGGCCCGATTAGAAAAATTTTAGCAACAATAGAAAGCTGCTTTAGTCCTGAGTGACATAGGCTATATTTTATGTACGCGGGCGAAGCCGCTGACAAAAGCTAGTGTGCAATATAAAAACTGGGCTAATGCAAGTAAGACTCGCACGCTAAGGATTCCTTAAAAATGAATTTTCCAAAAAAAGTTCAATTCTTGAATCGAATCATGAAAATTTTTCAGAGTCGAATAAATTATTTATTTTTTGTGCGACGTAAACAGAAATTTATTGCTTTTTTCAATATTTTGTGTTTTAAAATTGTGCTTTGAGACCTTGCTTCGTGCCAATTTTAAAGATCCTCGAACCTTGAATTTTTTTTGTACCGTAAGTAGTAAACTTAATTTGTAATTACGTCACATAAAAAAACCTTAACCCTAAATAAGAACCTTAAATAATAATAGTTAAATAAATAAAAAAGAGTCCAGAAGATACAAACGCTGCTATGTATACAAATTTGATACGATAGATGGGCTTCTATATAGGCCACCGAATCTTTGCACCAACTCACTCGCCCAAACTTAACTTAGTCACAACCGTCAAAAGGCTACCCAGAAAATGCAAACTTAACCCACAACTAACAACCTTCCGGCTATAATTCCATAAATGTATGCACTATCAGAATAACGTGTTATTCATCTTGGACCAATGCCATGTTGTTTTGAAAAATCAGAGAGCCAGGGAGGAAGCAATGCTCGACAGGCGAGGGTTGGTCGCCAGCCAAGAACCACGTTACGGCCCTGTGACACCGACCGGCCTGATAAAGGCTACCCACAGTTTGAAATATCAGCTACCAGCTTCTAATTTATATGAAAGGAAATTGGCTTTTCTACTAGGTATGTACTAGTTCGTTAACTCGATATAGAACGCGGAAAGCGGAACTACATTTTTAAACAAGTTCTGCTGATATTTCAACTTTGAAAGATTTTAATTTCAGCTAGAATTTTCTATAAAGATTTAGTAAGCTATTTTACGCCTTATTAGATTAGGTACTTACTTTTAGTTTTTTTTTTTTTATGGTGTGCAAAAATCATTCAATAACGAATCGCGCTCTTGGGTGGAGCAGAAAACAGTGTCAGACTTTTACTGACTAAACACCCCACCCCGTTTGTTCTCTGGCCTTCGCACTGGGGCCAAGCCTTCCTTTCAGAAAGAGACCCTGGGCCCCAGTAGGCTTCAACCCTTTTGCAGCGTCCCTACTTTTACTTAGTTCATAAGAGTTTTTTTTATGTAGTTTTAAGGTTACTTCATTATATTAAACCTATTTATTGTAATGACATTAGTTGAATTTTTATTTTATGTAATTAAATTTAATTTTTTTGGATATCACATGCAATTTTTCACCGGCTAATATTATATTTTTTGACATTCTATTTAATTTGAATAATTTCAATTTGTATTATCTATATATTATGTTTATGACATGAAACGACCTATTTTCCAAATTACTTTTCTAAAACTTATTCGTAACCTAGCGCGACTAATTTAATAGTGCAAGTAACAAAGGTGAAACGTAATCAAGGTGTTTAGATATGCAATAGCGATATGAAAGAATTTTAGTTATATTAATGATATGTTTATTTACTATGAATTTCGTTATGTCATGATCATCAATCCATCATCATCATCAGCCTTTTTAATGTTCCCACTGCAGGGACACAGGCCTCCTCTCTAAGAGAGGGAATGGGCAGTAATCCACCACGCGGGCCCAGTTCGGGTTGGTAGATGTCACATGTCTTCGAATAAAATCAATCCATTTCCATCAAAACTTGACTTCCTATGACGATCTTTGTTGTCTGTACATAGGTACTTAAACAACTTGTTTTTTAGTAAATACAGTGTACATACCCTTTTAGTTTAGAATAATTAAATCCACGAAGGATTTGAACCCACTCTGAGTAAAGAAAGAGAGTGTCAGACTTACTGACTAAAACCCACCTGGGCTCCTGCCTGGGCCTCTAGCCTTGTAAGGCTTCTAACGTTTATGTATAATACACTATTATATATATTGTTCTTTTCTTTTTCTTTCTATTGTTCTTGACTCTTAACCAACTTAAACGTTAGCAAGTTTAGCGACACTAGTTTATATTTATATTTACATAACCGATAACGGATTGTTCAGGCATATTATTTTATATTATTGTGTAATGTATAGAAAAATGAATTATCCTCAGACTTAAATACCGTGACAGGAACATATTTAAATAAATAACCGCGTCTAAACTGCATTAAATTTGAAATCAGTAATATGAAAAGAGTTATTCTTGCCTATTTTTTTTTCGCACTAAAACGATCCTTTTTCGAAATATCCGGCAAGGAAAAAGCAATAAAAGTCGAATTACTGTTCGAGTCATGCATCACGAAAGTTTTGGGTTCGAGAGTTACAAATTGAATAAAATTAAGGTCAGTATTTCGCCTCGTATCCGTACACGGTGTGTGACTTCAAACGAAACTATCGCTACAAATGTAACTTTTTAACCTGTTTTGCGTGAAACTAAGTTGCGATTTTGTTTGGTTATACAGAAAACTTAGAGGCAAATAAAATACCTATACTACAAGTAGTATTAAAGAATATAGAATCAATTGATAAGCATCCCAAGAAGTAGCGCGGGCTCGCGGACGGCGAACAATGGGTTGCCCGCCGTCCGGTTGTCTGGTATCATTCCAGACCGAGTCCAAGTCGTCGACAGCGCGCACTGTTCCCGCGCGCCTCAAGGAGTGTGTCAGCAAGCTGTTGGGCCCTACAGGATTGAAGCCTCCTGGAGCCTAAGGTTCATGCGAAAGCGTAACACCAGGGCTCTGGAACTATGGTATGGAAGGAACGGAGTAGGTTATTTAGTATTTAGTCTGACACTGTTTTCCGCTACGTATAAGGGTGGGATTCGTCATGGGATGATATTAACCTACGATAAAAAATTGGTTGCCTGTAAAGTCGGTATACGGGCGAAAGTTTTACGTGACAACGACTTTGAGTGGTAAAATAATTTTAATGTGAATATTCATTCGTATAGTAGGAACGTGTAAACTTATATGCAGGCGCCTAAGCGAAATAGAAGCGCAAGACATGAACCGGTGTGTATGCCTATCTCTCTCACTCTCTCTCTCTCGCTCTGTCTCTCTCGCTCTTAGGCGGGCTAACTGTGCTCGAGTGGAAGGGACGCGTGCCTCTCACTCGCTCTCATTGTGAGCGCATAACGTGAGCGGAGCGTAACGCAGTTTCTTGAAGTGTCACCCGGCAAACCAATTTATAAGACGTTGTCACGTCAAAAAAATCCCAAAAAGATCATCGGGATTACTCGTCGAGTCATAACTTCAAAGCATCGATGCCCTGTTGCTAGCTTGTCGTTATTTTTTCACTTACATTTCAAGGAGTGATCTCTGGAATTGCACAATTTAATTAAGCCCAGCCCGTTCTATCATTAGACCACTACACATGTTACACCACCAATGCAGATAGACATCCCACCCACACAGACAAACGTTTTGGGAACACATTTATTATGTTTACGGAATATGTCAATGTAAATCCTTGTAGCAATAAATTTTCCCACATTTATTAAAATGTCATCATCATCATCATCATGTCAGCCGAGCGACGCCCACTGCTGGGCATAGGCCTCCCCCAAGGATCTCCACAACGATCGGTTCTGTGCTGTCCGCATCCAGCGGCTTCTCGCGACCTTCACTAGATCGTCGGTCCACCTTGTAGGGGGCCTGTCCACGGAGCGTCGTCCGGTACGCGGTCGCCATTCGAGAACCTTTCCACCCCAACGGCCATCGGTTCTCCGCGCTGTGTCCCGCCCACTGCCACTGCGATACAATCCTTCGAGCGATGTCGCTTGTTTTCGTTCTCCTACAGAACGTCCATTTATTGGGTTTAATTCCTGAAACTTGCATTAAGACTATGTTGTGAGAACCAGGGTCTTTCGTCATACAAAATCCATCCTAAGGTTACTTTTAGTGATGAGGCCATCGAGTATTACCCTAAGTAATATGTAAGTTATATGATGGATTCGGCGAGCAATGGGTAGCTCGCTGTTCGACTGTCCAGTAACCAACCGAACCGAGACCACACCTCAAGGAGTTGTCAGGAAACTGTAGGAGCCCAGCAGAGTTGAAGCCTCCTGGGGTCATAAGTAAATGTGAAAGTATAACACCAAGGCCCTGGAACTAAGCCTAAGAAGGAACAGGGTGGATTTTTAGTCAGTAAATATGACATTATCTCCCGCTCCGCCTAAAGGCGGGAATTGTCATTAGATTATATTTTTCAACTATAAAAAAAAATATGGTGTACTTAATAAAGAAGACTTCAAACTAAAGAAAACCAATACATTGGAAAAGAATATAATTCCTATAGCTAGCTAGCAATACCTACCATATATTTCCTTCTCAAAATTCCAACTTTATCAACATATATGCTACTACGTAACAGATTTGCTCAATAACAAGTTACTATGATTGCCAATTCGTATGTTACACGTACCTGTAGTCATAATACAAGTCGAAGTAACACAAAGTTATAACTAACGCGACTATGGGAAAAAAACATGATCGAGTAGTATTTAAAAATACAATAATAATTTACTATAATGCCTTTTTTTGTCACTTGTTGTGATTTTTTAAATGTAATAATTATGTTAGATATTTATTTTCCAAATAGTTTAAAAAAAATGACAAACTAAATGGTTGATAAACTAAACTATACTAAACATTTACACTAAACCTAACTATGTACACATATAATACACAAACACAAAATACACGACGACGTAGAAGTACCTACTCCTCCACATCGTTGTCATCTGAAAATGTGCCTAGAAGACAGCGATTACTTGTTGTATTGTTTTAGTATATAGGGTGACTGGTAATTAGTGAAAATTTAAACACATGATTGTAGTCATTATAATAAACAACTTCGACTAAATGCATAAACATGAAATCACGAAAAACTTCTGCTGGTCAGTACATTTATAATCACCTAACTGGGTCAAAGGTTACTGAACTTGTTAATATTTTTCGCCATTTTAGGATTTGTCCCTTAATAAAATTTTTTCTTTATCATGACTACAGTCACGTGTTTAAGTATCAGACACTAATTACCAGTCACCCTATATATTTGTAATCAATATATTTGTAATCAATGATTTCATTTGAAATAACCCTAGTTTTTCGGATGTAACAGCTGCATAAATAATGTAACACAAGTTATACGGATAATAATGAGTATATTAGAGGAAGTTTGAAAGTGGCGCCAGTGACTGAAAAGTTGAAAGGGAACCGTCTGTCTTGGTATGGCCATGTAAAAAGGCGGGATGAAACGCATGTTACAAAAAAAGCCACGAGTATACATGTGAATGGATGGAGAGGGAGAGGGAGACCAAAGAAAATATGGATGGATTGTGTGAGAAGGGATATGAAAGAAAGAGGAGTTAGTGATAGCGAGACGGGTGACAGGACGGAGTGGAAGAAAAAGACATATTGCGCCGACCCCAAATAAAACGGGACAAGGGCAGGAAGATGATGAAGTTATACGGACAATAATAACAAATCGATGGACGTCTCATTTATTAAACTCGGTAGTAGTTTCTCACTACGCGAAGTATGACTTATGCACTCATAAAGATTTATTTGAAATAAGTCTTTTACAGACATTTTTGAATCGTCAAAATAACTATAAAAAATATAAACCAAATTGCTATGTTCTAAAGCATAGATCTCTGTGGATAAGTATATGCAAGAAACTCCATGGACAGTCTTTTAAATCATGTCATGAGTAACAAAAATCTTGGTTACACATTTCTTGTCATTTCTTTTAAGGGTGGGTTATTCTTTTTATGGTGTAAAAAATCACCGAATGATGAATCCCGCCCTTGGGCGGTCCGGGAGACAGTGTCAAACTTCTACTGACTAAATAACCCATCCCATGGTGGGTGTGGTGGATGAGATACCATCCAATAACTTTTCCCTCTCTGGATCTTGTGAAAGGGTTTGTCAGAGATTTGACTACCCACCCAGTTATCTGTGTTCCAGGGTCACGGCAACTCTTTTATATAATCTCGTAGCGTTATAATCCCGCAGCCCTTACATAAATAAACCCCTCCCTTTTTGGCTTCAACGTAGTCCCGTAAAAAAATAACAACCAAACTTTTCAAAAGTACATTTTCATATCAAATATGCCATGCAAAACATCTCTGTGGTAAACCACATACGATATAACAGTCTACATCCAACTCCAAGTTAGCCTGACAAACAAGAGTTGAGGACGCTTTGCCATTTTCCTTTGATATGTATGACACGCTTCATAGAGGAGGCGCGCCTCGTACGGTGCTGGCCACATCGCTCGTAGTTGTTCTAACACAACTGTCTCACGAAGCTAGATAGACTGCGATAAGCTTGGTAGTTTCCTAGTTCTAATATAAAAATATGTTTATCTGGGTTTGTAAGAATGAAACGCGAAAAGCATAAAGTCGTCTCAAAAGTTTTTCCTTAGTTTTATTATTTTAATTTTATAGGTACGTATGTTTTTAAATATAACTTTATACCTGCTATATTATCTCTACACTACCTTTTAGTTAACTGGTAAAAAACGGCAAAGGCATTAAGTCCTTCAGTAACCTTCCAGTTTTTTTATTGCATGAAGTTTCAGTAAAAATAAATTAATAATAAAATTAATTTATTTTAATTAAATTAATTAATTTAATTCGATCGTTCATTCACTCTATATACTCGTATCTATCTGCTCTTGTTGAAACCGTAAATTATAATAATTTATGTATTATGACTTTTTTGAGTTAAGATATCATCTACATTGTTTTCGCTGTGGGGTGTAGCAGATGGATGTGTCAGACTATTAAGGACTAAAACCATAATGGCTTCTTCTGCCTAGATCTGGTGCAACACCCTCCTGATCTTACTATTTCCAGTGAGGACCTGCGTCATGCGAAAGGTGAGGATGCCGTGACGCCTCTCCAACCACTCTTCAAAGAGGAGATTTACTGCCATGATTATGGCGTGTCCAATTATTTATTATGTATGTGATTGTTATCTTTGCCTACAACTACAACCTGACAACCAAATGTTTAATAAGCCTTCTAGGATAATATCAAAAAATGTTTAGGACACACGAACAATCTGCTTCTGCCTGCTCCGCCTCTCGCACACGATTTGAATCCTTCTGTCTGCCTTTCCACTAAAAACATAACATATGACGCTGACACTTATTTTAATTGTGGCCAAAAACATTGTAGATAATATATGAATATCATCGATATTTTCAGTAACATTTCAAATATAGAAGCAGTAACTCATAATAATATGTGAACAAAACAGATTTTCAAATGATTTTTACCCATAAATTTTGACTTTAAAATTAAACATGTAATGACGTCATTTTATTTCATTCTTCATCTATTAAATCCACCTTTGTACCCTTTGTATTGTATAAAGTAAAGAAATAATCTGTCTATTGTATTCTTTTACAAAAGCCGGATTGCTCTCTGCTGCCGTATAAAATATCCTTAGTATTCAGTTACAATAAGTACTTAAGTACTTACCAGACAGGTAGACATAATCTATGTAGGTACTACGCGACCGCAGAACCAAGAACGAAAACCTCATTTATACAGCGCAGTTGGCGTATTATGCGCATAAGCACAAAATCAGCTTACCTCACCTGTGACCTCTGCAAGCGGATCAACACCGCATAGTCGCCAGATTACGGAATACTGCATTCTGAATACGAATATTTTTGCGGTTGTAAATACTTGGCTTTTTTTTTTTTTATGGTAGGTAAAAATCATCGAATGACGAATCCCACTCTTGGGCGGAGCGGGAAACAGTGTCAGACTCTTACTGACTAAAGAACCTACCCCGTGCCTTCCCTGCCTTATTCCCAGAGCCCCGGTGTAACGCTTTCGCATCAACCCTCAGCTCCGGGAGGCTTCGACCCTGTAGGGCCCCTACGGTGTGCTGACAACTCCTTGAGGCGCGCGGGAACGGTGCGCGCCGTCGACGACTTGGGCTCGGTCTGGACTGCTACCAGACGACCGGACGGCGAGCTACCCATTGCTCACCGTCCGCAAGCCAGTGTCTACGGTGGCCGGATATCGGCAGGATCGCGGCGGCGACGGCTACGGCGAGTGCGCCGTTGCCTTTGCCTTATGCGGTCAGCCTCCTCCTTTACGAGCATTACTGCCTCGCAGAAGGAGGCGACCGCCTGCCACTCCTCCTCGCTGCGGACCATGGCCTGAACCAAGGCCCGGCGCGAGAGGTCGCCGCCGCCGATCACCCCCACGAGGGCACGGCGTTGCTCTTCCCAAGCGGGGCACACTTCTACCGTGTGCTCCACCGTGTCCTCCGGGCTGGCCACACAGTGGCGACACCCGGGCGTCTCTTCTGCACGGATCCGGTGCAGGAACCTCCCGAACTTGCCATGTCCGGTGAGGACCTGCGTCATGCGGAAGGTGAGGACGCCGTGAGGTCTATCCAGCCACGCCTCAAAGAGGGGCACTACTGCCAAAATTATGGCGTGCCCAGCGCTAGGTTGCGACAGTCGCTGTTTCCATTTCACCATGAGATCCCGCCGGAGCTCTTTCCGCCATGCCTTAACATGTTCAGGCAGCGGAGTTTCGCCCCGTGTAAATACTTGGCTGTGTTTTTCTTGAGTTGTCATATTTTTCTACTTCAAATAAACTTTTCTTCTAAAATTTTTTGATTCCGTTTTTTCCTCTTGTGGTAAATTGAAAAATTGAACTTTGTTGTCCGTCTGTCTGTTTATCTGACTGTCTGTGCATTTTTAGGGTTCCGTAGTCAACTAGGGACCCTTATAGTGTCTCCACAAATAAGATTCTCTTATTTTCTGTGAAACTCCCATGTATGGAACGAGGGGGTTCCACAGGGGAGCCGAACAAGAGACGAACAGAAATATTGAAAATTAAATAATCATAATAACGTTAAAACTTACACACACGATTTAGTTTACAAATAATGTAACAACGGTTGGTCGAGTAACGGCGGTTGTTCAAGCGCGGTCGTGGTCCTACGTATATTTTACGAAATAATTTATTCGACTCATTTGTTGCACTCTGGTAATTAATTAATTAAATTAAAATTAATTAAATAATTTGCCACTGTACGCTTGTGCTGAATATTGTAGTTCTCATTTATCAGTACGAAACATGAAACGTAAGCTTTCATTATCCTGACAATTATGAAATGTGGTGAAAACTGGGACTTTGGAAATTACCATGTTATTAAATACGTGATGGTAGATGAATATATGTACTATTTAAAAGGTTTTATTATAAAGCATTTTCTACACTAATATAATTAAGAGGTAAAGTTTGTTTGGAACTACTGGTCCGATTGAAGAAATTTTAGCAATAATAGAAAGCTGTCTTATTCCTGAGTGACATAGGCTATATTTTATGTACGCGGGCGAAGCCGCTGACAAAAGCTAGTATTATATAAAATGCTTTATATTGTTACATGGCACCATCAATCATATATTTAAAGGCTATTGTTTATATACTTATAAGGAACTAGCTTTTGCCCGCGGCTTCGCATCCCGGCAACAGAGAAATGTTATAAATGAAGAACCGCTCGATTGATTTTGTGTTCAACCTTCACATGAACCAGTAACTAAATAGTCCGAACAAAGCCTAAACTTTGGTTTGGATAGATGAGCCCGTTCTTGAGTTATAAAATAACAATGAAAAGAAAATGAAATAAATATATATATATATATATATAGGTAGATTTTTACATTCAGTGGTGAATTGAATTTTATAGGGTTCTGCCTTAAGTCGGCCCTTCCTAATCTGTCTATCTTCAAAGTGTTTAAAAGCTTATTGTTCAAAACCATCCAAATCCAGTAAACTTACTACGCGTTATATTTCTTTTTTACATTTCTTCTTTATCAAATAAAGAAGTAATGCAAAAAAGAAATATAACGCGTTACTCTTTGTTGAAATTCGATAATTATGTCATTGAAATATCACAAAATTTACAGTTACTTCCAGAATCAGGATCAAATAACGTATTGAAAGAGTGCCATTTTATATTTTTTCGAAATTAGTAGATTGTTGGTTTCTTTGTTTCTTATTTTTTTGTAATATTGCAGTGTTAACAACTACTGATATTTCAGTGAAATAGACACTAATTAAAATACTTTTAACAAATAATCTAAACATTTTTATTAAGAGAAATTTAAGGACCCTAACAAATAAAGAAACGAAATATTTAATCCACAGGATCATTTTGGCATCATACCTTCATTCTCTTTAACTTTAAGGAGTTGTAGAATATTGAGTAGAAGAGTAGTTCAGAGTAGTTTTTTAATCCATTTCATATATGCTGATACCCTGGTGAAGACTGCTGGGAAACCTTTTTCACAGCCAGCATTCGATATGAAGGAGCAAATGCCAATCTACAAAAAAGTATAACACACTAACATTATGAACCTTTTATTTTGTTGTGTTTGTTTATGTTTTGTGTGTATGTTTGTGTTTTGTATGTTTGTTTATTTGTATATATGTTTGTTACTTTTTCATGCTCAAACGGCTAAATGGATTTGGATGAAATGTAGCACACGGGCAGAGCTTACTTGAAATCACACATTTTATACTTTTATCCAGGTAGTGGGGTATGGTTTCCTTGGGATATTTTTCTGCTTTCACGCGGTTAAAACCGCTGGTATAAGCTAACAGTAAAAAAAATTAATTGTAAAATGGATCGGTATTTCAGTCTTCACACTAATATTATAAAGGCGAATGTATGTATTCACAAACATAAAGAAAAGAAAGAAAGACACAGACTCGTGTGTCTATCTTTCTTTTCTTTCTTACTAAGTTTGTTTGCCATCCTTATGCCAGTAAAAAAATTTTCTTTGAATGTCTAATCTTAAGTGCTTGTTAGCGACGCGTTGTGCGTTCGTTGTATATTGCGGTAGCAGGCCGCGTCATCGCACGCGCAAACACAAACATATGGCAATGTACGATAAACGCGCTGCGCATCGCGCCGTGTCTTCGTAAATAAACACTGACGCGAATAGAGTATAGTGAACCATATTTCTACATACCAGGACAATCTTGCCATTGCTGTTGACTACAATAGGACCACCGGAGTCACCTAGGCATGTGCTTTTTCCTCCAGCGCCACTAGCGCAAATGTATATAGAAGGGTCAATGTTCTGGAACGGGTAGCACTGGTTGAATGGGATTATTGGCAAGTACACGTATCTCAGGAACTTTTCAGTAGCTGTACTTTCACCTAGTCAATAAAAATAAAAATGTACAGATTTTATTTTATAGAAATAACAGTAGTTTAACTTCTGTTGGGCTTCGAGAGGAAATATTAACGTATGTTTTGGTTCCGTCATGAAATGGTATTTACAGACAGATATACGATTCCAGTAATCTTAAAAAATTTCCTAACATTAAGTGTAGAATTTCATGGCATTCTTTTTAAAATTTAAATTAAAGGGCCTCTGCGAGTTGGCTTCGGCCCCCTTACGCCTGTCAAAGGTCAAAGACCTCAGGGTTCTGAGATACATAGACACATAAAAATAATAATAACGTTTAAAAGCTCTTACCGTCTCTTTTATAACCAAATCCCGAAGCCATACCGTACCAGCCAACGAATGTGTCTTTAAGTTCCGATCCAGTGGGAAGAGCAATTGGAGTGATGGAGCCTGTAAAAAAAATGAAAATCGAAATGCGGCGAAAAACAACGATGTGTATAAGGGCCAACGTGCAAATTGAGAACTTTTCAATAGAAGCCTGTGTTGAAAAATTGTTAGGATACATATTTTCGTTATTCGCAGACCTCACATGCAACATATGTACGGGATTTTTGCCTATATATAATACTAGCTTTTGCCAGCGGCTTCGCCCGCGTACATAAAATATAGCCTATGTCACTCAGGAGTAAAGCAGCTTTCTATTGTTGCTTAAATTTTTCAAATCGGACCAGTAGTTCCAGAGATTACCCCCTACAAACAAAAAAACAAAAAAACAAACTTTACCTCTTTATTATATTAGTATAGATAAAGTCTAACGTTGAATAGATTCTCTATACCTACTATACTATACTGAACCTACCTGCCGGTAGGTAACGAAAAGTTCAGTTAGTTAGTTAGTTGTTAGTGGTTGTGTTGGTTAGTTTAAGTTTAAGAGAAAAAAAAATAAAATACTGCATATCTTGGGGAATTGGGTTACTAATTTTTATATGGGCTACTGGGTTCTGTTACATGGTGAGAAATTTGTGACGAACGGGAAACTACGGAATCGTACACTGAGCGTAGCCCGACACGCTCCTGACCGGTTTTATTTATTTTAGGTCTTATAATAATAATTCTAACCCATGGAACTTTAATTATGTATTTACTTTTGTTGTTTCATTATTTTAATCGACACAATAATACTTCTCAGGGTCTTTTTGTTTACAACTTTTTTTAATCAGATGTACCTAATCATTCATTTGCAATTTTTTTTTTTATTTAAAATTGATGACTAAAATTATTCAGTTCAGATTACTTACTAGAATATTCAACTTCATATGGCAACTTGATCATAGCAATGTCGTTAGTAACAGGAGGCACGAAACTAGGATGCGAAGTCACATCCTTAGTTTCCATTCTAACCCCATCATTGCCATACAGTCGAGTTGAACCCAGGACGACTTTGAAACTGGCGGACTGAGTTTGGCCATCGAACCAGCAGTGAGCTGCTGTTAGTACCCTTTGAGTGTTAAGTAGGGAGCCACCACAAACGGAGTCCCCGTAAACGGTAGTAGGTATTAAACCAACCTGCAAAGGAATAGTACTTTTTGAAACAAGTGAAAGTTGGTATAGCTCTTGCCCGAGCCACTGTAATCGGCCCGAACCCAAGTCGTCGACAGCGCGCACTGTTCCCGCGCTTCAAGGAGTTATCAGCAAGGCTGGCAGGGTTGAAGCCTTCTGGGGCCAAGAGTTGATGCGATAGCGGAACACCAGGGCTCTGGAACTAAGTGGGATTCGTCATTCGATGATTTTTCCCACCACGTGTCCCTACCTTGTTTGATACACAAGAGTAAAACTATTGGCGGTTGGCGCGCTAATCGTGATTTTCGCTAAGCGAATATCGTGAGTAAATTGTGACGAAGGTGAGCTCCCGCACTTTTTTTTGGCAGGAAAATCACCCAGTGACATCACCCGCCCTTGAATGGAATGGGAGATAGTTTCAGACATCCGTTGACTAAAAACCCACTCTTGTTCCTACGGTCCCAATTGAGGCCTAAACTTCATTTCGCAAACAATTTTTGGCTTAGCTAGGCTTTGACCCTGCTGGGCACCAACGGTTTACTGACAACTTCTTGAGGCGCACGTGGAACAATAAGCCTCGTCGACGATTTGGGCTCGGTCTGGACAGTTACGGGGCAGTCATGAGTTGTCCGAAAACTCGCGCCAAAGGTGACCAGAAACCGTGATGTCCGTTGACTTATGTGCGCAACCTCCTCCATTGCTAACATTACTGCTTCGCATAAGGAGGCAACAGCCGCCCACTTTTTCTAGCTTCAGACCATGGCCTGTATCCAGGTCCAACCCGAGAGATCACTGCCGCTGATCGCCCCTCTCGCGGACACGGTGATGCTCTACCCAAACGGAGCACACCTCTGCCGTATGTTCCACCTTGGTTTCTGATACTCACACCAGTGAGAAAACTATTGTGTGCTTTAAAACAGTAAGAATAAGAACGACTTTTCGAGTAAGTGTATTGAAAAAATTATAATAAAAAAAAAACCGCCTTCAAAAAAAGCCAAACGATAAAAGTTCCTACACTAAAAAGTTGAAAACAAAAATTTGAATTGCTGTAAAGAAACTTAATTTATAGGTAAACTTATTTGACATTAATATTTTGCAAATATTCAAAATTTATTACTTCTTTTTGGAGTCGGTGCCAGCATTTTTATTGTTGAAACTTAATGTTAGGTAGCTTTTTAATATCCAGTGCCATTTTTCGTACATAATGCTTAAACATTTTCAATGTACTTAAAATGTGGCAAAATGTGCAAATTGGATGATTTTTTTAGAGAAGTCTAATATGTATTTATCTCTTAATTAAGTATTATATATTTGAGTATGCAAATAGGTACTAAGTAGTTTTATAGTTAAGTTAGAGGTAGTTTTTCAAGGGATTGTTGCCCATTCGTAATTCCTTGCCTTGGCTGGCACCGACTCCAAAAATAAGTAATAAATTTTGAATATTTGCAAAATATTAATGTCAAATAAGTTTTTATTATTATTATTACTAGCCTGTGCTGTCCCACTGCTGGGCAAAGGCCTCCCTCCATTCCTTCCATTTATCTCGGTCGCTCGCCATATCGTTCCAATTCCCAAGGAAGACATCCAGGTCGTCCCGCCATCTCCTTCGTGGTCTGCCGCGGCCTCGCGTCGCTGTGTCCGGGCACCAATCCTGTGTTTTACGGGCCCACAGCTCGCCAGACATGCGGCAGACATGTCCTGCCCAGTCCCATTTAAGTTGGGCAGCCTTATGAGCCACGTCGACGATTTGTGTTTTGGAGCGCAGTGTAGTGTTTCGAACGGGATCTGTTAATTTAACACTTAAATAAGTTTACCTATAGTCAAATAAGTTTACCTATAAATTAAGTTTCTTTACAGCAATTCAAATTTTTATTTTCAACTTTTTAGTGTAGGAACTTTTATCGTTTGGCTTTTTTTGAAGGCGGTTTTTTTTTTGTAAAAAGTTTTTTTTTATTTGTAGCCGTTTAGTGTTTTTTATTATAATGTGTTATGGCAACGAAGACAATATCGTTCCTACATTTCTTTTGAAAAAGTTACCAATGTCATATAAGTAGGAATACATATTATAGGTACATTGTTACAGTGTAATCGTTTTGATCTCGTGGAGAGATGATATGATGCATGAAATACTTATGATTCATCTCATGAGTACATCTTATGACAGCTCTCATAATCATCATCATTTCAGCCAGAAAACGTCCACTGCTGGACATAGGCCTCCCCCAAGCGTCGCCACAACGACCGATTCTGTGAGACTCGTATCCATCGCGTTCCCGTGATTCTCACCAGGGGGCTTAGACAAAGTCACATCTCACTAACGATAACGAAATTCGAAACTTCGAAATGTATGGAACTGACATATGCCTTCGAAAAGTCACGTGGTCAAACGTTTTCGATTCGCTAATTGTTATTAGTTGTTTATACGTCAAATTGGACGTTTTAATTCGATAACCATAGCCAAGAAGTTGTTATTTTATCGAACCAAAATTTCGACTTATCGATATGTTAGTCAATGTCACTTTGTCTACCATTTTGTGGTCGACATCGTTATGGCGAAATCGAACTTAGAAATGGATTCGACACGGAGCGATTGCCACTTGTCTAGTGCCCCAGGTCGTCGGTCCACCTTTTGGGAGGTCTTCCAAAGCTGCGTCTTTTGATGCGCGGTCGCCACTCTAGAACCTTTCGGCCCCTTCGGCCATCTGTTCTACGATCAATGTGCCGTGCCCACTGCCACTTAAGTTTGGCAATTCTTCGGGCTATGTCGGTGACCCTGGTTCTCCTGCGCATTTCTTCATTTCTGACTCGAACACGCTAGGAAACTCCGAGCATAGCCATTTCCATTGCCCCTGACAGCATTGCCCATGACAGCTCTAATAAGCTCAAACAATGCTAGGATACATTATTTTATTTTGAAGTTCCCATGCCGACCTTCCACCTTCCAGCTTCATCATCACATCAGTTCAATAGTACCTTACAGCCAAAGTGCATCTTACGACAATTCTAACAAGCCCAAACACGGCTAGGATATATTAATTAGTTACGCAGTTCCAGTGCCTACCTTCCAGCTCCATCATCATCATCAGATCAGTTCGATGATAACATTTTCAACATAATTATTTAAGATCATTGGTTTATAGTGCATTTTCATAGTTGCTTTACTACCTTGATTGTGATATCTATGCTATGTCAAGTTTCGTTACCCATTTCTGATCTTCTTCACCAGTTCCACCTCATCAAATGTTACTTTTTGATTGTAAATGCTTGAGTTCTCGATGAAAATATAAAAAAAACTATATAGTTGCCTATAATATTTGAGGAGTTCCCTCGATTTCTCATGGATTCCATCATCAAAACTCGATTTTGAAAAAAATGGGACCAATCTGGAAGCATATCCTTTCAAGTACAAAAAAAATTTTGCAAATCCATCCATAAACAACGGAGTTCTGAAGTAACAAACATAAAAAAAAAAAAAAAAATACAATCGAATTGAGAACCTCCTCCTTTTTTTTGAAGTCGGTTAATTAACTTATCTTGTTAGGAGTTTGACAAAATGCCAAGGTTTGAAAATAATATAGGTAAATACTGGACCTGATAAGGAAAGAATTCGATGTAAGAATATTCTCCACCAACGATTCTATTTGGATTGTGGTCGGTATCTTCCTCAATTTTCCTCAGCTTCGCGGCTAGTGGAACACCGACTTCTCTAAGATATCCAGTGATATTAATATTTTCAAAACCAGTGACATTAATATTTTCAAAACCAGTGATATTAATATTTTCAAAGCCAGTGATGTTCACAAGGTCAATAGCCATCGCGGAGGTGGCCGCCGCCAGGATCAGTACAGTCACAGCCAAAGTCTTCATGTGGACGGTACTAAAAAAAAACATTTAATATTAATTAACCAATTAATTTATTTTGTTTGCAGCCACTCTATAACTTTTCAGGCCCATTAACCATCAGTTCTGTGAAAAAATTTTCACTTTAGAGGGCTCGTCTAATTTCTGAATAGTTTTAAAAATCTTTCTGCTTTTGTCTTTATGTTGCGTGTGTAGTAGTAGTAGCAGTGTAGAACTATGTAGTGTAAAATGAAGTTTACACTCGTAAAAACAAGAATAAATTAGAAATTTTTAGGTATAATTTGGCGTAAAATAAATCCAAATCTTTACTGCAAAACAGAAACATAAAACTCACCAACCTAGACGGCACACACTATCTACGGTTACCAACTACATAGTTACTTGAAAATCTCGTCTATCAGCTTTCTTTAAACCCTGACTAATGCAACTCATTACCACTTACTAAAAGGCATTTACGCGAATGTTAAGCGCTTGTAATCATTATGAAACTTTTTTAAATTTTAACTTAGCAGTTTTTATCTCAGTTTGTACGTTGTCGTAGTTTCTAGACAGTATCCGCCTCATTCCAAAACGTGATCTAAAATAATTCCGGGAATAATATTAGGTTTGTCAGGCATAAAACCTAGTAATGATCCAGGAAATACATTTAGATCGAGTTTAGTTGGTATTAAACTTTGTAATAGTCCCAAAAAAAACATTTAGATCGCGTTTATTTGGTATTATTAATTTTCGATTGACGACTTTTTAAATTTTAAACTTGTATTTTTTACTTAATTTTTATTTATTTTATATTCAACAACTAATCTTTTGACATTTTATTTAATCGACATTTTAAAAACTTGTGATAAACAAATAATGACATTATCTTGATAATGACCTAATTTAAATATACGCATGACTTAAAAGTCGTATGCTGCATAATATAAAATATTACCAACCATATGTACCTGTATTCTAGCAAAAAAATAATAAAAATATATTCTATTCTATTATAATTAGTAATAGTTCCAAAATCTACATTTAGATCGCGTTTAATTGTTATTAAAATTAGTAATAGTCCCAAAATCTACATTTAGATCGCGTTTAATTGGTATTAAAATTAGTAATAGTCCCGGAATTATTTTAGATCGCGTTTTGGAATAAGGTGATATGAAACGTTTTAGCAATAAGGGGTGACTGTTTATGTAAGTATAAACTTTCTCGTGGGTTCAAGACAAAGTGACATGACATGGGTCATGGGTCTTTGATTTCCCCATTTAAGAAAAGTTCTTTTTTAATGTTTTAGCATACTTGGAGCAAATTAACTCTTTTCTTATCTTATTATGCTTCTGCATACTTTATTAGCTGTAATCACTAAAATAAAAATAACAGTCAAGTTAAATTATTGTGGAATATATTACTGACCGGACTAATTTTTTTCTGGATATTAGTTTTTTTTCACACTAATATTACAAAGACATTAATTTGTAATATTTCTATTTTTTATGAAAAGGATCGCCATTATTTTAGAAACATTTTTTACCTCATTACACTTACAAGGAACTAATATACATTCAAGTTAGAACTTTGTGAAGTCGATCTAAATTTAAGCGATTCTGAAGTTTTGATGAAAATTGGCTCGCTGAAACTTAGTCGTTTGTGGATCTACATTTAGGTTGGATTATGTTTATAATGTGACTAGCATATTCATGATATGCTTACATTTTTAAAATAAGTTGTAACTCCGTCATCCTGATTCCCGGCCACCGTAGGCGCGGGTTTGCGAACGGCGAGCAATGGGTAGCTCGCCGACTGGTCGTCCGGACCGAACCCCGTCGTCGACGGCGTGCACTGTTTCCGCGAGCCGATACTATGAAAGTCCTGTGTTATAGGAGACATCCATTCGTCCGTAATCACAATTTACAATAATTCGGTAAAACGGCCCAGCGGCCATCTGTTCTGCGTACAATTTTCCTTACATACACTGAAACATATAAACTAGGTTGTTTTTCTAAATAGTACGTACATAAATCTACACTAATAAAATAAAGACGTAAAGTTTGTTTTTTTTTTTTTTATAGGAGGTTATCTCTGGAACTACTGGTCCGATTGGAAAAAAAATAGCAACTATAGAAAGCTGCTTTACTCCTGAGTGACATAAGCTATATTTTATGTACGCGAGCGAAGCCGCTGACAAAAGCTAGTAAAAAATAATGTAAGACATATATCAAAACAGTTTATTTAGGTTTATTACATCCATTTTATAGTTCTTTAGGCAAATAATTTATAGCAAACATTAGTTAAAACTTAATTCCCTGAGTGTTAATTATGCCATAACTTTAATTGCTCATGTCACAAGCAGTAACAAGGACAAAGCGTTGAATTATGTTTAACATAAGTATATTTACAAAGTGATATAATTTAACTACTTTTGACTACCTTAATTACAGACACAATTAAAGAACAATAGATTTTCGAGCGCCGGCGCTCGATTGGGCCTTAAAAAATTAATTCATTAAGACACGCAAAGTAAGTGCTTATGGAAAAGCCAATGAGGCCGAAAAAGTCGCAGTGTTGGAAGCTATACTATAGGGTGGACCAATCCTGCCAAGATTGTGAGATCGATCGTAAACATCGATCTGGAACGCAAAAACATCTGACGAAACACAGGTGGGTGGTCCATCCAGACGAGAGAAGCCATTTGATGATTTTCCACTAAAAAAATAAACAAGATGGACTGATGACCTGGTGATAGCCCCTACAAAAATATGCAATGTCCTAAGGCTCGAGGATGGTTCATGTCCAGCATTGGACTGATTTGTCTGTCAATGATGAGAGAACTTTATGTTTAAAAATGTTTATTTGGCAAAAAATTAAATGCAAAATAAACCAGGCCGTTTTGAATTGCTAAAAAGACACTCAGTCAGAAACTTGATGCGCAACTTTCAGCGTTTATTACTATTACCTGTACGAATAATAAATTTTTTGAGATTTTTAGTGTGGACGTTTCTCTGCCAGGAATCGTAATAAACTTAGACTTATTTTTTATTAAGAAGACATTATTACTGTATTTTGAACTAGCTGCTGCCCACGACGTTGTCTGCGTGAAGGCTTTACAGCACCAAAAAAACCTAAGATGGCAGTGTATGATCAGTGTATATCAGATGGCATAGCATTATAAGTAAACAACTTTTAAAATAGCATTGCATCAGCCTTATAAAGTTCCCGCTGCTGGGACACAGACCTCATTTCTAGGAGAGGGAATGGGCCATAATCCACCACACGAGTCCAATGCGGTTTGGTGGATGACACTTGATGAATTTTTGGTTCTAAAACATTCACAGTCACAGTGTACTCATGATGTTTTCCTTCACCGTTGAGCAGTGGTTATGAAATAAAATACACAAAGTAAAGCGCCGGGCTGGGTTTGAGCGACAGACCTACAACTTGTAAGTCGGAGCCTTTACTACTTCGCCACCACTGAGTCGGAGCCTTTACCACTCCGCTACCACACTACGATGGTAGTTATGCTGCCAAGAGCCAAAATGTAAAGAGAGTCAGGACTGGTGACGCGGGAGCAAGCGACATACAGTTGCCCGCGTAAGAGACAACTCGTCCTGAAGTTGACATCCGCTGCACTCAGTGTCTGCCCCTTCGACTTAACGATGGTCATCGCGATGCAAACACTCACGGGGAACTGTACGCGCTTGAACTGGAACGGGAAGTTATGAGGTATAAATACTGCCTCGATTTCGCCATAAACCGTAAGAATTTTTGCTTCAATGATGTGTCTGTGCAGCGAGATGACTTTAAGACGGGTCTCATTACACCACTTTGGAGGAGATAGGTAATTCCAAAAATGCATAATCGGGACTCCGACTTTCAGCTTTATGGTATGCGCTTGAAGTCCACTTGCTGGCTGGGAGTTCAAAAAATCCACGGGATAATGTGTGGCGTCATCTTGCTCGACGACAGTGTTTATTGAGGTATAGATCACTGCATTTCCCTCAATTTCCGAGAGAATGTATTCGTTAATTGCTGAAGCTTAATCATATTTGGACGTCAAAATGGCCCGAGAAATTCTGCTGGTGCGGTAAATGACTGTTGTCCCCGTACACACAGCAAATTAATTCTTCTAAGCTGGCTAACGCTCTATCGAGAGACTTTGGAAGTATCTCCTGTCCACCTCTCTCGCAGTGGGCTTTGACTTGCAGCGGACTTTGGCAGAGGCCATGATCCGGAGCAAAGAAGAGTGGCAGGCGGTCGCCTCCTTCTGCGAAGCAGTAATGCTAGCGGCTAAAAAAGGGGGTCGACTGCATCAGGCAAAAGCAAAGGCGCTCAAGCCGCAGCTACAGCCGCCGTGTCTCCAATCCCGATTTACGGCCACAGTAGGCGCGGGCTTGTGACCGCCGAGCAATGGGTAGCTCTTTGTCCACCCATTCGATAGTCGTCGACGGCGCGCACTATTCCCTGCGCCTCCAGCAGTCGGCAGCAACTGTAAGAGCCCAACAGGATCGAAGCCAAGGTTTCAACGTAGCAAACGGGTAGCGTTTGCCCGAAATCGCCACTGAACAAACTGTGACACCACCCATCAAATGTTTGTTCCCGCGGATGTCCTGCAGGGTTCTGTCCTCGGCCTCAACTGCTTCCTATTGGCCATAATACGCTCATCCCATATGATCAAAAAGCAATCCTTAAGCACGTGTCCCTTATCGCTGTTACGTGACACACCACAAACAGGCGTTTTGACGCTCTCTAAATCGATGGGAATTTGAAGATGGCATGTGCTGTCTTGCCACTCGGAGGCAGTGTGGCAGCAATTCCCAACGACGCGACAGCAATAGCAATATTGTCTTGCCTCCTGACCTCTGCAAGTATGCCATGTATAACACAAGAAAAACATTTTGCCCTGGTTTTGCACAACGCTTTCAAGGACGGTGTTATAAATCTGTTTTTGCTCTGAAGAGAACTCTGTCTCAGCGTTATACTCTCGATTTCCATAGTCTTGATGCGGTGACGATTGGGGAGCTAGTAATCCATATTAGATCAGTGGATTGCCACCGATAGAAATGTCCACATCTGAAGTGAACTGAGACAGGTGTTCAGCACACGATCATCAGTTACATCGACTTCGTATCCAGTAGCACGCCTCAAAGCTCGCAGAAAATCTTCAGACAGATGATGGCGATATTTTAATGAACATAACTTTTTTGTAATACTTAACGCCGCATTTTTTTTAATAGTCTTGCTCAACTCTGATCAATATTTTGAAGGTTTTTTGGAACTTGAATTTTTCAAAACGAACTATACCCTGCCCTATATATTGCCCTGTGCGATTTTGTATTTGTATATCCTGTCCACATTATGAGGTGTACAATAAAGCTTATAGTAAAAAATAAATAATATACGATACCACGTTTAGGAAGAATTTGATTTTTATGAAATAGATGGCGCTGTTTTAAAATTGTCTATATGCTACTACATTCAACTATGTTTCTCTGCCCAAGTTACTTAAATGTCGTAGTATTTATAGTGTAAAGCCAGATAATAGCATGGCTTACTCAAAAACAACATTTAAATATGCGTCGTTAGATTAAACACTGTCACAGAATGCGTAAGAAAAATAAGTATTCACAACTCCTCCCCCGAAAGTGATAGCGTGATAATATGTAGCCTATATGTTGGCCCATCCTTTATTCAAGCAAAATTTTGAGATAATCCATGCAGTATGTATACCTAAATATATGTTATATCCAAGTAATTTTTGAGTTTAGCCTGTTCAGGCTAAACTCAAAAATGTATGTATGTTCATACATACAGACAAATAGACAAAAATTCTAAAAACTATATTTTTGGCTTCGATATCGATTGTAGATCACTTCCCAAGTATTCTTTTAAAAAAATATTTAATGTACAGTTTTGACTTTCCTACGATTTTATTATAATTACCTATATGTATAGATTATTCGTAAAACTCTTTAGTTAAGTCCCAAGAGGATACAAATTTCCATACAACTGTTGTCGTTTAATCGTGTCTGTAATTACGGTAGTCGAAAGGTAAAAATAATATTATTTTGTTAATGTAATATTTTCGTTTGTACTAATATGAGTCAGTAGATGTCGTTGTACGTATATAATTAACATTGAAAGATTAGGTTGCGTTGCAAAATAAATCCGTTAGACCGTTGGAATAAGAATAAGACATTTCATATAAACATGGAGAACGCCGTTTCACCATTAAAGAGATAAACTATTTTTTTAAATTATGTATTAAATATTAACCCACATTTTTTCGTAAAACGAACCAACCACTACCTCAGATATTTCCCTAAAAATAAATAAGTAACATTTGCTCTGTTTGGGCTTGTTTTTTTTTTTCATTTTTTATTCCCAGTTGTGAGTAAATTTGACCGCGCAGTAAGAGACTATGAAATCTTGAACACGACCTATGTCGTGAGATTTTGAGGGTTTTTTGAAACTTAAATTTGTCAAAACGAATTATACGACTTTTATGAAGAAAATGCGCACTACCATCTATGAATTTTAAGTATAACTAACTGCTAACCTTGCCAACATGGTCAAAAAATTATTAATTTCCAAAAAGTGTCAAAATGTAACTTGATTTGATTTTTGTGTAATCTCATAGATGGCGCTTTTTAAAATATGTCTTTATACTACTAATATTCATTAAACTATGTTTCTTTGCCTAAATTACGTAGTTTTGAAAAATGAATAATGGGAATTTTTATTATTTACCTAAATAAATTTTCATGCCAAGTTTCAAGTTAATTAACCCAAGCAATAAGATTCTCCCATACAAACTTTAACATCCCCTAAATCTTGCACTGGGGGTACTACTGAAAAAATAAATATGGCATCCTGGATAACTAATTTAGGGTAATGTTTATACTAAGTTTTGAGTCGATCGGCCCAAGGAAAAAAAAGTTACACCCTTGCATCCATTGCACCATTTAAATTCAATTGTTTACCTCCCATAACTTACGGCGTGATAATATGTAGCCTAAAGCCTTCCTTGGTTTACAAGGAACATTTTTGCTGAATTTCAAATCAATTTATCCAGTAGTTGTGACGCCAACCCGTACCATAGGCACAGACAAACAGACAAACAGACAAAAATTCTAAAAAGTCACTTTTTGTCATCAGTTACGTTTTTCTAACAAAACCCACTCATTTTTTCCAGAAAATTCTCAATGTACAGTTTTTCTTTCGTTACTGTTTTATTATATGTATAGATTAACGACATAGAAGATACTGCCGATTTTAGCGGCCATTTCGGCCTCTAGAAGTAGTAGTGGGTACTGTGGTACTGTGGTGTATGTAGGTCACATATGTACGAGTATATCATTCAAACTGGCACGGTAGGTTTACTTTTAC
This sequence comes from Mythimna loreyi, assembly GCA_029852875.1. Taxonomy (NCBI): domain Eukaryota; kingdom Metazoa; phylum Arthropoda; class Insecta; order Lepidoptera; family Noctuidae; genus Mythimna; species Mythimna loreyi. The sequence goes on along the minus strand of CM056780.1, from coordinate 11,573,336 downwards.
GCTTTATGGTAAAAATAAGAGTAGGAATTGATAGATAGATTGATTGTTTTAGCAATGTCAGAAAATTAAATAAAAATCGTGCTTCGATTGACACTTAAAATCAAAGAAGCCTTTTATTTCAGTTAGCGCCCGCCACAGTACTAACAAAAATGCACTTTCTATAAGTCTAATCAAACATCATATAACAAGTTTCAGGAACTAACATATCTATATACACCGTCACAAATATAGTGAGAATACATAGACATCCAAGACTGCAATAATAATTAAGCAAGTTGCAGCAACCCGTGGTGATTTGGGCCCAGCGCAGTGGAAAATGTGCGCCACAATTATTACCACCATTGTTCCCGGATTGTTACTTTTGTCACATTAGAGGTAAAGCAGTATTATCACAGCTATGCTTGCTATTCTTTACAGATTAAATTGTATTCTAGCTGAACTTGGTAATGATTAAAAAAAAGAAATGGCAACACGAAAACGACTACCATAAAAAAATTATCGTGAAAACTAAGGTTGAGTTAGTTGGTAATAAACTAATTGTAATAATTAAAACGATCGTGTGTACGGTCAACTGGTCACCATAAAAAAAACAGGTGGAATGAGTTAGGAGAGAGCTACTAGATTATTTTCTATAAGCAGGTCACTGTGAAATCTTGAATGCAGTGAGCTTGAAGTAAATTTTTCTTTTTACAACTATCAAACAACGCCGTCTAGACTCTAGCTAAGCAGAGCTTGTGTTATGAGTACTAAACGACTGATAAACATTATTATACCTAGCCTGTATTGTCCCACTGCTGGGCAAAGGCCTCCCTCCATTCTTTCCAATCATCTTGGTCACATGCTTTGCCGCATTGCATCCAGGTCGTCCCGCCATCTCCTCCGCCATCTTCTTCGTAACATACTTACTAATAATATAATACATAGGTACATACAATATAATACACACATAATAATATGAAATTTCTGTCTAAAACTAAAAACTCCCGGTCTATTCTGTGAATATCTCCCTGTGGAAACTTAGGTGTAGTGAAATTATAATGACCTATCAGTCTATGCTGCAAACATCTCAGGTGAAGTCTAGGCTTTACTTGAGATGTTTCAGTAGTTCACTTCACTCTACCTAGGTAGAGTGAAGTGAACTACTGGTATATTTTTTAAACATCTCACAGTAGAAATGTAGGTACAGTGAGTTTGAAAAATCTTAATATCTTAATAGAACTGTGTGACAGCTTATTTCATATTGACCTCGCATCGGCATTCACGTTAAGAGTCTTATGACATTTCAACATGATTTTTGCATTAAATGGCCAAGTTTTGCTTATTCCATAAAGTGAAAGAATTAAAGACTTATTAAATTTTTGAGGCCCAAGCGTTCGCACACCTATTGTTGTTTAATTGTGTCTGTAATTACCAATGTCGAAAATAAATATTTTTTGTATATTGAGCCTGAATCAACAGCGTGATTTCTGCCACTCATCTTAAAAAAACTTACTAAGTTTACGAGATTATTTGAAAAACTAGCCGATGTCCTGGAAAGCAATGTGCAATTGAATGAATATAGGTGGGTTTTAATAAGTAATAATATGACAGTTTCCGTCGCTCCACAACGTGCAAATAGTTATTTAATTATTTCCAACAAAAACATATATTTGTGCTAGCTTTGCCCACGGCTTCGCTCCCGGCAACAGAAAAATGTGATAAATGAAGAACGACCGATTTTGTGCAAACTTCACATAAAGCATCTATGAAATAGTCCGAACAAAGCCTACATTATACATTTGGTTTGGATAGGCGAGCCCGTTCTTGAGTTATAACATTACGACGAAAAGCGGTACTTATTGATTTTTATATACATAGATTAGAGTCATTGACAAAATAATATATCTAATATCGTCATTGTATTACGTTTGGCTACATAATACGTAATAATTATCCGAGATGTAAACGGAATCAGTGACATCAATCAAACTAACGTCATTATTACCCATAAGTGTAATTTTAATCCACGATAATACTAGTTATTTTACATGGCCTTGTGTTTATGAACTACGCATTAAAATTAGGTACTTCAATAGAGGGCTATTTCATGATTTATGACATAATTACTATGTAATCATAAAGTGACTGTAATAAGTTAATCTTTTTCCATGAAACCTTTCTACGCAAGCAATAATTTTAAACAATTTATTGCATCTTCAAAACAAAAAGACCTCTTGTTAAATTATAGGTATTACACAAGTACAACCAAGAAGGTATCATTAACGCTACACGAATTCCATTACTGAATACTAAATTCATAATGTTTCCACCTTGTATTTAATACTGAACTCGGCGTAAATAATTTACTACTGATTAAATATGTATAATTAGTATTGACTACTGTCGTTCCTGCTTATTGGTCGTGTTTGAGTGAGCGAGACGGAAACATACACATGAATGCATCTCTTTCATACCCGGCACATTCGGCAGTTCACTGGGACATGAGACAGGCAGACGATGAGCAATTGTAAGCGGAAGCATTTACTGAACCGCAACTGAGGGTGTCTGTTCCAACTCGTTCTGTGGAGAATGTATGAATTAAGTGACAGTAATTATACAGCTCCCTCTGTTTTAACGATCTGTTCTATGTTTAGGAATAGGTAAACGGCTGAGTTAAACCAGAATGTTGGGTTATGCTATGGTCATCATTACAGTCCTTGGATGTGGTAGAAAAAAAAATCCGGACAAGTTCAAGATGGACTCGAGCACTGGGGGTTCCATATAAACCTACCTATGAAAATAAGGTCTCGAAGATTTTATTGGTGACATAACAACTAATGTACCATTTTCAGATTGCTCCCTATATTCATGCTATAAGACTTTGTTTCATGCCTAATGTCGGTATTCTAGGTCAACGAAAAGTACCCTATACATTTTTATTTCCTTGAGAGTGTCGTATATATCGATATACATCATTACGACATTAAAAAAAGATACAGATATTGATCTGTATCCTTTTTTTCTGTTAACTTAAAGTTTGATATTGTCACCACTCAAAGGGACGGAGTAACCAAACCTGAGTATAAAGTTTTAATTTCAATTCAATACTTCCATGCGTTGCGAAGATTAAGGATCTGCACAGACAGACGGACAGAAGAACGAGCAAGACATTCTATAAGGGTTTTGCTTTTCTTTTTGGGGTACGGAACCCTAAGAACGGATATAGTGATACATAAGACAGTAAGGCTAAGATGGATGCCTACATACTTGTTACAGGTAGAAAAAAGCCATAAATTCCAAAGATTGGTAACACTCGTGTTAAGCCTGGTTGTGTCTTGTTAATTTGATAATTAAGTCAACTTTATGGATTTTCAATACTACATACATTGAATGAACACAAAAATAAAATATCTGACTTTTTTTATGGTAGGAAAAATCATTCAATGACGAATCCCACCTTTGGGCGGAGCGGAAGACAGTGTCAGACTATTACTGACTAAACAACCTACCCCGTTCTTACGTCGCCCTATAAACCAGGGTTGGAGCCTTCCTTTCAGGTTAAGGAAAACATTGTGAGGAAACCAGCATATCTTAAAACCAAAAATTCGAAAGAAAACATGCAACATGCAAAACATGTGGCATCCACCAACCCGCCCTTGCAGTGTTTTACTGGTCCACTTTCTCTTCTAGAGAGAACTGGGTCTCACTCCACAGTAGGAACATTATAAGCCTGATTAAGTTTATTATTCTCATGTTTTACAATAAAAATATATTCTAAGTATAATATAATAAATCATTTATTTCAGACATAGTCCATAATTACATTAGAATATATATATGAAAAATTAAAATCAAAATAAAATCACATTAAAATTAGAAAATAAAATTAAAATATAATATTGTTTTTTTTTATGGCAGGTAAAAATCATTCCATGACGAATCCCGCCCTTTGACGGAGCGGGAAACAGTGTCAGACTCTTACTGACTAAACAACCTACCGCATTCCTTCCTTACCTTGATCCCAGGGCCCTGGTACTATATTTATTATTGTGCTATGAATGAGAGCATTATTTACAAAAATGGGACATTTAACTTTATTGAATTTGGTAAAATTATTATTCGAGTTAGTGTTTAGTGATAGTGAATAGTGTTCTGTAGCAAATTGCTACTTGATAAGTATAAGAATGGAATGAATTCGCCCTAACTTTTAAAATACCATAATTAAGGTGGGCCTTCCTGACCCGCATGTCGAGCATGGTTTAAAAGCTTGTTGCTTCGTCTAAAGCAATCCAATGTGATGTTTGATGCAAAAGTAATGGTAAAAAAGAGAGATTACACCTGAAAACTCTGTTGGCATACAGTAATTCTACGATTTACTCGAATATTTCACAAAACTTGTTCCAGGATATACGTGTTTTTATGAAACCCTTAAGGATTTTTGAAAAAAGTGAATACATTTAGAATCTTAATTAAATGCGCTAGGCGTATATAGAAGTACTTTTTTATATTTTTAATATAGGAATACATAATGGAGAATCAAAGTTCGAGGCAACGGCACAAAGGTCTTTACTGAATTACTTTTACACAAATTTACGTTTTGGTTTCTATAGAAGCCTAGGATTATATCCACAAGATATCTATGTAACCAAAATATTTGAAGAAAGATGTGCAATATCATCATAATCGCGTAAGAGCGGTTGTATAAAAATGTACGTCGGGTTGGCCGCTCTTAAAGACATAATAGAAAAACAATAGGTGTGCGAACTCGGGTGTTCCCGCGCTCAATAGTTTAATAGAGAAAATAAGAAAATTGCTATTGGACACATAATTAGTTTAGGATAAAATTAAATTACTTATTAGTCTGTATTTAAGGCTAGATTGTTGTAAAGTTAGGGTTTATCCTTTGGATGTACTTTAGGACCAGGAAAAACAATATTGCGTAAAAATCTACGTGATTCGCCAAATATCCGTCTAGACTCAAGCACTATATGAGTAGTAAAAAGAATTAAGAACCAAAATATTCACTTATAAACTGTCAAGAAATCACTCAAAAAATATTTACCAATTGCTCATTCCAAAGTGTAGGTAGTCAATGTACTATAATGTGCTAAACAACTCCATAAACACTCGCAAAACAAAGTCGCTTCCCGCTGTCTATACCTATGATTGCTTAGATCTTGAAAACTACGCAATGGATTTGATGTGGTTTTTTCAATAGATTTAGTGATTTAAGAGGAAGGTTTATCTGTATAATACATGCACAATTTATTTAATATCAGCATTGCACCCGTGCGTAGCTGGGGCGGGTCGCTAGTATATTACATAAAAATCAAATGTCTCGGTTACGATACCGTTTGATACTACAAACGTTAGCTAGAAAGGAAATAAGACGCAGTAAGATTTTTATTTCTTAAAATCACCAATAACCTCCCCAGGATTTAAGATAATGGAAATTCATATGGATATCGGCAAAGTTCTCCCTCTGAAGCCAGATTAAAAGTAAGGCCGACCGCTCTCATGAAATTATAATTTAATTTTTTCCCGACGATGTTCTTTCCTTCGAATCTAATTGTGAATGCATGATGCAGGCTGATTTCGCGAGACATTTATTATTTATAGTTACAATTATATGTTTCCACTTCTCATGTTTCTTTATTCGCTGGAAAATTCAATTTGTGGCTGAAAGGCTTTTTATTTCGTTATTGTTACGAGTAATACTTTGCTATAGGTTTCTAGAAATTTAAAGATCGGTTTTATATTTTATTCAGCTTGTTTTACGTTTAACATAAAGTTGTATTTTATGAGATATATTATATTTATTTGTCAGTCAGTACACAAAAATTCGTGTAGCAATTAATTGTATGCTAACACCACAGATTTTTTTTGTGACGGAATTACAATTTTTTTTTCAAATTAAATTCTATACTTGTGCTGTTAGGCTTGGTTTCATGCCAAATACCAGGGTTCCAGATGAACAGGAAGTACAGTCAATTTTGATTCCTTTTTTAAATACAATCTCGACCCAGAAACTGTGGAAGACATTTGATAATTCATTCAACCATTCAATTAACCAACTCAAAAAGGCAGTACAACCATATTAGGCTTTTAATTTTAACAAAGAACCCAAAAATAAACTGCGATAAAAATTTTAAAGTCGCGTCATCGCTTTTCCTCACATATTCAAACCATAAAACAGTAACTAATTAACCCTAAACTGCAAATTAAACCCTTTAACAGCAGCTTATTCCGTCCGGCCACATAAAAAGTTACGCACGGTACCATAATTGAAATCGTAAACTAGTCTAAGTGCAAATAGTTCTATATACAGGAGTTTGGCGGTAATACGGTACTGGAGGAGCCTAATTAGCATCAACGTAGTTGCGAACAACTCCATCTAAATAGTCTGGGGCGGATCGCATTTTGTACCTCTTTACATTATCTACTGGCGCGTTTGTTTTTAATTACCTGTTAACGTAAAGGAGTGTAACTGATTTTGTTTTGGCTAATGGAGCTGCCAAAGAACAAGTCAAGTTTTTTATATGGTGGAAAAAATCATTGAATGACGAATCCAGCCCTTGGGCGGAGCAGCTGGTAGTGTCAGACTTCTACTGACTAAACGACTTGCCTTTCCTTCTTGCCTCTGTTCCAGGGCCCCGGTGTTCCTTTTTCGCTTCAACCCTTGGTCCCAGAAGGCTTCGATCTTGCGGAGCCCTACAGTTGCTGACAACACCTAGTCTAAGTGCAAATAGTTCTATATACATGAGTTTGGCGGTAATACGGTACTGGAGGAGCCTAATTAGCGTCAACGTAGTTGCGAACAACTCCATCTAAATAGTCTGGGGCGGATCGCATTTTGTACCTCTTTACATTATCTACTGGCGCGTTTGTTTTTAATTACCTGTTAACGTAAAGGAGTGTAACTGCTTTTATTTTTGCTAATGGAGCTGCCAAAGAACAAGTCAAGGCAGAGTTTTTAAGCTATGCATAGCTTTTATCGCAGGCCTTGAGCGCGGGGACTAAATCCAGAAATTCCGTAACGAAAAAACCTCACGCTCCCCACTCCGACGGGCACGGAGGTGTGGCTTGAAGGCCGTGCATCGTCTAACGTCGTGTCAGTTCGGCAGTCTTCGACACGGCGCTGTGTGTCGTGCGAATATAGTAGAATTTCTTTTAACTCGGCCGCACACCAGGCATACAATTGTTTCTCCACAATTGTAGCGCCACATTTGAAACGCGACACAAAAAACGAACCGGTTCGATCTTGAATTATTGTAGCGCGGATGACGTCTCGCCACAAAGTGCGCCCGCTACAAATGTTTCCTCGGTGTGCGGGCTCACGTAGGAATATATGGGGGCGATAAATGTGTCGCATTACAAATGTGGCGCTACAATTGTGGAGAAACAATTGTATTCCTGGTGTGCGGCCGGGTTAAGTCTGCGCGCGCCGAAAAAAGGAAACTAATCATTTGCCGTCATCTTGACATTTATGTCAGGTGTCAGGAGAACGTGTTGTGTTCTGTGTTTTTAATCGTTTTCTAAAATAAATAATCGTCATCATTATACCGAAAGTGGTTAAAAGTGTTGGTAAAGATATTATCTTGAAATTCAAACGTGCTTGTTAAGAGGAATGAGAAAATATCGGGCCTACGATACGATTTTCCAAAGGTGGACCATTTGTCAAATATTTTTTTCGGGTGACCAGAACAACAAATTTCCCTGAATATTCGTACCCGAGTGGTTCCTGACAGAAAAACAGAGTTGGTTGAAAATGGACTGCTACTGTGTATTTGAATCTTAATCAAGTGACTATTATAACAAGCTATTATATACTAGCTGTGCCCGCGACTTCGTCCGCGTGGAATAGTTATTTTGGGCATCATATTTATTTTTGCAAACAACCTCAGCTTTATAAATTATAGCTGTTACCCACTACTTTGCCCGTGTCAATTTCTGTTATTAATTCAGACAGTTTAGTTTTTAAAAGAACATAATTATCTAAAAGTACTTCATAGAGCTACACCCTCCACTTAGGCACGCCATAATCTCAGCGGTAAGTGCCCTCTTTGAGGCGTGGTTGGATAGACATCACGCAGGACATGACGCAGGTTCTCATCGGACATGGGAAGTTCAGGAGATTCCTGCGCCGGATTCGTGCGGAAGAGACGCCCGGGTGTCGCCGCTGTGTGGCCAGCACGGAGGACACGGTGGAGGTGTTGCCCGCTTGAGAAGAGAATCGCCGTGTCCTCGTGGGAGTGATCGGCGGCGGTGGCCTCTCGAGCCGGGCCTTGGTTCAGGCCATGGTCCGCAGCGAAGAAGAATGGGAAGCGGTCGCCTCCTTCTGCGAAGCAGTAATGCTCGTAAAAGAGGAGGCCAACCGCATAAGGCAAGGGCAAAAGCGCCGTCGCCGTCGCGATCCCGCCGATATCCAGCCACCGTAGACGCTGGCTTGCGGATGGTGAGCAATGGGTAGCTCGCCGTCCGGTTGTCTGGTAACAGTCCAGACCGAGACCAAGTCGTCGACGGCCTGCACTGCTCCCGTGCACCTCGAGGTGTTGTCAGCAAACTGTGGGGCTCTTCAGGGTCGAAGCCTTCTGCAGCCGAGGGTTGGTGCGAAAGCGTTATACCGGGGCTCTGGGAATAATTCAAGGGAGGAACGGGATAGGTTGTTTAGTCAGTAAGAGTCTGACACTGTTTCCCGCTCCGCCCAAGAACGGGATTCGTCATTGGATGATTTTTACCTACCATAAAAAAACCCCTCCGCGCCGCCCGCAAGCAACCCCTCTCCTCGCCCGCCGGCCAGGCACAGCGTCATATTTTGCACATCATGCGGCGCGTGTGAATTTTATATCGGAGTATTTTAAAATTGTAATATCTTCTAAGATGTTCATTGAAAATAAGTGATGTCAAAGACAATTTGGTTCACAACTACATACTCTTAATCAACAACACATTTATTTGGATAAAGTTTAATATTACATGTTGATACAACTCTAACAAATAATTGGTAATAATGCATTAATTTCGGCCAAATTTGATTCCCATAAAAACGGTTCTAGTGAGTTAATTTTAAAAGATAGACATATACTGTCGCGGACATTTTTTTAGATCATTTTAAGAGGAATAATTCTTTCGTACATATTTTTTTGCTATCTTCTACCGTTTTCGCAGCGCACGCAACGGAAGCCCTCAAAGACGAATATTTTTCCCCGTTTTTTCCACATTTTCCATTGTTTCTTTGCTCCTATAAGTCACAGCGTGATGTTATATAGCCTAAAGCCGTCCTCGATAAATGATCTATTCAACACAAAAAGAATTTTTCAATTCGAATCAGTAGTTCCTGAGATTAGCGCGTTCAAACAAACAAACAAACAAACTCTTCAGCTTTATAATATTAGTATAGATTAAATAAAGTACTTAATTTTCTAAGTTCTCATGACTTTTTTATAATAATTAAACAATAATTCAATCTATTTGTTTACTTTCATTAAAGTAGTAGTTATATAGATTTGGATCTATATCAATATGTATATATATAAAGATCAATGCAACTTTAAAAACGTCCAAATGTTTAGGCTTTGTTCGGACTATTTGTAGATGGTTCATGTGAAGTTTGCACAAAATCGGTCAAGGGGACGGTCTTCATTTATCACATTTTTCTGATACCGGAAGCGAAGCCGCGGGCAAAAGCTACTAATATGTAAAAGCGAAATACCACTCACTGATTAATCACTATATCTCAGAAACTATAACACCTACAACTTAAAATTCGGCAGGTAGGTTTCTCACAGGAAGTAGACGTCCGTAATTACGTAATTACCTGTGCAAATGAAAGCAAATACAGTTGATTTGTTTAAATACTAGCTGAAAAGAATGTAAACAATCTTGATGTTTCTTTATCTAAAAATACTATTAAATTTACATTTCTTTAAAATCGCTACATCGTTAACTAATCATCATCTAGAATTTTAGAAAACCTGAAGAACAAACTAAAATGTAATAATATGTAATGAAATTAATCGTATTTCCCATTATTGATTTCAAAACGTATTTCTTGTGCTTTGTTTACTTTGTATTTTTTTTATTATATGAGGGAAAGTAGATTAATTACACTGGCAACATTAAGCACGCCCCCAGCCACGCGCAGACTTAACGTAATCCAACTCTAGACGTATTGTACGACTTTACGGAACTCGCCCGAATCGAGACGAGCTGCTCCGAAATCGGACGAATACATAATCAGCTGTTTGTGAGAAAGTATATAGGTGTATAAGTATTTATCTACAACAGTGAACGGTTGTACTTGTAAAATTTGTGTATAAAGTGTTTTGAATATGAATAATATAATAATATAATATGTCCACAACTATCACACAACGCCATCTAGTCCCAAGCTAAGCAGAGCTTGTGTTATGGGTACTATACAACTGATAAACATACTAATATATTTCTAAATACATACATATTATAGATAAATTACACCCAGACACAGAACAAATGATCGTGCTCATCACACAAACATTTGTCCTGGGTGGGAATCGAACCCACGACCTCCTGCATAGCAGTCAGGGTCACTAACTACTATGCTGACAGGCCAGTCAATGAACAACACAGTGAATGAACAAAGTGCAAAAAATAAATAATTATAATTGCATAAGTTGATACAGAATGCTATGCAATAGCTTTACCGCGGCAGTCCCCGAGTGCCACACGTATTTTATTTTTTTTATAGTGGGAAAAATTATCGAATGACGAATCCAGCCATTGGGCGAAGCAGGAGACAGTGTCAGACTTCTACTGACTAAACGACCCACCGTTGCTTCTTGCTGGACCCAGCCCAAGTCATCGACGGCGCGCACTGTTCCCGCGCGCCTCTAGGAGTTGTCAGCATACTGTAGGGGCCCTACAGGGTCGAAGCCTCCTGGAGCCAAGGGTTGGTGCGAAAGTGTTACCGCGGCTCTGGGAATAAGACAAGGAAGAAATGGGGTAGGTTTTTTAGTCAGTAAGAGTCTGACACTATCTCCCGCTCCGCCCAAGAGCGGGTTTCGTAATTGGATGATTTTCACCTACCATAAAAAAGGGTTGATGCGAAAGCGTAACACCAGGGCTCTGGGATTAAGGCAAAAAAGGAACGGGGTAGGTTGTTTAGTCAGTAAGAGTCTGACACTGTTTTCCGCTCCGTCCAAGGGCGGGATTCGTCATTCGATGATTTTTACATACCATAAAAATGTAAACTCAACAAATAACAACAATTTAAATATAAAAAATAAAATACGTGTGGCACTCGGGGACTGCCGCGGTAAAGCTATTGCATAGCATTCTGTATCAACTTATGCAATTATAATTATTTATTTTTTGCACTTTGTTCATTCACTGTGTTGTTCATTGACTGGCCTGTCAGCATAGTAGTTAGTGACCCTGACTGCTATGCAGGAGGTCGTGGGTTCGATTCCCACCCAGGACAAATGTTTGTGTGATGAGCACGATCATTTGTTCTGTGTCTGGGTGTAATTTATCTATAATATGTATGTATTTAGAAATATATTAGTATGTTTATCAGTTGTATAGTACCCATAACACAAGCTCTGCTTAGCTTGGGACTAGATGGCGTTGTGTGATAGTTGTGGACATATTATATTATTATATTATTCATATTCAAAACACTTTATACACAAATTTTACAAGTACAACCGTTCACTGTTGTAGATAAATACTTATACACCTATATACTTTCTCACAAACAGCTGATTATGTATTCGTCCGATTTCGGAGCAGCTCGTCTCGATTCGGGCGAGTTCCGTAAAGTCGTACAATACGTCTAGAGTTGGATTACGTTAAGTCTGCGCGTGGCTGGGGGCGTGCTTAATGTTGCCAGTGTAATTAATCTACTTTCCCTCATATAATAAAAAAAATACAAAGTAAACAAAGCACAAGAAATACGTTTTGAAATCAATAATGGGAAATACGATTAATTTCATTACATATTATTACATTTTAGTTTGTTCTTCAGGTTTTCTAAAATTCTAGATGATGATTAGTTAACGATGTAGCGATTTTAAAGAAATGTAAATTTAATAGTATTTTTAGATAAAGAAACATCAAGATTGTTTACATTCTTTTCAGCTAGTATTTAAACAAATCAACTGTATTTGCTTTCATTTGCACAGGTAATTACGTAATTACGGACGTCTACTTCCTGTGAGAAACCTACCTGCCGAATTTTAAGTTGTAGGTGTTATAGTTTCTGAGATATAGTGATTAATCAGTGAGTGGTATTTCGCTTTTACATATTAGTAGCTTTTGCCCGCGGCTTCGCTTCCGGTATCAGAAAAATGTGATAAATGAAGACCGTCCCCTTGACCGATTTTGTGCAAACTTCACATGAACCATCTACAAAATAGTCCGAACAAAGCCTAAACATTTGGACGTTTTTAAAGTTGCATTGATCTTTATATATATACATATTGATATAGATCCAAATCTATATAACTACTACTTTAATGAAAGTAAACAAATAGATTGAATTATTGTTTAATTATTATAAAAAAGTCATGAGAACTTAGAAAATTAAGTACTTTATTTAATCTATACTAATATTATAAAGCTGAAGAGTTTGTTTGTTTGTTTGTTTGAACGCGCTAATCTCAGGAACTACTGATTCGAATTGAAAAATTCTTTTTGTGTTGAATAGATCATTTATCGAGGACGGCTTTAGGCTATATAACATCACGCTGTGACTTATAGGAGCAAAGAAACAATGGAAAATGTGGAAAAAACGGGGAAAAATATTCGTCTTTGAGGGCTTCCGTTGCGTGCGCTGCGAAAACGGTAGAAGTTAGCAAAAAAATATGTACGAAAGAATTATTCCTCTTAAAATGATCTAAAAAAATGTCCGCGACAGTATATGTCTATCTTTTAAAATTAACTCACTAGAACCGTTTTTATGGGAATCAAATTTGGCCGAAATTAATGCATTATTACCAATTATTTGTTAGAGTTGTATCAACATGTAATATTAAACTTTATCCAAATAAATGTGTTGTTGATTAAGAGTATGTAGTTGTGAACCAAATTGTCTTTGACATCACTTATTTTCAATGAACATCTTAGAAGATATTACAATTTTAAAATACTCCGATATAAAATTCACACGCGCCGCATGATGTGCAAAATATGACGCTGTGCCTGGCCGGCGGGCGAGGAGAGGGGTTGCTTGCGGGCGGCGCGGAGGGGTTTTTTTATGGTAGGTAAAAATCATCCAATGACGAATCCCGTTCTTGGGCGGAGCGGGAAACAGTGTCAGACTCTTACTGACTAAACAACCTACCCCGTTCCTCCCTTGAATTATTCCCAGAGCCCCGGTATAACGCTTTCGCACCAACCCTCGGCTGCAGAAGGCTTCGACCCTGAAGAGCCCCACAGTTTGCTGACAACACCTCGAGGTGCACGGGAGCAGTGCAGGCCGTCGACGACTTGGTCTCAGTCTGGACTGTTACCAGACAACCGGACGGCGAGCTACCCATTGCTCACCATCCGCAAGCCAGCGTCTACGGTGGCTGGATATCGGCGGGATCGCGACGGCGACGGCGCTTTTGCCCTTGCCTTATGCGGTTGGCCTCCTCTTTTACGAGCATTACTGCTTCGCAGAAGGAGGCGACCGCTTCCCATTCTTCTTCGCTGCGGACCATGGCCTGAACCAAGGCCCGGCTCGAGAGGCCACCGCCGCCGATCACTCCCACGAGGACACGGCGATTCTCTTCTCAAGCGGGCAACACCTCCACCGTGTCCTCCGTGCTGGCCACACAGCGGCGACACCCGGGCGTCTCTTCCGCACGAATCCGGCGCAGGAATCTCCTGAACTTCCCATGTCCGATGAGAACCTGCGTCATGTCCTGCGTGATGTCTATCCAACCACGCCTCAAAGAGGGCACTTACCGCTGAGATTATGGCGTGCCTAAGTGGAGGGTGTAGCTCTATGAAGTACTTTTAGATAATTATGTTCTTTTAAAAACTAAACTGTCTGAATTAATAACAGAAATTGACACGGGCAAAGTAGTGGGTAACAGCTATAATTTATAAAGCTGAGGTTGTTTGCAAAAATAAATATGATGCCCAAAATAACTATTCCACGCGGACGAAGTCGCGGGCACAGCTAGTATATAATAGCTTGTTATAATAGTCACTTGATTAAGATTCAAATACACAGTAGCAGTCCATTTTCAACCAACTCTGTTTTTCTGTCAGGAACCACTCGGGTACGAATATTCAGGGAAATTTGTTGTTCTGGTCACCCGAAAAAAATATTTGACAAATGGTCCACCTTTGGAAAATCGTATCGTAGGCCCGATATTTTCTCATTCCTCTTAACAAGCACGTTTGAATTTCAAGATAATATCTTTACCAACACTTTTAACCACTTTCGGTATAATGATGACGATTATTTATTTTAGAAAACGATTAAAAACACAGAACACAACACGTTCTCCTGACACCTGACATAAATGTCAAGATGACGGCAAATGATTAGTTTCCTTTTTTCGGCGCGCGCAGACTTAACCCGGCCGCACACCAGGAATACAATTGTTTCTCCACAATTGTAGCGCCACATTTGTAATGCGACACATTTATCGCCCCCATATATTCCTACGTGAGCCCGCACACCGAGGAAACATTTGTAGCGGGCGCACTTTGTGGCGAGACGTCATCCGCGCTACAATAATTCAAGATCGAACCGGTTCGTTTTTTGTGTCGCGTTTCAAATGTGGCGCTACAATTGTGGAGAAACAATTGTATGCCTGGTGTGCGGCCGAGTTAAAAGAAATTCTACTATATTCGCACGACACACAGCGCCGTGTCGAAGACTGCCGAACTGACACGACGTTAGACGATGCACGGCCTTCAAGCCACACCTCCGTGCCCGTCGGAGTGGGGAGCGTGAGGTTTTTTCGTTACGGAATTTCTGGATTTAGTCCCCGCGCTCAAGGCCTGCGATAAAAGCTATGCATAGCTTAAAAACATTAAGTGAATAAAATGGAAAATCGTCAGCAAACACTTTCCGTGTACTCAGTTTTATTATGACAACCTTTTCCAAAGTTACCAAAAAGTTTTGTTATAAATTACACTATGGTAGAGCAGCCAAACTAATTAGAATGCAAGTCACCGTGGTGAATGCTGGCCCATCGCTATAATTCTCGCTTAATGACGGGTGGCGGTACCAATCGCCGTTTTAGAGCATTAAACACCCAAGATTTATTGATATTGAGCCATTGAGCACATTTCCTCACTGTACATTGTATTGCATCGACGTATATCCTAGCCTAGGCAAGCACGTTCATAGAAACTACAAGGTGGGCCAAAAGAAGTCATCCGATGTTGTTTGGCTCTCTTTTGTTTCTAAATGAAAAACTTCAATTTTGTTTGTTGATTATGTTTATTAGAACTTTTAGAATTTTATTGGTCAAGTCAAGAAGATTATATCTGCCAAATGGGCGCTGTCACAATCGATCGCCATACGTTCGTTTTATAGCATTTTTCATCACTTCGGTGAGAACTTCGAGTGACAGATTCTCGCACTCATGTCGAATGTAGCCCTTGAGGGCTTCCAGAATCTCGGACTTGTTCACGAAAACATGGAACTTCAAAAAACCCCTCAAAAAAGTCTGGAACGCTTCAAAATCGCCAAAACGAGGGATGAGGCGACCCGGGAACGCGATTATTCCGGGTTCTTGGAGAATATATGGCTTCATGGCTTGTTCACTTGTATTCTGCATCTGTCTAGTTTACGAATATCATTGGCTCACCCTGTATTTGTCAAAATACTGAAAACTTAATACAACAGTTGGCGGCAACGCTTCATTGACATTGTCGTCTATCATAACTTTTAAAACTTACAGCGCTGATACGTCAGAACTAGAATAATGTCATTAATGTAATAGTGTATAGCATGCAGATTAGTTAAGTAAAGTCACTGTACTGACAAGCTAATACAACATTTCGCGGCAGCGCTTCATTGGCATTGTCGTCTATCAAAACTTTTAAAACTTACAGCGCTGATACGTCAAACTGCATTAATCTCATTAATTTAAAAGTGTATAGCATGCAGATTACTTCAGTAAAGTCACTGTACTGACAAGATAACACAACAGTTGGCGGCAGCGCTTCATTAGCAGTGTCGTCTATCACAACTTTTAAAACTTACAGCGCCGATACGTCATAACCACACTAATGTCATTAATGTAAAAGTGTATAACATGCAGATTATCTAAGTCGAGTAAAGTCACTATACTGACAAGTTAATACAACATTTTACGGCAGGCGCTTCATTAGCATTGTCGTCTATCACAACTTTTAAAACTTACAGCGCTGATACGTTATAACCACACTAATGTCATTAATGTAAAAGTGTATAGCATGCAGATTACTTCAGTAAAGTCACTGTACTGACAAGTTAATACAACATTTCGTGGCAGCGCTTCTTGGCAATGTCGTCTATCACAACTTGTAAAACTTACAGCGCTGATACGTCATAACCACACTAATGTCATTAATGTAAAAGTGTATAACATGCAGATTACTTAAGTAGGGTATAGTCACTGTATAGTTCGCCTCATCTAGTGCGTAATACATATATATATTATATATATATATCGATGTTGTATTGAAACGTTGAAGTTGAGCGGACGTTAGAACGCAATGGAAGGTGTTACTGATAATTATTTATTTCGAGCCAATCTAAAATATAATTATTTTACATGAATAGTAATTTCTTATTCGCAATGCTCGTGTAACTTAATTATGTTTCAAATTACTGTTCAAAAAACTAGAATGAAGACTGCGTTTAACTGGTAAGCTCGTTTGTTTTATATAATTACTAGCGACCCGCCCCAGCTTCGCCCGGGTGCAATGTTGATATTAGATATATTATGCATATTTTACACATATTAACCTTCTTCTTCAATTACTTAGTCTATTAAAACAAACCGCATCAAAATCCGTTGAGTAGTTTTAAAGATTTAAGCATACATAGACAGGAAGCGACTTTGTTTTATACTATCTAATGATAATGATATGTGTAATTTATGTTGCTATTGAACCAGTTTTCATGGATAGATATAAAACCTAAGTAATGGCATACTCATAGCATAATCAGCCTTGTAATGTTTCTACTGTTGGGACTCTGTGCTTCTTTTTCTACGAGAGAAGATGGGCCCTAGTCGATCAGGCCAGTGCGGATTAGTAAATGATACATAACTTTGGGCCCTAGTCCAGCGACTAGGGCCCAAAGTTATGTAGCATTCAAGAGACCAGCGCAGATTGGTGACTGATACACTTTGAAGTTTTGTTTCATCTGGATTTCATCACGATATTGTCCTTCACCGTTTTAAGAACAATGACAGACCCATTTGATTTCCAGACAATTACTGTCCTTTCCAGAGCGCTTGGAAGAGGTTGCGTAATCTGTTAAGACCATCCATTGTATACATGGCGTCTTAGTTTTTTTATGTGTGATGATGTACAATAAAATATATATAAATCAGCTACAAACTACTACACTACATACAAACAGAAAATTCAAAACTACTTACTGATTAATGCAGTTCTTATACTACTATTCTGATATGTTATTGCTTATTTTACGTCGCATAAAGTTGAAATGGTCAATAACTTTATAGGGGCTAATAACTGAAACGTTGCCCCTATATCAAGCATAATATTATTGACTAAACTAAGTAAGCAAATTCAAAACAAAAAATTGTATCATGTTACGTACATATTATGTTATGTCTATAGTATGATTTCCATACTCAGTCCTATGCAGACCATCGAAAAGATTGTACGTGAGCCATGGCGGCCATAATTTTTGGTGGGTTTATTCCAACTAGCCCACCTCTCTCCAAAAGCTGATTAGGCCTTTCAGCTTTTTCAGGGCGTCAGTAAGGGAGTTTCAGGAGCCTAAGGTTCGTGTACGTGTATCAATGATACCTATGCAGTCCAGGAGCACACATGCACGATTGTCTCGTGTGTCCACCCCCCCCCCCCCAAGCACGCACTGCACAGGGGACTGTCCGTGATGCGTATTGTGTGAAGGTGCTTATTCAGGGTAGGTACAGTATTCAGTGATGGTCGACGCCACTAGGCAGGCTGTCTCTGTCCAGTCGTATAAGTTTTTTGGTGAGGGGTTTGTTAAGATATGGCCTGATTTCTTTCTTTATAATCTTTATTGTACACTGATAATGACAAAATACAAAAATACAAAACAGGTGATGTACATTAGGCGAGCTTAACCCACAATTGGGTTTTCTTACAGCAAACCGTTAAAGTTCTTTCTTTCGTAATACCTACACATGTAACTTAAAACATAATTACACTGAGTCCGATAATAATAATTGATTGCAATTTATTTAATTCACGTTTGTTATAACTGTGAAAAGCAATCTAAAATACCATTTCAGTTCAGCAAAGTCACTTAATTTCAAAGAAAATTATACAATTATTATTTACACACTATTTGCCGCTGGCATGCGATGAGTGGTTGAGGTGTGGTCACGCGAATGTATACGTGTACCTCTTACGTGGTCATTGCAGTCCAAAGTTGTAGTCGTAGGCATATTTTATAGGTTTGAAACGAGCTATTTCTGCAGGAAAGTTTTATAATACAGCTTAAGTAAACATAAAATAACAAGGTAAAGAAGGCAAAAATATAACGGCATGTGGAAGGCATGAGTAATTCAGTAGTTGTCACTTAAATAGCTTTTAATAGAATTTACGAGTTATAAATTATACAGGGTGTATGGTGCATCGTTTGCCAAATTGATTTGGCCGACAGAATAGATCATTTGCTATATCTTCAGCCCCAATAAATCATTCCTTGCCACACCGGTTTTTTTTAAACATGTTTTTAACTTTTATTCTGAAAAACACCGGATTTCAGCATTTAAGCTTACATAAATAAAAAAGTTATTAGTCTATCCAACAAAATTTATTTTTATATTTATGTGTTAGTGTTAGTTAGTGACGTTAATAAAAGGTTTTTTTAGCATATTGCACACCGTTGGAAAGGGCATAAACTAGAGAACTTTTTAAAAGAATTCGAAGATCTCCAACGCTTTTAGTTCTTTTTTTAATAGAAATTTAAAGCAAAGCTTTAAAATTATTTCGTCATATCCCATACATTTCGTAGGTCTTTTATAGAAAAACTACACGTTACTAGCAAGTAATTTTGAATTTCATAGAACCATACAACAGTACACTTAAATATAAAAATAAATTTTGTTGGATAGATTAATAACTTTTTTATTTATGTAAGCTTAAATGCTGAAATCCGGTGATTTTCAAAATAAAATTTAGAAACATGTTTTAAAAAAACCGGTGTGGCAAGGAAGGATTTATTGGAGCTGAAGATATAGCAAATGATCTATCCTGTCGGCCAAATCAATTTGGCAAACGATGCACCAAACACCCTGTATATAGGTTGACTGGTAATTAGTGACCAATACTTAAACACGTGATCGTAGTTATGATAATAAACTGATAAACATCTTTTACTATGGGTCTAAACCTGGAATCGAAAAAACCAATCATGTATTTAAGAAACGGTAACTATACTAGTCATCCAATACAAGTATAATATTGTCCGATTATACTCTTGTAGTAGTATATATTGATACAAATGGAGAAAGTTTGTCATTGCGACCGAGGTGGCATTTGCCAAATTGTAGACTACGACAAATGTAATAAAATGATGGCGGAAGCGAGCACGCAAAATTTTTTGCACTAGTGCCAAATACAACAAATTGCGCGCCTAATTGATAAGGTAAGCATAGAAATGGGTGTTTCGAGTCAGTGTATTAAAAAATTATTTAATAATTTCTCGAGCCGCTTTAACTCTTGAGACCCAAGCGAACAGCGGCTTTTACACACCTATTGTCTTTCTATTATGTATCTAATTACGATATTCGAAAGGACATAGACCAATGTAATTCTCATAAAATTCACCAAAGCTATTCTAATACGCGTTGCAAGTACAATGCCCCTTCAAAGCTAACATGTTTACACAGAATTAAGACGATTCGTCTTGTCTACATAGTTTCCACCGACTTGTGGGTGATTTTCCTCACGGTTGATTATTGTCAAAGTTAGTTCAGACTTCGACTTAGCTCAGTTTACATTGCGCATGTTGAATACGAAAATACGGTTGTTGAGAACTTTGCAAATTAAGGAATCGTTCGGAAAAAGTAGTGCAACTTTTTTTTAGGTCCCATTGAGTTCTACGTTGGAATGAATGAGAAGTGGGGGTAATTAAAAACTATATGTCTCACTGGTTGTCGATTGGTCTTTTATTTTGATTATGATCGTTTTAAACGTTGTGTTTGCGTTGTAAATGAGTTTTTGAATTATTATGAACTGGCGACCCGCCCCAGCTTCACACGGGTACTGATATTGAATAATATTAGGTATGTATTATACACATAAACCTTAAATTACTATATCTATTTAAAAAAAACTACATCAAAATCCGTTGCGCACTTTTAAAGATCTAAGCATACATAGGGACAACGGTAAGCAACTTTGTTTTATACTATGTAAGTAAACATGATTATTGATTATAATTTCACTATACACCAATATTTTTTAAAATTTCAATCCCTTGGTTTAACTTATAAAATACTATTCGTCAATAGCTGGCACAGCATTATAACTCAAATGATAAGGTATAATCGTGTAGCGCCATCTATGACGTCACATAAGAACTACAAGTATCCTACATCGCGCAATCAAAGTTCTCCGCACGATTTGAACATATACGACAGCCCGAAATCAACTACCGGGCAGTAGCTCACCGGACATAACACCTGTCCGGTCGGAGGATCCACCCTTTTCAAAGGAGGCATGCGGGACTTAACTCTCTGTTACCTACCTACTCTGTTACATACCTACAACAAGATAAACAGCCAAATTGACATATACGCCCTACCTAAGCACAAACTAAAATATCTTCTCACAGGCTGGCTGCAAAAACTATCATACGAGGCCACTGAAGACATCCTGGGCATTATCTCCTAACACGCTGATTATACCTTTCCTCACTAAATAATTCAATAAGTACATTCAACTTCAGTTGTTTCAGGCATCGCAAAACTTTACAAAAAAACACTTTACACTTTATACAACAGACACATACTACAACATACATACAAATACATACACTTAACTACCTTAAATCACAAACAATTTCCTTTATTATTTATAAACATATTGCACCCAGTCTCTTCACAGTACCTACCCCTGTTATCTGTTGTCACTAGTAACTAAGCAATTCAGACATGGTCTCACGGAGTGGAGTCCTGGTGACCTGAAACACAGGCCATTGGCCTAGCTTAGGCACCAGTCCCCACAATATTTTCAAAATTGTACTGCTTGGCAATTAATAATTGTTCTTAAATGTTTCTGTGAATATTGTGGTGAAAATAAACGAATTATTATTATTATTACCTGCAAAATGCATAAAATCAATGAAAGTTAGTAGTAACGTCACGAGTTACTTATGGTCGTCGTCGGTTGTTGCGTCAACGATTGCACCACTGGGTACCATCAGATCAAGCACTACTTTAAATCAATTTAAATTCAATTCATCACATTCAAGCACTAGTTTATATCAATTTAAATTCAATTCATAACAGTCAAACACTAGTTTGTATCAATTTAACAAAAATGTACAGGGTGTCTTATTTGCACTAGCGAAAAACACTAGTGTGAATAAGACGTCCTATAGGTTTTTTGCTTCTAAATGAAAGATTTAATAGTCAAGATAAAGCTACATAAGTGAACTTGAAATGTAATTTCTTTTTCAGTATGTTATTTATGTAGTTATTGATAGGTTCCGTAGAGAAGGACAATCAATCTCCTTGTCCAACCTACTTACAGGACGTGTTCGGCATTACAAAAAGCCGTATTTTTGGGGTTCCGCACCTAAATCAGCAAAAACAGAACCTGTCCATCTCGAAGGCCTGTTTTGCCAAAAATTACGTGAAGGTATGATCTATGGGATATTTTTCGTTGATTTAGAATCGTTAGTTTTTATTATTTTTAATTTCCTAGTATTCGTGTATTTACCTCGAATTAAAGAGTTATTTAGTCCCTCGAACTTTTAGCGTCCTCGCTTTGGATTAAAACTTACTTTCACCCCTAGGGTAACAATGTATAATTGACAATGCGCTAGGTAGATTGATTGAACAAAGATTTTAAACCAGTCTGCAGTAACTTACAAATCCCCATACAAGTTGTCTTTTACAGCTTCAAAGTATCATTTTCTACACATAACCTATTATACAATAAACTGCTTGAGTACCCAAGTTTAGTTTGAACTAATTTAGCTAACGCCCTAGGGAGGAACAAAAGTTTATCTCAAAGTAAGGTATTAAGCCTTTCGCTTACATTGGGTTATTTCAGAACTACGTATAATGCGGAAAGTGAAACTTTGTGGTAGCAGTAATTAAGATAAACTTTGTACCTTAACGCACCTAGTATCTATTCAAACATATTTAAAGAATATATTTGGGAACGTGGACTGGCTATCTAAGTTCAAAGAGTCAGACACTGTTTCCCATTCCACCCAAGAGTGGGATTCGTCTTTGAATGATTTTTGCCCACCATAAAAAAGTCACACTATTATAAAAGCAACTGTTTGTATGTATATATATTTAGTACATACGTCCAAATGTCTAAACAGATTTTCAAGAAGTTGTTAGCACACCGTAAGTTTCTTGTAGAAGTTTCGAAGCCTACTAGGGCCAAAGGTTCGCTTCTGAAAAGAAGGCCCTGAAAGGCAACGTAGGAACAGGGTAGTCGTTTAGTCAGTAAGAGTAAGACACTGTTTTTCGCTCCACACTTTACGTACCATAAAAAAACCCTATGATAAACTGAATTGAAATAATAGAGGATTGATACTTTCCTACACCGAGCTTTCAAAACACAAGAAAATAAAACTAACAGCACGTTATCGCGATAAACCCCAATAAAATAACAAAAATAATAAAATGAATCAAATTTTACTAACTAAACCTCTATCTTGTTCCTTTTTGCCTTTCATACCAGAGCCCAAACTTTCGATTAGAAGCAGACCCTTTGCCTAAGCCTACTGGGCTTCGACCCTGCTCGGCCCCTACGGTTTGGTGACATCTCCTAAAGGCGCTCTTGGAACAATAACTTGGTCGATAACTTGGTCTCGGTCCGAATGGTTATCTGTAAAATCTATAGCTGAATTACGAATGAGAATTGGTAACCACTTTAACGCTGACAGCAATATCTACCAGAAATCTATATTTCTTATGTACACCTAACTTTCACCAACAAACTGTATTTTCCATAACAATTACAACGAATTTGAAAACTGTAGAAAGCAGTTTTAGCTAAAAATAATAACAGAACATTTCCCATTTTGCCGTCTCTAGAGAGAAACAATCGTATTGACATCCAATTTCCGTAAAAGCAGCATCGAGGACACAGACAACTTTCAACAGACATTACTCTCCATACGATGACAATGAACTCAATGAAAATAGTCTTAGAAATGAATCAAAGGATTTTGCATGCAACTGAACAAATAGCATGCAAATCCCCCAGTAACTGGAGACAGAAAAAAAAGCCTGGCTTCCCGTATTGTAATTGAAACAAAAGCACTGATGTCCATTGTCTTTACAATGCAAATTCCACCTTATTTGTTTCCAGCTAGGGTTGCTTTCAGCTTATGGAATTTGTTAAGGCAATTTGGACGGTTGTTAACGCGGATGTCCGCCGTGCCAGTCTGGATGCGTTGCAGTAAAGTCAATTAACTAAGTGTGAAATATGTAAATGGATGAAGGATTTTTTCGTTCCACGCTCTGCAATTTTTTTGACAATTGTATTTGTGCCTTCTATTTTATTTGAAACGTAATTTCTTCATAATTTTGGTCATGTTATACATGGACGTTCATGATTCAGAGCTAAATGGTTGGTGCTAAATGGTTTTTATACTTGCGAAGCAGTTAAGTGAACAAAAAAATCATATTATTCGTAAACGTGTTTTGGAAATTTTCATAAGTAGGTTAACACTAAAACCTCGTACAAACCAGCATAATGCGGTTATAACTTCCATAATCATAACTCAAACTAACTTATGAGTTGGTAAACAAGTAATGCTAACATTAGTATTACAAACAAAAACTACATAGGGCGGTCCTAAAAACAAGAAATGCTAATATAATGTGACGTAAAACAGGAAAACAGAATACTAATGTCTCGGAAACACATTGCATTACAAGACTGGCTCCATAGCTTTGATTTATTGTTTCATAATATACATTTATTCTGCAATCCTACACGCCGTGAACAAATATCCGACAGTAGCAAACCTCGAATAAATCTTTAATAAAAGTAGCTGAATAAGGAAACTGCCATGAAGTTTTACGCGTGATATATACGTATGGCATTGCGGTTCAAACCTAAAATATAACAGATAGCTACTGCAATGGTAATCACAAAGGTGGAAGAGATGAGACATCACATTGTAGGAATGAAGTCTGACACTGTTTCCCGTTCCGCCCAAGGGCGGGTTTTGTCATTGGATGAATTTTACCTACCATAAAAAAAGTCCTTGAGGTACTTTAACAATATACCTTGCTTTCGATTAGATGTTACTCCTGTATCGTAAATACATTTACAAACTATAAGAGACAAGACACCTACACCGCAAACATCTATCTGGATCTGTAGGCCATACAAATTTTTGTTCCGTGCAGGAATCCAATCTCCGCAACACCTACCAACCTGTATTCAAAAACACTTACAATCATATTTTTTTTTCTAAACAAGCTACCTATAAGCCCCTAAGATTCGTGTACCATTCACAGAACAAACGGAAAAACACATCACAAATACAGTGACTTTTTAGGTGCTAATACCAGGCGTCATTTTTATACCTGCAGGTAATTGCCAAACATTAGGAAACCTTTATTATTAAGTTAGTCCGGTCCGCGGCCCTTTGAGGTCCTTGCGTTGTCCCTACCCAGGCCTTTATTGAATTAGGATAATTCACTGTTTGTTTGATGTCCCAACATACATTTTTAGCTTCCAGGTTGAATTTTAAGTGGCTAACGAAAACGAACGTTTTATTTTATGTGTACATACACAAACATAAATGCACACATACACGATCATGTATTCAATTTAACCTTTGAAATAATTAATAATTAGAGACATAAGAGAAAGACAATAGGTGTGTGAATCGGCATTCAAAAGTTTACCTTTACCAGCAGCTTTTTGACTGTCACGCGAGTGAAGCTGCTGGTTGAATAATAATTTACTAAACCCATTTAGAAGTGGAGTTTCGCAAAACCTTTTTAGCGGACGTCTATACTCTATAAGGAAAAGCCAAATTATAAATTTATAGCTTTTATAGTTTTAAAATTTCATGATTAATCAGTGAGTGGTATTTCGCTTTTATATCATAGATTCTTTATTTCCATCAATCGTTTGGATAGATCCTCACAGTCCACTATTATACTTATAGCATCTCATTTTAGGCTTAATCTCTGTCTTCTGAAAACTTTCTAGTCTCTAAAGATACGGGCCGTATCTTTAGAGACTAGAAAGTTTTCTTAAAGAGCCAAGACTGCAAAGACATGCTAATATTTTTGAATATTGGTTTTCGTCACCTTATAACATGATTAGGCCGGCAGCAAATAAGTTTTTATCTGCGCCGCCTACTAGCGTAGCAAGTGAGCAACTATTTAGCAAAGCTGGATAATGTATGACGAGAGGCGCCACTCTTTGAAAGGTGAAAATACCGAGAAATTGTTTTTTTTTTATCTAATACTAGCTTTTGTCAGCGGCTTCGCCCGCATACATAAAGTATAGCCTATGTCACTCAGGAGTAAAGCAGCTTTCTATTGTTGCTAAAATTATTCCAATCGGACCAGTAGTTCCAGAGATTACCCCCTACAAACAAAAAAACATAAAAACAAAAAAACAAACTTTACCTCTTTATTATATTAGTGTAGATGTAGATAGATTATTTAACTTTGATTATTAATAAATTAAATAGTTAGTGCTGTATTAAAAAGTTCTTTTTTTTCACGCTGTCTATTCTCGGTCTCGGCTCTCGGTCTCGGCCGAGATAGTATTATATTCTCGGTCTCGGTCTCGGTCTCGGCCGAGAACGAAAAACCCATCTCGGTCGAGCCTTAGATACGGGTTTCATCCTAGTTGAGAGGCAGGTTTTCCCATTGTGTACAAAACTAACACAATGAGGGAAAAAAATGTAACCACACAGTCCGTTGTTTAAATCATTTTGTGTTTCTTCAAAAGCTCACTCAAATTGTATATGTTAAAAGTGTCAAATCGGTATTTTATAAAATAAAATATTAATATTGAAGAAAAAATTCAACAGAAATATGGAAGGGATATTTGTTTAAGTAGGCTTGGTAATTGCAGGGGACGATAGTATGTCATGAGGATGAAGGTTAAAACATTAGCTGGGTCGTACCGATAACACTTGTAGCTATAATTATGACGGCCATTTTGTGTCGTTATTAATGTCGGAATTTCTAACAAAGAATAAAAAGAGATGTACAACGCTTTATTAAATTGTAGCGTTTCACATTGAAAATTTAATTAATATATTGCCATAAACTGTTTAGTAGGGTTTAGTTCAATAACAGCGCTTTAATTCAGTACTGTACAGTTAATTTGGACAGGCCTGTTGGCCTAGTGATCAATGGCTCTGTCTGCTACGTCGGAGGACTTGGATTCGATTTGCCCACTGTTTCTTTGACGAGCACGATAATTTACTCTTTATAGTTATCTATAATATGTATGTATTTAGAAATATATAAGTGTTTATTGGTTGCCTGGTACTTATATCACAAGCTCGGCTTAGTTTGGCACTAGATGGCGTTGTGTGAAAATTGTAAAATATATTTTGACTTTGTAAAATGTATTTCCATTAGTAAAGTGACTCATCGTTGTCACTCAACATAGTCACGCTCCTTGAACAATAAAGGTGTAAAATAGGAGGTTACAAGGGCCAGTTAAGTGTGCCTTTCAGACAATATGGACGCCTTTTAGTCAATTTTTAACGAGAATAACCTCACCCATTCTTAAAAATAAGAGTGAATATTCTAACTGTTCTGATTAAATTTTAAAATTGTTATTATTTGCAAATACTCAGTCTAATTTTTACTCTAGTATGAATATAGCTTTGCTTTGCAGTTTCAATGATTAGTCACTATTTTCTTAATGTGAACAGGCTATAAAATGCATACTACATACATTCGAAATAAAATTATACACATAAACTTCTTTTTTTTTATTAATTTTAAAGAACTCACATTATAATTATATAATGTGAGTAAACAAACATTATTTTGAATATTGCTAACAACAAGCCTCCACATATAGTATAATATTATAAATATTA
The DNA here is from genome assembly GCA_029852875.1 of Mythimna loreyi. Lineage (NCBI taxonomy): Eukaryota > Metazoa > Arthropoda > Insecta > Lepidoptera > Noctuidae > Mythimna > Mythimna loreyi. The sequence goes on along the minus strand of CM056780.1, from coordinate 11,545,906 downwards.
TTGTCGTATTACCTATTGCATTTCTGAACTATGTTTACGTATGTATTTTTTATAATATCACTACAGTTGGGACAATACTAATAGTTAATATAAAACGGAAGTTAAATAAATCGAAAATTATTCTTGAAAAAATTGTTTAGCCAGTGTTTGCCTTGTCGTTCTAGCGGATGTGCAAAAAAATTCTATTCTATCTAGTTCTATTTTATTTCCTATGCATAAGGATGGAAATGAAAATAAAAAGTGAATGAATTACCAACTAGTTACCGCAACTGCCTTTTATCATGCCACCAACCCAATAAAAGTGAAAATCGGTTGAAAAAATTCGAATGGAGTATCGATATGATCAGTTTTATAGATCAATATCAAAGAATTTAATCATCGATCTCTCCATGAACTCAATTTTTTTTTAAATAAAATTGAATACAATCTTGTCTGAAACTAAGCTCGGAAAAGTTAACTTTACATACAGTACAGTATATCGTAACGTATAGTTTATTTTGATGAGTAGAAATAACGTCCTTGAATGCAAGAGTTAACTAAGGACACAGGAGGACTTAATAAAAATCTGACAAGTACTGTCACATTACCATGACCACCATAAAAAAAAAGTTAGTGAGGTTTTTTTTATAGTGGGCAAAAATCATCCAATGATGAATCCCGCTCTTAGGCGAAGCGGGAAACAGTATCAGACTCTTACTGAGTAAAGACCCCGTTCCTTCTTTGCCTTTCACACTGGGCCTAAGTCTTCAAGAGACCATGGGCCCCAGTAGGCTTCAACCCTTTTGCAGAGTCCTTATGAATTTCGTAGGGTTTTGATCAGTTCGTATTTTTATGTATTATCTAATCTTCATATACTATAGGTATGTGTAGTTTCAGGAAAAAATCTTTATATGCGATATACCAACGTATTTTATCAGATCGCTGTGTCCCTTTGACACATTATCACAAATTATAGAGGGCAATACGGGTCGATGCTATCTCGTAATTGATTGGGCCTTTTAGCGGTATCTAATATTGGGATCTCTTAATGTGCACCGTGAATTAATATTCCGGAAATATTTTTCACTTAATGGTTTTATTTAATATAAAGAAACCGTTGGTTAGTATAAGAAAGCCATTGTTTAATGTAATGAAGACGTCGCACATTAAAATGCAACCGATGTTTATTATAATAAACTAGCTTTTGCCCGCGGCTTCGCCCGCATGGTATTGGGGTTGGGGTTGGGGTTTCCGGGATAAAAAGTAGCCTATATCCTATTCCGGAGTGTATCCTATGCCTGTGCCAAATTTCATCCAGATCAGTCCGTTTTGGCGTGATTGAGTAAGAAACATCCAAACATCGTAACTTTCGCATTTATAATATTAGTAAGATATTAGTAAGATATTAGTAAGATATTAGTAAGATATTAGTAAGATATTAGTAAGATATTAGTAAGATATTAGTAAGATATTAGTAAGATATTAGTAAGATATTAGTACGATATTAGTAAGATATTAGTAAGATTGTTATTTAATATAAAGGAACCATTGTTTAGTATAAAAAAAACATCATTCAGTATAAATAAAGTGGTTTAGCATAACGAAGTCATTGTTAAGTATATAAAAGACCTCAAGGAGTTGTGAGCATATGAAGAGGTCGAACTGCAAGGCCGAAGCCTACTGGGGCTCCAGTCCGGCTTCTGAAAGGAAGGTCCGACCCTGGTATGAAGGCTAACAAGGAAAGGGGTGGGTCGTTTAGTCAGTAAGAGTCTGACACTGTTTACCGCTCCGCCTGAAGACGAATCCCGCATTCATCATAAGATGATTTTTCCCACCATAAAAAAAGTATATAAAAGACAAAGTTTATTATAACAAAATGAATATTTTATATAATACTAGCTTTTGCCCGCGGCTTCCGCGGCCCGCGTACATAAAATATAGCCTATGTCACTCAGGAGTAAAGCAGCTTTCTATTGTTGCTAAAATTTTTCCAATCGGACCAGTAGTTCCAGAGATTACCTCCTACAAACAAAAAAACAAAAAAACAAACTTTCCCTCTTTATTATATTAGTGTAGATAGTGTAGAAAACCCCTCTTTGTTAGAATGAATTTGGCCGAGAAATAATTAAATATTTATATTTATGTTTTTTTAGGACTGGCAACATGAAGGCTTTGGTAGTGACTGTGCTGACTCTGACGATGCTTGCTTCAGTGACAACTGGCAAGCTTAAGGACACCGATCTTGAAGACATATCCGCTTATAGGTATCTTAGAAGAATCGGTGTTCCCTTGGCCACCAAACTGCGCAAAGCTGAGGAAGAAATCGACAAAAATCCTTATAGGATCGTCGGTGGTGAATTCTCTTATATCGTCTACTTTCCTTACCAGGTTCAATTTTATGTTTATTTTCTTTGGATTCAGTCAATCTACGAGTATATACGTGTCACCAAGATCTGATATTATGTCAATGTCCTTCGTTTAACATACACCGTTAATCCATAAAAAAAAACACCGTTAAATTTTGATCGTTTTAATCCCTCGGAGGATCGATACAGTACATAAAAGACTATCGATTGGTAGGGACAAAAAATAAAGTACTTTTTTTAACTCTAATTAATTTACGCACGATCAAAATTGATTTCTTTAAGTAAACGTCAGCTGGGCTATTCAATGACCTATAGGTAGTTAGTATGCAACGACTGACAATTATCTACGATGTCATTGACTGAGACAATACGAGATTTAGAAAAAAAGTAATTTTTTATTTTTATTTTATATACACAATTCGATAGTGTTTCATGTACCGGATTGACCCTCTTCGGGATTAAAACAACCAAAATTTAACGGTGTATATTTCATAACTAGCTAAAATAATTATTACCCTCAACAAATGGTCCATAACGTCGATCCTGTTTTAGTTGCCATGACTTCCGCCCACTGGTCCACATCATAAAGTACCATTAACTATTCCTTAACAGGCTGGTTTGCTCATTGACACCCAAGAAGGAACCGCTATATGTGGAGGTTCTCTAATAAGCCAACGGTGGGTTCTCACCGCTGGTCACTGCTGGTTCGATGGCGAGACTCAGGCCTGGAACTTCAAAGTTGTTCTCGGCTCAACTAGACTTTACGGAAGTGACGGCCTCCGGTTGGATACCTCCAACGTTCTCACGCATCCTAGTTTTACGCCTCCCATTACAAACGACATTGCAATGGTCATGTTGCCGCGTAATATAGGATATTCTAGTAAGTAATTTTAACCATTTATTTTCAATTATAACGTTTGCTACTTGCTGAATTTTGGTTACTTTTACCGAACTGTCCCAAACAGAATAAAGTATAGTAATAGTGTAGAGGTATAATTTTTTTAGAGTAAACTGTTACTTATATTTGTATAAAGGTTTATTTTCAATTTCTTTGGGTGAGAAACGGCTCGAAGAATTGGTTTTTGACACGAATGGTAGCTTTTATTATTTTGCATAAACAACAGGGTGGTTGCATGTTTTGTGATATGCTTGTGAGATATCAAAAAAGGAACTCGACGAAAAAAAAATAGTGGCACATTTTGGAAAGACATTGTAAAAACTCGCCGGTTAAAATATTTTACAATTTCCATACAAGTTCAGTATCTGAGCAGTATGATGCAGTTGTTTGTATGAAACCTATAACTGAACTAAAATGAGAGCAAATAATGGCATCAAACTATTTGGATGAGAATTTAAAATTGTGTTGGAGATTTTTTACATTTTTTTGTTGTAGGCGGGTTTTTATATGGGTAGTATTTAAACGAGTGACAGTAAATTAATGTTTTAAGAGTGAGAGAAAATAATTAATTTAGGTTATAATATAACTAAGTCAGCGACTGAATCTGAGTGACGACAAATCAACAGAATATAATAGCCAAGGACGCAAACATGAATTTGAGTTATTTAAAATTCGAAATGAGAATCTTCATAATATTTGAGTGACCTAATATTTGTTCGCGTGTTAACATTATAGACCAGTGCAGATAGCTTTTGAAAGGGACCTAATTAGTAGTAGAATGAAACCCATTGGAAAAGGAAGATAATATAGCAAAAATTTAAGGAAAAATAAATTACGGTCGATCTGAGGTCGGGAAGTGGATGGGTATGCGGTTTTAAGGGTAAAAAATGGTTTATCTCTAATTCCGGCAAAACTACCGGTTCTATGGAAAAAGTCTAATGGCAAAGTTATAGGTTATAAAAAGATCTACGACTTTTGTACTTACACTTTTTCACATAGCCTATGTGAAAAGTCCAAAAAACCGGGTTTTTTAATTTAATTTTTATCTCCTTTAAAAATTACTTTTTTTGACAAAATTTGGTGAAAGTTTCCTTTTCATGTCCCAAATTTACTATATTTTTATGATTTAAAATATTCACAGTTCCTCTTTATTTTGACTTAACATCGAAAAAACAGCCTATTTTTCAATCGAAAAATCTCACGTAAAAATATGTGATTTTTTTTAAAAGTTTGATGGCTTCTTATTCACTAAAATCTTTACTTTTTGATGGTGTAAAAAAATATACATTAATACAGTAAGTTTTTTCAGAAAATGCAAAAAACTAAAAAATCTCGAATCAGAAATTACTTTTGTTTAATCATTATTAGCGACCCCCTCCAGCTTCGCGCGGGTGTAAAGGTGATATATTATATATACTCGGTTTTTTGGACTTTTCACATAGATTTTGAGGCTATGTGAAAAAGTGTAAATACAAAAGTCGTAGATCTTTTTATAACCTATAACTTTGCCATTAGACTTTTTTCCATAAAACCGGTAGATTTGCCGGAATTAGAGATAAACCATTTTTTACCCTTAAAACCGCACACCCATCCACTTCCCGACCTCAAATCGACCGTAATTTATTTTTCCTTAAATTTTTGCTATATTATCTTCCTTTTCTAATGGGTTTCATTCTACTACTATTTAGGTCCACTTTTTATCGTTAACGGTGCTAATTGCACTGGACTATAATCTCTTTCGGGATTTTGTGGTTAATGCATCGTTAGTTCAGTTAATTTTTCACTTACTCAAATTCATACTGTTCAAGTTATTCAAACAATATTGCATTATCTGTCGCTAAGTTTTACTTTATTCGCTCGTTTTGTTATTCCCATTTTTATACCTATTACTTAAATTACAGGTACCATCGCACCCGTTGCCCTTCCCTCTGGAGATGAAACTACCTACTCATTCGAAGGCTGGTACGGTATGGCATCGGGATATGGTTTTACAAGTGATGGTAAGAGATTTTAAACGTTAAATTACGTATTAAGTCACAACCCTGAAGAGTCCTAATAGTAGAAACATTTAAACTTTTAAATGTTCCCACTGTTGTGACTGAGGCCTCCTTTCGAAGAATGGACAATACGGCTGGCATAACTGGTAAAATTTATTGAAATTAGCAGATTTACTCTACAAAAAAAACTTTTTACAAAAAAAAAAACCGCCTTCAAAAAAAGCCAAACGATAAAAGTTCCTACACTAAAAAGTTGAAAATAAAAATTTGAATTGCTGTAAAGAAACTTAATTTATAGGTAAACTTATTTGACATTAATATTATTACTTCTTTTTGGAGTCGGTGCCAGCATTTTTATTGTTGAAACTTAATGTTACGTAGCTTTTTAATATCCGGTGCCATTTTTCGTACATAATGCTTAAACATTTTCAATGTACTTAAAATGTGGCAGAAGGTTTTTATTTAAAAAAATGTGCAAATCGGATGATTTTTTTAGAGAAGTCTAATATGTATTTATGTCTTAATTAAGTATTATATATTTGAGTATGCAAATAGGTACTAAGTAGTTTTATAGTTAAGTTAAAGGTAGTTTTTCAAGGGATTTTTGAATTCCTTGTCTTGGCTGGCACCGACTCCAAAAAGAAGTAATAAATTTTTAATATTAATGAATATTAATGTCAAATAAGTTTACCTATAAATTAAGTTTCTTTACAGCAATTCAAATTTTTATTTTCAACTTTTTAGTGTAGGAACTTTTATCGTTTGGCTTTTTTTGAAGGCGGTTTTTTTTTGTAAAAAGTTTTTTTTATTTATTTATTTAACAATTTTTTTTTTATTTGTAGCCGTTTAGTGTTTTTAACTGACTTCAAAAAAAGGAGGAGGTTCTCAATTCGATTGTATTTTTTTTTTATGTTTGTTACCTCAGAACTCCGTTGTTTATGGATGGATTTGCAAAATTTTTCAAAATCGAGTTTTGATGATGGGATCCATGAGAAATCGAGGAAACTCCTCAAATATTATAGGTAACTATATAGTTTTTTTTATATTTTCATCGAGAACTCAAGCATTTACAGTCAAAAAGTAATATTTGATGAGGTGGAACTAGTGAAGAAGATCAGAAAATGGCTAACGAAATTTGACACTCGCATAGATATCACAATCAAGGTAGTTAAGCAACTATGAAAATGCACTATAAACCAATGATCTTAAATAATTATGTTAAAATGTTATCATCGAACTGATCTGATGATGATGATGATGGAGCTGAAAAGTAGGCACTGGAACTGCGTAACTAATTAATATATCCTAGCCGTGTTTGGGCTTGTTAGAATTTTCATAAGATGCACTTTGGCTGTAAGGTACTATTGAACTGATGTGATGATGAAGCTGGAAGGTGGAAGGTCGGCACTGGAACTGCGTAACTAATTAATATATCCTAGCCGTGTTTGGGCTTGTTAGAATTGTCATAAGATGCACTTTGGCGGTAAGGTACTATTGAACTGATGTGATGATGAAGCTGGAAGGTGGAAGGTCAGCATGGGAACTTCAAAATAAAATAATGTACCCTAGCATTGTTTGAGCTTATTAGAGCTGTCATGGGCAATGCTGTCAAGGGCAATGGAAAGGGCTATGCTCGAAGTTTCCTTGCGTGTTCGAATCAGAAATGAAAAAATGCACAGGAGAACCAGGGTCACCGACATAGCCCGAAGAATTGCCAAACTTAAGTGGCAGTGGGCAGGACACATTGCTCGTAGAACAGATGGCCGATGGGGCCGAAAGGTTCTAGAGTGGCGACCGCACACCAAAAGACGCAGCTTTGGAAGGCCTCCCACAAGGTGGACCGACGACCTGGTGAGAATCACGGGAACGCGATGGATGCGAGTCGCACAAAATCGGTCGTTGTAGCGACGCTTGGGGGAGGTCTATGTCCAACAGTGGACGTTTTCTGGCTGAAATGATGATGATTATGAGAGCTGTCATAAGATGTACTGATGAGATGAATCATAAGTATTTCATGCATCATATCATCTCTCCACGAGATCAAAACGATCACACTGTAACAATGTACCTATAATATGTATTCCTACTTATATGACATTGGTAACTTTTCCAAAAGAAATGTAGAAACGATATTGACTTCGTTGCCATAACACATTATAATAAGAGTTTTCTCGATTTCTCATGGATCCCATCATCAAAACTCGATTTTGAAAAAAATGGGACCAATCTGGAAGCATATCCTTTCAAGTACAAAAAAAATTTTGCAAATCCATCCATAAACAACGGAGTTCTGAGGTAACAAACATAAAAAAAAAAAATACAATCGAATTGAGAACCTCCTCCTTTTTTTGAAGTCGGTTAAAAAAATGCTCAAATATTGTATATTCTATTTTTGAAAATTTGACAACCGGATGGCGAGTAATCATACGCGAATCGTTTCGCGTTCGTTTGGGTATTAAAAGGTTAGATGTCGATAACTAATTACCTGTTATCATATTATTAAACGAATAAACTCTCTTGTGCGGAGCGGGAGACAGTGTCAGACTTCTACTGACTAAACGACTCACCGTTCTTTCCTGCCTTAGTTCCAAGGCCCCGGTGCCGGTGTTCCGTTGTCGCGTCAACCCTTGGCCCCAACCATAGATATATCATTTGATATATCTATGGCCCAAACAAACTTGGAACTAGATGGCGTTGTGTGAAAGTTGTAGAATATTATTATTACATTTGTATTAATTATGTTATCCAACTCTACCCAAATCAGCTGCAAAAATGTTAAGGTCCTTTATCATATCGAAGTCTTTATACATTTTTTTTACTAGATGACAACGTGGAAAACGACAGATTCCTGAGCTACGTCTACCTGCCAGTGGTCTCTCGCCTAAACTGCTACCCGTTTTGGGATATAGATTTTTCAAAAAATATTTGTGCCAGCGGTGTAAAGGGCAAAAGCACGTGCCAGGGTGACTCCGGTGGTCCTATCGTAGTTAACAACAAAAACAGGCGTGTTTTGGTATGTATATGGACATAAAATTTATTAGCTCTGTACTTACATAATCTGTTTTCTAACTCCATTTTAAATCATCAACATCTTTCTGCCCTTGTTTCAATTTGGATCACTGCAACACGTTTTATTCTTCTATTCTATCAGATCTCCCGTCACGCTACCAGTAACTCTCTTTTCCTTCACATCACTTCTCAACTTTCACCCGATCCATTCATCTTTTTGTGGCTTCCTTCTCCTTTTTCATTCATCCACAAAGTATGCTCTATGACTCTTTTAGTAACATACGTTTAATCCCTCTCTTCACATGACCATGCCAAGACAAACGAATCTCTTGTAACATTTCAGTCTGCAGCGCCATTTTCTCATCCGTCTTTTTCACAGCCCAACATTCTGATCCATACTGAATGCTGAAAAACGGGATCCTATTACTAAAAGCCCACTGACCGTCTGTCTGTCTGTCCGCCGGTCACCAGGCTTTGTCCCATCAACTATGATAGTTAGACAGTGGGCATTTTCACAAATGCCATATTTTTGTTGTCGCTATAACAACAAATACTAAAATTAAATTAATATTTTAGTGTACTTCCATACAACAGACATGATTTGGTTCCTATTTTTATAGACAATTGTAATTTTGCCTTAGTAATTTTCTTTACAGATAGGCGTGGTTTCCTTCGGGTCAATTTCTGGCTGCCAAAAAGGATACCCAGCTGTATTTACCAGAGTCACAACATACCTGAGCTGGATCAATAAACTACTCTGAATAGAAGCTATAAGTGATTGGAGCGAAAGTAGTAAATATTTGATATTAGTATAATTATTTATAATAAAAACATTTTTTTTATTTTGTTTGACTTTTAAAAGTCCCAGGGTGAGGAGTCCCTCAAAACTCCATTCAAAAGGGGTGATCCTCCGACCAGGATTTCGAATTTTAGTCCCTTAAGACGATACTGACATATGTAAAAGGAGGGGTGTCCTCATGAATAAAATCATCCTCATTGCTCATTATTCTTTATTAAATCACTTACACATTTTATATGATTAAATTTAATAATTGTATGACACTTATGTTATCACAATAATTTCAAAAATAATATAACAATAAAAAAATCTTCAAGAGCGTCCAATCAGCTCCGATGTCGACGAACTAATGACTGCTCACGCGCCGCGCAAGCCTTTTATAAACTTCTTGCCTTTCACTTTTGACTGAAGGGGCACCGATGGCGAGGCACGCCACATGAGTAGTTCGTAACGTCTCGTTGCACGATCTCTCTGCGCGTTCTAAAACAACTAAACAAAAAAACTAATTTTATTTAACTGATATTAAGCAGTGATGTAATCGTTGATACGCGCACTAGTTTATCAAAAGCCTATTCACTCTAGTCTGCAGGCAATTTTTTCCAGTCCTTCGATGTGCGCGGAATGAAAGATGAAGCGAAACGCTTAGTCCGAACTGTAAAGGTTTCAGCAACGTAAGGATGGATACTCGCCGTTCGTTGGGTTGTCCGATGATAGAAAAGACTTTAGGATATAGCACCACATAGCATAACATCAATCTTACAATGTTCCCACTGTTGGGACTCAAGCCTCCTCTCTAGGTAGTCAATGGAATGGGCTATAGCATCGCAACAAAAAGTCGCCGTGGCGAGGGGGTTAAACTATTTGATATCTTGCTAATCAAAATAATACTTTATAATACTTGCTTAGAACAAAAATTAACGTGGTTGTAATTCTATGAACTTCTTAAATTTTAATAATAAATATGTGGTAAAGCAAAATCTTCATATATATATCTATATGTCGGAAACGAGATCGATTTGTTGACAACAAGACAAGGCACGCCATCTAGTGGCAACTAGAAGAACTAAACAAAGATGGCGCGCATGACATAGTCTGTGACGTTTCCGCTGTGCTGCGAGTTTGCAGAGGAGCCGTCGCGGAGTCAAGACGTTCTGGAGCTGTCCGTTTTATTGTTTTTACCTATCAAGTAACAGTGCACTGTACCGAAATGTGTTGGGACGTGAACCGATTCAAATCCTGGCCGTTGTTGTTCATTGCACGATGTCGACATGGACCCGCATGTTGGATCGGAGGTCGAAGGCCATCCTGGACACGAGACGACATATATGTATAAATCAATGCCATTTTTCGTTGTTATTTTATAACTCTAGTACGGGCTCACCTATCGAAGCCAAATGTTTAGGCTTTATTCGGACTATTTATGTGAAGTTAGCACAAATCCGGTCGAGTGGTTCTTCATTTATCACATTTTTCTGTTGCCGGGAGCGAAGCCGCGGGCAAAAGCTAGTTTATTACATAAATACAATTTACTATCCAAATAAATATGTGTGTATGTATGTTTTAAATGCGTAACTCTATTTTATACCTCTTTACGTCCTATATGTTGAACATTTTAAAATAAAATTTGGTATTTAAGTAGCCTATGCCCTAAAATAGAACATAGGGTAACTTTTAGCATAATTTTCTACACTTACGAGGACGAAACCGTAGGCAGAAGCTAGTACACCAAATTTTTTGTACAACAAAAATTTTCCTTTCTGAACCCATTTTTTTTTAAATCTCACTCTTAAATGGTTTTACCATTAACATTTAAGGCAACCTCTATTGCATTGAAAAAGACTAAAGCACTAAACCTTAGTTCCGCAGAATCATTACTCAGGCAACTGGCTCAACAATAAAGCCCCGTTTATATTGTATTCAGAGAAGGAAAATCTATCGAGACAAAAGAATATATAGCTAAAGTAGACCGGCAATAAGTTATGGCCGCCTGGTAGAGCCGATGAGTTAAAGTTGGCTCTGTAAGAATAAAAAATGTTGGATTTCTGTCTTTGTGATAGTAAAAATTCCACACACGGGTTATTTTAAAATAGCCTTGTATGTCTATTTCCATAAGATTATCGTTAAAGTGCTTTGTAGTGATCTTCGAATAGAGAGGTTCGATAGAAGAAAAAAATGAAAATAATTTATATTTGTATTTATAGGTATATTATAATATAACTAGCTTTTGCCCGCGGCTTCGCCCGCATGGTGTTGGGGTTAGGGTTTCCGGAATAAAAAGTAGCCTATGTCCTATTCCGAAGTGTATCCTATGCCTGTGCCAAATTTCATCCAGATCCGTCCAGCCGTTTTGGCGTGATTGAGTAACAAACATCCGAACATCGTAATTTTCGCATTTATAATATTAGTAAGATCTATACTGTTCGGCTGCTGGGCAAACGCCTCCCTCACTAGGGGTGTCGACTCCGTGTGTGCTCAGGGGCTCGGGCACCCACGAAAAATATGGGTGCTGAGAACTCAAGAAAATCCCCTCAAGTGTGTTGACAGCAAACCCTGACAGGATCCCTACGATCCTGCAGAAGGGTCGAAGCCTACTGGGGCCAAGGGTTCGTGTCTGAAAGGAAGGCTCTGGCCCTGGTACATATGGCAACGTAGGAACGGGGTAGGTTGTGTAGTCACTAAGGGTCTGTTTCCCGCTCCACGCAAAGGCGGGATTCGTCATTGGATGATTTTAACCTATCATAAAAAAATCATAGTCTTGCAACTTTATGACAATTTTCCAAAAAATCGTAAGATGTACTCACTGCCTTACCAAATTATCCTTGAACCTTAGTAGACTCTCATAAAAGATAGTGTTACTGGAAGACCCTGGAGTCTAACAAAAAAAAAAAGCGTAATACTACAAAAGCTCTACAAAACTATATTCACAAACTACACTAAAAAGAACAAACCAAACATTCGAATAGCCGTAAATAAAACCCACCGATATCGAAACAAGATCTTGAAACATGTTGAGCAAGTATTTGCGTCTAGGAGGGCTCTTATAGGGATTTATAAAAGTAGGGTGCTTCCATCGAATCTGGGGATAATGATCACAATCCGAGCCCAAATCCCCGACAATCCGGTCGGTTCGTACTCATGTTACGTCTTAAGGAGTGTGCCCAGTACAACGTACCATTCCATTACTGTGCCAGGAATGTATCAAGGACAAAAGAAACGATACAGACTTCTATGTCAACGTGTCAACCGCGTATCATATCCGTACACAATGACCGCTGTGTACGGATATGATACGCGGTTGACACGTTTATAAACCGTATGCTCACCGTTTGCTCAGCGCGCACTGATTTGCCAGTGCCGATACGCTTCATAGATACATGACACGCGACCGTGTTGGCCGCTGACAGAACTATCGAAAGTAGGTGCTATATAAATTTAAAATAACGCTCATTTACATTTTCTCAAATCGAAAAATTTCGAATCGAAATCTATCGTGATCCTTTACAATTTCTAGTAAAGATAAACAGATCGTTATTTATTTTTAGGGTACTTACGCAGAGATATCAGAAAAAGGTCAATGTATTTTATTGTATAAGTATCTGGCCCCTACCATAGTGGACCAATACCCATATTTTTCAATACAAAGAATATTTATACCTGAAACCCAGCCAGGTCGTGATATTGTACAGTGTAATGGGCAAACTCCTTTAGAAATTTGTGACTGTACCTACTCACTGATATTGGTGTTAGTTCAATTCGAAGATAAGGTGAATAATTAGGTACGTTTTTCTTTCTTTTGAAAATAAATCTCTTACAAACATTTTACTGGGTTTCTCGGACTTTGCCTAAATATGCATTCCAGGTTTATTAAGTTTTGAGGTGGGTGCCACTTGGGGAAATTACCAGCTATCTCTCGTGACAAACCCTGGTCTGGAGCGAAGAAAAATGGAGGTGACGGCCGCAGACGTTAAGGAACAGAAGTCTTTGCGCCCCAGCCGCCTCCATGCCGAGACCCTACCTTCATTTAACGCCACCATAGGCGTGAACGCCGTCCAGCCGTTTGGTAACCGTCTAAACCGAGAACGAGTTGTCGATAGCACCCAGTAATTCACATGCACCTTAAAGCGATGTGAATAAAACCGTAGTGTCCTAGTACGGTCGAAGCCAACTGGGACCAAGGTTTGACTTCGAAAAGGGATACTCGGGTCCTGAAACGCAAGACTAAGCAGGAACATAATGTGCTTTTAGTCAGTCCAAAACTCTGACACGCGCTCTCGCTGTGCCCTAGAGTAGGGAAAGTCATTGGATATTTTCTTACCTTAAAAAATCGGCCAAAAGCGTGTGGGGCCACGCTCAGTGTAGGGTCCCGTAGTTTCCCGTCCGTTGACGACAAACCTGACAAAAACAAATCAATAAAAAAATACTAATAATTGAAACGTTATAAACGTTGTTAAATATAATAATTATGAACTAAGGCGCTTAAAATGGGAATTTCTACTTACAATGGTTCCCTATTATGCTTACTACTTCCGCACACCCTTTTAAACATTTTAGCAAATTGCTTGTATTTCCTTCTCGGCTCAAAATTGCAAAACAAACGACAGTTAACATTCAAATTAGCTATTACCCACCCTTGCTTACTTACTTATAACTGAACTTGTGTGTGTTATTTAAGCAAATAAACGCTTAATATTTGGCTTTGAAGCATTAAACTGCAGGCGTCCGACAATGACGGAATTACGGCTAAACTCCTCAAGGCAGAAAATGATGGCTTTGGAAAGTCAAGGACAAGCTTTTTTTTTAGTAGGCAAATATTATCCAATGACAAGTCCCGAGCGGGAAACAGTGTCAGACTCTTACCGACTAAACAACCTGCCCATTCCTACATTTCCATATAAAGCAAAGCCAGAGCCTTCGTTTCGGACGAGATCCCTTGGCCCCAGTTGCCTTCGAACTTTCTGCAGGCTCCCTACGGTTTACTAGGAATAGTGGTCGCCGTCGACGTGCCGTCGACGACTGGGCTTGGTCCTGACGGTTACTAGACGGTTGGACGGCGAGCTACCCATTGCTCGCCATCCACAAGCCCGCAGGTGAAGCCGTGAAGGACAAGGTGGAATGACGACTTCGAGGGTAACGAGAAACCAATGGATGCAAGACCGGCGACTGTGGCGACATTTGGGGGAAGTGTAGCCATCAGTGGTTGTCTTTCGGCTATAATAATGACGATGAGTTAAATAATACCTACTCTAGATGTTAATTAATTAAAGTTCTCTTAATTAACTATAGATTAGGAAACAATGGATCATAGCGTACAATGAATCATTTAATTACCCTTAAGCTTAACATAATAAGTTATTCATTAATAAAACGAGTGAGTACAGGCATAATACAGGTATGGATCCTGTATTTAAGCCTGTGCCACCGCTAAATGTTAATTTTGTATATGCTATATTTCCTAATGCTTTGTGAGCAGTGGTGGCCGAGTGGTAACGGCCCCGACTTACGTGTTGTAGGTCGCGGGTTCAAACCCAGCCAGGCGCATTACTTTGTATAACTTATTCCATCACCACTGCTCTCAAAACGGTGAAGGAAAAAATCGTGAGGAAACCGGCATGTCCTAGAACCAAAAATTCGAAGACATGTGACATCCACCAACCCGCACTGGGCCCGCGTGGTGGATTATAGCCCATTCCCTCTCTTAGAAAGGAGACCTGTGTCCCTGCAGTTGGAACATTAAAAAGGCTGATGATGATATTTCCTAACCTTTTGAATACCGTAAATAGAAACTTAATAAAAAGGCAATGGGTGTACAAACGCCGACGTTCACATGGGGGCTCTAGAGTTTAATTCTACACCAAACCACATATAAAATAGTGGAGTACAACGTATATGTACATAGGCGAGCTTAACTTATTTTGTTTGTCCTCATCATCATTTTAGCCGAAAAAGGTGCACTTATTGACAAAAAATCGGCCAAGAGCGGGTCGGGCCACGCTCAGTGTAGGGTTCCGTAGTTTCCCATCCGCCACAAATTTCTCACAATGTAACAGAACCCAGTAGCCCATGTAAAAATTAGTAACCCAATTTCCCATTTTTGAGAGATGGCGCTGTACCGGTGGTAATTTTGGATTGCATGAACCGATTTTTTTTTTGTATTTTTCAGACAGACAGAAAGACAAATCGAAACTATAAGGGTTCCTTTTTGACTACGGAATCCTAAAAAGGGTCGCCACAACAACATAACGTATGTATCTGGCATCCACGATTTGTCCTAAAAGTGAGTAAAGTTTAACACGCCCGCTGCGCCTCAGCGGATGATTTCTAACTTAAAAAAAATGTCTCGCGTCCATCGAATTTCTTCGACTCTACGTCATCGGTTTTATCTTCGCGATAGGTACTTTCACATCAACCAGATCACAACGAATAATTTCGTTTTGGGTTACTGTAACCCAAAACAAAATTATGGATTGCAGTTCATAATTTTGATTATGGATGCAGTAGTTTTGAGAGTGAAATACTTTTACCAACTCTCCCCTACTGAAATATCAGTAGGTAAAACCACCCTAATAAACACGTTCCCCAGTTAAATATTTAAAGTTAGTTCTTCTACTATTTCACGACTCACTAAAAGGGTTAAATGCTTTGAAAGCAGAAAATAGAGGCAAATTGAAAACGAAATAACTTTGTTAACGACTCCTGAATATTAATTAACTTTATATTTTCTATTATGATCGTTTTAATATTTTAACTTTACCTCTGTAATTTAATTAATTCATATTCGTTTAATATTTCAATATTTAATTAAAATAATAGAAGTTACTCAATGGTTTTTGATTTATTACGGTCTTGGATTTCACCTAGTTTTATGAGTTGAGATACCTACTTGGAAGTCGTGATTTCCTTTTACTTAATAGACATTTTATTTTTTAAATTGACTACGTGTATCATCAGTTAATAAAAAAATCATCATCATCATCAGCCTTTTTAATGATCCGAGTCCTGGGACACAAGCCTCCTCTCTAGAAGTCTCTAGAAGAGGGAAAGGGCCATAAACGAATTTTTCATGTCTTCAAATTTTTGGTTTCCTCACGATGTTTTCCTTCACCGTTTTGAGAGCAGTGGTGATGAAATACATTACACAAATTAATGCGTCTCTCAAAACGATGAAAGAAGACATTATAAGGAAACCTGCATGTCCTAGAATAAAAAATTCGAAAATATGTGACATCCACCATCCCGCACTAGAGCCGCCTGGTGTATTACGGCCCATTCCCTCTCTTAAAGTAGAGGCATGAATCCCAGCAGTAGGAAGACTATAAAGCTGATACTATGCTATGCTAATAAAGTTTCATCATAATTATATTACAGGAGATGTAATTCACTGAAAACCTTTTTATTTTTTTGTTTAAGAGTAGGTACTTATCAGAAGAGATAATAATACGTCAATATTTTGTTCTGTGTCCCAAAAGATGACAAAAAACAATAATTCGGTATGTTTTCTGTGGCTTAATATTCAATTGTAATTTGATAGAATTGACAGAAGTTAGCGCGCCGTCGAGGGAGATGGGCCTGGCATCATGTTTGACTTGCTAACGATAATTGGACAAATATTTAGCTAAACAATGAATTGTTACAGCTAAAATTATCAAGTTTAACATTGTTATTTGGGACTGACTTAGACTGAATTGTCTAAGTAGGTACTCATTTAGACTTCTCTTCGGTTCACCCTGAAAACCAGTGCAGTGGACTCATCGCACCATGTGTATGTCCTCGGCTTTATGCTGAGTGGGGGGCACTTTTGCGCGGACGTGGCACACTACACACTCTACAATTAACATTTTGTTTATGGTTTTAACTTTTTTCCGTGTTAGTTGATTGATTTAATTCTTTTTTTTTTACTTTTAACTTGAAAACTACCTAGTGTTAAGAGTGCGTCCCGCAAATAAAAAGTTTTTCTGTTTTTCTTGTTTTGATGTATTACATGTAATTCATCTATTCACGTAGAAGGGCGAAGAGGTAGAAGGAGACTGTAAAGATGGATGGAAGACGTGAAGAGTGATATGATAGAAAAGGGAGTAAGTGTTGGCATTACAGAAAGGAATGGAAGAAATAAGCATGTTGTTCCGATACCAAACACAACGGGACAAAGGCACAAAGGTTAATGACTCATTTTGCTCTAAGTGGAATGAAAGAGCGTTCAAACTTTTTCTAACTAAAATCCGCCGGTATACCTCTAGTTGCCCTTTAATTTCAATTGAAATTGGAACACTCTCACTGCCTTAGTTTATGCCTGCTGGCCTAGTAGTTACTAGTCCTGACTGCTATGCTGAAGGTCGTCGGTTCAATTCTTACACAAAACAAATGTTTGTGCGATGAGCATGATAATTTTTCTGGGTTTGGTAGTAATGTATCCAGAATATGTATGTATTGAGAAAAATATAAGTATGTATATCAGTTGTCTAGTACTCGTAATACAAGCTCTGCTTAGTTTGGAACTATATGACTTTTGTGAAAGTTGTGAAATATTTTTATTATGATTTTATATGTAGGTATATAAAAGTGTAATACCAGTCACTGATTAATCACGAAATCTCAGCAACTATAACACCTACAAACTTAAAATTTTGCGGGTAGGTTCTTATATCGTGTAGACAACCGTTAATAACAGATTTTACGAAACTCCAACCCTAAGAGGGTAATCGACTTTCACGCGAGCGAAGCCGCTGTGCGAAGCTATATAGTACCTATACTATAAATGCAAAAGTAACTAAACTAAACTACTAAAGTGATTTTAATGCAATTTGGTACGGAGCTACCTTGAGGCCTTTCGCGTTTATTAAAACCAACATTCACATGGACAAAGCCGCTGCCAAAAGCTAGTAATCTACGCTTTTTACACGAATATTTAACTCCAACCCCACACTCTAATCAACAACGTAATCTCGTGAATTTCACGCTCAACTAACTTTTTTGTTACTTTGTCCATCCTAAAATCTAAACTGGCTCCCACTACACAATTTAGTTAATTAAACAAAGTACTAAGCTCCCCCAAAAAGCAAGGTAGGTACGTGCCAACTAGCCTCTTTCATGAAAAGATCATCCGACCTCCTTAGTTTTAACTTTTTTACGAGTCTCATTTCTATGTAGACGCGAAGCCAGAGACAATATGCTAAATTAAAGCTCCGCGCCAAATTGTCAAGCCCATTAATTATATGCTAACGAAGTTTATTCCGTTCCCACTGCATAATTGGAGTCATGCACTGAATAAATTAGAGGACGGAAAAATTGTGAGCGCCCCACGATTTTCTATGCAATAAGCACCTATTCGCGGATGACTTATTCATTCTGTCACTCTTCATAAAAGTGTTAACGCCTTAAGTGCTAAGCTTCTGAAGCAGTGAAATGGTAAAATTAAATTATTTACCATGAGTTTATGACGCACAAAATATTACAGCTATCCATTTGCAGCACAGTCTAAGCTAGGATTGATTTAGTTTTGACAAACACATTCATTCTGCCACTCTTCATAAAAGTTTTAACGCCTTAAGTGCTAAGCTTCTGAAACAGTGAAATGGTAAAATTAAATTATTTACCATGAGTTTATGACGCACAAAATATTACAGCTATCCATTTGCAGCACAGTCTAAGCTAGGATTGATTTAGTTTTGACAAACACATTCGAGTGGCAGAATCCACTCTTCATAAAAATGTTAACGCCTTAAGTGCTAAGCTTCTGAAGCAATGAAACGATAAAAATAAAATCATTTATCATGGGTATATGACGCACAAAATATCACTATCCAGTTTCAGCCAAGATTGATTTAGTTTTGACAAACACATGTCAATAGCAATGGATTAACCTTTCAAATACCGTAATTAGAGACATAATAGGAAAACAATAGGTATGTGAACGCCGGCGTTTGCTCGGGGTCTAAGATTTTAAACTGCATGAGTAAGTTTTCAAGTTGACGTTAAGTTACTCCTACAGTGTGCGAAAAGAATGGTCAGATAGGGAGAGAAGAAGGGGGAGGGGAGTCAGGGGGCTTCAGATAACAAATCAACAGGAAAATATATAAGCAGCATATTAGTCATGTTCTTTTTATATAATAGTTGGCTAATTAACGTGACATAATAAGGCATGACAATAATTGTCCCTAATTTTATTCTCCCACTGCAGGATAAATCTCTTTGCCCCGACCTCCACCGGAGACTGCCCGGGCGGGCGTCACGCTGAAAATTCCACTCCTAAACAGTAAACACACGTGATGAAAGTTATCTTAAAACGTTTTTCGTGTATGTGAATGTCACTTGTCACGGAACAAGTGACATTCATACATTTTCATCAGTGGTAATCAACAATATTCTATATCTTTAGATCCTGAATAATGTGTACTGTTTTAAAAAATAAATTCTAATCCTTTCAAAAGTCGCTTGCTTAACAGTAAACCCACCATGAGGTCAGGATATTATCATCATCATCATAAAATGTATGATTATGTATAAATTATGAGTTAGATATCTAAATAAAAATAAATATTGTAAAGGATGAATAACAGTAACTGAAAGTGACCGTAACGCCTGTGGCACAGATTCAATTCTATACAGGCACCGTAATGTTATTTACCTAGATTAATTAAAATGTAAGACCTAATGTAAGATATTTATGTACAAACGTAAATAAATAAATTTGATTGATTGATTGATTGATCATCATTTCAGCCGAAAGGCGTCCACTGTTGGACATAGGCCTCTCTCAAGTGCCGCCATAACGTCCGATCCTGTGTGTCTCACATAGAGTTCATCGAATGCCCGCGACCCTCTCTAGGTCATCAGTCCACCTTGTGGGATGCCTTCTAACTCTTGTGGGATGTCTTCCAATATTTGTGGTCGCGACTTCAGAACCTCGATCGACCATGAAGAAATTTCGTATATCAGCTCGGATTGTAGTAAAAATGACAAAAAATACTTTATTCCTATTGTAGTTTTTTTTTTTCTAAAAATTTTTTTTTTAAGCTGAATCTTGTAGAACTGATAGCTCGTATTTATTACATACTAGCTTTTGTCAGCGGCTTCGCCCGCGTATATAAAATATAGCCTATGTCACTCAGGAGTAAAGCAGCTTTCTATTATTGCTAAAATTTCTCCAATCGGACCAGTAGTTCCAGAGATTACCTCCTACAAACAAAAAAATAAAAAAAAAACTTTACCTCTTTATTATATTAGTGTAGATTTTGTTATCTACATAACTTAGAAAATATCGCAGTTTTTCTATGTGACCTGTTAATTTTGCGGTAATAAAAATTATTCCGAGGTTTCGAAGAATCTAAAGCTTGGCGTAAGGGAGCCCAGAATACTGATTTTTCAGTTACTAAAGGGACATATAACATTATGAGGATTTGGTTCTAACACGAAAAAAAGCCTATAGCAATCCACTTCTGGACTCTCCAACCATTAAAAGTACCTACTATACTTTTAGTCGTTTGTCGAGGAACAAAAAAATACTTTGTTCTGTATATAACTGACCTAGGTACTAATATTTAAATAAAGAGTATATTATCTTGTCTCTGTCATAAAGAAGTTCTTCGTACTTTTTGCTCATTAAAAACTGTATCTATGAACCCCCATACTAGTTTGAAATAAAAGGCCAAATTTCCTCAGAATTCCGTTTGAAATGTAATTGGTGTTCGGACGTCCATCAAGGCTGACGCCTCGGCTTCGGCACACACATCACTATCATCCATCAAATCGACTTATCGCGTCCAGCGGGTACCCGCACATTTAGACCCGGCAGAAACCCCATTTCTTTTACCTTTTTCATGTCATAGTTTGCAAGTTGGGGCGGATAATTGCAAAAATAGGGCCACAATTTGCTGTAGATAGATAGATTAAACTTTATTGTATACCAAAAAGTAACAGAACTTATAACAAATCGTAAATATACGGGTACAATGGCTGCCTTACCGCCAACAGCGATATCCTACGGGCTCTAGTTTTAATAGTACATTGTTATACGAGGGATGAAAGTTAGTTATTTAGTCCCAAGAAATAGTTCGAGGTAAAAATAGTTCGAGAAATCGTTCAATATAATAGTTCGAGGGACTAAATAACTCTTGAACCCGAGGTAAACACTGTGCTTTTCATTACGAATACGAGGAAAATAAAAATAATAATAAAAACCTGAATCGTCGTCAAATGTCTTCCTATGTTTTTAGGTAGGTATATTTCTTTTGATTTAGGCCGTAAGCGGTTTTCTCCTCAAAGAATCTTGCGTTAAATTTATAACTGAAGCTGATGAACTTGTCGTGTTAATACAAATTTCTTATAACAGAGATTTAGCAAAATGTAAACAAAACTCTACACCTCGAAAAAAAAATCAAGAAAGACCAAATCGGCCACAGATTATAGAGAGACTTTACCCGCCATTTTTTTTTTTAGTCGTCGTCTGGCTATTCAGTCAATGTTTTTCATTTTATCATTGTAAAAATTGGTTAGGTCAACATTTTTCTCAAATATAATATTAGTTTTAATGAAATAGTTGAAAGTAAATTAAAATAAAGTCATTAAAAAAGTATTCTTAAATTATTTCTATCTCTATGTCATTTTAATTGTACTGGCAGTATAAAAATTCGGGTCACGGTTCAATAGAAATGTCAAAATAGAACTAGTTTTTTTTTTTTAAATATTTGCTGTCTAAATATTAAAAAAACAACTGTCAGTTGTAAAGTAAAACTCCCTAGGGAGTAAAAGTACTTCTTCCAACCCTGTCCGAGGGCAACTTTACACCTACTTTCAGAGTATGAGTAATGAAAATGATTTTTGTATACCGCCCCAAATCCATCTTTCATTCAGTCCATCCTAAGGTTGTCTGTAAGAGATTGCCCTGTGCGATAAGACCGCTCATTGTACACTTATTTTTTGTAAATGTTTATCCTACCCACATTATAAGAATATATATAATTATAAAACAATATGAAACTCGGTAACGACAATTTTTCGCCATGGTTTTGATATGTAAATGTCTCTTCAAGAATTATAAACACTTATAATTTGATAAAAAAAATAAATAATATTATTATGTTTTTGACACAAGAAATCCCTCCCTCCGACTCTCTAAATACCAGAAATTATAACAATTTATAATTTCTAAAGAAACCTTTATTTTTTTTTGTCAAAACTAATAGATACTGCATCAGTCCACGTTGCACTCTCTAAGTTATCCTGATTCTTTTTTGATGACCGATTTTGACAAATGGGTTCCTTATCGATTTGTCCTTATAACGCTCGTCATAGGATTATATCCGTCGTCAGCCATTCATTTTTCTTTGTTAGTTATACCATTATAAGAAACTAAGACCGATATGAATTCTGTCAGTAATTTATTGAGAAGTTCTCAATGAAAATTCGGAGGTGAGTTCTTCGTGTATCTTTTTTTTTAATAAAAAAATATTAGAAATAAAAATAGTAAGTTAACCGTATAATTTTATTGTAGAATATAAGATACCGTTTTATCAATATAGTTATAAATCTATCAGAAAAAAAATATGCTTTCAAACTTAATAATTTCTAAAATATTCGTTAATTATTTTACCATAAAAAACCTATAATATGTTTTTTTTTGTTGTTCTCGAGAAGGCAATTAGCTTATAGACTATTGGGGACTTAAGAATGTTAAACTGTAAGGCAAATAATGGAATAATATAATCTATCTATATTGTCCAATTAATATTTAACAAACGTATATGTTTATAATCAAATAAATAATACGAGGAAATTGTTCACTGTCGGTTGCATTTTGGCAATCCTCTAAATGCGTAGTTACATTTTTTTAACAAGAACGAATATCGATAACCAAACAAAAACAAAGCAGAAAAACTTTTTCGATTTGTATTATTAGATTGATAAATCGTTTTTGAGACAGCGTTGCATCAACCACATGATACACAATATGAGAGCGGACAACAAAACTTTTCCAATTCCTATTGCATCTCTGGGGTTATATTTTATATTGTGTCGTATAAGTAAACTAAGGGTGAGCGCAGACAGCGTAGAGAAATGCCCGGGAATGATCGAGCATGTTCAAACTGGGCAAAAAGGTTTGTTGGTTTAGTGGTCAGGGTCCCTGACTGCTATGCAGGAGGCCACCCAGGACAAATCGACAGCGCGCACTGTTCCCGCCCGCCTGAAGGACTTGTCAGCAAACTGCAAGGGCCGAACAGGGTCGAAGCCTCCTAGTGCCAAAGCAAAATACTAGGACCCAAATTAAATTACACCAAATTAATGTTTGTGTGATGAGCACGATCATTAGTTCTGTTTCTGGGTATAATTTATCTATAGTACGTATGTATTTAGAAATATATAGATAAGTATGATTATCAGTTGTCTAGTACTCATAACACAAGCTCTGTTTAGCTTAGGACTAGACAGCGTTGTATAATAGTAGTGAGATAAAAAAAATGCAAAATTTAAATTCTAATTTTGAATTGAAGTACACGATTGTAGAATAAACTGCCAGATATTTTTTTATGTTTTCAAACCTCTTTAGTTATTTTTTTAAATCCTATCTATAGGTAAATTATACTTGTAGTGTATCTTTACCTCTACCAATTTTTCAATGATAAACTTTTCGTACATTTTGCTGTTCTGTCTGCGATGATACACAGTCGTCCATGAAATGCCACTTGGAACCTTGTGTTTCGAAACACCCTCATTTGAGTCCCGTTTTGTTCCTATTTACTGAGCTCATCTCGTACACAAAAGCATTGTTGTTCTATTAATTCTGTTGGGGAAGTGGATTTGCACTGTTTTACGAGGAATGTATAAATGCGGCGTGTTCATTAAAACAGATTTCACAATTGGCTGAAATAAATAAGAAATTTGTCCATTGAATATTAAATAGTATTTTTTTCTCAATTACCTACCTCATAGTTCCAAAATATTAACTAATAACAATTTGCAACATAATAATTACAAATTAGCTTCATAATTACATAATTTAAAGGTAACGCAGGCAGAATAGTGAAAATCCCAGAAATGGAAAAAAATACATTCAAATTTGGAATTCCTTTTTTGGTATGCTGTGATGTGGTTGAGCAATTAACTACAGTACTGCGCTGTACTACCGAGTTCGACTCTCTCAAAGAACGAATACTTGGATGAATTCAGACAGTTGCTTTAGGCTTGGATATCTTATGTATGCAAGTTTATGTTTATTAATAAATACGTCAACTGATTCTTAGTGCAGTATTTTATAAAAAATCATCATCTTCATCATCAGCCCTTTTGATGTTCCTACTGCTGGGACAAATGGCTCCTCTCTAAGAGATACAATGGGCCAAAGTCCATCACCCGGGCCCCGTGCAGATTTTATTTTTTTAGTTTTAGGACATGCTGGTTTCCTCGCGCTGTTTTCCGTCACCCTTTTGAGAGTAGTTGTAATGAAATAAATTACACAAAGTAATGCGCCTGGCTGGCATAATAAAAATATATTTATAAAAAAATCTCTTCAAATTGAACGTAAACCAACAATAACAAAAACACTCTTCTATTTGATTTACATCAGTTCGGTATGAAACGAAGATATTACCGTACAATCTGTAGAAAACATGTAAAATATCTGTGAATCCTAAATGCGAACGAAGTGTAAAATTTTCAATGCACATATTTAAACACAGGAAGCGTTGCAGTCGGCTTAGGTCCCAATCCAATTTCAACTGAATTCCAGTACATCCTGCATTTAGATCGTGTACCTAGTGTAATGCATACCTTAGTGTACATTAATGTACTAGTGGAAGTAAGTGTATGGAAAGCTTCGAAATTGCTCCGGAAAAATAATAATAAATGCAAGGAGTTTCGTGAAGACTCAATGTCGCCTCGAGAGAGTATCAACGATCCTGTACACACATATTACACTAAAAATAGAATAGAAAGCGTTTATTGGTCAGCATATAGTACAAAGTTATTGTGTATATATTATGATCATAATATTATTCTGAGAGCAGTGGTGGCCGAGTGGTAACGGCCCCGACTTACGAATTGTAAGTCGTGTAGCATCACTTTGTGTAATTTTTTACATCACCATCATCATTTTCTGGGATTATCATCTATTCTGCTCTTGCCAGCGTATAAATATAAATATTGATTTAAAAAAATTGGGTTAAACATTAAAATTATATTTAAATAATACAATTTTAATGTACTAATTTTAATGTAAATAACCCACAATTTCATCACTAGTATTACAAATAATTGAAGTTAATTAAAAAATAAAATATGACATTAGTACTACATTGGGCCCATGTGTGCCATGTACGGCGATCATGGGGCCCAAATTTGACATTTTTATAAAGGCGTCATTCCAACACGATCCCATTACTCTTTACTAAAAGTTCGTAATCTGTTAATTCATAATAGCCTATCATTGGCCGTCGAGTGGTCTCGTAATGGAATTGTAGTACCTACAAACTGTCTTGTAACGAATTAAAAACAATGACTGAATAGTTACGTTTTAATGCTAAGTCACTTATCAAAGGCACTGTCAAAATTATAGCAGATTATCGCATAGACACTTATTTGTAACTACGAGATTACCATTCTACACCATTTCTCACAATGGAATGTCAGTGGTAAATCGCTAGAAAGTCATAAAGACTCCATTATAATAGTAGAATACTAAACTTGTCACAATTAACAATTATGAAATCAATGTAGACTATTCTAACACTATTGCAATAACTTGCAATAATAGACTTCACCTTTCGAGTACCGTAATTAGAGACATAATAGAGAGAAAACAGGTTTTCGTCTGCTTGGAACTCAAGGGTCTGAGCTGTTTTTTTGTTTGTAGGAGGTAATCTCTGGAACTACTGGTCCGGTTGGAAATTTTTTAGCAACAATAGAAAGCTGCTTTACTCCTAAAGTGACATAAGCTATATTTTATGTACGCGGGCGAAGCCGCTGACAAAAGCTAGTATTTTATATACCAACTGTATTAGTAGAGCTATATCACACCCAGGCCACGCGACGTGACTCTACATACAAGTCAGGTATCGCCCACATGTGCGTCGGTCTAATGTAGTTCCCGCTATATCAGTTTATGTTTTCATAGTTATACAAATAGCTGCATTAATGGATTCTCCTCTCACATTAAAATTTCTTAGTAAAGGGAATAACCATACGGAGAAAACTGAAAACGAAGAAAGATCAAAAAAAGAAATACTGAAGAAAATCTCGAAGATATACCTACTGTCCATACCGATACCTGAGGGCCACGAGATTGCTCAATAGAGCTACAGTGACGGCTAAATTGGCGCAGTAGTTCAGGGATTGAAAACTGCGCTGAGGATGGCATGTTCGATACTCGCACGGAACAAATATTTGTATGGCCTACAGATAGGTGTTCCGGGTCTGGGTATCTTCTGTATGTGACTTTACATGTTTGTGAACAAACCCACGATACAGGAATAATTCTTAGTGTGGGGCAACGTATCAAAAAAAAGGTCAACGAAAAGTGGCCCTTGAATGCAAAAGGCAACTAAAAACAAACGAAGGAATCCAGTTTTTTTTATGTTTGGTAAAAATCATCGAATGACGAATCCCGAAGGAATACAGATGGATTTTAATCAGTAAAAATCTGAAACTCGCTCATACTTCAGCTAAAAGCGGTTAAAATTGCTTAAATATAAAAAAAAATGTAACGATGATATTGTCAGTGAACAAAAGAAGTTTAATTACAGTTCTGTCCCGAATTTCAGATTCACCCCTTTTTGTAGATGAATAAACTCATTCTTCCTCTTTAAATTGATCAAGAATACCTACCTAACTCAGAATCTTAAAACATCCTAACAAGAAATCTCTCAAGTATTTCTTCCATCCTCGTCAGACCCATTTCATATGTGCGAAGTTCCCTCGCTTCACAAAACATGCGACATTCCTATCCTCGGCTCAGTGATTGCAAACGATTCGAATTTTATACAAAAGAGTTATTTCGTTGGGTTTAAAATCGCACCTCGAGTCCTCGGATAGCCGCGATCTCGGCCAGTAGGGCGCTGGAGATTAATGTGGCCCACGTGCTGCCATCTCGTGCGTGTGTGGAGAACTCTATTGAAACACATAAAGAGACGCTTACGACGACTGCACAGATACGCCTTTAGCATTGTAAGTGTGGGTAGTGAGAGAAATCGGGCCCCCTAGCCAAGTTACTGAACGCTTGGAATAGCTCACGCTTCCAATTCCTTTGTTCTCACTACATGACTGCGCTTTTAGATGATGACAGAACAAAGGAATGGAGGTATAACCAACTTAAAGCGTTCGACGTTACCTAAACGATCGTAATTTAGATAGGGGAGGCTGAGGCCTCCCCCTAGCAAAGTATTGCAGTAGTTTAGCTATGCTAAAACGCTACGCGTGGGCGAAACAGACCCTCGCTCACGGCGTCGCAGCCAAAGGAAACTCGCAAACGAGGATTTTTTAAGAACAAAGGTTTTTTTTTATAATTGACTTGCGTTTGACCACTTTTTCACCAGATGGTAAGCAACGATGTGATCAAAGCACCTAGAGTTTAAACACATTGTCGCATGCGACAGTCGCCGACTTATTTTCGAATTTATGAAAGAAAAAGGTGGGTCTACGCTAGGGTAGCCAAGCACGAACGGAACCTGAATCGAGCAGAAAGTCATGTAGTGTGGACCGCATTTAGTTCATGCTCGACCAGTAAAAAAATCACGTTCGAGGACTTTGATCGGTGTTGTTAGTTTAATATCCAAGCAATAGATTGAGTGTCTTACCGAAAACGGAGTACGTAACCTGGACGCTAGAAAAAGTATCAGGAAAACAAAAGTACCTCGTTTTCCCAATCTGTTACCACTTTATCACCATTTTCTTCACAAAGTAAGGTAGGTACTCCAAAGCTTCACATTTCAGAGCACCATCCAGCTATTCAGTAGCTTTTTTCATTCGTCTCATGAATGTACACTTACCTCACACGCTAGTTAGCATCCAAGTACTCAGATACTGGAGGCCTAACTAGGCTTTGAATGCTAAAAACGCTCCATCTTGAGTTTCTTAACCTTGAAGACATGAAAAACTTCGTTAATGAAGGCAAGTACTCTCAGCTAAGCTCCCTCCTCATCCTTCACAATTAATTGTCCGATCGTGTACATTTATCAGCTAGCTTGATGATATCCTAAATAATAGCCCCCATTTACGCTCTGTAATTTCCTGGTTGCCTAATGGAAGGGAAGGCTAAACTCCTCGTAATGTAAGGATAAAGAATCTGTAGAGAAAACGGTACCTGGCACTTCTATTTCTTCGTGCCTAAATGAGATGATTGATTTTTATAAATTGATCCTTCTCCAAAATAATGCGTAACGAACAAGTACCTAATCATATGCTTTAAAAATTAAAAGACTTCATTCGATCATCTTAATAGCCTTTCACTACTAGCTTAGAGTCTATGTTTCACGCAGCAGAATATAGCACGTGGCGAATAAGTTGAACCATTCGCTATGGTTACAAACAGATTGACGACCAGACGCACTTCGATTGACACCCGATAATCGGTTACTGCGCATTCAAGGTCAACCTTCGTGTTGGTATAGCTTGTGTGAGTAGGATCTCAATCGAAGTAGGGGCTGCGCATAACTAATTGTTCAACTTATCTGCCGCGTACTAGACTCGTGTTTTATATGAAGTGATTATATATCAGATCTCCACAACCCAATTAAACTCTAACCCCGAGCGAGCGCCAGCACTCGCATTCCTATTATCTTTCTATTATGTCTCTAATTACGGTACTCGAAAGGCAACACTATGCTCCTTGAATAAACTGATAGTCAGACTTTTTGAAGCCTGTCGTTAGTGACTTAGAGCAACTGTCAAAGATCTACAAATGACAACTCTGACCAAGGGCTTAACGTGCTTTCCAAGGTACGGGTGTCAGTAATTTTCTCAAAACTCATATCCAACCACCTCATGCAAGCAAGCAACCACCTCAAGCAGGTCTTATTTATGGTAAGTAAAAATTCTCCAATGAAAAATCCCGCCCTTGGGCGAAGCAGGAAACAGTGTCAGACTCTTATTGAGTAAACCACCCCGTTCCATCTTTGCCTTAGTCCCAGACCCCAGATTTTACACTTTCGCATCAACCCTTGGGCCCAGAAGGCTTCGACCCTGTAGAGCCTCTACATATGTATGAGAAGCAGGTTCCTTAACCGCTAGGTCACCTCGATAAAAACAAGTGCAATCGTTAAAAACATTGTCTGACTGTCTTTTTGAGGTTTAAAGTCCTCCAAACTAAATTGAAGAATACGAACAAAAACTTCTCAGACAGTTTAGATGCTGTCAACGAAAGTGCGCCTTAACAATTATTATGGTCAATTACCACTTGGTTTTCGACTTCAGAAATGAGGTACTTAAATGAATAAAAGTTTTTAACTGAATATTTAGCATTCATTTTCTGTTGAGCTCGACTCAAAACAATACGAGTGAGTGGCACAAAAGCGGGCGTGATTGCAAGTCTCATTTGCATGTTTCATTGACCGACAATTTAATTTTCACAGGCCCTCTCCCGGGGCGTTAATTTTCGTTCATTTGTCCTCCGACACATTTTCATAAAAGTATTATTTTGTACATTTCGATTCATAATTGTCGCCTAATGAACTGTTTCATGTTATTGTGATGTATTCTGTGTTGTCGGATTTTCACTCATGAATTTGGTTAAAATGTGATGAGTAATTCAATCGTAGGGACTCTACGCTACGGGTCGAAGGCCTACTGGAGCTAAGGGTGTGTGTCTGAAAGAAAGGCTCTGACCCTGGTATGGGTATGTGGGTTGTTTAGTCAGTAAAAGTCTGACACTGTTCTCCGCTCCGCCCAAGCGTGGGATTCGTCATTGGATGATATTTACCAACCATAAAAAAATGCGTTATTCAATGAGAAGTTTTTTTTTAGGTATTTGATATATTTAAACAAATACTTGACTGCGATCCCAACTTATGGTTAGGGGTTATTATTAGAGGTTGTCTTTATATGGGCTATTGAAAATCCGTGATGAAATCGTTGATGTTGAGGAGCACTAGTTTATTAAAAGCCTATTCACTCTATTCTTGAAAACACCCAAATTATAATCGGCTGGGAAGGACGCAGGCAAATTGTTTCAGTAATCCAGTCCTTCGATTTCCACGGTATAAACGACAAAGCGAAACGCTTAGTCCGGACCGTATAGGTTTCAACAACGCAAGAGTATGAATACTCGTGGTGCGCTTTTAATCAATTAGTGCATATTTTGTGTTTTTCCGTCTCAACGATATGAATATTTTTCCAACCATCCTTTTGTGGTATGCTGAAAGAGATTTCTATAGGAAAAAGCATCACCATGGTACCCATTTTTCTAGGTACATAAATAGTTAAATAAATAAAAAAATATAATAATAATAGTAGTGTGTTCTTTTTTAATTAAATATTTAAAAATATAATTTATATGTTTAGTTATGAATAAATAATAATTGAAGTGTTTCTTTTTCTACACCGCAATAAAGCAGTACCTAGATTCATTGCCGTTGTGGAGACTGGAACCTAAACTAAAATTACCTGTGTCACAGGGTTCCAGGCGAGCCAATTACCTAGATTCATTATAGCAGTAGAAATGTATACAAAGAGGGATAATTAAGATTGTAAGGAAAATCACACCACAGCAATATATATAAGGTGACTAGTAATTATTAACCGATACTTAAACATGATTGTAGTCATGATAACAAACAACTTTTAGTATATGGTACCAAACCTGAAAATGTGAAAAAAACATTTTACGATTGTTGTTGATACGATGAATACGATGTTTAAGTATCGGTCACTAATTTACCATTCACCTTCTATACATTAGTAATATTCAAAGGTATATATATAAGTAAAACTTTATGAATGTGTGTGTGTATGTTTCACACTCATACACATAAAACACACTCACACACATAAACACACTCGCACTTCAACTTCATGAAGTTATAATAATATGCAGATTTATTTTACTATTATTAGAGTAATCGTTTTTGTTTGAAAGCCACGATTCAGGCTCTGCCTAGTGTGGTTTCACTGATAATATTGTAAATTTTAATTTAAACTTAAAAGAAAAAAAAAATGTTAGTCACTTCTTCAAACTGGAATGGATTTGAATGAATTTGGCACTCAGTAGATATATATTTTTTTTCTTGGTAGTAGGTTTCCTAAAGGTAATTTGATACTTACATACAAGTTTAACTGCTGGCAACAGTTAGCATAAAGATTATTTTAATATATAACTACAACACAAAGAAAAGAACGTACACTGTCGATCTTACAAATAAGTGTTCAAAACTCAATGGTAATTGCAAAGTAATAAAACTTATGTAATAACAGATTTCTCGAACGAAAATATTACGAAGGAAATCCGTTAATTTCCTTTACGTGACCTTCCCTAAGTAGCAACATGTCGATTACCATTAATTCGTGGTTTATTTCTAAGAAAATATAGAATGGACTGTTGGTCTATTGGTTTGTGAGCCTGACTGCTGTGCCCAAGGTCAGGGGTTCGTTTCCGACACAATTTATTTATGTGATGAACGACCATTTTTTTCTGTCTGGGTGTTTAATTATAAATCTTCTTATACATAAACACTAGCTTTTGCCCGCGGCTTCGCCCGCGTTGTATTGGGGTTGGGGTTGGGGTTTCCGGGATAAAAAGTAGCCTATGTCCTATTCCGGAGTGTAGCCGTTTTGCCGTGATTGAGTAACAAACATCCAAACATCGTAACTTTCGCATTTATAATATTAGTAAGATAAGATTATTAGCTTAGAGGGGGCGAGTTTAAAAAAAAATATCTGTTAGTAGTGGCCTACGTCTAA
The DNA here is from genome assembly GCA_029852875.1 of Mythimna loreyi. Lineage (NCBI taxonomy): Eukaryota > Metazoa > Arthropoda > Insecta > Lepidoptera > Noctuidae > Mythimna > Mythimna loreyi. The sequence continues at coordinate 11,513,983 of CM056780.1, read as the reverse complement.
ACCCTTATGCAAAATATCATCGCCCTAGTCCCAGTAGTTTCGGCTAGGCGTTGATATGTCAATCAGCCAGTTTTTCCATAGATATATAGACTAGCTTCTACCAGCGGCTTCGCCCGCGAGAAAGTCAGTTTTTAGCGGATGTCTACACACTACTTAAGTATAAGAATTAATTTTTCAGTTTCGGTTTTCTGAAAGTTTCAAGTTTGTAGGTATAGTTTCTGAGATTTCATGATTAATCAGTGAGTGAATGAGTGAGTGGTATTTCGCTTTCATATATAATAGATTTTTGCGAACATTACAACAAAACTTATCTTTGTATCCAAGAAAAGAGCCATCTTTATTCGTATCGTTTATTTGTGCTATCAATCGTTCACAGTCGTAGTTTTTCTGTTCATGTATTCGTTTGTGTGGAAGTGAGTGTAATGGTCAAGATAATATGTTTCGTTCGTGAAGTGTAGCGGGAACATTAATATTTGTCAAAATGTCCTCGCTCGGGAGCTCCGCGACAAAAATGGCGGAATAACTGCTGTTTTTCTTGTTCTTGAAATAATTCTTTCTTGGAGAAAAAGAATAATACTTCTTTTTCATATACATATAGGTCTTGTTCTTGAAATAATTCTTTCTTGGATATTATTATTACACACACGGCTAAATTTTGATTGTTTTAATCCTGTGACGGGACGATCGGGTACATGAAACTACTTTCAATTTGTAAAGATAAAATAAAAAAATAAAGTACTATTTTTAACTCGTATTAATATACGCATTTACGAAATTAATAAAATTTCTTTAAGTAAACATCAGCTTAGCGAATCAAAGACCTATAGGTATGTTGGACGTTGCGTACTAACTACCTTCAGGTAATTGGCCTAGCTCAGGATTAAAACGACAAAAATTAAGCCGTGTATATTTATAATCCAAGCCTGATATAAAATTATTTCTTATTAAAACATTAGATATTTTATTGTACAGGAAGAGCAGTAAAGCAGGTGATTTGTGTATGACTTATTAAGGGGTTCCGCAGTCTATTTTCACCCTCCAGAATGTTATAATATGCAAGCCTGATAATAGAGCTGAATGTACATATATACAGCTTGTTAAAAACGGGTCAGACAAAATTTAATTTAAAGCTATCGCTACGGAAAAAGGAAGAATCATAAAATTCATTAAGCACCACACTTTGAATCATCGAAAGGTTCTCTCAAGGGTTTTAAAACGCGGAAATAAATTCGGTATCTAAAATTGGTAGTGTTGACATGTCGAAACCCCACGGTCGAAGTGTTCATAAATTGACTTTAGCACATTCATGAACCCGTGAAACTTAAAACCGAAAGATATTTATGCCAATCTTAAAGACAACAGGAAAATAAAAACCCTGTCAAGAGCGAGTCGGGCCATGCTCAATCTAGAGTTCCCTATTTTCCAGTCCGTCATATTGGTACCAAATTTCAGATTTCTAGTGCTAACGGTCGCTGAGATTATCTGTGGACGGACATACAGACTTGGCGAAACTATAAGGGTTCCTAGTTGACTATGGAACCCTAAAAATGTTTTTAATACGTCAAGTATTCAATTCAAGTACGACATGCTACTATTAAAATTTTATAAATATTTCAAGTCCTATTTGTAATAAAATGATCTTATGTATCACATACCGAGCACACTACGTTTTCAATATGAAGCCTAGATATTAAAAATCTCCAGCATATTGCTGGCTAAAATAAAATATTCTGCATTTGAACGAAAATATTTTTATAAAGCTTCCTCCCAGAACAAAAATACCTTATACAAATTGGTTTTCGAAACCAAAACAGTAACCAATTAATTTCTTCTTTGCGCTCATTTCTGAAACATCTTATTTACATAATAAAGCGTCTGTTTTAATTTATTCGATCAAATTCCCGGGATTCCTCGCAAGAAACCTTATTACGGATGTTCCAGTAGTTATTTGCTTTAAGGAATTTCTCCCAACCCTCGAGAGGAGGACATTAATATAAGGCAATTCAGAGCTATCACGATCAGTGCGACCCGCATAATGCGACACAGGGCTTGGTGGCTGTTACCTAATGTTTTGTATCTCTGGAATTTGTTCTGAAATGTCGTAAGGTCAAGTGGAAGGTAGAATTGTATTCTGGACAGATAAAAACGTTTTTTCATGAAAATGAATAATCGAGGAGTAAAGAGAAAAGGGTTTTATTTTTTACGATTTATTAATAGGTAATTGCAGTAACTAAGATACACTCGAGCAGCATTTTGCCAACAACAGAGATAACTGCGGCCGTCGACACGAGTCAAACGACAGTCAATGATGCGTCGACATACTACGACTGCCGATGATTTGTCGACGGACGTCGGAATGTCGACGGCATGGCAGTGCTTGATACACCGGCAGCAGTGTTGATGCTCGATGGCGTCCAAATTAAAAAATCAGTGGCAGTTATAGTACGTGTTGTCACTATAGGTCGGCTGCAGTTGCCGACGCATCGATGGCAGCCGTCGATGTGTCGACGCATCGATGGCTGCTAACTTTGGCATTGATAACTCGTTAATAAAAATACATCCAAAGCAAAGCAAATCTTTATTTTCGTGCCAAAAATAAAGCGACAAGTCTAGTTTTTTTATATTTATAGTAATTACAATTCGATGGGACTGGGATCCGATGAGATTTCTTCTAATAGTAAGTTACTGTACAGAAAATCGTAAAATACCACATAACACAGCCCCCATCGAAATGTAAATTTATTACACATGAAATTAAAAAATAGTATACTGCGATTTTACCGTTATTTTGTTGTTATAATTATACTAAGTCATAGCACAATCAACACTAAAAATGAAATAAAATAGGTACTAATAATAATCTTACTTGCATACTTAGACAGTGCGGCCCAGCAGGGCCGAAGCCTACTGAAACCATGGATCGACTTCTAAAAAGGTTACCCGTAGTCCTAGAACGAAAAAAGCAACTGAAAAAACAAGGGTGATGTTTTAGTCAGTAAAAGAAAGCTGACACGCCACCGCTCCACCTAGATGTCACTGTGATCTCACGCGCGAGAAGTCATTGAATGATATCTTCATATATCTAAAAATGAATAGCTGTTCGTTAGTCTCTCTAAAAATGGACAAAGCCTGGACCGATTAGGATTATTGTGGTCTTAAAATATTTGTGATAATCCAGGGAAGGTTTCAAAGGTATTAACTAAAAAAAACGGTACGAACTTTGCCGGGGCAGTCTTAAATAAAAAATAAAGTTTAAAAACTAACACCCGACTACTTAAAAACACGCTCTAAAAAGTACGAAACAAGAAAACACTCTCCAATGAAATTACTTAGTATGTACAAACTATTAAATATTTACCGTTATTAAATAAACTAACTTACACATATTATTATATTTTCAATTTATAATATTGATAGAGAAATGTTTTAAGGATAAAGCCGTGGTCGTATGCCATAAGAATAATAAATTAAAAAGAGTGGTATACGACCACGGCTTTATCCTTAAAACATTTCTCTATCAAAATTATAAATTGAAAATATATTAAAATATAATAATATGTGTAAGTTAGTTTATTTAATAACGGTAAATATTTAATAGTTTGTACATACTAAGTAATTTCATTGGAGAGTGTTTTCTTGTTTCGTACTTTTTAGAGCGTGTTTTTAAGTAGTCGGGTGTTAGTTTTTTTAAACTTTATTTTTATTTAACATATTTTGGAGTTCTAAATAGGCTAGTAATATTTATATATTCAAAATGTACAAGTAAAGCGCTTTCAAATGATACCAAACACGGCATATTTATCTTAACTATATTTTTTTACTTCGTATGTTTTGTCCGCTAGAGGGCGCCACATTAGATTTTGTGAAATTCCATATAGCCTATAACCAGCGGACAATTAAGACGCTTCTAATGATATGTCATTTGTCGAATTCTGATAAGTAGTTTAGAAGTTACGAGGGAACAGATGAACATCCATACCCACATACATACATACAGGTCAAAATCATAACCCTCCTTTTGCTTCGCCGTAGTCGGGTAAAAAAAGAACATATACTCAACACTTTGTTCGAGTTTTAACGAACGCTGAATACAATATAGGGTAACTAAAAATAAAGTTTTAAAACTAACACCCGACTACTTAAAAACACGCTCTAAAAAGTACGAAACAAGAAAACACTCTCGAATGAAATTACTTAGTATGTACAAACTATTAAATATTTACCGTTATTAAATAAACTAACTTACACATATTATTATATTTTAATATATTTTCAATTTATAATATTGATAGAGAAATGTTTTAAGGATAAAGCCGTGGTCGTATGCCATAAGAATAATAAATTAAAAAAAGTGGTATACGACCACGGCTTTATCCTTAAAACATTTCTCTATCAATATTATAAATTGAAAATATATTAAAATATAATAATATGTGTAAGTTAGTTTATTTAATAACGGTAAATATTTAATAGTTTGTACATACTAAGTAATTTCATTGGAGAGTGTTTTCTTGTTTCGTACTTTTTAGAGCGTGTTTTTAAGTAGTCGGGTGTTAGTTTTTACCCGACTACGGCGAAGCAAAAGGAGGGTTATGATTTTGACCTGTATGTATGTATGTGGGTATGGATGTTCATCTGTTCCCTCGTAACTTCTAAACTACTTATCAGAATTCGACAAATGACATATCATTAGAAGCGTCTTAATTGTCCGCTGGTTATAGGCTATATGGGATTTCACAAAATCTAATGTGGCGCCCTCTAGCGGACAAAACATACGAAGTAAAAAAATAAAGTTAAGATAAATATGCCGTGTTTGGTATCATTTGAAAGCGCTTTACTTGTACATTTTGAATATATATATATTACTAGCATTTGCTTGTGACTTTACCTGTATTCATGGGCTGAGAAATCAATGAACCCAAGATTAACCTATTTAGAACTCCAAAATATGTTAAATAAAAATAAAGTTTAAAAACTAACACCCGACTACTTAAAAACACGCTCTAAAAAGTACGAAACAAGAAAACAAGAAAGCCGTGGTCGTATACCATAAGAATAATAAATTAAAAAAAGTGGTATACGACCACGGCTTTCTTGTTTCGTACTTTTTAGAGCGTGTTTTTAAGTAGTCGGGTGTTAGTTTTTTTAAACTTTATTTTTATTTAACATATTTTGGAGTTCTAAATAGGCTAGTAATATTTATATATTCAAAATGTACAAGTAAAGCACTTTCAAATGATACCAAACACGGCATATTTATCTTAACTTTATTTTTTTACTTCGTATGTTTTGTCCGCTAGAGGGCGCCACATTAGATTTTGTGAAATCCCATATAGCCTATAACCAGCGGACAATTAAGACGCTTCTAATGATATGTCATTTGTCGAATTCTGATAAGTAGTTTAGAAGTTACGAGGGAACAGATGAACATCCATACCCACATACATACATACATACATACAGGTCAAAATCATAACCCTCCTTTTGCTTCGCCGTAGTCGGGTAAAAACTATGTCTAGACTGAGAAAGTCGTAAAATAAAATCTGTTTTTTATTGTGACTGCATTTCACTCCTTTATCTCCACGAGGTTTCTCCGGGGATTGTAGATCTAGAAATTAATTTTAAATTTTAAAGTTTTGATTACATTAAGATCCGGCCGGAACTGGAAGTAGGCGTTTTATTATTTTTTTAATAATCTAAACTAATGCTTAACTGTGATCCCACCTGATGATCAATGATGATGGTGATTTAAAGTTTTCTCCATTGTGTATGTATGTGTTGCTATTTTTTTTTTTTTTATGAGCTAGAAGTATTTTTGTTCTGAAGTTTGCCATTACTTTTTAGATACTTGAATAAACTAAAGTTTACAGAATCATCGTCATCATTATTTCAGCTGAAGACGTCGGCCGTTGGACTTACACCTGCTCCAAATTTCACCACAATATCGGGTTCTGCATCCATCTTATTCCACCCTTATCAAGTCATTGGGCCACCATATGGGAAGTAATCCAATGTTGCGACTTTCATTACGCAGTCGCTTCCCATGCACAATGGTCTTCGACGGACTAAGAGCGGTAACCATACCACAAAATACAAATACGCGGTCGTTTCTCCAGCACTTTTCAGCCCTATCGAACATGAGGCGACCAATAAGGCTACTGTCACTTAAGTAATGTGACTCTTCGGGCTATGTCGGAAACTGGTTCGGTTTCTTTGCTTGCATATGTCGCAGCCATCTGGTTATATTAGCCATCCAATTGGCCTCCTAGGCCGTTCGTTAAACGCCGGCATCCAATTGGATGATACTACTATCACTGAACGTTTATCAGCTTGGCATATTGAAAGTTAGCCCTTTCAAAATAACTAATCAAGACTCAGCCAAGTGATTCTTTACTCTACTAAACTAAATGAATACACAACGTTCAGTCATCTGGTTACACACATGTCTAGTTGTTCTTCAGCCATTTGATTGCATGTCGGCGTTTAACGAACCGCCTAGGCGTCCAATTGGAAGGCTAATTTTACCAGCTCGCTATGACACATCACACATACATATCTGCAGATATTTGCGATTCACAGAAGAGTTACGTAAAGACTGAATTAATTTAAAAGAAAGAGCAATATGGAATACTTAAGAAAGTCTACGCAATAGATACTTTATTGAGAGGAAGATAAAATTATATTGTAGCAGGTATATTACAGGCATATGTACAGTTTCAAATATTAAGTTTCTCGGGAGAGACCTCACAAAACCCCTCTTACAATTTTAAAAATTTCTAATAATACACCGTACTGAATTACACAAAAAAATATAAAGAACCTCTATCGATGTGCCAACAGTTTCACCGCGAGATATTTGCAAACCTATACTTCATCATTATCACCATCAACCTTTTTAATGTTCCCACTGTTGGGACACAAGCCTCCTCTCTAGGAGAGGGCCATATACTATCACGCGGGCAAAGTGTTGGTAGATATGTTTTGAATTTTTGGTTCCAGGACATGCCGATTCCCTCACGATGTTTTCCTTCACCGTTTTAAGAGGCCACCCAGAGGCCACCCAGTGGTGGCTTTTTATTACGTCATGGCCTCTGATCTGTTTAACTTCCGCACCAGCTATCCACAAGCATCCGCTTTGAAAAAGCATTACCCAAAACCGTCCGTTTTATTTAACATTTAAGTCCAATTTAAAAGGGATTTCCTTTGAAAATCAATTACGGGAAATCTTATTAGGCTCTTATAATGTCATGGATACGAACCGGCGGATTGACAATGCCGTCCAATTACTCTATTCATTGTACATTAGGGAGCTATGCAAGGGAGATTACATCTTATAGAAATACGAGTAGTTTGAAGACATTGTGCCTTGTAAATGGGATTACCTTAATTATATTTGTCGTTCAATGATTAAAGCGAAGAATAGATCCCAACTCTTTCATTGAAATTGGTAAAAGACATGTTCAATTGAAGCTCTGAATTAAATGGTAAATTGGAATCTGTAGAATTTAAAAAAATAAAAGAGATTTTCGTGAATTAGATGTTCTCGTAAAACGCTTGGGTGAGGCACAGATCTGAAGAAAGCTTAAATAAAAAAGTCAGCAAGATTAAATAAGTTAAAAAAAAAATAAGGGACGATGCCATTTTTAGGTCCACATTCATATGTAGGTATACTATATTGTTACTTTGATAGATATTTTCAAGCTGAATAAAAGTTATAGCACCAAGTTCATAATTTGATTTCGTTTTGTGGTTTACCATGGTAATTTTGCCAATTTATTTGCTGCGTACTACCAGTATTCAGACTTAGAATAGTAAATATGTTACTTATAGGTCGATTTGCCCTTTTGGTTCAATTTGTATGCGTACTAACTTTTGTCCAATTGAAAATAGCTATCCAATTAACACACATCGGTATTGGAAGGCGGACCCAGACTTCATAGAAACTGGCATCCTCGTTTGACGACAGTAAAATAGAATGAAACATCAAAAACTAACCCCACATTTTCTTTCATCCTCAAAAACTGGAACACACAACTTTTACATACACGGAATTTTCATTGGATCTCTACAGTTTATTCTGGCACACGTAATCTATCGAAAGTGAATAAAAATCATGTTGTGTCACCACGAACTATCGATAGAAACCACAACGTTTTACATTTTTATTGAAGCTTAAAAACTGCATAGCCGCAGGTCGGGGTACTCACCCATTGGGTGGAAAGACCGGAGTCCATTTACATTTTGCTCGATACATTTACATATACTTTTCCCTCGCCTCCCATAGGAGTGCAGTCGTAAAATGCAGGAACAACACTACGAATGCTGTTGCATAATTGAAGCTTTGTATTGTATTAACTACTTGTAGTGCTTGTGTATAGAACCGGTGTTCAGATCTCTCTATCTGGCTGGTAGCCTGGTAGTTGTTTGTTTTTATCACTGGCGTTTGCATAATGACGTGAATTTATTTGGAGTTAGCATTGCGGGTGGTGAGTTTACTGAGCTTAGTAGTCGTATGAGGCGGCTAATGGTTTATACTAGGGGCATAACATATAATGTATATCCTACAGATATGGATATACCTAGATAACGCAACGCAAGCATCACGATCTGTATGGAAACCAAGCGTGACATTTTTTGAATACCTATTATGGCGTCACAAGCACTATTTGTGATGAGAAATTCAAATCGATTCAAAGACGCCCCCGCGTACGGCGTCCCCCTCGCTCCAACCATTTTTTATATTTTTAACTGATGTCCGACTAGCGCTGTATACCGATAAGAAACTGACCGCGAAAGGGACCACTTACGATTTTTGTACGTAATCTAGGCATGTGAAGTAGTTGCTCTTGCGTTATCTAGGTATATCTATATCTGTGGTATATCCTATGTGCAGGAAACATCATACTAGCATTAGTATGAGCAAAGAGAGCTTTCAAATTGTCAGCTAAACACAGTGTATACAATGCATACACCGTGTATGCAATGTATTGCAATGCATACACTGTGTTTGCAGACTTTTTTTTCACTTTGTTTGGTTTGTATGCAATAAGGGTGGCTATAGCCCGAACTACGGATATTGTGTAGTGAAACCATGCCACAACCGAGTCGAGTCGGTGTATCGATATTTATGTACTACGCACTAGATTAGGCGTTTTCTACAGTCACTTTACTTGACTTACGTGATATGCAAGCCATACACTTATACATTGATAACATTAGTACCTACAGTTTTGACGTTCACGCAGTGTGAGAACTTTATACTTAAGTTTTAAGTTTTGTTTGATTTTTTTTAAATTCATTTATTTGCAAACTTGACAGCTTATTAATTTAGTTACATGAGTTGAGAATACACATCACACTATCAATGCACAGCCCAATGCATTTATTTACATACATTTCATGAAAGAATGCTAGCGTAGAAAAGTGAAAAAGTGACTACACACGCTGCACAGTGATAACGAGATGATGACAATTATCACTTAAGCCAATTACAGCCAATGCCAATGAAACGCTGCAATGGACTTTTGTACTAACTTTTCAGTATTTGGACAAATAATTTCTATGAACGTGTTTGTATATCGCTAGTATACAAGTCGATGATTCGATGAGTATCATCTACGCGTATTTTCTGTAAATAAGTCTGAGTTTGAACTTTTCTATGCCAATGTTAGACAACATCCAGATCAGATTATGTTTAGCTAAACCATTGTCAAATACTAAAAGCCTTGTCTGATCCAATCCCTGGATCACACATAACGCATTAATCCCTGTATAATCCACGGCCACATTACACAGTTATCATAGCTGCGACCGCCACACGTATCTGTGACGTCACACTTCGCCGCAGCCGCACACGGTGTTGGCGTGTTTGCGTTTCACACGATGATCGGATTAATGTCGACGGCTCCCGGCCTATTTTCCCGCGGCCTACGCGATCTGTTTTAAAAAGGATTACGATCGGCTCTGGTTCATTGTCGGCGTTATCCTGAGGCTGGCTTTATCATATTATTTGCTCATTTGGATGATATGTGAGAATATGATTATGGGAGATAATGTTTTTGTATGGGATGGGATGATGTCGGGTCTGTATAAGGATCCTCTTCATTTTTTGTCCAATGCGTAATGGTCGTTTCAGTTGAGGACAGTTTTGTAATATAGGGTACTAGTTCTTGTTGCCATCGCTCGACGATGTAGGAATAGGTCCCGCGGTACTAGTTGTTTAGTACCGCGGGACCTATTCCTACATCCATTCTGGGAATGTTGTCTTAATCAAATATTAATTGACAATATGACTAACTACAGGGCTTTCATTTACAACATAACATACGTTTATGCTGTGCTTCTCATCGGTATGACCACTGCCCAACAGGTTCGACGTCCCCAAAATATCTGTCGACATGCTGGGTAGATTGTAAGAAGGCATATGACTCTGTTCCTCATACATAGCTCATGAGGATACTAGAGTTGTGTAAGATTGATACATCACTACGCACCTTCCTGACCTCGTGTATTGTCATACAAGTACATTCTCTTCACATAAATTCATTGTCTCCAATGGAGTACGGTTCTTCGCTATTCAGGAAGTTAACATATCCTGTGCAATAACAAACCTATAAAGATCGAGCGTGGTATATTACAGGATGATAGTTTGAGTCGGATTTGGTTTGAGCATAGCATAGCATAGGCCCTATAATGTTCCCATTGCTGAGACTCAGGCCTCATTGCTGAGACTCAGGTTCGACGTGCCCTAAAGGATCTGTCGACATGCTGGATAGATTGTAAGAAGGCATATGACTCTGTTCCTCATACATGGCTCATGAGGATGCTAGAGTTGTATAAAATTGATACATCACTGACCAGGAAGGTCAGTGGTGACGTCGTGTATGAGTCAATGGAGTACCGTACTTTTATTCAGGATGTTGACATATCCTGTAGAATAGCAAACCTATAAGGATCGAGCGTGGTATATTATAGGATGATAGTTTGAGTCCGATTTGGTGATACAGGATGATAGTTTGAGACTCAGGCCTCCTCTCCAGGAGAAGTTAAAGGCCTTAATCCTTACCAAGCCCTAAATTCTCTCCTTGCACTGTTGGAGAACTCAGGTCAGTCTAAACTATTGGATGATAAAACTGCAGAAGGCAAATCGTTTCCGTCCGTCGCTGTACTCGGTATAAAGAACGAGGTGAAATGCTTAGTCCGACCTTCAGAGACCATAAACTGTAACAAGCAATTGATTAATAGAATAAGAGTAAACCATTTTAAGGTGCCCTTCTTCAGCCTTCTTCGCCTGTCGTCAACGTCGTGCATGGTTTTAAACCTTGTTGCTTAATTTTACGCAATCCAAAGTAGTCTTTGATGCAAAAGTGATGCAAAAAGAGAGACAAAACACCTAAAAAGTCTGTTGGCATTCGGAAATTCTACGATTTACTCGAATGTTTCACAAAACTTGTTCCAGGAAATACGTGTTTTTACTAAACCTTAAATTTTTGAAAAAACATGACATCATTTAGAATCTCGATTAAATGCGAAAGGTTTCTTAGTAGTAGGAAATTCAAAGTTCACGTAAAATAGCAGATTTTCAGAGGTCTTTACTGGATTAAGTAGTAAGTACTCTTACACAAAATTATTTTCTATAGAAGCCTAGATAATATCCACAATATATTTGAATATCCAAAATATCTGAGGAAAGATGTGTAATGTATATATATAAAAGGAGAAACTGACTGACAGACATATCAACGCACAGCCGAAACTACTCGGCCTAGGAGCGTGAAATTTTGCACAAGGCTTTTATAACGTAGGCGAACACTAAGAAAAGAAGAAGTTTAGAGTTTAAAAAAAAAATTCAAAATTCAGCTCCTAAAGGGAAGTAATGGGGTCTAAAGTTTGTATGGAAAACCATACTTTAATGCGAGTCAAGCCGCTGGCAGAAGGCTAGTAACAGCATAATCACATAAGAGCGGTTTTTTTTATTTTTTTTTATTTAATTTTATTTAGGGTTTTTGGTTAAAACTAACATATCAAACCCATTGTTCCTTATAACTATTAACACATAATACTTATCCTAGCGTGTTTATAAATAATTACGAGGGTCGGTGCTGGGTCTGCGGCACTAGTAAGTAAAACGCTTGTGCTATTTCTGATGCAGGCTCACTTAAAACAATCTGTATGATACCTACATTCATTTCTGCAATGCCATACTTTCTCAGCAACGACTCCCGTTCTACCTTATTCCGGACACACTCCATCAGCAAATGTTGCACATCCTCAATCGTTCCACAAGTCGGACAATTCGGTGTGTCAGCTTTTCTCATTAGATGTGCAAACTTTGCCGATGGATAGTGTCCCGAACGAAGTCTAAAAGCTAATTTTAACATAGACCTATTTAGTGTAGTGATCACAAACCAAGGCACTCGAGGAGGCTACATAAGAGCGGTTGTATGAAAATGTACTTCGGGAAGGCCGCTCTTAACAATCGATTCAGAGATAAGAAGAAGTATGGTTTTCCCATACAATCATAACCAGAGTATAAGGCATTAACACAACACGTTCCATTCGATTCATGGGCACGCAATGCAAACATTTTCCGATTGTACTGAACGAATCAAAACGATGGCAAAACCTTTAGACAAAGGGTCCCGTAACGATGGATTCGCGTGGCGGTTTTTGTCTTCAATGAATGCAAACTGTATGCCGTACTAAGAATATTAGAATTGCCTTGCACTAGAACAATTACTGGCTGGTATGATTGTGATTTATTTATGACTTTAATCTCTCATGAGATAAAAAAAAAACACATTTTTTATGGTGGGTAAAAGTCATACAATTATAAATTCATCACCTGTTCTTTTATTTGTCGTTGTAGTTTGTGTTCAATATAGAATATATGAATCTCGGCCTTGGGCAGAACGGGTAACAGTGTCAGAGCACGTACTTTTGTAGAAACATCTATAAGCCGAACCTAAAATGATTAGAGTTCTCCGAGCGATAAGAACATAATGATAGTAGGTACCTACAACAGTTGTTACCCAAACCAAACATAACCGTCTGGTCTAAGAATCCTCCCCATTCAACGAAGGTATGTGACACCCCTAAACATTGTACCCACTATTTAATTTTCCAAGATACAGTTCATACAACAACAAAATCCCGGAAAATCCTCTTTACGGCAGCATTTCAATAACACTAGGTTCATATTAGTTCCAGTTGAACTGGATTAAGATCTGGGCAAGTTTGCGGATCATCCGTATCGACCGGTATTGAGGCGGAACTTATCCCAACTCCGGTATTCCGATGTTACTGAGTTATGACACAAGAATGCTTTTATCTCAGAGTGTGCTCACGAATATCGCCAATTTTCACTCGCTAAAGAGAGTGTAAAACTGGTGGAATGAAAATAAGGCACGGTGTACACAGACTAGGTATAGGTGTCTTGAGGTAGTTAGTAAAATAATAATTTTGAAAGGAAAATTTAATTATATTTTATTTGAAATAAAAACTATTATTAAATAAATGCTATTACAGCATAAATGAATATCTGAATGACAAATGTATACAGCTTGAATAATATTAAATAAAAATAATAATAAAGATTTAAATGTAATGTAATAAATGATTAATATAGCTATTAATTTGAATAGTAAAGATTATCATCAAATGTTAAATGACATTGTATATAGAATAAGTTTTTTTAGTCTATAAGTGTCTATCCATCATAACATTGTCTTTTAATGTGCTAAACAGACAGGGTCAATTGTGTCAAATAAATTTTATCTACCATCTATACATGTACATTGTGGAATGCAATAAATATTTGAGTATTAAGTAATTTCACAAATAAAAAAATTCATTTCTATTCTCTTAATTATGTTCAGTAACATATATATGAATGTTATATGGTAAGTACTGGAATTCTTGGAACACATTGCCAGAAATATGGCCACAATCTTGAACAGCTCATCATGGTTCATGACTAGCTAGGTTAATAGCAAACGAACTCCGTATTTAATCGATGTATCCTAGCCGTATTTGAGCTCATTAGAATTGTCATGAGATGCATTTTGGCTATAAGGTACTTCCGAACTAATCAGATGATGGAGTCGGAAGGTGGAAGAGAGACACGGGAACTTCATAATAAAACGATGTATACATTATACGTTTGTCAATGTTTGGTTTGGGTTCATTGCAACTTTCATGTGACATTGATGCTCCGGTTATAAGAGTATCGCAACTAAAAAAGGAGGCGAAAAAAGTTTTTTCAAAGAAAAGCCACTTCACTAAAAAAATTTAAGTTTACTTTCAGAAGTCGGTGTTTAATAAAAAAAAATCAAATCACACCGAGAAACACCGACTTTCAAAATTTAAGTCATTTTAATATTTTTTATATTTTTTTATTTTGTAATAAGTTTTTTAGTTTAACATCGGTATAAAAACCAAAAAGTGTGACTTTTGCTATAAAACACAACCGACTTAAATTTAAGAAAAAATCACTAAACGAGTAAAATAACTTTTTATTATGGAAATGCTCGCGTTTCATCACTGCCGCGGCCGAGTAGTTTCTGTAAGTCGGTCCGATTTCTATCTTTGTGGGATAATTTAATTATTGTTTTCTTTGAATGTATTATTAAAAGTGTTATTTACGCGGTAAAACAAATAGATGAAACAAAATAAAATCTTTATGATAGCGCCATCTGTATTCCAAACCCGTAACTGCTTTTCTCTCGCAGCCAGCAACATTCATCAACATTAGCCGGAGAACTCGCGGAGGGAAAAAATAGAACTCAAAGCTTCAACGGTTTGAAAATAGGTGGCGCTTATACCAAGTTACCATTATATTAAAAGTTCACTAGATGGCGATACTATATTATTTATTTTTTTATTAAAACTTTATACACAAAAGACTGTACAAAGGCAGACTTAATGCCTTATGCATTTTCTACCAGTCGACTTTAGGATGGTGCAGAAACATAACATGGTAGGTGCAACTTAAAAAGATAAGTAGACAAAATTTAGAGAAACAAAATAAATAAAAAGAAAATAATATAATAATGTTTATTTTAATTTGAAATTTTTAACATAACAGTAGTTAGGTTTGGTGTAAATATTTATTTTAGTTAAGTTTATATTTAAGATTTTATTTTATATGTTATATAATAATTAATTATTAATAATATAATATAAATAATATTCGAACAGTGATTATTTTTAGGATATCACCATTTAATTTATTACTAGATCGCACGTAGGTACTAATGGATTACGCTGCTAAACACAGGCTGTAAACCTACCTGCACTTATATTAATAGAGGACACTATAATAATTGAAAAGTAAGTACCTAACCTAATCATAAGCAATTTTTCCTACTTAGGTACCTCTTTAAAGTAGGTGCCTAGATACCTAAAGAAGATTGGCAAGACTCCATGTACTTTGAGTGTCGCCTTTATACTTCGCAAGCATTATTGAAAACACCCGAAAGAGATGGATCTAAGGTCTAATAACATAAAGTGTAATCATAGCATATTTTTTTGGTGTGGGATTTAGACAGAAAATCGTTTTAAAGATTTACCTTTTAGGTTAGGTTATGTGTTGTGAAATGTGCATTGATAAGGCTAATTATTGAGCAGATTAATTCGTTTTAGAATACAATGTACATATGTATTATAAGTAGGGTCGAGTGGTCAACAATGAACCAGCGGTACAGAGTGAATCATGTAAATAATTCAGAAATGTGACGTTGCCGTTTTGTGCAAACTGCATTAAGTAAGTGCCTTTGAGGCCCCCTTTCGCCTTATCCAAACGTCAGGGAGCTAGCGGCGCAGGTAACCGTGCGTGCCCGTGTTTTGTGTTTTTGTACCGAAAATGTCATGAAACTAACGTAAGTAAAATTTCGTCTCATTTTATTTTTGTAAACAGTAGCTAAATGTCAGTTGTCTAAATGATTTCGTTGTTTTTTGCGCTTTAACATAAGATAGTTTCGTTAAAAACCTCATGTTTGTGCATGTGGTTATTTGACCTCAAAGTTTATAAGTATGGGGTGGTACAAAATGAACCACTTTGAGAGAGTACACAATGAACCAGTGATTAATTGAGTACTACCCTTAGTAGATTGAGTATTAACTCAGAAAATTTACTTTTTTGAAAGTACCTACTTAGTTATTTCACAAAATTAAAAATCTAAATTTCAGGATGGCCGAACAAATTAGATCTGGTTAGGAAAAAAGGATCCCATCTACCTGAAGCAATGAAGGCTGCTCTCGATTTACACAAATATCAAAATAATATAATTAATGATTAAGAATATTATATTTTAAATGTTATTTCTATTTACTTACGAACTTGTAGTCAATATATTATACCGACGTAAAACCCTAATTGTTGAATCCTAAGAAACTAATGTTGATTTAATCAATATTTACGATTTTAAGTACCTCTTTTAGAAAAAAAATACTTTTTGATTGTTACCTACTACAAATAAATAGGTACTTTAAATAAATTTGAGAGTTTTATTTAACAACATTATTATTATCCAATCATTTTAATGCTTTGATTATTGACATGGTTCATTGTATGCACCCACGGTTCACTGTGTACTAACCCCCGGTTCATGGAGTACCACTGAGTGTACACAGTGAATCATTTCTCAATAATTAAAAAAAATAAAAAATGTTAGTGGCTATTGAACTATAACAAAAATAAAGTACTACATAATGTAGCCAGTTAAATTATCTACAAATATAAGTAAAAAGTATGTAGTTAAGGCCCATAGGGGTACATTTACAGCTCTTGAAAATTTAGGTGGTTCATTGTCGACCATCTCACCCTATCCTAACGCTTTTCCTTTGATGCGAAATATAATTATATGATGTAGGTACGTGTAAGGAGGTTGTTACCCTACATCAAAAGGTTATTCTTGGATGTTGCTGCAAGTTGTTTGCCATTTCTATGCAATAAATAATATACTTAGGCTTCTCTTAGAGCACGGTATTCATTCATAATATAGGTATCTACATAGCAATGTAAACCTAAGTCAAGCAATACAGTAGGCAGGTAAGGTTTAAGGAGTGGCGGGAAAGCCCTCGCATGTCCTCACCAGACATGGTAAGTTCGGGAGATTCCTGCAGAAAAACGCCCGTTTGTCACTATAGTGTGGATTGCCTGGAGAACATGGTGGAGCCTACGGCAGGGGTCCTAATTGGGCAGATCACCACCGAGTCCTCATGGGGGCGCTCGGTGGCACCATTTCTCGAGCCGACTCTTGCCGGAGCAAGGAGGAGTGGCAGGTGGTCGCCTCCTTATGCGAAACAATAATACTAGCAAAGGAGGTAACCGTACTCGCGACGAAATGGTCCTCGCACCACAGCCGTCGGGACTCGGATCCCGCCCGGACCAAGTCCAAGCCGTCGACGGCGCGTAATATTCCACGCGCACTTCAAGGAGATGTCTTCTACCATAGGCGCCAAGCAGGATCGAATCCTACTGGGGCCATGAGAGATCTTTGAGGCATTGGAACAATGGCAAAGAAGAAGCAGGAGTGGGTTTTTAAAAGTCTGACGACACTCCGCTCCACCCAAAGGACGGGAGATATCATTTAGATGATTTTCCCACCAAAAAAAAAGGTAGGTAAAGGTTATTTTATAAAATGAAACAAATACGTTATTCACAAACATTTATTAGCTATAGCAATCAACTATCTAGCCTGAGTAAAACTTGGTCAAGGAACTGTGCAGGTGGTTGGGCAGTGTAATGTATTGCTGCTGTGGTATTTCCTGGTTTCCAGATAGTTGCACTGGACTTTCTTCTGGAATTTCAGATAAAACCTGGTGGTTTGCAAGCTTCCAACAGGTGTGGCTCACATAATCGGTGTCCACAATCTGAAAATAAAATATTTACAATTTATTTCTTATTGATTTAACTTACTAAAACTGTAAAAAAAATATGATTATAATAGTATGTAACTAACGTTTCTAGGATATGTCCACAGCCTAATAACTCTTATAAAATGTTCACTTTCTGAAGACAGTTTTCTGTAGACAGCAGCTGTATGTCACAATTCACAGGCTTTGGTGTGGGGATGTAGTCCTCGGATGCACCACTGTTAAGTTGGGCATTTTGGCCATTAGAGCTGCAACACAATATTCTTTGAGCTCGTAGCCAACATGGTCCACATGCTTCATCAGTAGGAGTCAGCTAAAACAATAATTAAAACATTCAATATTTGTAATAACAGATATAATAAGAAAATATTTTTATAATGACAAAAAAATATATATTTACTTGACGGTGCTGTATCCACTGTGAAATGATTGCAGCAAGTTGTTGTTCTCCATCAGTACTGTTTTCACTCAGTACTAAGCGACTTCTGCTTCTTAGAATGGAACGGCCACATCCAACGCAAACATTATTATGTTCAACTTGTCTGTCAGGTGCAACTTAGCTAGTTGCATATCTTGCTAATTCCCAACAAGCCTGGCATACGAAGTCAGCATCAGTTGTCTGCAAGCAACATAAATCATGAACTACACAGAAGTCAAACACATCAATGTATTTTTAATTTCAATTGTGTCCAGTTATACAGACAGTGAAATATCATAAAAAAAACATTTATGTCATACTCAGTGGAATTCATACAAATCATATTGTTATAGAATAAACAATTAACCATTTACTTCAGTATGTTAATTACATATATATTAACTAGTATAGTTGAGAAAATCTTGTCTTAGAAAAATAGATGATAATACATAGCCTATCATTATAAGCAGATAAAATATTTTACTATAATTATCATAAGTTAACAGAGTAAGAAAGGTTTAATCACACTCTTACAAAGCAGAATGACTTGTGTATCTTTTTTTTCACTTGTCTTTACTTATATGATCTTGAAGCAGTTGAAAGTCGTGCAAAACCAATAGGTAGTGCCTCATCAACTATTATACTCGCAAATCTTCAGTAACAGTAGACTTTATTTTAAAAATGACCTGAATATTTTTACTCACCTCCCTTGGATAAGTCCATAACCTTATAAGGTCTTCATTTTCATTTGAAAGACGATGACAAGGTCTTGTTATACGAAGTTCGCAGCACACCGAACATTAAAACGAGACATGTTTATAATAACTAATAGAGTCCTGTCTCAAAAAAGTGTTAAATATCACAAGTACTCGACACGCAGGAACTCGAAAGCTCAACTGAACTCTGAATAAACAATGCAAGTAAACACTAATGAGTTGAAAAATAAACAAATAACAGACGCCAAACGGATACTGTCAACGACTGTGACAGATCATAGGATGACAGCTGTTAGAAATGCAACTGTTTAATGTTGCCAGGTATAAACTGTAAAAACTAATAAAATCATTATGTTGATTTGTTTAATTACTTAAGAATAGTTTATAGATAAGATTGGAATATTTTAATTGTATTCATGTCTATTACTATAAAAAGAAAATGTGTTCATAATATTAGTTTAAGACGAATGTTAGTTTTTAAACGTACAGCCAACATTAATATTCTACTAATGAGTATTATTCTACTAAAACTGGTAATGAATTCTTCAACACTTCTGTTTTCCGTTTAGTTATTGCTACTTTTACTACTGATTTAACAAAATATTAATATTTATGTTTTCTCTCTTTTCCCATACAATAAAAAAAAACTTTAATCAGAAAAATAAACTACTCTACTTGATCTATAAAATACATAATTTTTGGTTAATGCTCCTTTCTCAAATAAAGCGACACTGACGATGCCGATGTTCTTTACTGCAATAACTGTTTTAAATATTTACAGTAGTAACAAAGTGACTGTAATAAATAATGTTTTCTCATATTATAATTCTATCAATGCCGGGTAAAATATTTCATTTCCAATTCAGTTATCGACAGGGGTTAATTGGTTCACAGCGATGGCACGTCACTCGCAATTTATTGAAACATGAAACGGTAAAAGCAATAAAATTCAGATTCTAATTCTCGGAAAATGTTTTAGAATCCTGTCACGTCCTTTGAGCGAATGGACTTCCATTATGAGATGTCCTTGAAGGGCTCGTGGGCACTGATCAGACCGTTCCATTCCATTGAATGAAATCCGTCCGAATGTGGTCCATAGAATGGCAAGTAAGTTGAATATATTTGCTATAATTACGCGCAGCCCTCCACTTTGATTAAGACTTGAAAATTGGGAAATGCGCATTCGAGGTCCACCGACAATGGTTCAACTTGTGTGAAGAGAACTAAGTATAATCGATTTTCGGGTACCTATCAAACGAAGTAGGGAACTGCGCGTAATCATACCAAATGCCCCGCCACAAACCGGTCATAAACCGCTACTGTGATAAAGCCCTTAGAGTCTACGGAAATTAGTATGGAGTAGAAACAGGCAGAAAACAGAGTTGAGGGTACCAGGCCACGAGGAAGATCGCCTAAGGGGTGGACTGATCAAATAAAAGCTTCAGTATCTCATCATCGCTGAATGAATGCATTAAGAGGACGGCCATCAGAGAGGAGTGGTGCGTTTTGTAAAACCACCAACACCTGAGGACCACGACCAGAGTGGTCAAGAGTGATACCGACAAAGAAGAAGAAGAAACAGGCAAAATTACGCAATCCGTGCAAGACCCTATCACCAAATCATCTAATCACACCTTTAAAAAAGACCTTATCACTAAAGACTTCCCTGTCCATCCGTTTGTCTATCTGTCATGAACCGTAGTAGGTACAGTTAGCCAGAATTAAAAACAGGCAAAATCACTCAATTCTTTGCTCGGCTTTACTGGCTCCAAACTTGACAAAACGGGGTTTTACAACTCGACTGATATCCAATGAGAGCTGTACTCCTATCTTGAACATGACTCATGTTGGAAAGCCCCACTTTCCGATACACCTGCACGTTAAGGGACCTTTCATGAGGTCCGCTAACGTGCAGGTGCGCTAATAAAACTGTAATTAACTTGATTATAAATATCTAAGAAGTTGTCCATCGACAAGAAGAAATGAAAAGCCCAGTCTGATCTGAGCCAATCTAAACTTAGGATATCTGATCATTGTACGGGATTTTTCGAAAGAGTTACCGTGGTCCTGAAACGCAATGGGCAACTGAAGCGACACAGATAAGTTTTTATTATTATTGTGATGAGCCTGTTGTGTCCCACCGCAGAGGAAAAGCCTCCTTTCCACTCCTCTACTCTTTTCAATCTTGAGTCACTTCTAAATCTTTTTCAGGGCCGCGGTAGGCCCCGGCTTCTGCTTTTCTTGATCCAATCATTGGTTGCCTTCTCCCAATTTCGTTGTGACATGCGGCAGATGTGGCCTTTCCAGTCCCATTTTATCGCGAGAGAAATTATGTAATGAATTTCCAGCTCTAAAATAAGGTTATCGATTCGTCTATTTACCTAATGGATAATAACATCCAGGGACGCTCGCTCTGCGTTAAAAACGTACTAATCTGTTAAGTCTCTGAAGAAAATACAAAATGTGACTGGAAAAAGACGAGACTCATAAATTACACGAACGAACAGTGTCGCTATCCATCAGATAAATAGGCAGGTTGCCCTTGACCCTGCTTTAAATACCCACTATGCGGATATCTTGCAGAACATTTGAACATAAAATGTACAGTCGTGCTCATTCCCACACACACAGAAACGCGAGGCCATGTTGAAATGGAAAACATTAGCTAATACACAATGGACCCCATAACGACTAATTACTTTTGTATTACACAATGTAAGTCAAATTACTCACCTAGTTTGTAATGAAGTGGCTTTCAACTATTTTCACAATAAGCAAGAGTTTTTGAAATGAGTAAAAAGTAAATTGAACCTAGAGCAGTGATGGCCGAGTGGTAAATGCCCCGACTTACAACTTGTAGGTCGCGGGTTCAAACACAGTCAGGCGTAATTTATTTCATCATCACTGCTCTCAAAACTGTGAAGGAAAACATCGTGAGGAAACGTGCATGCAGCATGTCTTAGAACCAAAAATTCGAAGACATGTGAGATCCACCAATCCGCTCTGGGCCCGCTTGGTAGATTATGGGCCGTCCCTCTCCTAGAGAAGAGGCCTATAATGATAAATTCAACCTTGGGTAAAATGTCATTGATTTAAGAAGCTAGAAATAAAAGGTTTCATTATTTTAAGACAACGATTAACCCGATTAACCTTTCAATCAATCAATAAGTTTTTTATCCTGAACTTTTAAGATTGCTTTCTTAAATATTACCTCCTGTATTATAATATCTCCTGCAGCATCTTCTATTATTTTTCAATACACTTACTCGAAAACTGCCTCTTATCGCACTCCTATTAGGTTCAATATAGCATCTATATCACCCAAGTGCTTTTTTGAGTTTATCACAACAAGGGCTTTTTTATTCCTTCCTTATCGTCACGGTCACGGGTGATTATTTTGTTTTACTTAGTTTATCGAATCAGGCGCGATGCGTCCCCCAGAGTCGCTGGACGACCCCACGAAATTAGAAATTGACCAGAGCAGATTTGAACGTTCTACTTATATATTTCTTAAATTTCTACTGTATGTTTGAGATACGATTAAAAATTTTTTCTTTCTTTCTTTATTTCACAAGTCGTAAGTGTATTGAAAAACGTCGTTTGACACACGTGCAGATTTGTCATTGCAGCCCTCGGCTCCATAACACACTCGCCTGCGGCTCGTGCGAATTTCGCCTCGGTCGCAATGACAAACTTCCTGCACTTGTATCAAAATGTACTATTTCAATACACTTACTCGAAAATTGCCACTTATCGCACTATAATTAGGTTCGACATAACATGTATATCACCCGCGTGCTTTTGTTTCATTTATCATACCAAGGGCTTTTTTTTCCTCCTTATCGTCACGGTCAAGCGTAATTATTTATTTTTTTTAAAGCAAAGAGGTGCAGATTTTTGAGGTTTTAAAATTTAAATCGTGTTTTTAACAGAATATAATAATTAAACATGATTATTTATGCAATAATTTGTTATTAACAACAAATTAATATTTATCTGTGTTCTATATTCAAAAATATTTGAATTTCTATTCTTAATATTTAGTAGGATGTATAACGGTTTGATGTCTTTGCTTCTTTTTCATCCTGCAAAGGATAAGCGCGGGAAAAAGTGTATTACTTAATAGTCATAATATGTAACTTAATTAATGGTAGTTGTGAAAAACATGTTGAATGTAAGTTATAAGTGATTTCTTTAGACATTAAGCCGCTGCCGTCAGATATTGTGCTTTACTATAGTTTGCTGCAATCTAAATCTAAAATGTACGGCAACTTTGGAAATTTTTCTTCAGTAAGAAATTAACAAAAATGCGTCGTAATTTTCAAAGAAAGTAAGTGTATTATAAGTGTAATGTGTTCGTAAGTGTATTGAAAAACGTCGTTTGACACACGTGCAGATTTGTCATTGCAGCCCTCGGCTCCATAACACACTCGCCTACGGCTCGTGCGAATTTCGCCTCAGTCGCAATGACAAACTTCCTGCACTTGTATCAAAATGTACTATTTTGTGTCTAACAATTTTCCTCCTGATGGGACCGGCTATTATTTATTACTATAGATAAACACGTTTGACCACTGACTCAGCGGATAGCAAGCGATGATGTAGCCGTCGATAGAGCACGCTTGCCTATAAGTAGCGTATTGGCTCTCGAGGTTATAGCTATCCGAACTAAAAGCTACCACACATTGGGCTTTTTGTGTGAAAAATCGCTTGGGCGGGGCGGGAGATAGTGTCAGACTTCCACTAACTAAACGACCCTCCATTCCTTCTTGCCTTAGTTCCAGGGCCCCGGTGTTCCTTTGTGTTGGTGTGGCTTTGACTCAGTCCGGACGGTTACCAGCGAGCTACCCATTGGTCGCCGTCCGCAAGCCCACGCCTACGATGACATTGGGATACTAGTGGCGACCGCCATACATTATCTTGTGCCCCAGACGCGGCCCCAAACAAACGCTTGGTGTGCGCCGATTCTATACAAAATCTATACGCGAAACGCGTCCGCAACTTGTGCCGGCCACAAGTCGTTCTAATGTGTTTGCCTCTAGTGGCTCAATGTGCGGGGTTTATACCTATATCTCGCCGGCGTCGATCGACGGCAACTGTAACTTACAATAAGTTAAATAGGTGCTTACGCTCTTGGTCGCCTGATGATATGCCTATGTTTTGGTCGCCGAAGGACCAGTCAAGAGTGTGTAATAACTCTTGAAGAGCTATTTTGCGTGCTCAATAGCTCGAAGTGACACAAATAAATCGATGGACACAACATTAAAATGAATGCCATACTTAATGAAACCTTATGGCGGCTTCAGATTAGAGCCGTGAAGCTCCGTAAACAGGCGTGAACATGAATGTGGACGGTTTTCACGTGGTATTTGCGGGTTATTACTAGTGTAGTTTATTCATGGCTTGAATTGGCGCGTGAATTCACGGCATTAATAAGTATGGAGCTGCCATTACGGTGAATAAGACCGCTATTTGTAAACATAAGCTCATACCATAGACGCTTGTACACACACAGCAACATAATTGCAGTAGATGAGAACCATGAGATATGCTGCGGTTGACCATAAATTGCATCATCCTATTTACTGGAGAAAACAATATTAATGTATTAAAATTACTTCACAGAGTCATTACTTTATAAATTGGAAGCCTAAACCAACAAACCGATTTACAGTGTAACCACAAATCGTAGAGCGAAATGGAAAACCTACCGCGCGCCTCAAGGAGTTGTCAGCAACCGTAGGGACCCTGCAGAAGGGTCGAAGCCAATTAGGGCCAAGGGTTTGTGTCTGAAAGGATGGCTCTGATCCTGATATGTATGGCAATGCAGGAACGGAGTAAGTTGTTTAGTCAGTAAGAGTCTGACACTGTTTCCCGCTCCACCCAAGGGCAGGATTAGTCATTGGATGATTTTTAACTACCATACAAAAATGGAAAACCTAGAAAGAGTATATCAATGGCAGAAAAAATAACAATTGTACTTCTCAAATATTTACCAAATAAAAGGAAAACGATGTAACAAAATATACTTCTATATTACGATAAACGATACGTTCTTATTTGTAGATATCGAAAAAATCTTTTCGTAAAAACTCAAACGTAACTTTGTACCTGGCCTGCGGATACAATCGCTCTTTATCGAGAAACGCTTTACAATATTCCTACTCCAGATACATACTAATACTAAATAAAATTCTGTATAAGTTTCGTCTCTTTTTATATGGGAAAGACAAAGATTAATTGATATGAGCAAAACAAAGATTTATCTCCAATTTTTTTTTTCATGAACTTGCTTTTGTTCCAACCCCAATGCAGACGCGGACTTGCTGACGGTGAGCAATGGATAACTTTCCGTCCGACCGTCTAGACCGAGCCCAAAGTCGTCGCGTGCCTTAAGAGCGGTCAACCCGACGTACATTTTCGTACAACTGCTTTTACGTAATTATAATATTATTAGATTAATTACACATAATTCTTCAGCAATTTTGGATACATACACCGTTAAATCTTGATCGTTTTAATCCCTTGGAGGATCGATTCAGTACATGAAACACTATCGATTGGTAAAGTTAGAATAAAAAACAAAGTACTTTTTTTTTAAACTCGAATTAATTTACGCATGTTCTAAATTGATTTCTTTAAGTAAACGTCAGCTGGGCGAGTTCAATGACCTGTAGGTAGTTAGTACGCAACGACCGACAACTACCTACAAGGTCAATGACTCGTTTACTTAAAGAAATTAATTTCGTAAATGCGTATATCAATAAGAGATTTAGAAAAAAAGTACTTTATTTTTTTATTTTATCTTCACAAATCGATAGTGTTTCATGTACTGGATCGACCCTCTTCGGGATTAAAACGACTAAAATTAAACGGTGTATGCCTATACACCGTTAAATTTTACGTGAACTTTGACTCTCCATAATGTACTCCTATATTAAAAATATAAAAAGTACCTTTATAGAAGCTTAGCGCATAATATAATCGAAATTCTAAATGTGGTTATTTTTTTTTTCAAAAATCCTTTAGTGTTCAATAAAAACAGGTATTTATGGAACAAGTTTCGTAAAACATTCGAGTAAATCGTAGAATTACTGAATGCCAATAGAGTTTTCAGGTGTTATCTCTCTTTTTTGACATTACTTTTGCATCAAGCATCACATTGGATTGCTTTAGATGAAGCAACAAGCTTTTAAACATGAATGAAGAAGCAACAGGAATGGATTTTTGTCAATAAAAGTCTGACAAGCCGATCTCCTCGCTCCGCCCGAGGGCGGGACATGTCAATGGATGATTTCCCACCTAAGAAAACCAAAAGCTTCTGTTAATGGCTTCATCCCCATGATGGTAGAAAATTAAGACACAAACACATTCCATCAGCACATACGTGTACATTTTTTTCCTACACACCTCGCAGTTGTATGCAGCTAAGTAGATACTTGGCAATGTTTCGGTGGTATTTCATGACAATTATTGTTGTTGTTGAGCAGTGGTGGCCGAGTGGTAACGGCCCCGACTTACATGTCGTAGATCGCGGGTTCAAACCCAGCCAGGCGCATCACTTTGTGTAATTTATTTCATCACCACTGCTCTCAAAACGGTGAAGGAAAACATCGTGAGGAAACCGGCATGTCATAGAACCAAAAATTCGAAGGCATGTGACATCCACCAACCCGCACTGGGCCCGCGTAGTGGATTACGGCCCATTCCCTCTCTTAGAGAGGAGGCCTGTGTCCCTGCAGTGGGAACATTAAAAAGGCTGATGATGATGATTGTCGTTATATAACGACAATAATTGTCACAACCCAGTGCTGGCATGACAGTAAGTATTCTCTTTGATAAGTGGCTGGAGTGACGCGAGGGCCCATCAGGTTCGAAACCTGCTGAACCATGGGTTGAAGGCCAAAAGTGTGCCCCAGGGTCCTATAACGCTAAACAAAGAAGAATCATTGGTGACTTTGTGTGGTTCTAGTCAGTAAAAGTCTGAAGCCCCTCTTCGCTCTGCCTTAAAACGAAAGTTGTTGGATGATTAATAAGACATTTATAATCTATACTAATATAATAAAGAGGTAAAGTTTGTTTTTTTGTTTTTTTGTTTTTTTGTTTGTAGGGGGTAATCTCTGGAACTACTGGTCCGATTTGAAAAATTTAAGCAACAATAGAAAGCTGCTTTACTCCTGAGTGACATAGGCTATATTTTATGTACGCGGGCGAAGCCGCTGGCAAAAGCTAGTAATTAATAAAGATCGCAGAGAAATATCCATTTTAATAAATCAAGCTTAAAGATCAGAGTAGCTACTCATTTATAGGTCACATATATAAAATTTTAGGTACGATCGGTTAGTACAGGATTACGTTTCTATTCACTGGAACCCATTCATTCATTCATCCCTCGAAACCCACCTTTATTATTTTACCAGAATATATTTTACTTTTCTTTAAATATAAATTGATCTCTACCACTGAGAAGTTAAGGTCGATGCGGGTAGAAGAAGGTTGAAAAGTAATATTTGCTTTTTTCGTTAGTGCCTGCTAGCGTATGCAGGACACGTTTGGGCTCTGGGTCGAGAAACTTCAGGAACATTTCGGACAAAGGCGAACTTGTTCGAAGATCGGATCAAAAAAGAAAAGATTTTCCTGAACATCGGAATCAGGTCAAACAGCCAGTTATTTTTAATAAATTGGCCTTTGGTAGACCGTGAAGACTCCATCTTCATTTTGCAAAATAGGTGAAAGGAAAGTTTATAGTATGTGGAACCCAATAGACTGACTTTTATTTTTAACATAGCATTGGTGGAATGTATCAGCTAGTTTATGTTGAGAAAATTGAGATAGAGTGAACTGGAAAATCATCATCATCATCATTTCAGCCGAAAGACGTCCACTGCTGGACATTAGCCTCCACAAAGCTTCGCCACAAATATCGGTCCTGTGCGTCTTGCATACATCGGATTTCAGCAACCCTGGCCAGGTCATCGGTCCGCCTGGTGGGACGCCTTCCAACGCTGCGTCTTCCGGTACGCAGTCGCCAGTTCAGAATTTTTCGGCTCCTTTAGCCTTCTGTTCTACGTGCAAACTGAAAAATAACAAATTATATTTATTTGGCAAATATATTTTTGAAATACACGTACACGTCAATATTTTCGTCATGTTTAAACTAGATGAGGTTAGAAAGTCAGTGGTGCAAATTTGTAAACTTGCCACTGAAAATGTAGGTAGGTGAAATAAGCTTGTAGTGACCCGCCAATTCACACGCTAAGTAATCTCTAAAACTTGAAACCAAACTAATCAAATCGTGTCATCTGTTCGGAGAACTTTACCAAAAGTTCTTCCTTCTTTGTTGACATACTGACTGACGGTCTAAAGGCCAACGCTGCGTAAAGCGTTCCGTCCGGGCCCGTCAAGCGGGGACCCGTCGCGGACAGCAATGCACTCAGACATCATGAAATCAGCTGAGCGTCTGTTTGTCACAATGATTTGTCAGCATGTTTGTCACCACTGGGATCTAGCAGAATACCAGCGTCAGGTATACTCACCTGAAACAAACTAAGCTGGGCTCCTACTTGGCAACATTGAGATTACACCGCACTATGACTCTTCTCTGTTTTTTTTCTTTTTTTATGCACTTAGTTATTTTATTTACTTAGTTGTTGTTTAATGTTTTTTATATTTATTTTATTTTATTGTTTGTTTCGGTGTAGGTAATTGTTTTAGTTGGTAGCTTTAGTGTGCATTTTGTATTGCAACAAATATTTTTTAAGTATCTATTTATCGATCTATTAAAATTCTCCAACGATATGACTACATGCGGAAAATAATCTGGAATCTGGTTTACGAGGACAGAAACAACACACGCGCGACGACGTGGCAGGCTCCCGCTTCACGCAGTGTTGGCCCTTATGGCCCTTACCTTAGTCGTTAGGCAGTCAGTCTGACCACTTGGCCTGGCAATTAAAGTACTATCATTACCCTCAATTAGGTAACATTTCATGTCTGACCGTGTTTGGTTTCAGTGGAAATTAATAACTCAATTGACCTCGTCTAGAAATACGAGTCTAAATTTGTACGTTTATTAAGTAAGCTCCCCACAGACAGCTACATACATAGACAAGTTAAGAGCGCTACAATCTATTTGTAAGTCGGGATACTTTCATCATCATCATCATCAACCTTTTAATGTTCCCACTGCAGGGACACAGGCCTACTCTCTCTAGGAGAGGGAATGGGCCATAATCCACCACGCGGGCCCAATGCGGATTGGTGGATGTCACATGTCTTCGAATTTTTGGTTCTAGGACATGCCGGTTTCCTCACGATGTCTTCCTTCACCGTTTTGAGAGCAGTGGTGATGAAATAAATTTCACAAAGTAATGCGACTGGCTGGGTTTGAACCCGCGATGTACGACTCGTAAGTCGGGGCCGTTACCACTCGGCCACCACTGCTCTCGGGATACTTTCATGCAATTTATTAATAATAAATAATATTCACAATTTAATTCAGAGCGTATTTAAAAATTGTTGGTTTATTTATTTATTTGTGGACTACAAATAATCATATAAAAATTCAGTTCATGAACTAAATAACGATGGAGAGATATTATTAAGTATTACATTGCATTTCATTAGTATAGTTATTCAGTCCACGAAGTCGAAAAAGTGGAACTAAGTAGTACTAAAATACGATTCAATAGTTTAACGAATAATTAAGTTTATAATTTGCCTAATGACAGCATTGCCGTGGCTGAATAGGCAAGGAATTTAACTAGTTTTGCCATCTACACTCTAAGAAGAAGGAGAAGAACGAATAATTGTCGAATCCTTTCAGTATTTCTAAATAAGAACACCAAAGTTGGGCTTTTCATGCAAACATCATGGTCGAAATGTCAGAGGGCTCTTAAGAAGCTTACACAGTCGCGTGCAAAGGGATCATTATGAAGAAAATAGCTTTGAATTTCGTGAGTATTTGTACGTACCTACCTACACATGTTTTTACGATCACGTACCTACATTTGGAAACGGCAAAAGTCCAATTTAGAATGTGACCTACAAAGAGATTCCACAGACCGAATAATTGGAATTCGAAATATTGGTTCGATCGTCCTTCCCAAGTCATCAATTCTAAATTTGAACTAAACTAAAACGATTTAATTTTTGAATTTGTGTATAAATAAAACTCTAGAAGTGTCTCTGAATTCAAATACTGAATCCGTATTTGAATTCCGAGACACTTCTATATTAAAAAAAAAAACAAATATCGTCAGCAACATTTACAAAAAAGTATTTTTTGTGAACTTCTGAATAAGTTTTTCCTTCTGTAGGTACTCAAGACTCGGAATCAGTAAGTATTTAATTAATAAAAACCTACAAACCTATTTTAATTCTCAAAAAAATCACATTTCCTAAAGTCAATAATAAAACATAGGTAAACAAAATAATGTAAGACTCATTAATTCAATCTAGAATACTTGCTTCAAATCTCAACGGGTGAAATTTTGAAACGATTACATTTTATAAACATTAAAGTGGTGAGTAATTAAAACTGAGTTTATTGTGAAAACGTCACAGAAGAGAAAGTTTAAGATAATGGACATTGATATCGCAGAGAATATCGGTAACAGCAAACATTTTGTTAATTAATGAAAAGGTCAGGCTTTGGATTTCATTTCATGAAACGCTTTCTCCATAAATGACTACAAAGTTTCGGTGAACAGAAGCTATAGGTAGGTAAGGGTAGGTAGGTTCTCAGTTACTGTGTGTTCGGATGTATCATGGCTGAATGACCATGGCTTTGATCAAATTGGACAGGGGTGAATGAAGATGCAACTCTATCGTCTGTCTCAGTCGAATAGCACTCGGGTAAGAAATGTGCTATGTGTGACTAGGGTTATCATATCTCAGGATTTTAGGACTCGTCTTTAGAATTCCGGCGGATTTTGGAAATCTCATGAAATCTCAGGATTTTTAGAATTTTCAATAAAATACAACTTGCAGTTAAAACTTAAACAAATTAATAAAAAAAGTTACCCGAGCTAAAATTATTTTGAATTTGGTAAAGTGGGGTGACGCTGCCAAATAATTTGAACTAAAATGGTGATCGTTGCTATTTTTACGTGAAGCCTCCAGCGGTGCCGCATTGACCTGATCTGGAAATCTGTTACTGCGCATTAAAGGTCATACAATAAATTCAACTTACACGCCGCCCTTAAATTTAGTATTATATTTGAAAACTATAGAACTGTAAAATATCTCAGGATTTTTTGGAAATTAGGTCTTTTCTCAAGAATTTTTATTTTTTCATCCAGGAACCCTGCTCGTGTGGTCATTGATAAAGCAAGTACTATCTATATGACTATAAAAAGTAATTAAAAAGGTCATACAATTCTTAAAATTACCGATTTTGATGGGATTTCAACTTGATGGATACCTAATATTACTGGGAGTTAATTAAGCTAACTCGCTATTAACGATTTCAATAAGTTAAACAGAACTTGACGAGACTTTTACTAGAATAATACAGTCTAGCTAATGTTGTAGCTGTTATAACGAGCAACTAAGTTATAGTTTTTTATATTTTATTATTCCACGGGAACGGGAATTTTAATTACTGGGTTTTAGGGACATTTCCGATATGGGTACACAAATTTTAATGAGTCTTTGAAAAATGGCTTCTCTAAGATGAAGAATGAAATTAAAGCCTAGCATAGGTGTTTTTTCATAAGGAAAATAATCGTCGCCGTCGCCCTCGCCGTAATATATTGTATTTATCGTATCGGGCTTAACGCTAAGCGACCCTTACGAGTCACCGGTCAACCCCCGTTGATTTATTTCTTCGTAAGTGTATTAAAAACTTCGTTCGATACACGTGGAAATCTATGACAGCAGAAAGCGGCTCCATGACACTCTCACCTGCAGCTCG
This sequence comes from Mythimna loreyi, assembly GCA_029852875.1. NCBI lineage: Eukaryota > Metazoa > Arthropoda > Insecta > Lepidoptera > Noctuidae > Mythimna > Mythimna loreyi. The sequence continues at coordinate 11,482,056 of CM056780.1, read as the reverse complement.
GGCTCCAAAAACAAAAGTATACGTGTATCAAAATGTAAGACTGGCTAAATGCATAAACGGCTAAATACACATAGAGCGAGTGAAACTAATAAAAAAATATTATGCAATATGATCAAGATCATACTATCTAGAAGAGTGGAAGCACTTTGATATAATATACTAGGCTCCTGCCAGCGGCTTCGCCCGCGTGAAAATCGGTTTCTCCGTGCAAAATTTTAAAATTCTTTTAGCCTCCGTGTGGGTGAAATTTCGTAAAATCCATATTCTTTGTTGGGATGTAGACACCCATACCCTTTAAGGAACCTACCTGCCAAATTTTAAGTTTGTAGGTGTTTCTGATATTTTTCGATTAATCAGTGAAAAAAAAGAGTATTTTATTTAAAAGTAGTATTGTAAAACTTTAAGGTACTAATAGTAGGTAATCATTACATAGTATAAAACAAAGTTGCGCGTCCCTATGTACGCCTATATCTTTAAAAGTACGCAACGGCTTTTGATGCGGTTTTTTTTAATTGATAGAGTGATTCAAGAGGACGGTTTATGTGTATAATACATGCATAATATCTTCAATATTGGTACCCGTTATCCGGGGCGGGTCGCTAGTGATAAATAAATAAAAAAGTTAACAAACTTATAAAATAGTCGATATTAGTCTATTTCGATTTTATATACATATGCATATAGATTTAAAAGAACCCATTGAGTGTAGACCAGTGTAATTAGAGTTCACTGTCCCTCGTAGTATTAATTAACTAAGGAAAAGAACCTTTAAACTCCGCATGGTATTCCCAGATGATACCCAGTCTAGAGCTCTTAATTATACCTCATTAATATGCATGGCATTATGATGTATCCTTTTCCTCATCTTTCTGGAACATTATTAAAGGAAAAAGATTTGTTTGTTCAGGGATTCCCGTACAAAAGAAATACTTTTGTATAGTTCGTTTTTTAATCCTAGACTACGATTTGACAACTTAAAATGTCACACTCCAGAAAATTGGCAACATATTTCTAGAGTGTGACATTTTGAGTTGTCAAATCGTAGTTTATAATTTAAAAACAAACAATAGAGACCACACTAAACTCAAAATATCAAATGTTTGAAAATAAATGAACTAACCACGAACAAAGACCCAATATCTCTTGAATCAAATCACAACCGCAGAAAATATTTTCTAGAGAGAAACGCGATTTGATCCAGATTTTCCCGCTTTAATCGGGCCCTAAGGGCAAAAGCATTTATACTAAAGAATTGTCGTTTACTTTCAGACCCAGTAGCATTTTAGTTTATTTACGAGTTCAATACCTATATGTGAAAGAACAAGTCTTCAATGAAAATATTTTTTTCACAGCCAGCTTTTATAGCGGTATTACACATATAATTAAAACTTGTCTAGACGAATCACACGAGCTCAAACTCGATGGAGTTGTGTAATTAAATAATTAGGAGAGTATCTATGGCCACCTTCCGGTTCAATCATCAGATCAACTCACAGACATCTGATTGACATATGCATGCAAAAGTTCAGCTCAATCGGTAACTGAGAAGTGGATCAAACTTAATCTACAAAATTTAATAACACATGGGACGCTAAAAAAAAACTAAATAAATGCAAGTTTTCAAGCGGTAAAATTTGCGGAGCCTTCCGAATCGCCAAGATCCGATGGCCGTACTGTATTGTGTATCATTTCATTTCGCTTAAAAACCCGACTTGTGGACACGACAAGGAGAAAGAACAGACCATGTTCTTGTCACCTGAAGCTTTAATATATCCCGGGGTTTTACGTTATCCTTCCAAGGGACTGAATAAATTAATTATTTTCTTGTAAACCCGCTTAATTAGAAGTCGTAAAGAAAATAAATCACTACGTTACGTTAGAGGCGTTTGTTTATAAGATATAAAATCTAAACTGAAAGATACGAAGATGAAGAGATGCGACATCTGGAGGGAGATGTTCAAACCTCCTGATGATTTTTAGGAGCCGTTGAAGAGCCTCTCATCTGGAGGCAAATTCCCATGGCCAACCTGAAACACTAAACAGACTTCGCATCATAGGTTGGGTGTTTGTGCGGCGTCTCTCCGCAGACCATGTCTCACCTTTCATCCTGCACCGCGTACCCTAATACCTGTTCACGTAGGGACCTAATGACAGCGTCATTGGACAGCATTGCTGTGGCCGAATACTGGGCCAGGCAAGGAATTTGACTGGTTTTGCCATCGACATGCTAAGAAGAAGATAAAATCTAAACTAATGAAATGTTAATCAGAAGGCTTCCGTAAGGTGGCTGGATTAAGTGCTCGATAAAAAAAGTAGTAGGTACTCTGTTCCATTATCAGACCAATAGATGTACGTTGATGCGCCACCGGTACATGGTGGACATCCCACCCAAACGCACAAAGCTTTTTGGTAACATATTATTGTGCGCACATAACTGTGCGCAATAAATGTGTTACCAAAATGTGGAATTTACAGAAGGCCAAGTTACAATCGTTTCGTTTAAAGTTAGCGCTTGTAATTGGCCATGCCCCCATTTCCCTTGTTCGGCTGTCATCGCAACAAAGGCACGGGGGTCGTGGCCAACTACAAAGCGCTAACTCTAAACGAAATAGACAGCTTCTAATGTTATACAAAGCACAGTTCCGATAGTATGTAGAACACTGCATCCACATATGGGCTGGTGCTGCAATACGCCATCTCGCAGCTTTGGACTCGTTCGAAGTAAAATGATTTTTTTTTCTACTATACACCATTACACAAACAAACAAAATTATTAGGTAGTAAGAAAACTCCTTTATGATCAAATAACAAACATTTTTCCATCTCCAATCATAATTTTTGCGAAGACGTACTAAGTATGGAACCGACCTCTGAAAATTGACGCGACCTTTATGAAATCGCTAGCTCCTGCCAGCGTCTTCACCCGCCTGAAAATAGAAAATTTCTCTCGATATATTAGCATTATAAGCTTTATAATATTCCCACTGCTGAAAATCTGGCGTCCTGCGTATGAGAAGGGATAAGCCGTAATCCACCACGCGAGCGCAGAGGGCATTGGTAGATGATATGCAGGTTTTCACACGACATTTTTCTCCACCGTTTTGAGAGCAGTGGTGTTGAAATAAATTACGCTAAGTAATACGCCTAGCTGGGTATGAATCCAACTCGGAATTCGGGGTCCTCGAGATAGATAAATAGTGTAAATTCGGTCTATATGCTACTCCGTTTAGCCTTTCAAAAATGAAATTCTATTATTTCATTTTTGACATCACGTTTTCCAATGATGCCATTCCTTAACGTTTTTAGAGACATTACTAAGACTTGGACCTATATAAAATACTAGCTGGTACTCTTCGTAACGAGGTAGAAACGAGAAACTTGTGTGTTATATTACGACTACTTTAATATGGACATTTTATGAATTGCTATAATATTACACCCATTTTCTGGAACGGTTTAATCAAAGGAAAAGCATACCGTTCTCAAAACTAGAACGATCTATACATGATGTACAGGTAAGAAAAGAAATCCAATGAGGTAGAACAAAAGAACTCCATACCTTTGAATTTGAGTGCCGACTGAAGTTACTCATATTTACTTTATTTATTTATTTATTTAAGGATCTCCAACAAAGGATACACAAAACATTTACAGATAGTTTACAGCTTAATAATAAAGTATTGTGTAGGTGTACTCCTTCACTTATAGGAGACCACAACATTCACAGTAGAATATAAATTAAATAGTTAAATTTCTAATAGTAATATAAAATAATTTTGACAAATTATGAATTCGGAAAGATTATTGAATATAATTTTAAGATTATTGAGTATTGAATATAATAAAGATTATTGAATTAATAATAATAATAATAAAGACAAAATAAAATACCTAACAATGTTATTGACATGATTTCCATAAAATAAAATAAAATTAAAATTAAATTTATAATTCCTAACATTATCACAGTTAATATATAATTGAAAACATTAACATTCTTAAGACTAAATAAAAAACAAAAAAGTAAAGTAAAAAAAGTAAAAAAAGTTGACTACAGATTAATTTCTAACAATTTGTGTTTCAAATTATGCAAACTGTCGCAGAAAATGTCGATTTCAGGATTAACAAGGATGACCCTATTAGTGATGTCCATCATTCGGTTTAAAGGAGCAGATCGCCCAAGATTTGTGCGAGATGGTTTGATTGCAAACATTTCGGGCTTTCGTACTGTTCTGACTGGACATTGACGGGGGACACTCAGATTCAATCTAGCGAGAAGGTCTGGCGAGGATATATGACCATTTAGAATTTTGGACAAAGTCGTGACGTCAGCCAACATGCGACGTTGTTCCAGGGAATGCCAACCAAAGTGAGACAATCGCTGGGGGTAGTCAGCTCTGTAAGGGCAGCTGCGATCTTTGTACCTAAGGTATCTGGTGAAGTGTTTTTGCACGCGTTCGATACGATTGATGTGTACTTTGTATATGGGGCTCCAGACTGGGGAAGCGTATTCTAGAGTACTCCGTACAAAGGAATTGAAAAGAACTTTCAATGCATGTGTTCCTTTAAAGTCATGCCCGATCCTTTTAATGAATCCGACCATTTTTACCGGCCTTAGTCAACATTTTATCGATATGATTAGTGAATGACAAGTTGCTACTGAGTAAGACTCCCAGATCCCGGATAACATCGACTTTTTGCAGCACTATACCATTCAGTGAGTAAGACGATGTCACTGAACGTTTTTTGCGGGTAAATGTGATGTGCTGGCATTTACTGACGTTGAGTACCATCTTGTTTACTTACTAAACTACTTTAGCCTGGTAAGGTATCATACTTATAGTTACTGCCACTGTTTTAAAGAAATATGGTATGTTATCGGTTTCTGTAAGACATAACGTCCTTTTTTAGGGTTCCGTTGTCAACTAGGAACCCTTATAGTTTTGCCAAATCTGTCTGTCTCTCTGTCTGTCCGTCCGCGGATAATCTCAGCGACCGTTGCACTAGAAAGCTGAAATTTGGTACCAATATGTTTATCAATCACGCCGACGAAGTGGTAAAATAGTTTAGACAAAGTGGTAATTATAAGTAGCTTTCTAATGGTAAAATATTTTTTTTAATCGGTAAGAGAGTTTTTGAGTTAATTCGCAACATACAAACAAACAAGAAATTTAATCCTTCGTCTCTAAAATATTAATTTAGATTCATATAATAGTCCGAAATTTTTTGTTGTTTCATTCATAAAATTACATAACCTTTCAATAAAAAAATAAAAACCATTTTTTTAAATATAAAAAATCGATCCCAATTTCTGGCCACCGTAGGCGCGGGCTTGCGGACGGCGAGCAGCGGATAGCTCGCCGTCCAGTCGACTGGTAACAGTCTGGACCAAGCCAAGTCGTCAACGACGCACTCTGTTCCCGCGCGCCTCAAGGAGTTGTCAGCAAAGCCGTAGGGACTCTGCAAAAGGGTCGAAGCCTACTGGGGCCCAGGGTCTCTTTCTGAAAGGAAGGCATGGCCCCAGTGCGAAGAGCAGAGAAGGAACGGAGTGGGGTGTTTAGTCAGTAGGAGTCTGACACTGTTTCCCGCGCTACCCAAGAGCCGGATTCGTCATTGGATAATTTTTGTCCACCATAAATAAAGCCGCCTTACGAGGAGAGATTTATTATTATCATTAACTACAACACAAAGTTTTTCCACAGTTCTATTCTACTAAAAATTTCGATTTACCGTCCATTGTTTTTCTGGAGCAACTTAACCTTTATATTTATTAGGAGCAATAAATATTAACAAAGAATCGGCTTCACCCGAATCTGGGTCGAACGATTAAGTTTGATAATTACTTAACTGTAAAACGGTAAGACGCCTCGCTTAGTCAACTAACGGCTGTTTCTCTAATTATTTTATTACAAACTATTATTGTATCTGTCTGATGCCGAAAACTGATTTTAAGAAGTTTCATCATCATCATCAGCCTTATTAATTTTCCCACTACTGGGACACAGGCCTCTTCTTTAGGAGAGGGAATGGGCCATAATCCACCACGCGGGCCCAATGCTATTGGTGGATGTCATATATCTTCGAATTTTTGGTTCTAGGACATGCCGGTTTCCTCTCGATGTTTTGAGAGCAGTGGTGACGAAATTATAAAAATAATACGCCTGGCTGGTTTTAAGTCGGGGCCTTTACCACTCATCCATCACTGCTCTCACCGAGCTCTCTTATGAAGTTTATTACACCAATATTATTTAGAAAAACAAAAGTATGTGAGCCGCATCATATACAGTACGGCTGTCGCCGTACTGTACCTAAAGTGTTTTTGCACGACACTGCAGCGTGGCGCGTCGCTCCACGGTAATGTGTGACCTGCCCTTATCAGTAGCTATTATACACTAGCTGTGCCCGCGACTTCGTCCGCGTGGAATAGTTATTTTGGGCATCATATTTATTTTTGCAAACAACCTCAGCTTTATAAATTATAGCTGTTACTACGACTTTGCCCGTGTCAATTTCTGTTATTATTTTTTTTTCGACAATTTAATTTTTAAAAGAACATAATTATCTAAAAGTACTTCATAGAGCTACACCCCCCCTTGGGCATGCCATAATCTCGGCGGTAAGTCAAAGAGGGGTCTTTGAGGTGTGGTTGGATAGACATCACGGTGTCCTCACTTCCGCATGACGCAGTTTCTTACCAAACATGGCAAGTTCAGGAGATTCCTGCGCCGGATTCTTGCAGAAGAGACGCCCAGGTGTCGCCACAGCCCGAAGCACATGGTGGAAGTGTGCCCCGCTTGAGAAGAGCATAACTATGTCCTCGTGGGGGTGATCGGCGGCGACGACCTCTCGCGCCGGGCCTTGATTCAGGCCATGGTCCGCAGCGAAGAAGAATGGCAAGCGGTCGCTTCCTTCTGCGAAGCAGTATCTAATGCTCGTAAAGGAGGAAGCCGACTGCATAAGGCAAGGGCAACAGCGCCCTCGCCGTAGCCGTCGCCGCCGCGATCCCGCCGATATCCGGCCACCGCAGACGCTGACTTGCGGACGGTGAGCAATGGGTAGCTCGCCTTCCGGTTGTCTGGTAACAGTCCAGACCGAGACCAAGTCGTCGACGGCGTGCACTGCTCCCGCGCGCCTCAAGGTGTTATAAGCAAACTGTGGGGCCCTTCAGGGTCGAAGCCTCCTGCAGCCGAGGGTTGGTGCGAAAGCGTTATACCGGGGTTCTGGGAATAGGCAAGGGAGGAACGGGGTAGGTTGTTTAGTCAGTAAGAGTCTGACACTGTTTCCCGCTCCGCCCAACAGCGGGATTCGTCATTGGATGATTTTTACCTACCATTAAAAAAACCCCTCCACGCCGCCCGCAAGCAACCCTTTTCCTCGCCCGCCGGCCAGGCGCAGCGTCACATTTTGCATATTATGCGGTGCGTGTGAATTTTATATCGGAGTTATTTTAAAATTGTAATATCTTCTAAGACGTCCATTGAAAATAAGTGATGTCAAAGACAATTTTGTTTACAATTACATACTTTTAATCAACATAACATTTATTTGGATAAAGTATAATATTATTATGTTGATACAACTCTAACAAATAATTGGTAATAATGCATTAATTTCGGCCAGATTTTATTCCCATAAAAACGGTTCTAGTGAGTTAATTTTAAAAGATAGATATATACTGTCGCGGACATTTTTTTAGATCATTTTAAGAGGAATAATTCTTTCGTACATATTTTTTTGGTATCTTGAACCGTTTTCGCAGCGCACGCATTTTCCCCGTTTTTTCCACATTTTCCGTTGTTTCTTCGCTTCTATTAGTCGCAGCGTGATGTTATATAGCCTAAAGCCTTCCTCGATAAATGATCTATTCAACACAAAAAGAATTTTTCAAATCGAACCAGTAGTTCCTGAGATTAGCGCGTTCAAACAAACAAACAAACAAACTCTTCAGCTTTATAATATTAGTATAGATTAGTATAGATTTGTGGCATGGACATGAACCCAGAACCTAATAAGCGAGTGCTGAGAATTCTTACATCATTTTAAGTTATGTATTTACGACCCATATATTGTACTGAGTCCTTGATACCGAGTGTAAAGAAATTGGATGAATTCTTTTAATTTTATGTACTTTTCTCATGATTATATACTTTGCTACGATCCTCTTAACTTACGAATTGTTGAAAACAATATCCCGTGAGCGAAACCATGGGTACAGCTTGTTAGATAATTATAATTTCTATATGCGCGATTCCTGTTTTGTAGGTCCTATTTTATACCTAACAGTCTTATCCTCACTGCTACAGTTAGAAGTTTATTAAGCACCATCAAAACTACGAGCGAGATATCAATTTGAAAACACAACATACAGAATCGCCTTTCTTATCTAAAGACGAGATTCGGTCTATTGCTGAGCAATATTTTCTACACCAAATCTAAAATTACATACGAGAATTAAAACGAATAAGAAAATTCATTTTCACGACTCATTCATTAACTTTTGTTGCCTTCATCTTTTCAATTAATATTGTTATTGTGCCAATTGAGTCTTAACTTACTTAATGCCTGGATTTTCGATAACCCATATATAGACAACCTCTAATAACCCCGTGGGTGCTACTATACGATCAAAACCAAAAACCATTATAAATCTTCCATTTGTAGCAATCATTCAAACCTTCTTGGGTATTTTTAATTGGGACCTATTTCGGAGCCAATTACAAAAGTCTTAAGTACAAAGGCGGCTTTTTTGCTCGCTGGCTTGACCTGTCAATCAATTCCCCAAATTAATTGATAGATGTCAATGCTTGATCCTAATAAAAAAAATGTTTTTCTTAGTTTTTTTAACACTACCTATAGTGTTAAAAACAGTAAGAAAAACAATTTATTTATTGGAAAATGACCTAATCTTACTAGCTTACAATTATTCATGTATTTATTTAAACTTCATGTACAGTAGTGATACATAAGCGGACATTAAGTTCGCCTATGTACCACTACTGTACATGTCGCATCGGGCTGCTGCCAACCACTCGATCAAATGTCCACCTGTAAACGTGCTTAATTAACTGATACACCAAGCACATTTATAAACGGTACAACTAGCAAGTCTACTCAAAAAAATCCATCTTCATCTTAACAACTACCAAAAAACAACTGCTCAATGCTAATAATTCCAATAAAGTAATTATGATTCAATTTTTTTTGTCACATTTGCCACAGCTCCATATAGAGCTTACGAAGAACCGGTGACCACAATACGAGAGCAACTTGCGCACGCGCCACTCTAACTCGTCGGTTACCATAGCACAGAGAAGATCAGAAGAACAAACATAATATTTTATTTCGTAGTTTGTCATTCCACATTCGAAAAGTTACCACACTTTCGAGAACCCAATCAACGTAAAAATCAACTAACTAGGTTTGAAATCTCTTGTCAAGTGTCAATTGATTTGCATAAAGCATTTGCATAAGCTTTTTTTTCATAAAAATAAATATGCCTTATTTCACATCGTGTCAATATTCATTGGTCACAAACAAGTATGCACTTCGACAATACTTACACTTTACTCCGAGCTTTTCGATTACAATATAAAATATATGTAGTTAACAACAATCCCCTCAGTTTACGAATAAATTACAAAATCATTTTATTTATATATGAAGCAGATACGCGCGGCCCTAGCGACGAAACTTAATCATCTTATTAGTTGACAGCATAGTCAAAACTTCTAAAGGAATGACCATGACAAATGCATCATTTTCATTATAGACAAGTTAATTTTTTTCTAAGCGTCGTCGTTTTAGTAACCCAAATTAATTTGATACAATAGTTAATTTAACAGTTGTGTCCTTTAAATGACAATATGATCAGGCTTTCAGAATTTTATTTTCTGGTCAAATCATACTATGAAAATCGTTTGAATCACTACTGGGAAGTAGTGCAGTTATTCAAACGATTTTCAGATCGTCAAATTATCTCTGGAATCAGTTAATAATATTGTGACTTTTCAACTTTGTCTTTAAGCTTGTGTACATTTACACATTTATAATATAGTAAAAATTAAAAATAACGATTGAACGAAATGAACTTTCTGTACCTTTTTACAACGTGTAACAACGCCGACTGCTGTACACTGTTAATTATCAAATTACACCAGAATTACGTCTTAGAGAATCTTAATTGTGAGTCTTATGGTCAACAGTTGCAGTACAGACAGATGTAAGCAATTATGTAAGTCAATGTGTTGCTGTTACAATATTATTACAGCTTTTTGTTGCTACAGCTGCTATATGGTGGGGTTTTTTTTACAGTAATGTTGCAATCATTGGATTAGTAGGGCAATGTTGTTAGTAGTGAGATATCAAAGGACATGACTTGACTATGATTAACTTGCGAACAGGGTAACACCCGGTTTTTAAGAGCCCGATCAACGTAAAAATCAACTAATTAGATGCCAAATCTCTTTTCAACTGTCAAATGACGTGCTTATAGCATGATCAGTGACTTTGATTTGATTATCTTGTTAGTTGACAGCGTAGTCATAGCGTAGTCTATAAGAATGGCATGTCAAATTCCATGCCAAAGATTAATTCATTTTTTTCTAAGCATCGTTTCAGCGACCTCAATTAGTTTGACACCGCTGTTAATTTAACAGTTGTGTTAAACTACAATTTGATCGGGCTTTCAGAAACTCTGTGCAAGTATATGGGAATTTGTTAAGAAATTGAGTTTTAAGACCACGTTCCTGGAACCTGAGTCGACGTTCTTGAGTTAGATCCTATTAACTCGGCTCGAACCGCGACCCTGGAACAGAAAAAGCAAAAGAAGGAACACGGATTGATTATAGTCAGTATAAATCTGTATAACTCTGTCGCAACACTGAAAACTGCTAACGCCTTTTTTGCCCTTGAAAAAGGCGTTAATAGTTTTTTTATTTGTATGTAGTAGGTAAAAATCATCCTATTACATTACATCTCCTACCCTTGTGTGGAGCGGGAAATAGTGTCAGACTTTTACTGACCAAAACACCCACCCCGTGCCTTCCTAACCCTACATACTGGGGCCGGCCCTTACTTTTAGGAGCTGGTCCATGCCCCCACAAGGCCTATCGTAGTTTACTCGTCTGCAACACAGTCATACTTATTTATCTTACTAGCTTTTGTCAGCGGCTTTGCCCGCGTATATAATATATAGCCTATGTCACTCAGGAGTAAAGCAGCTTTCTATTGTTGCTAATTTTTTTCCAATCGGACCAGTAGTTCCAGAGATTACCTCCTACAAACAAAAAAACAAACTTTACCTCTTTATTATATTAGTGTAGATTAGATATATTCTGTAGTACTTCAAAAAAATCTTAAAACTTGAAAAGGTCATTTTTAAGCCAAACAGAAAAAATATCCACTTAATTACTGCGCTATTTTCATTCTTCACATACTCCGCAGTCAAACGAAATGTTTCCATCATTCTAAGTGTTATTAACCTAGCTACGATGTTTCTACGACATCGCATGTCACAGCAAACGATATACACAAATAATATGAGAGGTGTTTGTTTACAAAGATAGCTGTCCAAGTGCGAATAAGCATAATCAACATTATCATGTTCCCATTACTTCAACATAAACCTCCTATCTAGGAAAGGGAGTAGGTATATATTGCACAAGGCTTCCTTTTATGACGTAGGCGAACACTAAAAAAGGATTTTCCAAAATTCGCAACCTAAAGGGATAAAACGCGTGTCGAAAGTTTGTGCGAAAACCCAATTTTACGCGGGTGAAGCCGCTGGCAAAGGCTAGTTCAAATATAAACCAACTAGTTAAACTAAAATTTAATAAAACTGTTCATAATTTTCAGGACATGACATAAAGTTTTTCAAGGAAAACTGAGCCCTTTAATATCGTGTCTCAAAGGAAATTGTAGCGATGAAAAATAAGCACGCTAGACTACGCCAAGTCACCATTTGTTATTATCCTAGCGAAGTAACCAGTAGCGAAGAAATAGTTGGTTAGGGATGTTCTTTGCGAGTATCTAGTCGAGAAAATATTAAACACTATATTTAATAACAATAGGTGTTCGAACGCCGGCATTCGCTCGTAGCTCAATAGTTAAGTATCTTTTGTTTTTTTTTTTCGTTATTGCTTGCTCGTGACTACTATGTCATCCGTCGTATTAATGTGGTCAAAGGTAAACGTGCTACCGTGTGTATCTAGAAGTAATTGGTTACATCTATGTAACTTACTGATTGGTCATTATTGACTTAAAAATCAAGTGCAAACAGTGCAAATAAATACAGAATGTTAACTATGGACCACTACTTGTCCCCATACACACACACACGGGTGGTGCAAACAGGCATGTCTGCTTACTGACTAAATCCCACCTGTCCCTGTTCGGTATCCCTTTTTTGGTCCAAGTCCACGGTCACTCACTCACGACCATTTCAATAATCGTCTTAGACTTTTTTGACGTACATAATAATAATATAGCTTCAACGCGCAGTTCCCGCGCGCGCCTGAAGGAGTTGTCAGCAACTGTAAGGACCCAGCAGGATCGAATACTTCTGGGGCCAAGGGTTTATGCGAAAGCGGAACCCTGGGGCCGTGGAACTAAGGAAAGAAAGAACAGTGGGTCGTTCAGTCAGTAGAAGTCTGACACTGGCGGTATCCTTCGTTCGAATATTTTTCAGACCATAAAAAAAAACTATATATTGCTTCATTTGCACTTCGCATTCTAAAGTAACGGTATTTCTTTCGAACGAGACAGCATTTAGCAGAGAACACCCATAAAGACTAGCAAACGTCACAATCGATAACGCCACTACGCCACTTCGACATCGATTTCGTCTGGTCGGCAAAACAATCGGCACATCCCTACTATCGATCGCAGTAGGGCACAGTATAGTACCTTCACTACGACAGGTGTCGTTTAAAAATAAGCGCCAACTGTCAGCAATTTGATACCCAGACAGCTTTGATGTAAAAGCAACCGGTTGCGTTGCTGCAGAAACGAAATTGTCTGAGACATTTTAATTCGTTGAACATCAAACGAAAGGCTTATTTAGGGGAAGACTTTTATGTAAAGAAGTGAAACTTATTAAGGTAGATGAACCTTTTTGTGTTCTCATCTGTTTTATAGTGACTTTAATAAAGAGGAGATTAGATGGGTTATGTTTTTTTTTTAACGAATAAAGTCTTTGATAAAATAAAATCGATCCGGCGGCCGTACTTATAATCACTGCGTTATGCAGTGATTATAAGTACGGCCGCCGGATCTTGGCGAGTCTAAAGTAAGGCTCTGCGAAATTTAGCACTTGAAAACTCGTGAAAAAGAAAAATAGTTTAAAAAACATAAATAAAACGCACTAGCCACCCGCCCCAACTTCGCACGGGTACTGATATTGAATATATTATGCATGTATTATACACATAAACCTTCCTCTTGTATCATTCTATCGATTCTATCTATTAAAAAAACGCATTAAAATCCGTTGCTTAGTTTTAAAGATCTAAGCATACATAGGAAAAGACAACTTTGTTTTATACTAAGTAATGATAAGGTAAATGATTTTGACAGATAGACAGACAAATGGAAAACAAAGTGATTCCGTAAGGATTCCGTTTTTTCCTTTTAAGGAACGGTATCCTAAAAACATTATGTTTACAGTGGCATTTGAGGGCACCAGGGTCCCTAGACAAGTGGCAATCGCTCCGTGTCGAATCCATTTCTAAGTTCGATTTCGCCTTAACGATGCCGACCACAAAATGGTAGACAAAGTGTCATCGACTAACATATCGATAAGTCGAAGTGTTGGTTCGATAAAATAACAACTTCTTGGCTATGGTTGACGAATTAAAACGTCAAATTTGACGTAAAAACAACTACTAACAATTAGCGAATAGAAAACGTTTGACCACGTGACTTTTCGAAGGCATATGTCTGTTCCATACATTTCGGAGTTTCGAATTTCGTTATCATTAGTTAGAATGTGACTTTGTCTAAGCCCCCAGACCAGTTTAGATTTTTATTTACGCTAAACGAGTATTGTTATTTTTAGAAAACAGACAGTGCTAATTAAAATTCTGATTTGGGTTCTCAATAAACCCCAATTCAATCTTAAATTAGCTTGTAAAACATACAATATTAATTTCAGACAAAGGTCAAAATCCTTTACAATGATAAATTGAGGTTTTTTACCCAAAAGTTAGGCACGTTTCATGAGAAAAACCCCTTAATTGAATTACGTAATTTCCATTTATATACAACGCTGTAAAGCACTCAAACATTTGGAAGTTTTTGTTTAATTTATTACTTTCCTGGAATAAAAAGTGTCATTAACAAACACGCTGATATTATGAAGGCAGCACGGTTGTTGTAGTGGTTGAGAAATTATAAATTACTTAAATTTATTTATTACTAGCGACCCTCCCCAGCTTCGCACGGGTACAATACTTATATATTACGCATGTATTATACTTATAAACCTTCCTCTTGAATCACTCTATCTACTAAAAAAAAACGCATCAAATCCGTTGCGTAGTTTTAAAAATCTAAGCATACATAGGGACAGAGCGACTTTATTTTATACTATGTAATGATAATGATATTATATTAATATTTAATTATATACATTTATAATTTGTGGGTTCGATTCACGCATGAAACAAATATTTGTACGGCCTACAGGTAGGTCTTCTTCTTTTTGAATCGACAGTAAACTCATTAAACTATTTGGTCCCAGTAGGTGGCTACGTTAACTGCAGCATCACTAGTGGCATCCGTTAAATCCTTTATAGTGCAGGAGTGCCCCCTAAATAAATGAGTTGTAAGTCTAAAAACTAAATATGGAATGAGATCGAACGAAAATTGAACTGCTAAGGTGAGCCAAAAGTGGTATTTATAAAGGTTTTTAAAGGTTTATTAAACCTAAACTTCATGCTTTTGCGATGTTTTGCCAAAATAAATAAAGAAACTAACTATATTTAACTAGACGCTTCGAATGACACCTGTTTCAAATCTGTTAGTGGGTGAGGACATTTTCATGCAATGCCGTTTGAAATGCATGTCTTAGTTTTGCAAGTGGGGTACGTTACCGACTGGGACATGTATACCTGATTTACCATAATAGTATATTTGTTCTAAAGATAGTATTAAATTTCTACCTGACATTGACTCTGACTAGCCTGTTAGTCTAATAGTTAGTGACCCTGACTGCTATGCGGGAGGTCGTGGGTTCGATTCCCACCCAGGACAAATGTTTGTGTGATGAGCACGATCATTTGTTCTGTGTCTGGGTGTAATTTATCTATAATATGTATGTATTTAGAAATATATAAGTATGTTTATCAGTTGTCTAGTACCCATAACATAAGCTCCGCTTAGCTTGGGACTAGATGACGTTGTGTGATAGTTGTGGACATATTATATTATTATTATTGAATCCTGCACTAGGATACCTTATTTCGCAGGATCCATTTTCTCTCGTTGGATAATTTATAAACACTACCTTGAATTGCAAGTTATTTCTGGAACATTTTACTCTTCTAAAAGATCGAGCAAATTTCCGTGGTCTGGGAAGTAGCAGCATATAAAATATTTGCGAGGATTTTATGACGGTGTCATAAAAGAAGTCGGTAAATGTAAATCTAACACTCTGGATAATAAATCAGAAGACAATATGAAATCTTTATAAGGCGGGCGGGGTGCCATATCCAAGTTTAAACTAAAATATTCAATATAATTACCGTTTTACCTACACTTATTTACACTAATATAATAAAGAGGTAATGTTTGTTTTTTTGTTTGTAGGAGGTAATCTCTGGAACTACTGGCCCGATTGGAAAAAAATTAGCAACAATAGAAAGCTGCTTTACTCCTGAGTGACATAGGCAATATTTTACGTACGCGGGCGAAGTAGCTGACAAAAACTAGTTAATAATAAATAGAAAACATATAATGAAACCTAATATTACCTACCTACCATTAAATAGTTATACATACCTATTATAATAAAAATAATAGTACACAGTACAGTTCGATTCTCGTATCCAGTTTCAAAAACTTTAAAAATAATTAATGTGTGATGTTTTTTTTTTTTAATTTCTTTGGATCCAATACAAATAATTCACGGTTTTCGTTTTTTGTCCTGTAATTGTTCTACACGGCATTGCTTCTTACCAAATTGCATGATTCTATATTAAAGGAAAGTCCCGTCTAAAGGAAAGTTTTGATTTTATCTGTAAAAATAAAATGAACATCCCAACACAAAACAGAAGCATTTACTGAACACCTCACATAATTATCTGAAGAGGAAATTAGACAAACCATTCAAAGTATGTCACACAATAATATTATGCCAACAAACAAATATTTACCTCACTGCACAATTTAGATGTCCTTCGTCGATTCAATGAACATATTTACGGATAAGCAGACTCGGAATATCAAATATGTTATATCGAATTATATTTACATCATAAATACCTTTACATAGAAAAATATTATTGGCAGGTGAAAAGGAAGAATGAAACTCATGTTACTGAGAGAGTTATGAGTTGTTGTTGTTGTTGCATGTGGATGAATGAAAAAGGAAACAGTGGCCAAGGAAAGGATGAATGGATTATGTGACGACTGATATAAAAAATAGAGTTAGTGATATTGTAATGAGTAGACGGAATAGAAGAAAAAAAAGAGTTGTGCCATCCTCAAATAAAACGGAACGATAGCAGGTAAATGATCTAATACTTTTAAGTTTTTGTTTTAGCTTTGTCACCTATAAATCGAAAACTATTCGATTCTTTATATATTCTATATCTGATATAGTATTGTAATCCATGGTTTATCCTTGAGTTCAGTCCAAATTGAGTCGTGTTGTGAACATGGTATTCAAAAATAATTATGGACTTTTCACATGTAAATTATGATCACATGTTGTAAATCACATGTTAATTAGTAACATCAGTACCCTTCCTATTTGAGTTTCACTGTATAACACGAAGTTTTTAAAGGATTTTAATGAAGGGATGGCGATTCTGCCTGAAGAAGTTAGATTTAATTTTTGATCGATTTGAATCGAAGTCTAAAGTATCGATTCAGTAATAAATCAAGATTTAAAAGATCCATTTCCCAAAGATCGGTCCGTTGAATACCCTGCAGGGACTGAGTCTTAAATAGCACTGCAAAGTTATATTTGTGCATTGAAGGATTATTCCTTCAATGCACAAATATTTGATAATTGCTGATAAATCGGGTATACAACATTCGCTTATAAAATAGCTTGAACAAAATAGATTCTTTAAACTTTTATAAATAGTACCTAACATTTCACTTGCATTTCTCAGAAAACAATCGAATCTCCTTTTCGAGTTTCTGAAATGGATTCGCAATATCGAACATTGTTTAAGGTCGATTCGGTTCTTTTTCTTTAACTTAGCTAAGCTGTTGTAAGCTGCAAAATACGCGTGTGTCACGTCCTTGATGTACAAAACATTTTTAATTTGTAACTTTTTACGCGCCAAGAGTGACAGGGCTGAGCTCTGTTCTGGTTTTGTGTGCATGTCTTGTAGGAGAGGGACAGTAGTATAATTCAGAATGGTTTCCATTGAGAGTTTTCTGGAACAATTGCTATAATATGTATATCCACGTGTATAGTTTAAGTAAGCAATTTTGCTTCTTGTTTATTATGAACATTATTCTGAAGAAGAATGTTTGGAAGGGCCTAGTAGTGAGTTAGTATGGACTAAGAAAAAATAAATTATTAAGTCTTCCATATCCCAGTTTGGCACTTGCAAATGCCTAATTCATGAATGCACTGTCAAACAGACATGATGTATACGATATAATGCAGATTACTAGGCTCTAAACAGACAGACTGCATAAACTGCAATCGGACTGCAATTCGCAGTTGGTTTGCAGTTGAATGACGGTTCGTCTGTCTAGAGCCTTAGTGTACACCACTATACTATTAAAAAAAATAAAGAACACATTCGAGTTTTCCCTCATTTATTCTAGCACTCGTAATGTAGAGTTTTAAGTTTAAATCCACAATTTTATCGATCTAATAATTTTATATTATCTCTAGGTTCATGTAAGTTGTTGGTATTAGAATAAATTCGATAAGTTGTCCGCCTTGAATGACGTTCGTCTGCGCCCTCGACCTTTTACCCCCACGCCCTTATATATAGAGTGCGATGTACTATTAATATCAGGACTTTACTCACGAAGTTGCCGATTACACAACGGGGTATTTTGAGCTGTGATAACTTTGGATTGACTTGGAATTGTTAAATTAAATTTAAGGCGAATTATTTTTAAGGCATGTTATTCCTATTTTTTAATTATCAACATCAGCCTATTTTAATGTTCCCACTGCTGGGACACAGGCCTCCTCTCTAGGAGAGGGAATGGATCATAATCCACCACGCGGGCCGTGCTAATTGGTGGATGTTTCACGTCTTCGAAATTTTGGTTCACCGCTTTGAGAGCAGTAGTGATGAAATAAATTACACAAAGTAAGCCTGGCTAGGTTTGAGCTGAACCCGCGACTAACAACTCGTAAGTCGGGGTTTTTACCGCTCAGCCATCTCTGCTATCTATCTATCTACTAATTATCATTTTAGGATATTTATTTTCAGCAATATCGCTATACTTTATCCAGTGTCGCCAGGTAACTGGGTGGTGAAAGCCTGACAACCGCTCCATGTTATGTTATTACATATAATACCTTAACTGTATATTTACAGGTATTCAGGAGCATCCGTTTAGATTGTTAGCAGACCTTACGCTGTTTAGGAAACACCGTATGCGCAGGATTGCGGACGGCGAGCAATTGGTAGCTCGCCAACTCGCCTAGTCTGTAAAAGTCTAACCCTATCTCTTGCTGTGCTCAAGGGACGGAGATGTGATTTGATTATTTTTGACACCTAAAAAAAAGGAATAAATTAATAGACGTGGTCCATTAGGGGTTTAGTGGAGCACGTCTATTATCATAGCTAGTTCTAAAACTATGACCTCTTGAATGTGAGGTTAATAAAAACAAAATCATTAAACTTACTAAGTTTTAATAATTCATAAAAATAAAACAAAATTCTAACTTTAAAAATAAATCATTTTCATCAGTCCCATAAAAACTTGTACTCCGTGAATCATCAAAAGCGAAGTTTCTCTTCGCGTTGCACTTTCCGACAGTTTTGAGAGGAATCGAAAGTTTTACGATCTACGACTTCTTAATTGTGTCACAGGCAAAAAGTTTTTAAATTAAAGTCAAATTAGTGGAGGGTTGACAAGGGAAATAGGGCACCATTGAACATTTTATTGAATCTCAACTTTATCTAAGTTTTTTCGTAATTGGAACTAGCTAGAACAGGTTTTTTTTTATTTATGGCTTTAATTTTTTTTATCAGGTTTTATACCTTCTAAAGGTACCTGGGCGTTTAAGAAAAGGACCAGGGAATATTGTATTTTGTCTTATTAAAGCCATCACAATGGTCACTATCAGCACATTGATCGAACTCTTGAACCTAGGCTATTGCAAAATTGGAACTAGCTAGAACAGTTTTTTTTCTCCCTTTCGTCCATAATAGGACAGGCAACGAGATCAAAGCCCATACAGCCATGTCTGTGTCTGTAATATTCAAGATCTTCACCAACAGTTTTTTTTTATTTATGACATTTACTTTTTTTACCAAGGTTTAAACCTTCTAAAGGTACCTGGGCTTTTAAGAAAAGGACCAGGGAACATGGGATTTTTTACTGATTAAAACCATCCCAATTATCGCCATCAGCACATTGATCGAACTCTTGAAAGATTACCTTGGTACCTTTTATGTATACTCATCTGTTACGATACATCCTTGGGGAGACTGTAGGTCTCTCCCAAGCCTTGCTTTATCCCTAGATGCAGTTAAAAACATAGTTAACTTTGAGTATGGATTGATAAATTCGAATTATGTTTTATTAGCTTTTGCCCGCGGCTTCGGTCCCGGCAACAGAAAATTGTGATAATTAAAGAACCGCTCGACCGATTTTGGTGCAAACTTCACATAAACCATTTACTAAATAATCCAAACAAAGCCTAAATATTTGGTTTGGATAGGTGAGCTCGTTCTTGAGTTACAAAATTACAACGAAAAGTGGTATTAATTTTTATACAATTACTAGCGACCCGCCCGCCCCGAAAAAAAACCGCATTAAAATCCGTTGCTTCGTTTTAAAGATTTAAGCTTACATAGGGACAGACAGCAGGAGACGACTTTGTTTTATACAATGCAATGATATTGATTATTCGATGAACAAAAAAAGTCAGTACATAGCGTTCATGATATCAATTATATATTAAATATGTATGCCATTTCGAAAAGTAACGAGGCTCATAGCAAGGACAATTCTCAACAGTAGCGATGACCTAATAAATAATTCCTACGACTGTTTCTTTGGTGAGGTTCTGTCCTTCAAAAAGAAAGATTTACACGCGGTTGGTTAGTACCAGTCTCGGGTGCATCAAATTGCTCACATTTTGTTTATGGGGGAAATAAAAAGCGGCCTCCAATGCTCCTTAAGGCTCCTGTTTTATTATGGCTGACTTCGTTACCTTGCTTTAATGTACTGTTTCTACTTCAAAAGGACTTGTGGGAAAATAAACATGAAACCATTAAAAATAGTGGTCAGGCTACAAAATTTTAATGTCCTAAGGTAAATGTAAATGGTAATAGGCTTTGTTCTCATTTACATCCTCCTCTTTCTGCGAAGCAGTAATGCTAGCAAAGGAGGAGGCCGACCGCATAAGGCAGCGGAGCTCACGCCCCAAACGCCGCCGCGATACCGATCCCGATTTCCGGCCACCGTAGGCGCGGGCTTGTGGACGGTGAGCAATGGGTAGCTCGCCGTCCAGTTGTCTGGTAATAGTCCGGACCAAGCCAGTCGTCGACGGCGCACTCTATTCCCGCGCGCCTCAAGGAGTTGTCAACAATTGGAGAGGCCCAACTGCAGGGCCGTAGCCTACTGGGGCCCCACTGGGGATATGAATGAAGGCTAAGAAGGAATGGGGTGGGCCGTTTAATCAGTAAGAGTCTGACACTGTTTCCCGCTCCGCCCACATTTATAAACCATTTATTTTTTTACGAGTTTTCAAGCGCTAAAATCGCCGACCCTAACTTCAGACTCCCCAAGATCTGACGGCTGTATTGTACATGCATAGTCACTGTATTGTAAGAGTCAGATATGCATTCGCACGACGTGAACCGCAGAATAGTTATTGATTTATGTAATAATGGTCGGACGATATTAGATGACTTAACATGTTCTAATTCAGACGCCAGACCAATTATTGACACGTCACGAACACAAATCGAAGTTATTAGTTCGATATTTCAGGCACAAATTGCGGTTTCAGAATAACATTATTATAGTTACATATTGTAGCCCTTTCCCCTTCCCACAAAATTACTATATGAGTATACAGGGTGTTATTGACATAGTACCATAAATGAATACCATGGATCCAGTTCATGATGCTGGACCCCACAGTGGTAAAATTTTCGTCGGTATTTTTCAAATTTTTGAAAAAAAAAGTTGGGTTTTTCTATTTTTACCTGCATAAAATCGTTATTCTAACCAACCACAATGATATTTTTAGAAAAAAAAAGACTTCTAACCAACCCCAATGATATTTTTAGAAAAGAGAGGGGTGTCTAGAGTCATGTACTAGATCAATCATGAAGCAAGAGATCAATGGTGTTCGTTTACGTTACGATGTCAATGACACCCTGTATAGTGTTTCCAGCTACATGCTTTTAAAAATCTTATTCAGTGCTTCTTTGAAAAATGAAGTTTCAGCATCTATTTTTCCTAACGACTTCAATCTTTTTTAGCTAAACGTTAACTTTTTGAAGCTCTAAACGTGACCTATTTCCGTATATTGAGTTCAGAAAACAGGTTACCAGATGTCGACCTCAGTGATTAACGGAGGTAAAAAGTATAAACTTTTTTTCTCTCAAAAGGTAAAAAGTAAAAACTGGGGGAAACGTATCCAACGAAAATTCGCATTGTTGATTTATTTTTCACTCTTGCACGGAAATCCGTCCGATCGTAAATCTCATGGATGGATTTCATTTATTCTGCATGTGGCGATGTTGTGGTGGTCAAAATGTGTTTGTCTGCTGAAAATGTGCTTTAATTTGTTGACATTTCATTTAAAGTCAAGCTTTCATTTAACATTTTAATACTTTGTTTTACTTATTTACTTACTCAGACAGAAAAAAAAATCCATAGATTAGTTTTATAGAATTCAAAACATTTAGTGAACGGTATCGGTATAGAAGTATACACTTCTATACCGATATTTTATTAAGAAAAGATTTATATTTTTTTTTGAAAGGAATATTAAAGAATTTAAAAATTCTTTCACCAGTAAAATACTCCTTTATCGCCTAATGACATAAGCTATATATTTTATTCTTGCAGGCAAGAAAGTAATTAGAGAGGTTTAAAAGTAGCTAGTATAATATAAACTAGATATTAGACTATCTATAAGTATACCTACCTACCTAAATGTACGTAGGTATGTACGTAATATGTGAATACACTATCACTGTTTGTAATGAATCATCCTGCCAAACCAACACCTGCATAAAGTGATTCATTATTATGAAATCAAAGTCCACTGTCATCTTCAAACTTTTGTATAGACTTGACTGCATTATCTCTAGCAGCGATAGTATATTTCTCTTTATCATTGCGTAGAAGTCGTGAACATGCGCTGGAACAAATACCTGGAGCATTGTAAAGTGCGGCTTTTACGAACTGTGAACGAAAAAAGTTTAATAAGAATCCAGTTTTTTAATTTTACTCATCTCTGAGTTCTTCAATTTTGCAAAAATATTTTCGATTTGACAGTACAGCGTGCCGTCACATCCTGTCAATCGATCCTATACTTGTTTGGAACGTAGTAAAAAATGCCCGGGTGTCACCATTGTGTGGATCGCCCTGAGGACACTGTGAAGCATACGATAGAGTTGCGTTCCGCTTGGGCAAAGCACCTCGCGCCGGGCCCTGATTCGGGGTAAGGTCCGGGGCGAAAAAGAATGTAAATGAAAAGGAAAGCTATAGTCCTAGCATGAATAGGAAAACTGAAGGACACTTGTGGTTTTATTCTCTAAAAGAAAAAAAAATACAACCTTTAACTCAAAGACGCTAGTTTCAGTCAAGACGAATATTCGACCTCTTTGCGCACACTCTAGCTGAAGCTTTTTTTTCCGAAACCGTACCTTGGGACTTGGGTCGGTCTCTGCTAAATTTATTCTGATATTTATTATTATGATGGGCTACTGAAACGTGCTCATGAAGCCATCGAGTTTAAAAATACAAATGCTCATAAATATTGACGGCTCCACCCCATAGCTAAAGCATTGAGTTATTTATGCATGTGCGTAGGGTACAACGTTTCACAAAATACTCCTACCTTCCATTTTCACTTACAAATGATTTACTGAATTCATTCAATTGCTATCTCCTCGAGAATTGCGTGAAAACCTCGCATTTCGATTACAGCTTTAATCACTTTGAAAGTCTATTGAAAACTGTAGAGTCTCTTCACTAACTTTAGAAAGGTATTAAGTTAGTTATTCAATATAGAAATGGAAATCATACTTCAGGTTTATGAATTAGTAAATTGCTTTCTACAAGACCTCATCTGTAGCACTTTATATTTTGGCATCAATATTCAATTGCGGTTTCACTTAGCTTTTTATATCTTCAAGTGGAGATAGTACCAGTCTGGCCTTTTACAATGTTTCGTATAAACTCAAAACGGTGAAGGAAAACATTGTGAGGAAACCGGCATGTCCTAGAACCGAAAATTCAAAGACATATGACTTCCAGCAATCCGCACTGGCCTGCGTAGTGGATTTTGGCCCGATCCCTCTCCTAGAAAGGTGGCCAGTGTCCCAGCAGTGGGAACATTTAAAAAGTCTAATGATATACTGGCTTCGAAGTAGGGTTACTTTTTTGAAGAAATGGAATACCTCTATCTAATTTTAACAGAATGAAATGAAAAATACATTCTTACAAATAAAAGTTCAAAACATTTTATTGTCTTGAAATAATTGTACCCCTGAACTATCAAACTGTTTGGTGATCCTACAATTTTTCAAAAAGAAAAAGGCATGGGTTCTTTTACCACCACTTTTGACTTGGTACATAAAAATCCTCCAGTAAAATATTAAAAAGATAGGATTTAATTCGGTTTAATTCAAAATTACAGTAAAGAGGAGAGTAAGCATATAACACTGCTGTGATTCAGGACTCCTATCTAGTAGAGAAAATGAGCCGTAATCCACCACGAGGACACAGTGCAGGTTGGCGGTCACGCGCGGCTTCGAATTTTTGGTTCTAGGACACGCCGGTTTCCTTTCGATGTTTTTCTTCACCGAGAGCATTTGTGATGAAATAAATTACACAAAGTAACCCAGCGACCTGCGACCTATGTATGTACAACCCGTAAGTCGGGGCCGTTAGCTGTGGTGGCAGAGTTGCCACCACAGCTCAGCAACCAACACTATATTCCTCGAATCCAGTGTACTTCACCAGATTTCCCCATTCACAAAGCTGACACCTATCCGAGAGAAGTGACCCTCTAATCCAAGAAACATTCAACGTCTGCACAATATCTTAGCTTAATCTGCAAAGACATTAAGCCGTGATTTAGTAACAAAACATTCAAGCGATTACTCCAAGACTTAACAACAACAATTATGTGTTTCCCCAAAAACTAAACTAAACACGGATCTGTTATCCACTTGTTTGGCAGTTTCCCGTTATCGTAAACAAAATGGCTGCCGGTAATGTCTGGGATGTAGGGCAGGCTAATGGGATAGGCCAAGGTTGTCTATGTTGTGTAGTCTTGCCAACTAATTTTATTGGCCTTTTGATCTTGGCATCTTGTTATTGCAATTTTTAAGGTGAAATACGGGATTTGCGGGTTTGGGATTTATTTAAGCAGTAATATTATTTCGCAAAAATAAATCAAGATAAGTTAATTTCAAAATATTTTTTTTTATTAAATAGACTTAATTATAATCTTTATTCACATAAAAAGTTTCTAATTCCTAAAGTAAGTTCAGAGACCTGTATTACAAAAATCATGCAGTAGCCATAAGGCTACTGCATGATTTTTTGTATTGTTTGTTGTCAAAATATATAAATATTTTGACAACAAACAATATTATGTAAATGAATAAATGCAGTACGTCGAATATATCTTTTTAAATTAACTATTATTTGTTTGTTAACTTCTAAGGAATTTTATTTAACAATGGAATAAAATAATGTTTTAGACTTATAAATAATCAGTTTATTTAAAGGAACAATATAATATGTTACATCTTTTTAGATTTCGGAATGTACATAGCTACTACATTAGTACATTGTTATACGAGGGATGAAAGAAAGTTATTTAGTCCCGAGAAATTTCTTGGCGACCGAGCGATAGCGAGGTCGTTAATAGTTCGAGGGACTAAATAACTCTTGAACCCGAGGTAAACACTGTGCTTTTCTATGAGTAATGAAAAGCATATTTTTCTATCGCTGTTTGCCGGACTAATGTCACAGATCATACCATTACCATACATATTGTGGGATTTTTTTTTTTGGTGGATAAAATCATCCAATGGCAACTCCTTACCTTGAGTAGAGCAGGAGATAGTGTCAGACTCTTACTGACTAAAAAACTCACCCCGTGCCTTCTTTTCTCTTCTTTTTTGGCCCCAGTAGGCTAAGGCTTTGACCATTCTGCAGGGTCCCTGTTCCCTACGATTTGCTGACAACTCCTTAATGCATGCAGGTACAGTGCGAGCTGTCGACGACTTGGGCTTGGTCTGGACTGTTACCAGATGTTCGGAAATCGGGCGGTTAGCCCCATTGCACGCCGTCCACAAGCCCGCGTTACACCATCATTATTTTACCTATATTAAACGAATCAATAAATAACTTATGACTTAAAAACATTCATATGAAATGTCATATGAATGTTTTTAAGTCATAACAACAACTGTATTTAATGAAATACAGTTCTATAACGGATATCACATTAAATAAATAACAATTAGAATTAGAAAGAAACCCTTGTAATAATTTTCTACTTTAAAGCAGTAGCTAAACATTAAGGAAAAAAAATGTGTAACATTAAATTGTGAAACACATTATATGAAACGATGCTCTTAAGGAGCAGATATACGCTAGCGACCTTGAGCGAACAAAACAGGTGCTGGCGTCACAACCCTCCCATCAAGATTATTCGAATAGTAATTTGTCCTAGAAAAGCCGTATGTTAGAACATTGCTAATTATATTATCTTTTATTTGTGGAAGTTACATAAAAATACACCAAATAGTTTTTGCTTGATCTTGGTTTTTTTGTGTGTATTAAACATAACTTTGAAAATAAATTACAGCAAGTTCAATGAAAAAAACATGAAAATATTTGTATATCAAATTATTAAGAAAATAGTAATTAGTTTAACACATATTATTTTTTTTCAAAACACCGCCGTTTTCACGTGATATAGGATTTAAAATCATCAAAAATCGTATCATCCAACCTTATTAATGTTCCCTACTGGGACACAGGCCTCCTGCAACCACGCTGGCCCAGTGCGAATTGGTGGATGTCACATGTCTTCGAATTTTTGGTTCTAGGACATGCCGGTTTCCTCACGATGTTTTCCTTCACCGTTTTGAGAGCAGTGATGATGAAATAAATTACACAATATCTCCCCCTTAATGTACTTTCTACAATTTGTCTATATACTCATAACACACGTTTTTAGTAGAGTGTACAATTTCTATCTTCCAAACAGAAATTTCACATCGCTCTCGCCGGTGCAGCCCACCCACATGAGTGTTGGTAGGGTGGCCATGGTGCCCGAGGCGTTTTGTTCGCTACGACCCATTTCAGGTTCGTAACTAATGCATGGGCTATACAAAAGTACGTTCAAGCGCTGCAATCTAGATCTTTCAATGTGTTTCGTTCACGTTAGGTTGCTTTCCTGGATTATCTTGTAATAAATGTTTGTGGACTTGCGGAGGTAACAAAATAAAATCACCTTAAAGTTGGAATTTTACATTAGATACCTAATTATAATACTGTAGCGACCCGCCCCAGCTCGCACTTGCACGGGTGCAAAGGTGATATATTGTAGCTATAAGCCTCCCTCTTGAATCTCTCTATCTATTAAAAAAAACCGCATCAAAATCCATTGCGTACTTTTAAAGATCATACATAGGATCTAAGCAACTTTTTTTTATACTATGTAATGATAGTCTCAAAGATATCTCAGCAAAACTAGGTACTCTACAAAACCGATGCCTACTAGGGCTATGGGATAACTTCTGAAAAGATATCCCATGGCCCTGGATCGTAAAGGGCAATTGTACTGCAAAAGGGTCGGAGCCTACTGGAGCCCAGAGTCTCTTTCTGAAGACTTGGCACGTGTATGTGGTGTGGCTCGTAGTGCGAATACCAGAGAAGGATCGGGGTGGGGTGTTTAGTCAGTAACAGTCTGACACAGTTTCCCGATCCGATCAAGAGCGGGTTTCGTCATTAGATGATTTTTGCCCACCATAACAAAACCAGTGAGATGAACATAAATGTACTGACCAGCAAATTTTTTTCTCTAATTACCAGTCACCCTATAATATATAACACTTCAATTCGCTAAAAAACATCTTAAAAAAACTTATTTGTTCGATTGTAATATGAGATACTAGCTTTTGCCCGCGGCTTCGCCCGCGTGGGTTTGGGGTTTCCGGGATAAAAAGTAGCCTATGTGCTATTCCGGAGTGTATCCTATGCCTGTGCCAAATTTCATTCAAATCCATTCAGTAGTTTTTACGTGAAAGAGTAACAAACATCCATACATCCATACATCCATACATCCATACATCCATACATCCATACATCCATACATCCATACATCCATACATCCATACATCCATACATCCATACATCCATACATCCATACATCCATACATCCATACATCCATACATCCATACATCCATACTTACAAACTTTCGCCTTTATAATATTAGTAGGATGTCCCAAAATTTTCAACCATATTGCAGTCACTTCACAATTATATTTATTCACTGAATGCCTACTGATTACACTGCTCACGCTAATACAGGATATGGAGTGATCCGTTCATTATAATGTTATTTATTTTGAAGATTAGAGAGTATGAGTACATTAGTACTCGCAATAAATATCACTCAATCGTCGTGAGTACAGATTACACCAATTCAATTGTGTAATCTTATCCAATGGCATCAGATTTGGTAAAATATATGATATAATAGGCACCCACGCTTTCATGCACAGTAACCAATTGCCCTTTGACCCAGTGACACTCTAAGGTGGAGCGGGAGAACGTGTCAGACTTCTACTGTCTATAACAACTTATATTTTCCTTATTTCCTGTCAGTCTAATAGTTAGTGGCCCTGACTGCTATGCGGGAGGACGTAGGTTCGATTCCCACCGAGGACAAATGTTTGTGTGATGAGCACACGATCATTTGTTCTGTGTCTGGGTGTAATTTATCTATAATATGTATGAATTTAGAAATATACAAGTATGTTTATCAGTTATCTAGTACCCATAACACAAGCTCTGCTTAGCTTGGGACTAGATGACGTTGTGTGATAGTTGTGGACATATTATATTATTATTATGATTATTCTAGGACCCCAGGATTCTCTATCGGAAGGCAAACCATATCTCCAGTAAACTTCGGCCCTGCTGAGCCCCTACGGTTCTGCAGAGACGTCTTTGAGGCGCGCGTGTAATACCACGCGCCTATAATGACTCGGGTTTAGTCCAGACGGTTACCGGACAGCCGGACAGCGAGCGACCGACGACTAGAAATCGGAGTAGGGATCGCGGCAACTGGGTGGTAACGCAAGGAGGTCCATTACCTCACTCTGCGGCTACCTCCTGCACTAGCATTACTGTCTCGCAGAAGGAGCCGATCGTCGGCCATTCCCCTTCGCTTTTAACCATAGCCTGTACTAAGACCAGTGATACCTGGTCGATTTTTCCGCACGAATCAGGACTTGAATCATGTGGAAAGTGAGGACGCCGTGACGTCTTACAACCACTCTTCAAAGAAACCTCTTTGAAGAGTGGTTGAAAATACGTCACGCCATAATCATGGCGCTAAGTAACCACTTACCGCCAGGGTTATGGCATGCACAGCACAGAGTTGCGACAGTCACTGTTGCCATATCCATCGCCATGAGATCCCGCCGGAAGTTCTATGTCTGCCATACCACGACTTGTTGCCAAATGACCCTAACTAACTGCAATTTACAGACCTACGGTATGTTACGAAAATGATTGATATATCAGATGATATATATTGTACACCACCATTATGCTCAACCACCAACAAGGTGGCGTGGGTTAAACTTCTAGAACTATTCTGTAAAATTTTGGTATTGATTTGGAACTTAGAGAAAGTACTTAGAGCCCACTAGCAGCCGCTAGATTCTAAAAAGTTAGCTTCAATACCCTGTTGTACTGGAAATCTATATTCAGCACTACGAAGATGTCATTCACTAAAATCATGATAAATGTGCTATTGCACGCAGCAAATAACTTAAACAGTGTGTTTAAGTTTTTTGCTGAGATGATTACTTGTAGCTTGAATTGAGACCCGAAAATCGGTTATAAACCTCGTAACACAAGTTGAACCACCAGGGCGGTCAATGTTGAACACGCAGTAACCGATTTTCAGGACTCAATCAAACTGCGAATAAGGCCCGGAATCCACCAAAGCGGAGAGGAGAGGAGACGAGAGGAGATGTGTTTGAATAAACCAATCCGATTTCGTTATTTCCACATCTCTTCTCCGCTTAGCTTTGGTGGAAATGGGTCAAGCGGAGAGGAGAGGAGATGTCTCATTTTTCTATAGAATTTTGTGCAGCGAGCAAGCAAGCGGCGCGGCAGAGCGGAGAAGTGTCTAGTCACACAGCTCACATCTCTCCGCAACGCATCTCTTCTCCGCTTTGGTGGAAATAACCTGCCAGCTTCGCGGCACATCTCCTCTCGTCTCCTCTCCTCTCCGCTTTAGTGGATACCGGGCCTAACCATGGCAAATAGGATGATATAATTATGATTTACCAAACTTCCTTCAACCCAAAAGATGAAAGAGAAGAAAAAGGTGGGGTATTTAGTCAGTAAGTGTCTGAAACTGTTTCCACCCAAGAGCGGGATTCGTCAAGTCTACGAAGCTTAATATAACAACTGAATCCAATCTAAGCCAACTAACTCTATTATTAGACAAAGCACAACTGTATCACAGAAACAACTAAAGCAATGTCTACACGTACATCCAAGTCGAGGAAATGATAATTTTGCGCTGGATGCTCCACTCACCGCTACGGTACGCGATTAGATCAGTTTCATTACGAACACTTCCGCAGAAGAACGTGACGATGCAGAAGTATCGACTAGAATACTATAATATAACCAATCTACACGAAGCTGCAAAAAATATACGGAAATTGAATGGGAACAAATTTGAGATAAGTATCTAGGAAGAAGACTCGAAAGATTCGTGGAAAATAGACGTGGCGAAATTAAAAGTGCAGAAAAAAATGTAAATGGAAACTTTAGTCACGCAAAAACTTCATGCTTGTATTTAAAAACATTGATATAAAATTGGAGACAATACTACGCCTCATTACACACGATACGCTACTTGAACAAGTGCAGTTAAAAGAAAAAATATGTAAATAGTGTTCAATCACGCAAGATTTTCAACCATTTAAATAATAACAGGCCTACCCTAACATACGAAAATGAAATTCATTGTATTAAATATGCCAGAAAATAAAAAACCAGTTTCACTAAAATAAATCTAATTAAAAAGAAAATATCAAGCACTATAATCTTAAATTAAAGGGGGTTTGTTTCCAGTCACCATGGCTACCAATTTGAAAACAAAGGGTTTTACCCCAGTAACACAATATTCAAGTCACCCCCTAGCACTCCCTCCCTTGTCTAGAATGCGGCCAAACGAAATTACGAATTTACATAAACATCATGGCTACTGCAAATAGAGGAAACTTTGTTGTACTAAATGTTATTTCGCTTTGCAATTACTTATTGATTGGGGAACCTTGACTGGTTGTCTAGTCACATGATAATAATTGCTGACTTCCACCGACGGTCAATGTTTACTCAGTAAGTCAGTAATCATAGTATCAATAATTCCGATTCATGTCAGTCGTTTGACACGGATACCAAGGATTGCAATCTATCCCTCTTGGGTATAATACATTTGACCTTGTCAAATATTACGGTAAAATCGTTCAATCAGATACCGCTCCCAAAATCATCAGTAACGCAATGTAACGTAAGGAGAAATTTCTAGAAGCACTTTTTTTGTACAACATAAAATCATCCGATGACATTATCGAGCCGTTGGGCGGAATGGGAGTGACAGACTATGACTAAAAACCTACTCCTGTTCCATCTTTGCCTTTCATACCATCTTCGTTTCAGAAGACCCTTGGCCCAAGTAGGCTTCGACCACACCGGGCCCCTACGATTTGCTGACAACTCCTGGAGACACGTGTGGAACATTACGCGCTGGAGTAATCGTAGGAAGTACTACTACTAGGGCGTGTATTGTTCCACGTGCGTTAGATAGATGTAAATGTAAGTTCATTTACATCTAACGTGTTGAAAGAACTCTATTTCGTACAAAGTTTCTTGAGTGCTTTGTTCTCCTGTGTGTGTGTACCTGGAATGAAACAGACCCGTGAAACTTTTCAGCTTCGTCTCCAGGGACAAAAGTAATGCTATTTTCTAAGGTAAACTAGTACAAAGTAGAGGAGCCTGCAGTATTTAATCAAAACTTGTGGCTACCGGAATGATAAAAGGAAAGGGTCGCTGGGGATATTGCCCCTGCGGGATTGTTCGAAAGAATTACGAGAAACGGCAGCCTTGGAATTCAAAAGACAACTAATAGAACACAGGTATATTTTAGTAAGAGATTATAAGTGCGGGGCAAATTTACTATAATTTTATTTACTTTTTTAATCAGATCGCCCCTCGATATATGTCAGACAAAAATTATGTAAAACAAATTTTAAAAAAATATGACATAAAGGTATAACTAAACCTCTCACTCAGTCTTCTAGCAAATCAGCAGACATTATCGAATCATTGACTTCCATTCATCAGCGAATACGTTTAGTCCAGGACTAGATACAAGGGGAGTGTTAAGTACGATTAACATTGTGTGCAATGACATACGTCGTGCAACCGTACATGGCAAACGTGACGGCACAAATAGTTTATACCGTCTGCAAATCTGCATTTGAAGATTTCCTTCCACATCAAAGAGAAAAGGGACGCAGCCCCATAATGTGATTTAACCAAGTGAAGCAACACCTAAATACTAAGACAACTCCGAATCGCTACAAGAACACAATCTGCCCAGCCTTTACTAAACTGTCACAACAACAACTGTAACAAACTCTTTTGCACGTCAATTTTTTTTTAGTTTTTTAGTGTCTCGTTGCTGACTACCCTGAGAAGAAACACCGAAACAAACTCAGAAGTTAAAGTCTCTTTTAAAGTCAATACACAAACATGTAGTGGTCAAATCATCTGAGAAACATGCAGATTTGAGTCTGAGTTGGTCTTTTGAAAAAAGAACCACACAGTTCTGAGTGTTAAGATAGTCACCAATCCAAATACCGACGGCTGTGTTTAACCGTAATGGCCGACCTCTTTGTCTGTATTGTTTTAGATGCGAATTTCAACGTATTACTGCAGAACAAATCGTCATAAATTGAGGAGCTCGCCTCTACATTATTTTGTGTATAATAAAGAAAGATTATAGGGATCGCAAAAAGTTAAAAGGGCACATTTCGACGCTCAGCTGTGGGTGAACCATTGGAGGACGTAGATAGATTAGTAGAAGCATTTATACACAGATTTTACTCGAAGTAACTATGCTATCCCAACCTTATCCGAGTTTACAATTCATTATTGTACAACGTAGTATAATTTTCTTCATTTATACTGCATTTTATTAGTGTCAACGCATTACAACAGGACTATTAATCATCATTTAGGGCGCTCGCGTATGTAACTAGGTACATCAATTGTCGTCTTTAAATTGCATTTTTATGTTTGATGTGCTGTAAAGGGATCGTAGAGAAGTAAAGCGGGCACATTTCGACACACAGCAATGGACAAATGACTGGTGAAAGTAGATAGATTGATACAATCAATTATACACCAAATATACTCATAGTACTATGCTATCACATCCGTCCCAATCAAGTATATGATTCCTTTTGGTACAACGTAGTATATTTTTCTTCAGTATACCACTACCACAACAGGACAAATTTTAATTGTCATAAATTTAGAGAGATTGCTTCTATAAGGACATCAGATGTCTTGTTTAAATTTTATAATAAACTAGCGACCCGCCCCAGCTTCGCACGGGTACTGATATTGAATATATTATGCATGTATTATACACATAAACCTTCCTCTTGAATCACTCTATCTATTAAAAAAAACCGCATCAGAATCTGTTGCGTAATTTTAATGATCTAAGCATACATAGGAACAACGGTAAGCAACATTGTTTTATACTATGTAATGAAGGATCGCCAAGAAGTTTAAGTGGGCACATTTCTATGCTATCACAAGTGCCCCATCCGAGTACACGACTCATCTTTGTACAACGTAGTATAATTTTCTTGTCATACCGCTTTTTAGTGCCAAGGGTCGGTCGCTTGAAGGACACTTCTAATTAGTGCGTAACGAGTATTTCATGCACCAATTACTTACTCCAGAACAGTCTAGCTCCTTCGTCCATGACATAACGTGGTTCTTGTTAGTACTACAAGTATATTTTCACTATATGACCTTCATCAAATGTCAATAAGGTAGAAATTTCGAGTCGTATTTGTTCAGGAAAAGAGAGACCTTGAAGACACAAGCCGAAAGTAATTGCATCGATATAATAGATTTTTTCGCATCAATAGTGTGATTAAATCGAATCAAATACTCGAGGAATACGTACAAAAGAACGAGTTTGTATTTTGTAACACATCGTCGCGGATTTCCGGAGTAATCGCATGCTTCGCAGTATCGATTTCCTTTTACTCTTGTATTTTCGACGTAATATCGTGTAACTAGTTGGTATAGGCGTGAAAAAGTGTAATTATTGCGTCGTGCGACGTAAGAGATGAATGCTGTACGTTTTTTTAGATTTATAACAATTAACAGGTAATGGATTCTGCAGTCTGGTTTCATAGATCTCGTTGTGTTTAACAAGATTTTCATCTTTTGAAATGATCTAAAACCCTCGAAAGTGGTTCGCTATCACTACACTATATACCTACTTCAATATCCTATACCAGTATGTAGGTACACTGCATCAACCTCTAATTAGATTTGAATCCTTAATGGCCTATACGCATTATCAGACGGTGTACACACTTCAACATGGGACCTATACACTTTATGGCTCTATAGTATGGCTCTATCAATCGCTCTATTGTAAACAAGACATCAATCAAGGCACCTAGTTATTAATCAATCGTGAACATCAAAGACTGTCCAATTAAAGCCATGAATAGTTCGTTAATGAAAAATAACGCTTCACTAGCCTTGAAATCCAGGAAGCGATCCCGAAGCCGTCGGTAGTTACTCGAGCATAAACATAGGTGACGCTAGTTCAAGGTTAGATATTTTTGAAGATTTCAAATTCTGTTCGTTCGTTTATAGACTGACTTTAAAAATAGGCAAGTGCGAGTTGGACTCGCATACCATGAGTTCCGTACAATCTAACTGATGGAAATAGTTCAATTACCGAATCGAGTATCGAAGATTTTTCCGAATCGATTTTTTTTTTGTGTTATATCTAGAGTTGTACAGTTTTCAGATTTATGACTACATTTGCTTCATGCCAAATTTCAGGGTTCTAGGTCAAAGGGAACTAACTACTCAATCAGTTTCGATTCTCTCAAGAGGATCGACATATACGTTTTTGCGATATTGGCCGTATTTTTTTTGTAGTTAACTTAGAAATTTGGTTTTTTACCAGCTTCAGGGGACTGCAAACCTAAGAATATGTTTTAAATTTCAATTCGATACCTCCACACGTTCCTGCGATAAAGTTTCTTGACAGACAGACAAAAAGACGGACGGACAAAAAAATAATCCTATACCTAAAGGTTAGGCATGTCCTAGAACCAAAAATTCGAAGACATGTGACATCCACCAATCCGCACTGGGCCCGCGTGGTGGATTATGGCCCATTCCCTCTCCTAGAGAGAGGAGGCCGGTGTCCCTGCAGTGGGAACATTAAAAAGGCTGATGATGATGATGATGATGATGATGATACCTAAAGGTTACGTCTTTTCCGTTTGAGATAAAAACCTTAAAAAAGAAGAGGATACGAAATGAAAAAGACATGGATTTTAGTCAGTAAAAATCTGGCACGCTCTGTCAGTCCTCCCAAAATGAGAGACGTTAATAGATTATTAGATGATTTGTTTCAAAAAGCGCGTACGATAGTTAAGTATATCCTATTAAGAACGCTAGGATCTACTCGTAGGTAAGTAATGAATGATACATATCGATTAAAAGACTCATTACTTAGTAACTGGCGCTGTTAAAATAGGGAAAGCAGACAAACCATTTCCGTCACACGTATTTTATTCATGGCTTTGTAGGGCTCAAATATTGATTGCTGACTTCCCCTAATACAAATTGGCTTTACCTACCAGCCTACCTGTGCCCTAATTCACGTGAAATCAAACAATCCCAATTCTATTGTCGTTCCACTGTCGTTCGATTGTAGTCCTATCCAAAATCGGTATTCACGTGTTCCTTGATGGGGATTCGATAGAACGACAATCGAACGACCTCTCTTCGATCGAACGATTTCAAAATCGGTGTCGTTCAAACTCGATTGATGGATGGGAATCATACGAAAATGTCAAAGTTACTACGATATCGCTACGGTTTTCATTACGAGAATTAGACTACTGTTAAATTATTATTGACAAATTGCCTCACCTCCCCTTCAAATGCATTTGCACAGGTGTTTAAGTCAATTCCAAGTAATTTTCGTGTTACTTCGAAAATTATAGCTGTACGGAGTCGAAACTGGTAGGAAATTGAATCAGTCGCTAGAATATTCAGAATTTAATCATGTTATAATACTTGGAAGTATTATTATCTCTATCTCTGTTGAATATTTATCAGAAAGTGTCTTTCTTTAGATATGCTAATTTCAAGCTGTTTGCCAGAACGGTTGTATAAGAAATATCTTATGATGATTCACAGGTAGGATAGTGTGGTTGGGTTTTTCTGAAAGACATTTCTTAGTATTCTGAGGGTTTGAAGCATGTCTCATATATAATATAGCAATCGTCTCCTGTCTTAAATCTTTTTAGGTATGCATGGAGCCATAATACGAAGTTAAAACAGGTTGGTTTTTATTTCAAAATTCAATGGTTTCGTCTCTTGGTTGGTCATATATCGTTTTATGTATGCCTGCATGGAGCCAACTAGAAAAAACTACAAAGGTAAAGGTTGTTTTTTTTTTTTTCAAATTCAACGGTTTCGTCTCTTGGCTGTTTAGCTAGCAATATTTCTGTATTGATTGTTCGAAAATTCAATGAAGCGGTGTTAGTTTTTATCAAAGTGTGCTCAAAACTCCTTTCATTTTTTTAGCAATTTTTCATAGTTTCGGCTTAACTAGATATGCATCATTGATAAATCTTGCACTGCTGTATTATATTTGACACTAGCTTTTGCCCGCAGCTTCGCCCGCGTACATAAAATATAGCCTATGTCACTCAGGAGTAAAGCAGCTTTCTATTGTTGCTAACATTTTTCCAATCGGACCAGTAGTTCCAGAGATTACCCCCTACAAACAAAAAAAACAAAAAAACAAACTTTACCTCTTTATTATATTAGTGTAGATAATATGAGACGATAAGGTTATCAACTCACTATGAAATCGAAAAAAACGTACCGGGTAAAATGGGGAAAATAGAAACTTAAGGAGTGAATAGAAACCAATTTTTTATTAGGATTATTACTTTGATTTTATATTTTAGTTTTTCTCTCTTCAAACTCTTCAGCTTTATAATATTAAGTATAGATAGCGCGTTCAAACAAACAAACAAACAAACGAACTCTTCAGCTTTATAATATTAGTATAGATATTGAATTAATAAAAATATTTAAATGCTGCAAAAAATGTTTAAATAACGTGAAAAAACAACAAAATGCTGTTTCTATCCACCCCCGATTTTTTAACTATTTACCCCGTTTTACGCTAGGCTTAATCAATAGTACATTGTTACACTGTGCTTTTCATTACGAATACGTGTCGTATGATTTTATATATATATTTCTATTTATTTTGGTAGTTAAAGGTTTTCTACAACTGCAACTAAATCTGATGAATTTATCGTGTTAATACAAATCTCTCATAACAGAGATTTTGTAAACTATAAAACTCTACAACTCGAAAAAAACAATAAATATCACTTGAAAGTAATTACGGTAATCGAAAGGTTAATTTAGTGCTCTGATTTAATGCGATACAGGGACCTCTGTGATCGAAAATCATAAGGTTTCTAATTTATATTTTTTTATTCACGAAATACGGAGTTCCTATCAACCCTAAAGAAGGTTTAATGATAACACTGCTCTACCAATGAATGAAGCCACAAAAGTGGATAATTTGCGGAAACACTCCATTGCCAGCAGATATAAATAGAAGCCGTATAGAATCACTTTTTAAAAGGCGCCCCACTTCATTGGCGCTTTTTAACAAGTGACGTAACCTTCTTTTTGAGGTGATAAACCAAATAACTCTTCGAACTCTTGCTGGAGCGAGATGGACTATCAAGTTTTTTATTGTTTAAAATCCATTCTTTAATGTACACCAAACAATATATAAAAAAGTGCATTACAAAGCTTGATTCAAAGTTGAGTTTACTTATAGCAAACAATTCAGTGATAGAAAGAGAGATCACTATGGAGGATAAGATAAAGTGGTCAATTAAAAAATTACAAAAAAATAGGAAATGAAATAATACATAAACATATCTGCATACATAAATACAAACATACTACTTATATATATTCTTCTTCTTCACTTATTCTTATTGTATTTTTTCCGTTGCTCTTTGCATTCCGAGGCCGTATCTCTTCCGAACAAGCCCAATTTTTTCTTTCTTTCTTTCAATTGAGTTATCCCGTTAATAGTTTTAGAAAACTAGCTTCTTGCACCCGGTTCCTGTATTGTGTGTTAAGTTGAGAACTTGTCAAACTTTAAATTAATTTAAGTTTTTCAAGTTCTGATGGCAAAGTTCGACAAGTTGTCAACTTCAAATTCTAGATTCTAAAAGTGGTTGGTAGTAGGTAGTCACGAGACTTATACCAAAGAAGTCCATATTTTAAATGTAGAAATTAGATAGTAACGTCTGTCTCTGTATTTGTTACGCCGTCACGATTAAATTACTGTACCGATTTTGATGAAATTTGGTACGGAGGAACGTTGAACTGTAAGGATATACCTACATATATATATATATATTCATAATTCGAGATAATTAGATAATATTCACGAACGAGTTTGCCAAATCGAACAAAGCCGTTGACAGAAACTAGTAAAATATAATCCCAATTATATTAAAAAGACAAAAGTTTTGTGAGTGTGTGTATGTTTGTTACTTCTTCACGATCAAACAGCTGAATGGATTTCAATGAAACTTGGTACACAGGTGGATTATGTCCTGCCCCCCTTGCCAAGTTACGATCGTTTCGTTAGCGTTGAGCGCTTTGAGTTGGTCACGCCCCCAATTTCTTTATTCTGATGTCATTGCAACGCTAAATTTCGTAGTCAAAACAAAGGCCTCCGATAAAGGAATCGGAGGTTTAGCTTACCCCAAGCATTCGACGTTAATGAAACGATAGTAACTTGGCTAGGAGAGCTGGTGGTACTTTTTATCTCTTTAATACGATATGTATTCCCTTAGGATATTTTTCTACTATCACGTACAAAATCGCTGGTAACATCTAGCTGTCTATAAATTAGCCAGAATAGATCATATCATTGCATTACCTAACTCCTACACATCTCTTAAAACATACATCAACTGTCGGTATACGGAATTACGTTTTCGCCAAACCTTTTCCTTTACCCAAGGGAAAAGAAATCACAAATATCTCCTCTATATTTGCACGTATTACGCAGAAGCCTCAAAGAAACGTATTTACTTTCCTCCCAGAGATTTGTCAGATTCATTCGTTTTCTCGGCTAAAAATATCTTTTCTATCTTTGGTTACAATAAAATGTCTCGTCATTTGCCTAGCTTTTCCCAACTAGAGGCAGGGGCGCATCATGAATTTGTTAGGTTATGGGCTAACATTTTTTGGGAGCCCACCTAATTAATTCAACTAAATGTCTTTTTTGTGTTTTTTTTTTTTCGTCGTGTGCCTCTTCGACAATACACGACCAAATCAGATGTTTAGCCTCATCATCATCAGCCTTTTTAATGTTACTACTGCTGGAACATTGGCCTCCTCTTTAGGAGAGAGAATGAGGCATAATCCACCAGGCCCAGTATCCATATTTACTATTTTTCAGTATAAACCAGGGCCCTGAGACTGCAGCCCATTAAGCCTTAAGATAGGGGATACGGTCTTTTCTAGAGGTCAGCTCCCAACACTGTAGCTGAACATCAGAATTTTAAATAATAAAACACATGTGGCTCTGAAAGTAGTCGCTTATAATGGGCCTCAACAGAAAGTATGAAAGTCACCCAAAGGGCATTGGTAAGTCTATGGTAAATACTCTAAGTTTCTTGGCGTGATCACATCAGAAATGAAGATTTCTGCAGGAGAACCAAGGCCGACATCGAAAAAAAATCCGAAGAATCGCCAAACTTAAGTGGCATTAGGCAGGGCAGACTGCTCGCAGAATACAAGGCCGCATCACGCCCCGTATTGAAAGAATCAGCGTTTGAAGGCCTCCCACAAGGGAGGCTGATGAACAGGTGAGGGTCGCGGTAATCCGATGGATGCAAAGCGTACAGGACCGGTTTCTGCGAGTTCGGTATCCGGCGTGCGTAGCCATTACCGATACAGTACTACATTATCGATACAGTATACGACACCGTTCAGAAAAAAACTCTCCTTTGAAGAAGATCTCCAAGTGATGAGTCGCCACCGAATCCTCAAACGACTTTAAATTAGTATTGGAACGGCTCATTGCTTACTGCCTATATGACCTCCACTTCCTAATTACTACGTATTTTCCAAGACTTGGAGTAATCTGAGTATTGTCTTGGACGGTCACCCATCAATAAACCGACATCAGCAAACACTGCTTAACCTTGAAAATGGATCCTTGTAGTTGTTATTTAAGCCACGAGCACCTCCACATTATTATAGTAATAAACGTTAACACCAAAACATTAAAACCGCGATTATTAAAACAATAATGCTAGAAATTCGTAATAAAAACAAATTTGGTGTAATTGGGCACATAAAGGCGGAGCAAGAAGACAATGGCCTAGCGGAGTGTCATCATAATATCAAAGGGCATGGCCACGTAACAGGATGACGTGGGAACAATTTACTGAGTAAAACTTCCTCGGGACAGGACAACTTTAGTACCTATTGAATGAACCTAATGTGAGGTGATGATAATTTATTGATTATAATTTAACCTTTCGAATACCGTAAATAGAGACATTATATAAAGACAAACGGTGTGCAAACGCCGGCGTTCGGGGGTTCTTGGAGCTCAAATGTTTAGTATATAATAAGGCCACCCAGGCTGTCCTACGAAGAGGTGACAAAACCACTCGCACTGGAGCTGCAGGTTCGGTTGCTTGAAAACCGCAAATGTGAAAGAATTAAGGGGAGGCCTTATCCCAGTAATTAAAAATTATGGAAATATAACCACGTGATGTACGATTATATAGGAGGACTCCAAAAGGGTCCGAAGCCTACTGCTGCCCATGGATTGGCTTTTGCTGTGCCCGACAGGGTCCAAAATAGTTTCCTACCCAAACTAAACCTACATTGTGGAATGCAATAAAGAATTGACTATTGGCTTCCGAAAGGGAAAACCCGAGTCCTGGAATGCAAGGCAAAGAATGAACATAGGAGTGGTCTTTAAGCAGTAAAAGTCTGACATAGACCGCGACCTTAGTGAAATAAATGCGAAAATGTTTGTCATATATTTACGGTGTAGATGGTTTTTTTAGGTGGGTAAAAATTCTCCAATGACATCTCAGCGCCCTTGTGTGGGACAGGAGATAGTGTCAGACTTTTACTGAATAAAACACCCACTCCTTTTCCTTTTTTGCCTTCGTTCCAGGTGTGCTGCCATGCCAGGCCAGGTTTCCCGGTGACGATTTCACAATAACCCATGGCTTCAGTAAGTTCCGATCCCGCTTGGCTAGGTAGTTTGCTGGCAAGTCCTTGAGGCGCGTGGGAACAGTACAACCCCTCGACGGCTTGGGCACGGTCCGGACGGTTACCGGATAGTCGGTCACCGAGTTGCCCGTTGCTCGCCATCGGCAAGCCTGCGCCTACGTTGGCTGGAAGTCGGAATCGGAATCCCGGCGGTGGCTGAGGCGTGAGCGTCGTTGCCTCATGCAGTCGGCTGCGTCCTTTGCTAGCATTACTTCTTCACAGAAAGAGGCGACCTCCTGCCACTCCTCAAGGCTCCGTCAATGGCCTCTACAAAGACCCAGCGTGAGAGTTCACCGCCGCCGAAAATAAGTATTGGAAACTGGAAACAAATTAAATAAAATTTAACAATCATAAATAAGACTGCACTTTGTGAATTTATTTCAGTATGCATGACTCCTTATTTCGTGTAATATAGAAAATTTATAGACAAAACGTTTTCTTAAAGTAGTAGACAAGAATTATCACCTTCATGGGGACTATGGCGACAAGGAAAGCCTTGAAATTTCTGGCGTAGGAACTTGGGCGCCTTCCAAAAAGGTTAGCTAAAAAGTTTATGGAGTGGACAAGGTTATAGTGGATAATATTACAAATATATGGATTGAACTTTTCCCACAGGACTAACGACTAGTGGTTGTGGGAGTGTTCGAAATAGCTACCGAAGCTTTAGAACCAAAAGTTCTAGAGAAAAAACACAGGTTTAGATTTAGGGGTTATAGCCCAATACTTCCTCTCAAAACGGCAGGAATCATTTGATGAATTCCTAAGCAAATAATTACCAAAAAAATATATATCTAATAATTGACAGAGTGTCTCTGAGTGTCATCATTGAAATGATTTCCACCCACTGTTGGTATCATATATGTTATTGAAGCTATTATTATTATCTACTTAACGATTACACACTTTTTTACAATTTCCCTTTAGGCCCCAAATACAGAAGAACAATTCTCTGCCCGATATCGATCGCGGTAGACCCGCATCCAGCGTGCTTATTCCATGCATTACAATAAATACTTGTATGAAAAGGTCATTACAGGAGCTACGCATGAGGAGCAATCCGGCAACGTGATGAAATCCGCACTATATTAAAAACACCGTTATAGGACGCGTATTGAATTATAGTAGCACATATTTATCGTTCCGTTTTGAAAATAGTACATTTTGATACAAGTGCAGGAAGTTTGTCATTGCGACCGAGGCGAAATTCGCATGAGCCGTAGGCGAGTGTGTTATGGAGCCGAGGGCTGCAATGACAAATCTGCACGCGTGTCAAACGACGTTTTTCAATACACTTACGAGTTGTGAAATAAAGAAAGAAAGAAAAAGAAAATAATCGTATCTCAAACATACAGTAGAAATTTAAGAAATATATAAGTATAGTATTCAAATCTGCTCTGGTCAATTTCTAATTTCGTGGGGTCGTCCAGCGACTCTGGGGGACGCCTCGCGCCTGATTCGATAAACTAAGTAAAACAAAGTAATCACCCGTGACCGTGACGATAAGGAAGGAATAAAAAAGCCCTTGTTGTGATAAACTCAAAAAAGCACTTGGGTGATATACATGCTATATTGAACCTAATAGGAGTGCGATAAGAGGCAGTTTTCGAGTAAGTGTATTGAAAAATAAATTATCGATCTTAACGACCAATCGTTACGTGTGTTATTGCTGCTTTGAGCGATCTATCGTCACGACGACATCTTGTTAGATAGATCGTAATCGAGAGGGCCTTTAGATCTAAATCTTCTTTTCCTAGATGGCCATGAAAATTAATCGTCGTAAATAAGTCGTTTATATTTATTTATTTAAACGTTATATGCAGTAGTGTTATATGTGCGCACTTATGCTACAAGGCATTCTCTACCAACCTTTGAGTTAAAAAGATTACACTGTAGTAGATGTGCAACTATAAACAAATAAATAACATTATTTGCACACGGACTATCTAATTCCAAGCAGATATTAACTCTAAGCACACATAAGAACCTAACAAGAATCCAACTTTATAAATAGAAAAACTGGTAACACATTATTTACACTGACAGAAATTAACGTATCTACATTCTAATATCTTGAACTGCAAGGATTTGAGGACTTTAATTACGGGTTACGGGCGAGACCACCCAGGTTTCAAAGATGGCGGTTGCCTTCCACTGATGATGCTCAATTAAGAATATTATACCCATTATGTCTATTAGAAAAGTATACGGCCGCACGACAGGCGTTGCGTTTGAAAAATTTCATAGTAATGACTGGTAATGAAGGGTTTATGTAGAAGGGTTTACGTGTATGGTGCAAAGTAAACATTATTATAGGCCTAATGTTTATGTAAGATAAACTAAGTATCGTTTCACGTTTTATGTCGGTACTTTGTTTTTTAAGACGGCGTTATTGAAAAACAGAAAATTGGCTTCCGTTGGTAGTTCAGAATTGTTTTATTTCAGGACTTTTTCTACCTACGGCTAACAACGACTAGCGGAC
The DNA here is from genome assembly GCA_029852875.1 of Mythimna loreyi. Classification (NCBI taxonomy): domain Eukaryota; kingdom Metazoa; phylum Arthropoda; class Insecta; order Lepidoptera; family Noctuidae; genus Mythimna; species Mythimna loreyi. The sequence continues at coordinate 11,438,043 of CM056780.1, read as the reverse complement.
GGATCCGCATGAACATTCATGCGGATCAGTCCCAAAGTCTCTTTTAAAGTATATACAACAAACATGTTATGCTCAAATCATACGAGAATCATGCAGATTACTGTACCAAATTTCATAAAAATTGGTGCAATGTTTAACCATGAAAGAATGACAGGCAAAAAGACAAAAGTTACTTTCACATTTACAATATTAAAAATAAATATGGAAGTATGCATTAAAAATGTAACGATCACCGTCGTAAATCTGCTAAGCTACCCAGAAATCACTTTAATAAGAAGTCCTGAACCCAGCAGCGATGAATCATAAAAGTTGTGCCCATAAAAAGGCAATACTTCAAAGTTTTTGATGTCTAAACGAAAACATAAAAAGACGAAAACTACTTCATATCTTTTGAAGTTCTTCCCATGTCCTCGGGTAATATTAGTCAATAAGTTTTGGGTGAAGTCCGAAATAGCTTGTGAGACTTAAGAAGGATGATCTTTCCCCTTAACATAACTATTATGGAGGGATAGCTCACGCTCCCCTCGACCTATATTAGCCTAAAGCGAAAATTATACACGCGGAAAAACATGATCTTCATTGTTAATGAAGTAGCAAGAAAGATAGGTCTGGTTGCTTCCTGATGTATGGAATATTCAGAGGCGTGCATAATCACACAGAATACTTGATGCGATTTTATTATTCAGGACAATGTGCGTAGAGCGTTTGAGATTTTATTTCATAATGAAAATCATGTTACAAAAATAACCAAAAGACAGAAGTAAAGAGATAAAAACAACAGAAAATTTGCAAATCCTTCATAAATTTTAGCAAAAGTTTACACTCGTAAAACAGCACGTTGTGATTTGAAGTTTTTTTTTTGACGCAAGACCCTAATTCTTTTTCTAAAATAAATTAGTCCTAGTCCTTATAACATCAGTTATCTTGTACAGTCCAGCCATTTTGGAAATTAGACGAAACAAACAAAATTAAATATTGCAATTTTTAATCGATATCTATCAATTATCGCATTATTTTGATATAAAAGATTTTTTTTTATATTACATTTTATGTATACCTATGTATTCTAATAAGGTGTACAATCAGATATGTTTGCATATTGCCGTCAGAACCATAATTGCACTTAGTTACTCAATTGTCAGAAACAACATTAATATCACGATTATTAATTATTTATTTCTTTATTGCACACCGTAGCTTACCACAGGACAAACATTAATTAAATTGTTGTTAAATTATTATGTGTTCGGTTTAACACTGACTCATTACATATTTCAAAAACAAATAAGTACGTCCTGTCTGCAGATTTATGACTATTGTTATTTCATCTCAAAATAGCGGCTTACAGGAAAACAATCAATAAAGTCATCGTTAAAAATACCATCTAGAGACTTATTACAAAAATTCTATAGGTACCATTGAAAATATGTCAAAAATGTACCGCTGACTGTACATCAGTCCTGAATTGTCCCGTTTAAACATATCGTAATCCCTAAAGAGTATAATACATCACTGTCAGAGTGGCTCGTCGCTCTTTCCCATGGAACAAAATGAATAGGCCCCTTAAGCTATGCCTATTTTAGGTTTGAATCGCCGCGCGATTGGACGACATTTCGATTGTGTGTTAGATTGTGATAAATATTATATAAATTACGGATATAACTCATAGCTTGTTCACGTTTGTTGGTGGATGACTAGATGGATGTATCTGATGGATGTATTGACAGATGAGGCATATTTGGAGTTAGATGTCCAGTCATATGCCGAGGATCCCATTGTAGTTTAATATTTTTGGGAGATGAAGTATCATGTCAGGATATATTGATAGCATCCTTTTTAAATCCTTCTTTTAATCTAGTATCTAAGCATTTTTGCTCCGCCCTTTGATGTGCTACAAAACAAACTTCGAATCCTAAAATTAAAAGTTTCTTGCACTCTGAAAAAGGTCAACTTCAATATAATATGCTTATTTGCAAAAATTTAAACTGAAAACCCAAAACTAAATATTTAATTGAAATTCAAATAATGCTACTAAATCCCAAATCAAATTCAACCTTGCTGGGGTCTACAGTCTAGATTAAAACGTAGTGAAAACTATCTCGGGGTAACAGCATCACACGCCAGCCGCCACCCGTCAAGCTGTCGCCGCCGCGCCGACGCCTTTAGTGTTAATCTGATTCAAATATCATTTGAACTATAAGAAGAAATAAAATAGTTAGTTAGAATAGGTAGACTTCACATACCCAAAATTTTTGAGATAGTTTCAAAGCACTTGAAAACATAATGTAAGAGATAAATTTTATAACAAAATTTAAACAAAAACTACACTGGAAAACTATAATAAATATTTTGAATTATATTTATAAGACAATAGAATAATAATCACACAAATGGATAATATTAAGGTGGTATGCAAAGCCATGCTTGCTTGGGCCACGGGTCCCGTTAATAGAAAGGTCGAGGACGAATGCAATGAGACAATACGTAAGTATCTATGAAGGTTTTAAGATACCGTTGGCAAAATAGACGTAAATAAATTTAAGACTAGCATAAAAGGTTTAATAAATGCGGGTTGCAAGAAACATATGTGACCGATAGCTATATCCAGAAGTGGGCACTTTTCAGAAGACATGAGTTTTATGACTTAATCCAATATCGACATAATTAAAGAACGATACAATTTTGTCAAGTTGCCACATTTAATTTTTCCGCTAGAAGCGCGAGTAGTGTAAGGTTTTGTAAAGGTCAAATATACAGTTTATAAACTTTTAACATGAGTTTTTTTTTAACATTTTACTACTATATCGTACGATTGATTATGATTGGTAGATTAAGTCACAATTCGACCACCTACTGCTGCTGGTAGAGTTTTTCGTTCGACGATATGTGTCTTTCTTTTTTTTCTATAAACCATTGACAGCAAGCCGACGTCTCTGTTATAAATTATTACTTTAATCAATTTTATAAAACCGCAGTGCCCCATTTTACCAATAGTGCATACTAATGAAAACTAAAGATGTGATCCTTATTAAGAATATTGTACGTTAACGATGTGAAAAATGAACATTTATGTAAGAATACACACAAAAACAATTTACCAAAGGCATTTATTTACTAGGAAATAGAACAATGTTACCGTCTCAAGCTGCAGCAAAAAATTTAAGCAAAACAAAAACAACTCTGCAGAAAATATTAGATATACATATTTTTATTACTTCCTAAAGAGGTCTTTATTACCTCTTCTTATTTAATAATGATACTGTTGAGTTAAACTTGCAGAAAATTTAAATTATAAGTCAAACTTGCTTCATTATTTTGTTTCAAATAACTGTAATTATTGTGAACGTATTTACTTACACTAAAAGATAAATACTAGAAATATATTTTACCTGAAAATGCCTAAGGTTAACGAAGAGAATATTTCAAATTAAAATGTAAATTGCCTGTTAAAATTATTTGGACGTTGCGAAGAGACCATTCAAGTGAAGGCTCTCGTTTAGGTTTTCCCAATTATTAATAATTCAGAGAATATAAAAAGGAAGAAGGGAAATGAAAAAGATTTTTGATCCTCTTTCCATTAATTTTTTATCTTGAAGTCTTCATTGTAAACCAAAATTCTACATAGTATCGTAGTGATTAAACAATTTCATATATCTACAAGGGCGATATTAAACTCAACGAAGTCAATAATCCATATCTGTATATTTTTATTTTCTGTTTTTATGGTTACATGTTTTTATTTTACTGATGTTCATAGGATCGTACTAACCCATCTCCTGATGGTAAGCAATGATGTATTTAATCATAGAGCACATTTGTTTAAAAGGAACCTATTCTTGATTAACAATATTGGTCATATAAGTAAAGACGAATATAAGCTAGCAAATGAAAATATCCATCAAAATTATATACAGTACCTTCTGATTGTTAATTAATTCATTCAGCTCTGTAATTTTTTAATGACGCAAACTAGTGTTAGATTGTTATCCAACGTGATAGTAAGCATTGATGCAATTTCGTTTGTTTTCTTTTGAGCATTAATTGCCATTCTATTTGCCAAGTCTTTACTGACGGCGGATGGCGACACTAGGGCGACTCCTGGTGATCACATCATATATACACACATGAGCTAGTTGATGCTCCTGCATAAATAAGCAGTGTTCACTGACCTTTCAAAGAAGATTAGTTGGCTAAACCAGTGCGTGACAAAAAATTTATGAGGTGGAAAAATTGTGACAACCATCGGATTAACTAGGAAAATAATTTATTAGACTGGAGGATTTAGTTCATTAAGCCCCAAGAGTCTTAAATCTATTGTCTTTTAATTGTGTCTGTAATTACGGTAGTCGAAAGGTTAATGGAGTAAATTTTATGATTTACAAGCATAAACGCTTTTGGCTACGTTTTCTTTTTATGAAAAAAAAATAAATTGCTGATATATTGTTTTTACAAAAGTATTTAAAGTGTAAAAAAAAATCTCTAAGAGAGTAATAAAAGAACAAACATCCAACATAGGCTGATAGCCACATCACCCTCCTTTGTCTCCAATCACTTGGATCAGCTACCTAACTTTTTTTTACCTGTTTGCGAATATATCATATTTAAGTCATTTGAGCTTAACACAATCATCCCAAAATTGTCAATTTGCGCTCAGGTGCCGGACGAAAAAGGGCTTCGGTCGGTAGGTATGTATGTGGTGAATGACCGTCATGTGTCTGGCTGGCGTCGAGACCAATTTACCAATCTCATTGAAATTCGGTACTCCGGTTGGTAAGTTAGTATCTTTCATATGTGTACTCTGTACGTTTAAATTGGCCATATTTTTTCCTCTATCAGACGTTTTTGTTAGTACCTAAATGATTTGTGTTGCTATTATTTGAATAATATTTCCTTAAATTTTTAAATTTTATGGCTTATAAGTAATATATTCTTCGGTATCTTTATAGTCCACTGGTGGTATTACATTTAATGGGTAAGACTCATAACCACATCATTTGAATATTTAATTAAGCCAGAGGATAGTAATATAGTGTAGGTAAGGAGTATATGCCAATAAAATAACATGAACTATTACGGAAGTCAGTAATACTTGATTATGTACCTACTTTAGAGTCAATATGAAATCCTACAACCGTCCTTACCATATATTTTTTTAATATCGCCTGCAATATTAAAGCATAACAACAGCTTCGGTAAAATGGCTTTTACATTTACCGCTTCAGTTCAAAATGCAAATGTTTGCAATAAAACTCGTCATTATTCTACTCATATATGTCCAGCTCTTTGTTTTCTAATATTAGACATAATGTGTGAATTGGACATGGTAACATGTGCGAATCTGTGCAATACAGAGAAATGTAAAATGAATCGTAAACTTTATAAACCAAAATTAGACCGCTAATGAACAATAAAGATTAAATTGGGATAGTTTCAACGTAAAAAGGTGCAAAAGAGAGTTACAATTTTTTGTCTGACTTATATTTATATTGAATTCAGTAATTATAATTGATTGAATTTTAATTTATTTAATGAATTCTATTATTTTTATTTCGTATTATTTTGGTACATTATTTATTGAATATTAGGATTTTCATTTTTTTTAATGCACGATACTGCTTTCAATTTAGTTTGTAATATTTTAATTTATTGAATTTTGTATTTGTTTAAACTTTTTAATATGATTTCCATTATGCATGCGGTTTTACCTGAAATAAATTATTTTTTTTTATAACGATGATTCCTAACTCCAAAAATGCCTAGCAACAGCCGTACTAATAAGTTAGGGAAATCTAGACATTTATGCCAATCAGCATAACTATAACATGCGCATGGAAATGACATGCAGTTGTTTCAAAATAAAAACACCATCGAGTTACCTTGACGCGCTATGTTGCGCTGAGCAGGGCATCCGAACGCAGTGAGCGTCGTGCGACGAACGCACCCGAACGCGATCTTTATTCAACACGAGCGCACCGCCAGTCCGGAGGTGACCGCGGGCGGGGCGGCACGTGCTGTGCACGCCTCGCGACATTACATTGTGTTTATGTACGCCATTGTTTTAATTCAATCCGTCTACAATCAATACGACATTGGAGTGAAAACACGGCCTATTTGCTGCATTCACTAGGATCTAGTGCGAAAACAGTGACAGTATTTTTTTTTCTTGGAATGGATGCAAAGCAGTATTGACAAGTGAAACTCTATCGTACAATTTTATCTGAAGAAGGGTTTTGTTTGTGACATTGTTATTGACTATAAAAGTGTTAGTGATCTCTGTTGTATAGAAAAGCATGCAAATCAATAATCGAGTGGATACCCAGCTCTGAGTACCCGAGAGCTCTTACAGTACGGTGTATTATACGGTTGCATATTGATTGGTTCTGTACCGGGATCACTGGAACTTGACATCCAATTAACGGTGGGTAACGTTATTTTCAATATTATAATCACACAAACTGTCAATTACTTTACAGATACTCTAACAAGATGTATATAAAGATGAGAAGACATTGCCAAACATTCCTGAGCACAAATCTGTATTGTTTTGCCATTATCGTTGGCATTTATAAATGATTTGTTTACTAAACAAAAGAGCATTGCAAGAGATGCTCAAAAAGAAATTTAGATCATCGACAGGTTAGTAACATACAATAAGACCATTAGAAACCTGTTACAAGCGAATCCAATAACCTCTATAGCGAAATTATGCAAATATTAATAAACTTCAAATAAAAACAGACCGTTATATGGACTAAAAATTAATTGCTGACAGAAAACAAATCAAGATGGTTTACCTCAAAGGTCACTAAGTAATGTCAAAGTTGTTTCCAAGAACCGATAAACACAAACAGAACAAAAATACCTTCTGTTTATAAATCAGGGTTTAGGTGATGACACAAACCACGTCATGTTTCTAAATATATTGCCCATTTGAGAGGCAATTCGAAGAAGGGATTATGAAAAAAGACTAGTTGTTTGTTCACGCTGGCAGCCACTTGAATGAAGCCCATTTCGAGCAATTTAGAAGCCAATTGGGTCATGAACTAATAAACGCAATGAGGAATAATGGAAAGCAATTAACTGCTATAGATCAGGATAATCCCGAGCATGGTTGATAACATTCTCTATATAAACAAGAAAACTTACTGTGAGTAGTTAATAAAACATTTAAAGCTTGAGATGATATTTTATCTTCCCACTGCAGGGACGCCTAAGCCTAGGTCAAGGAATAGGCCGTAATCCACCACGCAGGCTCAGGGCGGGTTGGTGAAAATAATACAGATTACAACTATTCTAGCTCTACATATTCATTCGTGTCTACTAAAGTGGTAATGAATGAATTTCGACACCCACACGATGTTGGCGCCTGCATTGAATCCAAATGTTTAATCTCTATTGTTCATTGTATTAGCTTCTCGCTCTACTTTAATGCCCATGTTGCACATAAATGAATGGCCTATTGATTTGGAGATGATATTGAGTAAGCAGGTACCTACGATCCGTTTTGTTTTTAATTCTTTTGATTAAAGTTAAGACTACCTGCTCGGCCTCGCGTCCTAGGGTCAGTTACATCTATAACAATGGAACTGGAAACGAGAAGCCGCATAAAGCGCAGGTAGCGCATTATTGCACGCCTTTGCAGGTATTTTATAGCTCCATTAATGTTTAGAACTGTATCAAATGACAGTTCTATATTAGAGTAATTTCGTTTGAATAATTTATTTGATTATTAAGCTGCAACCCGCATCCCGTGAATCTATTGGATCGTTTATGACATCCTTTATACGTATGGGTATGAATTTTAAATCGATCGTGACGAAAGCCACCGACCAGTACAAGTATTATTATTTTCATAGTGAATAAGTGCATGTGAAATTTATCTGGGAGCAAATTCACAATATACAGCTGATGGCGAACCGAAGGGAAGACAACCAGTTTTGCCACCTGGCCACTGCGTGCACACATTACCAAATCGCAGCTTGCCGATGTGGAGTTACTCGTTTCATCATTGTACAGCGACCACTTATTTCTTACGCTTTTAATATCAAGGAAACACATTTTACGAAGGACGCAGATGTTCCAGTACACAATTTTATACCTATTACATCTGTTCCACATGTAAAGAAAGTGCGTTTCGTTTAGCAGTTGACACCGCAGACTAGTCATTATAGATCGCTCTTACAACCTGCAGATTAATTTCTTCACACTACAATTGCTCACCAACTCTCCAATGATGCGCTATTGTCTTTTTATTACTCAATTCTCGACATACACTTTCTATGACTATATAAAAACACAAGTATTCTGTTCTGTGTTCTGTTCTGTCCAATAACCGATTCGATTAATTCGAAAGTTAATAAACGATTTATTTATTTTATTCTATGTTAGATGCGTTGTTAAAAGTAGCAGAATTGTAAACAGCAGCGAATGTAAACAATTGGATAAACATGGTTTAAAAAAGATTATATAGTATACTAACGGCACAGGTTTATGTTTATAATATTATTGTATTCAAATGTTCCTACACTTTGGTATGTGAGCATCTTCCTGATTCACCCTATCGGAATTTCAAAGGGATGAGCTGTGGTCAAAAATTCAAAAGAATCGTGCTATGACTCAGTAGTGTCCCTCATTCCAGACCAATTTTATCTTTATTAAACTTCGTCAAGCAACTTTTGTGAGGTTAGTTCTAAAGCAAATTAGTATTTTTGTAAAACCGAGCCACTAAGGAATTTGCATCGTTTAATGCTCATTAATTCCGTTGGCTAGCGTGAGGTTAAATATTATTCGTAGCCTTAATCTGAAATAACCCAGATTTATTCAAATGAAATTTCTAACAGTGACCTAAATACAGATTCATTAAAGATCATGAAAAGGGTTGCTTAGTCTGAATAGGCGGAATTTTAAACAAATTGACTTTGATTCAGAAATTAATTTTGTAGGCAATGAAAATGAATTAACGCTAGCAAACAATATCGTGTACTGCGATAGAGAAGAGCAATTAGATGATAGAGCAGATTATTTCTCATTTGGGTAGAAATCGTAAATCATTTTAGAAAGTGATATTGACATTTGAATACAACTGCGTCACGTATGGGTACTTAGTTAAAATTTATTACATCTAGTTGGAATATACTATAATTAACGTAACAGTGGAGATAAAGTATCGCAAGCTAGTAAATTATTCTATTGTAATGACCACGATAAGAGAGTAACGGAGATTTCTAATAAATCACCGTTACGAAAAACAGTACGTTTGCAATCATTTTTAACTAGCACATTTAAATTTCAAATTAATGACTAATCATGACATCTATGTATACTATACATATGTTTGAACTAACGGGTGCCTTCGTCATAAATCTATATTTCATCTTTGAAACATTTGTAAATCATTTTTGTAATTTGTTAAACTGATAATGAAGACTAATGATTATTTAAATTGTTAAATGTAGTTGTTTAAATTTTCTGCTTGTTTTTCTTTCCCTGTCATCGTTGTCTCGATGAACTTAAACTTACCTTAACCTTTGTTTAACTTTTACAATACACATGTGTATTTTTTCTTCTACCTAGAATATTGTGTAAAGTAAATATGTATTACTATCAATAATTCTCTTAACCTACATTCGTCCGTCGCATGTGTATAAAGTGCACAAATTTTCAACACGTCTAATTTCTCTTGGCTTGAGTTATGATAGCTCTCAGCCGAACATTGTCATGACAGCATGGCACACAAGACCGCCACGGATTTATTACCCTGACAGGTAAAGTTATGTCTCACTAAAGGTGTAGGTAGTGTTGTCACACAACCTTTATTTACTAACTAGCTGTGCCCGCGACTTCGTCCGCGTGGAATAGTTATTTTGGGCATCATATTTATTTTTGCAAACAACCTCAGCTTTATAAATTATAGCTGTTACCCACGACTTTGCCCGTGTCAATTTCTGTTATTAATTTAGACAATTTAGTTTTTAAAAGAACATAATTATCTAAAATTACTTCATAGAGCTACACCCTCCACTTGGGCACGTCATAATCTCGGCGGTAAGTGCCCTCTTTGAGGCGTGGTTGGATAGACATCACGCAGGACATGACGCAGGTTCTCACCGGACATGGGAAGTTCAGGAGATTCCTGCGCCGGATTCGTGTTGAAGAGACGCCCGGGTGTCGCCACTGTGTGGCCAGCACGGAGGACACGGTGGAGGTATGCCCCGGTTGAGAAGAGAATCGCCGTGTCCTCGTGGGGGTGATCGGCGGCGGTGGCCTCTCGCGCCGGGCCTTGGTTCAGGCCATGGTCCGCAGCGAAGAAGAATGGCAAGCGGTCGCCTCCTTTTGCGAAGCAGTAATACTCGTAAAGGAGGAGGCAAGGGCAAAAGCGCCCTCGCCGTAGCCGTCGCCGCCGTGATCCCGCCGATATCCGGCCACCGTAGACGCTGGCTTGCGGATGGTGAGCAATGGGTAGCTCGCCGTCCGGTTGTCTGGTAATAGTCCAGACCGAGACCAAGTCGTCGACGGCCTGCACTGCTCCCGCGCGCCTCAAGGTGTTGTCAGCAAACTGTGGGGTTCTTCAGGGTCGAAGCCTCCTGCAGCCGAGGGTTGGTGCGAAAGCGTTATACCGGGGCTCTGGGAAGAAGGCAAGGGAGGAACGGGGTAGGTTGTTTAGTCAGTAAGAGTCTGACACTGTTTCCCGCTCCGCCCAAGAGCGGGATTCGTCATTGGATGATTTTACCTACCATAAAAAACACCTCCGGGTAAAGCAACCACTCTCCTCGCCCGCCGGCCAGGCACAGCGTCATATTTTGCACATCATGCGGCGCGTGTGAATTTTATATCGGAGTATTTTAAAATTGTTTATTTATTTATATTTATGTACACACAAACACATACAAAGAGAAAAGAATACATACAGATAGAAGAGTACAAAGGTACTGCTTATTTCTAACGAAATTTCTTCCAGCAGACCTGCGACAGGAGAGTTGGATGAAAAATGTAGACACAGTGTGTATAAATAATTCATAACAGTTTGTAATATCAATTACAACATTTAATAACATACAATTAACAGTTTGTAATATGTAATATCAATAACAATTGTAATATCTTCTAAGATGTTCATTGAAAATAAGTGATTACAAAGACAATTTTGTTCACAATTACATACTCTTAATCAACAACACATTTATTTGGATAAAGTTTAATATTACTATGTTGATACAACTCTAACAAATAATTGGTAATAATGCATTAATTTCGGCCAAATTTGATTCCCATAAAAACGGTTCTAGTGAGTTAATCTTAAAAGATAGACAATATACTGTTGCGGACATTTTTTTAGATTATTTTAAGAGGAATAATTCTTTCGTACATATTTTTTTGGTATCTTCTACCGTTTTCGCAGCGCACGCAACGAAAGCCCTCAAAGATGAATATTTTTCCCCGTTTTTTCCACATTTTCAATTGTTTCTTCGCTCCTATAAGTCACAGCGTGATGTTATATAGCCTAAAGCCTTCCTCGATAAATTATCTATTCGACACAAAAAGAATTTTTCAATTCGAACCAGTAGTTCCTGAGATTAGCGCGTTCAAACAAACAAACAAACAAACTCTTCAGCTTTATAATATTAGTATAGATAAACTCATACTTTGGTTCAATATATTAAGCAAGCCTACAACCACTGGTTATACATTAGACAATATTTACGTCATACTTGCAGGTATCGATTTCAAATCTTCAAAACCGGTAACGTTTAGCCACAGGCACTGCGCCAGTACATTAACTAACTAGTAACAGCCTATAAGTATTTGTTAACACGTTAGCCGGATACATAGCCGCAATTGGGCTGTATTCCCACGCAACAATGCCGGCGACCCACGCTTGTAACTCTTGCATTAGTACATCAATGCTAAATGACACATTATCTGCAGCATCGAATTATTCACTGACAATGAACTATAGTTTAAACAAAAATTGTAAATGTGTGAACCGTTTGTTTGGCATTGAATGAGACTAATGACCGAGTATATAGAATAACTATAATTATGTGCAATTCAATTATCAAAATAAATGACGAAATACCGTTTTTGCTGATAGAGACTATGGTCCAGAAAATTCAGCCCAAAGTTGAATTGAGTAAGCAAAAATATCTCACGTAGGCCAATTCTTGACAATAGTCTTGAAAAAGGTTGAATAAAGTCTAATCTTCGTTCCAAAATAAATTGAAATTTATTGTATGGCATTAATTCAATTTGACACAGATAGGAAAATGTAACTCATTCACAAGTAGATAACGCAATAGAGGAACAATATTGATTCAATTGGTCACGTAACACAATGGTGGGGCATTGAGCAATTGAATAAGCCCGTGTGATGCTCGCGGACCCCGAAAGCAGTCAACGGAACATCAAAAAAAGAAAAAACCAGCTGTTAACACCGATCTCTCTGTAGGAGCTAGTGCTAGAAAATTTACTAGCATCGTATAAAAAGTCTACGTTACTTACTTTTTTCATTACTTTTTTCGTTTTACAAACAGCAACAATAAACTTGATCTAATAATAATAGTAACAAGATCAGTTGTATAGTTTATAAGTCCGTGCGAACTAGGCCGGTGGCGTAAGAAGGGTCCTTTCAGAGGTCCTTGACGTTTGCCCTACAAATATTTGAGCGACACAGTGCTATGTCAGGGATCAGACCCTTAACATAAAAATATTTTTATTGTTATTGTATATCTCCATAAAAAAACACTAACGATAGCATAAACTATATTACACAAAATGAAATTTATGTTGAATTCACTTTAGACAGTGTTTATATTATTGTAACTTACAATTTTAATAATGAGGATGCTGACTTCATAATTTCCATACTTAATTAACCTCAATAATTACATCACGAACAAGGAACTAATTTTGAACAAAATGTTTTATCAGCGGTTCTCATATAAATTAACCAACAAGTGATTCATAGTTTGCAGGTTGAACCGGTTTCTAACTGGACATTAATAACGAGAATGCCTTGCAGCAACTACTGATGCACTTATCAATCAACAATCGAATATATGCAAATTTTGTTTATTTTGAATAACGGGTAGGTGTGCTTACTTATGATTTCATGGTCAACAGTCTTAATAGAGATAAGCTTTGTTATATGTTAAGTGCCTCAATCAACGCAATAGAAGTTAATTTCTAAGAGGAGTGTCTTACCAACAACAATGGATGTTTCAAGTATTCTTAATCCAATAACAGCTTTGTATTCAGCAGCATTAGAATCTTCATGCGTAATAAACCTTATGTAACTCATTGTGTTTCCTTAGATAATATGACGGTTGCAGAATCTGATATAGCCTGTGTGTCATCTAGTTATGCAAAATTACTTTCTCCTGATTAAATTTATTAGTATCCAAAATTTCTGCTGACTCATAAAATTATGTGAGGTAAAAGGTTTCTAAGTAGTCAGCGAAATATGTGCAGGTCGAGTCAACATTTGTAAAGAGTTCGTTTAAAATTTGGTCATTAGTAGGCGGCTGTTTAAATTCAACTTTGATATTGACCGAAGCGAGTTCATACACCTCGTTACGTATAACTTCGTACGTTTTGATATTTTTTGTCTTAATTGTCTTTTCATAAATTACTTTAGGTATTAAGTTAGCGGACCCCGGGCACCGAGGTGAAAGCCAAGGTAGCAACCGGGACTTACGCTAGGCTGATGATGATGACTTTAGGTATTAAGTTATTATGTTTAGTTTAGTTAGTTGTAGGTCGCGGGTTCAAACCCTGCCAGGCGCATTACTTTGTATAATTTATTTCATCACCACTGCTCTCAAAACTGTGAAGGAAAACATCGTGAGGAAACCGGCATGTCCTAGAACCAAAAATTCGAAAACATGTGACCTCCATCAACCCGCACTGGGCCCTCGTGGTGGATTACGTTCCATTCCCTCTCTTAGAAAGGAGGCCTGTGTCCCTGCAGTGGGAACATTAAAAAGGCTGATGATGATGATATATTATTACATGTTTTGTATTCACACCAACTTTTTTGAGTTTATCATGTTTGATTATTTGGCTGGATATATCAAGATAGTAAAATCATCAATCGATCAAAGTATCTACTATAGCAGCTTCGATAAATACATCAGGGAAAAGTATTGACGTAACTAGAAATCGCTTTATTACGAGACATAAGCATGAATCGCCTCTCTTTCGTTCACCTTTGTTCAGCAGTGTTTGCACAGTCACCGCCTATTCTTAGCAGTCGTGTCTGGTTAACTTCACTAAACGGGACCACGATATAATCCAAAATTATATTTACGTAATTACATTTTGATAGTACAGAAACATCTTAATTATTTATTTAGACGATGTGCAGTAATGGTACAGGCTGACAAGATATTCTTTACGGTTATAAAAAATAATGTTTCAAATCTTATTAGGTCTGGCAATCTTAACAATAAAATGAGACACTTATAATAATAATTAAATACATAAATTTATGTTAAAATAATACATTGATTTACAATAGGTATGTTCTTTTTTATTTTTTTGCAATCGATCTCCGCTAATTATATCTTTCGTACTACACATGGGTCCTCCAGAGGGTTTAAATAGACATCTTCGATAATGTTGCGATCCTTTACTTAATTTTCCTTACCCATTCCTTCAATTGATACAAGAATCACTTTATTAATCAGTTGATGAGTTTATCAAGATTGACATTGCAGACATTCATTTTATAAATTAACCAGCTTCAGACAGCGGCTTCGCCCGCATGAAAGTACGAAATACGTATATTCATAGCTTATTTGATTCAGGGATTCATTCAGGGACCATTTTCATTTTTGAAGAAATTTTCAAAATCAGTTTAAGATAATACATTACAAACAAAAACATAAATCTTGCCTGCATAAATTATTTTCAGTATAGATGTGCAAAAACAATAAGAATCCTATATTTAGTTTGGCTCAAATCAATTATTGAAAAAACAAAAACTTAACTAAAAACAGTGTGGGATTCGGTCGTTCACTTGCGTAGGCGCATATTGAATTTTGATTCGATGAGACATTGAAATCTTAATTACATCAAACATTAGTATTCAGATATAAATATTGATGGATGCAATAGACTGTTAACACCGAAATTAAAATAAACAAAGAAGGTTTACAACAGTAAACAAACATGCATAGAACAGTTCATAGCAAGCATCATAAAAGTGATATGACCAGTGTTCATACAGCTAATCGTTTCGTTCTATTTTTTATTGTTCTTCTTAATGTTTAAATGTTTTATGTTCCAACCCAGAAGCTGGTTCATCATCATCAACCTAGCGCCCGTCCCGGTTGCTACCTTGGCTTTCACCTCGGTGCCCGGGGTCCGCTCTGGAGAAGCTGGTTGAACAAGATAAAATAGAGGATTATGGCAAAAGCGCCGTTACAACCTTAATTTCTATCAAATGTAGGTTAAAAGAGCCAGTTATTTCGATCGTCCCAAATGGTCAAGGTGTAATGTACGCTAGCTATCGTAAAACTTAATTATTATTCAGAATGTATCTTACGCCGGCAGTCACGTTCATTTCTATGTGGACAACGCGACTTGACTTCAGTAAGTCTAACTCATTCATAAGTGCCTAATAAAATTAATGGCGACCGACCGTATTCGTTACGAATAAAATGAATACAACTTCTCACGCAAAATTCTCGTTAGTGTTGCGTGATCCCGCCCTTGTATCAGCTGCCTAATAACAGAATGCTCTAAGAAGTGCCCAAAGCAATCTCGAGTGTCCTTGTTCGTGTTCTTGCGTTCGTTCCTAACTCTCGTAGAACCATAATGTTTTCTAATTGAATTTGTCCCTTGCCCGTCGCAAGTTCGTCGAGGTTCGTCCAAAATAATTGCTCCAACCATTAACATTCCGGCCAGTACCGCTAACGTAACTTTCTCGAGTGGGCGGGACTACTATAGTACAACATTACATTAGGAGTCACGAAATTCGTGTGTTCGGGGATAAAATAAAAGTACTGCTGTACCAGATTTTAAACTACATACTCAGAGAATAATTTGGACGATGCCAGACGTGTCTTGCTAATGAGTTCAACCTCTGTACCGTACCTAAATAAACAATAAGCAGAGATACTGCATGACCTCTTGCGAACCGCATCCCATCGCACATAATGGTATTGTTATAGAAACGCCGACAATGGTTTCCATGAGGGAAACTGATGCTTCATTCTCTATTCATGTGTCAACGGCTCGCACCCGAACAAGGGGTTATTGATCTGAAATATAAGAGGTTCTCCCTGGTCCATTGTCTTAAACAGCGTTTCTAGGATGAAACAGGCTAAACGTGCCCAAGTGGCCGTTTGGTTTCTGTTTAGAGTTAATAGGTGCACTCGGCCATTCCACTCTGATGTATTTTTGAACTGATATTGCTTTCGTTTCACAATTGAGATTATATTTGCGGTTCTCTTTTATTAATATAGCTACATCTGTATTAGCCACTGCACAGGTCTGTTACGAGAGCATATTTGATTTTAATTTATCGTTGGCAGCTGTATTTAGTTTTACCGATAAGTGTTACAGTTTCGAGGTAACCTGTATTACCTAAGATAAATAAACTGACTGAATCAGTGACGGGAGTAAAATAAACAAGATCAGAGTATAAATAAGTTACTTGAAGGAAAATAAGCTTTGTTTGTTTTATCACATTACTTTTTTCTCGGGGGCGAATCGAAAAAGCCAAACTTTAGGGCCAATGAGCAAGAGATGAAAATGAAAAGAGAAAAGATGGTTGATAGGGCCGAAAGGTTTTAGAATGACGATCCTGTAACGTAACGTAACGTGTAACGTGGAAAGTATCCCACAAGGTAGACTGATGATTTGGTGAGTGCCACAAGATTCCGATGGAAGTGAGACGTAAAAGACCTGTCTTTATGTTGACACTTGGGAAGACCTATGTTCAGTAGTAAGAAGAGAATAGATGAAGAATGAAAGGATAAAAATAATTATAAAAAGTCTTTGTTTATTTACGAGGCTAGTTATTCCGGATAGTCTCCGAAAAAGCACGTTATAAAAATACTTTGAAGAAAGAAGCTGTGACATTGAGCTCTTCTAAATTGGCTGGCCGAGGGTAGTTATTTATAATTTCACGCCCACTTCAAACTGCCATGCCATTCGTCGTCATGAAACAAGAATTTTCTATTTGGGAACTTTATGAGTGGCTAGTTATTCAAGAATTTCAAGAGTTTGTCGCATGGCCAACTGCTTGTTACTTGTAATTAGTATGCATGTGTACTAAAAATTATGGTTATGAAGTAAACTTAGTGTTACGAGCTGGTATATTTAAACAGTTGTTCGTCGAGAATTCATAGGGTTACTGAATAGAGCACGAAAATGTAAATAAACATTATTTATTCGTCTGTCGAATGTCCATGGTCGTTTCCCACGGTCTCTCTTCTAGCATCGGCATCGTAGTAATCATGAATGTAACCACAATAATATGATGATTTCCTAATACTAGCTTGTCGGGCATCTATCATACTTGATGCGCTTGCATATGACCTTTCAACACGACTGATAATAAGTTGAGTAAAGAGTAATTTGAACAAATTAGATGTTCATGATACTTTATTTTGAGTTTTATAAATACACTAATTTACACATTTTTTATATTCGATCTGAAAATGGTTAACTGGAATGTGTTATACTCGCATAAATATAAAAAAGGGCGACTGATTTAGTAAATAGAATAGAAAAACTGATAGTTTTCGCGACCATTCATCTTCTTTTTATAGTTTTCTTTATGAATAAAGAAATAAATAGATTAACAGTAATCTTGCAACAGGTTTTCATCCCAAAATTATTTACTTCGTTTATTGAAAGTCATTAAATCTTAATGAAAATTCTCCCCCTATTTCGAAACATTTTACTGTGCAAAGATAATAAAAACTTTATATTAAACGACGTCTACTAACGTTTCAGTTTAAAAAAGGTAACATAATATACTATTCATAAACATTGTAAGAAAGGTACATGATGAGGTAACCCTCCAAAAAGTAATCATTATATTGTTATTTTTTTTATAAAATAATATTTTCCTTAATTAATAGATAATAATTTTCTCTTTAACATGAATATATAATTTAAAATTACTTCAGGTAGCAGTCTCTTACATTGGCGAAATATAATCTTACTTTATTATAATAGTTAAGAAAACTATTATTATGAAGATAAAATAAAATAACTTTGAATTGAGTTAAAAAAATTCCTTACAAACATACAGAATCAGTTGTTTTTATCAAACAATTTATTAATGAGTAGTTTTTATTGCAACTCTGTCAAAGTTCTGGCAGCACAGAAAAACTGGAGTCATTATGTTTCGTTTTGAGGCAGACGGCTACGTGATTGCCATGTTGCCAATTTTTTGAAAAGGAAAAACTGGTTTATGAGTTACAAAGCCAATATGACTAAAATACGTGGAAGTGTATAAGCTGTTGTATATTCTTTTTAAATATAGAAAACGTTCTGATTCAAATTAGATTTGAGGATTCTTTTCCTCATAAACACGATCAATTCGTACAAAATTCAAATGAAAGCCGGATCAATGACTTTAGGTTACTTTAAGTCGAACAAAACACAAGCATTTGTTGGTTGGTTACTTTGTCGAAAGTCGATCTGTAATTACACACATACAGCAATCGATACACAAATGGGACAACGATACAAGTCGAAGCATTGTTATCCGGAAAATAGGTCGACGAGGGATAAAGTCGTTTATCCCAACAACGATTTTACTGCGTGGGCAGATAACTGAAATATCACATCGATGCCCTCAACTCGTTTGTTTTATATGCCAAACTAAATATAAATAGAAGTGATTCTTCATTTGTTCTACATATAGTTCAAGTTCAATATTATAATTCAGGTACAGGTCCAAGCAATATTGAAGTTTGAACAAGATTTTAATCTATCTTTTAATGCCCCGAGTGGGTTTTAATGCAGCAATATTGTTTACAGTCTGCTCTGAAATAGGTTTGAAACGTTAAGCAATGCAATTCGTATTATAAATAGCTAACTCGCAGTTTACAACTAAGCAAACTGAAATTCAGAAATCAGAAACGTTTATTCCAAAGAGACCATTTACAGGCATAAAAATATGACGCTAAATTGCACATTATATGGAGACGAAACTCCATTAATACTCTTTTAAATCATATTATGAGTTACATATAATCTTGATTGCACATTGCTTGTCGCTTCTATTCTTGAAGCATTTCATTAAAATTCTTATCATAGAAGTCAGATACAGTTGGAGTTTACCAACGCCTTTGTTTGTTTTAAAACCTTTCTTAAACGTAGTCTAGAAAATCTTAAATGCTGTCTCGAAAATACTATTACCATACTATCCCCTAAAGACATTTTGTGTGTTTCTTATTGTCGAAGGACTATTGCTGTATGCCATAAAAAGAAGTTACCCTAAGCTGAGATAAGCTTGAGGATAAAATTGTTCCAGGGACACATTTTATTGCTTCTGGAGTGGAAATAGCCTTTTTACGAGTTGCGTGGAACAGGCTTGGGCACTTAAAAATAGACTTAGCTTCGTGCGTGAGATATCACCTGGCCTATGGCTATTCTTTGGCTATTGCAAAGCTAAATTGAATATAAATTCAGGTACTAATATTTTAATGGTTTTAAGTCTTTGAACTTAGAGATAAGTACTAAAATAGACATTCAGAAAAGAAACAGTAATTTCGTTAAAAACATCTGCTAGAAAATTAGATATCTATTCGAGAGAAGCTGCGGGAATTGAAAATAAATATAAAATTTATTTAGACGAAGATTCCCCGAAACTTATAGTCTTAATGAATGAGGTTACAGAGGTAAACGATATTAGGAATCTATGAGATTTGGCTACTGAATTGCGAAATTTAGACAAAAGCCCGGTATTACTCGGGTCTGCCGCAAAATTCGCTCATCGCAGTGCGAATTCCGGACAATATACGAAACATAAAATTAGGTCGGGGATCCTCAGTGGCCTGTGGCGAGTTAGTTTCTGAATTAGTTAACATTGTTTATAGAACAATAAATATCTTATGACTTGCGGTGAATTAACATGAAAATGTCGTTAGAAAAAGATTGGATTTCTCACTTTAACACAGTCCCTAGTTCGTTTAACACTGTTTGTTGCTTGAGTAGGTTTTAATGTATCTTATGGGAATGGACCTGGTGGCTAATAACAAGGGCTGCGGGAATGTACTAAAAAGTTACCACGGGCTTACTAGAAACGGTATTTTAGTTATGGCAAAAACGTGACAATCCCTCTACCTAATATCGGAGCAGGAATAAGTTAGAATTCGATGATTTTTCACCTCAAGACAAAAGTAAAAATAATAGAAGTAATAAAGTTAAATGGCACAAAACATAATATGTAAACTAAATAATTTTGTTTTTGATCTACAAATCAGTGCAATATTATTCCTACTCTCAACTACAGACTACTCCTACTAGACTTCAGAATGAGCAACTATTCAAAAACTCTTGCAAGAAAAAGCAGTTTAGCGCAAAGTAAAAACTTGAACTAACACTGCTCAGCAGTTTATCCGAGGATCATTACGAAGTTATTCTATAAATCACCTGTCACTATCCCAGATGTTTGCGCGTGCGTCTTGTTCCATCATAACGTAATCTCTTCTGCTTGATGGAATGTTTCCACAGAGAGAGACGTAATCTTCAGCATTACGCGATGCCACGCTAAAATACAATGTTATGTAGTAATGTTTCCTTATTATCCACGAGATGGTGTGAAATTGCAATCTAATGAGTCTGGTAATGTTGGAATTGCACTGCATCAATAACATCACTTTAACATTTATACCCTTATTTATAATGATGCGTTTACTCGCCAGCTTTATTATGTTCCGCATATTATAGTTGAAGATTCTCATTGCAATGTTGATATAATCGTTAAAATGTTAATGCTCTCGTTGATTATGTTGGTAAAGTTAATCAATTTGACTTCTCAAAATTCTCACCAATTAATTTGTGCCATTGTTTCAACATTAAATTCTTGTCTAAGATGACGTGAGATGTCGTTCACAATAGACGGTTGATGAATGTCAATAAACTCGCAAGACCTGTCAAGTTGCTAAAGTTATGAAAACATTATAGAAAGTTGCATAACAATCCCGCGATCATCGCCCTATACCCAGTCGACGTGTCAATAAAAAGTGCCAATAACGTTAGAAGTATCTTCAGCAGATCTAATAAGAGATGAGCATGACGCGCCTTTGGGATTCGAAAGATGTTTTCAATGTTCATTCGTTTAGAAAATGAATTTCAAGTTTTAGTAATATCTCCTCGACCTTCGTCTATCGCAGTGTTGAGTTCAAGAACGTTCATCACATCTTTATCCTTGAGAAGTCTAAAATTAAATATATTTAGCTAGCCCGACTATTTTTTCTTACATTTGAATAAAATAGAAACCGTCTTGAAATTACGTCAACTCAGCCCTCTTGAGGATTCTTGCTGGAATAAAGATTTTGATCTTTATTTATGTTATTCTTCGACTATCTTCGTAAAAATGTTTCCAATACCATATTCTCGGTGAAAGTATTTCTCCAAAAACACGTAGGCGTTTAATTTGTGCTCATGAAGTAATATCGTTTTATCCTCCGAATCTAATCAGATGGAATCGATCATAAATTATTTTATGATTCTTGATATCGCCGCCGCTCTCTATCTTTTTGTTTATTGACATAGATTCTTACCTTTTTCTGTCTAGTTCATGATCTTGAGGCGACGAAGTATTAACGTCAATAACCTTATTGGTGAATTTTATATTATGTAACTCAATGGCCTTAAGTTGTTCAACATGTTTATCATTATTTTTTAAATGGATTCTTTTGGTAAAAAAAACTTGTTCAATTCAAAGTTGGTAGATAAACCAGTAGTCTCTGTTCCTAGACAAGTAGTTGATCCGTTAGTGTCTGGTGTCACACTACATTTGTGTTCCATGTTCTATTATTGCGGTACTTAAAACGGATATTTTACTGCTGCATGTTTTGTGCGTCGCATCCGCTAACCTCTTGATGTTTTTATGTCTTACTCAAGAAAAACGTATGGAGATAATCAAGCGAGTAATTCTAACGCTCCCAAACAACGTTGTTACGGTTAAACAAGTCTGCACTTACAAGAATCTTATTGTTATTGTTTATTCGTCGACGAAAATATGTATGGCTTCGCGAAAGCCGTGATTTTGTTTTGTCAATGTTAGGTTTATTTTGGTGCGGAAATAAAACGGAGTGCATTACCATAACAAACAGTATGGAGTGAACAATGTGCCCGGAACGACGCTCCAATTATCGTGCACACTGGCGATGGCGGCGGCAAGCATGGCGGCAGGGCCCGCCCCGCGTGGAGGCGGTCAGCACGCCACCGTGTATCCACACCGTAAAACTAACACTAAATAAATAATTTGTATCGAAATAGTACTGAATGGTTAGTTACACACTGATGGTGTAATCAAGTTGATTACACCATCAGTTTCAGACTGAATAGATTTATTTACAGTTGTTTGTTTATATTTTCTTTTCTCTTTATCTCTGACCATGACGGGTTTAGTGAGCTTGGGTGTCCGGTTGTGGTTTAATAGAAAATCGGTTTTCACCATTGAAAAGAGACTCGCCAGTCATGGTCAACTAATAAGAAAGCAACATCGCGGATGTGAAATGACCACAGCGCTTTAACTTTACTGCTAATGATTACAATTAAATGAAAAGTCTATTTGTAGATGGTGATCGAATCGTAGATTTCTGAATAAGTATATTTACATCTATATTTGTTTGTATTTTTTCAACATCACTAGGAATTACTCTGTATCATGGGTAGGATCACAAATATCTAAAGTTACAAATATGTATATTACTAGCTTTTGACAGCGGCTTCGCCCGCGTATATAAAATATAGCCTATGTCACTCAGGAGTAAAGCAGCTTTCTACTGCTGCAAATTTTTTTCCAATCAGACCAGTAGTTCCAGAGATTACCTCCTTCAAACAAAAAAAAAAACAAACTTTACCTTTAAAGTAGATTCCAGGTCTATAAGCCACACAAATAAACCCATATTTGTGCAAACAAGAATAGAAACTACCACACATAGTGCAGCAGCCAAACACTCAATCACTCATACTTACACACAACTAAATGTGTAAAAAAAAATTACATCATAAACAGCCATATAGAGTCTGACTTGAAATTTTGTGAGCATTTGAATTTAAAACTAGAGAGAATTACTGCTTCACTGTAAGTACATACATTACATGCAAATGGGGTCTAAATACTGCAAATAACTCGTTTGTATGCAGTACCGCGTCTTCGCTATACAGGGCAAGTAGCATAAGTACTGCACCGGCGTAGTTTTAGATGGTATCAAGGTTTTCCGGTTCGTCAGTCCACAATAAGCGCACGGCCGGAAGTTTCGGCGCGTGCGCCAACCATGCAACCCACCGACACACCGATAATACAGTACCCCATGATTTTATAGCGGATTCACGCTATAAAAATAGATCGTCTTTCTTTTACAAGTTAATTTGAATTATGTATTAATATTTGTTAATTGTGTTCTTTAGTTTTTCATTTAAATTCTTATAGCTTACTACAATCATAGATTTTGTCAGGATACAGCAAGGATTTATTCCTATGGGCTTCAATTTTTTTATTCCCTATAGCTCTAAAAGAATTTTTTTATTCCATAGGGCTCCAAAAGAAATGTGTTATCAGCAAAATAAAATGACCGTATTTTTTTATATTTTTACTCTTAAAATAATTGGCATATAGTAACATAGTACAAGATTGACTAGTGTAATCAGAAACCGCAATTTTAAGTATTTTTACTTTTAAATATTTGGCATTTAATAAAAAAAAAACTATTTTTGTTAATCAGCTTTTATTTAGAAGTTTCTTTTATAGCATGTAAGGTTGATTTAAGACAGCCTTTGAAACTATGCAAACAAAATACCATTTTAAAAGTTACTTATGAACATTTTATTTTGCCAACCATACACAATTACTTTTGGAGCCGTTGGGAATTTAACATTTAAGCGCATGGGAATAAGCCGCGACGTGACTTTACCTAAGCCACAGTTAAAAATGCATGAGTAATCTTATTAAATACTAGCTTTTGCCCGCGGCTTCGCCCGCGTGGTATTGGGGTTGGGGTTTCCGGGATAAAAAGTAGCCTATGTCCTATTCCGGAGTGTATATAGGATACACTCCGGAATAGGACATAGGCTACTGTACCTGTGCCAAATTTCATCCAGATCCGTCCAGCCGTTTTGGCGTGATTGAGTAACAAACATCCAAACATCGTAACTTTCGCATTTATAATATTAGTAAGATTCTTATTTGTTTACAGCATCAATGAATCAGACCTGTTAAGGACATCGCCTCTTATAAGGTTCGACTACTTAATTAAATGTAATCAGGATTTAAATCATTAAAACAGAATTTATAACGTGCGAACAGCGTGCCGTTTATGGAATAATGGAATAGTAACGGCATAAATTAAATCAGATGATATTATTCAAATAAATTAGATTATTAGCTATTTAGACTACTTATTGGTATAGGAGCCTCTCAAATATAGTGCTACCTAATTTGTGCAAATGTGCATTTGATCTAAATCAAGCATATTGACTCAGAATACGATTTTGATTTGTTTTTTTTTTCTTTTAATCAATGATGTTTAGTCAGAAACCAGAAAATCACCGCTGTTACCAAGGAGAATCGTGTGTTACCTAATAATTGAGTTGTGGAGATGCAAATGGAGAGTCATGTCTAATACTAGTTTCATCTGGACTTATTGGAAGGTGACGCCATCATAGTTCCGTAGTGACTCTGCAAAAGGGTCGAAGTCTACTGGGGTCCAGGAAGGAAGGAAGGCTTAGCCCTAGTGCGAAAGGCAAAGAAGGAACGGGGTGGGGTGTTTAGTCAGTAAGAGTCTGACACTGTTTCCCGCTGCGCCCAAGAGTGGAATTCGTCATGGATGATTTTTGCCCACCATAAAAAAAAACGCCACTGTAAAGATATCACATGAACTCATCCATCCTGTATAACATGTATATCTTTTAAAGGAGTACGTTCTCTATTCAACTTTTTTTTTATAACAAAGTGTAAACAGTGTAGTATTGTAGTGTCCTATTCATTTCATTTGTGAGGTCGAGTATACGTTGTGGAAACACGTGAACGTTCCGCTGACTGGCCGCGGTGAATGTTCCATTGTTGAACGTAGTACCTACCATTGAAGGATATGGTCAAATGGGTGCCGTATGGAAGTACAGTGCGGATGTGTGCATAGTGCATACACACAGATACTGACGGTACTTTCGAATGCTATACATTATACTAGCGACCCGCCCCAGCTTCGCACGGGTGCATATATTAGGTAAACATATAAATCTTCCTCTTGGATCACTCTATTTATTAAAAAAAACCGCATCAAAATCCGTTGCGTAGTTTTAAAGATCTAAACATACATAGGGACAGCGGAAAGCGACTTTTATATTTCTTTTATACTATGTAATGATAAAAATGAACCCCTATCTATAATCGTAAAGTTATAACTTAATAACAGCGGAATCAATTTCATTCATCTTTTAAAAAATGTTTTTCAATACTTCGTAGAAAGTTGGTAAAAAAATTAAGAAAATTGCGCAGAAAGATAGATTGATAGGTAGGTAGGGTAGGTAGATAGGGTAAGTAGGTATAGGTAGGGTGTGGTAAAGTAAGATAGGTTAATAGGTTTTTTTTTATTGTAGGTAAAAATCATCGAATGACGAATCCCACTCTTGGGCGGAGCGGGAAACAGTGTCAGACTCTTACTGTCTAAAGAACCTACCCCGTACCTTCCATGCCTTATTCTCAGAGCCCCGGTGTAACGCTTTCGCATCAACCCTCAGCTCCGGGAGGTTAATAGGTAGGATATGGTAGGTAGTCAGTTGACGGAGCAAAAGCAGTGTCTTTATAAAAACGTGCGCTATTACTTTGTCGCATTACTGTAGCGATAAGATATAGATAATATTGCGTGATTTTTGATAAGAATCGTCTATTAAATCATCAATATGAATAACAATATGCGTAAAATTGGTCTTTCATAATTTTTTATAAACTACTGCTTGTGCATATTTTCCTTTACGTAATTTTCTGAACCATAGCTACCTAGGAGCCAGTGCAATTTCAGTACAAATACTTCATACCTTAAAGTACAATTGAAATGTGAATGACACAATCGACATAGAGTTTTTCAACATTCCTAGAGAAGGGAACTTCATATACCTACACAATTATAATGGCTAGTTCGTTGTATCATTTAAAAACGGAAATCTAATATTTACAAACAACACTGCTAAGTTTTTAATTAATTTCCTCGCTTAACGCGGATACGCTCATACTTCAATGAAATAATATTGGTCAAGCGCGAGCCTCTAAAAAAAATATCTACTTAAATAGGCTGCAAAAGTCCCAAGTGTAATAACACGAAAAAGTATCTAAGTAAAAACCGTTGTCTGGCACACGTAAAAGTCTCCAAAAACCTGGAGTAGTATTGATTTTTTTCGCCTGTCCTCTACAACCCATTATCCCGCAAGTCCGTGGTTACGCAACCATCCTGTCTGTCCCACACTGTCCCGTTCCACGTCGATTATATTAAGAGCAATAACAAAAGAGGCGCGTCTACTCATAAATAATAATAATTGAGTTGAGTTTGTGAGAGTTCTGTAACGGGTTATGAAGTTACTGTGACGGAAAAGGAAAATGTCCTTTCTGAAACTTTTCACAGAGAAGACTTCTTTATTGTTTTATGTTTTCTCATCTCTCTGTTTCCTAAATATGGTAATGATGTTATAATGAACAAACAGCGAATGAATCTGTAAAACATCTGAGCCTGAATACTGTGAACCAGATTGATCTAGTGTAGAAAAAACATACTGAATTGTTACTGTATTTTTATTATAAAGATTTGTTGAGCAGTAGCTGTCTATAACATGTGTTTTGACGCTGTAACAAAGAAATAAATCACTAATACGTCAGCTGAAAACATTGCGAATGAAAACATAATTTATTTCAACAACAAAACGCGATGTTTCATCGATTGCTCGATAAAACTTCACTGTTTTTGCGACTGATAAAATCGATTCTGAAATTAACTAGAACTGTAAATATAATCCAAATATTATAACAGCTAAAAGTGTACTAAAGAGTTAATAAATACTGTGAGACTACCAGCAGACTATTGTGAAGTAACAAGAATAACAATTTGAGTCCATATTTTCTCGCGTGTTTAACATTCGAATAATTACAAAGAACAATATGATATTGCGAAAGTTTTAATTTGTAACAAATTGTTTTAGAAACTTGAAACTTTTGCAAGTTCTCGTTACTCGAGTAATTTTACCGCAGTTCTGTAATTTGGAGAATTATTTGTGGAATTTCTTGCTGAAATACAGTTTGAAGGTAATTTATTGTACGTTGGATCAAGTGTCCGTCAGTCGTGAGCGTTACCAACGTTCTGGAAAAAACCATACTGTTGTGTACGGTACACAGATAGCGTGCGCGAGCGTACCTGGTACTGTTAGGCCCGCTTCTGTAAAGAGCTTTAAGCCTTCCTCACTAGTCTATCGTCATCGTCGAGCATGCTTTAAAAGCTTGTTGTTTCATTTAACGCAATTCGGCATTATACTTATTGAAGAGGCAACAAGAAAAAAAGATAGATAACGCCTGAAAACTCTATTGGCATTCGGTAATTCCGTGATTTGTACGAATATTTTACAAAACATGTGTTTTTTTAGGACCCTTAAAAGTTAAAAAAAAAAAATTGTGGTCATTGAGATTTCGATTGAATTTACAAGGCATTCTACAGAAGTCTTTTTTTTATCTTTGAGGACATGCTTGTAAGTCAAAGTCTAAATAGCAGATTTTCAGATGTCTTTGTTGAATTAGTTTTACTTAAATTTATGTTTTAATTTCAAAAGAAGCCTAGATAATGTCTACAAGACATCTGTGTGTGTGTAATAACATCATAATGACGTAAAAACGCTTATATGAAAATGTTCCTCGGATAGGCCATCCTTAAGTCTTCCTTATAATTTGCCAGACACATAGAGACATTAGAAAACCCATCTTCCTGCTTCACCGTCGTCGACTCTGATTGATCTGTTCCACGCGTAGTTGGCTGTCAGATTCAATCCCTCAAAGGGTTACGGGCTTTAGGAACCATATACATCACCGGCGTAAATATCCTCCTTAAATGTTACTACGAACGATGTTTGTCTTCCTTTGAGCAATTTAAAGCTATCGTCTGGTTACCTCAAAAGATTAGGCGATAAAGTATTATTAATTTAACTAAAAATGAGATAGGATCTTCAACCATAACTTTCAAAGAAAGTAGCATTTCTCAGACAGACACGTTCAATAAGAATTAATTTTCTTCACTCAGATGTATATTTTACTTGACATAAATACTAAGATAAAGAGATAGCCTTTCGTTACAGTTATTTCGCATTTAAATAAGTGTTTATTAAGTTCTCACGAAAGTGACATTGAAGAGACAATTTCAATACATTACGTAATTCTTTACATACTCATTATTTCCATATAATTTAATACCTAGTCATATTTACCAATGCTGAATACACACAGACTGCACTTCTTTCAATCAATAGCAAACTATGCATGTCAGTAAGCAAAAACGATCCGTAGACTTGTGAACAGTGAGAGTAATGGGTAGCTCGCCGTCAGGCTATTGCGCCTCGAGGAGATGTCAACAAAACCTTTGGACCCCAGTAGGGTCGAAGTCGACTGGGACCACGGGTCAAGCCGAAATCCAGGAACGCAAAGTAACGAAGGAAGATAGAAATGGTTTATAATTAGTACCTAAATGTCTGACGCACTCTCAAGAGAGAACTCATTGGATGATATCCCACATTCTTCTTCTTTTCGTGTAGACTGAATCAAATTTTGTCCGACTATTTTTAACCACATGGACAGCTCTTTCATTGGCCTCGAGCAATTAAAATTGCAGATGGCAGTACGCGCTGGAGAAGAAAAGAGGTGACGCATATCCTGTGAAGGGATTCCACACTGGCACTGTAATATACTGTATTTCCCACTTAAAAAAAAAAACTAATAACGACCCGTAACATATAAAGGAAATGGGAAAAAATCCATAAGTATTTCCTTTTCGCTTAGGATTATAATAATCTCATCATATGATATTATCTCTCGAGTACCCAACATCCTCCATAATTCAGCGCAATTAATGCTGAACGTCCTTAATGAAGTTGTAGGAAGTAATTGAACTCGGGCGCATAGTAACAGCACTTATCTAATTTAGAAGGAGACAGATGCATGGACGAAGAGACCTTTATTCCCGGTATAGTAATAGCCACAGAGTACGGAAACTGTGTGGAGAGCAGTGGGACCTTACGGCCCTGACTTACGATCACGGGTTTAATCCTAGCCAGGCATTTTACTTTGTGTAATTTATCTCATCACTACTGCTCTCAAAACGGTGAAGGAAAACATCGTAAGGAAACCGGCATGTCCTAAAACCAAAAATTGGAAGACATGTGACATCCACCAATCCGTACGGGCACGTGTGGTGGATCATGGCCCGTTCCGTCACCTAGAGAGGAGGTCTATTTCCCAGCTGTGGGAGCATTAAAGAAAAAGGCTGATGATGATGATGATGATGGAAACTGTTCGTTAGAGTAGCAGGGTGGGTCGAAAATGTACCATCGCGGTCATTTCTGCCTGATTACTAAGTAAAATAATCGCTTGAATTCTATGGCGCGGCGCCAAACCAAACCTTTGAAGTTTTCTTTTCGAGTGCAGCAAGCACTAATGAACTTAGTGGTGGTTAGCATAGTTGTCTTCGATGGTACATGCAAAAAAAAAGATAGATAGATAAAAGAAAAAGTGGAAAAAGTGTTGTGGAATTATTCCAAATAGTCACCGGTTGGATTTTAGTCAGTAAAAATCTGACACTTGCTTTCGCTCTACCTAACGCTGGAGAGATTATTTGAGAATTACACGCCTCAAAAAAATAATGTTTTAAGTTAAGTTTTTCGAAGATTTCGCTACCACTGAAGTCTACGTAATGTGAATTTAACTGACGTCAGAAAACATAAGCTTTGACATTTGCCTAGACCCATCGTCTCACGACTTCCAACTAGTGTACTACACTTTTGTGTTAATGTCTTTTTTAGGCTTGAATACTAAGTTCTTTAAGCCATGTCTTCGTTTGATTAGTTCATTTATCACAATATAGAGACATACCCATTCAATTTTATTTGTAGTATTTAAAAGATATTCCACATAAATACAAAACGTCACCAATTTTACATAACACTATCCACTAAGAATCAATTTGCGATTAATAAAAGCATCCACTGACTGAACTACACTCGAAGAAAACCCTCTAAAAACTCCTAGTCCACATTATTTCAAAAAACCCTCAATGCGCAGTTACTTATAAAATGGTATAGTACGCGTCAAGTAAGTTGAACCCATTGCTATAGTTACGCGCAGTTGCTATGGTTACCCATTCGATTGAGACCTGAAAATCTGTTACAGCACAGTCAAGGTCGATCACCATTTTGGTTCAATTTATATTTCACGTACTGTATGAGCATTTCAGTGTCTATTCGGAGCGTTGCTTACTCTATGGTATTCTACAGCTAAACCCAGCTAGTCGAGTCTGCAATTTGCTTCCACATTTAGAAGTGACGCGTCGACACTCCGTATACAGACAGCAGACAAATGGTAGCCTGGCTTATTACGGAGCTAGATTAAGTTAAGTTCATGATTTCCTGAGTTCTATCGGTGAGGGAAGATGTAATGAGGAGTGAGAGGATTACTCGTGCGTGTTGTGCTTTTAGATGTCTTTGACTACAGCGAGTTGCGTCATATGGCTTATACCTGTATCACACGTACCGAGGAGACGGGTAAGACAGTGCTCTCGGCCGAATACTCGGTACGTATGAACATAGCGCCGAGTGCACGGCCGAGCGCTTGGGTCTACAACTCGTTTACATCACTGTCTCGGAGGAGCAATATTTAACGATCTCGCCCTTTAACTCGGTACGTGTGATAATGGCATTAGTACAAGCGTATTATATACAATACTACTAAGTATAGAGTTTAAAACTTGCACTGTACTCGAACGTCAAACAATCGTACCAAGGATTCTGAACATGGTTCGGGCTAAATATTCTCTAAGAGCCTTGAGCGCAGCGCTGGGCCAGCGACAAAATCCAAATATCCGGTTTTAGTCTGTAAAAGTGAAGACACTGGATGGTATCACCAACAATAACTGTAACTGACTTTGTGAATCAATATGTTTTATTTAGAACTACGTTAGTAATACTTCACATTGCACAATATTATATAATATCCCGTGAGGTATACAGAAGCAATCACAATAAAAAATACACTGAGCCTTCATAAATATGAAATCTGTGTCGTTTGTCTAGCTTTTCCCATTATCGGTTTATTTTTTACACGTAGCGACCGCCTTCTGACCTTCAGACTCCACTGGTGGACAATATCGATGTTTGTTAAGGTCAGGTCACGTTATGACTGTCTAGGTCAGGGGTGACGGTGATATTATAGCGCTATGGGCCGCACGCGATGCGACGCGATTGAAAATTTACTCACCTAGGAACATTTTTTTTATAATTATAAACTAGTGCGTGACTGCGATCCTACCTCATGGTAAGCGAAACAGCAGTGCCGTCAAACCAGGCACAGAAGGAACGGGGTGGATTGTTCAGTCAGTAAAAGTCTGACACAATTTCCCGCTACGCCCAAGGGCGGGATTTGTCATTGGGTAATTTTTCCACCAAAAAAAAAATCTCATGGTAACAACTGATGCAATCTTTGATGATGAGGCGCACTAGATTATAAGGAGCCTATTGACTCTAGCCTTAAAGACACCTAAATTATAATCAGGCAAATTGTTCCAGTCTTTTCGATTGTGCCGCGTGGCGACGGCGACGTGGTGAAACCGTACCTACACTAATAAAATTGAACATCGTAATTACGAACGTACGAATAAATCGGTAGTAATTATAGCTAGCCCGTATTGTCCCACTGCTGGACAAAGGCCTCCCTTTATTCTTTTCAACAATCACGGTCCCTCGCTTTCTCATCCCAATTTTTAAGGCCGCCCCACATCCAGGCCACCCCGCGTCGCTGTGTTTTGGCCATTTTCTGGCACTAATCCTGTATTTTACGGGCCCACAATTCGTTAGACAAACCGCAGACATGTCCTGCCCAGTCCCATTTAAGTTAGACTGCCTTTTTAAGCCACATCAACGATTTGTGTTTCAAGTAATTCATACTATAAAATTAATTTGTGCGTATAAAAGAAATTTTAAATCAACAAGAAAATACAGTAATGTGATTTGATACACTTTCCACGAATAAGCGTGACCTTATACTTACAATAATTTAATTATAAGGTAACATTTCGCTTTTTATAAAACGGTGTAAATAATATGTAGTAATTTAATTGCACTGTTATATGCAAACTGCCAGCAATTTGTAACAAACATTTTATCAATTATTGTCAACTACCCTTCTGCCAGCGGTTTCGCCCGCGTGAAAGTAGGGTTCTCCATAAAAACTTTAGATCCCCATTACATCCCTTTAGGAGCTGAATTTTGAAAAACCATATCTTAGTGTTCGCCTACATCATAAAAGGAAGCCTTGTGCAAAATTTCACGCTCCTTGTCCCAGTACTTTTGGATGTGCGTTGATATGTAATTCAGACAGTTTCTCCGTCAGTTTTATTCTAACTAGCGGCTGCCAGCGACTTCGTCTCTGTCATCGTCTGTATCGATGCCTCCCACGTAAGTTGTTGTAACCCACAAAATGGCGATTTTGGGTTTTTTATGTAAAAGATTCTAATTTTATGTAAACTATCCTACAAAAAAACAAAAAGTCCAAAAAACCTATTATTTAAGGTACTTTTGAAACGTATAATGTTGTATATTTCGAACGATTCCGGCGTAGACTGTAGTATTTATTACTTGCAATGGTTTACAACGGAGAAAAGCCCACGTGCGTCCGTTGTATGTAACACATATCACAGATTACGCTGGAATTCACTTCCAGTTGCACCTCTTACGCAATTTTTACGTTGTTAATTTAATATTCTAGTAATTACTATTCCGTTTAATCTTATCTTTAACTAACATGATAACCATTTAAAATATGGTATTGATAACATACAACAATTTACGTCGGTAATTTTAAAATTATTTTATGTTAAGTGATACGCACAACATTTTACTTCGATGCTAGATATGTAAAAATAAGTTGTAACATCACATACAATGATTTACGTCGCTATTCGTTTGAAATAAGTACGCTGTATGTATTTTTCAGGGAGTGTTTTATGAATATCACTGAAGTCAGAGTCATTCTAGACAACCATTTTCAATGAATCTGAGAAGTTTTAAATGACTAAATTAACAGATTATGGCATATTCGTAACTTTGGTCCTTGAAACTGCTCACTTAGTCGCATTTCATAGCAGTATAATAATCATTTGGATTACGACTGTTATAGCCATTTTTGTTTATATTATATTATTATCGTTAGCCTGTTCTGTCATACTGCTGGGCAAAGGCCTCCCTTCATTTTTCCAGTTATCTTAGTTACTCGCTTTATCGTACCAATTCTCAAGGAAGGCATCCAGGTCGTGTCGAGGAAATGTGGGCATGGAACACAAAAGGCACCAAAAGATTACATGTGAGTTTTAGTCAGTAAAAGCAACTTTTACTGATTAAAACTCACCAGGACTTTCCTTTTTGCTCGTGTTTATTCCTAGTTTCCCATATCAGAAAACGTTGTTCGTTACTTTTACCTTAGTCACCACCTGCATGTTTCTGCACTGTTGAACTCTTTAAGCTAAGTCCACTATCAGTTATTTGATTGAATAAAGTATCGTTTGAAAAAGGTAATGAAAAAAGTACACATTTAATGACTAGAGATTTTTCAAAAAGGACTAACAACGTCAAAGAAAACCTTTCTAATAAAATATCAATAAAAAACAGCCAGTAGGAAAACTGGTCTATTGAGTCTGCTGTAAGCACTATTTAAATAAATTAAACTAAAAAGGTGACAGAGAAAACGATGTATAACTATCTATCGATCCATAAGAGCCAAGCTTAGAATTTATGCTGATACTATTGTGAGACATAAGTAAATAAGAATAAATTGCCTGTTGTCGTTACTGAAACTTCAAACTTCAGACGTGTGTAAACAACAGTTTTCCCATTTCTATAAGTGATTAAGTTCTTAATAAGGTGTTAGTTAAATTTGATATACCAACAGCAGTATTAATCCCGATCAAAGAGATATTTAACAGACTGTGAAAAAGTCTGGGTCTGTCAAAACCATCGTTTGTGACCATTTCAAGTCTTTTCGACTTGCTTGCAAGTTGAGTCACACTACGTTTGACTAAATTCACTAATATTATATTAAGACAGAGGTTTTAACTTTTAGTGTATATAATAACAACGTATAGTTTTTGCCTAAAGGGTACACAGAGAAAACAAGATCTGAAAGATAATAATATCGTAAAAATAAAAGAGGTACCAGTTTGTTCTGAAGATTCAATATTAATTTAATGTTTTCATCAGGCATCATGGTATCTTAAGGTATTGTTGTTCAACAACAATGCCTTAAGCTGGTTTCATGCACCTAACTGGTGTATTCATATCATCAGCATTTCGGCATCTTAAAATGCTGATGATATGAATACACCAGTTAGGTACATGAAACCAGCTTTTTGGGGTCGGGAAACAAACCCTCTATTGTATTATATTACGAGCAAAACTTAATATTTGCGGGCTTTTCTAGATTCAGTGTAAGTTATTAAACATTACTTTTTTACCTATCGTTTGTCTTGGATATGGTTATGAAAAGAAGAAGAATAAAGCATATTACAGAATGAGCTATAATTATAGTCACTTGAAAAAATGGAGAAAGGAAAAGATTACAAAGTAAAGATTGTGGGAGGAGTAATATGAAAGAAAAGGTTAGTGTTAGTGAGACGGGTGATACGACAAAATAGAAGAATAAGCTTGTTTCACCGACTCCAAATCACATTTCACTAACATAGGAACATGATGATGATTTACTTATTTTTAAATTTCATTGGTTACTAGAATTTTCTTAATCATTTTGGTTACGATACTTTTTTGAGTTTTGATTATTTAAACTGTAGTAAAAATTTGATTAAAGGACGATGTAATTAATTGAAAGTATAATTTAAATTAAGAAAAAGCTTAAATTTTTATTTTCAGATTTTTTAAAATGATTATTAATCTTAATCTTTAATGTTTTCCTAATCTTTAAAATATCGTTTCTTATTCTAAACTCTAAACCCTAAAATGTAAAATTTTGATAAACTTGATAGAAAATATTCTGCTTTTTTGTATTTTGGTAACGTATCAACGAAAAGGTATTGTCTTAAACGAAATTAGGCTGAAAAAACATTGTATTTATTTTATTATATCAAGTAATGATACACATACCACACCTTTTTTTTATTTGTAATCGACGTAAATTGATGTAAGTATCAGATATGATCCAAATCGGCTCTTGAAGTCCCGTGTATAATAATGTAAGTGATAGTTACAACATTTTGTAAGGACCTCATGTTGCGGTAAACAGTTGTAACAACAAAATTCAAGAAACCGTTAAAATTATAAAGTAATGACATATAGTAAACGATAACATATTAAAAACTATATGCTCATTCCGAATTTCAAAAAGATTCTTTGAAAAATGTGGCTTGTATCGCAAAAAGTATCTTTAAAACGCTCTCCTGTAAAATTGCATTTTTGGGGTTACAACAACTTACGTGGGAGGCATCGGTATGACTGTTGGTTATTCCGGACGCGAAGTCGAAGCGGACTTACGAGTTGTAGGACGCGGTTTCAAACATAGCCAGGCGCATTACTTTGTGTAATTTATTTTATCACCATTGCTCTCAAAACGGTGAAGAAAAACATCGTGAGGAAACCGGTATGTCCTAGCTAGAACCAAAAATTTGAAGACATGTGACATCCACCTACCCGCACTGGGCCCGCGTGGTGGATTACGGCCCATTCCTTGTCCTAGAAAGGAGGCCTGAGTCCCAGCAGTAGAAACATTATAAGGCTGTTGCTATGTTATAGTATGTCTGGATTAAGTTCCCGTATCATCATCATCATCATCATCATTTCAGCCGAAAGACGTCCACTGCTGGACATAGGCCTCCCCCAAGCGCCGCCACAAAGACCGGTCCTGTGCGTCTTGCATCCATCGGCTTCCAGCAACCCTGGCCAGGTCATCGGTCCACCTTGTGGGAGGCCTTCCAACGCTACGTCTTCCGGTACGCGGTCGCCACTCCAGAACCTTTCGGCCCAAGCGGCCATCCGTTCTGCGTGCAATGTGCCCTGCCCATTGCCACTTAAGTTTGGCGATTCTTTACGCTATGTCGGCAACCTTGGTTCCCGTATCATATAATTTAATTAAAAAGGTTTTGTTTCTTTAACGATGTTCACTTTATATTTGAAAATGTGTTAAGCGTTTTCGTATGAACACATTTATTTTCATACAAAATATAAATTACTTAATTGATGTTTCTATGTAAATGGTTGGCTTCATTATATGGAATGATCACTTTTTGTGAACCAAATTACGTTTGCCAACCTTTTTTGTGGTAGTCAGACTTCGGTTGGCTTGTTTTTTTACGAGCCAAAAAATACAGGCGTAGGTAACCATCTGTCGGCGCCGTACTCATAAAAAATACCTTTTATTTGTAAATGAATAAAACGTTTCAGTATAATAACATTTTATACAACACTGAAATAGCAGATATTTGTGTGTATTTTCTGGCAAATTACGATGTTTATATTAGACTAACTTCTGCCAGCGACATCACCCGTATAAAAATAGATCTCTACAAATGAAACCTCTTTCATCCCATTTTTTGAGTTCTGAAATTATCGACTTTTTTCGCTAGAGAGCGGGTGGGCGCTTCAAATTGTATCTGACTTTTATTTACTAAAACCATACCTATGTTGCTTCAGTTGTCTTTTGCTATACAGCACTATGACTATATTCTTTTCAGAACTGATTCCATGACCATAGTTTAATCCTTTCAGAGGATGAATTTCGTTTCTTTTTAAGTTCGTTTCTTTTTCTCTGTATAGGCAGTATTGAAGAGACACTTAAATTTGGTAAAACAGGGTTAACATGTACAGAATTGTGTTTGATATTGATATCAAATATTATTGTGCAACTATATCATAAAAAACCTCTGTGCAAAATTTCAATGTTGTAGTTTTTAGAGTTTTGGCTGGGCGTTGATACCGTAATTGAGTCAAAATTTGCCTGTTATATACTAGATAGGTCTACATACACATAACTAGAAAACGTTCCCAACTCCATGAACGTATACCCTGACGAGCTAATTATTCAACTTTACCTGCAGAACTTCTCGTCGTCAATACGTAGGCACGGTGTGCCAGCACTTATGTGAGTCGCACTGCAACTTGCAAATTAAATCGCATCCTCGTTCACCCTACGAGGAACACTGAAAAAGTTCCGTGTTAATTTGAATACGAATTACCAACAAAAAAATGGAAAAAACTGCGCCTGTTTACGTTCAAACCAAATAAAATACAAGAAAGTTTGAAGCATACTGTTCGAAATTCAAATCCTCCCAGAACTTTCGTAAATAAAAAACAATATTGAACACTCCAAGTTTCAAAGGCGCTGCAAACTTGCAGTTATGAAACTGCAAAACTGGTAAATATTTCATGCGTAACTTTATTAAATAAACTTCGTAATCATATAATCATTGCGTGTTTTTACGATGGGCAAAGTCATAAGCGCTTATTAGCGAAACGAGGCAAAACTTATAAAAAGTTCAAGCAAACATTAGAAAGACTGGCTTAGTCATGGATTATTTGGTGTGAACAATAATGGAATCAATTATAGACGCTGAGGAATAAAAGGTCGCTGACATAATACAAAGGATTTGTAATCTGTGGTGGCTATGACCTGTTACGCTCCTCAGCCGTGCAAAGACAACATCGTGATTTACTTCACTGAGTCGGCAGGTGGAAGTCTCAAACAGCTGTGTTTGCGAGCGAAACGAATAATAATGTTGCGCTGACTACCAAAATTCAATCAGTTTTAAAATTGTGTCCGGACAATTTTAAAACAGCAGCTAAAAGCGCTTCGATCTGTTTACTTTTAAAATTTTATGTTCGAATTTTGAATCAAAAGGACTGGCTGATATTAAAACGAGCAAGCATCCTCTCGGGGAGTAATATTCTAAACAGATTGGGTCTGGGATATTTTATTTCAACGTGAGCTAGAAAATACAATACACCTTTAGAAATACGGTTCTTACGGCCCTGAGATGAAGTAAAAGAACTCATTATGTAGAAAAATGAAGAGTATATTACATACTTTATCATAAATATTTGCTTATTTTAATTGGGGATGTTGTTTTATAAAGCAGGTTTATTTAACACCTGTAATCTCTGGACTTCGTGTCAACAAATTGTATACTAACCAAAGTATAAATTAAAACCACAGACTCAAAATTAAATTCACAATCATGACCACATAAATTAAAACATTTGAAAGTTACCGTTTTTGTCCTAACAATGTAATTAGTCTGTGCCAGGCACGGTAGCCGGAAAACTACATTTTACATTTAAATGCTAGTTAATGAAGTTGTAATTCTCGTGCTATTTAGAAACTGTGTTTAAAGTACAGTTGGGAAATGAAAAGGTTGTGCGCCTGTACAATATAAAAGTTTATATGGATAAAGAAAATGTATTTATATATGTTTTTTTTATGGTTGGTATAAATCATACAATGACGGGAAACAGTATCAGACTCTTACTTTCTAAACAATCTACCCCATTCCTACGTTGCCATATATACTAGGGCCAGAGGTTTCCTTTCAGACACGAACCCTTAGCCCCAGTTAGGTTTATATATGTTTGTGTATATAGCCACAGTACAGGAATAATGTAGTGTTATAATCAATCTTTATACTCCAATCCTCAGGTCGGACTTGAAGAAAAATCTAACCAAACCTGGGATAAACCAGTCATTCACGCGAAGAAACTGCATATCAACCTTTGACTATGACATATTCCTTAAATAGTTCCTTCACACTAGGGTGTGAAATAACTTTTTTAAGCAAAAAAGAAAGAATAAGACATGTTTCACCGGCCTTAAATATATGAGGACAAAGAAAAGACACTGATGATGACGAGATATTATATTTTACATGAGACGCATTTTTCTAACAAAGCTCTAACCATTAATAAAAACAGCAGTTTGAAAAAGGTCACGCATTTATTGTTTTTTTTCTTGAACACACGACATCTCCACGCCCTTGAGTGTGCCGGGATTTGATGTCAGACTTTTACTGGCTGAAATGAAAACTCCTTTTTTTTTGTTTGTCTTCGTTCCATTTTCAAATTCCCATCGCCCTAGTAGGACTCATTAGTAAGTCAACAAGCAATGTATTTGAGTATTGCTTAACCTTTTCATTCCCCGCCTGCTTAGTTTAACTCTAGCTAACCCTTTGTAGTTGAGTTATCGATTGAAGTCTATTTATAACTGTGTTCTCTGCTTTCAGATCAAACTGATCGGAGTAATAACATTGGTACGTAAGAGTTTAAACTATATAATTATCTTGTGGGTTGGTTGATGGAATAAGTTTATGTGTACGTAGTTGGAAAATCCCTAAATTACAGTCAATACTTTTGATTAGCCAAAGCCAGTTTTGATTGGCTTCGGTCTAAATTGTTTTGATGTTTAAAGCGTTTGATTTATTATTTAAAAAAAATCGTAATATTTTACTTGTCTGTAAGTACCAAAATAATAACGATAAAATGTTTCTAAAATGGTGATATTTACTAACCTAACAAGTATCTAAGATTTTTTTTTAAATAATTTTTGACTTTGACTTTTGATTTTGACCAATTCTTGCAGTTAAAAGTTGTTTTGACTAATTAAACAGTTTTGACATTGACATATCCATAGTGCAAACTAAATACCTTACTAAATACCTATATTGCAAACATTCTCAGTCTTCTCATTGAGTTGATAATAATGTTATATTTCTTACACATTATTTTTCCTATAATACCTTTCATTTTAATTTATTCTAAAACGAATAAAACCAAATGTAAACACAGCGGGTAAGAAGTAAGAACAGTCAACGTTTAAATTACCATAATAATTGCTAATTACTAACGAGAAAGGATAGCTTGAAACAAAAACACGTGGAGAGTGACCCATATTCGCTTCAGTGAGCCTGGGCTCCATAAACAAAGTACTTTGAAAGAGGGGAGCAGGAGCCATGTGCCATCAGCCATAGAGCTGCTGTAATTGTGCGTTGTATCGCACGGAGATGACTCGTTTGACGGAGGAATATGGGTTATAAGTTCTAAATTCAAATGTTGCTGGCTGGAATAAAAAAACAAATGAAGTTAGAATAAAATTGTTGGTAAATTAATTCCTTATCGATATTGTGACTTAAAATTAGTGTAGTTTTGTAATTCAAGTATCTACACAACTGAACAATATTTATTTATGTGTAATTGTTGAACCAGGCGCGATCCTGGTAAAGAGCTTTTTAAAAAAAAAAACCAATTGTAAATTGGAGGTTTTAAAAAAATAAATGCCAATAACAGTTTTTAACAACAAATTGCATTTATTTGTTTAAATCACTTATTTTTTACGAGTTTTCAAGCGCTAAAATTCGCAGATTTCGCATTCAGACTCGCCAAGATCCGACGGTATAGGTACTGTATATAAAAGAAGAAACGCACTGACTTATCAACGCCCAGCCAAAACTACTGGGACTAGGAGTGCGAGAGAAATGTACAACGTAGGCGAACACTAAGAGAGGATAGGGAGTCCAAAGTTTGTATAAAAAAACCTACTATCACGAGCGAAGCCGCTGATAGAGGCTAGTCTTAAACATGAAATCAATCAGTGTCAACAATCTTGAACTTAAATCTATCAATTTGTCAATGAAATAATCGTAAAATCATTAAATAACAACAGCTTGTCAGCTGTAAATAAATCAAATGGCTCAGAACTATTCAATGTACAGGTTTCAGGTCACACAAATAGTTGAATGTTGTTTCGGATAGTGAAAGACCAAGGGTCTTTGGATTGCGCAGTCCATGTTGAGTTAAATCACTGCGGTAGTTGTCAGGCTTGATAGATTGTCATTGAAATGTGGCTAATTTTTACTAAACTAGACTTGACTGCAATCTCACCTGATGGTAAGCAGTGACGCAATCGTTGATGGTGAGGCGCACTAATTTATTAGGAGCCTATTCATTCTAGCCTTGAAGACACCTAATGCCGCAGCTGGCAAAATGTTCTAGTTACTCGAAACGACGAGGCGAAACGGTTAGTGCGGCCCGTAGATGTCTGCTTTACTCTCTTAGCCGATTTCGGCTACGGTAAAGGGTTTCTGATCGAAAGCAAATACGGATTGCGATATCTTTTCTGCGAAGGTGCCTGCATAATGTGGAAACGTTAAAACACCATTTTTGTTTTGGTATGTTAGCTTACTTTTGATGTAGGTATATCTTGCCAGAAGTCGAGATCTGCCTTACGTTGGTTTTCAACGGTTCTATACCGTTGAAAACCAACGTAAGGCGTTTTGTGTAATTAAACTTGAGAACACCTATTGTATTTCTATTATGTTTCTAATTACAGTATTCGAAAGGTTAAACCATTATCCTTTGCTGCCTCCTCCCACAGAGAAGGGTATCTATATATTGCATGTGTAGTATTGTAGTAGTATTGCTTTGACCCCTGAGTTTGTTTCGGTGTTTCTTCTCAGGGTAGTCAGCTAGGAAACACCGGACTCATCTAGTTTAAACTGACAAAAAAAAAACAAAAATGACGTGTAAAAGTGTTTTGAAAAACCTATTTACAGAAATAAATATCATTTATCATTTGTAGCATCAAACGTGGCTTAAAAACCACAGAACATATTTTTTTTATTAACGTTCTTTTTCAAAATTTACTTTTGGTTTTAATGCGACTTAATTATTTTAGTCTCTTATACTAGCAATCGAGACCATTACGTGCAGAGAGACATGGAATGGATTATCCTTATGTTTAAAAATTCTTTATAGGTATTTGTAAGTATAGGTTTGCTGGAACAAAACCCAACTATGGGTTAAGCTTGCCTGTGTACATCACCTGTTCTTTTATTTGTAAAATATATGTTAATATATGGTAATTCTTATATTATATTCTTTATTGTATACAATAAAGAATATAATATAAGAATAAGAGAGACAAACAGTTATATTACAACTGAACAAACAAAATTAAATTACATAAATCACATTACTTGTACAAATTCGGATATGAACGACTGAATTAATACTTTTCT
Organism: Mythimna loreyi; assembly: GCA_029852875.1. Taxonomy (NCBI): domain Eukaryota; kingdom Metazoa; phylum Arthropoda; class Insecta; order Lepidoptera; family Noctuidae; genus Mythimna; species Mythimna loreyi. Next base: position 11,395,552 of record CM056780.1, on the reverse strand, counting down.
AAAGTCAGTAATTCAGAAGAACAAAATTTGAAGCAGTCGAAAATGAAAATATTCCGAATCCTAAATTGTATTTCCAATATCATTGTACTGTTACTCCTTGATTGACTTCGGAACATAAATCAAACCTTCGCATTATATATGCCTATAAGATTAATTTTCCATCCGCTCTTTCCTAGAAACATCAACAAGCAATAAAGCTATTTCTCATGAAACATAAAGGAAATGTAATTTCATATTGTAAGCTGCAAGTAAATTGAACTATAATAGCCGTTGCTGCTATGGTTACAGCCCCCGCTACGTCGCATAAATCACATTATTATACACCCGAAACTCCGTTACTGCACATTTAAGGTCCATTCGCCTCCTTCTACGAAGCAGTAATGCTAGCAAAGGAGGAGGCCGACCGCATAAGGCAACGGCGCTTACGCCCCAGACGCCGCGCGGGATTCCGATCCCGACTTCCGGCCACCGTAGGCGCGGGCTTGCGGACGGCGAGCATTGAGTAGCTCGCCATCCGGCCGTCTGATAATCGTCCGGACTAAGCCCAGTCGTCGACGGCACGCACTGTTCCCGCGCGCCTCAAGGAGTTGTCAGCAACCGTAGGGACCCTGCAGAAGGGTCGAAGCCAATTAGGGCCAAGGGTTTGTGTCTGAAAGGAAGGCTCTGGCCCTGATATGTATGGCGATGTAGGAACGGGGTAGGTTGTTTAGTCAGTTAGAGTCTGACTGCTTTCCGCTCCATCCAAGGGCGGGATTGGTCATTAGATGATTTTTACCTACCATAAAAAAGGTCTATTGCCTTTTTGGTTCAAATTATATGCCGCGTGTTGTATTGAGCGTGAAACACATCAAGTTGATAGCCACGCCACGTGTTCATATGTCCCTTACACATTACACACATGCAATAAGAAAAGGGAGTTCGTGTGAACATGTATGAGGCAAATTCACATGAACACCGACCAGTCTGACAGACCCCTGCCACTTGAAGCAGCTAAGTGTCGCCGAAACTTCCCCAAAGTCACTCGAAGGGTAGGGCAGCTCAACTAAAAGTGGTTGCTCTCTAAAAGCACGGATTAACCGGGCGTATGGGGGTGTGGGAATAATCCTAGCGGATGCAAGGTGGGTGCACCCCTGTAGTACGAATTATGAAAATAAATGTGTAGCTCCCATACTCTGATTAAACGTTATAATGAAAAACCCGCTAATTGGGTACTCATTGTGAGAATTTGCAGTATTTCCATTGCTAGTTTAATTACAATATTAAAGTTATTTTACTTCAAATGTGCTTTCAGTACTAGGAGCTCTGTAAAATTAACATAAAAACTTTAACATGGATTTAAAATAAAAAATGATGATACGTGTTCTGGTAAATTTAAAAACTATATCCAGAATAGTATCTACTAAGAGACCTCTCCTAAAAAAATTAAAGACAGTCTAATTATATATTTTTTTTTATGGTGGGTTGGGCGAAACGGGAAACAGTGTCAGACTCTTACTGACTAAACAACTCACCCCGTTCCTACATTTCCTTTATACCAGGGCCCGAGACCTCCTTTCAGACACGAACCCTTGGTTCCAATTAGCTTCGACTCTTCTGCATGGTTTTTTTTATTGTGATCCCACCTGATGGTAAGCAGTGATGCAATCGTTAATGGTGAGGCGCACTAGTTTATTAAGAGCCTATTCACTCTAGCCTTGAAGACATCTAAATTATAATCGTACGGAAAGACTGCAGTCGGCAAACTGTTCCAGTCCCTCGATGTACACAATATAAACGACGAGGCAAAACGCTTAGTCCGGACCGTCGATGTCTCAACAACGTGGTCCCTAGGGTCCAATTATATGTTCACACATGATTTAAAATATAGGTAATCATTTTTGTAACTTCACAGTCAATAAGGTGCCACCCTCACTATCAGCTGTGTTTATCGTAAAACACCTGCCTGCGTGACGCCCACATGACGGAAGACATTAAAAAAACAACAACATGTGCAAAATAGGATATTTCCTGTCATATGTGTTGATTGTGCACAACTCACAAAAACATACTGAAAAAAAGTGATTTGAAATGTGCTTTTTTATACTTTTCATAAAACCGGTCAAGTGAGAGTCGGACTCGTGCACGAAGAGTGCTGGACCGTCTAGCGTCTGTCGCAAAAAAGGGCAAAAATGTCGAGTTGGACGCCCCCCATTATAATATTTGTGTGTTTTTGTTTTTAGTATTAATTGTTATAGCGGCAACAGAAACACATAATTTGTGAATATTTTAACTGTCTAGCTATCGCGGTTCTTGAGATACAGCCTAGTGACAAACAGACGGACGGACGGATAACGCAGTCTTAGTCATAGTCTTAGTAATAGGTTCCCATTTTAAACCTTTGGGTACTGAGTCTTAAAAGAGTTCAGGTGTTTTAGAATAAAAAAAAGAATGTTAAAATTCGATTAAAAAGAACCTCCTCCTTTTTTTGAAGTCTGTTAATAAAAAGCGTTCCATATTTAAATTTCTTTTGTTACACTAGAATCACTGATTTCAGTAAAACAATAGAAGATAGGTACTATGTCTAACCTTTGATCTGATTTGTTAATGAAATGAAAACAATGGCTCACTGAGTATTTCACTTATTAACTTCTCTTCGGGATAAGACTCAAAGCTTATCGGAACGTGATTTTATTTTATTTCTTGTTCTATTTCATGTTCTGAACACTTTTTTTTATATAAACTAGTGCTTGACTGCGATCCCCGCGACCTTTTTTGCTAGTATCTTTTAATAGTACAAAACAAAGTAGTTTTCCGCAATATCCTCTAACTCTTCTTAAATGAATATTGATGCGGTTTCACAAAACAAGAGAAGTTTTTCTACTTGTATAATTTCATGAGAACACTACTGTGTTCTCTTCAAATTGTGAATTGTGAGAGGAGAGATAAAAGACTGCATGTAACAATTTGTCTGCTCCTGCAGGCAAATTGCCTCACATTATATAAATTCCGAAATGAATAACTGAATTAATACTTTTCTAAAGTCAGTAGATTCTCGAAAACAAAATTTGAAGCAATCGGAAATCAAAATATTCCGAATCCTAAATTGTATTCCAATATCATTCTACTATTGCAGGCAACTTGTTACATGCAGTCCTTTGACGTCCGGAGCATAACCGACGAGGCTTAGATTAACACTTAGTCTTGACCAAAGAAAATTCTATTATTTCTATTCTATCACTACCATTATACGACCAGTTTCCACGTTAAATACGTTCTTCGGCAGTGAGGAATATTCGACCTTTATTATAATATTACATGTACCAACAATAGTTTAACTCTGGTAAGATCAAAAACATACCAAAACTTTCCCATGAAGATTAAGTAAAATCATTACATATTTCACTAAATTATTTTTACATATAAATACTGTACGTCGTCATCGTAGTCACTATCGTTTTCATTGCTCACTCTCAAAGTCACCGCATCATATTATTTATGATATACGGATTTAGCTATAAAGGCCTTGTCCAATAAAATAGCATTACTAAAATATTTCCTACCGCTATGGGTTGTGTCATGGTGGAATACATATATCGCCCATAATGTATGGCGACTTTGGATACTGTGGTCTCGGATTTCAATGAAATTAGACAGTGATTCTCAAACATATTTTTGGTGGTTTACTTTTTCATCGAAAACTCTCACAGTACAATAAAGTGGTAGAAAGACGTGTCAGTCGAAATTTTAAAAAAAGTAAGTAATTGTCCAATTTATCGCTCTTGAAGAAACCTAAAAAAGGATACTTAAAAAACATACCTACTTGATTTCAAACTTCTTTGAGAGGGACAATCATTATTTTGTCGGTAAAAAAAAAGAACAACTTCATGAATGAAAACAACATGAAATTAAAAAAAAAATGTTTTTCAAAAATGGAATGGGATGACACATGTTAACATGACATAATGTCTGTGTAATATCAACACATTCGAGTTTACTCGCAAATAAATATAATATTATGTTTATTATTATTTGTTAGTCATTTTGTACCTCTTCGCAGTCGGGGATATTCCAGATATTTTTAAGGTTTCTGTAATGGCGGCTCCAGATTAGAGCATTACGTGTATAATGTGGAGCTGCCATAAGATCTAGTGATTTAATAGAAGACGTTATTATTATTATTTAATAATTATTTCTAGCCCATACTGTCCCACGGCTGGGCAAAGGCCTCCCTCATTTCCTTCCAGTGTTCTCGGTCTTGAGCCACTTCTTGCCAATTCCTAAGGAAAGCATCCAAGTCGTCCCACCATCTCCTTCTTGGTCTGCCGCGACCCCGTCGTGCGTTTTCAGGGCACCAACAAGAAAAGAAAATGTTAACTAGTGAAAACTAAAAAAAGATCATAACTAAAACCGATAAACTTTTAGAAGTCACCGCCATACAATCAAGAAAATTCATACAAATAAAATATAACTTTGTTAGTAGTCCATAAATAAAGTTATTTCGATTCAACACTGACAGTGTTCGAAGGCATATCTCAAACTTTCGCGGCGGCTCACTGTTATAAATAAACTTTATATACTCATCCGTAATGTCATTATGAAAACGCCTACTTATAAGTCAAGAAAGTTTTTTTCTTATATTACTTTATCTTAACATTTTTTTTTATAATAAAATCTACTTATCTGAATTAGATACGGTCCCGTCTTCGTCATGTCATCGTTTTTTAGGGTTCTGCAATCAAACAGTTAAAAGGAACCCAATTACTAAGACTCTCAATTCAATTCTCCATTCTTATACATGGTAGTATACATAGTTAGTATGAAAATAAATAATAGTCACAATTATGGACTCTGCACACAGCATAGATAAATTTAGGTAGAATAGAGGATGAAGGCGCTGCTTGTTTAAACGTTTACACCCGTATTCACAAACAATACTCAAACGACCCTTGACTAAGTAAACGCACAGCGTTGAAATAGAGCTCTGTGATTGGTTCGTTTGTGTTGCGTAGTTCACAAACCCTGCCCTGTGCGCTCGCGAGCACTGTGAGACCGCATAGACTCCTAAGACTAAAACAGTATCACATGAACAATGATAGCCAGACAGTTGACATTTTCACAGATGATTCCGCTACATAATACTAAAAAGAAACTAAAATAAATGTTGCAATGGGGTTCCCATTAAAAAACGTGATTATTTGATTATTTTGTCATTTTTTGCCACTGAGAGTTCAAAAACCTTCATGCGCGAGTCTGCCTCGTACTGGCCGGTTTTCTTAACATTTTTTATGGTGGGAAATAATAAAATAACATCTCTCATCCGCTCTGAGTGCAGAAAATAGAAGTGATAGACTTTTACTGACTAAAACCCACCATGTTCTTAGCTGCCTTATGCTTACCAAGGCTGCGATAATTTTACCGAACAACCTCGCATTTGTTGGTAGAAGGATGCGAGGTTGTTCTACCAACAATGTACCGCAGCGTAAATACATTACGTTTAACAAACAAGGAAACAAGGCATTGTTTCCTTTTACTTAATTCCTGCAAACCTATTAGTAAAAATGTTGACAATCCCTTACAGAAACATAAAATTTGTAATTTGTAAACGTATTTTCGAAAAAGAATTCAGAAATATATTTTGGGAAGGTTCGCGTCATCACGTCTTCAGGGAAATACGACAGCAGCGAAATTGAAGAACAATTTATTCAAAATGTTAGTAGGAAATAATAGATTCTATTTTCAAACCGATTGTTACCACATTTGGCAAGAGGAATTGAAGTAACATGTGGGTGAATTTTATGACAGAAGTGTAGACATCGATCAATTCTTGCATCATCCGCCATTGTGTCTTGAAGAATCATTTATTCCTTAAATGACAATGCGTAAATGCATAATGTAGTGCATTTGAAAACAATAGACTTGTGAAGTAAGATTGCGGTTTTACTATCATTGGAACCGCAGTTATTAAAGAAGGTGATGTAATAAAACTTCACGTATAAAAACTTTTTGCTCCATGCCTATTTTTCATACAAAAGTGACATCATCTACAGTACTGGCTGTATAAAAAGGCGGAGGTAAAAAAAATAACGACCGATTGTTTATGTTTTTAACGGTTGCCGATGATTTTGTTCAGAACCGTTAATATATTTTTGTAGCACATATAATATTTGTACGTATATATAGAAAGTTTTCGTGCTTGTCACGGTTTGTTCTATAAATAAGTTGACAACAAATAGCGACCTCGTTTGTGTGTCGTCCACTTTATTGTTATTTGTTATGCATAACATCAGACCACAAACGATGTTGTCCTGGATTCAATTAGATCAACCATTAGTTAGTAGGTAAATAAATACCTATACTTATTATTGTTTTAAGATTCAACACTAATAAGTACACTAAAGGTGGTTTTGCTAGAGGTTTCGTTAGTTTCTATTAGTCCCGAGATAAAATCCTATAAAATAATATCCTACCCTGAGATAAAGTCTGCAGGGGCCCTTCAGGGTCGACTGCAGGGGCCCTTCAGGGTCGAAGCCTCCTGGAGTCTAGAGGGTGGTGGAAAACTGTTACCTCGACTCCAGGAATAAGGCAAGGAAGGTACGGGGTAGGTTTTTTAGTCAGTAAGAGTCTGACACTGGTCTCCCGCTCCGCCCAAGAGTGGGTTTCGTCATTGGATGATTTTCACCTACCATAAAAAAAAAAAAAAAAAAACCCTGAGATAAAGTACATATCCTATTATGTACAGTTCAAAGACATGGTCTATCCAAGTGACAAATTTAATCCAAATCTAGTAGACATTAGAGTGTGAAAGAGTAAAAAAAAAGAAACTTTATAATGTTATACATAAACCAAACTGTTAAAATATTGTGAAATGAAAAAAAAAAATAAAAAACCCAAAGGAATGCAAATGAGAGTAAAATTTGCCAAAAAATCAATATTATTATTAAATTTAAAAAATTGTCGGTATTTTACTTCGGTATTTTATTAATAAATAAAATAAATAAAAAAGCAAAAAATTCAAGCACTATAAAAATATTTACATAATTTTGCGAGGGGATCATCTAAAAAGATCTGTCCAGATACTATACGACAACACACATACTGAGACGTCATACTACATTATATCCACTAATATGCAATATCCAGGTCACGTTAACCGAGCGAAACCTGCAAATATATTTCTCATCTATATATATAAAAATCAATTGCTGTTCGTTAGTCTCGCTAAAACTCGAGAACGGCTGAACGGATTTATCTTATCTTGGTCTTGAATTATTCGTGGAGGTCTAGGGAAGGTTTAAAAGGTGAGAAAAATTCGAATAGTAGGGTAGAGTAGGGTAGAGTAGGGTAGAGTAGGGTAGAGTAGGGTAGAGTAGGGTAGAGTAGGGTAGAGTAGGGTAGAGTAGGGTAGAGTAGGGTAGAGTAGGGTAGAGTAGGGTAGAGTAGGGTAGAGTAGGGTAGAGTAGGGTAGAGTAGGGTAGAGTAGGGTAGAGTAGGGTAGAGTAGGGTAGAGTAGAGTAGAGTAGGGTAGAGTAGAATAATCTGTTGCCGGGAGCGAAGCCGCGGGCAAAAGCTAGTCCAGAATAATTTTATTTGGTAACACGTTGCATATCTAACCGTCAGAGTGACACATGAAAGTGGGTCGGATATTAGGGGACATAAATGAGAGTAGCCAAGTAGGTCGACCCACCCGCAGCTGCAACGCCAGACTTATGGCCCGATGTCCGTCGTCCAGATGAATTATTGATACCAAAGCTATGTCATTCCAGTGATGGAATGACAGGAAAAGTCTGTCATGTCACTCCTATGTTTGCAGAGCAAATAACAAACGTTGATGTGTGTATTTCTAAGTAAATTAAGATTTTAGAAGCGTGGCCTGAACTAATAAAGATGTTTGAAGATACGTTAGAGTTTAATTTCGATTATACATTGAAAAATGTTTAGATTAAGAAATTTATCCATTTCATTCTATTAACAACCAACTCGAGCTCCGCACGGGTGTTACAAATCTTTGAAATTCTTTTTTTTTTAGCCACCTCATGAATAATTCTGTCTATCGATGACAACTACATGAAAATCTGTGGCATACATTGTTTTAATTTAACGCTAAAAGACGACGAGGACTTTGATTGATAAATCATTAGTAAGGAAGAATAAGAGTGTAAAGAGGATACACAACACACCTCCCTAAAAAGTAAATCCCTTTTTTAGGGTTCCGTAGCCAAAATGGCAAAAACGGAACCCTTATAGTTTCGTCATGTCCGTCTGTCCGTCTGTCCGTCTGTCACAGCCGATTTACTCGGAAACTATAAGTACTACAGTGATGAAATTTGATGGGAATATGTGTTGTATGAACCGCTACAAAATTATGACACTAAATAGTAAAAAAAAGAATTGGGGGTGGGGCCCCCCATACATGTAACTGAGGGATGAAAATTTTTTTTTCGATGTACATACCCGTGTGGGGTATCAATGGAAAGGTCTTTTAAAATGATATAAAGTTTTCTAAAAAACATTTTTCTTAAAGTGAACGGTTTTTGAGATATCAGCTCTCAAAGTCGTAAAAAGTATGTCCCCCCCCTCTATTTTTATAACTACGGGGTATAAAATTCTAAAAAAAATAGAGGTGATGCATGCTAATTAACTCTTTCAACGATTTTTGGTTTGATCAAAGTATCTCTTATAGTTTTTGAGATAGGTTGATTTAACTGTAATTTTGGTTAAGTTATTGTGCTTACACTGAAAACGATGGCTGAACCTTATAAGATAGATCAAAAAATATACTACAGTATTGTACACCTTTAAAAATCCGCGATGATATAAAATCTTTATAATGTAGGTACTTTTTACGAGAAATGCCGATTTGGGCACGCCTATAGCACGGAATATTTATAAATACATATATAAAATTAATATTCATACATAAAAGTACAAGGCAAAATATCGGGAGAGTTTAGGCTCCATTCACCAGGTGTATAAATTGACATAATAAGTTTATTATATTTGCTGCTACGGAACCCTTTGTGCGCGAGCCCGACTCGCACTTGGCCGGTTTTTTTAAATAAAATACATACGTTGTCTAATTTACTGCCGTGTGTCATTCACGGTTATCCCGTGAACCTAAGTTAAACACAACTTCTGAAACATAAACAACCGGGATCCTCCCCTCATGAAACTTCCAGAGAGGAAAACGTGAAAATGCCTCAACAGCCGGAGATTAATGTGTACTCGGATACATACAGCACTCCTTTTATATTACATGCCGAGAAATTTTATACGGAATGCGGGAACGAAAAGAATATACAACTTCCCCCTAAGATTATAATAAAAAACGTGAACGTCTACCTATATGTTCGGATAATCATCATCAGCCTTTTTAATGTTCCCACTGCTGGGACACAGGCCCACTGCTGGGACAGAGAGGCAAAAGAGCCGTAATCCAGTACGCGGGCCCAGTACGGGTTGGTGGATGTCACATGTCTTCGATTTTTTGCCAATTACCTCACGATATTTTCCTTCACCGTTTTGAGAGCAGTGGTGATGGAATAAATGACACAAAGTAATGCGCCTGGCTGAGTTTAAACACGCCACCTACAACTCGTAAGTCGGGGCAGTTACAACTCGGCCAGCTGCTCTTAATGTTCGGATAGAATATAATAAATTGTTGTTGACAGTCGATGGGGCTAAAGGGTTCTTAAGACGAAACACGTAAGACCTAGCTTTGCAAGGCCACAATGCGAATAGATGACCCGATACCGGATGGCTACCAGGATCCGGATGTGAGACGCACACGACCGGTCGTTATGGTGACGCTTAGGGAATGCCTATATCCAACAGTCATGCGGCCGAAATGAAGATGATAGTACGCCAATATAGTGAGATAACTCTGGAACGAATATAAGTACGGTTTTCATTATTGAGTAGCGACCGACCTACCCTGATTTCGCAAAGAGTAAAGCTTCTTCTTGAGCCAGTCTGTCTATTGGTGAAATCACCATGGAAATCCGTCACGTAGTTGTTGAGTTAATCGCAAACAGAAAGACGAAGTAAAAACTTGTTTCAGAAAAGATCTCAATTGACGATATGTGACGATGTGGTTGATGATAGAGCACGTATAAGTGAATGGGCTATTTTTTACTAAGTACCATCAAGTAATAACTATCAGGAAACATCAGACCCAAGTCGTAGGTGGCGCGTATCGTTCAATGCGCCCCAAAGAACTGTTAGCAAACCGTAAGGGTCAAGAAGAGAGAAGAGAAGCCAACTGGGGCCATGGGGTTTTCTGAACACGTCTCCCGGGGCCCTGGCGAAGGCGAAAAAGAAACTGGTGTGAGTTTATTAGTCAGTAAAAGTCTGACACTATCTCCCACCCCACCTACACCACCGGATGTTTTTTATCCACTTAAAATAAAAACCAATAAGTAATATATTTCCTTGGGATAATATCCAACATTTACGCAAATGTTTCCTAAGGCAGAAGGTAGCATATTCATTAAGAATTTACAGTAAAAGAGGTCTTGTGATGTTAATATTCCCGCTACACTAAGCAAAGGGAATCGATTCAGCTATAAAACTTTAATGTTCCATACTAAATTCGCTATCTTATCGCAATATATTACGATTATCTCAGAAATGTATAAACTTTATCGATAACAAACGAATTTTCGCAATGAAACTGCCTAGTGTGAGTTTGTTTTACGCTAGCGCGATCGACGCGTTTATGACGTTCGGAGCTCCGATTGGCGCGCTCCAAGCTCTTTATCCAATCAGAGTGCCGAACGCACTAAACGTCTCGATAACGTTAACGTAAAAACAACTCACACTAAGCAAATTGGGAATGGAATGTATTACATATTGTGATTACGACAGTCGTCTATTGACGCTAAGTAATTGAAATGAATGTTATACATATTAGTAAACTTTACGAAAATATTTTTTTATTATGTCGATTCTTGAATGAACAAATCGTTACATCAGAATTCAGTGACTCGATCACTGGAGATGACTTACCGTCGTCTGTGTTTTTTATTTCAATAGATTATATTTTGTTTACTTTTTTATACTGTACATATTTTGCTGTTGTGGTTTAGAACGATATGTCAACAGCCAATTTAAGAGAGAATCCAATGTCTTAAGGATATCGATCGACAAGATCAAAATATCGACACGAATTACGTCTATTAGCCTCAAAGAAAGATAGCCTTACGGAGGATAGATAGTTATAGTAACTTAAATAGTTACCATAAACTAACCATAAGACCTGCTGTATCACTCAATTACCTAGCCTCATTATTTTATAATTTTTGGCACACAAAAAACAAAAATGTTCTAATATGTTTTGTTTCTTCAGTAGATGCTTTGTTTTTATTTGTTCATAGGTATATCGTATAGCATGTAGTGTTTATCGTTTAATATTGTACATCTAGTCGTAATATTATGCACTGAACTTAATAATGTATCGATGTAACAATTGTAGATGAACCATTAAAATAAATAAATAAATCACCAAAAAGCATAAATCACTAATAAATTATGACTTTGACTTAGTTTCAAAGTAACTACTTAATAAGTATTTTCAAAATGCCAAACTATAAGTTGATTATCACGACGCTCATAATTATGAAAAAATATCAATGATTTAATCGCATAACGGTCAAAATAACACGTCGCCATAGTCCGATGAACAGCGCGTTCAACCTGTGTTACGGAAAATCAATATGACACCCAATTACTGAAACCATGACAGCTAATGTGCGAGCGAATTTATAAGCTAGTTATTTCAGATCATATTTCCCAATTCATAAATCATACACGCGTTGAGAAATAAATTATGGGAGACGCGTTATATTGGGAACTTATTTGCATTTTCAAGCGATAAATGTGTATGAAAAATTGCTGTTTCCTTATCGCTTTCGATTTGTTTTCGCTCAGTGTGACATACGACAATCAAAACAAAGATAAGGTTGCACGTGCCGCTGTATGCGCATTTTTTCTTCGTTTTTTGTCCTAGAATGTTCTTGGCTTTCCGCCAGTAAGTTTTGCATGAAAGGACTCTGTAAATAACCGACCGATCCTTTATCTAAGAACTTGGGAAAGAAAACAGGCAACATAACAGGCAACCACCATGTTAGCCCTCCTGGAGCTGCCGGTTTGTGTGCAACTGATACCGTGGCTCTAGGAATAAGGCAAGGAAGGTACGGGGTAGGTTTTTTAGTCAGTAAGAGTCTGACACTGGTCTCCCGCTCCGCCGAAGAGCGGGTTTCGTCATTCGATGATTTTCACCTACCATAAAAAAAAACATGTTAGTAAAAATTGGTGTTTATATTATTCCGTGGTTTTCTTTTCTATGTTGGGAAAAATTATCTAATGACGAATCCCGCCTATGGGCGGAGCGGGAAACAGTGTGAGACTCTTACTGACTAAACAACGCACCCCATTCCTTCTTAGCCCTCATACTGGGGTCGCACCTTACTTTCAAAAACCGGACCGGGGCTTCAGTAGGCTCGGGCCTTCAGTTGGGCCTCTACATTTGCTGACAACTCATTAAGACGCTCGGGAACAAAGATATTATGCCGTGGTGGTTTTAAACGTTAAAGTTTGCTGATATTTTAAGCAAAGTAGGCCAACGTACTTTTTTCAGATCTTTTATTACCATAGAAATCCTACACCAATGATATGGCCAAACGAGGATTGACATATCATCAAATGTTGACCAGTTTTGTTGGCCATATCATAAAGAAGTGTTCAATTTCTATGATCTGGCCACGACATATATATCTATGTTTTTTTTGCTCAAGATCCGAATTTCACAAAAAACGATATTTCGTTTCTAAAGAAAACTCTATATAGGTACATATAGGTATAAAAGGACAAACTGTCTGACTGACATATAAACGCACAGCCGAAACCGCGGGGACTAGAAACTTGAAATTTTGCATAAAAATTAATTATATGTCGTGAGTGAACACTAAGAAGGGATTTTAGGAAATTCATATCCTAAAGGGGTAAAAAGGGGGGATTTCGTATGTATGCAATTTATTTATTTCAACAAAATACGAAAGAGAACATCTATAAAGCAATCCGCTCAAACAAGTGATTACAAGAATGAAATAATAGTCATAATATTAACGAATTTGTCAAGTACTTTTCCATTTTAAAAGCAGATAGGACGTGCAGCTACTTCATCGTGGCTGTTATCAGTCATCAGCTTATCAGTCGACTTCATAATTACTCGTTGAAAAGATAATGGAAGGCGCAAAGAAAATAAGTTTCGAAACTGGATGACAGAGAGATAAGCCTACAAAAAGGTGGCAAATGAAAATAAATTCTCACAATTTATTATTTCTAGACTACAATTTATTTCACTTCAAGATTTATCTTAATTGCTAATTGCTGTCTCGCACCTCAGAATTTCTTAAAGTTGCTCAAAGATTTTCATTAGTATTATAATTGAAATAGAAGAACCAAGCTAAAAAGTACCACCAAAAAGGTCACGATTTCAATAATTTTAGGTACCTACATCAGTTATAATATTCATTAGTTAGGTACGCAATTATCTAACCAAATATACTTAGTTATAGTACAATATCAGCCTTATAATGTTCCCACTGCTGGGACCCAGGCTCTAAGCGAAGAAATTGGCCGTAATCTACCATGAGGACACAGGCGGATTGATGGAGGTCACATATCTTCGAATTTTTGGTTTTAGAACAATTAAAACGGCATTTTAATCGTAATATCTCCAATAAAGTACTTACCTAACTTAATTATAGTTAAATCAAAAACTAATGATACAAACGTGTCGAAAAACTCCTCTACATCGCTATCGACTGGTAAAGTAATGTACTCAATACACTGCTATGCTGAATGATAAGGCTTGTCCTCTATCCAAGGTAAAAAACCAGCCCTTGGGTGAAACGAAGTGTGCGCCCTCGGACTCCACGACCCGACAGTTTCAATACCAAACATAAAAAAATAATTGAGTAATTTACTTACATAGAATACCTTGATAAATCGTTACGTAATCTCTTAATTAATTACCATAAACATACAAAAAATATATCATTACATATTTAGTATAACACAAAGTTGCTTACCGCTGTCCCTATGTATGCTTAGATCTAAAAAGTACGCAACATATTTTGTTGCGGTTTTTTTTTTATAGATAGAGTGATTACTCTACGATACATAATTTATTCAATATAGTACCCGAGCGAAGCTGGGGTGGGTCGCTAGTTAAACATAATATTTAAAACCACAGGACACAAACAAGATCTTCAATTATGATGTGTATAGGAAGTCGGAGTCGTCAACTGTTATCTGGAGTCAAACAGCAAGGTCTAGCAGAAGATGCATTTGTTTGACCTTACTGATAAGGCTGATAACGCACGTGTGCTGTAAACATAGGACTTATTTAGAACAAAGATTAGGCCACTGCGCAGTTTAAGCATAAATAACGTACTGTTTTACAGACTTATACAGATGTGATTAATTAAATAAAATATCTTTAGTTATAAAATGAGCTGTTACTCTGAATTTGGTTGAATAAGTTGATTATACTTTTTTTGGGAGGAATAATCGTCGAATAAGGAGTTTCATTATCATCACATATTTCTTCATATGCCCTTTGAGTTCGCCATCATCTTCAGTGTTTGTGCGGCGTCTCTCCGAAGACCATGTCCCATCTTCCATCCTGCACTACATAGGGCTAATGACAGCGTCAGTGGACAGCTTTGTCGTGGCCGAATACTGAGACAGACAAGGAATTTAGCTAGTTTTGCCATCGACACGCTAAGAAGAAGAAGAATGTGCCCTTTGCGTTCCAAGACTGCAGTAACTTCTTCGGTCAATACTATTAGAAATTGTGAGTGAACAATGAAACGGTGCAGTATCAACGTACATATACTTATACATATGTACTGGAAATCCCAAATAACTATCTTTAGAATTCCCAAATCCAAAGAACTATTACACACTGCATCATTGCTTACTATCAGGTGGGATTACAGTCAAGCGCTAATTTATATCAATTAAAAAATCTATCTTTGAATTTTCCAGTTTTGTTGATTTTTAACAGACCATTATGCCTGGTATTGGTCAACCAGTTATCATCATCACCATTTCAGCTGAATGACGCCCACTGCTGGACATAGGCCTCCCCCAAACCCAGTTACTTATACAATATCATCTAATTATTGCTATCGATATTGCTAGACATTTCTCAACACTATATTATTACATGTTTATATGTCAATCTGTCTCTACAAAATAACTTGTATAAAGATAAAACCCAACTTTGTTTTAGAAATCTAGGTGCCAAACTAAAATTGTGCAGCCGAAATATTTGAATTTCAGCTGGCGTGAACCCAAAGCGCGATATTTATTTACGACCTACAATAACATTTATAAAATCGAATATAAACGTGACAATTATTGGCCAGTCCAGTGGAATTTGGGATTCTAAAGATTTACTGGAACACGCAATTGATGGAACATGGACGGGCTTTAGTCAGTAAAAGTATGTCAGTCCCTCTTGCTTCACTCAGACCTGGAGGAGTTACTTATTTGATGATATTCCACGCAAAATAATACATTTTGATACAAGTGCAGAAAGTTTATCATTGCAACCGAGGTGGAATTCGCACGAGGGATAAGTGTGGTATGAAACCGAGAACTAAATTTTCACGTGTATCAAAGGACGATTTTGAATAATATAATAATAATAATAATATGTCCCGTGTCACGGAGCGCATCGACTTCCTGTCTCCTGAAGCAGAAAGTTTGTGCATGGGCCAGTCGTATCCGACGGTATAAGCGGCGGGTTGATAGATACTCGCAGAATCGCATGTTCCAGAGCGATGAAAGGTGGGTGTACAGAGCTTGGGAGCGACCTGATCAAAGTGTGACCGGTGTGCCCCGCCCGGATGATGCCGCCACGAATGCATTCTGGCGCAGCATCTGGTCGGTGCCCGTCTGTCACACTGATGATGGCTGGATGCGTGATGTTGAGCGCGCGTGCGTAGCTGTACCATTAATGGAAAAAGTTGTCATTAGTCCATCAGACGTAGCTAGAGCAGTTCGTCCGTTACCAAATTGGAAGTCTCCAGGACCGGATGGACTGCACAACTTCTGGCTAAAATGGTACAGCAGCGCACACGCGCTCCTGGCATCTCAATTCCAGTCATCTTTAGAATCTGGGTCTCTACCCCAGTTTTTAACAACTGGTATCACCCACCTGCTCCATAAGACAGGTAGTCCCACGGAACCCAAGAATTATAGACCAATTACATGTTTATCAACGGTCTATAAACTTCTTACATCCATTCTGAGAGCTAAAATTAATGCACATATAGATAAAAACTCAGTTATGTCCGCCTCTCAGAATGGATGTAGGAATGGGTCCCGTGGTACAAAGGAGCTACTCCTCATTGACATGGCCATAAGCCAACAGGTTCGTCGATCCCGCAAGGATTTGTCGACATGTTGGATAGATTATAAAAAGGCCTATGACTCTGTTCCACATACATGGCTCAGGAAGGTGTTGGAGTTGTATAAAATAGATGTAACTCTACGCACCTTCCTTGAGTCGTGTATGAGGCAATGGAGAACGGTCCTTTGCTATCCAGGATGTCGACCAATCCAGGCAAATGATGAACCAATATGGATTAAACGGGGAATATTTCAGGGCGACAGTTTGAGTCCACTTTGGTTTTGCCTAGCTCTGAACCCTCTAAGCACGTTGCTGGAGGATTCAGGCCTGGGCTATCGGTTGAGAAGAGGTGGTCAGGTCTTATCTCACCTGCTTTACATGGATGATCTGAAACTTTTTGCTCACAACAATTCGCAGCTGATGGAACTATTGAAGGTAACAGAAACTTTCAGTAGTGCCATCAGGATGGAATTTGGTGTGGATAAATGTGCAGTCATGCATGTAAAGCGAGGGGAGATTATGGAATCTGAGGGGATTCAACTCTCTGATTCCATACACCTTAGAGCCCTCTCCTCGACCGAAACCTACAAGTATTTGGGTATGTCGGAAGCTTTAGGCATTAACACCACTGACATGAGGCAAACGTTGAAGGAGCGTTTCTTTGGCCGCCTGAAGAAGGTTTTAAGCAGTCTTCTGTCAGGCGGAAATAAGGTGCGCGCCTTCAACGGTTGGGTCATGCCGGTTTTAATGTACTCTTTCGGCATACTCAAATGGACTCAGACCGAGTTAGACGCTCTGGATAGGCGGGTCCGTACATTGCTGACCGCAAATCGGATGCATCACCCATGATCATCGGTGATGAGACTGTACATCCCGCGGAAGTGTGGAGGTCGAGGCTTTTTGAACGCAAAGACTCTACACAACCGCGAGGTGTGCAGCCTCAGAGAATATTTTCTCAAAACCGACGTGGGTATGCACCGCGATGTGGTCGCAGTGGACAAGGGACTCACCCCGTTGTCCATGGCTAAGGAGGACTGGCGCAAACCTGTGGTACTTACTACTGATGACCGCAAGGAAGTATGGAAAGGCAAGGAGCTCCACGGCCGCTTTTATCGGGCTCTACATGACCCAGATGTAGATTTTTCAGCGTCCGTGGCCTGGCTACGTTTCAGCGACCTCTTCGGGGAAACTGAAGGTTTTGTTTGTGCGATTATGGACGAAGTTATCTTAACGAATAACTATCGGAGACATATAATGAAGGACGGGACGGTGGACGTGTGTCGGGCATGCCATCGTCCGGGTGAGTCTATCAGACATATTATCTCTGGTTGTTCTCGTTTAGCTAACGGCGAGTACTTGCACAGGCATAACCAAGTAGCCAGGATTATTCATCAGCAACTTGCTTTGAAGTACAACCTGGTGGATTCTGAGGTACCGTACTACAGGTATGTGCCCGACCCAGTTCTCGAAAATGACCATGCCACGTTGTACTGGGATCGGTCTATCATCACTGACCGGACTATTGTAGCCAATAAGCCGGATATAGTGGTGATAGACCGATTAGCGCGCCGCGCAATGATAGTCGATGTCACCATCCCACATGATGAAAACCTCGTGAAAGCTGAGAAAGAGAAACAAATTAAGTATCTCGACTTAGCACACGAGGTTGTCGACATGTGGGATGTAGACTCGGCTGTCATTGTGCCGATAGTTGTGACCGCCAATGGCCTTATAGCCAAAAGCTTCGACGACCATCTGTCGAAGCTGTCGTTGCGCGGTTGGATCAAGGGCCTGATACAGAAGGCAGTACTCCTCGACACGGCTCGTATTGTGAGGAGGTTCCTGTCTCTGGAGCCCTAACCACCGGTAGCTTGGACCCTGCTCCCGACACCGGCGGACGACTATTTTTTATATTTTTAAATGTTTTTTTTTTATGTGTTTTTATAAAAAAATATTTAGAAATGTAAATAATATGTTTAAAAAAATAAATAAAGGGAATAATAATATAATATTGGACAACTATCACACAACGCCGTCTAGTCTCAAGCTAAGCAGAGCTTGTGTTATGAGTACTAGACAACTGATAAACATACTTATATAATTCTAAATACATACATATTATAGATAAATTACACCCAGACACAGAACAAATGATCGTGCTCATCACACAGTAACTATTCACGGTGGTTGACACACGCGACGTAAGATACAATAATAAAACGTAATAAAATTGAAGCACACGTACTTTTCTTACTTTTCTGCCCTAGTGTGGAAAACAATCAAATGTGTATCGAAAGTGGTGAAATAAGAGCGGGTTTTCGAGTACCTAAATGTATTGAAAAATAACTTTCCAGTAGAATAAATTAAAGAAATCAGAAAACATCTTAAAGCATAATCACACAGACAGAGTCCAGTCTTCAATCGTCTAAACCCGTTACATTGAATATTTATGAACCAAATGATACCTAGTCTGCCTGTCTGTAATTTGACGATAGCGGAGCAAGTCAGACCGTCAAGGTACACCGCACCGTCTAATCAAACCCTGCAATTACCGTACAATCGAACGAACCTTGGCTTCAAATACAGCTGAATTCATTTGTTTTAAGGCGGTGGGTGAAGGTTGAATGATGTTTCGCGAACTGTCCCTAATAGACAGATAACCTATTTATTTAAATCTGAGATAAGAAACGAGTATATTATCGCTATAAACGATTTGAGAACACATTCATTTTGCATACAGCTAAGCAGTGGAATTCCCTATCAGAGTCTGCGTTTCCTGATTGCTACAAACACGGGATCTTTGAGTTAAGAGTGAAAAGGTAGATTCTAGACAAGCGTGCTCCATCGTCGACCATATTATCGCTAACCATCAGGTAAAATAATAGTCAAGCTGATTTGTTCTTGCACCTTTAGCATAAAAAGTCTACGGTCCGGACTAAGCGTTTTGCCTCGTCGTTTATAACGAGGGACTGGAACAGTTTGCCAGTTGCAGTTCTTTCCGTTCGATTCTAATGGAGGTGTCTTCGAGGCTAGAGTGAATAGGCTCTTAATAAATTAGTGCGCTTCACCATCAACGATTGCATCACTGCTTACTACTGACTATAGCAATTAAAAAAAAAAGTTGTTATTTTTTTCTTCGAAGAATTGAATAAGGAAAATCCGCCAGTTATTCATATCTTATGTGGCACAAGAAAGCAGTGTTTAATAACGACCGATATATCACTAACCAACAATTTACCTGGTCGAGATAAGATTGGCGGCTGAATGCAATGACAATCGATATTTTATATGTTTTATCGTTACAAATTACTAAGTGTACTCGACCGCAGACTTGTAATAATATCAGTGTTATTAGAGATGAAATGCAAGCACGAAGAAATGTTATGAGTCGGTGCAATTTCTCGAGCCATTGACCGCAAATCGCGTACCTCCGATAGCCCCGGGTCATTTGCAAACAAGATTACCTACACAGTGACCGGTAATATAATAGGAAGCGCTGCTCTTGATTACTAACAAATGTTAATGTTTTATATCGTGCTTTTTTTCTATTCCCGGTTTCATAAAACCCCGCCGAGGAATTGCTCAATCGTGACTTAAACAAAATAATTGCTACTTAATACGACTCTTCCGATTGCGAAAAAATTGCTAAATAAAGCAATTATATCATCAATCAATCAACATTTTATGCGTTACTGAAATATCACTGACTTGTATTTGTTTAACAGGTTTACCGGCAAGGAATTTGCACACATACCTAAATGTATGTACTCAATAATGACACAATAACACAACATCTTCATTTCGAAATAATTAAAAGTACTATTCTATAAACTCGATGTTGCCTAACTCACCGATGTTTCTTGCCAAGCGCACACAAGGTCATGTGTCAACTAAAATATATTATGTCTATGAAAGTGTCTACCTATGTACTAAACTAATTACTGTTATTAACACTGAATACATTACGTTTAAGCATCTGGTTACTGTTAACTGGTTCAAGACAAGAATCGTTTCACGGTCTTATCTGTAATATCTGCGAATTAACTGTTGTGGGCCTTAAAGTGTCCTACAAATCTATTTCTTTATGATTTGAAAATACATTCGAGATAATGTGGGTAAAAAACAACCTCATTTTAAACTCCAAAGTGTGTTAACGCCGTTCAATAAAAGCTAATGACTACGTTAACCCTCTTCTGCATCCAACGTCCATGTAAGCCCAACCGGAATCACGAGAGCGAATCCGTCCAACACTCGATACCTGGCAAATGTAACACCATACACATCGAATTCGATTACAACTTGTCATCTGATACGTCTAGCGACCTCCCTGCCAGTTGAATCGTATCCTACATCGAATGCCGGTCATATAAATCACAGTGCGCGCCGCAATCGCTTGACAGGAGATGGATGATCCACCACACAGCCAAGAACAAGTTTGTATCTAGTTAGTCCGCTGTAGAAGTCCGACAAACAAGTTGCCGTGATAGAATCGAGGCGGACAGTGGCCGCAGTCATTGTGTCGAAGAATGACCTAGTGAACTAAATGTGTCGATTGCACTTGACTGCACGCGCTTAATAGGGTAAAGTAATACTATTGTAACTGTTACCTGATATTGTGCGAGTAACAATGGCCAAGTTTGAAACAAAAAATCTGATCTTGATAAATTAGCTATTGTTAAAAGTATATCTCCTACTCCAACGTACTCTAATATATTCGAATGTTTGAACTGTGGACCTAATTTGACGGTCCGTCGATAAATTAAATACGGTTCCGGAGAGCTTCAATGTGCAAACATTAATCGGCACACGGTGATACGGAGTCACGTAAAAGTGACTTTTTAATCCGGCTCCTCAAACATTCAAGCCGTCCCGGAACGCAAATGGAAAGCAAATTGGAAACGAACTTGACGTAGGTACCTGCTGTGGTTTTGTTCGGCCTCAATCCCGCAGTCTGCTGGCCGACGTCCGCAACACTAACGGTGACATCGCCGTGAACTTATTCAATAGTCTCCTACAGTCTCCTAAAGCTGCATTGATTAAAGACAGTGTTGCAACTCGTAAAATTGGAGCAGGTGCATTTCATTACTTTCTGGGTTTATTGTTGCCATAGTTAGGAACCATAAACACTATGATTGCATATGAAATGTTTTATGTCATAGCGTAACACGATTTATTGCAGCCTATGGCCAAATTATGAGTATAAAATTGCTTATTGCCATTAATTTTATTGGCTGTTATTGCGCTGGAGTTTCATACATACTTTTAAAAGTTACACAGTCGAAATTAAGACCATGTATGTATTCATTGCTCACTTGATGTTGGTTAAGAATTTCGTTTAAACTTTGGCCAATAAAAAAACTGGATAAAATCAGCTTTCACTGGACGTTAGCGAGAACGAACCTGCCCACATTCTTTAATTTCTTTCAGCAATTTTATAGTTTCCACAAATGAGCGGCACTTGTTGGAATGGACCGGTCGATCTTGATTAATGTGGTTAGTTATTGACTGCAGAAAGTACGTCGAAAGCCTTTCGACGAACTTTCTTCAGCGTAAATACTGCTAAATGAAACGGATAAACTACGAGGGATCTAATTGGTTTGGATCCTAGTAATTTAGTTTTACTGTTTAAATAGACTGCCAGACTTTGCTTTTCAACTCAGCTAATTATGACCAATATACCTAACTTCCAAATATAAAAAAGATGCAAAGTAACTTTATTTGGATGACTTACTAATTTTGTTTGTTATTTGGCGCTATGGCACCGACTTCCAAATAGATGTTATTTTTCGGCCCCGGTATAAAGGCAACAGGAGTGGATTTTCAGTCAGTAAAAGTCTGACACTATCTCCTGCCCCGCCCAAGGGCGGGAAGATGTCAATGGATAGTTTTCCCACCAATAAAAAATGGATAAAGTGTTTTTGGAAGCCTGAAGAAGTTTTTTTTTTTGTAAATGTTATTTATCTTTCACTTTCTCAAATTGCAAACCCAGTATTGATTTGTCACGAAATTATGTACTAAAACAAAAAACTGAGAGTTAAACTCAATCCTAAAGGCACTACTGTACTGTTTATAATTCTATAAGTCTCATTTACTAGAGTTTTATTATTGGAAGTTTTTTATCAGATCTGCACCTAAACACCTTTTAAATGGGGCTTTTAAAAAATACTCTTCCAATCCAAAAAAACAACAAGGCAAGACCTTCTTATTTTTTGGATTAGAAGAGTCAAACAAGGTCTTGAAGGAACGAAGAGTATCCGTTAGCGTACTTACTACATAAAAAGTAAACACTGACAAACTTAAACGACAAAATTAAAGAATGTTTTTGGTGTAATATGAACGAACGGCAGACAAAATAAATTTTCGTTCTCATCAAACTTGTAGAGACCTTGCACTTTGTAAAGCCAATGTTACATCATTATGTTTATTTGTTTGTCCTGATGACTGAGTCTACCATTTTTTACCGAACAAGATTTCACGAACACACAACTTGTTTCTTACTACTGACAAAAAGTGACTATATGTCAGTCACGAAACGTTCGTCGTGGCAGAAAACACCGCGTGTGCTGACTATCACGAAATGGGTTCATTGGACAATAATGCGGGTATACACTGCTGGTGTCATTACCTAAATGAGAGGCGTTAACTGCGCTATCGTGAGTGTAGACTACGCTTTTAGTTTGCACAATACGCACTTTGGGACTATGTCAGCGGATAAGTAGGTACGACAATTGTTGTTTTTATGCGGGAATTGGAAGCCAGAATGTGTTAAAGAACAAACAGTAACACTTTGATGTTTTTCCTGTATAAACCAACCTATAAAACTGAAATCAGTATAGCGTTTGAAGGAAACTGTATTAAAAAATAAAAAAGAACAAAACACAAACACGCTGTTCCGTGTTGTCGAGGGCAAGAAAGATTACCAACATGAGTCGATGTTATTAAATTCGGTAATGAAGCTGCTTATTCCGGCCTAAGTTATAGCAAAGAATAAATAATAGTACAAGTGTAGTCTTAAAAACCAAATCACAGCACTAATTATATTAGCAATTTTTTAAGTATACTGTCTATTTCTGAGAAAATAATATTTTTTATTATAATTATAATACTATTTAGTGTCTTTTGACAGATACCTACTTCTAGATTCCTAATTTTCTTTTTACAATAAAAAAATAATAAATAGTAACAGTCAAAGAGCACTAAGTATTTTACGTCTTAACTTTAATAATAAAAAATAAATAAAAAAGATATATAATATTTTGGTAATTTGAATATATAAATATTTAAATTATTTGTATAGGTTTCTTTTGTATTTCGGTTTAAAACTTTACATACTCTTCTTCTCCATTGGTTGCACACAAACAAGAGTTATTGTGAAAGTCACCTGGGAATGAAGGCAAAGAATTAACAGGAATGGGTTTTTTAGTCAGTAAACTCTGACTCTTTTTTCCACCTACCCAAGGGCGCAGAGATGAAATAGGATAATTCTTATCCTCCTAAAAAGAAGTGGTGCCGCGCTACCATACTACTGTAGGAATAAACAGTTCCTTTAAAATCGTATTTACAATCTTTGTCTCTCACGAAAAATATCAGCTGACCCAATAAACTCAATTTATTTTATCACCAACAAAAAAGTAGATATCATTTTATTCTCACCGACATACGAATCGCACATGTTAAACGTAACTTGTTCCTGGGGCACAAAACAAGGGTTGTTTGATTACAGGATCAAAGGCCCACTGTACACTCAAGTGGCCGTAACTTGACCTATATCGCTACCTCTGACCTACGAAGCAAACTCAATAATGTCTTACTCAAAGAAAATCTTTCAGATATAGATAGGCCACGAGCAGTTGAAGCCGGTCCTAAAGTGCTTTTAACGTGAATATGGGCTCCATTTTCACTCAATCTGGTGTATTATTTGGTCATGGTATTGGATTTTTTGGTCATAGTATTGGTTTTTTTGGTCATGGATTTCCAAGCGCGGATCTGCCGTTGTGGGCACAATGAGCATGGCCACAACTGTAATAGGCTTGTAACGTCACATTTTCACGGTCATGCTGATGATGCTGCTTTTTGCAGTTTATCAATAGCTGTTCTTTTTACTTTTTTATTTTTGACTTTACATCGTTTAATCGGACAAAAGCCTTTTATATAAGTACTCTTGATTTTTCCGAAACAATGAGACTGTTTCTTAAGTTGGTTGAGAGTGTTCGGCCCTTGACTTTGCGTTATACACTGAGCAAAATCTTGGCAAAGAATTCATAAATTTTAAAAGCATTTCCTTTGTAGGGGTGCACAAAATATCGATCATATGTGAGTTAATAATCCAACTGGCATTTAGCAAATTTTCCGGTGGCTGTCAGGTGTGACTAGCGAAGTTTTTTCAGGGTTGGATCTACGCTGGAATATTTCAACCTCCTTTTGTATGAGTAGCTTTAAATTTAATCATCTTTTTTTTATCATAAATAAATACTTACGTGAACAAGTATTTTTTACCTCTACCATTGCAGATTTCCCATCATGGATTAAAATGACGTAGGTACTTCTATATAGTACCTTTCATGCCCTACAGTACCCCTTTCGGGGACGCATTTTCTAAATTCCTTTCACAGAAAAAAGGAATTTAGAAAATGCAGCAAAATGCTTGTTGTTCATTTCTATATTATGGTATTTTTTGCGGTGGGAAAATCATCCAATAACATCTTCACGCCCGAGATACTCATTGCACGAGCTCTGATTAGTTTGGGACTAGATGTCATTGTGTGAAAGTTGTATGTCATTGTATATTATTATTAAACTTAGCAATACACTCGTATTGTAATCCATCTGACAATAACAATAATCTAAAATATTTATATTGAATCAGCGTTTATGGGACCTCTTTACGTCTTATGGGCACAAAGTGAAATCACTAAAAGTGGAAACCTCAGTGCGGCTCAAAACCGTGTTAACGCTTCATTTACGTGCATAAACAAGCGGCATGCGGCTTACGACCGAGTTAAGATGGCTCATCACACGAGGGTAATGGCGTGACAATGCATACAAAATACCAAATACAATTTACTACCTAATACGCATATATTTTGCGAAAACGTTAAAACTCCTTTTTTTATTGGCAATGTATTCAACTTGGATACTAAGCCCTTTACGCCATGTTTTTGTATGAAAAGTGGATTTGTTTACCATTAGAATATGGATGTACATATTCTAATCCTCCTGGAGCCGAGGGTGGAATGAAACTGTTACCGCGGCTCTACGAATAAGGCAAGGAAGGTACGGGGTAGGTTTTTAGTCAGTAAGAGTCTGACACTGGTCTCCCGCTCCGCCCAAGACCGGGTTTCGTCATTCGATGATTTTCACCTACCATAAAAAAGAAAACATATTGGTTATTGTTGTATTTGGCAAATGTATCAAAGTAAGTCATAAGTCTACCTTCTTGGGAAACTTCACTGAGGTAGTAAACACTACAGTAAAATTCTCAGCTTCAGCTTCAATTTACCGAGACTGCGCCTGTTTCAATGAATCCAAATATTGCTCAGTTGTGCAAACCCTTGAGACTACACCATTTTTTTTTAATTTAAAACTATACGAAACTGTCTCATCGACATTGGCAACAAAACCAGTCTTAGTTCACAACGACATTGGTCGATAAGTCATACATATTTCAGGCATTAGTAGACACATCAAATATTGACTGGTATGATATTTATAGTTAGTAGAAAGATCGTATTACTTAGCGATACAAAATTAACATATGTCTGTCATGGGAAAAGGACGATTAATGTACAGCTGATCAACCAATGAAGTTAATAACATTATTATAAAATTAGCGAAGCAACACGCTACTAAGAAACCAGTAGATATAGCAACAACAAGGTGTTCACAAGTCTCCCACGCTTGTTACGCCAATAAACTCATACATATTACCATACAATTCATACATACGCCTTCGGTGAATGAAGCAAAGCGATTGCTTCCCGTCCCGGAGTAGCGCACATTATTTAATAATTACTGCGCGACATTGTAACTGTTGATATGGATGTACGAAGACACGCAGACAGTATGAACTGTTGTCTCCGGAATGTTAATGGAGGACGCGACGAACAACGCCACTTCATAAACGGGAAGACACGACGAAATTCAGACGGAAATTTCCGGCAAGACGAACAGAAATGAATGAGAAATGTCGACAAGAATTAATTTTATTTCGTACATTAATTAACATGTTCTTAGCTAAAAGTGGTAGAGACAAAAAGTCAAAGAATGGAATAACAGAACACGTACATAGATATACTATCAGCACATTACCAACAGATATCTTTTTTACTAATAGATATAACAGTAAAAGCTTTTAATAACCCATAAAAGCATCTGCAACCTAATACTAAGGACATAACTGCTAGATAGGGCAATTAAAATATCTGGAACACACACAAATTGAATTTATAAACACGAACTACACTAACGATCACAATAATCGCACAGAGTAGGCACAACACAGAAAGTTCAAAACGAACAATAATACAAAAATGTTTAGTAAAATATCACACACACGTGTTACTTGAACGATAGTCGTTCAAGGCTAGTTTTTGCGTGCGTTCTCTACGGTCATGGCAAGCCAGGTGGGCAGGAAAATGAAATGGAATCCATTAACTACTCTATGATCTAGTGCCAACCGTTTTGTTGCGAACGATTTTTTAATGACGTCATGAACATGAAACAGCTCATTAGCTACACGAGTACACTTCATAACAGGTGAAATTAGTTTAGAAAATTCACTTTTTGTTAAGAACAACCCTTTTTTTTCAAGATTGGGAAATCATCAAATAACTTCTCCCGCTTTGAGTTGACTTAGAGGGAGTGTCAGTCTTTTACTGACTAAACTGAACTAAACTAGAACCGTGCGTTTGTTTCTGACGTCTTATACGTGCCTATGTAGGCCTATGTAGGCCTATGTAAAATAAAAGCTTTTGACTTTGTTTAAAACTCACCAGTGTATAACTGTGACTCTTCGGCAATCCTTTATACTGTGGTTTTACTTCTAAAGCTCGCCGTTCGACTAATTGAATTTTCCGTGGAAATTATGCTTCGAAGCATCTTTTCTAAGAACCATCTCTAGAAGAAATAATTTATTTGTTACGTTGCCTTGCCTAGTAACACGTACTTGTTCATTAACTTATATGTATACATTGATATAGGTAATATCCGCCCATTTTTTTACTATCACTGCCTACTATGGGATCAAGTCACTGCATATAACATTAAGGCTCCGTATATGTAGAGGCAAGTCGGTGGAGGCGAAAATGGAAATCATGTACCTACACAGGATTTGACAGTTGCGTTGGCATACCAAGTACCTAAATATTATAATCACATGCCTTAAGTTCAGGCATAATCTTGATAATATCCTCGTTGAGTAACAAGGGAAAATTACATTAAGATCTGCCGCTTAGTTAGCGGCACAATTTTGTAAAATAAGATAACAGTGTTCATTGAGTACTGATACGTATCTGTGAAATCCAGTAAAATCTCACGGATGAAGAATATTATCGCTCATGCAACATTTACTAAACAATGGTCTGTTAGGTCGGCGACAGTGGTGACATCGTTGTAATGCGGCCAGTTTATCTTGACATCTTATGGTGTCGTTGTTTGTTAAGATAAATGTCAAGAAAGTGTCAAATTTAGAACATTAAGCTTTAGTTCCATATCTCGCCACTTGTCATCGTATAACGGGCAATGGACAGTCAGTAACTTTATTCGCCATTTAATCGTTTATTTAACTGTACAATCCATATTTCGTTGGCTCGTGACAAAATTTCTCTCAATATTTAACATCTCATCTCAGTTCACACAAAAATCTTTGTTTTTCAACTTTTTAGCGTATTTCTAACACACTGTGATACGTATTTTTTGCTATCGCATGTGCCAACTCTGATTTTCTCTGAGCGTAACGTAATGAGCGCTTTCATATTACCTAATATTGTCTCAGCCAACTATGGCACCGGCGTGTTTACCTTAAATGTTACCATTAATTCCATTGCGTACTACCTACGTAAATACGTGATGCAAGGAGTGGGCTCGAGCAAAATCGATCTGACGGTTGCCACGCAAGACAATGACAAAAAATAATTTGAAAAGCAAAGAAATAATAAAGACCCGTCTTTGATATTGAGGTCTAAATAACCTTCAGCTACTCTGTGTCTAGGCATCTGCTAGAACTCGGCCGGACAAGGTCTTCATTTCCTTAATAGATTTCGAGTAGGAACAGTGTGCAATTTGAGTTAATAGCGGAAGTCCTATGAAGTCTAATGAAGTTTGCTTTCCGTTAATTATAAAAGTACTATCTGCATAGGGATTACTGCACTGCACACGATATGGAGGTATAAAGTTTCTAGTGCATGTGTCGATAATATCAATGTCTTGTATCTCATTGCAGTGTAACCCAATCCAATTACAAGTATCGGTTACGATATCCATGACACCAATACACAACTAAATAATCGAAACAAATTAACCAATTAGTAATGAATACTTTTGTAAGAAACAGCTAATGCTTTTAAAATAAATACGAGTAATTTTGTGTCACGTTTTGTTCCAAGTTATACGCAATTACAAAAAATTTACGAAACCAGCATTTGAAACACTAGCATTGATTGTTTATACCTATATTTTTGTTTTATAAAACGCTGTCACCTACTTCTGACTTATGAAAAGTAATTTATAACAATTAATATTGACTTGATTAAAATCCACTTGATCTGTAAAATTCTTCAATGGTTGGCGTCTTGATTAATTTTATGCTGACATTACTATTACAACTCCTGTATATCTATTTCACAATAGATCATCATCATCCTACCCTTAACCCATTTTACTTGGGGTCGGTGCAACATATTTTTTCCTTCCACTCTGTCCTGTCACCCGTCAGAAGAAGGAGAATTGGATTAACTCCTGTATATCTATTGTGAAATAGATATACAGGAGTTAATCCAATTCTCCTTCTTCTTTTATATCCCAAATCCAATCTTCCCAGCATATGGTATTTATGAGTATTACCATAGAAATATGTATCTAGTAATTTTCAATAACAGTAGCGCGCACGTAAACATCATTTGCACCCATCCGCCGTCGGCAGCGTGGGCCGCTGGCCGTTGCCCGGAATACACGTCTTTCATTAAACTGCCCACGGGTGAAAGAAACGGAAATTGCCATCCACAGCCCACTAGCCGCTGTTTTTGCCCTTCGCAAAAAACCAGTCAATGAATTATAAGTAAGAGCTGTCGGGAAATAGAAAAAAGTGTACCTACTTGTTATTCAACAAAGATTACGTATTAAACTAGTGCGCCACACCATCAACCGTTGCATCACTGGTTTCCATCAAGTGGGATCGCAGTCAAACATTAGTTTGTATTATTAAAAAAAAAATACTAGTTACTGATAAAGTTCAAGCTACTGTTTGAAATCAAGCAAACCATTATTCAACCTAAAGTTAAAGTTGAAAAAAATATAAAAACTTTTAAAGACTCTACGGACAATATAGGTCAATTTAAATCCAAAAACAAAAAACATAACATTTACAATGAAAATGTACACATGGTAAATACTGATGTATGTGTAAAATGTGACATCAGTCAGACCGATAACATACAAACAACCATCAGACAGCAAAATGACTACACTATTATGAAAATGGATACTTAAGGAAAACAAATGAAGACACGAGAGCTGTAAACAAACCGATTGCCACTATAATAGAACAAATATTACTACAAATAGTAAAAGGTTAATAGCATGGAGGGCGAATGACCCGCATAGTGAATGATTTTCATTGCATCCTTCCGCACTTATGTTCCGCTGGGCGGGTCCCCCGTCCTTCATTATTAGCGTAGGAAATTACCATCCGCCAACGCTGTAGCAGTTGCCTTCATGAAACTATTATGTCCGTACCACAGATTATATGCTAGCCGCTGATTGCGTCCACAGTCTTAAAATAGATGAACTTTAACAATGTCTTCTTTAATTCTTTATTGTACACAAAAAACTTAAGATACATACAATCATTTGACAATTCATGGACAAAGGCGAGCGATCTATGTATAGAATTTGTTTTTTTTTTACTTTATTTACATTGTTCTCACATAATACTATCCGCAAAAGACATGTAACCGAAATAATGGTAATACAAAATTACAAAACATAATTGAAAAGAGTGTCCATGGAGTTTCTTGCATAATAATATTCTTCTCCACAGAGATCTATGCTTGGGAATGTGCAATTAGAATAATTTTTCTGACTGACCTTAGTCAGTCAGAAAAATTACACTCAGTCTTGACATTTTAAAATTGCTTGTAATAGTTTTATTTGAAATATAATGCTTTGAAAAATATGAAAAATTCAGACGACCATAATTCATTCTAGAAACTACTTTTGCCACGAACAATAAAGAGTTCAACAAACCTTGACCTTATGAGTGTCATAAGCCTAATGTTTTTACACAGTTCCGTAAACAAAGCTCATAAAACATTAAAATCAGATTACCTTGTAGATTGTTACAATATTTTACAAAGAATCCGGATAATTAGATTAATTGCCCACAAAGGAAACAGAAATTGCAAATGTATTTAAATTATTCCTTCTATTTACAAAGTTATAAAATCATATTGAAGATTTTTATTTCGTTACAGGTACTAAGAGTGTTGAAGACTGAAGACTTGTCTTAAGAGGACAACAAATAAAATTTATTTGAAAACGTAAGTATACATTGTAATTTTACATCATGAATTTTCTTGAATAGCCATCTCATGGACACTTCACAATATACCTAGGTACCTATATTTATGGAAACGACATTATCGATTTACTTGCCTATAAGTTCTTCGTGCTTAGAATGACGTCATTCAGAAACACGTCAAAGAAAACGTCTTGTCCATTTAAAAGACTGACAAACCTATCTCCATAACTCTATGAAGGGAAAATAATATCCCGTTGCACAGACTAGTAAAGTGGGAAATTAAAAAGTTTTTCTCGACAGTACAGTTTCCTTTTTCTTCTTCAGAAAAAACCTTAATACACAACTTTGCAGACTTTCTATTACTTAGCTTAAAGCTTGAAATAATAAATGAAAACTAAATCTGAGATTTCAAAACAAAATCATCTCCATTTTCAACAAATTCAGGCAAAGTTAGGTGATTTCGTGAAACTTTCTCACACGAATTCTAATAAAAGGTACTTCAAAGAGCAAAATGTTTGAAATAGATCCCCTTTTAATGTATAAAGGTAGAGCCTTCTCGGAAAATCAAACGATTTAGATAATTCCATTAGCATTCACACGTAGAAATTTCGTGTATGTATAATAGGTAAGCAGATGCGATGTTCAGCCCTCTAAATTTATGCTACAAACATGAACGGTCCATTTGGCTTTAGCGATGAATCAATTAGAACTCCATACGCATTACTTACACGCGGAACTTCGTTACGGACACTAGACGCTACATCGATTACTCCGCTTACTGTTATATGTACGTGCCTTTAATATGCAGCTAGATAAGATTGATTAAAAGATTCCTTTCACCTGTCAGATGTACGAATACGTGATCTGCTTTACAAGCCTGTTTAATTGCTGGCTAAAATTTATAATAGCTGCCTTTGATATCTATTCAAAAATAAAACATGACTGGTTGATTGATTAATATTCGAATTGAAGAATAAACTGTTTCCTTCAAATTTTTTTTTTTTTTTATGGCAATTGACTTCAAATTTTAGATTCCGATCACGATTTTGACAGCGATACTCTTATAGGTTATGACAATATGGGAGGAGCGATACCTTACTTGTCCTTAAAAGACAACCTTGCACAAAAATGGCCGACATCCACCTGCTTGTCCCAACCGCAAAGTACAGATTCATCAACAAAAACCTGCCAAAACGTCATTAGACAATTATACACATCAGACATAGAAAATTCGGACACAAAACGTGAAGTTAACTAATTATTAAAGTTGTAATAGACGTTATTAATCTATTTCTGTACAAAAAGTGGGTTGAGAAGACTAGCTCATTACATCCCACCGTGACCTCATGTAGTACTGGGACATGAGCTGCGTGCGGAATTGTGGATTGCCTGGACCTGTTGCACATACCAGGCTGAGTAGCGGAACACCGCGTAACTGGACTACACAAGCGGTTTACAGACTATCATATGCACCAAATGCATCTCATTATATGCACTATAAAAGCCACTATTGACCAGGATAAATAGAAAAATATTTTAAGAAAATGACACCGATTTCCATATCGGTATTCATTTGTATAATGAATCTGAAACTGTTTAGCTACACCAGAAAAGGTAAACTGTCATGAATGCAAAATTTCAACAAACAACCGGAAAAAATAAATGAACCATCAACCAAAAACATAGCAACAACACATAACAACAACAACATTATCATTAACAACGTTAACATTAGCTTAAATTAAATTGGTTACACTTGTATTATGATGATTGTTTATACCAACAATTATTTGAATAGTAAATAAAAACCGCAGAATTATGGTTAGCTATCGTCGAATTCAGTTCACTCATGTGTGATCTTATCTCAGATATTCATTACTGAAGGGGCGGACCATTGTCATACGAGAACTTATCTTTATATATGACCATCTTATCAAAAGCGATACGACTGTTCCAAATCTATAACAAGAATACATTTTCTACATCAAATGTTTAAAACCCGGTCAAGAGCAAAGCAGTTCCCGTTTGTAGGTCAAAGAAAATGTTTCCATGTTACCGATGTTTTGTAATGTAGATTATTCACGAAAACATTCGACAGTAAGGAATCTAACGGAACGAAGCAGATGTTGGCAGCTGTAAGACGAGTAAGACAATGTTTCTGAATTGTTTGGAAAGAAAACTTTTCAATTGTATGCAACCTTTTGAATTGTATACATTGTGTATTCAACCTCTTTACTTTGCGTACCGTCTAAAGTTGTTACCGTGTAACTTGTCAAAAAACTAAAAATGTCAATCCATTTGACAACTAAAGTGTATTCTCCAATATTCTGTGCATAATAGTTTCTATATTTGTATCTGTTTTCAAATAAGTGGTACGGGTGTAGTGAAGCGTGTTCCCAGCTAGGCGTGGTTCAGATCATGCACAGAGAAAGTAAAGGGCCGCCGTGCCCGCCATCATCGCATCACATGCTTTCTCTCGGTTATGCTGACCCTGCTAATCACGACTTGGCTGTTTTAACTTAACTTTGCCACGTATCTCTTGTGTACTCTAATAACTATGAAGTTCTTATCGTGTTCTGAACTATAATAGACGTTTCAACTTACATTAAATTCTCCAGCCTAATAATTCCACGAAGTCTCATTAGAATCCGCAATAACGCTATTGAGCTGAGATTGTATATTGAATAAGTTAATCAACCTCTTTGCGCTTACATAAGCAAGCAAATAGGCTTAAATATTACGTAATCATGAATATTGTAACTGTAATTTCAGGCTAGTATTAATGTGTTTATAAACTGAGATTAACTTGATTCAAGTCATTGTCTGAAACTATTCCCTGTAAATCAAATATTTATGTAATTTATTAAGCGTGGAATAGTTATCTAAGTTCAGACTAAACACCATCATTAAGAGCTTTACTTTCGTGTAACAAATTAGATCCTTAAATTGAACTAAGCATACTAACCTAACCTTTGTAAGTTCACTAAAGTCGGCCGAATAAAAACAAAAGTTGCAATACTAGTTTTTCAAGACAGACAAGTCGATACAACCAATGTTGGAGTCCCACTTGCGATAAATTTGGCCTCGAAATTAAAAGAAGTTAACTTTCGATGTCCTACAACAACTTACACACCTGTTGATGAGTAAAACATTTTGTCAAATGTAACGGGGAGATAGATATTTAATCTTAATACGAAACAAGTAAGTTAGTCGTCCCTAAAATTAAGAACTTTAGGGCTGTATTTTCATTCTTTTTTTTTTATACTAGAGTGCCACGAAGTGCTCCTGGTCAAACTGAGGTACATCAGCATCGTGTTGATCCAGTTAACTGACAGTATAGCTCTTAAATTTATACATATCTGTCTGCACATGACTGAGAACACACTACGGATGTCGGATGCATGACATACTTCAAATTATTGAAGTTATAAAGGATCTGTTTTATAAAAGCAACATCAGACGGCCACTTAAAGTTCGGGTGGCTGGTGCTTCTGAATAATAATCGACTATGAACCGAGTTAGGTCGTTGCCCTCACGTTGAAAAGATCAAAATTTATCCACGCAAGGTGTACTCTGTACACCGTATCAAGTCTGCAAACATTTTGCGACAACGGTACTAAACAAAAGTGAACTTTGTATCGTGATAGTTACGGGTTGCAGTAACCGCAGAGATGCTGTTGCTGAATTATAAGTTCGCTTCATAACCGGGCCGGCCCGTGCCTCCGTGCAAAAAGTCGTCGACTCGTCTGCCGCGAATAATTATTAAAAGGGCGCGAGCGATGGCGACATCTTGTCTCGTCTCGATGTGACCCCCTCCCATTGCCCCAGTCTCCCCTTCTCTACTGTTACTTTACAATGAACCTATTACACTGTGTACTTTCTTACACAGGTGTGGACTATGCAATTTGGTCAAGAATGTTTTATAATCACTCTGAACAATCCTTGGCCAATAATAAATATTGACCAATATGACTGGATCGCTTCTTCGAATCATGAAAAGGTTCTTGGAACGTACGTGCCCAACTATAATATGTGTACAAAAATTTGAAAGCGTTCTTCAAAAGTTATAGGTTTTAATCAATACTACCACTTATTTGACCAGCATTACATCTCTCTCTGAATATTAACCTGTCGCATCAGTTAAAATGAAATCTTGATTCAAATTAATATTCATAATTTGTTCGAAATTATTTCGAAACTGTGATAAATTGTTTAAATTAAGTAAGAGTCGAGTAAAGGGCACGGGGTCGATTACTTTGTGTCGGACCGCTCTTCGTGTTGCTGATTTGATCTCTCATTATTTTGTTTAAGTAAAACCGAGAACTTTTATGATTCAATCGAATGATGTAGAAAGTTAGCAAAACTCA
This sequence comes from Mythimna loreyi, assembly GCA_029852875.1. Taxonomy (NCBI): domain Eukaryota; kingdom Metazoa; phylum Arthropoda; class Insecta; order Lepidoptera; family Noctuidae; genus Mythimna; species Mythimna loreyi. The sequence goes on along the minus strand of CM056780.1, from coordinate 11,360,049 downwards.
AATGATAAAATTTTTTTAGAAGTATCTATAGAAAATAAATCATTATTATTCAAACTCAAAATCATTTATTTCAAATAGACCATTTACAGGCACTTTTGAAATGTCAAAATTGAAGCTAATTTGCACGTTCCAAGGCGTAGACTCCTATGGAGAAGAACGTGCAAGAAACTCCATGGGCACTCAATTGAAATAGACATGATATGAACGCATAATTCTCTTGCTAGAATGTCAATAAGAAATCTTCGACATTATTTTAGACGACGTATGGCGCAATATACATATACAAAAATAGAACATCACGGTCCTAAGGTCATCGTCTCAAATAGATTATATTATTACAAACTACCACATGCTCAGTTTAGGGACAGTTATAATTGTTGATGCGACGTCTTAAATATATTTCTTTCATATTTCAGAGTTTCAAGAAAATTTCAACATGGTGCGCTCGGACGACAGTGTCAGATAGCCGCGGCGCGGTTACGAAGTATGGGTGCTAACATGGGCAAGAACTCGAGCCTGCTCGACGCGCTGCCCACCGCGCAGGGCACGCTGCACGTCGTCATGCTGGGGCTGGACTCCGCCGGCAAGACGACCGCGCTCTACCGCCTCAAGTTCGACCAGTACCTCAACACCGTGCCTACCATCGGGTTTAACTGCGAAAAAGTCAAAGGCACTCTTGGAAAATCCAAGGGTGTCAACTTCCTCGTGTGGGATGTCGGTGGACAAGAAAAACTACGACCCTTGTGGAAATCCTACACCAGATGTACGGATGGTATTATATTCGTGCTGGACTCCGTCGACGTAGAACGAATGGAAGAAGCTAAAATGGAATTAATACGAACGGCCAAGTCTCCGGACAATACGGGTGTGCCGATTCTCGTGTTAGCGAATAAACAAGACTTACCCGGGGCTAAGGAGCCCAGAGAGCTGGAGAAGTTGCTGGGGCTACACGAGCTCGTGTCGTCGCCGCACGGGTCGCGCGACGCGCACGCGTGGCACGTGCAGCCCGCCTGCGCCATCACCGGCGAGGGGCTGCACGAGGGGCTGGAGGCGCTCTACGAGATGATACTCAAGAGAAGAAAACTCGCCAAATTACAGAAGAAACGAGTCAGATAAACTATACATAGTGTCGCGTTAGTGTTTGTGACAAGTCAGCCGTGCGCTAGTAACGGTACGGTTCGTGAACGTTAAGTATTTTAAAATGCTCACTGTATGGATGATTTTATAACGTCCGAGATAGAAACACCAAATATTGTTTTACTATAGATGTATAACGTCTTATGAAATATTCCATCATCATGTTGCTCAAGTTATATTGAACATTTTGAAGGAAACGAATATTATAAATTAAATTAACTACTAGTCATTTTCTTTTGAAAATAGCTAGGTGGGAGATAAAGGTAGAACTACACTAAATCATTTAGATATGTCCGTTTGTTACGACCACTAGCTGACATACATGGTAAATTATAGCTTGTACGAGGCCACTTTATCCGTGGCTAGCCTAAATATGCAAATCCAACGATGTATAATTTTTAGATGGTTTTCATAGTTGCAAAAACGTGGCTCACACACAATATAATGTGGGACCATTAGTGTTACAGTATTTAAGTAACGGTAATGCGTGAAGTAATGGGCATTTGGAAGTATATAGATGAAAGTGTGAAGTAAATGCTAGTTATGTCTGTGAAAACTCACTAGATTTATCCTTCTGAATGTCATACTTTGTATCATGTGTGAAATTATCTTTTGTGGTGTAATTTATTACAATGCTAAATAACTAACTTCGTACATCTTATCGGAATATCTATCTACCTGCCTATTTCTGTAATTTTAACATATTTTCTATAATAAACTGAATATGTAGTTTTATCAAAAAATCGTTCTTCAAATCTTTTTGTACGCTTCTCTGAATCTGTGTCTTTTAAATATTTGTTCTACAACAACGCATCTTTTATCTTTGTGCTGTAAATCCTTTATGCTCTATTTTTCATGTGCAGCTAAAAAGATAGTATGTAAAGGATTTTACATTTTAATGTGATGTCATATAGGCATTGTTTAGAACATAATTATGAAGAGGCTTGTACTACGTTTATGTTTGGAGGGCTTCAAATTTTTGTACATATACATACATATTGTAAATACTGTAGGGGAATATATCAAATACACGACGTAAATATGTATGTCTTTCGAATACAATAATAAAATTGTTTGTGCGTATCTACAGATTCCTAAACTTATTTTTTGTTTTTTTTTAATCATTCAGTGCTTGTATAGATTCCATTGTTTGAAATCGTCAACATTTTTTTGTAACTATTAATTCAGTTTTGAGATTTGTTACATTTAAAAACACACGTTTTAATAAAGGTTAAAATATTAATACTGAAAACTGTAAATCCTAAATTAAAAAAAAATGTAAGGCTAAGATATCGGAGAAATTGAAAGACTATATCAGGCCATTGATCGTCAATATCGATTCGACAAAATCGTTTGTCGATGAAAAGTTTCAAGTTAAAGCTTTAAACTTCTTACAGAAGATGTCATCACTTGTTTATTTTATAGTTTTAATTAGTACCTACTTATTTATTTACTCATAGACGTATAGCTTAATGTTAAGACATATATATTGAATGAAGCTTTTACCATTTTGTGTTAGGTACCCACTTTGTAAATATGTAAATTCCAAGTAGTTACTTGTCAATACCATGAAACCAAACATTTTTATGAGTAGAGCATGTAAATTTTGTTATTAAAGTATATTTGTTTTATTATATCTATATACATTACGTATTATTGTATTTGTTTTATGGAGATACATATACGTTTTTCATATTGAACCCCGTAAATAAACTGTTTTCATTAAGAATTGTATTTTATTTTGGATGGCTACACTGTGCCACTATTTTTGAGAGCGTCCTGTATCTTCAGGGGATACATGTAAGTATTTGGCAGGGTCTTCTGTATCAGTCCAATCAGTGAATAGGGTTAGATACTCCACTTCAGCTTCAGTAAGACTATTACGAGTTTCATCATATTTTGTTCTAGGACACAATTTTTTCCGCGAGTTCCGCTGTATGTTAATTGAGAATCCCTGCTGACCGTTGGCTACCGGGGCGTGCGCGCGCAGCAACTCGCGCTCCAGGCGCTCGAACTGTCGCAGTTCCCTCGCTGCTACCTTCGCTCTTCTATACTTCAGTCTTTCTGACTTGAAGTACTGCGTCACAGCAGCCTTAATTTTGTCACCTGTCACCGCATCCAATCGTTTTGAATAGTCCATATAAACATCTTCTAAAGCCTTAGCTGTTGCTACCATGTCCATGTTTATTGGTTTTTCATTATATATTTTTTCATAGCAAAATTCTAAATGCGTCTGAAATTTTAAAACTTCTGGATGTCCTACACACTCATAAAAAAATCCGTTTATTATTTTATAGAATTTTGTTTGTAATTGTAAGCGCTGATCTTCACTAAATTTCAATAACTTTTGGAATTGTTTGATAATGTTGAGAGTACCAGCACTATCTTGTTCAATTATATCCTTAAACAATTTTATGCCCTTCTTTAAAAATGTGGCATGAGGTGCTAGCGCAACTACGTGAGTGAAATGATGCAAGTGCTGCTGCTCTATACCGTCGAACAGTCTCATCAAGTCATCTGGGTGCTTAAAGTATAAAACTGGCTTTACAAGACCGCTATAACACTCTCTTTTCATTTTCTCAAACATAACATTAAATGTATCTTCTTCACTAGACATTCCAAAATCGAAACCTTTTGCTTCTATTTCAACGGATCGAGCAAAGTTTCTGTTATTGAACCGCCAACTCGGAGGAGATAAGTAATATAAAAACCTTCCATACTTTTGCTGCAGACCATATCTGTAATCCAGTCCTATAAGTCTCGATGTAATTGTGAACATCTTTGCCGCTAAACATAGTAATTCAAATTTTTGCTGGGTCACTGCCAACTTAACTTCATCCCATTTATTCAAGCACAACATAGAATTTCGGTAATCAGCAGATACAAAAGCCTCAAAATTTTTTACCTGTTCCATGTATCTTTTAGTGCTCAAATCATATACTTCCTGTTCCTTCTGGAAATTTGTATCAATATTTAACATACAATCATTTCTGTAGCCTACTTCCTGTCGCCACCTTAACTGACTGTTAAACAAATATTTGAGGGACTTGTATGGAGCAACGTAACTTGCTAGAAAAGAGCCGTTGACGCTCGTAAAAAACCCAGGATCGTGATCTGTTACAGTGCGGACTTCATTCGGTGGATCATCGATATGTAATCGTCGCTGTTTTTCCTCATATATTGCCTTATAATTTCCTTGCAAACCAGTTGTCATGCGCTGTCGTAACTTCTCTTTTTCTTGCTTTCTTGAATAGACTATGTAGGGAAGTAAAACTTCATCCTTCCTGACTGTGGCTACTGCCAATGGTTTGATAAATGGCAGAGAACATGTCTGCTTCTTATCGTCACAAGGTTTCACTCGAGTTTGAAACACCGGCTTGCTACTCTTCAATTTTACACTGCTTGTTACCTTTCTCGTTCTTAACTTCGGTATGTCAATTATAACAGAATGAGTATCTTCATCGTGCATGTCTATACAAATAAAGTAAATGTGTTTTATAGGATAGGATAGTATTCTAATATGTGACGCCTGAACCTACTAGACCAACAGCTTCGTATCATTTAAAAAAATGTAATAAATAAAGCACACATCTATTAGACACATAATAAATAACTTAAAAAAAAATAAAACAATCATTCAACTGTTAATTTTAAATATCTACTTTTTCACAGTCAGTAGCGAATACACACAAACAACGAGATAACGTCAAACAACGTTAAAATACAAACTTCTTTAAATATTTAATATAAACTTTGACGTTCTCTAGGGACCTCTTCAAATACAGGCTTTATCAACTCGTAGTATTCTTTTAGGTATGGGGCTGGATTCTGACCCTCACACCATTCAGTAAACAGTATCAATCCCTCTCGCTCCTCCGGTGACAGTTTATATTTTTTAGGTTTAGCTCGTTCGCCACTTGATTGTTCTGTTTTCGCTTTTTCAGCCATCATGAATGCGCGTGCATCTTTTTTATTCATGAATTTTGTCAACGGTGCTCGCGAAAATTGCGCAGGCGGCAAAAATGCCTTGTTCATAGCATTTGTCATTTCTCTGAAAGTTCTTAGCTCTCTTTGCGCATTATAAGCGTTCTTCATCATTTTCAAATCTTGAGAAAAGAAATCTTTCTGAGCTTGAACTACTATATGGAAGTCTAAAGCATCTAACCGTAAATTGTAATCTTCATACATTACTTCAAGAATTTTTAGAGGATCTTGCAAAGTAGTGTGACCTTCTTCACACTTTCCAAAAATTTGTTCGTATACGTACTCAATGCATATTTTTAATTTCAATGTTTGTGGACTTGCGATACTGTCATAAAATGTTTGATTTAATATTCGGAAAAATTTATCTCGCAAATGTGTTTCATTACAAGTTTCTCTAGATATTTCATAGTTGATATGGTCAATATAATACTGAAAGTAATCAGACTCTTGCAACTGTCCTAGTTTTAATTGTTTCATGCGATCGCGCAGCGATCGAGTTGGACCATCAGTTTTTGCAAGTTGTATCAAATATTCTCGGCTTTGTAATTCCATTGAACGGAATAAATACATCATTTGTCCAGGTTTCTTAAAATACAAACAAGCAGGGGGTGGATTTGTTAATTCAATCTTGGCCAACTCTACCATTTTTTCAACGTCCAATGTTTCTACTAAGTCGTTATCAGTTGCAAATTCACCTGTTTCGAATTGAATGGACATAACCTTACCAATTAAATTTTCATCGTATTGTTGTCTCCATGACAAAGGTGCTGTAAACATTAAATAGCTTCTGTATGTTTTTAAAATACCCCTTATAGCGTCAAGTTTAAACAAAATGTTATTCAAAATCGTCAAACTGGAGACATAGCCAAGAAATTCTGAGTTTTTGGCAACTAATTCTTCATATACTTTTTCAGCTTTTGCAACTTTTATACATGCTTTCTTGTAATCCTCCGTGAGAAATGTTTGAAAATTTTTTATATGGCGTTTCAATTTTTCCATTATGCGGTCATAATGTTCAGACTCCTCGAGATCACTTTTATCTATTTTCAGAATTAAATCCCGTCGATATCCAATTTGCTGTCGATTCATTGCATAGGCTCGAATGTTGTTCGTATAGACTTTGATGTCGTCGAAACATCGCAAAGGACGACCTTCAATAACGGTATAAAACTCAGGATGAATTTCAACAACTGCTCTCACGTCATCAACGGGTTCTTCAGTGAAAAGTCTTTCGGAAATATCTCTAGTTGCTGCAATTTTTAAGTTATCTTTTAAGTGTAGCGGTTGTGCTAACCTTTGTCTAGTGGTCACTTTTTCTTTTCGATCACTATACTTTATGTACGACAACAACTTTTCGGATTTTGGTACCCGAAAGGGTTTCAAGGGTTTCTTATGCTTCATGCCTGCAGCCACGGCATGTTTTCGATTTGCAAAGTAGTGTTGTGTATTGGGAACATAACGACGCCTGAATATTATATCTAAAGTTTTGAGAGGAACCATAGGTTTCCGTTCTTCTTCTAAACAACTCATTGTTACAGATCTCTAAAATTAATAATAAATTAACAAACAATTAGTAATTATTAGATAACTTAATATATCAAAACAACACAACATGAAAATCGTAGATTTAATGTCAATTCGCAAAGAGAAATGACAGAATACTACTGTGACATTGCAATGTTTTTCTGAAGAGATTTTATCAAGAACCAGCATCATGCCGCAGTTCTCATGTTGCCAAAGAGAAGATTTTATTTCAATAAAAAAATTGCACAATGTTTGCTTTTGGATTATTATTTTCTTCTCCTTTTAAAACCTTTAGCGGAATAAATACAGCGAAAGATTAAATAAAGCGAAATTATCACAATATACTTCTATTTATTAGGTAATTTGGAAATAGTTAACCTTACAACTATCATAACTACAGACACAATTAAAGAACATTAGGTGTGCGCACACCGGTGTCCTCTTGGGTCCTAATGAACTTACGTTACATGCTCAAGATGCTCATGTACCTACTATCAAATAATTAATAGTTATTATACTAATCTCAAAGTCAAAATAGTTATAAAAGATAAAGAATTCTTATCGCCGCTGTATGTCATGGGTAACAAAAACCAGTAGTGTTCTAGAAATCTATAAGATATTATAAGCAATAAGTTCTTATGTTTTTAAAGAAATACTGACTTTCCTTAAATATGTCTATTACAATACAAAGTCATTTCAAATTCATTTTCCAGAATCACGATTAGTCTTGCGTTTTTCGCCTCGTTGGTTCATAAGAAGCCTTCAAACGCTTTGAAAGTTTGTCAATATCCTTCAACAGTGTTGCTGCTTCTTTAGCTTGTTTCAGCTCCAGATGTCCATGTTCATATGTTTCTTTTTCGATTTGTTTGATCATGACTAAATCATATGCCGATATATCCATCAACAAATTTTCATATTCTCGTTCTATAGCTAAGGCCATATCCAAAGAACTGAATTTAGTTTCATTTGGGGCTATGAGTTGCTCATAAGCAAATTCCACGTAATTGAAAATCTGCAAAGCAGTATCCGAGGATACTACTTCCTTAATGTTTGCTTCTAAAATTCTGAAGAATATTTCTTTGAGTTCGGCTTCGCGATCATCGTTCCATTTGATTCTGTCTTGAACTTCTTTGATCTGTAAAAAAGTTTAACATAAAAATGATTTTTAAAATGTTTTCATTCAATCAGACACCTATTTGTAGTTACGAGTACCTAAATATCTATTCTAAATTATATCGTCGACGGCGCGTGCCTCAAAGAGATATCAGTAAAACCGTAGAGGATCAGCAGCGTCAAAACCTACTAGAGCCATGAGTTTGTTATTGAAAAGAGCCCCCCACCCCTTGGTATCGCCTAAGAGCGTAAAAAGTTATTGAAAGATGTCCCACTTAAAAATAATCACCAATACGATTTCTGTCTTAAGATCTACTTATTAGTGATGCCTAAACTTATAAGTAAAAAGTAAATAGTAATAGTAATAGTATTGTAGCTATGGTATCATTTTGTAAAAATATTTCTACTTACTCAAATAAATTGCTTTGTATACTTGTTAAATAATGACAATACATACGTATTCAATCGTAAAGCCACCAAATGCGATTTAACACAGGATCTTATAAAAAAATACATTAAAAATGCACGTACCTTTTCCTTTATAAAGTCAAGTTCTTGCCGCAACATCCTTTTTAAAACATCAACTGTCCTCAAAAATCTATTTTTTTCCGAACTGAATTCTGTAGTCAGCAACAAATAATTCAAATTCTGCTTTTCTAGTAAATCAAAGATCTCCAGTAGCTGCTCCGGTGTTTCGAAATAAAGCTGTGGTTCAGGCAGTTCTTCGAGTTTCTTCGCTACAGCCTCTTCATCGATTTTTTTAAAGATATCCGATTCCGCTACAAATACATCCGGATATTTTATATCTAGCTTGATATTATGACTATCTTGCCATAAAATTGGGGCAGCTTTATTGAGAAAATTTTGAAACGATGCTAGAATCATTAGAGTTTCATCAATGTATTGCAATTTTGATTTTATATTAGCTAGTTCATAATTAGCTTGCTTATGATTCTCGGTTTGATTAGCTAGTTCCTTAGCTAAAGCATCTGACTTTTGCATTATAGCAATCGTCTTGTTATTATCGTCTGCAAGAAATTTGTCGAAACTATTCTGGTATTCTTCAAAGTGCTTGTAAGCTGTTTCATAAATACTTCGTTCTGATTCTATTTCTCCTTCAATCCTGAGAATTTCATCAACCAAGAATCCATTAAGAGTTCTATTTAAAGCCACACTTTTTATGTTCCTTTTGTATTCATGTATTGATTTGCTCTGACGTAATGGGCGTCCTTCGACTAAAGAGTAGAAGGAAGGATCAACATCTACAATAGTTTTAATACCTTCCACTGGTTCAATGGGTGGCAATTTGATTCCGGCAATTGTTTTCCTTGTTTCTCTTTTAATCTTCTTTTTCTTTTTCACTTTATCCATGTTTAGCTAATCCAGATATTTAAAGGCACGAATCACGAATCTAAGGGATATTTACAGCAACAATAAATCAATATTACTATAGCAACACGATTACATTAAACTGAATACCAGAGTTTGCTCGTAATAAGGTACTGAAGTCTTATCGTTAATACGGTAATTGTATCTATTTACGGAAAATTAACTTTACCTATATGATTTTTTTTACATATGTTATATCTTAAGTATTTTTATATTCTATCTACTCGGTATATATCTGCTTAAATATTAAATACACAGGAATCGTAATATACAGATGATACATCTTTAGTAAACAAAAGGTTCATTCATATATACAAGCAAATCCGAGCAATATACAGCAAGCTAGACAAATTGTATTAAAGCTGCTGGTCGACTGCATGAGGATACGCGCATGCTTGAGCAAACAGCACAGTAGACAAAGGTATTCTGCTATGCCTAATAAGCAAAGAAGATAACAATAACTAAGGAATGTTAAACCAAAATGTAACCCTACCTGAGTATCCGTAACCCTAGCTGAGGATCGGAAATTTTCTCTGTCATTCACTAACCCGCGAATGCGATTCTAAAGACATGCCTTTTTTCGGTGGAAAAATTATCCAATGATATCTCCGCGCCCTTAGGTGGAGCGGGAGATAGTGTCAGATTTTTACTGACTAAAACCTCACTCCTATTCGTTCGTTGCCTTTCACACCGGGCCAGAATCTTTCTTTTAGAAACTGGCCTTGGCCCCAGTTGGCGTCAGCCCTGCTCTGCTTCTGAATTGAATATTATGAATTACTAGCGACCCGCCGCGCCGCAGCTTCGCACGGGAGCAATGGTGATATTAAATATATTATACATGTACTAGCGACCCGCCCCAGCTTCGCACGGGTACTGATATTGAATTTATTATGCATTATACACACAAAACCTTCCTCTAGAATCACTCTATCTATTAAAAAAAACCGCATCAAAATCTGTTGCATACTTTTAAAGATCTAAGCATACATAGTGACAGCCAACTTTGTTTTATATAATGTAGTGATTATACACATAAACCTTCCTCTTGAATCACTCTATCTATTAAAAAAACCGCATCAAAATCCGTTGCGTACCTACTTTTAAAGACCTAAGCATACATAGGGACAGCCAACTTTGTTTTATAGTATGTAATAATGAACTTGTCAAGCCCAAGGATCTACCCTAAGGATTTACCGATATACCCTTCTAAATAATTCTTGGTTAAAATTTACTTTCAAAATTTAATAGAGAGCGACTAACATTCAACTGAAAATGCCTAAACATAGGGTTGTAGCGACATCTATGTAGAAAAATAAGAACTAAAAATTAAAAATCAAAATGTTCTAAAAAATGAATCTGAAATCAACTATGGGGCCACACAACACCTGACTAGGCAGAATATGCTCCCTATTCAACGAAGGTAGGTGTCTGGCACTTTACTGACTGTTCCGCATACCTACACAATGAATCAAGCTTTAAATCATTACATATAAAACAAAGTTGCTTACCGCTGTCCCGATGTATGCTTCGATCTTTAAAAGTACGCATCGAATTTTGATGCGGCTTTTTTTAATAGATAGTGTGATTCACGAGGAAGGTTTATGTGTATAATACATGCACAATATATTCAATATCAGTGCCCGTGCGAAGCTGGAGCGGGTCGCTAGTTTATAATAAAATAAGCTCTGAAGTATTAAACGTTTAATTTACATAAAATGAATACATTACAATCAGAAGTGCAAAAATGCAAGTTCCATACAACAACACCAACAAATAGTGTAGTAGTCCCAGAATTAAACATTAGTAAAAAATAACTAGATATGAGTAGACATCAAATACTGTGAAGATATGTAACTAATATTTGTGTTTGGCTCAAAATCTAATCACTAGATGAGCCCTCGCTTTCTTCTCCTTCTTTCTCCTCCTTCTCGTCCTTATCGTCATCATCTGCATCTCCACCTTTCTTGACATTGATTTCCCAAGGCATTACGGGTAGGGGTTCCACGAATGAGTCATCTGCCTTCAACTTGTACAAGAACCGAGGAGTATAATGAGTGGGGACGGGCCAAACTTGCTCTATAAGAAGAAACATAAGCTGATCAAGTATAGACCGAACTATAGATGTATACAGAATTCATGGCAAGAAATATAGACGAATTGAAGCTTTTGGAAAACACAACATTGATATTTTTGAAAAATTATATTTAACCTGCGTTAGTAAAAAATAGGTAAGTAATAGCTGGCCCCAAAAAAGATAGAAAAGGACTAGACAAGTTATAATAAATGCAGAAAAGCTTACCGAAGAAGAAAACGTAGTCATCCACACGTCTGTGCAAACCCACGGTCTCATGAAACGGCAGAATGTATTTAGATTGTAGCAAAAAATCGATCAGAGCAACCTCTGGTAGAGCTTCCACTTTGGGGTCCGTCGGCCTCAGACCATCGAACGATAGCTGCAAACGTTTTAAGATTAATAGACAGAGGTGGCTGGTAGAAAAAGGAAGCCAGTGAAGATCAAAGGCCCTATAATTTTTTGATAGAAAATAAACTGTAAAAGGGATAGAGCTATATTATATGGAATGTTTAGCTCCATCCCTCTTTTTTGCTCGCACGACACGCCGTGGTAAGGCACTACCTTCTGTCACTTGACAAAGCTATCTAGCATTATCTACGCGAGATACCTAGGTTCGCTTACAATTGCATTTCCTTATACTAGTTGGGCTACAATCTGGGACCACTCTCGTAATTATAATCTTTCTCGGTTGTCCATTTTCTTGAAGATTTAGGTATGGACAAACTTATTGCATCATTTGCCAGAAACTTACTTTTTCATCCTCTAGCGCGTATCCTACAGTTTTTATCACCTTATTAAGAAAGATTCGAAGTTGCTCCATATGCTCCTCCAATGGCCCATACAGGTCCATCTTGCCAATAAGCGACGGGGGCCTGGCTGTTACAGCACGCCAATTTTTGAATTGGCGCTGAAATAGAAAGAAAATGTGGGTACTAGGAAAAAAAATCAAATACTTGACCAACGCTAGTCCTGTAAAACGGGCCACACATAATCTTCAGGCGCACATGGACTTTAATAATATTAGTACGGACTTGACCAAAGAGCTGATGACACCCCTAAGGTCAGCAAAAAAGGACACCTAAGTAGTAACAGCTGCAAAACAAATGTTTACCGTGCGAATGGAATGATAGGACATCACAAATTTCAGTCGCTTGAACATTTTTCTTTCTGGTTTTGGTTCCGTGTTATCTGCCATTAGGACTGTCAACCCGACGCCCTCCTCCGTCGCTTCTTGATCTAATTTATTCATTTCAGCAATCCATTCCTGTTCACGTCTTAATAGAAACCGAATGTGCCTATGAATAGTGTCCTCGGATCCCTAAGTTTTAATAAGAGAAAAAGTAGGTACTATGTAAGCTGTAAAGATTAAGAGTACATAAGTGGGTACGATTCTCTTGTGTCGAACGCCTTGAATCGGCGACGCTTCCGATTCCTTTTTCCTGACGTCATCTCGACGCTCAATCTCGTTGATAAGACAAAGGAATCGGAGGCGTGTGCTACCTATTCGAAGCGTTCGACGCATGACAATCGAAATGAATTATAACTATTGTGAAATATCTCCTTCTCGTGGCTTCGCCTAGCAAAACTTTCTAGAGTTTGATTTGATTCTGTATCTACTCGTACCAGTTTCAAAATAGTAAGCTTTTTTTTTTCTTCTTTCTTTCTTGATATTGGAAATCATCAAAAAATCTTTCCCTCACAGTACCTATTAACTATACCTCTTTTACTAGCAGCTACTACTTACCCCTTCGCAAAAGGATGTGATCGCTTCCCTATTCCCATTCCCTCTTAATCCTGACCATAACCTAAACCGTAGCCAAATGCGAGTATCAGTTAGTAAGACCTAGCTTCTAAAGTAGGTAAATAGGTACTAACCTCAAGTACATGAACAAAATAACTGTCATAAACGAGCAGCAAACCATACACATTTATCTCACAATAGCAAGAGTTCACAATCGAAATTGTCTTGGCGAAGTGCTGTATAATTTCCTCTTTAGGCAACGTATGTTCTCCAATGTATATCACACGGATGGCATAAGCTTTCTGAAAACAATTGCTTGCTTCTTAAAAGCAATGAAAATCATTAAAAGTTAATTAAGCTCCTACATTTTCACACAATTTCACAATAACTATGAGAGAAAAGAAGTCTCACCAAGCCAAGTTTCTGAAAATTCTCCTCGACCACATCCAAAACCGTTCTTGTATCAAGATCAGGTAAAGCCAACATCTTAAAGGAAGTTTTGGCTGGTTTTTGTGGTAAATTGTACACCATGATTATTGTTGATTTATTTACAATTCACAATATTTTCCGATTGCTTGGGCTTCTTGTAATATCCAAGACGCTGTTTAATGTCAACCTGTAGCCATGGAAACAGTATATACTTAGGTAGGTATTTCGACTCCTTGTTGATAAATTGAGCTGTAACATTAACCACCTCCATGGGCCACAGTAAGTACATCAAGGACAGTCCCAAAAGTTGTCCAGGCAAATCCAAGTTGTTTAGAATAGATCGCATGATGCGATAAGGCCGGGTATTGTACCTATACCTACCTGTTTTAGGTTTCTTTATAGATAACTGATAGTGAAACTAAAATTATAGGTATAATCAATAAATAAAGATTTCTATACCTACCTACGATTGGACCATAGATAATACATAATTATAATACAGATTGGAGATTCTGTTGAGCATTATAATCTTAGCAATGCAACAGCGATAGAAGTCCAAAAATAATTCTGCAAGTCAGAAATTCCTGACGAAGTGATCTGATTTCCTAAAAGTGCCTCATTTTTCTTTGAAATACATGTATGCTGCAGTTCCTACGTGTTTATCGTATGGCTTAATATGTGAACCATACGATTAAGGTAAAAACTTAACAAAATAATTCATGTTGTTTACCAATCGTGTCGTGAGTATAACCAAACTAAAGGACAATGCCCAAAAATAAAAGTCAAAATCATTGTAAATTAAAAGTATATTTCACTACATACTATAACACAGGTAACAATAATATACCTAAGGAGCTTAACTATATAAGACTACATTAGTACCAGTACTAATAATCATCGTCATCGTATCTATTGCTTTTAAAACTTCGCTTCGATCGGTCGAATCTATTGAATCTCTTGTTGGAACCATGTTGGTAGTTGTTTCGACTAAACTGATAGTTGTTCGGTCTTGGCTTCCATTTTGACTGCCTTTCTTTTATTTTTGACATGTCATGAGAATGAGCCAGATCTTCTAACTCCTCTGGGACTTCCTGTAATTACGTATTAAATATATAAATTAATACCTACAAAGTGTAGTTTTCAATATGCAAAAAATTTCGGGAGGCAAGCAGTGTGTTAGTGACTCTCGATCCGAATCAACAATAAAATGGGTAAGGATTTACTTATTAATTTTAATCATTCTTATTTAGGTAAGTCGGTAAAAGCATTTCGTAGTTTTTTTTTTTTTTAATCATCAATATTTCTATGACTTCCTTTGTCTCCCAAACCGTTTTATCCTGTCCTATTCGCCAGGGTCGTGTGTTCGCGACAGGGTTCTAATTCTCGTTTAGCTCTTATTCCCCGTAGGTGACACAAAAACTAAGGAGATGGAGTAAGTATGTGGTCGTGGCAATGCGACCCTGGCGGAATAAACGCGATAGTGTTTGTCGAATATTTTTTTTATTTTAAGCGGGTATTTATAGACGGTAAAAAGGTTAAAACTCTGCCAGTGTTACAAAAAAGCTATAATAAAAACGATTTATGTATTGCACCAGTTGAAGAAAAGCATGTTGGTACCTGATTAGCTTCTTTAAGAACCTCCATTAAACTCTTAGCTTGTCTTCCATCATCCTCAGTGAGTATGGTGTGGGACACTCCTTTGTTTGTCTGGCGACCTGTGCGTCCGATCCTGTGGATGTAGTCTTCAGAAGTGTTGGGGAAATCATAGTTGATCACATGAGTTATGCCATCCACATCTAGAAAAAAAAAATAGTTTACATACCTACATATTAACAATTTTTTTTTTCGTACATGATATGATTGCATCATACCATTGTTGGGCAAAGACCTCTTTTCCTTTTCAGTCCAGAGTTTTTATTAAAATGAAATCATTCAATAAAAATCATTGCCTCAGTCTATGGTCTATGGCAGAGCAGTATGGTGTGTCAGACTTTTACTGAATAAAACCACACCTATGTTTCAGGTCCCTCAGCCGCTCTTTTCAAAGTCAACCCATGGTGCCAGTAGGCTTTGTCCTTTATGGTTTTGCTGACATTCGCCCAAGCCGGCTTTGATTGAAAATCAGGATCGGGGTTTCGGCGGCCTGCGCATGAAGGTCAACTTTCACACGCGTGCGACCACCTCCTTCTCGAGCATTACTGCTTGCAGGAGGCGACCGCCTTTTTTCGTAGTGCGAACCATAGCATTATCTGGGACCTGTGCTAGAGGTCGCCGCCGCCGATCAGCCCACAAGACCACGGCTATGCTCTGCCCAAGAATGGCACACTTCAGTCCAGGGTTAATGTTAACCTCTGACAATAAGATAGGTACTCATATCGTTTAATAATGTGAATATAAATACTCACCAAGTCCTCGAGCAGCTACATCAGTAGCCACCAAAATATTTGTCACACCGCTTTTGAACTTGTTGATAATCCTGTCCCTCTGGAATTGTGTTTTGTCACCATGAATTCCATCTGCTGGCCAGCCATTCCTCCTGAGTGTCAATGCGAGAGTATCCACAAACTTCTTAGTATTCGAGAATATCAATATTTTACCAACTCCTTCACCTGATAGCTGATGCATTATTGATTTAAACCTGTAAAATAAATTAGTAATATCAGTAATGTCTGGTCCCAAGCTAAGCAGAGCTTGTGTTATGATAACTGATAAACTTATTCATATATTTCTACATACATACATACAGTTAAATTACACCCAGACACAGAACAAAAAATTATCATGCTCATCACACAAACATTTGTCTTGGGTGGGTATCGAACCCACAACTACTCGACCAACAAGCCAATCAAAAAAATATTAAACTCAATACTTACAAATCCATTTTTTGGTCCATCTCACAAATATGGACATGTTGCTTTATATTATGGTTTGCAGACAGTTCTGTTGATCCCACATTAACCTGCACAAACTCTCCCAGGTAATCTTTAGCTAAATGTCTGACTTCTTTGGGCCATGTAGCAGAAAACATTAAGATTTGTCTTTCAAGGGGGACACCTTCCAGAGCTTGCCGAATTTGAGGTTCGAAACCCATATCCAACATTCTATCTGCTTCATCTAACACCACATAGGTGGATCTGCTCAGCGACACAGTATTGCTAACGATAAAGTCATTCAATCTACCAGGAGTAGCAATAAGTATATCAACTCCTTGCCTTAATTTCTCAGCCTGAACTGCACGGCTTGCTCCTCCATACACACAAGCACATCGGATGCCCAGTGATTTTTCAAAGTCCTTTGCCACCTGTTCTATTTGTCGAGCCAACTCTCTAGTGGGGGCGAGTACAAGTACAATAGGACCCAGTCCTCTCCTTGCCTTTTTCTCCTTAATATGAACTACCCCAGGTAGCAAATATGCCAAAGTTTTTCCAGTACCTGTTTGTGCAATTCCTACAAAATTTTGTCCACTCATAGCAATAGGCCACCCTTGTGACTGTATAATTGTAGGTTTCTCAAAACCCTGATTTTTTAGAAATGTTTTGATATAGTCAGGAAAGTCACTTTTCTCTATGTCTATGTAAGGGTTTGGTATGTCTTGTCCAATGACCGTGATATTATGTTCATTGCGATAATCATCTATATCATTCTGTTGTGCTGGTTTAGTTGCATAATACCGATGAGCACTTTGTGTTTTGTACTTGAATTGCCTTAATATGTGTTCATGATTGACAGTTGAATAAGGAATACACACATTTTTTATTAAATTTACTGATGTAACCTCTGCAGTGTACTGTTTCGAACCATGTGATAAACTGGAAAAAGCATTTAATAATTAAAATTAGGAAGCTCCATAAGACATGTGACAGTGCTACATAAATATTTATTTATTGGCAATGAAGTATGATAGTTTGGACTTACAGTTTACGTAAACTTCTCTGATTCAGAAGTCTCGTTATGATATTTAAAGCCATGTTTAACGTCGTGTTCACGTTTCAATATATTAATCCCTTTTAGAATACTGTCCAAATATTGAACGTATTGAACTAAAGTCTTGCCTCGACGTTCAAAAACAGGTTTAAGGTTAGAATTGATCTCAAAGCTAACTACAATGTCAAATGAAGCGAGTTCAACTTAGCACCATAAATCGTTAACACTAGTAATGTTTCTGTTTAATTTCACTGGACAATCTTTTATAATAGTACTCAAGTATTTCATCAAATAAAATTTATCAAGGGAGATCACAAGCATGCAATTTGACTGTTTTTGACAGATTTGACATATTTAATTTTTGACACAAGCTGACAGGCAAACCCGCCCTGCGTTCAAAAATAACCAGAGTAGGGTAGAGTTGCTACTCCAACCGTTCAAAAATGCGTTTTGAGAGCAGTAGTGTAGTGACTGTAGCCAATTTGTTCAGCTTTAACGGTGTGCATATAGTCGTGTCAATGGAGCACTTATCATTACGTAGCTAAACATCGACGACTAGCAAAAAACTTACCATTAGAAAGCCTGTTTATGGAATTAATTAGTCATCGCCTGGCCCCGCGTGGAGGTCCGTCACCCGGAGTTTTTACCCGACTGCCAAAGAAGGAGGGTAATGTTTTCAGATATAATAAAAACTGGGCAAGTGCGAGTCCGATTCAACGCGCTTTAGGATTTATGAAGTATTAAAAAAAAACTACTAACTAGATCTAGTTAAAACCAATTTTCAATGGTAGTGTTGAGTCCCTTGGTGTGTTGTGTAGCTCCTGGGATACGGTGTAGCCTTGTGTTGGGAGTAGCGTATTGAAAGTCACTTCGGAACGTCACATGGATATTTATTTAGCCTTCTTCACATATTAGTTACACTAGATATCAACTAAGTTAGGTGCGCGGATTATTATTAGGTATACATGTTTGCACCACCACTGTGCGTAATGGACTGGCGTTCGAGCCTGCCACGGTCCCGCTGGGCGACTACACATTTTGACGCGTAAGCATACTTAGAATGTGTGGCGTGAGCCCCCACAGTAGTTTGTATGGTAATGTACATCATATATTTTTTTGTAGTTTCATCATTCTCTTCTTCTATTCTAGTTACAGGGCGGGACGACATATTTTACCTCTTTGGAAATGTCTATACCGTTTAGAAAACAATGATATTAAAAACCACACACGTATGATGCGGGCTTGATGAAAAAAATAATATTTAATTTTCAGTTCTAAGTTTCATACTTAGAAAGTTAGAACTGAACTGTGACAGAGAGAGGAGAAACTGTGACATACGGACAACCGGCCAGACAGACAGACATGACGAATCTTCCGTTCCGTTATAGTAATCTGTGATGCTAGGTTTACACGCTTGCCAAGCGTTGGCAAGCCTCGGCCAATCGCCATTGTATAAATGGGGAAACCCCGTCGACACAATGGCGATTGGCCGAGGCTTGGCAAGCGTGTAAACCTATCATGACGGAGGCGGTCCCCGGAGCGCGGCTGCCCGCGTCGTAGCTAGCAATTTTCTATGAGACCGAGCAGGCTCCAGCTTCACGTAGCGTTGGCCCTAAAGAAATTCTTTCACACTGAGTGCTGGCACTGCTTGCTGCATCAAAGCTGGGAACCCGCGCGACTGCATGGTCTCATACAAAATTGCTCCTTTACGGACCCACAGCCAAACTGCGTGCGTGCTAGTCACGTTAGAAAACATGTATCAAATTTTTTTTTTATGGTAGGTAAAAATCATCTAATTACGAGTCCCGCTCGTGGGCGGAGCGGGAAACAGTGTCAAGCCCGGTTTCCACCGCGAGCGGAACGGACCCATTAATGACTTCGTTAAACTCGCAAACTCAAACTGCAAACTTGTATTTCCACCAACAAATAGTCTGACGGAAAGAGCCGAGCGTGTAGAAAGAGTAGAAATGAGCTCGCTCAGTTCTAGGGAGCGGAGCGGAGTACTGACGGACTCCGCTCAACTCGCAATTACAATTTACATAGTAGCGTTTCCACACAGAAAGTGGTGAGCGGGGCGGATTGAGCGAATCGGTTAAGATGTATCAAATGATAGGATACGGGCAAAACCGCATGCGGACTAAAATACGCGTGACAGAAAAAGCGTAACGCATCGTTTGCCCTTAGGCCAAGGGCACACCGCTGGAGACGCGTATTTCCTTGAAACGCGCGGGCGGACTCCGAGCGTCGAGCGGCGCGTCAAGAACTTTTTAGACCTTGTCCAGAAGCGAATTCGTCGCGAAACGTTTCGCGCGAATTCATTCGCGCGCTATTGAGATACTAGGCACGAATACATCGCGTCCACGAGCATCGCGCGAATTCAAAATACGCGCGTAAATCGCGTGCATAACGCCAGAACCTAGGGACCCCTTGTTGCGTCCAGTTAAACGCGCGAACTTCGGCCGAGGGGACGTATCGGGAACAATGGAGCGCCAAAATTTTGCCTAAATGCTCGCGCGTTGGTACGCTCTTTCTGGACGCAACGATCGCGCGTGATTCGCACGAGAGAATCGCGACGAATTCGCCCTTTTTGGACAAGCTCTTAGCGCAGAGAGCGGCGGCGCGCAGCTACTCCAAGCGCAGCCATGTCATTTTAGTGCTGATCGATACTTTGCAGAAAACTCGCTCTTGTTCGTAATTCGAGGAGCAATGCAGCGGTGCGCTTGGCCTTACAATCCAGTTTTCCGCTACTCGGACCTCCCCGCACACGTCACGCGCGAGCCAGAGTTGCCACTCGACTGGTGTTTAGGTAGGTGTGGTGTAGTCGAATAAAAAAACCAAATTCTTAATAATTATATTTATTGATTATTATTACAGGGTATCGGAAAGGGGCTTGGAATGACGAGCACAAGAGATAAAATTACCTCAACGAGATATTCATGAAATTATTATTTAAATTAAATAAATAGTTGAGAGCAAGTCCTCCACAAGACAAATACTGTAGGTATTGCCTTAGTAGCACTTAATTAGCTAATCCTCTGCAGAATCACAGTTAAATAAATATCACAGTATTAACAAAATATACTTAGTACATTCAAAGATGTTAAGATGCTAATGGTATGTAGACAAAATTCAATTTAATTAATCTAAACTGTCATGTAACCACAAACTGCAATATCAATCATTCTACACGCCTTAATACTAAAAATTCCACACAAGTACTCAGGACGAGGATTTGCTACTAATTAATTTAATTATTTGTACTTTTAACTTAATAGTTGTTGAACCTCTTGTGGCCGTTGCTATCACCACCGCCCCTTCCGAAGTTGGATCCGCGTTTGAAAGAACCGCCACCGCCGCCTCCGCGGCCACCTCCGTATCTGCTTCTGTTCCAGCCTCCACCGCCACCGCCGCAACGGTCGGCCATGTTCTGGAGTTGAGGATTTATCACCTGAAATCACAATGATTTATTAATCATATAACCAAATTGTTCAATTTTTTTTTTTCAACAATTAAAATGTTATTGCGTTCCCGCCGAGTGTCCGCAAGTTATTAATGAAGAATAACTTTTTATAACAGAATTTTAGTTCAGTTTGATTTGTCACAACATCTGAGGATGGGATCCAGACAACATTGTGTGGACACCGAAGGCATATAGCTGTCGTTTATGTACCTCATACGCGCATTCATGTTACGCTATGTAGAAGCGGACCCATGCCAAAGGTATGAGGAAATTCAAAGAATTCGTGTATCACTGACCTGATTAGCTTCTTGTAGTACAGACACAAGGTCTTTGGCTTGACGAGAGTTTGATGGTGTAAAGAAGGCATATGATGTGCCTTTTGATTTAGAACGCCCTGTTCTTCCAATTCGGTGAATATAATCCTCAGATGAGTTAGGATAATCAAAGTTAATAACATATTTAATTCCATCAACATCTGCAAAAAAGACGAAATATTATTGTATTTGTATAACAATTGTAGTGAAAGGAAAGAAAAGCTAAGGATAGTAATTTGATAACAAAACAAAGACATCCATTAGTCGAACAAGTTAACCTTCAAAAAATCTGTGTAATGTTATGGTAACTCATAGCCGTGTATTACTTACATGAATGAGTTACACAGATTTGTACCAAATACAATTCAACATTTGCCTCTCACTCAGAACCCTGGAGTCTCTTTAAGGGCGTAGATGTAAATTAATTTCAGTATGTAAATTCATGGTTATTTTGATATTGCCCCATCCAAAACTCCATTTGGCCGAAACAGAAAACCCTTGACCTTCTGCCGATAACATCTCAACTGTGGTCAAGTTTTTCAACAATGCACATCGGAGTATCTTATCTCGGTAATCTCATTTGCTATACACTTGTGCATCACCAGGTTTTCCACACTCTCAAGTGTATCCGTCCGTTTAGATAGACGGACATACCATCAAGCTTTCCGGCCTCGGGTCCCATCACAGTGAAAGGCACTTCTGAGGCACCGTTATAGTGACGAGTTATTGCATTCTACTGCTTCAGAGTAAAGCATCATCTACAAATCCAGCGCAGTAGTGACTTGCCCAGTAAATTCAGGCAGTAATCGGATAGAACACAATAACTTTCCGCCAGTGCCTCTGAAAGTATAAACAAATGCAAGTTATATTAAATATACAGGTACAGTCAATTATACAAGTAAGCATGAGTTGAATATTTCAAATAAATGAAATTTTCTATAAACCCTTTAGTAAAACTAGCATATTTACCAAGTCCTCTGGCTGCAACATCAGTTGCAACAAGTATACTGGCTCGGCCTTGCTTAAATTGATATAAGGTTTCATCTCTCTCCTGTTGTGTTTTGTCACCATGCATGCATACTGCAGGCCATCCATACCGTCTTATATTTCTAGTTATATTTTCTACTTTCCTCTTAGTTTCTACAAAGATTATTGTTTTGGCACCAGGCTCTTGGCTCTGACCTATTTCTTGTAAAAGTACATTTAATCTGAAAACAAAAACCCATATTTAGTAATCTTACAAAGTCTATTATACTCAGTGTAAACATATTGTTGTCAGATCTTCTTAGAGGAAAAGATTTTATTTTAATCAAAATACTATCATTCTTACATCAATTCATCATTGATAGCTAATTAGGGATAAAGATAAGTAATAAAATCTAAATACATACTTGTTTTCTTTCTCATGTTCCTGGCACACATCAACAATTTGCAAGATGTTATGATTAGCTGATAATTGTAGTGATCCAATGTTAATTTGAAGGTAGTCTCCCAGGTAGTCCTCAGCCAGTTTTCTCACTTCTTTCGGCCATGTTGCAGACCACATCAAAGTTTGTCTATCAGGGCGAATCTGTTCAATGATTTTTCTAATTTGAGGTTCAAAACCCATGTCCAACATTCGGTCAGCTTCATCTAAGACCAAATATGTGCATCTTTGCAAGTTGGTGGTGCCCTTTTCTAAGAAATCAATTAGTCGTCCAGGTGTTGCAATGACAATTTCTACTCCACGCTCCAGGTCGCGGCCTTGTTCCCTCTTAGGTGCACCACCAAACACACAGGTGTTGCGGACATAAGCAGAGTTGCCAAAGTCAGAGGCAACTTGCTGAATCTGTTGGGCTAATTCTCTAGTTGGTGCCAGCACCAAAGCAATAGGGCCATCACCACGCCTGATGGGAGGCTGGTTGTTGATATGCACAATCGCTGGCAGAATGTAAGCTAGAGTCTTTCCTGATCCTGTCTGGGCAATACCAACCAAGTTCTTTCCAGACATAGCAATTGGCCAGCCCTGTGCTTGGATAGGTGTAGGATCTTTGTAGCCCATATTGTTGATGCTTTGGTTAACATAGTCAGGGAAGTTGGCCTCATCAAAATTTTGAATAGAATTAGGGACTTCAACTCCACTGACAGTGATCTCATGTTTGCTTCTGTACTCCTCAACTTCATAGGGTGATCGGTTTAAAACAGTTGGGTGTGGGTTGTAGAAATCTTTGTTAAATGGTTGCAGAGACAATGAATCCCAATTTGGTCGGCGCATGTTTTGGCCTCCGGTAAACTCTTTCTTGCCGCCACCGCCGCCAAAACCACCGCCAGATCCACCGAATCTGCCACCACCGCCGCCTCCACCGCTACCGCCGAACTTTGATCCCCCATTGCTGAATCGGGATGAACCATTGCTGCTTCCAAACTTCTTCTCTCCGCCGAATTTGGAACCACCGCTTCCACCACGGCTATTGTTCCAACTACTAGACCTGATGACCAAAGTTAAAAAATCAGTAAGACGAAATTATTACGATAACAGCTGCAAAAACTGTGGCAAACACGTGTTAGAATAATAATAATGTCAAGCGTTCACGTGTATGAAACCGGTTAATCGCTCATATCACGTTTTACCTACACAGGAACATGAATCATCGTCGTTACACGTAAGCTATTCAAACATTATAACCCATCGGTATTGATCCATTTACAGAGGACTGCGTCACTATGCAGAGGTTGTCCACGCATGCGTGAAAGTACAGCCACCATGGATCAATGAATAACGAGTTCACAAAATGGCGTGGCTATGACTTTTCTATGTGAAAAATAACATGAATGCTTGAAAAAACCCATGAATATGATTGATACAACGAAAATAATTTAAGATAATCATTTTAATCACCGGTTCGTATAACCACATCATTAAGCTTTAACTATGAAGATGTGAAAGAATTAAGGTGAGAAGTAAGTTATCGACCGTGAAAAACAAATATTCAAAAATTTATGAAAATAAGCATGGACTGCACTAAAACGAAATATAATGTGAATACTTACATTTTGCGGGATGTGATTTATTCCGCGATGGTAAAAGTAATTCAAGATTATTTTATGTAGCAGGGTCGAACCTACAAGAAAAATGGACGATAAGTTAAAATCACCACACAACACATCCGAAATAATATCACCATGGACTCAAAACAAAAATCACTAGTTATTTGCATCTAAATAATTAACGCTACAAAACGTAACATATGGAACAAAATTAAAAGAAATTTTTACAAAATTATTTAAGTACAAAATGAACACGTCCCACCTGGACCACTGCTAGCGCCGAAAGGAGAGAACTGAGAGAATGGTTTGTTCAACGAACGAAGTTAAAATTTCATAGTGATGTCCATATTAATCGTTCAACATTTTAGTCGATTTGTCTATGGAAATACAATGCGTTCTAAATGAGAATAGGAAAGTCAATAACCTCAATCTGTAAAATGTTGATTGAAAAATACAGTTTGCAAAAAAAAACTTATTTGCGTATCAATGAAGGGTTATTTTTTATTTGATGATTATTTGATTTAAAAAAAAATACAAGTATGACGTGACGTCACAACAATGCAATCGATCCTATTCCCATTTGAAATGCGTTATGAATATAGCTCTGTGAGCTAACCAAATCTCTAACATTTTAAATTTTATTTTGAGCCACTGCCACACTTGTGATTCTTAAATTCGTTGATCACTATCGAACGTTAGCTTAGAGCTAGAATTAGTTTTTTTTATAGGACTCTTAGAATTAATATTATCCGATCGGGTATAGATAGTTCTGGCAATTTTTTCTTGGCACGATTTTAAACCTATTCCGAGGTTGTGCTAAATTTAGAGATTAGCTGGAATAGGTAAAATTAGAAACCTATATCACCTGTTCCAGTTCCAAGGAGATAACAATTTTAAAATTACAGCCTGTTCCACTGAAACTAAAAACTTATTGTTTACAACAGATTCATAAACATGCTATTAAAATGAAATAAAAACCACGAACACGTTCATGCGTTTGCAGTCTTAAAACTGACAGCTTGATGATGTTTGTAGTTATATTTGAAAAATGTAATATTACAATAATAATTTATAATTGTTTTCTTTTTCCATTTGAAACTGTCAGTTTCGATTGTATCATTTGTTTTTTTGTAGGTCGTTTATGGAACAGGCGAAATAGGAGTTGTTGTTTCAGTTCTCAGATACCTATTTCATATTATTACTTTGTATTTGTAATACCTGTTTTTTTCTTGCTGTTTCGATATTATATGCTTGCACTAGCAGTTTACACTGGTATGCTTGTTATAGGTATTATTAAACGTTTTTTTTTTTTATTGCTTATTTTGTATTGTATACCTAAGTACTTTAAGAATATTTCAATCGCATATATAATGGTATGATATCCCAATAAACGGGCAGTCTTGCAACAGCATTCATTCGTATCATTTGCACCTTGTTGTCTATCTTTACAGTACTCTATTCGTAATAGCATTAGATAGAAGTTAAAAAAAAATTAAGGCACACTTTGTAATAAAAGTGCAATATGTATGTGCTGCTTACCGTACGTATATTGATTGATGCCGAATTCGGCATAAGAGTAAGCAGCAGTAAATTTACCTACTATGAAAAGCTAATTTTAAACCGTTCATTTATAATATATCAATTGATACACCTAAATGAATTCATTTGAACTATCCATTTTCTGAATTTGTGAGGCTTTTAATTAAATAGATTAATAACTTTTACTTAGTAGAATTGTAAGTGTGTGTGTTTTAGTACGAGCGTTAACATCTGTAAAGACAACCCTTGCTTCTTTAAAGGTTTACCTAGCGCTCAAGTTTCGTGCGCGTATATACTGGCACGAAACTTGAGCGCTTGGTTAAAGAGCGATGAGCTTTGCAACAAGGATTTTATTATCTCGCCCCCACGTCTCACTTCATATCGATAAAGAAACCCCACTGATATTTTGTTTCCCCGCAAGTGGAAATCAGCCTTGAAGCAAAAAGTCAGCAGCCAGTTCCAGGTATATGTAACTGGAACATTTTTTATTATACTAAAGTAATACGTACTAGGGGAATTGTATAAAAATGTGAATTCACTATATTATAAGTGTGCTGTTTGCACATGCCGTGCGTGCTCGCCATTAGGCTTGTCACGGTTAAAGGGATTAATGAGAATGCAACTAAAATGAACTCCCTTTATCCCCCTTTTCATCGTAAGATTCAACAAGCTTAATCGACTAAGATTTTAGTAGAAAATGTTACTACAATACAACACTAGGCACGTTTGAATTGAAAATTGTTCTTCATTCGTTCGTTTTCTACTTCACCAATCAGTTCATTTCGTTCACTCATTCAATCACTCAATTGAGGAAGTTTGTAGTGCGGTGATGTTCGTATTTCTGTTTTATTTATTAAGTGAAATTAATTGATAATTCGTGCTTATTTTGTGCTAAAATCGTAATTTAACATCACATAATGGCGATGCAACCGCACAGCAAGAAAAGAGTGTGTTATTACTATGACAGTAAGTATAGTAAAGTTAGTTACCCGCCACAACGATCGCTTGATGCATCCATACTTATTTTTATTAAATATTCTTTGAAAACATAGATTTTTCGATGTAGAGAACCATTGTCATGAAGTG
This sequence comes from Mythimna loreyi, assembly GCA_029852875.1. Classification (NCBI taxonomy): domain Eukaryota; kingdom Metazoa; phylum Arthropoda; class Insecta; order Lepidoptera; family Noctuidae; genus Mythimna; species Mythimna loreyi. Next base: position 11,333,305 of record CM056780.1, on the reverse strand, counting down.
TTAACAATAATAAACCTACAAAATCTTAGGTTAACACCATAAAATCGTCTTGGGGATTTTATGACCATATGTGACGAATCACTTTCTGGCGTCTGTACTGCGTTCTGCACTCTCATTGGCCGCATGGCATTCGTTCGCATCTTGATATGTGTGGTACAGGCTATTATGTGTCAAGCCACGAAATGAATTGAGTAACATGCTCTTAAGAAGTTGAAATTGGTGTTTCACGCTTTATTTATTTAATTTTTAGGTGATATTGGAAACTACTATTATGGACAGGGACATCCCATGAAGCCTCACCGTATACGTATGACCCACAACTTGCTTCTAAATTATGGATTATATAGAAAAATGGAGATTTATGTAAGTTTTCCTTCATACAACTTTACCTCACCTTGTTACTTTGTTAATTTTAATTTCATGGTAAACAAAAGTTGCCCAAGCTAGATTACAGTAAGCAACGTCGTAATTAAATCAAAACAGCAATGTTTCCAAAATATTTTTCCAGTAAATTAAAAACATGATGCTGAAACAATATTGTGGAATAATTTACATCAGGATTTTTTATTAACAAATCACTGTAGAAATTGCTTGCTAATAATTTTTTTTTTCTAAAGTGAACTTGAGAAAAAAAAAATTCAGCTTCAGAATGCTAAGTTGTATTTTGCAATTTCTAAACAAAATTTATGTATTCATAGAAATTGCCATGCCATGTACCTGGCATGGAAAGGGGCAATTATCTCCTAGTGTGATACAGTAACATGTTCCAAATGTTGATTATACACAATTGATTAATTTTCAGTTTTGTTTAGCCCTTCTACACTAAACGTGACTATAAACTAGAGCTTTTTGATCAACCTTTTTTACCTGATCTTCTTGGTAATTGGCAAATTCTAAATCTATTGTGCCAAATACAATTTATCTTATAGCTGTTTAAACTCTTGAGCCCCAAGCGAATGCAACATTTGCCTGTTGTTTTTCTATTATGTCTCTAATTACAGTACTCGTAAGGTTAATTTCATTTGATGTATTTAGGACATGCATTTATTGAAATGTATAACCAATTAAATTATACAATTCAATAAATAAAATATTACAATATATAAAATATTCTGGCAATCTTTTTTTTGTTGTGAAACAACTTGATCAATCCAAATGAATGTAAAATTATAGATTATGTTTTGAGTAGATAATATGTAAAACCATATATTTTATTGCAGAGACCCCACAAAGCTACTGCTGATGAGATGACAAAATTCCACTCAGATGATTATATTCGTTTCTTGCGATCAATTAGGCCAGACAATATGTCTGAATACAATAAACAGATGCAAAGATGTAAGTATTGTAATTTATTCTTATAATGAGTCTAAAAACAAGTTCCAGTAGTTGAGCATAGCAGCTGAGTACAAGAAATTTTGTTCCTTGACTTATCTAGTGATCAAACCATAGCCATTTTCCTGTGGTTTCATCTAGATATGCACAACAGATACCTCATCATTTGGCAAAGCAAAATGTTACTTACATCGCCCCTGGGCAGTGTTTGTTTTCGATTACAGATTCAAATGAAAATCATTATTTGCTGACTAAATTAATTCAATTAATTGCAATTGTTTTGTAAATAGATTTTTGCTATTAGGAATAATGAGAGAGTCGTAATAAATAAATAATGCCCATAAAATAAAATGTTGTTTATTTGCAGTTAATGTGGGTGAAGATTGTCCAGTGTTTGATGGTCTGTATGAGTTCTGCCAGCTGTCTGCTGGAGGCTCAGTTGCTGCAGCTGTCAAACTAAACAAACAGGTAGGAACTGACCTTGTTTTGTAGTGCAAATGATCCCATACAAATAAAAATTGCACTTAGACTTGCAGTAAGACTTCTATGTTGTTTGAAACATTAGCTACATTCAACATCAACTACATTTATTTATATTCATTTAATTACAGTGTGCAAATGTAAGGGAATTTTGTTTACCTTTCAACATGGGTTGTTGTTATGGTGGGAGCCCTTTGCCCAGCAGTGGGACAACACAGGCTAGCAATAATAATAATAATAATTGTTATTTATACCATTATTCCCAAGATAGGTGTTAGTTACTAAAAAAAGATGTAAATATCCTAAAAACTATAAGGCTAAAAGAAAATCAAAATTTTCTTGGCAATGTTTTTGGCCAGTTTAACTGGGTCATATCATATCATGAAGTGATCAGTTCCCATGAATTGCTATGACATATACAAAACATAAAATGATGATTTAATGATGATATAATAACTTTTTAAAACAGTTTTACAATATTCGAACAAATGTTCAATTTTAGTATAGTGTCTAATTTATATTTTTTTATTTATATTGTTATTTATACTCATATGCAAAGGAAACCAGAATAAACATTATTATTGTTATAGAAGCTTGGTATTAACCTCGTAAGGCCCAACAACCTAATTTAATGACAAAAACAATTTTAATACTCCGGCCCAAGACACTTTTTAAAAACATTGAATTACGGCCCAGCGACCTAAAATTATGACATAATATTTAAACGTATTTTTTGTTTAAATAATCCCGCCAATTTAAATCTACCGTCGATAAATTATTAATCTTGAAAGCATATCTAATTTTGACTATTTCAAAATATTTTTTGCATGAAATAGTTAACTTTAGGTATAAGAAATACCCCATAAAAGAGTTTTTTGAGGTCCTAAATCACCGTCCTAAATCAAAGTTCTGGGCCGCAACTACTTGCACCTATTTTTAGTACATTGGGCCGTAATATATATCGACCTAAATTTAGGTTGGGCCTTACGAGGTTAACTAAGCTTTTTTTAAGCTTAGTATTTAAATTTAGAACATGTGCTTAATCGTTTATTACTTCAACAGGCATCCGAAATCTGTATCAACTGGGGTGGAGGTCTCCACCATGCCAAGAAATCGGAAGCATCAGGTTTCTGTTATGTCAATGACATTGTGCTTGGCATCTTGGAGCTGCTCAAGTATCACCAGCGAGTACTCTACATAGATATTGATGTTCACCACGGAGATGGTGTGGAAGAGGCTTTTTACACAACGGACAGAGTCATGACTGTGTCATTCCACAAATATGGAGAATACTTCCCTGGAACAGGTCAGTAACAAAAATACGGACTGAAATGTGATATGTTAAAAAAATAATTTAAAGAAATCTATCATATAAGTCAATATATACTTATAAATCTATCATTTTATTTATATTATTTTTTTCACAATTTTGTAACATATTTGCAGGCTAAGTATATTATTGTACTTAATACAAATATTAAAGAATTATAAATCTGTAATTCGGCTATCAACAACAATCCCTTCAAATAATATTAAATTAATATAATTATACAAGGCCACCAAGCAGAATATAAAAAAAAAAAATAAATGCAACTATTAATTTGTGCTACCCTTAAAATAAAAATAAAAGGATGATGTATTGTAAACTGGTCTTTTGAACTATTTATCGTGAAAATAATATCTTGCTTTAACCTAATATCTTTCTAAATATTTTCCGTTTACATCTGATATATAGCATTTTTTTTTGTTATTTTCCAACTATTTTTATACAACAGGTGACTTACGCGACATCGGCGCCGGTAAAGGCAAGTACTATGCTGTGAACATTCCCCTGCGTGATGGCATGGACGACGAGTCATACGAGTCCATCTTCGTGCCGATCATCTCGAAGGTCATGGAGACGTTCCAGCCCAGCGCAGTGGTGCTGCAGTGTGGGGCTGACTCTCTTACTGGTATGTACAATCAGTCCTTTATTATGTTGATTGATAGAACGTTATTTTTTGTTGACGATTAAGATTGTAACATAATTGGCATAGTAATAAATTTATTTATTTGGAATAAGAAACACAAACATCAAATAAAAACAATGATAACAGCAGTAGTATTAAACTGAGTCGCGTTTATCAGCGCCCTTCTCCAGGAAGGAAAAATACAAGTTTTTACATACGCATGTACCCAATTGGAGGGTGTTTATGACGTTAAAACCCGATTGGTATGTGATGGGTAAAAGCCCGATAGGTATTTCACCCACCGACCGCCCATTTTTTGTGTCCATTCTTTTTTAGCAGTTGTAGTAGTAGTTAGATATACCTACTTTTTATTGTAGACCACAAAAAAACTACTAAGGTGTGTAAAAAAAAAAATCATTTTTAGTTCAAAAACATTTTTCTTTTCAACAGGTGACAGATTGGGTTGTTTCAACCTGACAGTGCGAGGACACGGCCGGTGCGTCGAACTTGTGAAGAGATTTGGACTGCCATTCTTACTTGTTGGAGGAGGAGGGTAAGATATCTCATTGTTGCAAACCAAAAAAGTGACTCTTATACACTTCATCATAAGGTTACATTACTATGAGAGAGTCGTGTTATATTTTGTTTCCTAAAAGTTTTATAACTTTCCAATTCTTTTCTAGCTACACTATCCGCAATGTTTCCCGCTGTTGGACTTACGAGACGTCAGTTGCCCTTGGAGTTGAAATAGCTAATGAGCTTCCCTACAATGATTACTTTGAATACTTTGGCCCCGACTTCAAACTGCACATATCACCAAGCAACATGTCTAATCAGAACACACCAGAATATTTGGAGAAGATTAAGAACAGGCTCTTTGAGAATCTGAGGATGTTACCACATGCACCCGGAGTCCAGGTAAGAATGATTTATAGAGAAATAAAAAAAATGATGTTATGTGTGTAGTACTTTATTAAGAATGAGGGTACTTATAACTCTCTTTTGACCATTTTTTAAGCTGATGGTTAGCGACGTTATGGCCGAACGCTGGGTTGCGACAGTGGTTGTTCCGTTTTTCAATTTATGACAGAAAGAGGCCTTGTCGATACGCGTTCGCTCACATCTAAATTAGTCCACGCAACACCTCTGGTGAGGACTACTCCTTACCAGACTTCGCCTATGTTCCACCACTGTAAACAAAGTTTAATAAACTCAATTATTACAGCTTAACACAGCTTGTTCATTGTCATTATATTCTTACAGGTACAAGCTATCCCAGAAGACGCCGTCAACGATGAATCCGAGGACGAAGACAAAGTTGACAAAGATGAAAGAATGCCACAAAGCGAAAAAGTATGTTAAAATTCACTTCAACAATTTATCACTTTAGCTTCACTTTTTTTTGGCTGACCGACATTTTGACAGTTTCAAAATGCTTGAAAATGGTAAAAAAAGAAAAAAAATGTCTACTTTAAGCATATTTAATGTGACAGAAAATTTTTAAAAGTCATATGTGTAGTTTAATATAGTTCTAACTTGAACCCTTTTAAATTTTTAGCCATTTTTTATACCAAAACAGTAAACTACTTTCATTAATTTGTTTAATCTTCAAATTGCTAAAGTATAACTTGTGTGTTATCAGGACAAGCGCATCACGGGTGACGGTGAACTGTCAGATTCTGAAGACGAAGGCGAAGGAGGTCGTCGCGACAACAGATCGTACCGGACGCCGCAGCCGCGCAAGCGTCCGCGTTTGGACAAGGACGGATCCACTATCAAAGACGAAATTAAATGTGAGTAATTATTACATTCACTTCAAATCTAGAACCTGGACTATTATAAACTTACTAATATAAGTCATCTCCCTAGCTCTTTCCCTTATTCCTTGGGGTCGTCTTCCAATCTAAACGGATGCAGCTAAATACCCATGTTTTACATGAAGCGACAGCCTATCAGACCGCCACAACCCAGTTACTAGGCAACACCTCCTTGGATAGACTAATGATCAGGCATTTAGGCGTCTGACTGTCGTTACAAGCGTAACGACTGCCAAAGATCTACGAATGACAACCGAGACTAACAACTTAACGTAAGCCTCTGCAACCACGTTAAATCGTTAATTTTAAGTGTGTATAACAATATAATAAAGAACAAAGTATGTGTTGTTACTCACTTCACGCTCACATTTTTGAATGGACGAAAACTAGCACAGGTAGTCCATATTGGACAGTTTTTATCCCAGGACTATGGTCACCTGAGATAATTTTCCATTTTCATACAGGCGAAACCAATGGCAGAAGCTTGGTGGATACAGAGAACAAAAACTATGTCCGCAATTTTTTAACTTCCGTGAGGTGAATTTTAGAAACATTAGACTAGACTGACTAGAGAATAATTTATAGGTAAGCATCGGTATGAGATTCGCAATTACGAAATTGTTATGAAAGGAATGTTCGGCATGGACATTAGAGCAATTATTCTAAATTCCCCGATTTAGCATAATAGCTTGCAACGCGGAACAAGCTATCGTCCAGCGAAGGAATTTCTCCCCTTCAATCAATATAGTGAACTCGTACTAATACTGTGTGACGTTTTAATGTTTTTCACCTTGCAATTCTTTTGTGTAAGAAAAAAGAAATTATAAGTAATCACTACATTAACGTGCACATTCCCTCTGCTAGACAGGAGGCCTACATCCCAACAGTGGGAACATGTTAAGGCTGATGCTGTGCTATGGCACATTTTTACGTATAATTTGCTAATTTGTCTTGTTTTTTTTATAGCGGAAGACTCAAAGGATGACGTCAAAAATATTAGCAGTGTAGAAGAACCAAAGAAAGAGATGGCACCAAATCCCTGATGTTCGCGGTAAACACCGTAGTTGTGCAGTTCACTGTCATGCAATGGTCACGATGAGTGCGACGAGTCTAACACTGGTGTTTAAAGCAAAGCAAGTTGACATCGTGAAAACATCACGAAATGTCCCTTTTGTAATTCCCAATGTATTAACTCCAACAAAGAAATATATATTTGATACACACAGAAGAAGATTGCGAGTAAATGTCTGCAGATCTCAAATTTTGTAACCATTAGTTCCTCTCCATTGTCGTGACATATTTCTTCACATCTAGCGATTCACGAAACGCAGGGTATTCACACAATCAATGTTTGAGACAAACACTTAATTTTAAAGAAAAATCTCATTTACGTGTTGCCCTGTAAATGGATAAGTAATAAGATGATAAATCTACCAACTTATCAGGCTAGTTTACGTGTGAATTTCTCTTCTACACTAGTAGCTTCATCTAGCGTTAAGAATTTTGTAATAATAAAAATGTCGTAGTCTAAATTTTTCATGAAGGAGATTGTCAATTTAATTTTGAGACATTACGGTTATGACTTCCATACTTACGAATTCTTTATCTAGTTAAACTCTGAATAAATAGTATTCGAATTTAAATTCCATAGTTGTAATTTTTTTGTAATAGATCGATCTACCATAAATTATGGCGTTTGTCCGCCGGAATCGTCACCAAGTACAAAATGACATTACAATGCGTTCCAAAAAAATATGATCGATTTTTAAGTCGTGTAGTGACGTCATTCAGGTAAATATTTATTTACAAATCATGAACAAGAAAAAGTTGATATAACAAAGTAATTCTAATCTAGATTAAAAAAGACAATTAACATTTGACAGATCGAGGTTATTGTCTTTCCTAATCTTATTTGGAACGCATAGTCGACAGCTGAGAGATTCTAATCATATTCTGCCATGGTCATGGTTAACAGAAACGTCGGTCTTACGAAATACGCCTATATAAATTGATCTGGTGTATATTTTGTTTTAACTGTGGCTAGAGGCTTTAATATTATTTATTTAGCCGCTTCAGGCAAGTCCTGCTTAACTTCATAGGTTGACGAGAAACCACTCTTATAATAAAATAATTTTGTTCTTGTGTCTCGGCGGTGGATTTTATATGCCCAAAAAGTGGAGTTTGACATTTAATACGATTCTACATGCAGTCAGCACACATTACCAATTTCTTACAATAGCTTTACATTAAAACCTAAAATGTCAACCTCCGAAAGTTTTTTTTAGTATAGGAGTAATTATCTCGCTAGTTGTAAATTATTTTTATCGAAATGACATCCAAAATATTGCATTTTTATTTTTACACCAACTGTTTTGATCATTATGAAATATCACACAATTCTTTTCCCAGACGCGTAATGTTCAAATTGCGTTTCTCAGGGAACCCCTCTCTTGTATTAAAGGATGATTATTTCGAGTTCAATAATTTAAGTTCGATTTAATTTATATAAATAAGTGTTAAGCGCGACATGTTTCTGTTTGTAGGGGCTGTATGAATATTCACTTGTATCAAACAAACATTCATGACATTCCCTACGAAGCCTCTAAAACGTAAATCTTTATGCTCTTAAATATTAGGGAATTCAGTTTATCGTCAAAATTGCAATATACATATTTAATACTAGATTTTGTATTGTAACAACCATTTAATATTGTAATTCTGTACATAGTTTAAAGACTTTGAAATATTCATATAAAGGAAATTATGATTGTGAAATGAATAGGTTCTGCTTCTAAAAAATTAAGACTTGCAACGAATTTAATTTGTTGATTTTCCATAGCAGATGCAGGATTATTCTTCAAACCCTAAGTTTGAATAGCGCTCAGATAGCGCGTTTTTTGCACTTCCATTATAATTGAAAAATGACTTTCTACATTGCAAAATGTTGCTCAGGAAAATATTTATTTATGTATTGCGAGTGATGATAATGACGAATATTTTAGATTATTCGCATTAAATAGAATAAGACTGTAAATATATTTTTTATTGTTCAATATATCGAAACGTGTCCATTCTCATGTTTTATTAAAACCTCACTTACCTATACGCAAACATCACCCGTTCTGATGGTTATGTATTGAATAACTACCAGTACCTCTACCATGAGATGGCATTGAAAAAATACTCGCTAGCGTTCAACTCGCTAGCGTGCTAACGTGGATCGAATAGATTTCGATAACGCTCGCACCATGAGATTTACGGAGTCTTACGCAGGCGCTAACGTAAGCTCGATAGATCATGTCGTCTAGCTAACTTCACTCTACTCGTTAGATGACATGTTTTGTTTCTTTCTTTCTCACTAGTGAGAAGAGAGAACGACTCGAAAGCTCAAAATGTAGTGTTATCGCCATGCTTACAATGTTAAACATTCAATATCACAAAATAAACCAACTAAATAGAAAAGTTGACGGTTAGTGGACTGGTTATATGGTATTTAGTTGTTTTTTAATTTTGATTCCTTATAATGATGTCACTGTCGGTGTCGTATTCAATTTTTAATTTTGTTTGTTGACGTTGTTTCAGAGAATTGTGAGCGTTTTCTGTGTGGTTTAAAAGTTTATTTTAAGTTTATAGATTATTTTAAATTATTTAATACCTACAATGAGGATCAGTGTTTCACAGTTTCAATTGTTGGTGAAGTTCATTAGATACACCAAGCCACTTGAAAGTGTATTAGGTGAAGTGTGTTCAAAATACTTAAGACGCGAGGAATGATACAAATAAACAAAAAATGGTTATGAATATGTGATTAAATTTAATAGGCGCAACTTGCTAACATTTATATAAATAGAAATAAATTCACGTTCAATAGAAATAATTCATGTTGGTATTCAACATGAATTCTCATTTTAGCTTGAAATTCACGTTTTCACGTCTTCAAATTCAGCGGCCACTAACAAATTCCATGCTAAATAAGCTCTTGCAGACATATTTTTGGCTTTGTTACACTCAAAAACATATACCACTTTAACGTAAACATACGATTCACACGCCAAAAAGCTAGTGAGCTACGTAACTACTATCGTAAGCGTATTATTCGATAGCTGCTGTCGAATTAGTGACTCATGGTACCGTTTTGTATGGCCACAGTTCAAAAACGTTAGTGACTATCGAATAGATTACATTACGTTTTTAACCTATCGAAATCTATGACACCCATGGTACAAATTTTGATTCTTCCTGTGACCGCTAGGGGCGCTGTACAATATTTCATACAAATAATTTACGGAGACGCTAGCGAGTATTGGTTGCGTAAACTCATGGTAGAGGTACAGAGCATAGTAAGAAAATACGTGCCTTAGTCGTGGAGTTGCGGATACCAGCAAGCCGAAATACAATACAGAGCATAGTAGCTAGGGTACAGTAGCTATACACGTAGTACATTTGCAATAATGTGTGGCTGGTCATTCTGTCGTTTGAAGTCATTGTGTACATGTGCATGGCCACCATCAGGGATATTGATAGGCAGACCATTCTATCACGCAGACAAAGTCGCTGGCAGAAGTTAAATGATCATAAGACTGAATATGCCAAAAAGTAAAAATAATTGTGAATTTTTAAAACACACTGGTTCTCTGTCTGGTTTAAAAATATAATCTTAACGATATTTTAATCTTAACGACAAAATAAATAATAGACTTCTAATTTTAAATAAAATAAGCTGATATACATAAACCGTTACTGTTTGTGCTTATATTAATTTACTAGCTTTTGTCAGCGGCTTAAAATATAGCCTATGCCACTCAGGAGTAAAGCAGCTTTCTATTGTTGCTAAAATTCCAATCGGACCAGTAGTTCCAGAGATTACCTCCTACAAACAAAAAAACAAACTACCTCTTTAAAGTGTAGATTTAAACTTATGCACAAGTAGAACAAGCATTTTCTACCACGAGTTGTGGGATTATTCGAATGAAGGAACACGAATGTGTTTTAGTAAAAGGGTCACACCCAGTTTTTTTGATGACCTCCAGTCCAGTTTTCAGTCGAATTTAAGCTGGTGCAGACAGAACATGGCAGGTGTAAATTAAAAGTAAGTCAAATAGAAAAACACCTAACAAACAATGTTGAACAATCATCAATCATCGTACCTGCATGAGCCTTCAACCCGACTAGTTCATTTTCGGAGAGAGCGCAACGAGGGTTCCGTACAAACTTATTTGCCGGTTCGTTTCCCAAAATAAATCTCGCAAGATTTTTCTGCCTACCATAGCAGGCCCGAAGCCTACTACTGGGGGCTATAGATTCGCTTCTTTTATTTAGTTAGTAAAATCTGCCACGCCCTAGAGCGGGAAAAGTCATTGGATATTTCCCACCTAAAAAAAGATTTACCTTAATCACAAAAAAGTAAAGTTTTACTAGCAGGGTTGCAGGCTCAGGTACGTGGTAACTGAAATACGGAACCTTAAAAATATTGTCCAATCGGTTCATCGTATTGCGTACAGTATGGCATGTCAAAAATTGTTTATGGGTGATACTGTAGGGTTCACAAGTGTATCGAGTGACATCAAGTAATGTCAATAAAACACAAAAATTGTATATTGTATGTAATTTTAAACGATTATCACAACGCTCTAGACATAAATTGCACCATAAAATAAAAGTACCTTAAAATCAGTCTGGTACCAAAGAGCTAGATAAAACCAACTAAATTGGAATGAATATAAAAATACTATGAAATAATTTAGCAATATACATCTACTTCAATCAGTAATTTTACATACAGGAAACCCCAGTACGAGACAGCCTTTATGAATTCAAGAGACAAATTAATGTAATCGTTTTACAAATATTTACTCTAATGAACACTTAACTGTATGGGGCGAGTCGTCTACGTTCACCAAATTATCGCAAAATTGAACCTTACATACATCTCTGCAAGTGCACTAATCTAAAAATTCACTTCACGTTTTGAACTTCATTTTAAAATCACACTTGTTCAATATTTTCAAAATACTTCATGTCTAGTTTAAAATTTACAAAGGAATGTATAAACTGGAAGATATATGTCATGGTAAATTATATTACAAACGAATTATTTTCAAAATTCATAATATAAACCGGACGTAAATAAATTGTGCGTAATTAATTATATAGGCCTTTTAAAATATGACTAGTTAAGACCAATTTAGTTTCTGAACCGAGTTCCTAACTTACCAATCGTCAATCGTGAAGTTCCAACAGTGTGTAATTCAATAGAGGCTATAACTATAGCAAATGATGAGAACCAAAAATAAAACATCTGTTTTTGGGAGTTGTGGTGCCTTTTTGATTAGTTGAAACTTTGTTTCATGATTTTTCCTTAAGCAATTGGTATCTATTCTAACCGACAATAGTATCCGCTAGTGACTTACACATTATTAGAACTTCAGTGACACATGTTAAACGAATTCAGAAAGATTATATACATCATATTTTCGTCGCCACTAAAACTGATTGTGTTCTGAACCTTACAGCATACTTGATTAATACTTTCAGTGCTCATGATGATGGAAGGAGTAAATGTGGGATGTAAAATAATTTTAAAATCTAAGTATACAAGGACTAGGTACTTTGCACGGATGCGTAGGTTCATAGACGCTTATTAGTCATTATACGTTTGGTGTACGCCTGTTCACAGCTTACAAACAAAACTATGAAACTCAGTTGGGGAAGCGGCAACGTCATGATCGTTGCCGCTTCGTCGATCCGTGGACAAGTGTCAGAGTATGTACTATGTAGCCCAATCGTCGGGCAACGCAAGTCAACAATAGCTATGTAAAACAACTCGGGAGGTAGGTTGTGGGCACACGAACGATTATAGTATGTTCTTGGCACCGAAACCGTTAACTGTTGTCTTCAATACTTACAAGAGCTTATTCAAAGAACGTAACAAGACCGATCTTCCAAGACATTACACGATATTAATCAAGTATGGCTCTATAAACGGAAATAGTTTCTCTTACATGGCTTACGCTCTTCCGGTTCCCCAAGCGGAAATTACAAACAATAAAATTAATCATTATGGCATATAATATACAAGAGGTATACTATTCCTCGGTTGTCTCACGTATGTCAACAAAGCAATAATATCAATATTCAATTATCTTTCTTTAGCACTCGTATTATCATGAATGCAGTTTTACTTTACAATAATGTGAAATTACTCTACATACGCTAAACGCGTACCTACCAAAATCTGAAGACTTGTGCGTTAGAAGGTAACCATGAATCTAGCATCAGAAGTTTTAATGCAGCTGAAAAAGTCAATATCTCCATTTTATGTTGCCCGATGCTTTTAAATCTAATTATATAGTTAATTTGATCAATGCTCAAAACATTGTGAGTCCAATACTGAAAGTGGCACTCGTTTAAAACATGAATTCGCGAAAATGGAAGGAAGATTGTCCGTCAAGAAACCACGGCAAGCTCAACGGCAAAGCAAAAACCTGTTTCAATGTAAATAAATATTAATCTCATGAGATTATATTACAAATACTCTTGTATAGACGAAATAATATATATCCCACTCAAAATAATATATCCGTTTAGTGGGATAGGTTACGAATATCTATAAATTATAAGCGATTAAAATATATTAATGACTACACGAATCAGTAACATAATACTAACTGAATCACAGTAAATAGAAAATGATTATAATAATGTTTTTAATTTTAATTCTACCATAAGTTACTTGGAATTATTATGACCATGTTATCATCAATTCATAATGTCCTTAATTTTAGAAGTTAAAAATGTATCGTTTCCGCACAGTAACTAAATTGGCGATCAGTTTTATTCAAATACAATATTAGAATCCTAATCAGTAACTATTTTACTGTCTAAAACGTTAACATTCTAACTGGCACAATTGTGAGCATCCAGGAATAAAATCCGTTTTGTGTAACATCTGGACATTGAACCCTGCTCAACTTATCACGAACTGTCTCCGTCACGCTGACTGCACCCGAGCTTGGCTTAGGTTTCAGTGCCCTCTGTCAACAAAAAACAAATCAATTTGGTACTAGGAATTGACAACAAAAATGCAATACTTTTTGCCTTACACCTTTATGCATAGGAATCGACGAAAGGTAGCATCGAAAAAATGGCTCAGAGCCGGGAACAATGGAAAGAATGAAGGGAGGCCTTTCCTCAGCAGTGGAACAGTATAGACAAGATATAATACTAATAATAACTCATTACGCTCACAAACGAAAAAGAATAAAGTAAATATTTGATATGTTTAAATCGTACCTGGAGTTAAAGGATGATCTCGTAACATTGAACCTGGAAAATAAAAGCATCAAAATTAGAATTATATCATTAATAATATTTAGAATATCTATGCGGTATAATATTTTGAAGCAGAATATAGAACACTAAATTGGTCACACTAAAAGCATTATTCGTAAATATACTAGTTTTTTTTTTAATTACCCTACGGTTCCTATCTACTTGTTACTACTATGATTACTTAAATATTTGTATGTATTTGCTAACATACCTTGTTGGTTTTACTTTACCAAAAACAGACTAAAAACTTTCTGGTAAACTACAACAGGGATGGCCAACCTATAGCAACCGTGCTAATGGCGGCACGATGGCAAAATGATTCGGACACGTAAAATGTTGGTGATAAATTACGATATACGGATTTCATGTAGTTTTAGCATTTATTATCAAAGTTTGTCTTAAAGATGAACAAAATGATTTAGACAATTATATCAAAGACAATAATTAAGATTCTTTGGTGCTCGTCATGACCACCTAATTTTCATATATTTAGTGGTACACTCTTCAATAAAGGTTCCCCATCCCTGGCTACAGATTCTTACAGAATGTCTATCTCAAACAAGCTATTCTACTGTCTTAATGAGGATTTGACGAAAACCTACTTTAGACCATTTATTAAACTCTTACCTGTTATAAATGTATTGGCGTTAATTACACTAGTATATGAATATTGTCTTATATTAAGTAGTGATAACATTCCATTACTTTAGAGGCATGCAACTCTGAGTAAGGGTTGGTTATATAACAAGTTCAGTCCAGAATGCAATAATGTCATGCAAATAGTATGATGTGCACACTGCGTTCCTCAATACAGTGTCAGCTAATGAGCCTACAGGGTCGAGTACAGTTATGGAGCATAAAACAAATGAAGAGTTAGCATTAATACATATTTCATGTCATAGGATCATATCGCAGCTGCTGTGAAACTATCTCAAATGATTGTAAATATAATCATTTGATCTATTTAAAATATCTGTTATTTATTTATTCTGCACACCTACCACAGTGTTGTCTTTTTTAACCCAAAGGTTGACTGGTAGAGAATGCCTTGTAGCATTAAGTCTACCTATATACAAATACTGTACATGAACTTCAAATAAATAAATTTGAGATAGTTTTCGAGGCACCACTTTGTTTGAGACCAGAAAATTGGTTACTGCGCTTTCATGGTCGATGACCATGATGATTGTTCAACCTGTATGGCGATAATTATACCTCATTATAAAAATTGCTCATATAATCACTTCATTTGTTCGGTACTCTTTGACATTACTATTTTTTATTTAAATTTAAATACCAACATTCATCATCACCTGTATGTAGAAACTATAGGACAGGTATTTTGATGTATTTAGACAAAATATATCGGGAAAGGCTCACAGGATCCTTCTACAATAAGTAAAAACACATTGACTTTTGTAGTGAGTTGTATAAAATAGATTTTCATGTTTCTAATGCATTGTTTAAAAATGATCGTGTTTTCAGTCACAAAGCATGCCGTTAAAACAGAAGCACACATAAAGCTGCGTCAAGCGTTTACCTATACAGCGAGACGGCACAGGGCACAATCGTTCAGTATAGAATAGCGTCTGAAAGTTGGTTACTGGTTAGTGCGGCGCCCGGTGTGATGCCCACGATGCTGCCGCCAACGCACCCCTCCACGCCTTCTGTAGACCACCACCAAAACGTCAAATACTAACCACGCATCACAGCGGGATATTCGCCGAGCACTCTCATATCGAACTTAGATGAATGATTTGGTGACAGATGATAGATATTCATAATTGGATTACAAAATGTTGCGTCAAAAAAAAAAAAAAAAATGTTCGCCAAACGGATAACTCAATGATTGATTGATTTTTACGTTTTTAGTCATGATGTTTTATGAAACCAATAAAATAATCTAGTGAGAAGTAATTCATGAAATGAATGTAATACTATTAAGGAAATCAAAATATTAAGGAAATGGAAAAAATTATATGTAATATTTCTAGATCAGGAATAAATTACTTTCTAGCTTATGAAAACGTAAAACCAAAATGTTTCTACTATAATGTTGAAACTATCCATCCTGTCATAATAATATATTCATAATCTTAAACAGTACCAATAAAGACACAGTAGGAAAAGAAAATTATATTATGTTTAGTAAATGTTCACAAAATAAATCTAAAATTAATCTAAAGTTAATTATTAATGAAACATGCAATGTGTTAAATTAAATTCAGAAATTGGTTGAAGCTCATCATCGTAAGCCTGTTTTGGTAAGAGTAGGAAACTTTTTCTTTTCTCTGTAAAATTAAATACAGAAGTTAGTAACTGCTACAATCAAGATTCTATAAAAAAAGTTAATTATGTGGCAGAGGAACTGAACTAAATGATTACCGGCTTCGAGCCACTGGTACATGATGGACATCCTACCCCTACGCGCAAAACGGTCATAGCTTCGGTGCATGCGCAAAGAAAAGCATAGTTGTGTTGTTTTTTACGTTGTATGTATACTCGCACGTTTTTCCTGCATCGACATAAAGATGAATAGTTCAGAGGATTAGAACTACTTGTAAGAAGATATCGTTTGCCTTGCAAAGCAGGCGGGCAGTTTATGAAATCAGATACGCACGAAAAATATAATCCTTCTTGCAGTCGGTTAAAAAATGAAAAACTGAACGTCTTTTGTTATTTTCTTTACCGACTATTTATGGCGTTTGGTTTATTCGGCATGGGATGCGGATGTTTTTAAGCTAGACATAAAAATAAGCACCTCAACAAGTTTAGAATTTTAAGGATTGCCGACTTAGACGTGTGAGGTCATTTTGATTATTATGTTATTACAAAGGCCAAAAAGTATATCTGATATTCGGCTTGGATTCTTTAAAAGCAACCCACAAACTTTATCTCCACAATCATAAAAATATCTTCACCGATGCAGAACCAAAAGTAAAATAAATGTACGTAGAACTGGCAATTAGGACAAATGCCATTATAGGACGGTATTAAAATTACTACTGAGATTCAAGAACGAACGGGATTGGTACTGGGTGGTTAAAAAAAGGAGCGGATGAACAACCATGCAAAAGAAATATGTAAAATCAATGAGGTCATGCGATATCTCACCGGTAGTACAAGCGGCGTTATTGTCGGGGTTGACGCCGGCCACGGACCACGGCCGCGCCTTGCCGGGCGTGCGCGCGCACCCGTTCCCTAATCACACGCACTCGTTACACACGCACACAGCGAAGTCATACGTCAAGGTTATGTGCAAAATATTTTATTTTTTTTAGACTTGAGCTGACTTATTTGTAGGAAAATAAGTTTCACTTAACGAGCTGTCTGACTTGGTGGGAAGGGATAACATCAGATAATGTTTTCGTTACGTCGGCATTTGTAGGGAAGAAAATCTTTCACGATTTTATATTATCTTCGAATTTACTCTGTTGTCAGCTTCCGTTGTAATGCATAGAATCGCAAAAAGTTAAAATATTTTGCACAAAAACCTTTCCTTTATTTAATTGGTTACGCTTAAAAATAAAAATGGCCGTAATCCTGTTACAGGATTTGACTGTCCTGTGAAGCGTACACTCACACCAGCGTACAATTCGCACATAAGCTGTGTTAGCACATTCAGGAAAGGCGGTGAGGGGGACAACCACTTGTAGGCATAGACATACTATCAGATTGAGTAAGGTTGGTATTTGCAGAGCAACTAAGAGTTATAAATTAGTCCTTGTACTATCAGGAAACTTGTTTTTATCAACTTAAAATTGAATGTTTTCCATATTCAAAGTCGGTACTAAACTATCGACTCCGTTACTCAGGTGCAAAAAATCAAGGACTCGATCAGATAGTATTACAAAGAAAGCCAGAGCTTTTAACAAAAATTGTATACCAGTTGCAGTGTTTTAATATTATAATTACCCTTCAAAGTGTGTAGCCCAATATTTAATGACTTTAACCCATGTGACCCTTAATTATTTATAAAATAAGAATTATTTTTCCCCTTATGAGTGATGTGTTTATAGGCTACTTACCCATTGTGTTGACGTTATCGGAGGACCGCGACGGCGGGGGCGTGGACGCCGATGTCTTGATGCCTACATTGTCGGAAGACTTGCAACGTGACACTTCTGCAAATGATAAATGTGAAAGGTGTAGTTTTTTATAATATGTACTATCGCGCTCACTTCCGACTGATTACTTAATAATAAATTCGCTTGAATCCTTCAACGCGACGCCAAACCAATCTCTTGAAGTTTTCGAGTGCAAGCAAAAATGAACTTAACGGTGGTCAAGCGAAATTGTCTTCGATGGTACATATATTTTCTTTTCCGTTTTTGTTATTTTGTGAAGTACACTTACCACATTCTAATAAAACCGGTGTACTTTCGCCGGAAGTCACACTGTACCTGTAAGCAGACATTCGTTTGTGTTACGATAAGTAAAAAAAACTATTATTGTGAAATAATTAAGGACTACACAAAATATCTTTAGCAAAATGCCTGACAGTCTGTTAGGTTAGCTGTATCATTGTTTTTAAACAATCAGTGATATTTAGTTCTGTCTTGACCGATTTCGACTGACTAATAACCTGGTTTAATGACTTAATTTTGTTTAAGTTTATGATTCACAATTAAAGTGCGATAAGCAATCATTGTCTACGGTGACGGCTCAGCTGGCGCAGTGGTTGAGCGATTGACTGCTGCGCTGAGGGTCGCGGGTTTTATTCCCGCACGGAACAAATATTTGTATGGCCTACAGTCCCTACAGATAGGTGTTCCGGGTCTGGGTATCTTGTGTCTGTGACTTTACATGTTTGTGAACGCTCCCAAGACACAGGAGTAATTCCTAGTGTGGGGCAACTTTTTTCTTAAAAAAAAATGTGCTGACGTCGGGCAGAATTCCCGCATATACTCTTCAAATGCATGCTGTTAAAAATCAAACGGCAAGTCTAGCAGATTCTTGTGTCATTGGTTCGTTACATACATGGTATCGTCTCGCTGCAGCGTGGGCGAGTGTCGGAGTGGCGATGGCGAGGCGAGCGAGGACAGAGAGTGCAGCGAGCGCGACGTCAGCGGCGTGCGCGCTGATAGCGACGCCTCCTCGCTGCCCGGCGGAGTGCGGCAGGTACGCCAGAACTCTTCCAGACCTGACGGACATATTTGCTTTCACATATTCGCTGGAGATAATTGAACCAGTCAGTTTGTTTGCTGCGTACCGTGACCGCCGAACTTAACGACGACGATGTCAAGGTTGGCCCTCTGCTTAACTCAGACCACAAACTATAAATTTGATATTATAATAATATGCGACAACTATCACACAACGCCGTCTAGTCCCAAGCTACGCAAAGCTTGTATTAAGGGTACTAGACAACTGATAAACATACTTATATATTTCTAAATAAATACATATTATTGTACGAAAAGATCAAAAACACATTCATGTTTCATGCGTTCTTTGTTAAGGCCACGACAGTTTCATAGTTTTGTATGTAAGCTTCACGCAGGCGTAAACCAAGCGTATAAAAAAAGTAAAAATACGCGTCTATAAAGCTACGCGTCCGTGGGGAGTACGTACGGCTTAATGTAAACAGAAAACGTACATTACTACGCATAAATTGCTTAGCCTCAATATCATTAACCTAATGCCATTGTTTTTGTTTATAATCTTATCTCTTGTTATTATTTTATGTTGTTCAAGTAAGAATAAACATTTCCTTTCTTCTGTGAATTTATACAAACATCATTATAACGTCGTAATAGCGCCCTTTATACACGCACTCTATCGCGCGTGAAAAAGCAATAGTGCGCGAAAGAGCCCGCGTATAAAGTAAATGAAAGAAAAAGGTAAAGACCACGCGCCGCGCTCAGCAGTCGCGCGCGCAATCGCGCAAGCAAGCATCTTAACTTGCGCCACACGATATTTTCTTTCCATTTTTCACCCACGTTCTTCAGCAAAACTGTATGAACTGCACACACTCCAACACGCGCCAGTTTCGCGCGATCTATCCCAAGCGATTAGCCTTTACACGACCACTCATTCCGCTGAGGTAAACAAACACGAGTAATCGCGAGCGAAAGAACGGGGAAGCGTAAAAATCTTACAAATATAATCGCGTGCGAAAGAGCGTGCAGTCTTTCCCGCGCGCAATCCTGTACGTGCCAAAGGACGCGCGATAGAGTGTGTGTGTAAAGGCCGCTATTGATGCGTCGTCACGTAAATTATCATGCAGAAAGACACAGACACAACAGCTGACTGTATTTTACATTAGTTTACAACACTCTTATACCTTCATCGATATCTTGCGACTGATCAGTTATTGGTCGCGTTGGCGCCCTTGTCTTAGCTCGTCTAGGTCGACCTGTAAGAAATCAAACATGCGATGATACTCCTAGAACGACTACAATTTGACCGCAACGTGAAACAACTACACAAGAATAATACGGATGTTACGTGTTTCAATACGCAAACGTGTACGTTTAAGGACAAGGTTGTTGCTTGCTTCGAAATAAAGAAAAATAAAAGAAGCTTGCGTTGTGACAGTCTTCATATAGACGTGGTCAATTCAAATATAGAACATACATACTTGCCAGTATTTGTTTCTAATTTTTTTTTTAAATAGAGTTCGTAGCAAGGAGTTCTTACCTTTGACGAGGTGTCGCAACGTGTGTGCTGGTAGTTCGGCCAGTGCATCTGCCGCTTCTGCGTGCAAGGGAGGCAGAGACAGCATTTCGTTGCTGCTGCATTGTTGCTCTGCTACGGACTTGGGGCGGACGCGTCGGCAGCCGCGCTCGCGGCGGCGACATCCCAACGGTGTGGCCTAGGTGAAGACGCGTTGTTAGAGAGGGCCATTGAAGGAAACGGTGTTGACAAATCATTGAATGCGATGTAAATTTTATGATTGATAACAAATAAGGCTAACAAAATGTATACATATGTTAAAAAATTAACATTGATAATTATAATATTTTTTTAGGTTTTCCGTTAAAATAAAATATAACTAGTATACTTTAATAAGTGGAGCTCATTTCTTACAATCTTAATTATTTCAGGAATCCTTTTTTTCTTTGCTTTGATTCGAAAACATTTAAACAGCACACTAATTGAGACTAGGTTCAACATTTTAAACGTAACACTTTTATTTTCTTTCGTAGTTAACACAACCGTAGAATTTTATGTAAATTAATTAAATAAACAATCGCACTCCACCAATGTATAGCAATAAATGAATTTCATAAACGCTGTTATCTTTCTCAGTATAAAACAAAAGATTATAATGGTGTAACGTTTGTATACTATCATGATTATTTCTAATTATGAAGAAATGATGTTCTTACCAAATTCAAGTAATCCAATTTCTGGGTAGCGTGAAATCAAGCGTGATTGTGTTATTTATATTATGAGAATAATGGATGATTCATGTATTCAAAGCGGTTAGTTTCAAGACCAACCGATTCAATTAGGCAAGTATAGCATAAAAACAATATACAGAAATTATTTTTAGACTTAGATGAGTCACAAAAGGTCTCAAATTAATGATTTTCGTCCTCCTATAATTACTAACTTTTTTATATTGGCACAAAACCACACCAATGCTATTCTAAGTTGATTTCTATAATTGTGTCATATGATAAAACGAGGTAAAGTAAATTGATTAGTCCAGTAGTGCAAACAAACTGCCTGATGTAAAATGCTCTTTACATCAATAAGACGCTTTGTGATGACCGGATTTCTTCATGAAAGACTGGGCAAAAGAGACAACAGAAAGATTTGGAAATCTATGCCAAAAACTATTTTCTTGTTCACATTTTTTTTTTAAACAAAAATTAGTCCTGGCTGTCATTCATAGATCTTTGTAGAAGTTGTAGTAAGTATAACCATCAGTCTATGCAAAGAGTGAGCCCCGTGAGATAGACTGTTACGGAGATCTGATCCGTGTAAAACACGAATCGGCATCCGGTTGGGTCAGAAGCCAACCCTTAAGTATGAAAAGGCATGGGGGACGATGATGCCTAAGATAATAGTTTAATAAACTTACCCCAGAATGTGATATAGGTGTCAGCAAGTCCGGTATATCTCCATCCGCACTGGGCATTGGCTCGCTGTCTATGTGGTCGACATTCTCGCACGCCAGCAGCGCCAGGCTCTCCACCGCTTGACTGCGTATACCGAAACACTTTAGTACGCACATTTTAAACCTTTGACGAAAGCTACGCAATCTACGCGACTGAGGAATAGGGGCGGTAGTCGCGAGGCAAACGCTCTGTTTCTTTTCATATTGTGTATTAGCATCGTGAGGCATAGGCTGCAAATAGTTCATGCCTGAACCATATGTGGATTGCTTCCTCACTGAAAGCATTCATAGGCTTAATGAATGCTTAATTTAAATAGCCCACGATATGCGTTAGCGTCGCAAGAAGGTAACGTCAGCGTAGCAAAGCGTACGCTTTGAATGAACCACAAGATATTGGTATATAGTGGCCGTCGCGAGTAAACCCGATGACTGATTCTATTTCAATGGATCTCGGTTGAGTCAGCTAATTGGATTAGCAGTGGTTCGTGGAAATATTGACGTTAGTGGGCATTGACGATATTTTTGTTGTTGTTATTATTATATCGTTTGTTGTATTATTTCTACGATACTGGAAAATGAGCTGGATGTGACAATTTTCACTTTGCGGCACGGATTTTCTGTCATCCATTTTCAGAATTACTGGTATTTTTTTGTTTCTAACAGTTAAGCGAAAATGAGTACATAGAAAGGTAAATATACAGAGATAAGTGTTATTGTTTGCTAGTTATCTGTTAATTTCTTCTACCGAAATCTGGCCTCCGCCACATTCAAATTTTTATTTGCCAAGCAGACTTTTTTTAATAAAGTTTAGTAACACTGTAATATTATGTATTTTCGATATAGTTGTTATCGCAGGTAGAAACAGGGTTGCCACTTTTTTTTCAATCACAATAAAAATCTGACGTCATGTTTTACAACAGACATTTCATTATTATAAAATAAATAAATAGTCATTTATTTATAGAAATATTTTTTCGAATAATATAAAATAGTTATATTTAGTACTAATCAAAATTAGAGACCAAATAATAGAGTATTTTCTAGTGTCCTTTATTGCGGTCATACCTTTAAACGTACCCTGCCCTCCGCGCAATAGAATATGGCGAGAATTGACACAAGAATAGAGAAACCTAATGCCTAGCAGTGAGCAAAGTCGGGCTGTGGATGATGATCATGTTCTAGTGGAAAAAACCTAAATTGAGAAAGTAACAAGCTCCTTAATACAAGTACTATAAGTCACCAGCTCGTGCCGCTGCCGCCCATCGCCGCGAACACCTCGCCGCACCTCTAGACAACGCACTTACTTGAGCAGGTCCTGCAGCGTGTTGGAGCAGGGCGCCATGGCGTCGCGCACGGCCTGCAGTGTCACCAGCTCGCCGCTCGTGCCGCTGCCGCCCGTCGCCGTGAAGACCTGGCCGCACCTCTAGACAACACACTTACTTGAGCAGGTCCTGCAGCGTGTTGGAGCAGGGCGCCATGGCGTCGCGCACGGCCTGCAGCGTCACCAGCTCGCCGCTCGTGCCGCTGCCGCCCATCGCCGCGAACACCTCGCCGCACCTCTGGACAACGAACAAACTTTGCAGGCGACGATATTATTCAATGAAGGGGGGGTGGGGGTTTAACACCCTTTTTTAGGGTTACGTAGTCAACTAGGAACCCTTACAGTTTCACCAAGTCTGTCTGTCCGTCCGCGGATAATCTCAGTGACCGTTAGCACTAGATAGCCGAAAAAAGCATTTTTTTTTGTGACGTAACTATAAATTTTCAATTTTCAGATTTATTTTTATGCTTATACTGTAAGGCCTCGCATAATGCCAAATTTGAGAGTTCTAGATCACTGGAAGTACCCGTGAATTTTGATTCTTTCCAGTGTCATACTACACGTTTTTTGAAACATATTACTTTTTTCCGTTAACTTAGAAGTTTGATTTTTTCACAGCTTTAAGAGTCCGCAGACTTGAGTGCATGGTTTAAATTTCAACTCGGTACCTCTACATCTTCCCGCGGCAAAGGGGCTTGACAGACAGACAGACAGACAGACAACAAAGTGATCATATAAGGGTTCTGTTCTTTTTTCTTTTGAGGTACGGTACCCTAAAAATCGACACACGAGTCACAATGAGTCCTGAGAGTCATGTCCTGAAATTGTATATAGGATACTTTTTTATTTCCTTGGGACTATTTTCTAATTTCTATTTTCTATTGCTTTCGCTTGCGTGAAATTACACAATTAAACAGCAGCTTATATACCATAAGTATTTTAGTAACATTCAGTAGTGTATGACATCATCTTGAGCAGCTCTGGGTAGAGAGAGTGGACGCATGTGAGACTTTTACTGCCCTTTGCGTTCCAAGGGAACTTATTAAAACATATTTGCAGTGTATGATAGGTAGGCCGATCCGGCTCGAAGGACCAAAAAGAATGTATGAACTCTTCCGCAACTAATGCTGGCATACATTCAAATTGAGACATTTTGGACCGTAACATATGATAGATTCCTGTAGACTAGTAACACGAAATTTCAAGAGTGATGAACGTTTTCGTAAAGACGGTACCTGCAGATACTGATGCAGAAGTTGATGAGCAGCGGCCGCCGCTCTCTCGAGCGCAGCAGGCAGCGGCGGCGGCGGTAGCGCAGCCGCCGCGTGCGCCGCGAGGGCCGCCGCCGCTTCACCGCCCGCCCACGCGCGCTCTAGCGCCATCGCGCGCAGAGTGTGTGTCTGGGCAGGGCTGCAGTTGCTTGCCAGGCTAGGGGAGAACCACAAAACTCGGTTAATAATAATGAAATGGGAAATTCCAAAGGGGTGACTGTGGCTCTAGAACGCAAAGGGCTATTGAAAGTCACACACTTGCTCCATCCTGAAACCAGAGAAGTCATTTTGAAGAACCTCAACAAAAAAAGGGGAGGGGAATAGAAGATCCTTAGAGTACTTAAATAAGATACATAGATAGAACATATTAGCACTGAAAATTAATCGATCAATTCTTCTTCAAATGGTGACATTTGGATACGGTATTGCAGTATAAACAAATAGATGCGAGGAGAAATAGCAACAGAGCAATTTCAATACCATCCGATTCAGAGTATGTAAAATACTTGTGACAAATATTACACATCCTGTGACATGTTTTTGATTGGTCGATTTTTGTCATGGTTACTTTCTAACAGTTTATCGGAGTCATAGATGCGTCATTTCCCACAAATAAAAAGCTTTTCTTTCTAAAATACAGTAAGTAGTGCAGTCGTTATGTCAATTAGTCCTAAGAGAAATAGTTACCGTTCATGCAGGTCCCTCCACAGCGTGGCGACTCGCTCGCTGGCGCCGCGTCCGCCGGCCGCCGCGTCGCAGCCCGGGAACTCCACGCGACGCACGCTCACTGAGCGACGCAGTGCCGTCGCTATGTCCGTTAGTCCTGAGTAAACAATAATACATTGCTGTGTAATGTCTACTTTTGATATTCCTGTTCCTAAAAAGAATATTCCTGTTCCTAAAAAGAATATTCCTGCTCCTAAAAAGAATATTCCTGTTCCTAAAAAGAATATTTAATCGGGCCAAAAATTTCAATACCGTCAAAATCGGAAAAATCGTGTATGCTTGTTGTCCCCTTTTTCTTCGTCCTAACTAAGGGGGAATGAGGACGTCTTAAAATAATTTACCGTTGTCCTTTATAATTGATTGTATATGTGTTGTGTATTTGTTTTTGTATATTGCATATGTTGCAGTCATATACACGCAATTTACAAGTGCCCCGGATTGAAAAAAGTCGCTAAAATGTTATGCCAAGTTTAGCAGCAGATTTTGATGGCAATAAAAGTGATGGGGAGACATATAATGAGGACAACAGGCAAAAAGATATTAAATGAATTCTCTCATTTACTATAGTAAAGTTATATAAATAGTTAAATACCATGAAATATATATTTTTTTTACCTTGTAGGCTAAACGCGTTCCTGTCTATATACAAAGTCTGCAGCGTGCAGTTACACTGCAGCGCCTTAGCGAGCAGCCTAGCGCCCGCGTCTCCCGCGAGGTTGCCTCCCACGTCAAGCGTACGAAGTCTTCGGGCACCTCCTAATGCGTTCAGAAGCCCATACAGATCACCCTGGGAACGAATATTATAAATGAGAATTTTAAAAGACAAATAACTTGTTATTGACGAAGCGAAGCCTTAACAGCGCCTTCAAATTACCCGTAACGTGCCGCGCGACAAAAACGTGCGACTGCCGCGATATAGCCGCGCTGCGGCCGCACTTTATTTGTTTATAGGAAATAACTAAGCAGCACGCCCTAAAGGTGACTATTGATTAAGAAGTCATTTATATTCGAAATAGTTAAAAAAAAAATCTGTATCGTTTTATTTATTTGAAGAAAATTAAGGCCTCCACAGTTAGAAGACGAACAAGGCATCATTTCTGCTAACAAATAAACAAACAGCACAACTATAGTAAGGTTACAGTACAAAGTTTAGGTACTTAAGTTACCTTTAGTTTACAATCGCTGAGATCCAAAGACGTCAATGCGGTATCAGGTTCTTGTAGAACGTGGACTAGAGCCTAGAAATAAATACAATATTAAAAAACCTTCACAAAGAAAATAAACCCACTTTTATAAATATTTAAGTTCCACATACCTGTATTAAAGGCGGCGCATACGACCTTTTTCCCGTCAGTTTACTTAGAGATAAATGTGTAATGGAATGATTTTTCCCAATCGCTCTCACAATACCAGATAATTCGAATTCCATACCTGGTAAGAAAGAATGTAATTACTTAGATGCAAGTTCGTAAGGTAAGTAATATTTGCTGGTACAAAATATGGAAATGTATTTTATGACTAGAAAGAAATAGCGTATACTCGTAGAGAGATGTGAAAGTCTGTCTACGAGGAAGTTCTTTATGAAGCACTAGCGACCTGTCCAGGCTTCGCACGGGGACAATGCTGATATTAAATATATTATGCATGTATTATACATATAAACCTTCCTCTTGAATCGCTCTATCTATTAAAAAGCCGCATCAAAATCCGTTGCGTAGTTTTAAAGATTTAAGCATACATAGGGACAGGAAGCGACTTTGTTTTATACTATGTAGTGATAAATGAAGAAAAACGGACCAAAAACAACTTTAATTAGCTAAGACTCACTGTTATCAGACAAATCCAGTGACTGCAAGCATCTGACGCCGTGAATACACGATTCGAGCACATGCGCCGCTTGCGACGAAGATAGTACTCCCGACAGATTCAACTGTACGCCTGTCGCACTCTCGTTACATGCCAGACCCAGCAGTAAACTCCTGTAGACAAAAGTAAAAACAGATTAGTATTTGATAATCAAAAGCCTTAGATATAAAGACTGTTTAACAACTGATTTTTAATACAAACATTACAGAATTACAATTTGGAATTAGAAAATTATTTTCGCCATTTTTATAACCTGTCTACTGCATCCTACTATACCAAGATCATACTATGACCATGCTAGGAACATGTCTATTGAACATTACCTAATTGTTTTAATTGAAACATAAAGTATAATAAGACTGCTCAATAGACCGTTCCTTCACCAACCAACCAACAACGTAACGTTATATTTCTTTGTGTCGAAAAGGCCCTGTGTACGGCATATGGCGTTTTCATACAAAAAAAATCGACCTTATTTCCTAGGAGGAACTAGTATTTGTACGAATCCTCAAATATTTCGGTCACGTTGTTTGCAAAGAAGACTCCATGGAGCAACTCGTTGTCCAAGGATACGTAGAGGGTAAGCGGTCTCGTGGGCGCTCACCTACGCGTTGGACAGACCTCATCAGAGCTGCAACACAAACCTCCATGGTCCAGAGTTCCCGAGACGCCGTGAACCGTATCAAATGGAGATGCAACGTGGGAACCTCTCTAGCCAACGAAAATGCAACATTTTTAACTACGACTACTCTGTCAAAAGTGAACTACTAAGTAAGAGGACTAGTATTTGAAGATAAAAATATAAATAAAAATGTTGTCACACTACCTTTCAGCTCGAAACACTGATACGCACAAACAGCTCGATACATAATGACCCATTCTTATAAATAATTCTCCGACAATGTATCGTTTCCCGTGACTATTTACAAATAACAAATTGTTGTTAAGAATTAATAACATTTTTTTGTCATGTGACATAACTGAAAGTAACGTTTAATTTCAATTATGTTGTTTTGTCGGATTATTCAGTTTTTAGTCATGTTTGAGTCAATCACCTAAATAACTAGGTACTCGAAGATGTTAAGAAGTAATGAAGCATTAGTTTATGTCAAATAAAAAAAAAGATCCAATTAAACTAGGAGAATCCATGTTTTTAGGATCAACGCTACGCAAAGCGGGAGCACGCGTGGCCCCATACAAAAGTCCCGGGCCCTGCCACCACGTACAGTACGGCAGTCTGAAGTTAGGCTCTGCGAGTTTGAGCGCTTGATAACTCGTAAAAAAAAATAGTTTAAACAAATAAGTGCAATTTGCAGTTCTTATTGCTGTTAAAAACTGTTGTCATTTACTTTTTTAAAACCTTAATTTTTGTACGACTTTTCAAGCGCTAAAATTCGCAGAGCCTAATTTCGAGCTCCATCGATATGACTACATGTACACTGTTCAATTTGAACTAGCGACACTGTACAGAATTAATTCGGCTTCACGGGGACCGCCGAAAACTACACACGCTTTACGCAGCGGTGGCCCTTACTATCTATCCCTAGGCGAGTAATTAATTGGTAGAAGAACATGTGATATGCTTCGTAGGGTTTGTGTCCTAAGTTACCTTACCCCCTCCTTTAATAGCTTTTCAAAGGGGGTGGGTTAGGTAACCTAGGGCACAGAGAGTACGAGCCAAAGGCTAAAATTATTAAATTTTTCGTCAAGAAACAAGTAAAAGTTCTTTTATTAGCACTATATTTGAATAAATGGTTAGTTGTATTGGTTTACTCTCAGAAAACTACGAGTATATTTTACCCCAAGAAAACTATTGCTAATGCTACAGTAAATCATTTACATTTCTCCGTCTTAGAAAAATCAGATTCCAATAGAACAGTAAAACACAATACACGCAATTGCGTGGCTGAGCGGTGGCTACGCGTAACCATAGTCACGAGGACCATTTTAGTTCAACTTATTTGCCACCTGCAATGCTATATTTATATCTACCACCTTCAGAAGGACATCATTCATTTGTTTTGTTAATCAAAGCTAATATGATCTACTTACTTGAGGGCGTCCGGCGGCATTTTGCAATAGGAGAAGTCTAGCTCCGTCAAGGCGAGGCAAGCGGTGAAGAACTGTCTGAAGGAAGGCGGCGGGTCGCGCGCGCGCCTGGCCGCTGACCAAGGGTTGCGCGCCACTGACAACGTGGCCAGGCGGGCGGCGCAACCGCGGAGAAGGGCTCCCCACATCTGTTTACAAGGAAGACAGTATTATTGTATTGTATTTTAAAAGAAGGGTTGGTAACAGAAAATTAAAGAAGGAGGTTAAATATGGAAGCCTAAAAGACCTGAATAGATTTAATGTGGTAAATATTGGACTCCCAATGTAAAACCCTCCCAGTGTTAAAATGTAGAACCAACCCAATAATGTAAAAAAGTGTCGTTATGGCAATGGTACCAATGTAAATTTTTCATTTCCAATGTACTTTTGTGTTTAGGACACTATGGATACCCTGTGCCTAGGGAAGCATTTGGAGGTATGCGGAGTAAAGTCCTACATACCTCCCTCCTTTGTAAAGGGAGGATTCTTAGACCAGACAGGTGTTACGTCTGGTGGGCTACTGGCCGATAGACGATTTCGAGCGATTCTATCTATGAGAAATTTGATTACGTGATTCAGGATCAGTTCTTATGTGACGCCATAGATGGCGCTATAAGCACATAAAGTCAATGGTCCTGGTTGTCATTTGTACATCATTGACAGCCCTTATAGGTAGACTCCAGAAAGTTTAACTATCAGTATAATCTAAGGAGTATCGAGTTGCGTATTAAATAGGTTATGGAAGTCTGATAGGCAATCAGCAAGGGAGATGACATATCATCATATTCTTAGCCTATTTATAAAATCCAATTAGTTCTAACAGTATGAACATCATTTTCTACCATTGAATTGATCCGATCCTGACGTCAACTCAATAAATGCGGTTCATAGTAAACAGCGGTATGTTCATTGCACGAACCTTCCATTGTGATCAGTTATCGGTCCGTTTAATGCCCATTCAAGAGTATGAATGAACTTTGAACATTGTTCAGTAACTGTATAGTCTAGCGAATGAGATACTCGCAAAATGGGAGCAATGCCCAGAAGTATTAAACCTTTTTGCTAACTATTTTTTCCTTTGGGCTTTGGATGTGCATTTAACCAGTTTCAAGTTTAAAAATTATCGACTGCTGTTATAGTGGTTAGTAGCCCTGACTGCTATGCCGAAGGTCGTGGGCTTAATTCCCATCGCGGAAAAATGTTTGTGTAATGAGCATTTGTTCTGTGTCTGGGTGTAATTTATCTATAATATGTATGTATTTACGAATATATAAGTATGTTTATCAGTTTTTTAATACCCATAATACAAGTTATGCTTAGCTTGGGACTAGACGACGTCGTGTGACAGTTGTGAAATATAAAAAAAATGTTTTTGTATTATTTGGGAGCAAGTATATCGAGTAAGTCTTTTCGACAAGCTTCGTTGGGGTAATCAATACTACAATAAAATCTTCAGCTCTATTTTATTTCAATACTACTATTGGGAATGAATTTACAAATAATTGAAACAGCCCACTGAACTTCACTCGAAAAAAACCCCTAAACACCTTTTACAGTCTGATTGTGTGAAATGAATTTGATATACAGGTGTCATTGACATGTCATATCATGTACTGGATCTATGGTAATCGTTTGCGTTAACATGTCAATGACACCCTGTATAAGATCTTACTGATAGAGTTCATAGTTTAAGGCTTTAGGTAGCGGTAGACAGTATGAAGTCAGATAAAAGACATAATAAACTGAGCACAGGACACGTATCCGAGTGCTGAACGGCACAACTTACTTTATTACTTACGTTTTCTAACGTCGTCTCTGTGTTCGTCAAATTTAAATACGTTAAAACGTTTGGTTGTGCCAGGAAATTGTATAAATTCTGAAAGAAAAATATTGGAAAAATTAGAAATATAATATCGAACCAAAAATCGGCAAAAAATCACGTTTATATGTATTTTGATTGTTTTTAATATTTGCTGTTAGAGAAGTATATAGAAATACATTGTATGTGTACATTTAAACTATTTAGCTATCACGGTAAATGAAATACAAACTCATGACAGGCAGACGGACTATGAAGACATAGCAATAGGGTCCCGTTTTTGTCCTTTGGATCCGGCACTCTAAAAACACCCTGTATATTTTTTTCAATTTGCGAACTTACATGTACATCATCTTTGAGGTTATTATACGACAAGTCCAGATGAGATAGCGTAGAGAGATGGCAGGGGTTGTCATTCAACATGGTCGCTAGATGCATCACAGTCTTGCCAGTGAGGCCGCATTGTGACAACGCAATATGTCGCAGCCCGTCCGGGTTGTTCGCGAGACCGCTCAGTATACTAATAGCACCTACAACACACAAACAATGGCGTGACGTCATCGATGTTCAAGGAATAAAACTAAAAGTGATTCACGAACGATGAAAGTGATACTTGCATACATTGTCTATCCCAATATGTATTATGGGTTGGTTTTGTTAGAATTAAACTTGAAGTACCCCACTTCAAGTTTAGAACTCGACAAAAAAAATTGAATTAATAAGTGTTTTCTTCTTAGAGCAGTTGTGGCCCATTGGCAACGGTCTCGACTTACGTCGTCCAAGGGTCGTACGTCGAGAGTCAAACCCAGGCTTGAGCTTTACTTACTTCATCATCACTGCTCTGAAAACAGCGGAAGGAATCGGCCATGTCTTTGAATCAAAAATTCAGAGACTTGTAACTTTCACCAATTCACATTACGCGCGAATTGGTATACACACTGGCCCACTCCCTCTCTTAAAGTGGAGGCCTGAGTCCCAGCTGTGGGAAAACTATAAGACTATCTTCTTTCTACTAAAGAAAAAAAAAAGAACTTTCTGCTATGGCAGAATAAAATCATTTTAACCAAGTGTTTCTGTAGGTTTAGTCTTTATTAACGTAGAAACAGCATAAAAACAGTTTATCAGCCAGACAGACATTTATAAATAGTCTAATTTCTATACAGGAAATATAATAATACAGGAATAGTGCAAGTGACCGCACGGACAAAAGGTATTGTTCATTAATTCTCACCTTTATCCTCAATATGGTTTTGCGAGAAGTCGATAGTATGCATGGCGGGTGCATGGCGTGCACGCGTGAGCGCATGGCCCAGCCGGGCGGCGTGGTCGTGCCGCAGCGCCGCCGCCCGCCACGACAGGCGCGCGGGCGGCGGCCTGGCGGAGCGTACCACGCGGCACACACTCTCCCACGCCTCGCCGTGGGCACGCACGCCGTCGCCGCATACGCCGTTGAACCAAGTATTATGTTGTAATGCCATTACTAGTGGGATTAGGTCTCTGCACAAAAACAAATTAATGTCAAAGTCTGCAGTTCTACGCAAATTTTAATTTCGAACCAATTTTGATGAATCTTAGTCATGAGCATTAAAAGCATGTTAAAAATAGTACCATCGAAGACACTTCCGCCTGATCATCGCTAAGTTCATTTTTGCTTGCACCCGAAACGAAAATTTAAAAGGTAGGATTTGGCGCCGCGCCGCTGGTTTGAAGCGATTATTTTTTTAAGTTATCAGGCAAAAATTACCGCGATGGTACATCATCATAAATCAGTTTGAAATATCTGGGTATAAAAACAAAATCGTACCTCTGATCTAAATGATCGAAATCCTTTAGGTGTAACATACGAATATCGTGTGCCAGATATATCGTATCAATATCCCACGCCACTTCAGCTCTGAAACGGTAACAAGGATCATTATAGGTCATTTACACCTGCTAAACGATGAACGGCGACAACCGACACATAGTAAGAACAACAATTTAAACTGTATTATTTTAGAATACATCGTTATTAGTCATAGTAAATACCTTTTAATATTCAGTAGTACTTTTTTAATAATTTGCGGTTTATGATTATATTGTCAGAACGAGATGAGTAATTCGTGTTTGTACCTACTACCGTGGAACTGGGTTAGAATAATAACAGCCACTCGTGGTGGTCTCCGAGGTTAAGCAACGTTTACCGAAATCAGTATACGGATGGGTGATCATTTCAACATACCGAGACTCATCCGTGTTTCGGAAAAGCAAGCGTTATGCCGTCCTTTGTAGTCCTTTGATAAAAGTAAAAGTAATTCAGTCTGTCTGTTAAGTTTTTGCTGTTAAACTCCTAAACCAATTACGTTTAAAGGTATTTTATCTCAAGAGTATGTTTCCTTGCGATAAAATCCTACAAAGTAGTAAGCAAATCCACTGGCAACAGCTAGTATTATAAAAGAGAAAGTAATGATGTCTGTCTGGCTTTCGCTGTTAAACTACTGAACCAATTCTGTTTTTAAAGGTACATAGTAAGCTTGAAATCGAAGAAAAGAAATACGGTGTTTTTTGTCTGACTTCAATGGCTCCGCAATAATTGACATCTACGCGAACGAAGCCACTGGCAAAAGCTAGCTAGTATTATATGAATAATAGTTTCTACTAGTGCTAGCGACACATATTGGGCAAGTTAAGACTTCTACGTATACCATTTTTTTTTTATGAATACCATAACGTGTGTTAGAAGAAATTTGCGCAAGTATCTTCCTAGTATCCCAAAGGTTGACTGGTAGAGAATTCCTTGTAGCATTAAGTCCGCCTATGTACCACTACTGTACATGAAGTTTAAATAAATAAAAATAATGTGTGAACTCGTCATCTAATGTCACAAAATAATACAAGTAACAAAATAAGATATTGGACAGCGATGTCTAGGATAGACCTACAATTGAACTCGATTAAAGTGACCTCTATGTATGCAGAATGCATTCTTCCTCCTTCGTTTATATTATATCCGGTTCCAATTCATTGTATTCATGACCTAGATAGTTTAGCATACACATGTTCAGAGACCCCGAGCTCTGAACGCGATCTATTTTACGACCTATACTGATCTGTTAAGGCGGAGTAATATAGAGTAATAGCTACCGGCTTCACCCTCCTGTAAGTTGGTTTACTCCCCTCAGGCGTGGAATTTCGTAAAATCCGTTTAGGTATAGGTGTTGTAGTTTTGAGATTTCGTAATTAATGAATCAGTGAGTGGTATTTAGTTTTTATTTATGTATAGGGTTACTGGTAATTAGTTACCGATAGATGAACAAGCGACTGTACCTAGTCATGATAAGAAACAACTTATATTACAACACCAAACCTAAAATCGTCGAAAAAATCAACGAAATTGGCGGCAAAATGTTAACATTTTGCCGCATATCAGTTGTTGTTGTGGATTAAATATTAAAAAAAAACTTAGAGAACAAGGGTGTGTTAGAACCCCCCATGTGTTAGAACCCTTGATAAAATGCGTCAACGTTTTTCATGCTCTCTTTTGGTAAGAACATGAAGGTAAAAACCCATTGTTTGATACTTTTCCTGTCGGTTCTACATTATATTCTTTAAATAACTGCATCAATCGATACATTTAAATTTCCGTATATAGAAGTATATGATATAACAATCAGAACCATACTTATTGTACAAGTTACCTGAAGGGCGTTTGGCAGAGATCGCACATCGCTGCGTACTGGTTGGAGAAGTCTCCACATGTAGAGTGTTTCCGAGTGCCGCTCACTTGAGGTACTGGGTACGGTAGATTAACCTGTGAACAAATAATACATTGTGATACAAGTATGTAATGTAGGTGGTTACTGTTGAGTCGGTATCAAGACCCGAGCCATGGCAAGGGTCTTAAGAAAGCCAAGAATGGTAACAATTCATTACTCACGGGTATCATTTAAATTTCAAAAAGTATTTTAACATCCAGGACTCAAAAAATGCATTGATCATAAGGTTACGCTAAAGCGCTACAAGTCTAATGCCCCGCAAACCTTCGTTGAAAAGGACGGAACCTCGGAGAGCTTATAGGGAGGAAAGGCACGGAATAATACCGCGATATAGGATTTTGAATTTTAGTTTCTATATGGTATCACAGATGTCGCTACAATAAGTATACTTTGTAGAACGTTGATAAACCCAGAAAGAAGTATTTCAATGAGGGCTACCGCGTATGAAATCGCCGCTAGAGGCGCTTGTGTAGCGTGAGGTCTTCGAAACGTCAAATGTCACTGTTTGTTTACGAGTTGGCTACGCGCGCGCTTTTATATTTCTAATTAAATGAATATTGCGAGTATTAACAATACTTTAGATTAATTATGGCAAATACAGATTATGGATCTATGAATGTCAGTGCTTTAAAAGTGGAGTTAAGAAAAAGAGGTGCAAAATTAAACGGTCTGAAAGAACAGCTAATTCAGAGGTTAGTTTTTTTATATTTACAAACAATTTATTGTCTAAAGTTGGCTTGTTTATCCAGATTACAGCTGTGTTTTTCTTTTTACAGGTTTCAAGACTATGATAGAAATAATAATTTTGTTGGAAACATAACAGATGGAATAAAAAATGACGATTTGGCGTATACTGTTGATTGGCCTTCGGACAGTTCATACATTAGCGTAACATCGAAAAGTGTATCACCTGACTTAGATATAGTGAATATTTCTACTTACTTTTTAGAGGTTTACAGAGACAAAGTGGGTATGACGGAGTGTGCTGCAGTTCATAGAAAAGGCTGTAATATGATGATAAATGAATATTTGATGGCTCTAGTGACATGTACACAAAATAATTTGCATTTTTATAGGGGACAAGTCCACTCTGAAAACACGAAAGCATTGTCATATTTTATGAGCATTGCTTTTGAATCTGATGGAAAAATTGTTCAATCCATGTGTGAGTGTGCAGCTGGTATGGGACCAAAAGCAGTGTGTAAGCATATAGCTTGTGTATGTTATGCAATTTTACGATTTAAAGAGCATTCTGAATGGCGTATTAAGAAAACACCCACTGAAAACAAACAGATATGACATGAGCCGAAAAAAAAGAAAATGAACTTGTCTCCCAAAAAAGCTGAAAATCTTACATTTGAGATACAAAAATATAATGTCACCAAACCAAAAAGAAATAATATGTGTTTTGATCCACGTCCTGATAATACTTGCAGCACTATACAATGGTATGATCATGTCAGGAACAATGTAATCAACTATTGTTCTTCAGAGAAAATACGCTTTGGTATAAGTGGTGTTTTTGAAGTTGCTTCCTTGCATGGAATATCTAATGACCATAATTACCTTAAACTACCTATCCTGGACCAATATATCCTGAATAGAATTACTGTGAGTTATAATACATCCCATACAGATTATATTAGGTACTAGTTGCCTGCATGCAACTAAGTTCGCTTGATGTTGATTCCCGTGGGAACCTGTACTTTTCCCATGGTAAAATATAGCCTTCCTCGATAAATAGGCTATCCAATAGTGAAAGAATTTTTCAAATCAGACCAATAGTTTTTGAGATCATCACGTTGGTACAAACAAACAAACTCTTCAGCTTTATTATTAGTATAGATATACATACCAGTTTGGTGTTAGTGAATCCCCCGAACCAAAGATTGCAGGATTTTCTGTATTTGATTCTTTAGGTAATATATAATCGTCAAATTTGAAATGCTTTTTACAAACACGTGAATGTTTAGAAGGGACGTAGTTGACCCTGCGAATCGCTATTAACCACTGCTTTGAGATACTTTTATCTTTCGGAAACTTATGTCCGCCTTTCTTTTCCGAGCAAAACGGAACTGCGCAACACTGTGGCATGGCCAATACGTTTACATTTTAGTTCTAGGGTATTAAATATGATCTAATATAATCATCTAATGAAGATACAAGTTTTGGCGCTCACAATACGAACTTTGACAGCCGTAGTTTAGGACCTCACGCTACAGTGGCGCCATCTGATGAAACAAAAAACGATAGCCCTCATTAAAACATAAACCAATAATTGAGTATCCGAAGTTTATTTTTGTACTACATTTTATACTAAAGAACTAATTCCTCTTTGTTTGCAATTTTAGATAAAGATAGTATAAATACAAAAAATAATAAAAAATGGAGTCAACCTAATTGTGATAAGTACGATAACTTCGAGTTTTACCCAAATTAGGCCACTGCTGATTACCGAAATTCTGACTCAATACACTCTAGTGTTCAACTTCTAATCTAACTTCTGGTTTTACTTTTAAATTAATGCTATAAAACTATAGCAATTCGATTTTGGAGTCACAATTTTTTTTTAATTAGCTTTTCTTTTTAAATATGGCTTGCATTAATCCTCTTCCTCCTCCTTGCATCATTTATCCTCAATGCTACGGGTCGTGACCTCAATCGATTAATTACTTTTTGTGGACTATATTTCGCCAAGTTGCTATCTTCGGCACATTATCACTTATCGTAAAACAAATAAGTACCACAAAGGGGGAAAAAAGATTCATTAGGTACAAACCGAGGAATAATCATCATGTTTCCTTATTAGGCTCGTTAGTATTTCGCTTAGCATGCGTTTTGATGATTCACACAGGACGATTATTTTTATCCTTATAACTACGTTAACCGGCGTGACAATTAGAGAAATTAATGTTGATTGTCCCGCTAATTTAGTTCGCATGAATAAAGTATCAAAACTTTTTACACTGGCTACATGTCCTAGCCAGTGTAAAGAGTTTTGATACTTTATTGTACAAATATTCAAATTTATACGAACCTTTGATATTATGTCAACAACGGCTACATTTGGGAATAAGTCGTCGAAGGCGGCAACAATAGCATGTAGTACATTTAGTACCCCTTCCGCAGTACCTTCCTCTCCTGAAAAAAATTGCATAATGAGTAGCTGGACGATTTGGTAAGTTTCCACAGTATTGGGTGGGTGACTTCACGTGTTCATTAAAGATGTCCTGCAATTTACGATCACTTCTCGTATGTCCTTCCTATACTTTGTATTACAAACAAACAAGTGAAGAATAACAATGAGAGGCTTTATGTGATTTTTTCTTGGCAGGTACATAATAAATAATATCCACGTAATCATGATTAAGAAACCTGGATAGTGTACGTATTCTTGGGTTTTATTAATAAGAAACGGAAGTAGAACTAAAATGGCCATCGTTGCTATGGTAACGCGCATACCCGAAAACCTGTTTTAAATACCGGGTTTTGAAGGTCGATAGCCATTTTGGTTCAACTTATACGCCGGGTATATTGTATTTAATTTCGAATATTAATCTCGTGTATGAGGTAAAGCAAACAGCACAAATATCTGTTTAAACACATATATTCAAGGCAAAATTAATTAAACATAATCAAAGGAAAATCGGTCGTAATCATTATTATTTTAATGATAGGCAGCTATTTTGTCGAGTGCTGTTTAGGTGCATTAGCATACAATGGAAGTAGTAACTCTTCTACAATAGGGACTTCTAAAGACGTAAATCAATCTGTTTGTTTGTATATTCATAATTATATATGATTCCACGTAGTTTTCTATAACAGATTTTACTTAAAACTCCATTATGTGAAATAAGTATATTCATGTATCTAAAAGATCTTTTGAATTTTCACCCGAAACCTACATACAGATCCAGTTCTATTTTATCTGACTAAACTCCTAAGACGAAATGAATACATAAATAGTGTACATCTTACATTTCGATGAGAGAGTTTTAAAATATAATATCTACTACTTATCTTAAGTATATTTATCAGTTGTCGAGTAGGTACACATAACACAAGCTCTGTTTAGCTTGGGGCTAGACAGCGTTGTGTGATAGTTGTGGAATATATTATTATTTATTTATATTTATTATATTATTATTTTTTTGTTGGATAGCCCATTAATTGCTTGAATGATTGGCTATACAACATCACACTGCGACCCGGGGCGGAGCAGTAACCAAAGACGCGGGTAAAAGTGCGACAGACATCTGAGTTCTATTAAAATTACAAATCACGACTATACAGTATACCGCTTTCATCTCGCTTTCAATTAATATGTATGTAAAAGGAGTCACAGCCTTCGCTAGAATTCTAGATCGTGAAATCTAAGTCTTTATAAACATCGCCTGTAAATAAAACATTGACCAGTAAATGCGACTTTGGGGCACCTATCTATAGAAGAGTGAAGCGGTATTTTGATGCCGACTAACCATTGTAAGCGTCAGTAATTGATTCGATGATGAGTTAACGACAGGTCAGCATTAAATGAACTATAGTCAATCAACCTTCAGTGCCAACGAGCCGCCCATCTACAGACAGACACCGACAATCTTATAATAAAAATGAATAGCTGTTCGTTAGTCTCGCTAAAACTCGGGAGCGGCTGGACCGATTCGGTTAATTTTGGTTTTAAAATTAATAGCACAGGGAAGATTTAAACGGTGAGAACGAAAAAAAAAATCGGCGTTACGAAGTTTACCGGGACAGCTAGTTAATTAATAAAAATATTCTCACTTACCTATAAGTATAGATACTGGCTTGTGTTCATGGATGAGTGTTATTGACAGATGATTAGCCTTTTTACTATCCAGTGCCTCTATTTCCATCAAGTGAAATCCATTGTCGACCTGACATCATTTACAAAGGTTATTTCATTGACAAAACAAATTAATGTTTCCTGTAAACCTTGGCCTACAAACAGTTGAAAGTGTATTGATACATTAGTATCTCATTCAAGTCATACCCACTGGCTGCATACTTTACATATTTAAGTAACTATATGCATTTGAATCCTTTACAATGCTATCTTGCTATGAATTTGTTTGATATCCAACACTAATTCAATGGTCCATAAAGATTAGCTCTGGTGAGAATGGTTTCAATTAAACTATGCTTTTATATGGAAGGATGCATGCTATACATGTTGGCGGCAGGGGCGACGTATCTTAGTAACACATCTTCCTTGCCCCATTACATAGCTTAGCCAACTAGCAATGGTTTCGTAGCTAAGTTTTCACATCTCCTTGGCATGGCTGGATCTCTAGTGGAAAGCACCCAGCAGGCTTGCCCATGCATACATAATTGCCAGCTGGAGTACTTTTAAAACTTTAAACATAAGTTTGCCCACCAAAAAGGCCACTTTTAGTGTGTGCGTTGCTACATGTTAAATCCACATTTTCTATAGTTTTTGCAAGTTAACAAATAACTTTCAAAACTATAGTTTATGTCACTTAAGTAAAAGTATATTCATATTATATTATACATACTAAATAAATTAATTTTACTCGTCTGTTTCAAAAAAATATCAGTTGATCTTGCCTTTGGATAGCATAGCATAGCATCAGCTTTATAATGTTCCCACGACTGGGACTCAGGCCTCCTCTCTAGGTGACGGAACTACTATACCTTGGATCTTTACTATACCTAGGGCCTTTGGATAAATATTTTCAAAATGAGATTTGTTTTAGAGCTGGTTCATAAAGAATTTGTTTTTAACTCACCCGTGTTGGAATTTTAGCAGTGGTTATAAAAATTCTGTAAGCTGTTACAACCTGAAACAAAATATTGATAATATTCTATATGTATAACATATAATTTTGAACAGTTTCAGTGCCAAGGACCATGACCATGGTCCATGCAATATAAATGCCTATACATGAGCTGTAAAAAAATGCTACATAATTATGACAACATCATCTGAGGAGAGTTGTAGGCACATGAACAACTTATTGTCTGTTCTTGGTAATAACGGTATCAAAGAATAAGTGAAGTGACAAGTGTTTCGAATAGCACAGTGCTCCAAAATGTGTCAAAAGCGATTTGAATCTTGTGACATTGCACTGATTGCACA
Source organism: Mythimna loreyi (assembly GCA_029852875.1). Lineage (NCBI taxonomy): Eukaryota > Metazoa > Arthropoda > Insecta > Lepidoptera > Noctuidae > Mythimna > Mythimna loreyi. The sequence goes on along the minus strand of CM056780.1, from coordinate 11,292,358 downwards.
TTTATTGGGTTCGCAATGTAATCACGAACTGATCAAAATAATCTATCTAGTAGCAGTTAATTAGTCATGTATTATGTTATAGTTAATCATTCTTTTGTAAGGAAGGAATAATAGTAAACATTTTATATTTCTAAGAGCACTAACCAGACAATGGGATTATACTTAAAATTTGTGTCAATTAAAATAATAAAGCCAATGAATGAATAAATTGGTTTAGTCATTGTGTCTAAAGTTGACCATATGGTTTATTGTATTGTCCACAAGGAATACACACACACACAGCTGGCTCAGTTAGATACAGGCACACCTACATGAGTCATCCTATTGTCAGTTCCTTATCAATATCAACAAAACTATACTACTGAAATAGAACTGATAAAAATTGTATGAGCTCAATGTGTTTTGCAGATTTTTTAAGATAATAAAATATATAATTTTTTGCTAAATATTAATTATATAATTATTTAATAACTGTCTGTTTTATTACGAAATTATTAAGCAAGACATAAAAAAAACTGATGACAATCTAAATCTGCAAAAAAACAATAAGATAGTATATTTTTTTTCAAATGAGCTTTTAAGAACCTGTATTAAAATAAGAGTAAAAGTACAGTGATTACATGTTGGATGGCCATTTGAAAAAAAAGGAAAGAAATGACTAAATTTGTATATTTTCTGGTTGGATACCTACACAATTCAATTATTTTTTATTTAAACTGGATCATAAAAAAAATAGTAATGCTCACCAAAACCTTGTTGTCTACTTTATCACCTCTTGATTCCATTCGTATAAGGGATTTGTACAGAATTTTAACATTTTTCCCCAACACATTGCTGATACTGTCTGTAAAAAATAAATAAAATTAAAGAAAAAGTGACAAAGTGCTTTTACAGAGATAAGACACACAGTAATTTCAAAGTTAAGACAGTATTTTATTTAATATTAATCCATAACTAAACACTTTAAAAAGTATTTTAATAAATAAACATTAACAAACCACTCAATTCCGTAGAAATATGAGATTTTGTTGACATTTTCGCGATTTTCTTCAGTGTCATTACTCCCACAAAATGTAAATATTTTCAATGCACAATACATCCATAATAGGAAACACACATTGTTAAAATATTATTAGTTGAACATTGAGACACACACAACGTGCATTTCAATAAAATATTAAATAGTTATTAGGATTATTGACCTAAAAACCACCACAACACCATTTCATTGGGAAGGTAGGGTAACGAACCACAGATAAAAACTCACATAGTGTTGATCACACCAGTCTGTCAATAGTTATGGTAATTGTAGAAAAAACTAAGTACCTTATGGCCTTAGTAAGACCAATAAACGTCAGTTTAGACTTCGAAAGTAAATGCTTAGGTTTATTAGGCAACCCATACGGGTACACTACATAAACACGAAAATTTTTATTCCAACAGTCACAAATACAAATTTCAAAAAACGATTTTTCATGATTCTGAACTCCGACTTGTCATTACTCCAATTTTTATAATTCGTTCGAATAAAAAATCGAAAAATAATAATAATTCGAAACATCAAAGATACGAATTCCAATTATTAAAATACCAATTATTACAATTCTAAAAAAAAAAGCTTTGTAAAACTGAATCCTGACCTAACCGAAGTGGATTCATCTATAGTATAGGTGATTTGCAGCATGCAACATGCAAGCAAGCATGCAACAACAAAGCAGGCAAGCAACATGCAAGCAGGCATGCAACATGCAAGCAGGCATGCAACATACAAGTAGGCATGCATCATGCAATGCGATCATGGGGCCCCTATGACCTTGAGATAACACTATTTAGTTATCTATACTAATCTACACTAATATAATAAAGAAGTAAAGTTTGTTTTTTTGTTTGTAGGAGGTAATCTCTGAAACTACTGGTCCGATTGGAAAAAGTTTAGCATCAATAGAAAGCTGCTTTACTCCTGAGTGACATAGGCTATATATTATGTACGCGGGCGAAACCGCTGGCAAAAGCTAGTAATATATAAAGAAAGTAGACAAACAAAGGTTTCTTTAAGACATAAACCACACTGCATCAAATTGCATTCTTTTAATTGTATTCTTATACCAGGGTATAATTAACCTTAACATACTAATATCGGAAAACCTAATTTTTAAGCGAGAGTGGATTACCCTGTTTATAGTTGTATTTAATAGTTTGATCTTTTTGACGGATGTCAAATTTTACTTACCCAATGTTTTTATGTCTAGTGCAATAAAATTGATTGATGAATGAATTAATTTATTTTGAATAGTTTAAAACATACATAAAATCTGTTCCAAATGAGAATAGGATCGATGGCAATGTTGTGACGTCACGTCGAACTGTCAAATTGAAGAAATTAGGTAGAGTGAACAAAAAAAGATGTAAAAAAATAATATTTTACGTACGAATCGTGAATGAAAAAAGTTTAATCAGAGTACAGTTTTTCAATTTTGTTTATCTCTGTTTCACTGTGTGATGTGTCTGAGTAGTGGTAAATAGAAAAAAAAGACGAATTGTTTCTAACAATGAAAATAAGAAAGAAAATAGTTTTTCTTGTAAACTATTTATGACTTAAAACAATATATTTGGCAAATTTATATTAAACCCTAACGTTTTTACTTCAACTAGAATTAACTCAAATTTTGTAATAAAAAGCAAAAAAATAACTTTTCATTGATACGCAAATAAGATTTTTTTGCAAACCGTACTTTTCACTCACAATTTGACAGATCGAGGTTATTGACTTTCCTGTTCTTATTTGAAACGCATTATACAGCCACATATTTTTTTACACCAATAGATATTTTCTGTTTCCCATCACTGACCCATCTGTCAAAACGTTTAAGCTATGTTGTACAAGGTATAGCTATACACATGCGACAAACTAAAGCTACTAAGCGTAAGTGCTGTAGTAAGTCATTATCATCTGATTTTTCAAAATTAATGTTTTTCGGTAATACCTAAATATAGGTTATCATTTGGAAATCTGGCAGGAACTAGGGGGCCCCATTCGATCGCGGGGCCCTGGGCACGTGCCCATAGTGCCCAGTGGGGAAGAGGGGCCTATGCGGCTGCCGCGTCCACCCATAATTTGTTTCCAGCTTACCAATTTGTTACATCTATTTCTAATAGAACTTTGTCCCTTGCCACTCAATAAACTTAGTACCCAAGTCGAAAACATAAAAAGTTTGCAAAATTGACTGTCAATTTATGTCAATTGTCATTCATATCGTGTCAATGTCATGTACGCTCGAAGGACTCGAAGAGGCATCATATTTTTAAAACAATAATAATTGCAATTTTAACCTTTGGAAGAAGTAAATCTTTGTAAAAGCAATGAATAAAAACTACGAGAGATGTACTCATTGTAATCGTCGCAAATGGCTTGCTACAGGTTGCCTACGTAAGTGGTTGAAGCCACTGGAATGTAAACATTTACAGCGAAATGTTGATAACAAAAGAGATTTTAACAACACAGATATTGTTAACGGCGTATTTTTACCTGATCGCAAGCCTTCTGTTAACACAAGCAAGTTTGTTAAGTTTTGGAAAAATAAATTGTTCATAACTGGCAACGTCAGATCTTTACAAAGATATTTTGGCAACAAAAATAATGGTGGCGAACATTTATGCAGTCTTAATAAATGTAGTGGCGATGCATCAACATCGTCGGATAAGAGAGTTATTGCTGCTTCTGGTGACACAAAAAAGGATTTTCAATCAAACAAACAAGCAATTAAGTGTCAACACTCTGAGGGCCATTCAGTACTGAGGGGACACCACCAACATGCTTCACTTGAAACTTGCGCTATTTATTGTCAGTTATCAAAGTAAGTAGCAATTTATTCTTTAAATATATATATCTAGTTGAATCCCAGTGTTAGCTTCTCCACAAAAGCAAATTATATTTGGTTTGTTGTTGAAAAAAATTCATTCAGTTGTAGTGTTTTTTGTGTGTTTTGCCATAACATAAAAAATTATCACTTTCATGATATGGCCAAGTAAAACAGGCCAGATTGTTTTAAATGTTAAAGTCTGATGATATTTCAATCCCCATTTGGCCTAGACTTAATTTATTTTGTTTATTATCATAGAAATACTAAGTCAATGAAATGGCCGAATGAGGATTGACATATCATCAAAAGTGACTGTTTCAGTGATCTGGCCTATTTTAGTTAGCCACAACATTATATATTAACCTTACAACTACCGATACAATTGGAAGACAACAGGTGTGCAGACACCGGTGTCCTCTTGGGGCTTAAACTATTAAGCCACAAGCGAGTAAACCTATTGTTCTTTAATTGTATCTGTAATTAAGGTAGTCAAAAGTTTAATGAACTAATACAGGTGCTGTCTGTGACTTCACCCTGCACCCCTGTGAACTTATTTCTCATCTTTCAATCAATTTTTAATTTTTCAACTGTCAGTTTTTTTCTTATGCTTTATCCCCTTTTAAACCCATGTATTGGAGCATAGAAAATAACAAATTATTAAAATCATTCAAGCCATCTTTGACTTCTAGCTGGACTAACAAATAGCAATTGACTACTTAAATTTTGTAATATGCATATGTAAATTAATATAATATGGTAATGTAAACAACAAACATAAAGAATTATTTAAAGAAAATGGTAATATAGTCATTTACAATTCTTCTTGTGTAATGTGAACTGGAATATTTATACATGAAACAAAATAAAATGGTGGAAGGAAGGCTCATATTATTATATTATAATTATATAAAATAAGGGGTTCCAACGTAAAGATTTCTTTCTTTTAGTTTACTCTGCCTTGCCTTCATGGATGCCAATCATGAAAACATTCCTCAATTATTTATTTTTCTTTTAGTGAAAACCACATCAAAATCCCTTGTGTGACTTTTGAGAAATTACAAAGAAATAAAGAAAAAATATATTTATACTTAATAAATTATAAAACTAAAAATACATAATATATAAAAAAATTAAAACCTAAAGTAAGATCTGTGCCAGGCCAAAAAGAGATTTGCCTTTGCACATGTTACTGGATAAACAGACTGCTCTATCACCATGTATTATCAACTGGCACATTGTAGAGGGGGTTTATTTGAATTCTAAACACCAATGCATTGTGATCAACCTCTCAATCCTCAGACCCCAAGTGGTTTATTAAACCATATCTATCTTCAGCTGTCAAGCTATATTTAGGCACTTACATATTGATTACTTATGGCCCTTGATGTTCCAGAATAAATATTCCCCCTTCTATTATTTCTGTTTTCACGTCATCACTCAATTATTTGGCTATTATCATTTTTTTTGACGTGGTCAACACTGAGGCGGAGTACTTTCATGATGCCATGACCAATCCACATATCAGAATTGGTAATACCGCGGGACCAGCCAGAACTCGCTTGTTGTAGACACTGGGGCTTGTATCTATGCGTGAGGTGTGTGTTGCTGCGGTACACCAGACTCCGCAATCGTGCAGCGGATACGTAGGATTACCAGGGGTACATAGCCGTAAAGCTCTCCATCCGAACGATGATACCGCGCTCCAAAAAGCCGTTCTTAACAGAGACCCTTGGGGATGCCCCTACCAAATTGTGCGAAATAAACCCCGCATCCGGGCTTCCACGCTGACGTAGTCTCCGACCTGAGCTCATAGAGAACGTAGTGAAAAACACTAGCCTTGAGCTTTTCACGATGAATGGGCTAAAGTAAAAGTAATTTTAAATACGGAACAGTATTTCTTGAGAATAGTAGTTGCAGTGTGTTCAAATAAGTTCAATCAAACAGAACCAATACTGACATTTTATATTTTATTTTTCCCTTCTTAAAATGACTGTTTTGAAAATTGTCAACTAAGGTTTACTTTGACCGTTATTGCGGATTTAATAGCGTAGAGTATTCAGTGTTCTCTCGTCTTCTCACACCCACTGATGGCATGCAAAATAAAACCGGATCCTGTAATTTGCTGGATATTGAATGCAGCCTGATCTACCTCTACTACATTTCATCAAGTGACAATTTTCCGAGCACTGCAGGAGAATTGCCCGCCTTTTGGCGTATCCTCACATGCCGCTGGCCTTCAGACCGCCTTTGAAATCTTACGAAGAAACGATGCTTGTGCCGGCGGCATGGCCGCCGGGCATGTGTGGATGCGCCATTTGACTTGCCGAATCTCCGCAGCCAGCAGTGCTGGGTTGAAGCTAAAATTGTAGTAAATTTATTTATCTTTATTAGACTTGATAGTCTAGCAAAAATACCTGAAAAACGCTTCCTTTGGATAGTTTTTTCGACAAAACTGAAACAAAGGCTAAAACATCGCAGTTTTTCAAACACCATGGGGTAGCACAGGGTTTTCAGGGTTGTAAACTCAAAACTTAAGGAACCTAACAACATATAAAAAAAAACACGTTTGCGATGCTTGATATCGATTTAGACTGGCCTATTTCGTTTCGAAAAGATTTAAAAAATGGGCAATCCAGATACACACGACCATGATTATAAAAATTACGAAAAAATATTAAAAAAATTAGTAAATACATCAAAAAAGATTCAATATGTAAATAAAATGCAAAAATCAAACAATAAGGTTAAAACCATGTGGAATATCATAAATGAGAGAACAAACAAAAAACAAAAAAAGACGCGTAGTAATATTAAATTACAAAAAGATAACAGTCTAATAACCGAACCTAAACAAGTAGCAAACATTTTTAATAATTACTTTGCGGCCATTGGGGACAGCAGTGACAGTTCAACTAGTAAGAAACCAGAAAGTACATCTGTACAGAACACCACGGAGAACACAATGTTTCTTAGCCCAATAGAAGCACGGGAAGTCAATAATATAATTAAAAACTTAAAAAACAAAAGTAGTCACGGTATCGACGAAATACCACCAATGCTTTTAAGGGAATGCGCAGATGAACTTACCTTACCGTTTTATTTGCTCCTGAACCAATCATTTGACGAAGGAATCTTTCCTGATTTGTTAAAAAAAGCAGTTATAAAACCTATACACAAAAAAAATCTTAAAACAGACCCAAACAACTATCGTCCGATTGCTCTTTTACCATCCGCCTCAAAAATTTTTGAAAAAGCCATGTGTGATCGTATTTACAAGTTTTGCGAAAAATATAATATTTTTAATGAAAGCCAGAACGGTTTTCGAAAAAATCGCTCTACCACCTTGGCTGTATATAAGTATATACAAGAAGCCCTTAATATTATAAATAACAAAAAATACGCAATAGGAATTTTACTAGACATGACCAAAGCCTACGACAAGGTGCAATTTAAGATTTTATTAAACAAATTATACGGAATAGGTATACGCGGGAAGGCTCACGAATGGCTAACATCTTACCTAAAGAACAGGGAACAATTAGTTGAAATAGAATACTTTAACTACCAGAACAATGAAATTGAAAAAATTCAGTCGGATAGTAAGGTAATCAATGCCTCAATTCCTCAAGGCAGTGTCATAGGATGTTTATTATTTTTAATTTACATCAATGACCTTCCTAATATGATTGAAGACCCTTGTGTCTTATTTGCGGACGACATTTCTATCTTAGTCTCATGTCAAAACAAAGAAAATATAGAAAAAACTATAAATTCCTTACTTACTAAAACTTGCAACTGGATGAACGAACATAACCTCGAGATAAATTACTCTAAAACAAAATTAATAACTTTTCACCCGTATCAAAAAGCACCTTTAACTTTAGATTTTACTTTCAACGACTCAAAATTAGAAACCGTGAATGAATTTACCTTACTTGGACTTGTTATAGACACACATGTAAATTGGAAATCGCACATACAAAAAACTCACTCGAAAATTTCGAAATTCACCTATGCTCTTCGAGAAATAAAAAAAACCACCGATTTCCAAACAGCCCTTACCACCTATTATGCCTACGCTTACGCATGGCTTAGCTATGGTGTCACCCTTTGGGGAAACAGCACAAATGCACCTACACTTTTTACCCTGCAAAAGAAATTGGTTAGGATTCTAGTAAACATTGAGCAAACCGAAAGTTGTAAACCTTTCTTTCAAAAACATAACATTCTAACTCTTCCTTGTATATACATTTTAGAAACATGCAAATTTGTTAGGAAACATCAAGAATTTTACTCAAAACGTGAAGACATTCAGACACGCTATATACTTAGGCACCGATCACGGCTAAACTTACCAAGTTCCCGAATGAAAATGCACTCTACAAGTCCCTATGTTATGGCCATTAAAATATATAATAAACTACCCGAAGAAATAAAAAAAGAAGAGAAAATTAATGTATTTTTAAAGAAACTTAAAAATTTCTTACTAAGTAAATGCTACTACTCGATAAATGAATACCTAAGTGATAGACTTATAAGGTCATAAGCATGAATACGCTCTCGACTTTTCACATAGTATATAAATCGTAAAAATTATGACTTCTCGAAATAGACACATAAATAATAATAAAATTCAATTTAATAATAATGACGACCAAAATAAATACAAATACCTGACCTAATTAATCTAGGTACTCATAGAAAAAAATAAACAAATACATAATTCTAAAATATTGACGATAAAACTAATAAAAATACCTGAATGAATTTACTTTTAAATATTAACAATAATATACATCTAAATATACATATACATTTAATTTCATTTACACATATTATATTTAATAAATAGTATATTAATTAATAAATAATAATGACATTTAGGAGAGAGATGGCGCTGCCGTCTCGACAAGTTCGGCTCCGTGTAAAATATATAATTAAAAATAGTTATTAGCCTTAATTTTAAAATTCTATATGTCTAAAGTGGCTAACTAGAAATAGTGACTCCGTGCTAGTGTGGACTATTTATAATTATAACATTAACTATCTTTTTTTCAACCAAAACAATAGCAGAACAAGTTCAGCAAAATTTGTAAACAAAAAAAGTGATTTCTGACATTAATAAGTAAACAGTGATTAAATACGTGATAAACATTCATCAATATAGTAAAACTAAGTAAACTTTTAGTGATTTTAAACAGAACATTCAATATAAACAAATATAGTGCAAGCGTCTATTTTCAAATTTAAGTGCGCGCGCAAGTACTCATGTCATTTAAAAAAAAATGCTAATAAATGTGTAACGAACTTTTCATTATTTTTATCACCAACAGAAAGCCTATTTGGAACTTTCTAAAATAAAGTGTTTGGCTTGGGTATAAAGTTTTGGACATGCCATTCAACAGGTTGTGAGTTCGCACCCAGCAGAGAACAACACTTTTTGTAAAATTTACATTTTTGGTTTTCTTTTCTTTATTATTATTTTCATTAATATTCTATTTTACTTAGTGGAAACTGCTCTAGAAAAAGCTGTATTATATAAAATTCGTGCTTAAATACTTTCAATTTATGATTTTTTCGGCGTCCTACGAAATTATTTATTGGAACTTTATTGAAAATACGAAAACAACGCCATCTAGTGTAAAGCAACAGCACTCAATACTAAATATTGTAGAAACTCAAAACCTCTCTTCTAAAAAATATCAATTATGTCGTCTAAGATGATAACAAGATCCAATAACAGTGGCCGCAAGATGTCAGGACTAGTACCTTGCCATAAGTGTAAAAATTACGTTGATATAAAAACTACGGCATTATGTTCAGTGTGCAATAAAAGATACGAATTACATTGTGATGGCTACCCAGAACATACATATCGGCTGAAGGACCAGGAAGCAAAAAAGAAATGGAAATGCAAGTCGTGTATTAGGAATAAAAAAATGGTTCCTAATGATGTTTCAAATAACATAACTCAGACCACTACATTAAAGAACTCACCTATCTTGCCAGGACCGCTACATACAAAGAAAAACTCAAACTCAAGTGAAGACAAAACCTCTCCAAAAATCACCTCTCAAACCATCGACTCTCATGTACTCTCCGACTGCGAGACCTCTGGCGAATCATATTTCACGCCGAGTAAACCATCTAGTAGTGTCGACTGTACAATATCTGATCTGGTATCAATTTCAGCAATGAAAGATGCCATATCTCATCTGACTGAAGAACTTAGTAGCACACAGAAGGAACTAGCAAAAACAAAATTAGAAAATGTCGAACTTCATCAACAGATTAAAATACTCAATGCAGAATTAGTTGAAACAAAAAAAGTGTCTCACTTTAAAACAATGAACAATATTACAGAAAACGCTACAAAAACACCGAAACAGAGTAACTGTGGACGTCCACATAGTGCAATCTCTGCAATCTCCTCACCAGTTTTCACATCAAACACAAACTCTCCTGAATTGTTATGCCTTCAAGCAAAAATTACAGACCTGCAACAGAAATTAAAGAACGCTGAACATGAAATTACTGTCCTCACAAAGCAAGTAGAGATTTTAACACAGAACTTACGCAGCCATAGCCCAAGATTAAGAACTCCTACGCAAACGAATACTACCCCAAAACTACAAAAGCGTATACGCGGAAGCAGAATATTTATTTTTGGTGCTCAACAATGCGTAGGATTGGCTTCAGCATTATTAAACTCAGGAATAGATACACAATACCAAAAATATGATGTGATCGCGGAAACGATGCCCAATGCACTAAGCAACCAAATTGTAAAAAGATGTCGGGATATAAAATTAAGTTCTAATGATAAACTCATAATATGTTTAGGTGAAAATGATCACAATTTAAACGTTGTTATAACACAACTGCGAACTATCCTAGACACATTTTATAACAATAAGATTATTGTATTACAAGTCTCGCAAAATCCTTATGTAAGTGTTAGTAAACTAAATAATGGTATTAAAAATTTATGTTCAATCTATAAATGTCCATTTATAAACTACAAACACTACAAACTATCTAGAGTTTGTCAATTAATAAATTATGTTATTGATTGTAGCGATTGCGAGAATAAATCCTTATACCCTAGTAAAGTTAAGAACCGAGTAGCGAGTAATAAACCAAAACAAAATAAGTTAAATAAGGCAATGAATAGATCTGGCCAAGATTCAGTTTCGTATATTTGTAATGACACTGACTATGCAAATACCCAACTAACCCAACCACCGGAAAACTTAGCTGAAAACGTCAAGAAAGCTCAGAAAGGCACAATACCTTATTATTTCCCTGTTGATAATAAGAATGACAACTTTTTTCGACCCTAATGAAAATGTTATCCCTTGTAATTTCAGAATACTTCACCAAAATATTGCTAGCATTTTGTCAAAACGCGAAATATTAGAATTAACAATGCAGGAGTTACAAGAATCAAAATGTAGTCCAGATGTAATATGTCTTTCAGAAACTTTTGTTAAAAAAGGATACGAAAGCCATGTAAAAATATTTGATTACGAGTTGGCTTCCAGTTTCTGTCGAGATAAACAAAGAGGCGGAACCTGCATCTTAGTAAAAAAAGGCGTAGTTTACAAAGAATTAACATTTATAAACACATTTGCCACACAAAATTCATTTGAAGTCTGCGGTATAGAACTACCATCTAGTAAATTAATTATTATTTGTCTGTATCGTACTCCTACATCAGATCCGACTCAATTTTTAAGTAAATTCAATAGCCTTTTACATAACTTACACAAGAGATACAAATCTAACACACAAATAGTCTTAGCGGGTGATTTAAATATCAACACTTTAAAATCGGGCAACGTTACAAATGAATTTCGAGACCTTTGTTACAATTATAATATGAAGATTCACATCAAAGTACCCACACGGAAATCATCCTGTATAGACCATATCATAAGCAACATACCAAATGCAACTGCTTCAGTACTCCCGCTTCATCTTTCCGATCACGACACAGCACAAATGTTGACTTTTCCTATAAAACTTAAAACAGCAAGCAATTCAACATATTTTATATACAAAAGGGACTATAATTTAGATAATATTAGAAAGTTTAAGCAATGTCTCCGTAGTATGTCATGGTCAGACATATACGCTGATAAAACTGATATAAACAGAGCATTTACTTCTTTTTATGAGTTATTATGCCTATTCTATAATCTTTGTTTCCCGAAAGTAAAGGTGAAAATAATAATCGGAAATAAAAAGAAGCAAAATTGGATTAGCAAAGGACTGAAAAAAAGTTGTAAAACAAAACGTACTCTACGTTTTAATTACTATACTCATAAAAATGCGGATAATAAACAAAAATACATATCGTACTCAAAGCTATTACAAAAATGTATCTATGCTTCAAAAAAGAACACAAATATTAAATACATAGATAATAATAAAAACAAATGCAAAGCTACCTGGAGAGTAATAAAAGATGAAATTAATAATACTGACTTCCAAAATAATATAAATAACATCAATAAAGGCAATGCAGTGATAACAAATCCTGTAGAAATAGCGACGGTTTTCAATGATCATTACATCAATATGACACAGAATTGTAATGCTACGAGAAACAATTCCAATGAACATTCAACACCCCACTCGATGTTTCTTAAACCTGTGTCCGAAAGCGAAGTTCTCACGGAAATATTATCTTTAAATAATACAAGCTCTTCAGGTTATGATGAAATCAATACAAAAATCATCAAATCATGTGTTAATGAAATTATCTCAATCTTAACACATCTTGTAAATTTATCCTTCTCACTTGGCACTTTTCCCGAAGCACTTAAACTATCTGTAATAAAACCACTTTTCAAAAAGGGAGATAAATCAGATGTAAATAACTATCGCCCGATAACACTTATACCCATACTGTCAAAGATATTTGAAAAATGCATGTATAAGAGATTACTTGACTATTGCAATAAATTCCATATAATTAAAAACGAACAGTACGGATTCCAAAAAAATAAATCCACTACCTTAGCTGTCTTCTCTCTTATAGATACTGTTTTAACAAACCTTAACAATAACTATTTTACTACAGGTTTGTTTTTTGATTTATCTAAAGCCTTTGATCTTGTGTCTCATAATTTATTGCTAAAGAAGTTAGAAAAAATAGGGATCAGGGGGCCTGCTCTTGAATGGATATCATCATATCTGAATAATAGACAACAGCGTGTAACCATTAACAAAATAAGTAAAAATAACGACATGATATCTTACTCATCGGAATATAAATGTAACAAATATGGCGTCCCACAAGGAAGTGTGCTGGGACCAATCCTGTTTCTTTTATATATAAACTCCATTACCAATATTACAAATCATAAATGTATATTATTTGCCGATGATATATCCATTATAGTTACTTCCGATAAAAAGAATAACACAGTTAATGATCATGAATCTGACATAAACAACACAATTGAAAAACTAATAGAATGGTTAAACATAAATAACTTGTCAATAAATTTAAATAAGTCCGTATACATACAATTCAATAAATCAAATAACCCTAAATATAACATAAAACTAAATATACCCAAAATTGAAGAAGTCACACAAACAAAATTTCTAGGTGTAACTATAGACCAAGATATTAACTGGAAAACTCATACAGATACTGTGTCTAAAAAAATAAATAAGTTTGTGTATGCCCTAAAACAGGTTAGAAATATAACTAACACAAAAACAGCGATAATGTCATATCGCGCTTATGTCGAATCGTTATTACGTTATGGTGTGATAATGTGGGGTAACGGTACAGATCACCACAGAGCATTTGTTGCGCAAAAAAAGTGCATAAGGGCAATTTACGGCTTGCAACCAGAAGAATCATGCCGACCTATATTCAAAAAACTTGGTTTGTTACCGCTACCGGCTCTCTATATCTATGAAATATGTTTGTTCGTCAGGAAGCACCCATATTTATTTGTTAAGGCAGACGACATAAATGTTCGCAACCGACGAGACCCCAACAGGCTCGTTCTTAAGAATATGCCAAGGTTGACCAAATATAATAAAAGCTGCGTTACAATGTGCGTGCGCTTATATAATAAGTTACCAAGTGGTCTAAAAACTCTAGGCATTAAATTATTTAAAAAAGAATTATATCAATGGTTATTGATTAATAATTTTTATTGTGTAAAAGATTTTATTGAAAGTAGAAATTAATGTAAGTGTTAACTTACTTCTTACTAAATTTGCATGCTAAGACTTAGCGAAACATGTTTGTTCATATTTGTACCTTTTTACCACCTTTTATACCATGTTTTTTAGCAAATAAATATATTATTATTATTATTATTAAAAATACCTGACATAATTTATCTAGACATATATACAGACATAATAAACTACGGCAAAAAAAAATGTATATATATATATGAAACATTTCATGTAATAACATTAATTGCATATACAATGTAATTAAATTTTAAAAAAATACATTAATTTATAATAATATTAAATAATTAAGCAAATATTTAATCTACTTTGTAATTTCTTAAACAATAATAATAGCAAAGACAGTAAAATATAAATAAAAATGCCTGACATACATTTTCTAGAAATATACATAGACATAATAATAACCAAAGAAAATAAATAAAAATACCTGACATAATTTACCTACTCTTATCCAGACATAATATACACTTCTCATCAAAAAAATCGAAACACCTTGCAAGTTTACGTTTTGTCAGGATTATCAGAAAAATGTGTACATTTAGGAATAAATGTTAAATGTCGTTTAATAGTGAGTAATATGAGCTTATCAAATCTTAATGTTAATGTTCTAAATTTAAATGAATTTTTCATAGGTTTCGTATTTTGTTAAATGAGTCATTTTTATTCCGTATGGAGTATAAAGGAAATGGATAAAACAACACACGTAAATGAAAAAAAAAGCTAAAAAACGTTTATATAATAACTTGTATTCCCTCCCCGAGCTCTAATTACTGCTTCCATACGGTTCTTCATCGATCGGATGAGAGTCACGATCACATGCTGTGGTATATTGTCCCATTCCTCTTGGATTGCATCTTGCAGCTGGCTAAGTGTTTCTGGGGCAGGATCTCTTGCTCGAATTCGTCTCTTTAATTCATCCCATAGATGTTTAATGGGATTCATGTCCGGGCTTCTTGCTGGCCATTCCATAATAGAGATATCGACTTCGTTAAGATAATCTCGTACGACGCCCGCGGTGTGAGCCCTAGCATTGTCGTGCATGAATATGAAGCCGTTGCCAATAAAATGTGCATAGGGCATCACATGAGGCTCGAGACACTCTTCGACGTACCGATGACAGTTTAGTGCAGGCAGACGTGGCCCAGACACGAAAGCAAGCTCTGTCTTACCGTCGGCGCTGATTCCTCCCCAAACCGTCCACGAACCGCCACCATAGCTGACCTTTTCTTCAATGCAGCATTGTGCATAGCGTTCTCCGTCTCTTCTGTAGACCTTGTTCCTTCCGTCGTTACCATACAGCATAATTTTACACTCATCAGAAAAGAGAACTTTGCTCCACTGTAGGTATGACCAATTTAGGTGCTCACGTGCAAAGTTAAGGCGCGCTCTTCGATGGTCTGCAGTTAATTTCGGCCCATTTGCTGGCTTATGCGGTACCAGTCCACGATCCTTCAACCTTCTTCTAATTGTAGAGTCACTTACAGCCACCCTTCGTACAACACGAAGCCGCTGCTGCAGTTGAAAAGCGTTAAGGCGTCGATTTCTTAAAGAAGTTGTTACAATAAATCGATCATCTCGCTCAGAAGTGACCAGATTCCTGCCAGATCCTGAACGGCGCGTGAACAAACCAGTCTCCCGATAACGTTTATAGACTCTATGAACAGATGACAGGCTTAGATGCAGTCTTGCAGCCACAACACGCTGACTAAGGCCAGAATCCAGCAATGCCACAACTTGGGCGGCTTCTGTGGGCGAAGTATCCATACGTTTTAGAAAAAAAACCTTTTTTCAGACGTCCCAAAGTCACAGTATTGAAATAAAAAACAAAAAGTTTAAGGATAGGCGCCAATTTTTAGTTTTTAAACGCTAAATGTACTCCAACCCTAAACACACATTTGTCTCAAAACAGTGATTCATTTCGTTTATAAGATAAACAAATGAAATTCTAATTTTGAATTTAGAATTTTCGCTTATTACTGTAATGGCCAAACTGCCAGCTATAATATATGTATATTTTTTTCATCGTATGAATTCTTTTTTGTGTTAAATTCGGACAGAAACAATGAAAACGGAAGTGTTTCGATTTTTTTGATGAGAAGTGTATTATAATACACACGTAATTAAACAGTGACGGCGACATAAAATAAACAAAAAATGTGGCATAATCTAATTTACACTAATAATTTGACATATTATATAATGTTTACATACAATATTATTGAACTTACTAGATTTTGCAAAATTATTGACTTAAATTACTCTTAGCCGTCTTCCTCTCTCCTAATTTTTGCTGTGCCCGACAGGGTCCATATTGATCTGTGATAACTTTTAACACCATCTATGTACACATATGGATTGCAATAAAATATTGAGTATTGAGTATGATAAAATAGCCAGTTTTTAAGAATTTTTTTATCTTGAATGTATCATATTATTTTTTTTCAAGAATAGGTATATATATATATATTTTACAGGCATGGCTGGTACTGGGGTGGCATAACTTCAAGTGAAGCTGAAGAATTGCTTGCTGGGCAACATGACAATGTATTCTTAGTGCGAGATTCTTGTGATTCCCGCCATATTCTCTGCGTGTCGTTCCGATGTGTGGGCCGCACATTGCACGCTCGTCTGCGACACGCCAATGGACTGTTTTCTCTGAATAACGAGACATTTGTACCAGCAAATAGAATATCAGAACATTGTGCAGCTGTTGATGTGAAATCAAACCTTTTTGAGATGCCAGTTAAATTAGCAAGACCCCTGAACAGGTACTCATCTACTCATTATTAAAAAATAAAACGAAAAAATAAACTGCGGCAGATTTTAGATTATCTTTTTAATAAAATTAATTTTTTCTTTCAGATTTGCGAAACTGGACTCATTACAAATGATCTGCAGGTTTGTCATAAGGCAAACTGTGTCAGCACAAGTATGGAGCAAGTTGCCACTACCGCCAAACTTAATATCCTATGTATCTATTGGCAGTGATTACATTGTACCATCATAGCCAATACTGATGTGCCTTTAGTACTCATAGACCTACGTTTATTGTAAGCATATTTACACAACCTTTTATAAGAGACTGCCACATTATGAACTACATTATATGAATATATTAAATGTAAATTTTATACTTACCTAAAGTCAATATTTTACTAGAAATTATGAAAGTAAAGGTGAATAATAACAACAAGGTAGCAATTAAATTATTTATTACAAACAACTAAATATGAATAATACTTCGAATGTTATAATTCATGAAGTTTTCTTTGTGTGGCAAAGTTTTATAACCAACACCTATTTGCCTAATGTAATCTTCATAATTATTACTTCAGTGTATTAATTCCGAGGATATTCTTGGCCTGAAATATAAACAGATTTATTTAGCACAATAGTATTAATGCCATAAATGAAGTATAATCCAATATCACAATAGATTAGAGGAGCAATTAGAGAGAAATTAACTAATTATGTCCTTAAAAAATGCTTATTTGACCATGTTTTATGAAACAAATCAATAAACATATTTACACATACGCGGCGAGTATGCATTTACTTTAATTAACCGTGCCTTTGCATGTATTCCATTCCTGCATGCTTTGGCTATAGGGTGCCATAACATTCTATAGTGGCCAGATTATTATTTTATTTTTTTTAATTATAAATTCTATTATGTTAATATGAATGGGAAACGGGACATTTGAACTGTCTAAATCGTTCAATTAGGTAAATTTCTTGTGTGTAATTCCTGGGATAGCCTTCTGAGAATACTATAAAGTTTTAATACGCGGCAAATAAGTTGAAACATTTGCTGTAGTTACGCAAGTTAGCAAATTTATACATACACGAAAACTACTAAAAAAACATCATGACGGTGGACCTTGAATGCACAGTACCCGATTTTCGGGTCTCAATCGAAGTGGGGGCTGCGTAGGAACTATTCATGCTTAATATATAGCTATATTAACACTGAATAGGTCAATACTAGAGTGACGTATTTGACCTGTTGTTGGAATAACATTAACATTTACTTAAAAACTTTTAGGTTGGTTGGTTTTTTTTCCCACCGCTAAAACATTTTGCTGTAATTTTTGTTATTTACCTACTATACAGGGTTCGAAAATATCTGATATTTATAATAAATATCAGCATATCGCAGCGCGTCGGTAAAAGTAAAAACAAATCATATAACTTTTTTTTTATATAAATCACAAAGAATCGTTTGATATATATCGGATATATATCAATTGATCCTTCGAACCCTGGTAAAGTTAAATATTTTTAAATTTACATAAATAATAATAATAAAACATGCATTCAAACAAAGGTTTTGACCCGAAGCCAATTAAAACTGGTTTGACTAATTACAATATTGACTGACGAATTTTTCAATTTCTTTTACCCACTAGCACTGCCAGAGACTTCTTGAGAAGTCTCTGGTTCTTGAAAAACTAACACTCCTTAAGACCATTTCCATATAGATTTTGAGGGTAGTTTTGAATAACTACCTAATAATGACGGTTATATACTTTTGAAAAAGTATTTGTGCCAAGTTTGAAGTAGCGTTTAACAAACAATGTCTTAGGTACATACTCGGAAAACGTTTATGAAATAAGAAATGATTTAGCAGAGTAAAAATCAGAAAGTTAGCTAATAGAAGTGTAGGTACCAACATAAAGACAACCAAGCTACATAAATGTTTAAATGATAGAACTATGCAAATGATGTCTAAGTCAGTTTTTTCATAAAGATAAAATCACTTTTTTATTGTTTCCTTACCGTTGTAAATGCGGCGGTCAATGTTTGTGGGGCTGCACCCACTGGACTTAAATTCAATGCTGACTGTACCAACTGGGCGTCACGAATACGTGACGCAATAAAACTCTTTGTAGCACTACTGTCCTGGCTGCTATCTGTTAGATAGAACAATTCTGCTGCTTTGTATATTCCTGCCACACCCACCCGGCGCACATACCAGTTGAACTGAAAAACGATAAATTTGCTTAGTGCAGACTTGCCCCGTAATTGAAGATTTTCACAATACCAGCTCATTTACGCGTGACTTACTGTGCTCTGCTCCTTACATTTAGGTAGGTACACGATTACCTAATAATTTAGGAGTCTAGTTTCTGGTCCGTAAGTGTTTAAGTTAGGTTTTAAGTATTTCAAAGCATTCGTAACGACCGACCTGGCAGAGGGCCGGATCCTCTCTCCAGCCCAGCTAGCTCGCGCATAAGGCACGCAAGTTATATAGGACTAATGTTTTATACTCACATCCACACTTCTGTCACCAGAATGATAGCATATGTCATCAACAAGTGATAGTAATGTAGCCAAGCAATTGGGAACATTATTAGGCATTGTTTGAATAGCCATTGCTTTGGGCCATGTAGTCCTAGAAAAAAAATTGGCACATCAATATTACTGCTACCTACTATCAAAATTAATCAATTGGCTATCTTACTAATATTATAAATGCGAAAGTTACGATGTTTGGATGTTTGTTACTCAATCACGCCAAAACGGCTACACTTGGGATACACTCCGGAATAGGACATAAGCTACTTTTTATCCCGGAAACCCCAAACCCATTACCACGCGGGCGCAGCCGAGGGCAAAAGCTAGTTTAATATAAAATGGTCTCACTCACTTGTACGGGTCAATCATAATTAATCTTTGGAATATAGCATTTTCAACAAATTGGGCTGGTACTTTCTCCTGTGTGTCTGTTTTGGGCCACTGCATGACAGAAAATTATAATTTATTATATACATGATTGTGACAAAATAAAGAAAATTTTAAAACAATATTTCACATTGACTTACAGTTTTCATGACATCCACTAATTTTTCATTACATTTAACATTAAAATAATGTACCAAATCACCACCTCCGTTTGGGAATAAGCCATGTGTTATCGTTGGGTACCCTGCTGCTTTAGCGCCGGAACTCAATGACTCTACAGACCAACCACTCTTTGGTACAAATTGTAATGCATTTTCTAAAATAGATTTTTTTATGTTCTCCTCATATTGATGATCTTCCTGTTCATGCTGATTTTGATTTGGGAAGGTAGTTGGAATAGAAAGCTTTTGTTCCTTTTCAAGATTGATTTCAACTTGAGAACTTATTCCATGAGAATTATTGACAGAAATACAGGCTAATGGCCTTATGGTTCTATGGCCATTCTTCAATGCTGTTAACAAAATAAATAAAGCACTCAGAAGGAAGAATGATCTAAAATGAGTAAAGGGTGTTTGAAATGGGTCTATGGAACAAAATAAACAAATCGCATATTCATTAGTGATGAAAAGTGATTTATTAACAAACAGTTGTAACTTTAAATATTAGTCACAATTCATTTTTAATGCTTGCATTTTATTTATATTTATACATTCAGATAGTCGAGCAATAAGGCCTTCTATCAAATGAAAAGCATTTAATGCAGAACATATTATCTCCTTCATATTTTCCTTAGGTATATTATCTAATACATTTCCTCCTACATTGAGGGAGATTTCAACCTTCTCATCAGGGAGATTTTTTCCTTCTTCAATATCTTTTAGTTTGACCTCATAGTGCGCTTTGGACATATTCAATCCTACTCTTAATTGTTCCAGATAATTGTTTTCAATAAATGAGAAACACTCTCGAATGCCAGTAATGTTCTCTGTATCTTTAATTGTCAAATATCTAAGGAAATTTAAGGAAGTTATAATCTGGTCAGCAAGTTCAACTAGATCTGACTCAGCCCCATGTAGAAGAAAACATATTTTCTTTAGCATATTTGAAAATTGAGGACCAGTGAAACAGTCATCCATGCTAGGATTCTGGAAAGCTTCATTTATTGAGCTTTTGTACAAAGTTATAGCATATCCAATCATGCCCGAGTGATTAGATACTTCGATTAAATATTTAACAAGTGCACATCTTCCCTTATAATCAAATTTATTTACATGGCATCCAATCAATGCTACAGAACGTTTACGTATAGATTCATAACTAGAATAAATAGCAACATTTGCTAATCCCTTGCACATGTCGAAATGCAATGATGATGACAGAAATTCTTGAGTTAATTGATTGGGAAAGCGCCGTAAAATTGCATCACATAATGCAATTGCCTTAGCTAGAGGTCCATATTCAGCAAAATTCAATAAGTGAATTACAGAAAGCATTGCTGCATGAAGAACATAATCTAAACTGTAGACTTGTGGGATTGCAGATTCTGGTACTTCAAAATGACCTGATAATACACTATAGAATAATCCAGAAAGAGTAGTCATATTAATCTTATCTCTGTTTTCATATGCTGACTTCTCATCATCACTTTCATCTATCGTAGTTTTCTTCTTACTTTCTCTATGGCAAACTTCTAAGTAGACAAGAAATTTTAATACATTCTTCTCAATATTGCAAATATCTTGAATAATGATTGAGCTGCTTAATCTCGCTTCACTATTTGCATTACTTTCTGGATCCATATCAATATAAATCAAAGGTTTCCCAAGAAGACTAATCAGAAATGCTGTTATTATTTGTTTT
The DNA here is from genome assembly GCA_029852875.1 of Mythimna loreyi. NCBI lineage: Eukaryota > Metazoa > Arthropoda > Insecta > Lepidoptera > Noctuidae > Mythimna > Mythimna loreyi. The sequence continues at coordinate 11,270,720 of CM056780.1, read as the reverse complement.
GTTTTGATATTGGACTCTGTTTCATTCATTTCATTAATAAAATATTTGTAGAATGGAGGTAGCAGACTGTAGACTCTAGTAATTCTTCTTATATTAGGATCAGAATCCATCAGCAATCTTTCCTTGCCTTCCAAGTGATGCTCAGGTATAGGAATATTTTCAATGTATGTGCTGATTGAGTTCAAACACCATTCTAAAGACCTTCCTCTCTTTAAATGCAGCCTTTTCAATAGTTCTTGCAAAGGTGGCAGAATGAGACCAAATTGGGCATCATTTTTAGCAAGTTCAATTTGTTCAATAAATTCTAATAGAGCTTCCTCTGGTGCAGATTTCTCAATGATGACTGATAATAATTGCTCACAGGCACCATATAGTGATGGTTTTATAGTTATGGTATCATCCTGAATTTTGCCAAGAATCACAGGTATTAAATCCCAGCAATTATCTTTGAAACTTTCAGCTAGTCTCTCCTCGTTCGAGACGTTCAGTGCTTCCTTATATTTTTCATTATTCAATAACGTGGAAATTAAATCAACAACATTTACTTGACTCATGTTGAGATTTGTGTGAATTCTTTATAAAATGTAGGGACTCTAATTCCGACAAATTCTGAAATCCAAGTGCCTCGGATGTAATATTTTTACAATTGCGAGGTTAGTACCTTCTTCCACATTTTGTTCCGACATCCGAGAAAATTATGTTATAAAAACCATTACCTTATGAATACTATTGCAAAAAATCTATAGGTACCGATACTTACAGCGAAAAATCTTCTGCAATATGCTCATATTCGATACAATTATCTTAAATGTTGTTGTAATAAATATTTTAATACTTTGTCTTCAGTCTAGATATTTCTTTTTTCTTGATTGCTTGGTTGCTACAATTTTTGCGTTTCTAAACACAGGAATACCGATCAACCGATGACACTGTTGACAGCCCGCAATGACATCAATTGACACTAGCGTTGGGCGTTTCAACAACGAACCGTTTTTAAAGACCGTTTTCTTTTGCAACTGAACAACCGTTCTCCGACCTGCAATCAAATAGACAAACAAATCACTCCTCGTTTCACAGTAGTCTTCGAATTACTGTATGTGAATTGTTATTTGTTACTGATTCGGAAATAAAGTCGCTATAATGCTTGTCGCGTAGACGTTTCAAAACCAATCATTGCTATGAAAAATTAAAAATGAACTTTATGGCTATGAAATAAAGCACAAGTATTGCTACTTCTAAACCGTCCTCAAACTAGTTGCGACAACGACCGTCTTCTGCTACATCTTCATTCAACGATAGAAGTGTCGTCGCAAGACCGTAGTCTTTTCGTAGCTCAAAAAGTCGACAACAATCCATCCCTAATTGATAGTAGTAGCAGTCATTACAGGTGAATGCACACTTACTTATCCAAATCGAATTCGCTGAACGTAAGAACGAATCTATTGAAGTTTACACGCTTATGTGTGCCCGTGTGCGATTTCATAAATTCTAAAATTCTTTTCTTTCGTTCGGCGTGTTTGGTTTGCATAAAGTTGCAAGCTGGAAACAAATTATAAGATTTGACTGGCGGACGCGGCTGACAGGCGCGTCGGCGGAGAGTCGGCGCCGTTCGCGGACTTTGGCGTTCCAAGCACGGTCAAGGTGACTTACTTCTGACATAAGTCACGGCTGTAAACCATGTCCGTTTATTTGCGTCCTATAATTTGTTTCCAGCGTAAATGTGCGTTCACTTTTATAAAATATTATGACCTACTCTATTTTGTCTAAGTTCAAATTAAAAAATAAATATTATTTTTTATTAAATTAAAAAAGTTGTGGCAAGTTTTTAGATGAAGTTATATTATCTCGCATCGATTGGTAGAGCTGCAGTAAGGAGAAAAAAAACTTATATATCCTAAATTATAATCACTCACTTACTTACTACTTTGTATCCTCTGTGTAGAGTAGTCAGTAACTTAGTAGAGACAATAAAGAGGTTCATCACAATCAAACAACTGCCAGTTGTCAATTTTTTAAATCAGCTGTCACAAGCAAAAGTATGTCATGTGTCAATTCTATCACTCGTTTGGCAAAATTAAACATTTCCAATATCTGTAAAATTGCAAATCCGTATCCTTATTCCGTGTAGTACTCGGTGATGCATATTAAATTGTCATATTATAAAAATAAACTAAGTATAAATCCTTTCCGAATATTTTTTAAACTAAATTAGGAGGTAAGTTTGTAGCTTGATACTGTCTTTTTTTTTAATGAAATGAAAATAATAATGTAATTATAACGGAATTTAGACAACCAATAGTCCACATTCAACACGTTAAAAATCTTTTCAGATATGGAGACATGTGATGTCACCAACTATCTCTAATATCATAGCTAAATTTTAGCAGTATATTCACCTCAGATTATAAATTAAGTGTAACAGTATAGTACACCTGCAAATATGGCAACAAAACATAAGAATATATTTACGCGCAGCAAACCCTTGATGAACATTTATAGTGGATTAGACCATGAAGGAAAAGAGGTATGAGCAGCCTACTTTACCATAATTTTATATTTTTTTTACACTATATCTCATAGTATTTAATTATATCAACTGTTCTTTAACTAGGTGGAAGTGCGTGAGGACGCCGAGCAGCTTGTGAAATGGCATGAGATCTCAGATGCGCTAGTCGCAGCCGGGTACTACCGTGCACAACTGCAGGGACTCTCTGCCTTCGACAAGATTGTGGGAGGGCTGACGTGGTGTATAGAACTGTGTGACATTGATGTTGATATCAGCCTCCTGTTTGAAGAGAATCTCACTATTGGCAAGAAAATGTAATATTTATATAAAAATATTTTCAGTATCAGCATTTATTTGTTTGATTAAGTGCTATAGTTATAACATTATTATATAATGATAGTATGATGGGCACTCTTTGTGAATTGATAAAATCACTGTAATTTCATTCTTTGCAGAGCTCTTACTGAAAAAATAGTAAAGATATTAAATACAATGAAATGCCCATACACTATTGAACCACATCAAATTCAAGGGTTAGATTTCATCAACATTTATCCACTGGTTTTATGGTTAATTAAATACTCAAGTGAGTTTAGAGAAGCCAAAGAATACGAGTTGCGGAAGTTTGCCGTCATGCAATATGATAAGAGTCATATATTTGAATCTGACAGAGCTGCTTATCTGCAGAAGGAAAAGTTGTTGAAAAACTTAGCTGTTGTACAGGTATGTGTGAAATGTTCAAGATTGATCACTCTTAGGGCACCTTCAAAGTAGCAGCAACATGCCACGCTACATCGGTTTTGTTTTTTCATACAAATAAATTACATGCAGCCACAGCGCCACTGCATTTTTTTATTTATAATAGTTATTAATTTTTTTTGAAGTCGCTGGAAACATTGTATTGAATTATCTTTCATTACAAACAAAAATATTGTTTGTTTCTATGTGACAGTTGAAAGTCAGAAATGAGATAAAATATTAATAAATAAAGTAATTCAATATAAATGCAAATGGTTGTCTGTTTTCTTGTTTTCCAATCACCAATCTGTAATCAGTTTCAACACTTTTAGCAAACTCATGGCAGCATGCAAGCATGACAACAACACATTTATGTTATCTCTTCCTATTTTAATCTGGTGTAATTCCTGGTTTTACACTCCCATCTATTCATTATCTATGGACATGACTGACAAGCAAACCCCCAATATTTCTACAATGCAAATTAAGCCAAAATTTAATTGGATCTTTTCAGAATTTGTACAAACCATGCAGAGTTCGCAAGAGGAAAGGTGGTTTCCCTGCTAATGAACTGGAACAAGTGAATGCAACACTCTCTGAGTATGATAAACGCATGTTGATGCACACATCTGCTAACAAAGGGGATGCTAAGAGTGATGATGGATTAGATTTCTTGGTAAGATTGACTGATTTGATGCAAATATTTTATTCTCCATATTTTTTTTAGTCTTAGTTATTTATTGGTAAGGGATTCTTACTAGTCGGTCTTTGTATTAGTACTGATTTAATTTGTTTGTTTTAGTATGATTATGAGAAGACTTTAGCAGATCCTACAGAAATTACTACAAAAGTAAGTACAGAATAAAACTAGTAAACTTTATTTTTTATTATTGATTTTTTGAACTTGTTAATTCATCAGAAATACTTATTTATTTCTGATAGAGTGATTCAAGAGGAAGGTTTATGTGCATAAAAGTGCATGATATATTCAATATCAGTACCCGTGCGAAGCTGAGGCGGGTCGCTAGTGTAACATATCAAAGATCAAATCATATTTACCAAGTACACCCGCGCTCTCCAAGCATTTAACATTAGCTGATCTAGTCGCAAGTTCTGTGTGTCGCTACTTAAGTATATAAAAAATAACTGATTTGGATTTTTTTTGCAGGCTAATAGATACATAAAAGAACAGGAATCGGAAGAAGCTCATGCTGACACTAAAATTCACTATGCAGTTTTACAATCCGAGCTTACTGGGGAAGTTTCCAAGGAGTTGGAGGAGAGGGAAAAGCAAAAGTACTCTGAAGACGTTGACCGACTTAGTAAGAGTATAGAATTATTGTCAAAAGACATACAGAAGTTCAAAAAAACTCATCAAGAGAGAATGGAAAGTGCTAAGACACAACACAAGGAAATGCTCGGCAAGATGCAAAAGATTACCAGTAAATTGATGAAAACTGATGGTATACCTAAAAGGTATGTTTTATTTAAAACCTATTTTCTTAATATTGATGCAGATTTCTTCTTAAAAAACAACATTAATTAACTGGCAAGTTATTTCTCCCACATTTGCATGAACACAATTGTGATGTAAATCTGAACATATTGCTTTTATTGTATACGCTAGTTCATTGGTTGTTATTATGTGGTTGATGTGGTTAAATGGTACAATGTGCCATGCATAAATATGGCTACAGCAATTTCATGCTATAGTTTGTATAGTATAATTATTATTATAGAAATACAGATATGTTTCAATTCAATTCAATTTCCATTTATTTTCCCTTCACACGTTTTTCATATTTGTACCATATGTGTTAATAAAATTACATCTCATTTTGTTTTAGTGATAAAGATGTCAAACAGTTTTATAAGTCACTCAAAGAGCTGGCAAGAGAAAGAAATGAATTGTTACAAATAATTCAACACAGAGACAAAGAACATAGTAAATTGGAAGAAAAGTTAAGGTAATTATTTGATGGATTTTTAACTTTATTACCTATTTCACTATTCAGTTAGATGTATATTTTTTAGTATGAATATAGCTGTTCTTTCATGAAATCATCAAATCAATATTGTAGTATTGCAGTGCCAAGCGATGAATTTTATTATATATTTTATCCATCGCGGCATCGTATTAAGCTCCAGATATCGCGTTGACCAAAATGTAGGGTTTGTACAGATACTGGCACGGATCTTGAGCGCTGAATTTTTACTTCAAGGTTGAATTTCACTTACTCAGCGTGAAATATCGGGTCTCTTTACGCCAGTAGTAAGACGCGAGGGCGGGGTCTGCTATCCTTGTACTAGTGATTCGCTCGCCGATGTGTATGATGCGCAAAGCTATCTTCGCTCTTTCACCAAGCGATCAAGATATCTGCCGATATCTGTATCCGTTCAGATATTTAAAGCATTCAAAGAAGATGTTCTTTAAAAAAATACCGAATTATTTCGCCAATTTTACTGTTTCTAAATGTAAATCCATTTTGTAAATCAAACAGGATTGCTAAAGATCCCGACAGCAAAGTAGAAGAACAGCCCTTGACGCCGGCAGAATTGAAAGAATTCAATGAAAGACAAGAAAAACTAAAAGCTTTTATTACTAGCATGAGACTAGAACTTGCCAAATTAAACCGGGAGGTGTTGAGATACTCCACTGCCATAGATGAGGTACCCGGCACCGCTGAACTGTTGCAGTATGAGAAGAGGTTCATTGAACTTTACAATCAAGGTATTTTATTCTTTTTTCTTTACCGTCCTTTTATTTTGTGAAAAATTAATAATTTTTGTGAAAGATAAAATTAAAAACCGAAAACTTGGTTCTTTGAATTTTTCACAATCAAGTAAGTCAGTTAACAACAATAACAACTACTAATGGCATTTATTTTATAAACCATATATATAAAAAAAATGTAGGTATGTTGTTTGTGTTGTTTTTTTTTAAATGTATTTCCTTTGTACAAGTGTACAAGTGTGTATCATTTATTTTATAAAAAAATGTACTAGCGCTTAAGGTCGCAGAGCCAAACTTCTGACTCGTCAAGTTAGAACAGCCGTACACGAATTTTTTAAAATATATTTTGTAATATTGTCAAATAATGTAGCATCGAGAAGTAATAATATATATAATAATAATAATATGTCCACAACTATCACACAACGCCATCTAGTCCCAAGCTAAGCAGAACTTGTGTTATGGGTACTAGTCAACTGATAAACATACTTATATATTTCTAAATACATACATATTATAGATAAATTACACCCAGACACAGAACAAATGATCGTGCTCATCACACAAACATTTGTCCTGGGTGGGAATCGAACCCACGAGCAGTCAGGGTCACTAACTATACTAGACTGACAGGCCATTCAGAGTAAGTAAGTGTATCCATATAGAGTTGTGATTGTGTACGGCATGATATGATTATTACTACTCACTAGCAATCTTTTGACATCTTTGATATAAATCGAAGCGAATCGGTGGGCGTTACACCATATTGTGATGGGCATGCTCCACTGGGCCCCCTTCCTATATACGCCTATGAACCCAATGGTTTCTTCTTTCAAAACAATGAAGAAAAACGTTTTGAGGAAACCGGCATGTCCTAGATCAAAAAATTCGAAGATAGGTGACATTCACCAACCTGCACTGAGCCAATGTGGTCGATTACGTCCGGCTCTCATAGATAATAGGCCTGAGTCCTAGCAGCGGGAACATTATAAAGTTCTTTATGCTTTATAATGTTCACTTAGGATGTAGTAGCATTATCTTTGCTATTATTTGTTAAGGACCCAGCATATGGTCCTTAGCAACGAAAATGTTAGTGCGTCGTTTTATTACCACAGCACACACTGATTCAATGTTCGGTTGTATGCCAAAAGTTAAAAAATCGCGTTATTCTAACGACTTTGACACCATAACATATTTAACAATGCATTCTTTTGTCATACAGTTGCATCGAAGCACAAGGAAACGAAACAGTATTACATATTCTACAACACACTGCTAGAAGTAAAACTATATACCTCAAAAGAGTTGAGTCTGCTAAATTCTATTCTGGATAACTATGATGAGTGAGTTTTCTTTTCATTACGTTTAAATCACTATACTTATACAGTTATCAGAGCAGTGGTGGCCCAATGGTAACCGCCCCGACTTACAAGTTGTAGGTCGCGAGTTCAAACCCAGCCAAACGTGTTGCTTTGTGTAATTTATTTCATATGTCCTAGAACCAATAATTCGAAGACATGTGACATCCACCAATGGGATCACATGGTGGATTATGGCCGAATCCCTCTCCTAGAGAGGAGGCCTGTGTCCCAGCAGTGGAAAAAAAAGGCTGATGATGATATCACTACACTATCACTGACTGGTTCCAAACCAATGACTTCTACACAATTATGTGGCTGCTTTCAGCTTACGTCTTAGCTAATTAATAAAAAATACTGAAATGCTTATGTGTAAAATTAAACCTATCATCAGTAAAACCCTGTGATTCTGGTAAATTTCTCGATAACGCATGGATTTTATTTTCATTTTGAGTGTGTGATATTGATATACGAGTAGCATAGATCTAGGTAAATCAAATGAGTTATGCCTTATCGTGAAATTAAACAGCTGTGTACTATTTGTTATTCGAATATTTCATTACGTAGGACGACTAATGACCGACGTATTCATCTCACAGGGCTATGTCTTCGATCAGAAAGAGAGAAGAGTTTATGACGCAGTTCGAATCCATCGTGGACTGGGTCAACCATACTGTTAAAAAGGTCGAAGAAAAATTCAAAACTGAGAAGGAACAGAAAAATGATCTGTACAACGAATACTCAAGGTTGATGGATGTCCAGAGGCAGTATGCTGCTGCCTTGAAGAAATTAGGAGAACAGAGAAGAATAGGGGCAGAGCGCCATAGTTGACCGACCAATCGTATCTCTTAATGTTTTCGAAGGAATTTGTCTCATAGTTTTGCTAAATGTCCAATCAAAATAGACATAAAAAATGTAATCTCGGAAAATCGTTTGAGCTGAAAATGTGTACAGACCTTAGGTATACACCGTACTATTGCACATTTAATCTCAAGGGTCCCGAACTCTTCCTCTTTTTATTTGTTAAATTCAACGTTGGTGTTTGTTTACCTGGTCTATAAATGTGCCAAATTTTGTCATAGTTGTGAAAATACTGGGCTCGCTTCGTCTATCCTTCTTGTTAATGGCCTCGGTTGGTTCACTTACATCGTTATTGAGCTCGCTTTATCCATACGTATCTCCAGGGGGCTCGTTTTGTCCACTCGGATTATTAGTAGGCTTGCTTTGTCCACTTGGACCATAAGTAGACTCAATTAGTCCACTCCGATCATGTATGGGCCCGCGACGTCCACACGGATCATGTATGGCCTCGCTACGTCCACTCGGATCATGAATGGGCTCGCTACGTCCACTCGGATCATGAATGGCCTCGCTACGTCCACTCGGATCATGAATGGCCTCGCTACGTCCACTCGGATCATGAATGGCCTCGCTACGTCCACTTGGATCATGAATGGCCTCGCTACGTCCACTCGGATCATGAATGGCCTCGCTACGTCCACTCGGATCATGAATGGGCTCGCTACGTCCACTCGGATCATGAATGGGCTCGCTACGTCCACTCGGATCATGAATGGGCTCGCTACGTCCACTCGGATCATGAATGGCCTCGCTACGTCCACTCGGATCATGAATGGCCTCGCTACGTCCACTCGGATCATGAATGGGCTCGCTACGTCCACTCGGATCATGAATGGGCTCGCTACGTCCACACGGATCATGTATGGGCTCGCTATGTCCACTCGAATCGACAGTGGACTCACTTTATCCACTAGGATCGTTAGTAGGTTTGCTTCGTCCATTTGGACTGTTAGTGGCCTCGTTTAATCGACTGGTAAGGTAAGCGTGTTCATTTTGGCCCCTTGGATTAGTGTGCTCTGTTCGTCCACCTGGATCTTTTGTGAGCTCATTTTGACCTCGATTTGTTAGCAAATCTCGTCATTAGCGAGCTTAGCGATGATCACAAACCCCTATCGAAGTTTACGCGTATAGTACGTATTTATAACTGTAAAATGTATAATAAATAATACCTCAGAAATGATGATACCTAGGAAAAAATTGATTATAAACTTTTTAAATATCATCAGCATCAAGAAAGAAACGAATTTAAAATGACCTCTTACCTGTAATTTTGTCCCGAATTTTTGCAAGTGGTCACCATTTACAATGTGTTTTTTCAAGGTGCGAATTATGTCTATATAATCCGTTTTTTCTGCTTGGTATTTATTTTTGTAATAGTGAATTTAGGGTCTGTTACCATTTTCAGTTCACTGCTCTCCCGAAATTTTAATGCCTATTTTTTCTGGACTTAACATCACATGCATAGTTTATCTAGTCCTCAAATTATAAGTAGTTGATTTTCTACTTTTATATTCATTCCAGTTCCACTGAACAAGAACCCTCAGGTATAGAATTTAAGACTGAATATAGGTTTTATATTATTCAAAATGTATTTCTATCGCACTGTATTTGTAAAGCTAATACAATTTTATTTAAAATTAAATAAATAACACGACTATGTTAAAAAATATTTTTATTTTATACCCTGATATTAAAATAACACTTACACAGTAGATTCGTGTTAATTGTATTCAAAATAAATATCGGTACGACTTATTACATTATTAGGACGGATTTTTTACATGAGATTCAATATCGATTTTACAGTCCACACACATCGTCAGTGCACGTGTATTAAATATTTATGTAATACCAAGATCACCTTCGGTTAAAGGGTGACCATACTACTGCTGTGACCCTTGGGAGAGCTTCTGTGCGAATGACCGTGAGTGTGGCTATGACCTTGGCCATGACTGTGACTTTGGTTGTGTCCGTGACCTTGGCTATGGCTGTGTCCTTGACTGTGGCCTTGTGACCCTGAACTAGTTTTCTTGTACATTGTGAAGGATACCAGTTCCCGGTTGGCGTTTGTCATTGCCATGGCGTGCGAGACGACATCGTATCCAAATAACGCGTGGAGACGGTTCACCACAACTAGAGTAAGACCTTTCTGAGTTATCCGGACTGTTCGCTCCGGTTCTGATGAAGCTGCGACCTGCATGCCGAAAGACGTGTTTAACTCCTGCGAAACATTTGCTGAATTAATTAATACAATTTACAATTTCCGTCTATACCTAAATGAGGAAAAAATACAAATTGAAGAAAAGTTATCTGCATGTAATAATTAAAATGCTATGCAATTTGTGATGATGCAGGTGGCGACGTAACTAACAATTAAAAATGACAGGTAAAAACTGGTGGCGTATACCTATGTAGGTATTCACAATACTAGAAATGCGGGCGTCCTAAAGCTCACACATTTCCATGTTCTATGATGTAAATAATCACAATTACGATTATAATTTATGACTTACTTACTTAATTAAATATGATGACTATTATGATGATCTGATTTTAGGTACGCATAACTAAACCAAAGCTTGAAGTGGAATCTAAATTGGTTAAATTTGGGACCCCGCGCTTCAAGTGTTGAATAACATTTTAGGGCAGGACATTATTAATACTTTATTATTGTATTTTGCCGTACCTACATATTTTACCAGTACCTACCTACCTATAACGTACCTACGATATAAAAATAGTACCCGTCATAAAAAGTTGTTGCCAAACTTGGAAAAACTCGAAGAAAAAAGATAAGTTCGTATAAAGTCAGTTACCTACCCTGACTAATGAAGCTCGCTCCTCGCTCTTGAGTCCGTAAACAGTAGCACCCTCATCTTTTGACAGATGAGGAGCGCTCAGACTGCCCATAACCATCACGTACGGCATCTTAGTTTATTTACAAATTACACCTCACAAATATTTCAAATTCATGAATTTATTTTATAAATGAATCACAGTAGATTACGTAGGTATTTTCATTTTAAACACGAGCATACAGAAACAAATAACATGTGAACTTGTTTGTTAGGAAGTAACCACGCGGCCACACAGCCTTCTGTAAACGCGACCGCTTGTATACTCATGTGTGGGTTCACTCCGCTCCGCCAGATAAGCATGCATGTGTGGTAGATATACAATGGCGTGTCTATGTAGGTTGCTGTACGGATTGCTAATGACGCGCCTGTAGTTGTTTGAAACGTGACGTCGAACTGAGTGACCTTCACGGGTGCTTGCTCTGCGCGAGCGCAAGTCGCCCCGACCGGTGACTGTCGCGTGCACATGATCAAACGAAATTATGATGGGTTACCTGATTGGTATAGAGAATTTAACAATCCACGATTAATTAAACGTAAACGTGATATGCTTCCGTTTTTAGAAAATAAGGTTGACCGTGTTTCAAAATATTTCTGGTGATATGATTTTACTGTCTAGCGACAAAAACAAAAGTAAATCACTTTGTCATTTCTTGTCATATCGATACTGACTTCTTTTAATTATCAAAACTTTGTGTATAAATATTCGAGAGTTATTTACAAATCATTCAATCATGAGTCATTCTATGAGCAGTCCAAGGAATATTCAACTAGGTATTTATGGATATAGTCTAGTAATGTTTATATTGAATAGTGTAAAAGTAAAAACTTTACACGTATCTATTTATTGATGGTTAATTCATTGGAGGAAGTGGTAAACATTCAGGTATTAGAAGGAGTGCAGAACTGCACACATCCGCTTCTATCGTGTATATTATGGAGAGCTTACCTAATACCCAGCCCAGCTATTTTAGTGTTGATTGTATTTATTTTATTTAATAACTGCATGCATGCCTAATTGACTTTTGTTATAAAAACTACACCAAAGAAACATTTCAGATTTGGGTGCGCAGTTCATGTCTAATTTAATTATCATATCAAGTTATTTGTAGGGTCAGCAAAAAACGAATTGGTCTACCTCCTAACCGATTCGAGTTGGTTACATTTTTGTTTGTAATTCTTTAGTACTTAGGTATTATTGTTAATACTTGTTCATTCTTTAGTATTCGAGACCTACCAGAAGGCTCGACTGGTCTTCGTTCAAACGATGGCAGAACTTGCGACTAGATCAACTAATGTTAAATGCTTGGAGAGCGCGGGTGTACTCGGTAAATATGATTTGATCTTTTTATATGTTACATAACTACATAAGTAATGTATGGCAAGTAGTAAATAGCATGTAGGTAAGTAGTGCGGTATGTAGTAGAACGTGTAACTATGTGTTGAAGCTAAATCCAACAAACCTATCGGTTGATAGGTACTTGATATCTGGTTTAGTAAGTCGTTTTTATGAAACTATAATTAATATTTCAACTAAAAAAGTATTCAGATCTCGATTAGAGAGTTTCAACCCCAAAATGCTCGAAAATATAACTGCCAAACACGTAAATATTTCTATATTACTAGCGACCCGCCCCAACTTCGCACGGGTGCAAAGTTGATGTATTATATCCATAAACCTTCCTCTTGAATCACTCTATCTATTAAAAAAAACCGCATCTAAATCCGTTGCGAACTTTTAAAGATATAAGCATACTTACATAGGATCTAAGCAACTTTGTTTTATACTATATAATGATATGTCAATGCCTAGGCATAGACAGATAGACTAGACGACGACTAGAGGACTAGGGTTAGACTTATATTTTATGAGTGTGATGACCCTGTTTAGAATATGAGCCATATTTTGAAGTGCTCGAAGTGCCTATACTCTTGCACTATGGACTTATGAGTGCTACCAATGCTGTAGTTTACGTAGCTATCTACTGGGTCCAAGCTAAGGATTTTAGCATCGATTCGAGAAGGTTTGTTTCGGCTACATAAGGTTCCCGGCAGCCGCGGTGGTGGCACCAGCATAGCCTGAGGATCTAGGAAGATAAACACAGACAGAAGTTAGTAAGTAGCGTCCCACACTAACGAACTATCTATCTTCAAAGGAAATAAAGACATGCGGTCATTGCCTGCCCCACGGCCTTACTTGCCATTGCCGCATGCCAGGTCATTGGGTTCCAATACAGCCGGAAGAGTACGAGTACGTCATCAGTACAGTACCAAGTTACTAGAGTATGTAATACAGCCTAGGTAACTTACCCACGATACCTACCTAATTGAGTTGAGGTTAAGGTATTCCATTGGTTGTCATGACTGATCCATCTTGACTCTTGGGTTCGATTCCTGGGTCAGCCAAAATGGTAGATAAAGCATTTGAATTGTGCATAAGATCAATCCCAATATATGCTTCCTTAAATATTGTAAATATTCTGCATTGCCTCTAAACATTAAAGTTGTGATGGTTTCTAACCCTCACAGATTTATTGAGACCACTGCTGTCAGATGCGTGTAGCACTGTTCGCCAGTGCGCGGTCGTAGCGGCTGCTCGACTAGCCGAACATGATGAGGGGGTTGCAAGACAACTACTCAACGGAGGAGTAGTCACCATCACTCTTGAAAATCTTAATAAATATAATGTGAGTATTTCGCCGTAAGCAAAACTGATAATTAAATCAATAATCATGGCGAACCTAATATTAGTTACCCATAGTACCTACGCCATGATTATTGATTCTTCAAGAAATTAGTAGATAGAAAAACACGCCATAAAATTACTCGAGATGTTTTTTTTTTGGCAATGGCGCTTTTACCACCGTCAGCGCCGCCGGGATTCCGATCCCGTTTTCCGGCCACCGTAGGCGTGGGCTTGTGTACAGCGAGTAATGGGTAGCTTGCCGTCCGGTCGTCTGGTAACAGTTCGAACCTGGCCAAAGTCGTCGACGGCGTGCACTGTTCCCGCGCGTCTCAAGGTGTTGTCTGCAAATTGAAAGGGCTCAGCAGGGTTGAAGCCTCCTGGGGTCAAGGGTTGATGTATGAAGGGTTATTTCAAGTTTCATTTTAACACAAGGCCGCTGTCCTAATTCCATGAACTTATTTCTGCAGGTGTATTACAAAAGGTCCGCGCTGTATCTTATGAGAGCCGTTGCTAAGTAAGTTTTACGTTTATATTATGTAAGGCCACAAAAACACAGTAAAAAATTAATGCACCTATTATAGTACCTATCTGTTATTGCAGACATAATGAAGAACTGGCTGGTGCAATTATAAGACTGGGTGCTTTAGAGCATATTGTTTCGTGCCTTGAAGATTTTGATACCCAAGTAAATAACTACCTACTTTTTTACTGACTTCTATTTGGCTACTAGTCGACCAAGATAATATACTTAAATAATTTTCAGTCATTACGTCATGGCGTCATTGCGAAATATTTATTAGTCATGGATCGCGTATGTTGAGATTTTTCGTTTGATGACATGATACGTTTAGAGACGCATCACTAGGTACCACCATTATTTCCACCTATTTTAGAATAGGTATACTATTGATCGGGTTCTATGTGAATTTTTTTAACTTTAAACAGCATTTTGTTCATCTTATTTTAAGGTGAAAGAGAATGCCGCGTGGGCGTTAGGATACATCGGGAAGCACAGCGAACAATTATCGGGATTAGTGGTAGATGCTGGTACTCTACCACTACTGGTATTGGCTTTCCAGGAACCTGAAATGAGCTTGAAGCAAGCAAGTATTCAATAATAATTTAAATATCAACGCAGCCCCTTCGAAATTTATGAACAAGCCACCCTGTCAACGCGTGGTTTACTTAAATAATATTCAGTAAAAGGTTGACCCTCCCCCCTTGCTTTACTTAAACCTTAAGAAGTACCTACCTAATTGTGATAATATCCAAGCTTAGATAAGAAGGCAGGCATAGCAGCCCCCCATAACAAGGTGAACATACAATCTAGAAAAAATTTGCTGTAACCGGTTGCATAGCGCAAAACCAAGGAGGATCATACATTGTGGCTTGTAGCGCTGCTTGAACGGGACCTAATGTCTAGCAGTCGACCTCTTTATTCAGCTATGATATTTGAATTATTATTTTATATTTTGACTTGTTTATTTTTTAGATTTCTGCTGGTGCACTGGTAGACTTGGCCCAGCATAAACCAGAAGCGGTAGTGGATGCTGGTGCTATATGTCATTTAGTACACGGATTGGAAAATCAAGATCCGAAATTGAAGGTTACCCATTTATTATCTTCACATAAATTATCAGGCAGACTGTAATCATTTTACTTAGGTACTTGAAAATTATTCTTGATTAATCCTTCCCCCTATACTATAAGAAAACAGCTTCGAGCGCAGCGTTGGCTTGGCTTTGAATTTTCGCAATAATTCATGTTACTAACGAATGATGTATGGTCGACTAGGATAGTGTTATGTTGGTAGATACGGTTGACCACTAACGCCACGTTGTGTTTTTCCCGTTCAGCGTAGCACACTGTGCGCTCTGGGGGCTGTGGCGGGTGCTCGGACAGAGCTGGCGGAGGCCGTGGTGGCTGGAGGAGCCCTGCCGCCCGCGCTGCTGCACGCGGGACACGACGCCGCTCCCGTGCGCAAGGCCGCTGCCTGTCTGCTGAGGGATATAGTCAAACACTCCGTTGATGTGAGATCTTACAGTAATACATTCATTTTTTTAAAGTTTCAGTTACGCCCAGAATAGATCCATGTAATTTCGAAAATTAAAATCCACTGCTAACATATACTAGGTACCTACCTACATGCGTACTTATCCATGATACAGGTTTGCTGTTAAAAAACCTAATAAAGGATTAAGCTCGCCAGTGTAGGTACCTACCTACATCACCTGTTCAATTTTTTTCATTGAAGAATTCTGCTATGTCCAGGTTTGAAATTGTTCTACTAACTGTAGAACAACAGATAACAGTCTGTAAGCTGTTGTTGATTCTTCTTCATTTAAAAACTCGCCTACTACGATAATCCATTGTCCCTACAGCCTAAGTAGGTAGGTACTACCTGTTGGTTATGTTGACTGGATTCCAGGTAGGTAAGGTATTGTATAAAAACTTCAACGGAAGGTAGTTAAAAAACTTGGTGCCTAAAACATGACAGACATTTTAAGTTATTTTGGTTACTTCTAGTTGGCACAGCTAGTGGTGAATACAGGTGGATGTGGACCTTTAGTGGAGTTACTAGGAGAGCCGGTAGGGGGCGCACGCGTTCCTGCTTGTATGGCGCTCGGGTTCATTGCCGGCCAGTCGGACCAGTTGGCTATGGCTGTTATCGAATCTAAGGTAAGACTCAAAGATGACACATTGAAATGAAATGAAAAATTACCCACCTATTTAACGCTTGTACCTATGTAACAATGCAATATTTATAATAGGTACCTACTTATCATGGGCGTAGCTACCGCCGTATCTGCCGTATCAATTATACTGGGCCCCCGCGATACAGGGGCCCCGACCTAGGCAAAAATTCGCAACATGTTATCCACAACCATCTCATAGAGCAGCTAAGCATCTGTAATAAAAATACGTTTTTTTTTTATACGGGGCCCCTGTGGAACTAGCTACGCCACTGGTACTTATAGAGAATCAGTGAGATGCACTTACACTCAGAATTAAATAGAAGCAATTCTGCTTCTCTATATTCCTGCGTTAGTACCTAGGTAGCTCCTGTAACCATGTAGGTGTTTTTAGGCTGTTCCACCTCTTGTTGAAATACTACAAAACCAGGATGCAGACGACGCCGAGATTTGCGCCTCCGCTTGGACGCTCGGTCATATCGCGAAGCACTCGCCTCAGCACAGCCTCGCCATAGCTGTTGCTAATGCACTGCCTAGATTGTTGCAGGTAAAACTATTGCTCAATGCCAGTATTTATCTCTTACTAGTACCTAGATATTTCCACATCCTCTTTCAAGACTAACCAATAATTTTTTTTTAACTGCCTATCGCGAGCATGAGCATTGGCTCCTGGGTCCGGCAAAAAGTGCCATTGGGCCTCTTGTGCAGTCTGGAAGTTACAGGCGTGATAACCCCATGCCTTGATAAAGAATTTGTCCTGTGTCTGGTATCTCTCCAGTTGTGTTGGATTTCCATCCCAAGGAACTATATGGCTATAGGAGCAATAACCAGGCGCTCTCTATCTGGGTTTGTGCACTACAATATTTCTGTGTACTTGACTAATCTGTATTGAAATTGGTTACTGTGACTAAAAAGTTGGTTGCGGAAATTATTTTTATTCAGGGGAGATTCCATTACAACTAAATATCCAAAACAATCCATTATTTTGTAACTAGCCTGGGCATCATTATATTTGCAAAAATTTGGAATTTATGAAGATGTCTAAGGCATTCGATTCTTTGAAGCAGCATAATATCATCTTGTCAGTTGGTTGACTGGTAGAGAATGTCTTGTTACATTAAGTCCTCCTATGTACCACTACTGTCCATAAAGTTTAAATAAATAAAAAAAAAGCTTGTGTAGATTTTAGCTAAGAGTAAACTTCATGACAAGTTTTGTTAACTGCCACAGCTATACACCCACCCAAAGTCTTCAGCAGAGGTACGTGCAAGAGCATCATGTGCCTTAAAGCAAGCGCTACAGTGCTGTCTACATCGACCAGCACTAGAACCATTGCTGCATTCTGCTCCCGCTTGCATTTTGAAATATGTGCTAGCACAGTATGCTAAGGTCAGTGTAGCAAGTTCCTGTAATATCAAATTAAACAATCAATTCAGTTTTTTTATTAAAACATATTTTATTTTGGTAATATCACAGACTTTTCAAATAGCTTAGATGAGAAGTTACATAAAATTATTGAGCTAGGTACATCACACTGTGAAGTACATGATTAGACATAGTTTCTTAAATCATAAGTTGTTTAGTAAACTGGTCCATCATCAAGATTGTCATCTTCCTCGTCATAATCTTCACCATTGTCAAAGTAGTTATTTGCATAGTCGGTTCCATCATCAATTTCTAATTCCTCCTCATGCTCATCTTCAATCTCTTCATCATCATTCAAGTCTGGGTTCTTCACAGGCTCTTCGTTTTCGTTGGCTTCCATATTCTCGTCGTCTTCTTGATTTTCCTTCTTCTCCAATGTCTGTAACCTCTTAGCTATTGCAGCCGGGTCGTCAAGCTTCCGCTTTCGTGCTGTAGCACGCACTCTGTTCGCTTGTGGTCTCAATTCGGTAGGCATGTTCGCCCAGACACAATCCAATACTTGCCCTTTTTTAGCATCAAGAGCGAGCATTTTGTATTTGTCAGAGTAACGCTCGACACCATCTGTATGGGTCTTTATTTTTACAAATGCTGGCGACTCATGTAAATATTCAATAAACTGATCCTTAACAATCAACATGTAATCTGTGGCGGCGTCGCTAACTAATGGGAGAGGTTTCGCTTCGAGTTTCGGGAACAACGGGGGTGGTGCTAAAGTTTGTGCAGTGTTGTCTCCTCTGGCTATACCGAGTGCTTGCAGTTGATCATGTGTTAAGGATAACCCACTACCACCTCGGCCTCTTCCTCTACCTGCCATTTCTTTCACAATTTAATTCACAAATTTAAAATAATCTAAATTTCCTATTTCGCCTTGCGCCTGGCCGGTTTTTGACATCATGTGTCATTTGTGTCAAAAATATATACATGTGTTTTTGACGTTTGACTTTTTTCAATGATCACTAAAGGAAGGCTATAGTTTTCGATCATATTGCCTAGCCTTTTCTTGCGTGATAGTACTTTTATTGTAATTAGAATACGAATGTAACACATTCTAAGGGATTTATAGTAATTGGCAAATCATAACAATAATTGATATTGACCACAAACATACAAGGTGCGTTGGGGTAATAGCGATAGTAAAGTATTCGTTGGATAAAACTACCAAATATTTTATCAAAGATTTTTATAAGGAAACTAGCTGTGCCCGCGACTTCGTCCGCGTGGAATAGTTATTTTGGGCATCATATTTATTTTTGCAAACAACCTCCTCACCTTTATAAATTATAGCTGTTACCGACGACTTCGCCCGTGTCAATTTCTGTTATTATTTTAGACAATTTAGTTTTTAAAAGAACATAATTATCTAGAAGTACTTCATAGAGCTACACCCCCCCTTGGGCACGCCATAAGCTCGGCGGTCCCCTCTTTGAGGCGTGGTTGGATAGACATCACGGCGTCCTCACCTTCCGCATGACGCAGGTTGTCACCGGGCATGGCAAGTTCAGGAGATTCCTGCGCCGGATTCGTGCGGAAGAGACGCCCGGGTGTCGCGACCTTGTGGCCAGCCCGGAGGACACGGTGGAGCACACGGTGGAGGTGTGCCCTGCTTGAGAAGAGCATCGCTGTGTCCTCGTGGCGGTGATCGGCGGCGGCGACCTCTCGCGCCGGGCCTTGGTTCAGGCTATGGTTCACAGCGAAGAAGAATGGCAAGCGGTCGCCTCCTTCTGCGAAGCAGTAATGCTCGTAAAGGAGGGGGCCGACCGCATAAGGTAAGGGCAACAGCGCCCTCGCCGTAGCCGTCGCCGCCGCGATCCCGCCGATATCCGGCCACCGTAGACGCTGGCTTGCGGACGGTGAGCAGTGGGTAGCTCGCCGTCCGGTTGTCTGGTAACAGTCCAGACCGAAACCAAGTCGTCGACGGCGTGCACTGCTCCCGCGCGCCTCAAGGTGTTGTCAGCAAACTGTGGGGCCCTTCAGGGTCGAAGCCTCCTGCAGCCGAGGGTTGGTGCGAAAGCGTTATATTGGGGCTCTGGGAATAAGGCAAAGGAGGAACGGGGTAGGTTGTTTAGTCGGTAAGAGTCTGACACTGTTTCTTGATTTTTACCTACCATCACCCTCCGCGCCGCCCGCAAGCAACCCCTCTCCTCGCCCGCCGGCCAGGCGCAGCGTCATATTTTGCACATCATGCGGCGCATGTGAATTTTATATCGGAGTTATTTTAAAATTGTAAGATCTTCTAAGATGTTCATTGAAAATAAGTGATGTCAAAGACAATTTGGTTCAAAATTACATACTCTTAATGAACAACACATTTATTTGGATAAAGTTTAATATTATTATGTTGATACAACTCTAACAAATAATTGGTAATAATGCATTAATTTCGGCCAAATTTGATTCCCATAAAAACGGTTCTAGTGAGTTAATCTTAAAAGTTAGACATGTACCGTCGCGGACATTTTTTTAGATCTTTTTAAGAGGAATAATTCTTTCCTACATATTTTTTTGGTATCTTGAACCGTTTTCGCAGCGCACGCAACGGAAGCCCTCAAAGATGAATAATTTCCCCCGTTTTTTCCACATTTACCATTGTTTCTTCGCTTCTATTAGTTGCAGCGTGATGTTATATAGCCTAAAGCCTTCCTCGATAAATGATCTATTCAACACAAAAAGAATTTTTCAATTCGAACCAGTAGTTCCTGAGATTAGCGCGTTCAAACAAACAAACAAACAAACTCTTCAGCTTTATAATATTAGTATAGATAAACTTTACGTGTTGAATGTCTTTTTTTCTTAGGTCTGCTCGCAGAATCAATAGAGCCGATTGTTGACTATCACATTGACTATCTACGTTGCTAATAGGGCTT